>BSBN01000749.1:3964352-5248704 GCA_027924645.1 Cunninghamia lanceolata | reverse complement strand
GCAGCAAAGCGAGCATCATGAGGAAGAAAAAGAAAAATCACCGTCTCCACAGCACTTGTTAACAGAAACAGGAGATAGGGGTGAACAACAGCATGATGCCGAAAAACATGATCAGGTACCTCCATGGTTAACAACAGAAGTGAATGTTGAGGAGGAGCTAGAGATTCAAGAGTTCGACGTCTCCACCCTATTCGCCGCAGATATAAGGAAACCCAGGAGGAAGGCCAGGATGACTTCGGCCATCAAGAGAGATCCGGTGACAGGGAGAAGGACCGCACAAATTGTTGTGCCTGCCGTAGAAAAAGAGAAAGGCAAAATCACTATGGATGAATTCCAGATAAGCACAGTTGATTTGGGTTTTTCCAATGAAGAGCAGGAAGGTCAGGAGGGAAAGGACATCATAGACTCTCTAATTTAGAAAGTGAAAAGAGAGAAGGAGAAGAATAGGCAACATAAAGAGCACATTGCTCAGTTGCATGCATACATTAAGGGTTTAACCAACCCTGAAGATACTACAAGTAAAGTTGCAGTCCCATTGACTGCCATTTCTCAGGAAGAAGTGAATAAACTGGACCTCATGAAACATGAGGTTTCCGTAATAAGAAAATGGGTGTCATCCACATTGGATGATGCTATAGAAATAATGAAGGGTTCTTTGAAAAGATGGAGCATATTGAGTGACTCCAAAACCAAGGTGGACAGGTTGCAGATGCAGACCGGAAAAAGGTCTTATAAACTGGAGAGAGTCCTCAGCCTGTTGGAAGAAATAAGGAAAATAAATCCACAACTGCTTATCAGTAAGCAGGTATTGAATAATAATACTGCATTGTTAGTGGATATCTGGTATAAAGATGTACAGTTTGAATGCGGAGTCCTCAAGAGATGCAATAATAAGCTGAGGGAAATCAGCATGAGGCTACATGATTTAATGGGCATTGAAGCAGACATGCTCGAAACATTGGAGGGCAAAGTGGAAGGGAAGATAGAGAATCAAGATGAAGATTCTACCCTTAAGGCCCTGCGCAATAACTTCCAAATGGAAGATAATGGTCTGCTCGTCCACTTGACAGAAGAGGTAATAAATAAAATGATGAGGATCAAGGTCAAGATGGAGACCTATAATGAGACATTGCAGGATAGAGAAAATAAGCTGGATAACAGCAAAGATAAGTATGAGGCACACAAACACGCCATTATCAAGGCAAAGACTCAAGATGGCAGAGGAATAGACCAAGTTGTGCAGTCATACGAACAGATCCAGAGCAGCATGCAGCCCCATATGCAACAGCATCATCATCAGGATATTGAAGAGTCAGGAAGTGATGCACATGATGATGACCCACATGCATCAGATGAAGAGCATGATGAAGATACATCATGAGGGGGAACATTTTGCATATGCAATATAGATAGTTGCCAGCTGGCAACTTGTGCCTCTTTGTAAAATTGACAAGTCATGAAGTGATGACCGTTGATTTGTATTGACATATCAGATCCGTGGATCTTTTGTAACGGATTCCTCACCTTATTCTATAAAAGGTGGTGGAATGCCTTGTTATATTCATTCGAAACTTAATTGAAATTCGATTGCTGAAGTATTCAGGACTTATTTCAAAGCTGCTGTATATGTACATGTCATTTGCATACTTAATGAAAGAGAAGAGTATTCTGACTACAAATCTTAGTAAATCTTGAGTAATCTATGTTTGAATTCTAGATATATGCTTTGATTTGCTGCGTCCCTTGGAGTGCTCATCATGTTGCATGTATTGTTTTCATTCATTATCCTCTGAAGTTTGCATCAACTGTTTCTAGCTGTGGAATGTCCTGGTGAACATATGGTTTGATTTCTTCTCCTCATGACAGTATCAAGCATGTATGTGGATCAAAAGCTAAAGGTTCAACTTAATTAGAAGTATTTCCTTTAATTTCTTTCAATTTCAGAAAATCTCACTGTCATAATTGCAAATAACGGATAATCTTAAGCAAACAACCTGAAATATGCAGCCATCTCGTAGATAATCGTAAATATTTAGCATATTTGAACACTAAGCATGCACAACTGAAAATATCATGCAAAGATTGAGGTATTTTACTTCTTTTCATCAAATAACTGCATAATTTGACTTCTCTGTAAGGAATTGTTGCAGGAAAGTCATGATGATGGCACACTTTCACGTAAGGCCCCAAAATGGAAACAGCAACTCACATTAACCACTGAGTAACGTCAGTCGATTAAGACCTAATCACCGGAGACTTGGGATCATGGATTCTCAGAATTCACTGTGTCTTTCAAGATGAATAAAGGTTAATGTGTACTTTTATTCTATGTTTGTTTGTGACTAACATCATGATCAACATAAATTGGCGCTAGAAGGAGGGCAGAACTGGAAAAGACACTACTGCTTCAGTCATCATTCATTATCTGCAGGCCCCTCACTCCTATCGCAACATAAATTGGCGCTAGAAGGAGGGCCTGAGTCCGGAAGATCACGCTCATCATCAGTATTTTCAGGTTTGATGACGCATAGAGTAAGGTAACCTCAGATCGTCTGTGAATTTCAGTAAATTACGTAAATATTTGCTGTGTGAGATTTGTATGTGTTCATTCTATGTAAAGATTTCTAGATCTCACATAAATACTGCAAGCTTTACAGTAGATCTCTCTGTATTCACTAATATCGGCTAAAGATACGTAAATTTGTTCAAGTCTCGTAGAATTTGAGCCTTAAACACTTGAGATCTCGTGCTACGGGTTAGGATATCCCAATATCCTATCATATTTGTAGTGTCTTCGCAAATATGTCGTAAATATCCTGTCTGATTTGCCATTTGACCGCAAATATCACCTCATCCAGTGAAATTTAACCAATATTTGCAAAGTTTCAGCCAATTTGCCTCCAAATTGAGAAATCCTGGCTCACAGGATAAATACCAGGTCTAGACCTAGTGAAAATTTTGAAGAATTGCCTGTTAGAGGTTTCAGACCTAGGACTGTAGACATTCACCATACTCCAGGGTCAAGCGCGTCTAAAGCTTCACCAGAGCCTCCTCCTGTGACCCCTGTCAGTTTGCAAATACCTTCTAGTATATCCGCGACACCTTTGGTTCAACCTCAGGGTGTGCCTTTAGTTCAAACTCAACCAGCTGCACCACCAGTTCAAACCCCTCAGGTTGCAATGTCTTTCTTTGCAGTAGAGTCACCCTTGACCTTTACTGCATATCATGAGTTACCAAAGAATCTGGACAAAATTTGCCCAAAATATCATCCTTACCAAGATGCTGATGATCATATCAAGACGTTTAAAGAGGCTTGCTGCAGAGCTAGAATAGAGCATCAAGATGTGGTGTGCAGATTATTCCCTTTTTCCTTAGGGGAAGAGGCTTATAATTGGTTCATCAGTCTTGGTCAATCTTCTGTCAATTCGTGGGCTGTCTTAGAGAAAGCCTTTCTTGACAGATTCAAGGTCCCTATTGATCCATCCATGAATTACCATATGTTTGCCACAATCAAAAGATTTGAGAATGAGCCTATTGCCAATTTCAATGCTAGGTTCCAGAAAATGTTGTCCAAGCTAGTTGCCCCATATGTGGTGGCTGATGCTGTTGCTAGGAGTATCTATTATTCAGCCCTGGATCCATTAACTTCCATGTTCATCAGAAGAACACATCCTGAGATCACTACCTTGACAGGAGCTTTTCAAGAAGCTATCAAGGTAAATCAGCAGTTGATACCTGCTCCTACTCCAAATATAGTATTCCCTACTTTGCCTGGCGTGCAATCACAATATCCAGCACAATATCCTGCACCGTATTCATCACAATATCCTGCACAATATCCTAATGGATCAGTGATACCCCCAGCAGTCATGCCTGCACCTTTGCAAGTACCTCCATTGAGTATTATGCCTCCTCCTAATGGAAATAGCCAATTGCCACAATATCCTGCACATGCTCAGACACCTCAGGGTACCGATCTATCCAACAATAACCATGGATCTTCCTTTTTCAAGCCTCAGACTGAAAATGTAGTGGCCAAAGCTCAAGAGGAGAAGGAGGAAATCAAAGAAATTTCTGCTCAACTCAGAAAACTCACCACAGAAGTAACACATTTGAGAAATCAAGGGTTTTATTCGCAGTCAGGTCAGAATAGAAATTATTCCAATGATAGACCAAACTACCCTGACAGAGGATATAACAACAACAACTTCAACAATAATGCTGGAAGTAATAATAATCCTCCTAGACAGCCCAGAGTGTGGAACTCCAGGCCAAATAATGGCTCATTACCATCACCCCTAGACAATCAGCCTCCTGGTGAAGCCAAACAGACTACTAGGGTCAATCTTGCCGAGGTAGCCCTTACTAATTGGTGTAGGATCCACAATACAAATGCACATGTAGAATTAGATTGTCCACAATTTAGGATTGCTGCCAGCATCTTTCAGACTGAAGTGTCTAACACTTCTAGAAATCCACCTCAGGTAGAAGGAAATGAGATAGTTCCTTGTGGATATGATTCGGCTTTTGTGCTAGAAACGTACACAAATCAGCCTCATTAGAACTATAATCAGACCTATGAGGAATCTGCCTTAACCTTTGAAACAAACTATGTTTTCCCCTTTGAGGATGAAAATGAACCTGCAAGAGAGCATGAGGAAGTACATGCATACCAGTAGCAATATCCTGGTAAGCACAATTATAACCTGAGGAGTAATGCCAACAGATCTGCTGGACCATTGACATCATCTCTACCTCTAAACAACTTCAACACACCTCCTGATCCTAAGGCTAGCAATAACCATGGGTTCCCTAAGGTGAATGCTCAATACTTGTCTCCTCAAAACACAGTAACAAAAGTTGTAAATGCACCTCAGGAGTCTGACAAGTTAGTCAGCTATTTGGCTGATGAAATGAAGAAAATCAAGATCAGCCTATCCTTGTCGGAGTTACTGAAAACTCCTACCATCAAAAGGGAATTCATGAAGTCACTAGATGATCCTGCTCCTAAAGAGGATAATCATCTTTCAAGTCAATCCAATGGCAAGGAGCATGCTATTAAGGATAACATTATCAAGCCTAAAGCGTCAGCTACAGTCCAAGCTGCTGAAACCTCCCACATGACCTTGTATAGAGATAAAACTGAATCACCTCCGTTTCTCCTCACAATAAGAATGTTCAGCAAGAACTTGCACAACTGTTTAGTTGATTCAGGAGCTTCAACAAATGTTATGCCTTTGTCAATATGCAATGCTTTAGGACTACATCCTGCTAAATCCTTAAAGAAGGTCACTCAACTGGACAAGATAGAAGTAAGTGTAGTAGGAGAACTAACTCACATTCACATACAGCTAGCATCTGAACCTCGGATCCAATATTACATTAACATTCAGGTAGTTGACATACCTGATATATATGGGATGTTGCTTAGCCGAGACTGGTCTAAAACGCTTAACGGATACATGTCTACAGATTTCAGTCACATGTGGTTACCATGGAAAGGTATACCTAATCAAATCAGGATTGATGCTGAGCCTAGGATGAAACATATGATCACAGAGTACAACAAAACAAATGAGATCATGTATGTAAACATAGAACCTGGAGTTTATCGCATCAGGCCGCAAACTGTTAAAATAGAAGAGATCCTGATGCTTGATGTTCATCATCATCATGATGATGATTATCATGAGGATATGCCAGTTATAGAACTTAATAATGATCCTGATAATGAAAATAATGTGAATCGCTTCAGAGATTTTGAGATACATCTATCTACTCAGGTAAAACATTGTCAATTATTAAATATATCTGCTAATGACATTTTGATTGATGGATGGTGTAGATTACACGGCGAAGCACACTCAGAAAAGACTTGTGAACCATGCTTAGACATGATGATACTGGAGCAGACGTATAGTGAAGCATCATCATCATATTCCGAGGTGAGTGCTACATCTGATGATGATGATGATACTAATTCTCATTTGTCTCATGCAGGAACAGAAGAGTCGACAGATCATGATGAAGATCATATCCGGAGAATAGAAGAAGTTCTAGTGTTGGACCTGATAAATGATGCGAGAAAAGAAAAGATCACTCCTGGTAGTGATTGCTTCATGGAATCAGATTATGAGTTGTCTGATGAAGACAAAGGCAGTGACCTGACGAAGTTCGAAGAATTTCTGGTAAAAGAAATAGAAAAGATGACACAACAACGTAAATCTCCCCAGGAGGTTTTAATTAAAGGTTGGTGTAGGCTGCATGAGGCACCTCACTCAGAAACAATTTGCTCACTATGCTTACATATTTTGAAGAAGCATGCAGCTGTATATCCTGAACATCATCCTCCTGCTGAGATGGAAGAGAAAATAGAAAAGCCATCAGGCTCACAAAATAAAGGAAAGAAGAAACTCGAGGATGATAATACCTCTAAGTTAAAGTAGATATCAGGCGGAGCAGCAGCCAGAGCTGCAAAGAAGAAAGAAAGTTCAAGTGAATATCCTGATGAAGACAAATGTCCTGCTGAAGATAAGCCTTGGATCTTAAGGTTTGACAGATCTAAATCTAAGCAAGGTGCTGGGGTAGGAATTGACCTCATTGATCCATCAGGAAAATCCTATTTAGCAGCTTACAGATTACAGTTCCCCTGTACTAACAATGTCGCAGAGTATGAAGCTCTGATTCATGGACTGTTGTTTGCTCATAAGAAGAAAGTGAAGATCCTGCATGTCATTGGAGATTTAGAACTAGTTGTGAGACAAGTAAGAGGAATTTACTCTTGTAATTACAGAAAGCTATCAAATTACAGACATCGTGTGTGGGACCTGATTGAAGACTTTGATGCCTTTAATATCGTTCACGTACCAAGGGGACAGAACCAGAGGGCAGATGCACTTGCACAGGCTGCTAGTACGTTGGAACCGCTGTCTATATCTGGTCTAAAGAGATTTTCAGTAGAATTGGTGTCAGTACCTTTGGTACCTGACAATGTGACTAGTCTCTAGGTGTTTGATGATGATCAGCACATCCTGGACTTTATATCAAACAGAGACATATTTGAAGCTCAGATTATAGATGAGAATGGTATGGAAGATCATGTATGGGAAGAAGATGAGATATTAGAGTTGCCTAGCAACAGAATTCCCAAAGGTATGATTGAATTAGAAAGAGCCTTTGATCTAGATAATATGCTTAAACATAAAGATCTGCCTAAGGCAGATGGAGGTCAATATTCACAAGTGAATATTGGACAAGCTGATGACAAGAGAAATGTCTTATTGGGTAAGGTTTGTACACCAGAAGAGTTAGAAGGAATAACTCAGGCCCTTAAAGATTACATACATGTAATTGCATGGACTTATGATGAGCTAAAGACATATGACACTTCTGTCATAACTCATACTATACCTCTCAAGCCAGATGCAAAACCTTTCAGACAGAAGCAGAGGCCAGTCAATGCTCTGCTTGAACCAATCATCCTTGAAGAAGTCAAGAAATTGTTAAATGCCCGGATAATATTTCCTGTGAGGCACTCCACTTGGGTGGCGAATCTTGTGCCAGTCAGAAAGAAGAATGGAGACATCAGGTTATGTGTAGATTTCAGGAACCTGAACAGAGCATCAGAAAAGGATAATTATCCTTTGCCCTCTTTGGATGAAGTTCTACAGATTGTAAATCGAGCCAAAATGATGTCCTTCTTAGATGGTTTTTCAGGATACAACCAAGTGATGGTAGATAAAATTGACAGATTAAAAACTGCCTTCACCACAAAGTGGGGGATATTTGCATATAGACGTATGCCTTTTGGACTTATAAATGCTGGGGCTACATTCCAGCGAGCAATGGACATAGCCTTCAGAGGCTTAATAGGAAAGTGTATAGTCATCTACATGGATGACCTGACGGTCTTCTCCAAGGAAAGGGGAAATCATGTTGCTGATCTCAGAAATGTACTGAAGAAATGTGAAGAGTATGGAATATCTTTGAATCCTAAGAAGTGTATATTTGGGGTCACAACAGGAAAATTACTAGGCCACCTGATCACAGAAGATGGAATTATCATTGATCCTGACAGGGTGGAATCCATTATGAAGTTACAACTTCCAAGAAGCAAAAAGGAACTTAAATCTTATTTTGGTAAGATAAATTTTGTGAGGAAGTTCATCACCGGCTTTGCTGAGATTGTCAGACCACTGAATGCCATGTTGAAAAAAGATGCACAAATTGAGTGGACACCAGAAGCCAAGGCTGCTTTTGAAGATATAAAGAAGGCCATTTCAGATGCTCCTGTCCTCATCAGTCCAGATTACACAAGAGATTTCTACATCTACTCATTTGCTTCAGAACATACCTCTGCAGCAATGTTAACTCAAAGAAATGAAGAGAAAGAAGAGAAACCAATTGCTTTCATCAGCTGTCCTTTCAGAGATGCTGAATTGAGATATGTGGATGTTGAAAGACAGGCACTTGCATTAGTCAGAGCAGTAAAGAAGTTTAGACATTATATACTGAGAAGCAAAGTGATTGCTGTGGTACCAGATGCAGCAGTGAAGATGCTACTGATGCAAAGTGAACCTGGTGAAAAAAGAGCCAAATGGATTACTGTATTACAAGAATATGACATGGAGATCACACCCATGAAGCTGGTAAGAGGACAAGCTCTGAGCCAGATGATATCTGAAACTGATCCAAACATCATCAGTTAGCAGTATGTGATCAATGAGAAAGACAATAGAGAGTGGTATTCAGACATCAGGCACATCCTGATCACCGGAAGATGTCCTTCAAGAATGCAGGCCTCACAGAGAAGAGCCTTGAAGATAAGATCCCAGAAGTATATGATGAAGGGAGGAACCCTGTTTAAAAAGAATTATGAAGGGATATACTTGAGATGCTTAGAGAAACCAGAAGCAAATACAGTTTTGATAGAGTTACATGACAAGTTTGGAACGGCACACGGATCAGCATTGGCCACAACACATGCAATCCTCAGAGCAGGATATTACTGGACTACAATTTTTAAGGACACGGCTGATCATGTTAAATGTTGTCATGTTTGCCAGGTTGCTGCCAATAGAGAAAAATATGCTGCACAACCGTTGCAGCCAGTGGTGGAAGAGTGCCCATTTGCCCAGTGGGGCATGGATTTCATAGGACCGATCAATCCTCCGTCTTCCTCAGGCCATAGGTATGTCCTAACGATTACTGATTATTGTACCAGATGGACTGAGGCTATCAGCAGCAAAACTTGTACTGCAGATGATGTCATTAAATTTTTGGAAAGCAACATTATCACCAGGTATGGAACTCCCTATGCATTGGTAAGTGATAATGGTTCTGCCTTCATTTCCACCAAATTGTCAAGTTGGGCTTTTGATCATGGGATCATACTTAAGTTCTCATCCAACTACTATCCCCAGGGAAATGGATTAGCAGAATCCACCAACAAGAATTTACTGAGTATAATAAGGAAATTGATAGAGAAAAATCCCAGGGAATGGAACTCATTTCTGAAATATGCCTTATGGGTAGACAGAACTAGAATGAAAACTGCATTAGGAAACTCACCCTTCCAACTAGTATATGGGGTAGATCCTATCCTCCCTGTAAACTTGAAAATTCCTACTCTGCAGTTTGCCCAAGAGTATCTAGGCCTAGATAATAAACAGGAAGTCAGGTTGCTTCAGCTGATGCACCTGGAAGAAAAACAAAGTCAAGCGATTGACCAATTTGCAAAACATCAGGCTGTTGTCAAACGCTGGTTTGACAAAAGAGCCAGAATTAAAGCTTTCAGGATATCCGATTTAGTCCTAATGTGGGATAAGGCCCATGAAAAGAAAGGTGACCATGGTAAGTTTGATAGATTATGGATAGGTCCCTTTCAAATTTCTGAAATTTTAGGAGATAGCACTTATAGGCTTAAGAACCTGACAGGTGAGGATGTCCCATTGCCAGTCAATGGACAATTCCTCAAACATTATTTCCAAGCTTGAATGACTTCGTGACAGTCATATGTATCATATTGTATATTTGTATAGTTGTTTGTATAGTTTGTTTAGTGTGTTGTTGTTTTGTTGGTTGAGACCTTGTTCTGGTAAGTCAGGATGATGCACTTCATCACCCTAAGAAAATAATTAAATCGTTAGGATTCAAGTGATGAGAACACGTTTAAATATAGGTTATGATTCATTCTAGGAAGTGTTCATGATCAGGTTTATGATGTCTTTTCATCAGGGTGCTTTTTCTTGGTCAAAGTGAATCCATCACAATGAAACACCTAACAGCCTTGGGTTTGTTGAACACACTAGTATAGGTGTTAAGTGAAAAATCTAAAGGGACTCCCTTGCTACCAATACAATCTCCAACCTAAAGCTGTAAGTGACTGTACCTTGTACAAATGAACTGACATGATGATATCAGATACAAATATAAATATGAAAGAGAAAATCAGAAAAGAAATAAAATTAGGCCACCTAAGTAACTCTACCGGGGCTATGGACACCTGCTGGCAGTGGGGCTCTACTTAGGGAGATTGTATAGATAACCTTGCCGGGGCTATAGACGCCTGCTGGCAGCAAGGCTCTATCCAGGTTGGCTATGAGGGATGATCCCCAACTATGTAGTTTAACACCAGTTACTTATGTTTTCAACTCACTTTCAAGATGAAGATAATTAATCATATGCACACACCTGATCCTTTGTTAGCTTTATCACCATGATGAAATTTTATCATTCAGAAGATTATAATGCTTACACTTAGACAGAATTAGAATACTATAGATAAATGTGATCACATCACTTGAATCATTGGAATTTGTTTATTTTCTTTGGTGGCAAGTTGTTGTGTGGTTACACAACACGCCCCATTTTGACTTGGCAAAATAGGGACCCAACTTTTCTTTTGGCTTGTGTTGTCTGCTTTCTGGCGGTTTGGTAAAATCAGTCATGTTCATCATCATGTGGAGTCAAGATGAGGTAAGCCCCAGTATGAGGTCAGTCTGTCAAGATTCGTATTTCATATATATGACCACATATTCTGAAAGAGCATTAAAATTCATGCAGGTTTGCTTTTTACATCACCCTGATATTCATCAGGATGTGAGAGTTATGAACAGTCAAAGTCTTGGTCAAACCTGATATTCGCAAGAAGAGGGTCATATTTTATAACCTCAGTTATGCTGTTTGAAGAACATCATCATCATATTTGAAACGTCCCCCTGATAATATCCTGCGGTTCAAATATCTGGACGTCAACTTTAAGTGATAGTAGGTCTTCCCCGTCGAGCGGTCTTTTATATCGCGAACATCATATTTTGAAAGTAACCCGATATTCATTAATATCATCCTGACGCGGAATATCACCTTTAGTAAGCATCCTGCTGACATCATCTGAATACGATAAACAAAGAAACAAACATCCTGCTGACATCATCATCATATTTGCATTTCGACAGGATATTTTGTAAACATGATCATATTCACCCAATGTGACGATGACGTCATGAGACATTTCCAATACAAAGAACAAATATCATGATGACGTCATCCCGATATTCGAAGAGGAGAATGAGTAAGTTTGAAGGTCATCATCATATTTTGAAATATCACCCGATCGACCGAAATATCCTCCTGATGTGCTAAAGTGTAAACAAAGGTGCGTTGTCACCCGAATTTTGTCGCGATAACAATTTCAAGACTAGGGAGGATGATATTGAAACTCAACCTGATATTTATGAATATCATCCTGCCCTCATGATATCTTGTCGTATGAATATCCCCCTGCTCCCTTTGCCGCCATTATCATTAAATGCGCGCAGATATGGTAGGTGATTCCCGCCGACCCCGGAACCCAATGAAACGTCTGGCGAGATCCTGCGTTTTCGCACGAATGATCAAAGATTGCGATCTAACTTGTTAGAGTTACCCTAAGTTTACCCTAACTGCGAGGTTAAAAGGTAATTCAACTGCCATTGTTACATTTACCTGCGTTAAAATTGTTTTACAGAGCACCAGCCTCCATATCTGCATAACAGCTACCGTTGCGCGACTGGAGCTCATAAACTGAGGGAGGAAGGTGATTAGCAGCTGAATTAAGGGTGTCTTAGAGATATACTGGTATAAAAAGAAATCGGCATAACCAGGTAAGTAAACTGAAACCCTCATCATGTTGTTTCTATATGATGCTGTAAGTTCTGGTTATGTATCTGTATGAATAAGTAACGTGAAATTGGTGCAATAGGCACGATATTTGCAATATGTATGCATGCATATCCCTGTTGTGAGAGGAGATGTTGTCAATTGTAGGTACCCATGCCTGAAAAACACTTAGTCAAGTGTCAAGAGGAATTCAGCAGGCCTATGTTCTCTTCTCAGAGAGGGGTCCTGTTCAAATTTGGGGCAATTACAGATACCCATCAGGGGAGTACCAACCTGGAAGCTTGGTCAGCCAAGCTGAATGATGGACGAGATAAGAGTCCTATACTAGACGTGGTATTTGTATCCAGCATGTGGAACGCTGCTGGCTTCCCCTACTCCATGGAGTCTCCGGAGCTGGTTATTGACTGCGCCCGGAATTACAACCCTGAGACGAGGCAGGTGGTGAAGCATGGGAGAGTATATGCAGACCTATCCATCAAAGGTCTATCCCGAACGTTTGGACTGCCAATGGGCAGTAAGGTAAAGAGTGTAGACTTGAAGAAGTCTGAAAGAGAATATGAGGCCAACAAGAAGACGGCCAGAAAGAATATGTATGCTTGGCGGGCCGAGAACAGCATGTATAATGCAGCGGCCAAGCTCCCAGTGCACCTGTTCAAATATGATTTTAATGAAGAATATCAGTACGTGATTGCTCTCCTGAACAGGGTGACTGGCCAGCCTGATACTGGTGAGTTTAGAGATTGGATGTATGGCATAATAATGATGTGCCTATATGCAGACATCAACCCACTGTGGGGCCAAATCATAAGTGATGCTCTGCATGAGCAGTTGCTGAACCTGGGAGGTTCAGATTGTGCTTTCTATATGACTTCTTACATTGTTTATTCTTGTGCATATAGAGGTACGTTTGATGCCTTAACTACAGATGGGAAGCTAACAGGCACAAATGCAGCCTATATCTGGGATCATCATCCCCAGCTGCAAAGAACCAATTACATCAAGGACTACAAACTGGTCAATGATGCATTCTCTATGCATCTGGTAAGGACCATGGAAGATGACAGAACTAAAAGACTGAGCATGGAGGCTCAAGAGGCAGTATACAGGCATGGGGCATGGTATATACAATTTGCCACCTTTTCCTACATCAGGATAGAGGGTTTTGAAGGGCATCCCCTGATGCTGCCAAGATATCCTACAGATGCAGTAGTATTAATGGAATTTATCAGGCAGGGCTCCACCATGATACAGATGTATAAGGATGCCAAGAAGCTACCACCAATTTTGTTCACAGTCAACATTGGCAACTATATGTGCCCTGACTCGGATAATATTAAGAAGGTGATGGTCACTCTGAACAAGATGAATCTACTGCCCTTCCCAGTAACGAGACCATATGATCCTTACGGCCGAATGCAGAAGATTCTAGGAAAGCCTATTCATCAAAGGCACCTAGAAGATTTTTGGGCTGACTGCGAAGATGAGGCAGAGGCCAGGAGGAGGAGGTATCAGAGGTTGACTCTGAACCAGATCAGGACATTTGACTACGTGCCCCTTCCTCAGCAGCTGAAGAGTGATGACGGCAGGATAATGGCAGATGAATACGAGCAGAAGAAGATATACAATGATACCATCTCTGCACCTGACCTCACCATGCAGGAGGATATGTCCTTGGACCCATTCTTTGCCAGAACCATACACTTGACCCAAGCTTGGGTAGATGCACAGGTAGAGGCATTGAAGAAAAAGGGTGTTGCCATCACGGTGGACAACAAAAAGAAGGGGCAGGACATCCCTACAGATGAATATGATGACTTCCTGCTGGAGAAGAGGAAGACTAAGGGAGAGAGAATCCCTCCACCACAGCAGCCAAGCAAGAGAACCCCAAGGGGCAAGAAGGTGGAAAAGGGACACAAAGGGGTCATAATTGAAAGGGCAGTATTAATGGCTGAGGAGGCAGCCAGATCAGGATCAGAATCAGATTCTCCTCCCAAGCCCAAGAAAGCCAAGACAGCAGAGGCTGGAACCACAGAGACCCAAGAAGTGGGTCAGTCATCCAGACAATCAGGCAAGGATATCCTCATGGAGGAAGAGCCTGAAGAAGAGGAGGAAGCTCCATTGATAATCAGAAGAAAGAGGAGAGCTCCGCAGGTGCTGGTTCCTACCACACCTAAGAAACCAAGAACCTCCATGAGAGGTGAGATGAGTCAATCCCCAGTGCAATTACAAGGGGCAGGTAGTGAAGTGCAGAAGGAATTTCAGCACAATGTTCCACTTCCTATCATTGTCAAGTTCAAAACAGAACTTGCTGAAGAACAACAAAAAGAAACCTCCCAGGCGCAAATGGAGGGACATGTCTCATTGGAAGAGACAATCAATTTGTCTGATGATGAGGTTGTGCAGGATGTGTCTGCACAGGAAATGGAAACACTAGCTGCTGGCACCAGTGTGACTCCTCACAAGCCTCCAACGGTTCAAACAGTGCTTGAGGAGATAAAACAAGCAGAAGCAGAGCAAGGAAAGAGCACAGAACCAGAGAAGAGCCCAGAGCAGGTAGCTGAGGACATAAGGCTGGATACATTGATCGCTGAGGTGACAAGTCCTGTAGTGGTAGATTTGACGGAGAAAAGGGATGCAAGTCCTGAACAGCCAGCAGGATCACCTGATAAGGGCCACTTAATAGAAGAGATAGAGATGGCAGAAGCAGAAGGCCACGCTCTTGAATCAGGCCAACAAAGCCCACAGGATACATCAGCAGGACCTGCTATAGTAGAGGTCCAAGAAGCAAAAGCTGATGATGAGAAGAAAGAAGCAATAGAAGATCTTGCTGATAAGGCACAAGAGGTGGATGCTGCAGGTATAGAGCAAATAGCCGCCGCAGAGCAGAAGCCATCACCTCAGGCAGATCCTACAATATCAAAGGTGGTGGACATACCACCAGAAGTTGAAAAACAAAAGGAGGATGACCAACCTCCACAAGGGGAAGAACTGGGAACAGGTGAAATAACAAAGGAGAAAGATCATGATCATCATGATCTACATACAGGTACACCGCAGGGTTCCCCACACAGAGAAGATGCTCCCCCAGAAAAGGAATCTCCTCAACAGGAGGCACCAAAGGATCAGCAGCAAAGCGAGCATCATGAGGAAGAAAAAGAAAAATCACCGTCTCCACAGCACTTGTTAATAGAAACAGGAGATAGGGGTGAACAATAGCATGATGCCGAAAAACATGATCAGGTACCTCCATGGTTAACAACAGAAGTGAATGTTGAGGAGGAGCTGGAGATTCAAGAGTTCGACGTCTCCACCCTGTTCACCGCAGATATAAGGAAACCCAGGAGGAAGGCCAGGATGACTTCGGCCATCAAGAGAGATCCGGTGATAGGGAGAAGGACCGCACAAATTGTTGTGCTTGCCGTAGAGAAAGAGAAAGGCAAAATCACTGTGGATGAATTCCAGATAAGCACAGTTGATTTGGGTTTTGCCAATGAAGAGCAGGAAGGTCAGGAGGGAAAGGACATCATAGACTCTCTAATTCAGAAAGTGAAAAGAGAGAAGGAGAAGAATAAGCAACATAAAGAGCACATTGCTCAGTTGCATGCATACATTAAGGGTTTAACCAACCCTGAAGATACTACAAGTGAAGCTGCAGTCCCATTGACTGCCATTTCTCAGGAAGAAGTGAATAAACTGGACCTCATGAAACATGAGGTTTCCGTAATAAGAAAATGGGTGTCATCCACATTGGATGATGCTATAGAAATAATGAAGGGTTCTTTGAAAAGATGGAGCATATTGAGTGACTCCAAAACCAAGGTGGACAGGTTGCAGATGCAGACCGGAAAAAGGTCTTATAAACTGGAGAGAGTCCTCAACCTATTGGGAGAAATAAGGAAAATAAATCCACAACTGCTTATCAGTAAGCAGGTATTGAATAATAATACTGCATTGTTAGTGGATATCTGGTATAAAGATGTACAGTTTGAATGCGGAGTCCTCAAGAGATGCAATAATAAGCTGAGGGAAATCAGCATGAGGCTACGTGATTTAATGGGCATTGAAGCAGACATGCTCAAAACATTGGAGGGCAAAGTGGAAGGGAAGATAGAGAATCAAGATGAAGATTCTGCCCTTAAGGCCCTGCGCAATAACTTCCAAATGGAAGATAATGGTCCGCTCATCCACTTGACAGAAGAGGTAATAAATAAAATGATGAGGATCAAGGTCAAGATGGAGACCTATAATGAGACATTGCAGGATAGAGAAAATAAGCTGGATAACAGCAAAGATAAGTATGAGGCACACAAACACGCCATTATCAAGGCAAAGACTCAAGATGGCAGAGGAATAGACCAAGTTGTGCAGTCATACGAACAGATCCAGAGCAGCATGCAGCCCCATATGCAGCAGCGTCATCATCAGGATAGCGAAGAGTCAGGAAGTGATGCACATGATGATGACCCGCATGCATCAGATGAAGAGCATGATGAAGATACATCATGAGGGGGAACATTTTGCATATGCAATATAGATAGTTGCCAGCTGGCAACTTGTGCCTCTTTGTAAAATTGACAAGTCATGAAGTGATGACCATTGATTTGTATTGACATATCAGATCCGTGGATCTTTTGTAATGGATTCCTCACCTTATTCTATAAAAGGTGGTGGAATGCCTTGTTATATTCATTCGAAACTTAATTGAAATTTGATTGCTGAAGTATTCAGGACTTATTTCAAAGCTGTTGTATATGTACATGTCATTTGCATACTTAATGAAAGAGAAGAGTATTCCGATTACAAATCTTAGTAAATCTTGAGTAATCTGTGTTTGAATTCTAGATATATGCTTTGATTTGCTGCGTCCCTTGGAGTGCTCATCATGTTGCATGTATTGTTTTCATTCATTATCCTCTGAAGTTTGCATCAACTGTATCTAGCTGTGGAATGTCCTGGTGAACATATGGTTTGATTTCTTCTCCTCATGACAGTATCAAGCATGTATGTGGATCAAAAGCTAAAGGTTCAACTTAATTAGAAGTATTTCCTTTAATTTCTTTCAATTTCAGAAAATCTCACTGTCATAATTGCAAATAACGGATAATCTTAAGCAAACAACCTGAAATATGCAGACATCTCGTAGATAATCGTAAATATTTAGCATATTTGAACACTAAGCATGCACAACTGAAAATATCATGTAAAGATTGAGGTATTTTACTTCTTTTCATCAAATAACTGCATAATTTGACTTCTCTGTAAGGAATTGCTGCAGGAAAGTCATGATGATGGCACACTTTCACGTAAGGCCCCAAAATGGAAACAGCAACTCACATTAACCACTGAGTAACATCAGTCGATTAAGACCTAATCACCGGAGACTTGGGATCATGGATTCTCAGAATTCATTGTGTCTTTCAAGATGAATAAAGGTTAATGTGTACTTTTATTCTATGTTTGTTTGTGACTAACATCATGATCAACACTATTGGATTTGAATTGATTGTAGAAGGCATACTACCAACTAGAAGCTCATCATAAATGTAATGTATTTGTACAATCACTCCCTTGAATTGCTTCTTTCCACGACATACAGAACATCCACAAACAACAATTTTCTCAAAGTATTCATCCCATGTACTATAGTCCTGACCAACCTCTTGTTCAGTGCAATCATTTGTTGTGTCTACAGGATCCATTGTCATATCCTCTTCCACCCATTGTCGTCTATGTGATTTAACATTTTTAGGTCCATGTCCATGTACATATATTTTTCATTTGCTAGTGGAAGGCTCAGGCTCTGCATTTGCTCCAATCTCCATCTAAAATAATCAACAACATGCATTAATTTATGTCAAGATTGGATAATACATTATAAATTTCAATAATACTATGAAAAAAGATGGATGTATCACAAAATGCCATCACATCATTTTTTCCTAGGGAAATTGGATTTGAGTACCTGATTTCCCGCTTCATCCATTGTGTCCTCATTTGATATGACATGATCTGTTGCCATGGCCTCGTCTGGCCCCTATAATACACAACATAGTAAATAATGTTTAGTACACCAATT
This sequence comes from Cunninghamia lanceolata, assembly GCA_027924645.1. Lineage (NCBI taxonomy): Eukaryota > Viridiplantae > Streptophyta > Pinopsida > Cupressales > Cupressaceae > Cunninghamia > Cunninghamia lanceolata. The sequence continues at coordinate 5,230,469 of BSBN01000749.1, read as the reverse complement.
ATATCATTTCAATGAATATTCTATCCAACACAAAACCTCACTTTAGTCATATATTTGACATATTGATATCATGTTTTGGCCATCCTAGTTTTCAAACTTTTCCCTTGATCATAGAATCACATTTAATCACCATTCTTGTGCATTTTCAACCAATAAGTTTGACCTTAGAGGCCTCGTGGACAGAAAAATGACTTTATCTCCTCTATGTTGTAGCATTTGTGAATTCATAAACACCTTCCTCCTTTGGTTGAGGTTGCTTTCTCTTCTTACCTCTATTGTATCTGCATATTCCATTGTCATATCCATTTCCACCCACTTTCCTCTCTACAATTTAGTAGTTCTACACTGTTCACATCCTCTCTCCATGGCCTCCTCTGGATCTTGTAATACTCTTGAATTTATCTTGTTAATACACTTGCTTTTCATGAAGATGCACTATGAAAAACAAAATAGGACATTGCAACATTTTGCTCTTCAGAAAAAGTTTACACGCAAAATCTTGACAACTAGAGCTCAAATCTTATGATTACAAGATGACTACAAATTCACATCAAAAAGATATTTATTTCATATTTGACTCTTTTTTTTCTTTTATGGGTCATTTTAAGGCAATCTATATCTCTCCAAGTGGCCATAAAACCCTCAAAACTATCATAGAACCCTCAAAACAGTCTCAAAGAGTCTTTGGCACCAAAATTTTAAATTTTTGATGGAGTGAAGGATAATTTGGATGTTAATTTTGAAATCACGTCATTAGATCTTTGTTAGGTTAATCGTAGTTGGATATTCTTTAATTATATGGACTTTATGTTATATTTCACCATTACCTTTCACTCCAAAATTAATGGTTTCCTTTGAAAAGAAAACCCTCCATTAGCTATCATAACCCCAACCATCTGTATTTAGGGATGTTGTCATCATGCCTTAAGGATTGACAAGATCTAAGGAATAACTAGATGTATAAATAGGACTATCACAGTATGTGAGGAAGTGGAAGGTTGTCAAATAGTGAAGGAGATAGTTATGGCCTCTTAAACCGGGCCTCAAGATTATAGTGAAGTCGCATAATATAAACAAAGATTGTCATGACTTGGCTAAAATGTTGTCAATCTCCTATCACATATCTTAAGGTTGTCCTTAATCCCAAATCCAACTCTCAAATGTTAGATGGAAGGTCATGGCTCCAACTAAAATAATTGGTGTCAAAATGATAAGTCAAGGGACCATCATAGTGTTGATCTACTATTGTAGTGGGATCATAAGGATTAACATTGTAGAGGTTGTCATACCATGATGCATAGGTACACAACCATAGGAGGTTTAAAAGCAACATTAGAAACATTAAATTATTGTCATAGTACACCTAGGATAGATAGGTATGCATCCATAGAGTTATTACTATAAAGTTGTCTCATTAATCTTGTGACCAGGTTAAGTCACTATCATAGTAACAATGTAGTTAGTCATCAATCAACATGTTGTCTTTGCATTTTGTTGTACCCAACAAAAAAAGTTTCTTCATTAAGGCTTTTTGAGAAAATCTAGAAAATTTTTCATCAAAAAAGTCAAAAAAGTCAAAATTTCTAAAAATAGACGTCAAATTAGGTTTTTTGGGTTTCTTGAGATACGGATGCTAGCAAAATTTTCTAAAAATAGAATCTCCAATTCAGATGTCATGCCTGATTCTGAATGGCCGATTTTGCTTCACAATCAAGGTGGTCTAGACATAATCTACAAAAGATCAAATTTTCTCTACTAGGTCAATTTTGCTTTTTCAGAAGGCAAAGCACAAGCTCCGGAGCCATCAATGGAAGAAGTTTGTCTGCCAAAAATCAGTTTCAAGTTTTCAACATTGTTCCAATGACGCAGAACTAATGAACAATCGTCAATTTGACGGAGAACGCAAAATGGAGCAAGATGGATCCGAAGTGAGGAGGAAAAGTTGAAAATCATAAAAAATTTCTAAGGCACAAAATTCCAAGCGCCCCTGGAGGCTAGGGGCACCCACTTTTTCATGCCTTAGATTTTTTTTCGCATTTTTCAAGAAAATGCTAGAAATACCTCTGTCGGTCCATTTCGGGGTCGACAAAAGCAGTCATTTTAGTCAATAGGCCCCGAAAAGCTGGAATCCATGTCAGATATACCCAGGCTATCTAGTCCATTCCTCATCCAGTGGAAGTTGACTGGTGAAACCTCAAAATTGACATCAGGAAGCAACTGTCGACACACAAAACGGAGCAAATTGCAAACAGAGGTTGGAAATCATAAATTTGACTAAGGCACAAAATTCCAAGTGCCCCTGGAGGCCAGGGATGCCCACTTTTTGGGTGGTCAAACTTAGTCAAACTCAATCAAACACCAGTAAAACCTAGGATTTCATCACTGATGTGTTCAGGCTACTCAGTTCACCTCCCGTCCTGCCTCAGCAGTCCTCCAGATGATAGAAAATGATGATCAAACAGGACCTGTTGGCACGAAAATTGAGGAATGCAATGAAAAATTAAAAAATCACAAAAATTTTCTAAGGCACAAATTCCTAGGTGCCCCAAGAGGCCTAGGGCGCCCACTTTTCCATGCCTTAGAATATTTTTTTATTTTTCCAGAAAATGACAAAACCTCCTCCATCAACCCCGTTAGATTTACTGCAATCAGTTTGGCACATTTTTCAAGGTAGACAAAGGGTACAATTCAGTTAAATTTTCATTAGGCTTGCCTGTTTGCTAGATCATCAAACTTATTTTTGCTTTGACAAGTAGAAATCGACAGCCAAACAAGGGTTTTCAATCACCGGAACACGCACACAAATAAAAAATTTGAAAATTTTGAAATTTTCCAAAAAATGGCTAAGGTACAAAAAACTAGGTGTCCCTGGAGGCTACGAGCGCCCAACTTTTCATGCCTTAGAAATTTTTTGCATTTGACAGTGTTTCCTTGCAGCTGTTTTCTAATCTTTGTCCGGTGACAGATTTTGGAGGTCAGATTTACGGTCAAACGTCGTCAGATTATCAGTTTGAGGTTGGGGATGGAATCATGGTTGATAAATCTTCAAGATGCCATGATTTGGCAACTTTTTCAGTCAATAGTGACATTTTTCCATATTGTTGAAGTTAGGGATAGGCCATACTGTAGTCAAAATGAGTGCAAAACTATCAAAAACGAAGGAAAATTGGCTAACACTTTTGTAACCTCGCATGTTTGATGACATCATCAAAGAAGATATTTTTCATCATCTCACACATGAAGCCATAGTAGCTATAAAATAGGGATTCTTCCCATTCGAAGATAATTACTTGGATTTGTGCTTTAAAATATGCTTTCTTCATGAATAAGATCGAAGCTTTATTCTTTCACAAAGAAAGCTACTTTTTTTTCCCTAAAGTTCTATAAAGACAAGCTTTGTCTCCTTTATTTCATTATCTTTTGCAGGTTACATCCATAGGAAGATTTATATTTTCTTTCAACGAAGATTTGAAGGCTCAAACGAAGTGCTTTTTCAGCGTTCTTCGTAGTTTCGGGATGAGGAATTAGGGAGGCATGCTTTTTCAAGGTCCTTTTTTCTAGGGGATCATTTTTCAGAATCAGGACCGAAGCTTTTTCAATTTTCATTGAGATGGGTCCATCTAGAATTTCATCCTCTTGAAGATTGGAAAATTTTCTTTTTTCCGGGAATCTACTTTTTTGCTACTTTTTTGGGAAATCCTCTACTTTTCAAAATCTAACAATTTGGGTTGCTTTGAAATAGAATTGTCTACAAAACCCATGTGCCAGCTTTTTTGCTCGGAATCTTCTTTTTAGAAGAAATCAGCAAGTAATTTTCATCCTTTTGTCCAAGATTTTTCCAACATAGGCGTGTTCACAGTCATTTTTCAAATCTTTCAGTATGCAGTACTCTCCAATAGAGATCAAGCCCAAAATGGTGTTTGGTTCACGATTACCTCAGAATTTTTGAGACAGACTTGCATAAAGTTTTTCAAGTGTTCAATTTACATCCCTTGGAAGATGCAGGAAATAATACTATAGGAATCTAAATCACTCCAGATTGCTTGTAGTAGCATCCTTTCCCATCACAGTGTAAAGTATCAAATTCATAATTGCTTGTATGATGCATTACAATTCAGTCACAAGAGAAATCCAATCAAGAGATGGACGTGTGCTTTGCAGCCTGAGGCCAAATGACATTGAGAAATATTTTTCAATACCAATCTAGAGGGAAAACTTGGTTGTTTCGATTGAAGAATACAAGAGAGTGTGGAACAATGATAAAGAAAAATATTAGAAAAAAGACTGCTTAGAGGTGGTTGAAGGAAAAGCAGAATGTCATGCCAAAGAACGTTGGACATGGAGAGTTCAAGGAGGAATATCCAATAATGATTACTCTACTAAGCCGGATCACAGGTCAGACAGATGCTAACAAATTCCAACCTTGGATGTTTTACATCATGTCCCAGATTGTTGACAGAACAGAATTCTATGATTGGTCAACGCTCATCAGTGATAGTCTCCACCAGCAAATAACTGATTTTCAAAGGGCCCATGTTTTCCACATGATGTCATACCTTGTATATATGATGGCCTTTATGGGTCAATTTAGAGGTTTGAATATTGTTGGAACTCTAGACATTCAGCATGTTTATCACCATTTCCCACAGTTAGAATTTTCTCAGGCTAAGCGACATTATAGGAAGGTAAATGATGCATTCCTAATGCATGTAGTGTGAGATCTAGATAATGAGTTGCATATATTATTTTTAGTGGATGTCAGAATGCCAATGGTAGAATGGGCTAATTGGTTTAGCCAGTTTCCTACTTTTTCCTACATCAGAGTATATGGCTTCTCAGGAGAGCCAGCCATGTTGCCAAGATATCCAATGGATGAGGTAACATTCATGGAATTTTTGAGGCAAGCCTATGAAGTTCATGTTGATAACTGAGAGGGGGGGTGAATCAGTTATCCTAATTATTTCTTCTTTTGAACTTTCTTATTAATCAAAGCACCATTGAATCAAACAAACAATCATTACCATGAAATGAGAAACACATGACACAGTATTTTTGATGTGGAAACCCGATTAAGGGAGAAAACCACGGGGTGATTAACCCAAAGATTATTCTCTGTTAGAAGAATAAGGAATTACAAAATGGCACTTGCCAATTAGGGCTCACTGCCCGAGCACACTGCTCACAAAGAGGCACACTGCCTACAAGGAGACACACTGTCTACAAAAGAATGTTATACAATACTTGAACTGATTGGAAGCATCTACATATGCTGGAGTTTAGTTCTGGTTAGGCTCAGTATACTAATCCGCTGCACTTCATCTTTCCTCTACTCTTTATTCTGCTTTCCTTTCACATACCGGATCTTTCTTACTGCTTCTGCACTGCTCTACACTTATTTGCATACACCATACCACAACTACACTTTTCACAACAAAATCCATCCTCTATTTATATCCGCACTAGTGATTTCATTATCTTTCTAGTCGGCACCCGGAATAGTCTATCTTCTCACAAACTCTGTTCTGTCGGCTGAATCCTTGTATATCAAGTAATGCGGATCAAGCATATACTTGTAGATGTCATTAATCATGTCGGCCAAACATGATTCATGCCTTCACAACCTTTACCATCAACAGTAACACATCCGGAAAATAGTCTAATACTCTATCAGTCAGTTCTTCCTCTGTTCTCACTGTCTCTCAGGAATCTGGTACTCAACTATTCATATCTTCTTCCTTGTCCATCATCGGAGGCTAAATCCTTGGAATATACTACTCAAGAGTCCTCTTGACTTCCCCAAATCCGCACTGCACCAAGACACTTCCTTTGAGAGATCCAGACCAATCTGTCGAACCTTGCCACATGATCTATTCTTGTTCATCAGACCACAACAATCTTCATTCTGACTTCCGGTAGAGACACACCATGACTTGCGGATATGTGGGATGACCTTTGTTGCCATCAATGACAACAACCATGAATCCATATAGTGTCTCTTGCCAACAATCTCCCCCTTTGGCATTGATGGCAACACTTAGTGAAAAATGACTAAGTGTTTACATTATGCTCCCCCTTGGCTGCTGCTCTATCTTTATATACAATTTTTGGAACTCCCCCTTAGTTGGATTCCTCATTTTTCACTGCTCCTCACTCCCCCTTTGACATCAATGGCAAAGGGTAGGGTCCGCACACCAAAATTTTCAAAAATTTACTATATATAGCCGCATATTACATACTCACATAAATTGAAGAATGTCTGCAAAGGATGTCTTCAATTGGACCAGTTCTGTAGCCCAACTTTGCTTCATTCTATCCAAAATTGAAATGTGACCACTCAACAAAAATGTAAAAGATTCTGCCCTCTTGAGATCTGTCGGATCATTTGTTTGGGCAGTAGTCTGAGCATCACTGATGGCCTCATGCATAGTTTCTAACTTAGGGATTATAATCCTTCTAAGTTCTCCCATCTGGTTAGTTATATTCTTCCTTTCCTTCTCAAAGTTCTTTATTGCATTTGTGATTGCAATAGTTTGACATTCTTGATTTACTATGGAGGAAGAGAGAGGATCAAAACTTTGAGACAAACTTTGTAGTTTGTCATGTTCCTCTTTTATTTTCTTATCAATTTCTGCTGTTGCCTTTGACTAGGAGATACAAAATTTGTAAATGTCACCGCCATCCTTGAGAGCATTTTCTAAGCTCTTTATTCCAATACTCATATTTCTCCTATCATTAGAGATTAATCCTAGTACTTCTGAAAATCTTTTATCCAAAAATTCCTTCTGGACCTTTTCTTCAGCTGATTTTTCTAGAGAATCAAAATGTGTACCAACACTGCTGACTAAGGTTTTGAGATTACCGGAAGAGGAGGCTGTCGGATCTATCTGGACTAATGGCATAATCTTTTCAAGCACTCTGGAAGCAGCCTCTATCAACTCATAGTCTTCCATATGAGACTTTAGGAGTTTTTCATTTGCCTTATGAAGCTATCTTCATTGTCTGTACCGGAGAGAGGGAGTCAAAGTTGAATGGACCTTTTAGAAGCTCCGGTTCATCAATCTCTATTGTTTCTTGGCTCAAAAACTTTTGAATAGTTTGTGCAGTGTCTCTTGCCAGAGACAGATGTTTCTTCTCTTCTGCAGTTTTGTCCTTTGGAGTCTTTTCTCCTTCCACATTCTTTCCACTTTCAGTTGTGGTTTTCTCTGTTGGAATCTTCTCTTTCTCTGCATCCTTGGTGCTATCAACCTCTTTTTCTTTTATTGCTGCTTCTTTCTCCTGTAATTTCTCTTTTTCTTGGGATCCAGAGACTGTAGGAGAAGCCGGAGGAGAGATGTTAGTCTGTTCAAGGGGCACTTCTTCCGAAGCAGATGATTCCAAGTCCACAGCTGTTTCTGCACCTAAGTCCTCTACAACAGGAAGATTAAACCTTTTGAAGGCCTTCCGGAGGATCTCTTCTATCTCTATGGCCACCTTGTCAGTCTCACCAAGCATGAGTTGATTCATTCTTGCTTTACTCTGAACTCATCTTTGCAGTCTTTGAATATTATGTTCATTGTCTTGGGATCAATTTGAGGATATAGCTGAATAGCTATCTGCTTCCGGATCTCAAGATCTTTTGCCTGAGCATTATTCTTTCTTATTTCTAATTCCTTTTCTAGGCTTTTAGGAATTAGAGATATGATCTCAATGAAAGCCTTATTGTATATGTTCAGATACTTGACTGTGGCTTCCTACAGAATCTTTTGGTCAGCCTCATTGTAGTCATCATAGACTTCAGTCATTGGTTGAAGGTTTCCATCCACCGTGACTGACTTGATTACACTCTCTAGAGATAGGGTGGGATTTTCAACAAATACCTCTACCATTTCTTCCTTGTCTTGGCCTATGGAGGGTTTACCGGATCCTTTCTTCTTCTGCTTCTTTATTTCTTTTACTCCCTCATCTGACTCAGTTTCCTCTTCATCCTTTTGGCTTTCATAAGCCCTTGAGGCTTTTGTCTTAGATCTTTTATCGGATGCCTGGACTTCCAGTTTTGAGCTTTTGGTTCTAACAGGTGTAGATCCTTTTGATGATCTGGTCCGGGTTGAGGTTTCCACCGGAGCACTTTTCTTGCTTTTCTTTTCTGCCTCTTTCTTTTCTTCCTCAGCCTTTCTTCTCTTTTCCTGGTTGGCATCAAGTGCCTCCTTTGGGATGCCTAGGCCTTGAGCAATATGCTCTACTTCTTTTCTCACTTTCCTCTTTATCTCAGGTTCCTTGAGTTCCACATGGATCTTCACACTCAGCTCCTCAAAGGTTCCGAACCTTTCTGCCTTTGGATCTTTGGGCTGACTAAGCATGTGTTGAACATGCAGTTCTACAATCTGTTCATCAACCTCATACCCCATGGGCATGATCCAAACAGTCCTTGGCTCCACTGCCTCCATTAGGCACTGATCAGTATCCACCATAAAGCAAACTGAGTCTTTGTATTTTTCAACAAGAGACTAGGGAATTCTTTCTCTTGCTTGCATCGTGCTCTGGAAGTTTTTGAAGTATCCCCATAGGGCTGTATTTCTTGCTTTGGCATCCCCAAGCCCATGTAAATAATCTCTTATCTGGACTGCAACAGGTTTGTCATTCTGCCATGCCCATCCACTTGATCCGGGCAGCTCATTCATGAAGTAGAAAAATAGACATAATATAAGAGTACCATACTTAAAAGAATTCTTTTTGTCCTTCTTGATTTTTTGTAAATTTTCCATTAATTGGCTTAGGAGAAGTTCACAAAGATCATAATCTGCATTCTTCCTTAGCATTTCATAGGTAGTATATACTGCAGTTCTGGATACAGAATTCTCCCTGCTGGAGTGATAGATCTTGTATCCTATTATCATGGATGCATACTTGATATCCAGATCAGAAATATCTTCAATGGTCATTGCCCTCATATCAAATTTTGATCCGGTGGCCTTACTTACAATGTTATTTTTGACAGATTTGAGGAGAGGTATCCCTCCGGAAGAGTATAGACTAGTTACTGCCCTAATTGCCTCTTTTGTGATCTTGCAGGGTCTATCCAGCCATAGGAAGTTGTCATGCATCCTGCTCAATACATACTGGACCCATTCATCTTCTTCAAAGCAGGGGAAATGAATGAATTGATCAAACTATTTCTTCTGGATACCCTTATACTTTGGTTTAAGCTCAAAAGCATTGTCTATCAGTTGTTTGTGATAGAGATCTCTCAATTTGAATTCCCTGAATTCCTCAATGCTTGCATGTATGTCAACCCTAACGTCTTCTGTGTGTAAAACGCCATGAGGAACACTAGAGAATGCTCCTAAGGGATCTACCTCCAATGACTTGTATGGATGTTTCTTAAATCCAGGTCAGGGCCTATCTGAGATTTTTACTATATTTGGAGTAGCCATTTCTCAAAAGATTTGTAGCAAGATATCGAAAGCGGAAAATACCTTATGCGTCTTCGATTACACGAAGTGGTTGGATTGATTTCTGTATGTAATGACTTCGGCAGGAGATCTTTGGTGAGCTTGATGAATCTTGTTGCAGAGCTCCACTTTTCGCTTCTTCTTGAGTGCAGAATGAGCAAGTGATTTTATGAGAAATCCCTTATATTGCTCCACAAACCCTAATATCTGATGGCAATAAATTCTCGACCTACATTATTTTGGTTTGCCTTATCCAGATAGCTTGGAGTACCGGATCAGTCCTGATCTATGAACATCATGTGGATCTTCCAATCATGAACAAATCAACATGACACATTACAAGAATATCCCAAACACTCTATCCAATCCGCAGAATAAGACAGTGCACTTCTGGATCTCTCCGGACCCTTTTGTAATCCTCTGTCATTCCAGAGCATCTCCCGGAACAGGTCTTACTTGATCGATCACAACTTCTTTACATCTTCATGTGGACCTCTGAAATCTTATCTGGATCATCTCAAGACATATATCTTTAAACCCTTTACTCTGCATCTTGTGCCACATCTGGCACCACTTGATTGGCTGGGGGAACATGATTTTCTTTGAGTCTCCCCCTGAGCCAGAGCTCACTTTTTAAATTTCAGAAGGAATATCAGCACCAGAGTCTGGTGTGGATCTAACTTCTATATTCTCTGAACTTTTTTTCACCCAAATCTTGCTCATCTGATTCCTAACTTCATCCGCATTCATCTTTTGTTTACCCTTGTCTTGATTTTGATTATACACCGAACCTCTTTTGTCTTGATTCTTTCTTCTGCAGACTTTAGCATTATGACCGAACCTATTACAGATTTGGAAAATAACATTTCCTTGCATATTTGACTGATAACCTCTTGATCTGCATTGATTAGCCATATGACCTACTGTATTGCATGCAAAGCATCTACCATTGAATGATTTGTTTATTTGCATATTTCTGCATTCATGAGACTTGTGTCCATACCTTTTGCAGTTAAAGCACTATCCGGAGAAGAATGAATTAGTCTGATTCATTCTCTTTCTACACTAATTAGCTTTGTGACCAAAGTGATTGCAGCTCTGGCAGTATCCATTGAAAGATGGATATCTTTGAGCATTGGGCTGTCTTACCGGAGGTCTTCTAGGCCTATTCCTTGGATTTTCTGATCCAAAATTCTTTTGACCAGATCTGGAGCTTTCTCCTTTCTCATATCCCAAACCATACTTGTCATCTGTCCTCTTTTGACTTCCAAGAAGTACTTCAAGTTGGGCAGAACTTATCTTGAATTTTTCTTTATATTCATTTGTTGTTTGAAGATCTCTTTTGAGAGAGACAATTTGATCCTCAAGTTTTTCTTCATTATCTTTGGCATCTTCAAGATCAAATTCAAGATGTCTGATAATCCTGTCCATCTGGTGGCATTCTTCTGATTTCTCTTTAAGAGATTGTCTTAGATTGTCTTCAGCTTTTCTTTTTTCTTTAATCTCTTGAGTAAACTTTATAGTTCCTGATTCCATTTCATGTCTTAAAATAATAACTTCTTTTGATAACTTTTCACATAACTTAGTTTTCTTAGTCAATTCTTCATTTGTATTGCTTTCTTCACTTTGTCTTGCTAATTGTTGGAGCAACTCCTTTCTCTTTTTCATAGAGAGACTTAATTTGTCCTTTAGTTCTCTCATGAATTCATCAGCCTGTTTGAGTCTTTCCTTTAATTCATTGACTTCAGAGTTTGACTGTTCAAGATCCTCAAGGGCAGTCTTGAGTTGGTCCCTTAAACCATATGCATCCATTTGAACTCCCAGATCTTCCTCAAGCTGTTAGGCTCTATTAGAAGGAACTTAGCTCTGATACCAATTGTTGATAACTGAGAGGGGGGTGAATCAATTATCCTAATTATTTCTTCTTTTGAACTTTCTTATTAATCAAAGCACCATTGAATCAAACAAACAATCATTACCATGAAATGAGAAACACATGACACAGTATTTTTGACATGGAAACCCAGTTAAGGGAGAAAACCACGGGGTGATTAACCCAAAGATTATTCTCTGTTAGAAGAATAAGGAATTGCAAAATGGCACTTGCCAATTAGGGCTCACTGCCCGAGCACACTGCTCACAAAGAGGCACACTGCCTACAAGGAGACACACTATCTACAAAAGAATGTTATACAATACTTGAACTGATTGGAAGCATCTACATATGCTGGAGTTCAGTTCTAGTTAGGCTCAATTTACTGATCTACTGCACTTCATCTTTCCTCTACTCTTTATTCTGCTTTCCTTTCAAATACCGGATCTTTCTTACTACTTTTGCACTGCTCTACACTTATTCGCATACATCATACCACAACTACACTTTTCACAACAAAATCCATCCTCTATTTATATCCGCACTAGTGATTTCATTATCTTTCTAGTCGGCACCCAGAATAGTCTATCTTCTCACAAACTCTGTTCTGTTGGCTGAATCCTTGTATATCAAGTAATGCGGATCAAGCATATACTTGTAGATGTCATTAATCATGTCGGCCAAACATGATTCATGCCTTCACAACCTTTACCATCAATAGTAACACATCCGAAAAATAGTATGATACTCTGTCAGTCAGTTCTTCCTCTGTTCTCACTGTCTCTTAGGAATCCGGTACTCAACTATTCATATCTTCTTCCTCGTCCATCACCGGAGGCTAAATCCTTGGAATATACTACTCAAGGTAGTCCTCTTGACTTCCCCAAATCTGCACTGCACCAAGACACTTCCTCTGAGAGATCCGGACCAATCTGTTGGACCTTGCCACATGCTCTGTTCTTGTTCACCAGACCACAACAATCTTCATTCTGACCTCCGGTAGAGACACACCATGACTTGCGGATATGTGGGATGCCCTTTGTTGCCATCAATGACAACAACCATGAATCCATATAGTGTCTCTTGCCAACAATTCATACATTTCTATGTAGCAAACGCAAGCTGGCTTTCAATTTTCCAATTGGGATGGGAATTTATAGATGTAGATCTAGAGCAGATGCCAAAGTGATTGGAAGTGAAATATCCAAGTATGGTCTTAAGTTATTTGATAGGAGGTCTTCATATGATCCCCATGGTGTTTTTGCATCACACCTTGGTCAAAATTGTGCGCATATGCATGCATTTGAAGATTTATGGGCTAATTGTGCCAAGGAGTTTGAAGTATGAGAACGCAGTTACAACAGGTTTACTCTTTGATAGTTGGCTGATTTTTTGTCTAAAGATGTAGAAGTCTTGTCAGATGATGGTGGAGTTTTACTTCCCACATATTTCAAAGATCAAGTTGACCAACAACCATTCCCGTCAATTAATTGGTCAACTAAAGAGAGCACCTCGATAGAAGAAAGAAGGAGCCGTGTTTTGAAAAATAGTTTGATATTCTTGAAAAGTAAGCAGAAAGAACCTATTCAGGTGCAGAGCTACTAGTTGTTCAACCATCAAAACCTTCCACTTCCAAACCAAAACAAAGAGTTGAAGCTGTGAGCGTCCTTCCAATAGGAACAAAGGTGGCTAAGTTGAAAAGGAAAAATGTTGACTCTCCAGTTCATGTTCAACAGGAACAACCAGTAGTTGCATCAGAAGTTCCCATTGAACCAGCACTGTACGTAGAAACATTGCCTTCTGTTCATATTTCTTCACCTTCTTCACCTAGTTCTTCTCCCATTCACATTAATTCAAAGCTAGATTAGCTAGTTTGTAACTCTGAGAAACATATTGGTCCATCAGGAGTTGATGAGGTTAGAACCGAGTTTCCAAGAGAAGATGGCTCATCCTGGCTTGAAAATATTTTGGGAAGAAAGAGGAGAAAGCCTTCATATCAGTTGAACTTGACAGAGCTTACTAGCATCTCCCAAGACACACTAGATAGGAAAATGAAGAGGCAAGTTCACATTGAGAAGAATGCTGATGGAGAAATGATCCTTGAAACTGCAACACCTCAAGAAGATATGGATGTTGATGATATTGAGGTTGATGACTTCAAGGTTGTCAAAGCAAACCTTGGTAGGAGTACCCAGCATATAGATGTAAATCTCTTCGAGGTTGCAGTGGATAATCTGAAGGAGAGGGTGTTGAAGGATGGAGAAGACAAAGTAGCCCTCAAGGCTAAAATTAGGCAGTTGTGGCAGTACATTTCCAACCTTTTTCATGGCACGTCGCAGGCTAATTTAATGCTTCCTCGAAATTTGGGATCGACGGCTGATCAACAGCAGTTCAGTCAGTTGGTCATCTATGGGAGGCACATGAAGGACTAGGTGAAAGAATTTGTGAATAAAGGAAGAGTTGTGCTTTCACAGTTTTATCAATTAAAGTACAACACTCATGATTTACATCAAGGCATTCAGAGGTTATAGCAGACTATGGCTAAAAATAGACCAGTGTTTGAGATCATTATCTCTGACTTGAAGATAGCACATAATTCTATTGATTCAACTAAATATAAGAAGATCATTTCTACTTGGAAAGCGCAATATCTTTTCACAGTAAAAACTTATGACAGTATAATCTCAGAATTAGCAGAATGGAAGGAAAAAGTGGTGAATGTTCTCAAGTTCGTCAGATCTCAGGGAAGTGCAAGCAGAGTTCCAGACTCTCGTCTACAACAATTTTAATGGTGATATCAGTGCCGGCAAGATGGATCATTTTGCCACAATGACAGTGAAGTTTGACAAAGTTGTGGGTGAAGTTCATGAATTCCTTCAGATGGTTGCCAATGGTGAAGAAATGTTAGAGAATCAAAATATCATTCTAGAGAGTATTAGTGTTCCTGGCAAAGATATGGTCACTCACTTTTTAGAAGATAGTATTTCCCAGAATATCAATGGATGACATCACCAAAAAGCAAGAGTGTAGATGAAGACGTGATTCAAAAGAAAGTAGCTTTAAATCAGATGCTTTTTGTTTTAAAGCATTTGCTTTCATCCAAAGCTCATCCATTCTTTATTTAGAAATAAATCACTTTGTATTAGTTGGAGTTTTCTTTATTTTAAAGCAGATTGCTTTAAAGCATTTTTTAGTTGTAATCTTTGTCTTAGAATAGAAATAAAGCTTGTGAATTGGCAAGTTAGTTAGGGTTTAATCAAGGAGATTTTAGGGTTCCCTACTCCTTTGATTCAGTATAAATAAGGGCAGCCTTGCCCATTGTAATTGAGCTACTTTTGTGATAGCAAATTTGTTGTGCCTATTCTAGCCTACAGATCTTGTTATTCCAAGAGTTTGTTCACTCTATGTAATCTATTTCCAGTGTTTGATTGCTTATTGTATGCCTGCCTTTTGCTACATTATTGTTGTCCTGGAATTGTATCCACTTTATGATATTGGAATAGAAGTTTCATGTCTACCCTTTCTTTGATTTTCTCTCATTAATCATCAAGTTTGTCATCAGATGTGTGGCTTACATAAATTTTATTTCATCTTTCATCATTAAAGTACAATGGGTCTTGTGATGTGAATCTGGGAGAAGTTTATTTAAGTTTTTGTGTTTAAACAAATCTTTCCTCATCCACTTTTGATTTCTGTGCTCTGTGTTTACTTAGACAATCAAAAGCATCATTTAGCTTAAGCCTAGATGTAGTTAGAAGTTTATTAAAAGGAAAAACCTCTTCTGCAGTGAAATAGAGTTTTATAACCTTGTGCTCGCAGCTGAGAATCAAAAAGAAGATAGGTGGATTTAATTTATTTATCTTTTCAGTGAACATCAGCAAAAAGGGAACTTCCCCTAACAATAGGAGAGCAATTTATATGTGCATAGCTGTTCATTTCCAACTCGCATTCTAGAGGTACGATTTGAAATGCCAACAGTTTTTTGGTGCCCACCGTGGGGCACAAGGCATAAAACTTCAAGCAAGCTTAGGCTTATGACACAGGAATGACTCTCTAGCATCCTACTGCTCTAGTTCAACAACCAAATCTTACACCACCTTTTATTCAACCAAATCTTGTACGAGTGGAAGTAGAGCAAACAGACATCATTAGTATCCTGAGGAGTTTCATATTTGTGCAAAAGGAAAGTCCTGATTAGTGGAGAAACACGGCTACTATTCTTGACAAAGAAGAATACAAAGCAGATCTTACAGCTGGAAGACCTGTATTACCATCTCCCATGTGGCAATAGATAATCTTGGCTAACAGGGTTTATTCAAGAAGGGGAAAGGCAGTACCATAGATCTTTTCTTCCAAGATCTTGTTCCTACAGAAGTTGGAGAGGCATCCAACATAGTTCCTAAAGTCTAGTTAATTCCTAAAGTCAAGCAGGAAGAACCTCAAGAGGAACCAGTAATCCAGCCTAGAGTGATGGGTGATGCAAATAATAACAATCATAATGATCAAAATCAGAGGTGACCACCCCCATTACCTTGGGGTGATAACATTGGACCTTTGGCCCTACAAGCACATCATGAGTTACCAAAGGGGTCAAGGAAGCACTTTCCCTAGTTCCACGGCAATGGGAATCAACATCCTGATGAACATATCTCTACATTCACAACAGCTTGTGCCATTTTACATGTATCACATTAAGATGTTGTTGTGCATCTCTTCGTTGAGACTCTCATGGGAAATGTTGCTGACTGGTTCAATCATCTGGAGCCAAGCATCATTACAAATTGGCCAATTATGAGTGAGAAATTCTTGGCAAGATTCAAACCTATCGAAGATGGTCACAGATTGTTTGCCCAACTCTCAAATTCAAAGATGGAAAACAATGAACTAATGAGGGAATTCATAGCAAGGTTTAATCACCTGGTTATGCATCTTTCTCATACGCTCAATCCATCTCCACAAATTCTTTTGAGCAATTTCATTAATGCTCTTCCTTTTGAGATAGCCTTCTTTTTGAGATCGGCTAATGAAACAAAATTATCCAATGCACAAGAAAATGCCATCAAGTTAGAGGATGACATGATTACCTCTGGCAAGATGAAGATGGATTCAATCAAACCTCTCATTTAGAGTTATGCGGATCCACTGCTACAGAAGGTAGCAAATGAAGTGACTATTATGAAGAGATAGTTGCCTACTCAGGGGCAACCTGCACAACAACCATATCAATCACCACAACAACAATACCAACCACAGTAACAGTACCAACCACAGCAACCATATCAGCCTAAGAGGAACAATTTTCAGCCTTTCAATAACTATAGGCCTAGGTTGCCAGCACCACCACCCAGACAAGCAGTTGATGCTGCTCAAAATGTAGTGTTTTGTTCTTTTCATGAGACTGATGCACATACCAGAGCCATGTGTCCAAAAAATCTAAGAATGAATCAGATTATGGGATATGCTGATGCTACACCCCTTTCCAACATAGTCCCTTCCCCAAGTGCAAACATTGTTTTACCACAAATGGACAACTTTGATGGTGACTCTACTATGGGATACTTCTAGAATGAACCTATTTTGATAAAGGAAGAACAAGAGGATCTTCATCAATATTCTCTTGTGGTGAATCATGAAAATCTTTCTACACCTGTGTATACATGTGCTCAACATTTTAAGGCATAGAAAGAAGAAGAGGATAAACTAAGATCAAAAGAAAAGGGGAAGGAAGTGGTTTCCACTTCCAATGTTAAACCACCACATGACAATGTCAAGGCTGCTCAAGATTCATCTTCGGTGAATTTTGATATAGTAGATTCCATGATGAAGACAAAAGTGTAGATTTCTCAGTTAGAGTATCTTCAGGACCATCCAGATCAGCTGGATAGAATTGTTAAGTATGTCAAGAAAGAGACTGTCATGTAGCCTACATTGCTTGAATCCTCTGCTCCACTAGAAGAGAAGCCCAAACCTTTCTATATCTCTCTGTATATAGGAGGCTATAAGCTGAGCAATTATATCATTGATTCAGGAGCCTTGGACAACGTCATGCCTTTGTAGGTAATGAATGCATTAGGACTCTCGTGCACCAAAATGCATGACAAGTGTTATTCGCTTGAGTCTAAGTCAGTGCCGTTGGTTGGACAATTGAAGGATACTCAAGTATGGTTGGCGGCTTGTCCTGAGAAGAAAATAATGATGACTATCTTGGTAGCTGACATTCTAGCCAATTATGGGATGTTGCTAAGTAGAAGCTTCTGCAAAGATCTCGGAGGGGAAATACAGTTGGATTGGTCATCTGCGACCATTCCATTAAAGAAAGGCAGTTTCAAATTGGAACCAGAAACCAAGTCACGATTCACAGTAGTGAAATCTCAGGATCCTCAAGCACAAGTGCTATATCAAGAAACAAGTCCTGGTACATATGTTATGCTGTCAGAAGTAACTAAAGAAAATCAAGAAGTTGTTTGCATGGTTGGCAAATCAAAGGAAGAATCAGAAGAAATATACAACTTGCAAACTTTCTTTCAGGAAGAAGAAGTGCGACAATCTTCTCAAAAGCAAAATTACGAGGAAGAAACCAAATATACTGCAAAGAGCTATACTCAATCAGATTTTTTTTTCTCATCTTTTAAAGGTTGGTTTAAAGAACCTGTGTTAGATACAGCCAAAGAAGAGGCCAAAGAAATGTTGCAATTGGAGAAAGAACATGATCTTCTTCATTTTGAAGATGGTTTCTTCTTAGAAGAATTTTTCAAAACTAGATATCATATGGAAAATTCATCATTGGATCTCAATTGTTTTCTACATCACTGGGAAAGTAATTCTTCAACAGAAGATATTACAGATTTTTCTTTACAATATAGCTCGTCTTCACCTTTGTCCCAAGAATCCTTCATACACAGTAGTGAAGAAGACAATGCTGAATTCGTCTATGAACCTGTACAAGAAAGAGATTTCACTGATACTATACAAACAAAACAAAATGCAACATATGAAGAGGTATATGGAGAAGAAGAGTTCATGGAATATTCAGTTTTGGTCACTAAAGAGGATGATATCAAAAAGTCAAAAACTCTTGACAAATGTTTTGTGAGATACGCCATATGTGAAATCAATCAAGAAGATGAAGAAGAAACATATAGCACAAATGAATCTGTCTTTGATCCTACTTACCTATCAAAAGATGAAAGGTACATGATTACTGAAGATGAGACACTACCGGATATCCACAGTGAAGAAGACTACTCTATAGAGGATGACAAGATTCAGGATAATGAATGGCAAAGTGAATTGTTAGGTGAAGATGTTACCCATCAAGTATACTTCGAGGATGATCAAGAGCTCGAACATCCAGACCTAGATGATCTATCTGACTCTGAGGATTGGATGGACGAAAACATGACCAATGAAGAAGAAGAAACTCTTGAAACACTAGAAAAATGGGTGATGATAGTTGTGGATCCAATAAGCCAAGAATCAGTAATGAGAGTTGTGTATGAGCAGCTTAGACCATTTTCAGAAGATGATACGTTGACCAAGTTTAAAGTTGTGTGTGTTTAAGATATAAACGAAAGTCAATTTCTATACATGGTGATTACCATTCCCACAAGCATACTTTGGCCACACAACATTCCTACATATCTTCAAAAGGAGGTTCTGTACCTTCATCTGTTGCAGAGGTTACTTGCTTTAGAAGAAGATGCTCCACCCGATCTTTGGCGTATCAACCAGTTCCTCATGAACTTCTCATGGCCTGAATGTGAATACCCTCCAGAACCATGGCTCTTTGAAGAGATGTTGCAGAGAAGGAAAAGTTCTGTGCTGTCAAGACAATCTTTACAGCTAAGGAGAGATGGTTCTTACTTTTCCGAATCTGTTGATGATTTTGTCTAACAGTCTTTGTTCTTCTCATCCTCGCTCAGGAAAAAGAACATTTGTGTGAACACCTTTTCTTATCATAATGTGTTTCCCCTTTCTATGATGTAATTGTTATGTCATAATGTTTTTCCCCTTTTGTAATGTGACAGTTGTGTTCTTTGTGTTATGGGAAGTTCCAACTCTTAGGTAATTTTAGGAAGTCTATCGTAGGTGATATAGGGAAAAGTCTTGTTCTAGGTGATTAGGAAAGTAACCTGACTCTATTTCCCAACTGACAAGGCACTGGTACAAGCTTGAAATTCCAGAGATTCTCAATTCTCCTATGCCATAAGTATCTGACATGGTCCCCAGATAGAGCCAATTGTTGTACCCAACCAAAATTTTTGCTTCATTAAGGTTTTTCGAGAAAGTCTAGAAAATTTTTCGTCAAAAAAGTTAAAAAAGTAAAAATTTCTAAAAATAGAAATTTCTATTTTTAGAAAGTTTCTAAAAATAGACGTCAAATTAGGTTTTCTAGGTTTCTTGAGATACGGATGCTGGCAAAATTTTCTAAAAATAGAATCTCCAATTCAGATGTCATCCTGATTCTGATTGGCTGATTTTGCTTCACAATCAAGATGGTCCAAACAGAATCTGCAAAAGATCAAATTTTCTCTATTGGGTCAATTCTTCATTTTTAGAAGGCAAAGTACGAGCTCCAGAGCCATCAATGGAAGAAGTTCGTCTGCCAAAAATCAGTTTCAAGTTTTCAATGTTGTTCCAATGATGCAGAACTGACGAACAGTCGTCAATTTGGCAAAGAATGCAAAATGGAGCAGGATGGATCTGGAGTGAGGAGGAAAAGTTGAAAATCATAAAAAAATTTCTAAGGCACAAAATTCCAAGCGCCCTTGGAGGCTAGGGGTGCTCATTTTTTCATGCCTTCGGATTTTTTTTGCATTTTTCAAGAAAATGCTAGAAATACCTCTGTCGGTCAGTTTTGGAGTCGACAAAAGTAGTCATTTTAGTCAAAAGGCCCTGAAAAGTGGAATCCATGTCAGATATACCCAAGCTATCTAGTCCATTCCTCATCCAATAGCAATTGACTGGCGAAACCTCAAAATTGACATCAGGAAGTAGCTGCTAGCACGTAAAACGGAGCAAATTGCAAACAGAGGTTGGAAATCATAAATTTAACTAAGGCACAAAATTCCAAGCACCCCTAGAGGCCAGGGGTGCCCACTTTTTCATGCCTTATAATTTTTTCACATTTTTTGAGAAACGTCAAAAAACCTCCTAAAGCCTGTTTCTGGGTGGTCAAACTTAGTCAAACACTGGTAAAAGCTAGGATTTCATCACTGATGTGTTCAAGCTACTCAGTTCACCTCCCGTCCTACCTTAGCAGTCCTCCAGATGACAGAAAATGATGATCAAACATGACCTATTGGCACGAAAATCAAGGAATGCAATGAAAAATTGAAAATCACAAAATTTTTCTAAGGCACAAATTCCTAGGCACCCCAGGAGGCCTGGGGTGCCCACTTTTCCATGCCTTAGAATATTTTTCTATTTTTCAAGAAAACGACAAAACCTCCTCCGTCAGCCCCATCAGATTCACTGCAAATTAGTTTGGCACATGTTCTGAGGCAAATAGAGGATACAATTGACTTCAATTTTCATTAGGCTTGCCTGTTTGCCAGATCATCAGACTTAGTTTTGCTCTAACAAGAAGAAATCAATAGCCAAACAGGGGTTTTTCAATCACCGGAATGCGCACGCAAATCAAAAATTTGAAAAAGTTGAAATTTTCCAAAAATGGCTAAGGTACAAAAAACTAGGTGCCCCTGGAGGCTAAGGGTGTCCAAATTTTCATGCCTTAGAAATTTTTTGTATTTGACAGTGTTTCCTTGCAACTATTTTTTGATCTTTGTCTAGCGACAGATTTCGGAGGTCAGATTTGCGATCAAACGTCGTCAGATTATCAGTTTTAGGCTCAGGATGGAATCACGGTTGATAAATCTTCAAGATGCCATGATTCATCAGCTTTTTCAGTCAATGGTGATAGTTTGCCTTATTGTTGAAGTCAGGGACAGACCATACTGGAGTCAAAACAAGTGCAAAAGTGTCGAAAACGAAGGAAAACTGGCTAACACTTTTGCAACCTCGCATGTTTGATGACATCATCAAAAAAGATATTTTTCATCATCTCACACGTGAAGCCATAGGCAGTCATAAAATAGGGATTCTTCCTATTCGAAGATATTTTCTTGAATTTGTGCTTTAAAAGATGCTTTCTTCATGGATAAGATCGAAGCTTTATTCTTTCAAAAAGAAAGCTTCTTTTTTTGCCCTAAAGTTCTATAAAGACAATTTTTGGCTCCTTTTATTTCATTATCTTTTGTAGGTTGCATCCAAAGGAAGATTTTTATTTTCTTTCAACGAAGATTCGAAGGCTCAAACGAAGTGCTTTTTTAGCGTTCTTTGTAGTTTTGGGATGAAGAAGTAGGGAGGCATGCTTTTTCAGGGTCCTTTTTTCTAGGGGATCATTTTTTAGAATCAGGACCGAAGCTTTTTCAATTTTCATTGAGATGGGTCCATCCAGAATTTCATCCTCTTGAAGATTGGGAAATTTGCTTTTTTACGAGAATCTATTTTTTTGCTGCTTTTTCAGGAAATCCTCTGCTTTTTCAAAATTAGACAATCTGGGTTGCTTTGAAATAGAATTGTGGGTTGCTTTGAAATAGAATTGTCTACAAAACCCATGTGCCATCTTTTTTTTCTCGAAATCTACTTTTTAGAAGAAATCAACAAGTAATTTTTAGCCTTTTGTTCAAGATTTTTCCAGCATAGGCTTGTTCACAGTCATTTTTCAAATCTTTCAATATGCAGTACTCTCCAATAGGGATCAAGCCCAAAACGGCGTTTGGTTCATGATTACCTTAGAATTTTTGAGATAGACTTGCATAAAGTTCTTCGAGTGTTCAATTTACATCCCTTGGAAGATGCAGGAAATAATACTATCAGGAATCTAAATCACTCTAGATTGTTTGCAGCAGCATCCTTTTCCATCATAGTGCAAAGTATCAAATTTGTAATTGCTTGTATGATGCATTACAATTCAGTCACAAGAGAAATCCAATCAAGAGATGGATGTGTGCTCTGCAGCCTGAGGCCAAACGACATTGAGAAGTGTTTTTCAATACCATTCTGGAGGAAAAACTTGGTTGTTTCGATTGAAGAATGCAAGAGAGTGTGGAACAATGATAAAGAAAAATACCGGAAAAAGATTACCCAGAGGTGGTTGAAGGAAAAGCAGAATGTCATGCCAAAGAACATTGGACATGGAGAGTTCAAGGAGGAATATGCAATAATGATTAGTCTACTAAGCTAGATCATAGGTCAGATAGATGCTAACAAATTCTAGCCTTGGATGTTTTACATCATGTCCCAGATTGTTGACAGAACAAAATTCTATGATTGGTCGGCACTGATCAGTGATAGTCTCCACTAGCAAATAACTGATTTTCAAAGGGCCCATGATTTCCACATGATGTCATACCTTGTATATCTTATGGCCTTTCAAGGTCAATTTAGAGGTTTGAATATTGTTGGAACTCTGGACATTCAACATGTTTATCACCATTTCCCGCAGTTAGAATTTTCTCAGGCCGAGAGACATTATAGGCGGCTAAATGATGCATTCCTGATGCATGCAGTACAAGATCTATATAATGAGTTGCATATACAATTTTCAGTGGATGCCAGAATGGCAATGGCACAATGGGCTGATTGGTTTATCTAGTTTCCCACTTTTTCCTACATCAAAGTATATGGCTTCTTAGGAGAGCCAGCCATGTTGCCAAGATATCTGATGGATGAGGTAATGCTCATGGAATTTCTAAGGCAAGCCTATGAAGTTCATACATTTCTATGTAGCAGACGCAAAACAACTTTCAATTTTCTAATTGGGATGGGAATTTACAGATGTAGATCTGGAGCAGATGCCAAATATTGGAAGTGAAATGTCCAAGTATGGTCTTAAGTTTTTCGACATGAGGTCTTCATATGATCCCCGTGGTGTTTTTACATCACACCTTGGTCAAAATTGTGTGCATGCGAATGTAGTTGTAGATTTTTGGGCTAATTTTGCCAATGAGTTTGAAGTGCGAGAATGCAGTTACAACAGGTTTACTCTTCGGTAGTTGGCTGATATTTTGTCTGAAGATGTACAAGTCTTGTTAGATGATGGTGGAGTTTTACTTCCCACATATTTCAGAGATCAGGTTGAGCAACAACCATTGCCATGAGTTAATTGTTCAACTAAAGAGAGCACCTCGATAGAAGAAAGAACGAGCTGAGTTATCAAAAATAGTTTGATATTCTTGAAAAGTAAGCAGAAAGAACCTATTCGGGTTGTAGAGCTGCTAGTTGTTCAACCATCAGAACCTTCCACTTCCAAGCCAAAACAAAGAGTTAAATCTATGAGCGTCCTTCTAGAAGGAACAAAGGTGGCTAAGTTGAAAAGGAAAAAGGTTGACTCTCTAGTTCATGTTCAACAAGAATAACCAGTAGTTGCATTAGAAGTTCCCACTGAACCAGCACCGCATGTAGAAACATTGCCTTCTGTTCATGTTTCTTCACTTTCTTCACCTAGTTCTTCTCCCATTCACATTGATTCAGAGCCAGATTCACCAGTTCGTAACTCTAAGACACATATTGGTCCATCAGGAGTTGATGAGGTTAGAACTGAGTTTCCAAGAGAAGATGGCTCATCCTATCTTGAAAACATTCTGGGAAGAAAGAGGAGAAATCCTTCATATTAGTTAAACTTGACAAAGATTAATAGCGTCTACCAAGACACACCAGATAGGAAAATGAAGAGGCAAGTTCACATTGACAAGAATGTTGATGGAGAAATGATCCTTGAAACTGCAACACCTCCAGAAGATAAGGATGTTGATGATATTGAGGTTGATGACTTCAAGGTTGTCAAAGGAAATCTTGGTAGGAGTACCTGGCATACAGATGTAAATCTCTTCAAGGTTGCAGCCAATAATCTGAAGGAGAGGTGTTGAAGGATGGAGAAGACAAAGAAGCCTTGAGGGCTGAAATTAGGCAGTTGTGGCAGTACATTTCCAACTTTTTTCATAGCACATCGTAGGCTAATTTAATTTTTCCTCTAAATCTAGAATCATCAACTGATCAATAGCAATTCGGTCAATTGGTCATCTATGGGAGGCACATAAAGGATGGGGTGGACGAATTTGTGAATAAAGGGAGAGTTGTGCTTTCACAATTTTATCAATTAAAGTACAAAGCTCATGATTTGTGTCAAGGCATTCAGGGTTTATAGCAGACTATGGCTGAAAATAGATCGGTGTTTGATATCATTATCTCTGACTTGAAGATAGCACTTAATTATGTTGATTCAGCTAAAGATAAGAAGATCATTTCTACTTGGAAAGTGCAATATCTTTTCACAGTAAAAACTTATGATAGTATAATCTCAGAATTAGCAGAATGGAAGGAAAAAGTGGTGAATGTTCTCAAGTTCATCAGATCTTTTGTTTCTCAGATCCTGTGTTCATATGAAAAAGAAGATGGTACCCTATATGATCTTAAGGAAGTGGAAGCAAAGTTCTAGACTCTCGTCCACAACAATTTTAATGGTGATATCAGTGCCAGCAAGATGGATCATTTTGCCGCAATGACAATGAAGTTTGACAAAGCTATGGGTGAAGTTCATGAATTCCTTCAGATGGTTGCCAATAGTGAAGTAATGTTAGAGAATCAGAATATCATTCTAGATAGTATTAGTGTTCCTGGGCAAAGATGTGGTCACTCACTTTTTAGAAGATATTATTTCCCAGAATATCAATGGATGACATCACCAAAAAGAAAGAGTGTAGATGGAAATGTGATTCAAAAGAAAGCAGCTTTAAATCAGATGCTTTTTATTTTAAAGCATTTGCTTTCATCCAAAGTTTATCCATTCTTTATTTAGAAAGAAATCACTTTGTATTAGTTGGAGTTTTCTTTTCTTTAAAGTAGATTGCTTTAAAGCGTTTGTTAGTTGTAATATTTGTCTTAGAATAGAGATAAAGCTTGAGAGTGGGCAAGTTAGTTAGGGTTTAATCAAGGAGATTTTAGGGTTCCCTACTCCTTTAATTTAGTATAAATAAGGGCAGCCTTGCCCATTGTAATGGAGCTACTATTGTGATAGCAAATTTGATGTGCCTATTCTACCTTCTAGATCTTGTTATTCCAAGTGTTTGTTCACTCTATGTAATCTGTTTCCAGTGTTTGATCACTTAATATATGCCTACCTTTTGCTACAATATTGTTGTCCTAGAATTGTATCCACTTTATGATATTGGAATAGAAGTCTCATGCCTACCTTTGCTTTGATTTTCTATCTCATTAATCATCAAGTTTGTTGCCAGATGTGTCGCTTACGTAAATTTTATTTCAGCTTTCATCATTAAATTACAATGGGTCTTGTGATGTGAATCTAGGAGAAGTTTATTTAAGTTTTTGTGTTTAAACAAATCTTTCCTCATCCACTTTTGATTTATGTGCTCTATGTTTAATTAGACAATCAAAAGCTTCATTCATCTTAAGCCTAGTTGTAGTTAGAAGTTTATTAAAAGGAAAAAACTCTTTTGTAGCGAAATAGAGTTTTATAACCTTGTGCTCACAGCTGAGAATCAAAAACAAGATAGGTGGATTTAATTTATTTATCTTTTTAGTGAAACATAGCAAAAAGGGAACTCCCCCTCACAATAGGAGAGTAGTTTATCTATGCATAGTTGTCTATTTCCAACTCGCATTCCAGAGGTACGAATTGAAACGCCAACACATTTCAATGAGATCAATTCTTGAAAAATGACAATCTAGAGGTTAAAGAGACAAGTTGATACCTTACCTAAGTTGTCATGTTCTTGAAACCTTGTCACTATAAAAGGAGATATCTAGATAGTAATGTCACAAGGACATAACCAAGGCATGCACTATCATGAGCCATAGGGACAACTTACTACACCATCCAAAACTCCATTTGAACTAGCTACTATCAATAATTCATAGTCAAAGTGGAGAGGATTGTCTAGTCATTGTATGACTGTCATAATAACTAGTGGGTTAGTTACCATGCTTCAACCTAAAATAGGTTAATGAGAACATAAAAATGAAAATTACAATACCATAAGTACACTCCATAAGCTACCAATTTAGTCCCAAGATCATGTCATCATGATAGTAAGAGAAGAGTTGTTTGGTTTTTCCAAAGCCATATCACTTGCATAAGGATTGTCACCAACCATTTGTGTAAGGTCATGAAAGAGTGAGTCATTATTGAGCTAATCATAAGAGAAGCATGAAGTCAAAATGCTATCATGGAAACAAGATATAGTTACTTATTATAAAGACAATCCAAATTTGGTGAGGTTACTTTTTTATCAACTTCCAAGCAAAATACATTATTTTCCACTTATTCGCACTAAATTAGGTGCACTTTGCACTGCCTTTTGCGTCCCAAAAAGATTACATTTAGTCCTAAAAGTCAACGCTAAATTAGGCACACTTTGTGCCGCCTTTTGCGACCCAAAAATATTACATTTAGCCTAAAAGTCGGTGCTAAAGTTGGTGATAACTGCTCTAACTATAGAGCTGACCACTAGATCAAAAAAAATTAAAAAATTCTCACCAGCACATACCCCAAAACAAAACAAAAAAAAAAACTTTATTGATTTTTGGTGTTCTCTTTTGTTTGGAGATCGAGCATTTGGCGTACAAAGATTGAGCGTTTGGGTTTTTTGTGTTCGCCCTTATTTTGGCAATGGTGGGACATGTAAAGGAAAAACAAAAAATAAAAACTTCCCACCTGAATTATATGAGAAATTTGATAATTACAGGAGAAAAACGTCGCATGAATTAGAGGAGAAAAAAGAAGAAAAATGTCGCGTGAAGATAGGAGAAAAAAGGGAAAAACAAGCAAGGAGATGAGAAATTTGATTTAGTTTGCAACACCATAGGTAAGGTTATAATTACAATGAAAAAATTTTCATTCCCAAAAATATTTTTGTTTCGATTAAATAGAGAGGATTGTGAAGAAAGGGTTGTGAATATTTTTTTGTTTACAGGCGAATCGTCCAAGTCTCATGTGGTTGCAAAGGAGGAGGGTAAAATTGTAAACATTGCATTATTTCCTCTACATCTAACAGTAGTGAATGCATTTTTCAAACCCCAATGCCCACCTGTTCACTTATCATTCCCATCAATACCTTTCTCAGAAGACAACTTTCTCGCTTCATTCCTAAAAAAGTAGTCGAGTGCTTTAAGACAAGTCGATTGTGAGCAAACTAAAATTAGGGCTTTTGAGACGGGGGTGAGAAAACTAAAATTAGGCCTGGAACTATAGATTCCCTCCCAAGGCACCAATTGATTCATAGGAAAATAGCTTCATGATTTGATCTACAAAGTAAAGGTCAAAAACCTTGAGGAATACAAAAAAACTGGACGAAAACTTTCATACCTAGCAGTGTGTACTTCATTTGCCTCCACAGACTAAACAAAAATAATTTTCCCTAGGTCACGTCAAAATGTCAAGCAATAGAGGGAAGAGAGAAAAGGGAGCAGACTCTGGCCACAATGAGGTAATTCATTGTCAATTTATAGATTTGTAAATGTTTCCATTGTTTCTTTGATTTTTAGTTTTTAGTTTTTTATTTGTAAATTTAAAACAAGAAATTATATATATAGAGAGGAACATGAGACTAACAAAGATAAAGAGGCATTGGCTTCTATATTGGGGGTAGAGGCAGTGAACAAATTGGATGGTGTGGACTTGACAATGCTTGCCAGATACATAGAAAAACAATCCGGTAAAGCCCCTGAAACATTACAACCAAATCAACAGTCTCAAAGGGAATAAATTGATTCCCCAACCAGTCCTAGATTGAGCAAAAGATCCAGGAGGAAATTAATAACAATAACTTCTAAGAATGTGGAATAGGGAATAGAGGCTTCCAATGTCCCACCCACTCCTGGGACACAAGCTTCTTTGACCACCATGCCATGTTTTGCATCTTGCATTGGTACCTACGATACCAAGATAGAATACGATGTGGTTTCAGGGGAAGTCCAAATGGCAGATGCTGGAAAAAAATTTGTAAATAGGTTGAAGGAATCATGCCTTCAATGATTCAAAGACCATCTACATTTGCCATTCTCAAAGATACCCATGCACGTGTAAAAAGTAGTTACCCAGGACATGGAGACTGAATTTGGCACAGGTTGGTCTATAAAGAAGATAAAGCTACGAATGTCTCAAAATTGCAAGAGATTTCGGTGTACCCAAACAAAGAAGATAAAAAAACTCACTCCTGAGCTAAGGCTCAAAAAAAGGCCAATTGATGTAAGTGTGAAAGTATGGAAAGAGCTTGTAAAAGCATATGAGAAGTTTGATGCATAGAGGAAGTCTGATGAGGAGAGTATATAGGTAGTTGAATTTGGTCATAAGATTATATCAAATTTATTAAATGATTTTTAAATTTTATTTGTGCATAGTTAAATTGAATTAGTATATGTTTCAAAACAAGGCCTCCAAGGTTAGGCTTGACAAACTTCGTGCCAAGCATAACAGTGGCCAAAAAGGTTTACAAGCCTTGATCTGTACATTTGTAAGTATATTTAATATGTTAATGATATTTTTTTTATTTCCTAGGAAAAAGTAAATGATTGCATATTAATTACTTTAACTAAAACATGTGCCATGTTTTGACAAGAGGAGAAATATGGCCGGTATCCAACGCAATTTGAAAAGGATATGTTACAAAGCAAAAAGTAGACCGATTTTGTAATATGGATGGAGAACAAGGTATCAATAGTTGACTTTCAATAACTTAGTTAGAAATTCTCGTGCTAATATGTCAATTTTCATTTCTTGTGTTGAGTTGTTTATTGATGCGTAGGATAAGTTCTAAAGTGCTTCTCTGGTGTTCCTAGTGCCCTTAAATGTAAGATTTCTCTTAGATGATAAATGATTACTCTTATATCTATGGGGACCCTTCTTGGTGCCATTAGGATCATAATGAGTATACTAGTCTTGTGCTTTCTTACAAAAAGTGGGTGCAATTAACCTAATAATGTGGTCATTATCCACAACATTTTGTGTGTGCCATGCTATCTCATATGATTAAGTTTAATGGGCTAATAATGAACAGAAAACCCTTGTTTGCCTGCCTCCAACTAATGGACTTGTTCGAACCTAAAATTTCTTACCATTTTTTGCAGAAATTTTAGGTTACCATGATGAAAAATCCAAATTCCACAACCTTTGCCACCATCCTCCCTGCCTGTGTCAGAATGGGATCTTTGGAATAGGGTATGGACATCCATCAATACATAAAGGATAGAGGAATTTTTGTCAGATGTTGTTGCAACTGCCCTATTAGACATGTATGTAAAATGTGGAAGCACAGACAAGGCACGTGAACTATTTGACAGAATGCCTCAAAGAAATGTGGTCTCATGGACTGCAATGACTACAGGATATGCACAAAATGGATTTGTTGAAAAGGCTTCAGAAATTTTAAACCAAATGCAATTAGCTGGTGTAAATCCAAATTCCACAACCTTTGCCACCATCCTCCCTGCCTGTGTCAAAATGGGAGCTTTGGAATAGGGTATGGGCATCCATCAATACATAAAGGATAGAGGAATTTTGTCAGCTGTTGTAGTTGCAACTGTCCTATTAGACATGTATGCAAAATGTAGAAGCATAGACAAGGCACATGAACTATTTGACAGAATGCCTCAAAGAAATGTGGTCTCATGGACTGCAATGACTACAGGATATGCACAAAATGGATTTGTTGAAAAGGATTCAGAAATTTTAAAGCAAATACAATTGATTGGTGTAAATCCGAATTCCACAACATTTGCCACCATCCTCCCTGCCTGTGTGAAAATGGGAGCTTTGGAATAGGGTATGGACATCCATCAATACATAAAGGATAGAGGAATTTTGTCAGATGTTGTAGTTGCAACTTCCCTGTTAGACATGTATGCAAAATGTGGAAGCATAGACAAGGCACATGAACTGTTTGATAGAATACCTCAAAGAAATGTGGTGTCATGGACTGCAATGACTGCAAGATATGAACAAAATGGATTTGTTGAAAAGGCTTCAGAAATTTTAAAGCAAATGCAATTGGCTGGTGTAAAGCCAAATTCCACAACCTTTGCCACCATCCTCCCTGCCTATGTCAAAATGGGAGCTTTGGAATAGGGTATGGATATCCATCAATACATAAAGGATAGAGTAATTTTGTCAGATGTTATAGTTGCAACTGCCCTGTTTGACATGTATGCAAAATGTGGAAGCATAGACAAGGCACATGAACTGTTTGATAGAATGCCTCAAAGAAATGTGGTCTCATGGACTACAATGACTGCAAGATATGCACAAAATGGATTTGTTGAAAAGGCTTCAGAAATTTTAAAGCAAATGTAATTGGCTAGTGTAAAGCCAAATTCCACAACCTTTGCCACCATCCTCCCTGCCTGTGTCAGAATGGGAGCTTTGGAATAGGGTATGAACATCCATCAATACATAAAGGATAGAGGAATTTTGTCAGATGTTGTAGTTGCAGCTGCCTTGTTAGACATGTATGCAAAATGTGAAAGCATAGACAAGACACGTGAACTATTTGACAGAATGCCTCAAACAAATGTTGTCTCATGGACTATAATGACTACAAGATATGCACAAAATGGATTTGTTGAAAAGGCTTAAAATTTTTTAAAGCAAATGCAATTGGATGGTGTAAAGCCAAATTCCACAACCTTTGCCACCATCCTCCTTGCTTGTGTCAAAATGGGAGATTTGGAATAGGGTATGGACATCCATCAATACATAAAGGATAGAGGAATTTTGTCAGATGTTGTAGTTGCAACTACCCTGTTAGACATGTATGCAAAATGTGGAAGCATAGACAAGGCATGTGAACTGTTTGACTGAATGCCTCAAAGAAATGTAGTCTCATGGACTGCAATGACTGCTGGATATGCACAAAATGGATTTGTTGAAAAGGCTTCAGAAATTTTAAAGCAAATGCAATTGGTTGGTGTAGAGCCAAATTCCACAACCTTTACCACCATCCTCCCTGCCTGTGTCAGAATGGGAGCTTTGGAATGGGGTATGGACATCCATTAATACATAGATAGATGAATTTTATCAAATGTTGTAGTTGTAACTTCCCTATTAGACATGTATACAAAATGTGGAAGCATAGACAAGGCACATGAACTATTTGACAGAATGTCTCAAAGAAATGTGGTCTCATGGACTGCAATGACTGCAAGATATGCACAAAATGGATTTGTTGAAAAGGCTTCAAAAATTTTAAAGCAAATGCAATTGGTTGGTGTAAAGCCAAATTCCACAACCTTTACCACCATCCTCCCTGCCTATGTCAGAAAGGGAGCTTTGGAATAGAGTATGGACATCCATCAATACATAAAGGATAGAGGAAATTTGTTAGATGTTGTAGTTGCAACTGCCCTGTTAAACATGTATACAAAATCTGGAAGCATAGACAAGGCACATGAACTATTTGACAGAATGCCTCAAAGAAATGTTGTCTCATGGATTGTAATGACTGCGAGATATGCACAAAATGGATTTGTTGAAAAGGCTTTAGAAATTTTAAAGCAAATGCAATTGGCTAGTGTAAAGCCAAATGCCACAACCTTTGCCACTAACCTCCCTGCCTGTGTGAGAATGGGAGCTTTGGAATAGGGTATGGACATCCATCAATACATAAAGGATAGAGGAATTTTGTCAAATGTTGTAGTTGCAACTGCCATGTTAGACATGTGAACTGTTTGATAAAATGCCTCAAAGAAATGTGGTCTCATGGACTGCAATGACTGTAGGATATGCACAAAATGGATTTGTTGAAAAGGCTTCAGAAATTTTAAAGAAAATGCAATTAGCTAGTGTAAAGCCAAATTCCACAACCTTTGCCACTATCCTCCCTGCCTATGTCAGAATGGGAGCTTTGGAATAGGGTATGGACATCCATCCATACATAAAGGATAGAGGAATTTTGTCAGATGTTGTAGTTGCAACTGCCCTGTTAGACATGTATGCAAAATGTGGAAGCATAGACAAGGCACATGAACTATTTGACAGAATGCCTCAAAGAAATGTTGTCTCATGGATTGTAATGACTACAGGATATGCACAAAATGGATTTGTTGAAAAGGGTTTAGAAATTTTAAAGAAAATGCAATTGGTTGGTGTAAATCTAAATTCCACAACCTTTGTCACCATCCTCCCTACTTGTGTCAGAATGGGAGCTTTGGAATAGGGTATGGACATCCATCAATACATAAAGGATAGAGGAATTTTGTCAGATGTTGTAGTTGCAACTGCCATGTTAGACATGTATACAAAATGTGGAAGCATAGAGAAGTCACGTGCACTGTTTGTCAGAATACCTATTAGTTCCTAATGAAAATGTTTGAAGTTTGAAAATTATGAATAGGATTGTTAAATGATATTTGTGATGACCAATGCTTTCATCTATTGGGCAATAGAGTCAAAAGTTAATGGTATATGGATCCCTATAATTGGTTTAACTCATATTACTGGGCACTTAGGTGAATCTACACCTTGTGTAGATGTGCAAACATGTTGAGTTGTAAGGTTCTTCTTACTAATCCCAATGATATTTTCTTAAATTGTTGTGATCGTAGTAAAGGATTTTTATTCAAGCGGAAAGGAAACCTAACAAGATGACTAGTCTTAAAGGATTTTTAACTCTTAGGCAAAGACCAATAAACACAGGTAGCTTTAGTAGGAATTAAATCAACTTTCCATAGAAACCAATCAAATTGATCACACATAAACAACAATTGTGCTCTAAAAAATTAAACATACCCTTGATATATTAATTTGAACTGATTTAAGAAATCTTTCTGGAGACAACCACACAGCTCATAAACATGAAATTCCACACAACAATTGAACACCAAAAATATAATCCACCAGATAACTCCTACTCCTTTGCATTAAATTATAAGTTTAGAGCACATGATAATATAACATAACATAAGTATTGCAGGTTTTAGATTTGCATATATATATTAAAGAGTCTTGTAATTGTTCTCATAATTTGAAGTGGCCTTGGTATCCCTTATTTATGGGATGCGAAACAAGCTGTGGGCCGAAAGGACATGCCTTTTCATAAACACACTCTTAACTAATGCAATGATTAAGGAAATAAGAAAATAATTTGAAGATACGCAAGGCAATCAATACTGTGCTCAATTATTCATCGGAGGTAGACTCGTGACCCGTAGGTCTAGCAAAGTCATCTCTTCAGGATCTATTTTGACATGTCCAAGGTATCTACTCAAAAATGTATCTCCGTACTCTTGTATATTCATTGTGTCCTGGATATAAACATGTTTACTCTGGCCAGGTGATCAATGTACTCCTGTTCAACACATGTATCTGAAGCAATTATATCACTTATAGAAAATTCTAGGGTGAATAGCTTCTTGAGGCACTGATAGGTATTATCCAATACTTTTTCTTCATCATTCACCTTATCCAGGAGTGGTTGCAGCATCTAGCTCATTTCCCTTACCCAGTCATCCTTATCTTGAAGATCACTTCCAGAAAAGAAGTTTGGAAATGTTAACTCAAGGTTTTGATCAAAGTCATTTAGGTCATCAGTCAATGTAGTGTTATACTTTTCATGCTGGATAATTAAGTTGTTATATTCCTCAAGTATTTGACCCTAGAGACTTGACTTAGTGCTCAATTCTTCTTTCATTTCTAATAGCCTCAAATGAAGCCTTTTATGCTCTTGATGTGCAAGATATGTCCTTTTATGCATACTCCAGGTTTGGTCACTGAACTTCATTATTTTATCAAATCTTCTTTTGATCAATGTTGATGCCATGTGGTATTTGATTGATTTTATCTCAACCTCAAGCTGTTCACTCTTCTTTTGAAACTTTTCTACTTTGATCTTCCATTAATTTGATTCAGCTTTTTCTTCAAGGATCTTTTGATCTTTTTCTAGGTAGGGTGAATAAGAACTTGAAGGCAATCTATCCTTATAAGTGGCCACATCTTGTCTTAGTTTTGCATTCTCAGCCATATAAGCTTTGTTTTTCTTTATCAACTGCTTAATCTAAACCTTAGTAAATCTTGCCACATTAATATTGAGGTCAGTAGTTTGAAGAGGATCTGTGTCCTCAACTCTCTAGATCAACAAATGGCCAAATGCTTCATCAGGATTATTTATAACCTGAGGTTTCTTATGTGAAGGATAGAGGAACCATATTAGCAATATCTTTTTATTAGAGTCATAGCTTGATCCATTCTTAATCTTATCCAATGCCTTAATACTAAGCTACATTTTCTTTTCTTGATTCTTTCTGAAGGTATCAAAAACAATAGCTGAAGTCATGTCCCACCCAGGGACCAATACCACTCCTTATTCTTTGAGCAATTGTCTATCTTTCTCTGGTGTCATGTCATTCATGGAATTGTCTATTTCTGACTGAAGTTCTTGTAGAACTTCCTCTTAAACTTTAGGAGTAATGTCTGTCATCCTTTCCTAGCCTGTTTTCCTTTGCATTGATAAAGGAAGGCTTTAAATTCTGAGGTTTTAATGAAATCAACATCTGCAATGAATTTCTGACTGGCCAAATATCTCACATCATCTATTAATTCATCAGGAGTTTCTATTCTGACTTCCTCTCTATCCACAGGGGGTTCATATTCCTCAATAAGTGAAGAGGATGCTTGCAAGTCTTTATTTTTCCCCTCTTCACTTTCTTCTTCAAAAGAAATTTCTAGAGTTTGTTGAGGAGATAATTGGAAAATAGGAATCTCATCTTCCACTTGAGTTCCTTTAATAGCTTTTCCTTTTCTTTCAAAAACATGGGAAGGGACATTTTGAATCAAATTTGTAGCATTTATTATCAATGTATCCATCCTTTCAATAGGATCATTCACATCCATGAAGGCTCTGCTATAAGTGGGGTTTTTGGCTACCCTCCAAGCCTTAGCAAGTGTTATCTTATAATACAAATCTCTTGTTTCAATTGCAGCTTATTCATCACAGTTTCTAACCAGGTCATCATCAACAAATAAAACATGGTCATATCCTCTAAGCTTTTGTTTTGTCTTGACACCTTCTGGATCAAATCTTTCTCTACAAATCACTGATGGTAGCCTATAATGTTCCAATTTTTTATCAGTTAACTGGTACCCCTTGTCAGACATAACTGTGAAATCACCGAAACATAGAGTGCCTGGCATAAAAGACTACTTATTATGTCTTTTTAAGTGCATAAAATTAGAAAGAGCAAGTTGTCTTACAATCTCCAGATAAGCCACCCTATTAGGACAAGTTTTTGGTAGTAGCAAAGGAGACCCTTCAAACCCAAACACTCTTATTTTTGTATAGTCAGTGTAAGAATACCAATCTCCCCAATTATGAGCAAATTTTCCGGTCTCATACTTGTCCTTTGGTCTCAAAAACTTCTAAATTTTAGGTGATAGGTTGTAATTATAAGGATGCCCTAATTGTTTATACACTGGTTTCGTGAAGTACTCTTCAAAATATATAAATGGGATTTGTCACACCTATTGTCCCATATGGCAGTCCATCTTTGGATGGGCTTCACATCTCTATTTATATCCAAGTCCCTTACTCCTAGGCATTTGTCCCACAATCCCCAGTTTTGGCCTTCATACAAAATCAGATGCATTAATAGGGAGTAATGCCTGAATTTACTACCTCCTCTCTTGATGGAAACTAGTTCGTTGTGAAGGGTACTAGCTAAGAACTCAGCATAATCAAAATGCAGGGCATGTTGGCTTTGGATATTAGCTGTTAAAACCATGGGAGCTACTTCCATAAACATTGAGGCCTCCACTCCTAATAATTGGCATACAGAGTAATAAGTATACTAAAAGTATTCTTCAAATAGTTCAATGGAAAATGAGGGATCCTCTGCAACTGAAAAAACCCTTAATTTGTTGTTTCCATCACGAGGTCAGTGCATAGGCAACCTCTATCTTTTGTAATTATTACTCAAGTTATGATATTCACTAATTAAATCCCCAATTCTGAGTTTCACATCAAAGCTACTATCTAGTTGGAACACCATTGAAATGTAGTCCCGAGTGACAAGGAAAAATCCCATACCATCCTTCAATTCAATCATGTGGTTCTATGGGTTGTAGCTTTCAGCTAACATTTTAAGGAATTCCACATTTACAAAAACATTTGGCACTACCAACTTTCCTAAATTCAGCCACCATGGGTTTGACATAGGGGAATGCCTATGCATTTTCTTGTAGTGGTAGATGAAAAGACCATACCCTCTTATGGGAGTCTACACATCTCCTACTTGTTTGTATTCATCCTCTAATTTCTCTGTGTTTGGATTTAATTGGGCATTCCTCTGAGATTTTTGCCCTGATTTTAGATATTGGTCTATTAAGTCCTTGTTCAGGTGTCTTTCATTTAACTTTGCCTTTTAGCCTTAGGGTTATCAGATGTTTCTTCCATGATGGAATGCAAGAGATTTTTCTTAGATGCAATTCTGAATTAGAAAGCTTAAGCTTTAGAATACTTGTAAAACTAAACTGTATCAGTTGTAGATGCTTTCCCCAGCTCCCGTGCTTGCTTACTAAATGAAATATTTCAAGATTTCCCCTTTTACTCTACTCTGATTTTTAATGAAGGCTTTCAAATCATCAAGGAAACATTAAATTTTCAAAACATATCACCTGCTATCACCTCGCCAAAATAATCATTTCGTTTGAAGGATTTATTATTTCTTTATTTATTGGGACCTCGTTATAGCTCAAATGGTGGTCTTGCTGAAATCCCCTCCTTTCAATATATGTGCCTTTCCTTAGTGTTTTCTTAATTATTGACATGTTCATTTTTTCGGGGAGACTGAATATGGACTCCCTTCAACACTTTGAAATATCGATCGTTCGGTAGGACATATCTCTAAGTCACCCCGTCATGCTGAAATGGAATGTTACTGAACTATATTTTGAAATCTCATCGATAGGTTCCTTTCAGGCTAGAATGTCGAAGAGACCTCAAAAATATTCATCCTGACACTCTGATATCTTTGTCTCTTCAAACTTGAAATGTCAGCTCGAAATACTTGTCAAGTGTTCATGTATGTGGATATTGATTTAATTGTTTTATCAGTGTGACACATTAAAGGTGTCACACCGACCTCCCGATCACCTTTTAACATTTTTTGGGGTGTCGAAGTGATTTTCAAAGAAGTCCTGCTGATACGTTGAATGTTCTTCCATAAAGACTAAGGCTTTGACACATCATATATGAATTTTTCATGGGTTAAAGATAGATATAGTGGGGATGATGATTAAATAAATGAAAAGTAGATGGACATGAACTATTTGACAGAATGCCTCAAAGAAATGTGGTCTCATGGACTGCAATGACTACAGGATATGCACAAAATGGATTTGTTGAAAAGGCTTTAGAAATTTTAAAGCAAATGCAATTAGCTGGTGTAAAGCTAAATTCCACAACTTTTACCACCATCCTCCCTGCCTGTGTCAAAATGGGAGCTTTGGAATAGGGTATGGACATCCATCAATACATAAAGGATAGAGGAATTTTGTTAGATGTTGTAGTTGCAACTACCCTGTTAGACATGTATGCAAAATGTGGAAGCATAGACAAGGCACGTGAACTATTTGATAGAATGCCTCAAAGAAATGTGGTCTCATGGACTGCAATGACTACAGGATATGCACAAAATGGATTTGTTGAAAAGGTTTCAAAAATTTTAAAGCAAATGCAATTAGCTGGTGTAAAGCCAATTCCACAACCTTTGCCACCATCCTCCCTACCTGTGTCAAAATTGGAGCTTTGGAATATGGCTATGGACATCCATCAATACATAAAGGATAGAGGAATTTTGTCAGATGTTGTAGTTGCAACTACCCTGTTAGACATGTATGCAAAATGTGGAAGTATAGACAAGGCACATGAACTGTTTGACATAATGCCTCAAAGAAATGTGGTCTCATGGACTGCAATGATTGTAGGATATGCACAAAATTGATTTGTTGAAAAGGCTTCAAAAATTTTAAAGCAAATGCAATTAGCTGGTGTAAAGCCAAATTCCACAACCTTTGCCACCATTCTCCCTACTTGTGTCAAAATGGGAGCTTTTGAATAGGATGTGGACATCCATCAATACATAAAGGATAGAGGAATTTTGTCAGATGTTGTAGTTGCAACTGCCCTGTTAGACATGTATGCAAAATGTGGAAGCATAGACAAGGCACGTGAACTATTTGACATAATGCCTCAAAGAAATGTTTTTTTTTTGGTAAACACTACCAGATATGGGGGTAGCTCCCTATATTAAAATATCAAAAAAAAGTTACATAGAAATCTGAGGCATTACATCTAGTGATATATATAACCAATGCCTACAACAATATCCACCATCCTAGCTATTACATTTTTATCAATCAGGCTCAGGTTGGCTTCCAAGAATTTCAAAAACTCTCCTATGTTATTTTATTTCTCCACACCCTTTTTATAGAGGGCCCAAGATTTGTGGAGCTTCACCTTCTTCTTCTCCTCATTTAGGCTGAGGGTGGCAAGAGCAAATCCCTGTTTGGGGTCCACTGCCATACCATCCATGGAATTCGTGACCATGTCCATCATATCTTCCCTCACCAATCTCATCATAGCTCTTAGCCCCCAGAGCCTTGCTCCCACAACCTATACATAGTTCTCAAAAAAATGTTCCAGCACTTGTCCGTCATGCGTGTGCCCTCCTTCCCAGAAACCAGCCACAATCACTTTCAAGATGGCCACTTTTTCTTCATCGGAGGCTTTGTTGAATAGGTATACAATCTATTGCCCTCTGGTTTCATCCTCCTTACAGCGGAACTCCACTCTGAAATGCTGAGGCATCACTTCGTTTAGACCATTCCTGAGAACAAACAATATAATCTACTTCAATCTCGCCTTAGCTTAAAAAGAAGCCTGTGGGCAAGTTCTCCCCTGACCTCCAATCCCTAGGATCACCATTCCATGCATGGGATTTTACCACCTATAGGAAGGTGGTACATTCGCATCATTTGGACCACCTCCATTTGCAGGTTCATTCTTAGAGTCTACCATCGTATCCTGCTTAAGGATTCTCTTACTTCTCCTACGGTGGCCTCTTGTTTTATAGAAGCCTTGAGAGGCTTCATCAAAGCCTACATATCCCAAGGCTAGCAACTGATTTGCACTTTAGTAGTACTTCTGCACTCATTCTGCTGCCTCCATTCAAACTCACTTCCATCCTTGCCTTCAAGAGATTGATGTGTGACAAACCTTGCACTAGTAATTGATAGGAACATCCT
The DNA here is from genome assembly GCA_027924645.1 of Cunninghamia lanceolata. NCBI lineage: Eukaryota > Viridiplantae > Streptophyta > Pinopsida > Cupressales > Cupressaceae > Cunninghamia > Cunninghamia lanceolata. Next base: position 5,190,853 of record BSBN01000749.1, on the reverse strand, counting down.
TTCACTTTTGCAGTAGTGGACAATTTCATGAGTCTAATGACATATGGTGCAATTAGGTATCTGTTGAGCAAGAGGGAATTATATGGCATTAATAGCTTGAGCTACCACCACTAGATAGTTTGTAGTTGTATGCCCCTTAGTGTGGTACTTTGTTCATCATAAACAGAAAAGGATAGAGGAATTTTGTCAGATGTTATAGTTGCAACTGCCCTGTTAGACATGTATGCAAAATGTGAAAGCATAGACAAGGCACGTGAACTGTTTGATAGAATGCCTCAAAGAAATGTGGTCTCATGGATTGCAATGATTGCAGGATATGCACAAAAGATGGAATCATAGACAAAAAACATGAACTGTTTGACATAATTCCTCAAAAAGATGTCATCTCATGGAATGTAATGATTGCAAGATATGCACAAAATGGATTTTTCAAGGACAATCTCAAAATCTTTGAATTAATTAAGCACTCTTGAACATATCCTAACATTGTAAGCTTTGTTTGTATTCTAGGTGCATGCAGCCATGTAGGTTTAATGGATGAGAGATGTACATACTTCAATCACATTTGTAACCCTTATTGCATTACACCTACAATTGATCATTATGTGTGCATGGTTGACCTCCTTGACCGTGCTGGCTATATTGAAGACACCCTAAACTTTATCTTGCTTTCTAAATCCCCAAATTTGCCCTATTCCCGCTCACATTGAAGACCTGTGAGTGGGAATAGGGCTAAATAGTGAAAAAGAACATACATGGACCAAGCAATTTGTGGCACTTAAGGTTGTGTATTAGAATTTACAGTTGATAGTTAAATTTATAACAATTTTTTTTATGATCTTTACTAACGTTTATTATAATTGTTGCATGTTTTACATCATTGGAATGACATATTAGCTGTAAATTTTTGAAATTTTATTATGGTATGTGTACTTTGATATGATGTAATATGATTATGGTTTCGTTTCATATGTTGTAATATTAGATATATAATAGAAAAATAAATTATTGCATGAAATAAATAATAACTTTTCATTTTAAATGTTTTTTTTGTAGAACACGAGTCTTCCAGAAGATCAAGATGATCCTCATGATAGAGATCCAGATTATGTTCATTCTGGTACAGATCACATGGCAGAGGATGATGATGACGCATATATAGAGGATGATGATGACCGAGGCTGATGACGATGATGATGACGATGATGATGATCATGATGATGATGATCATGATGGTGATGATGATGATGAGGCAGTTGTTGGTAGTAGCCAGTGACATTCATGATCATATAGACTGCATCATGGATCATGTTGATATATCGTTATGATGCCTCTTTTCATGATCACTATCATATGTATCATTTTCACAGCCTGTAGTACCATATTAATGAGTTGTATCATAAATTTATGTATCATTTGACTTATATCATTTGGACATGTATCATCTTGACTTGTATCATTTTGAGTTACATAATTTATCATTTTTACTTATATTATTTGTACATGTATCATTTTGACATGTTATTGATCTACTGGCATATATGACTTTCACTTGTTTTAGTTATATATGATGATGATCTTATCAGTATTGACTTGTCAATTTATATATATTGAAAGTGGTTGATGATTTTTGGATGGATATTTATTACGTATGATGATTTTAACTTATTTCTCAGGATGGATGTTGTCAAATTTAATTAAATTATAGATATTTGACTCACTTGTTTTAATTATAGATGATGATCATGTTATAATAATTATCTTGTTATTTAATCATATGAGTTAAATAATTAAATTACTTACTCTATAACCATATGAGTTATTTAAGAGGCATGATATATTTAACTAATTAAATTGAAATAAAACATGTTAAATTAATAAATGTAAGCAAAACAAGAAGCATTTTTAGAAGCAAAAAAGGAAGCAACAATGGAAGCCAAACTAGAAGCAATTTTAGAAGCAACAAAAGATGTAAAAATGGAAGCAAAATTGGAAGCAACAAGCGACATTATAACAGAAGCAAAATTGGAAGCAACAATGGAAGCAAAATTGGAAGCAAAAATAGAAGAAAAATCGGAGGCAAAATTGGAAGCCAAACTAGAAGTAAAACTAGAAGCAAAACCAGAAGCAAAATTAGAAGCGAAACTGGAAGCAGAACCAAAAGAAAAAGTGGAAGCAAAAGTGGAAGCAAAAGTGGAAGCAAAACTGGAAGCAAAATCGGAAGCAAAGCTCGAAGCAAAACTAGAAGTAAAATTGGAAGCAAAACTAGAAGCAAAATTGAAACCAAAACTGGAAGCAAAACTAGAAGCAAAATTGGAAGCAAAACTGGAAGCAAAACCAAAAGCCAACCTGGAAGCAAAATTAGAAACAAAACCAGAAGCAACAGTGGAAGCAAAACTGGAACAAAAACTAGAAGAAACACCAGAAGCAAAACTAGAAGCAAACTTGGAAGCAACACAAGAAGCAAAACCAGAAGCAAATTCAGAAGCCAAACTAGAAGCAACAAAATCTGGTGCTAAATCTGGCGCTAAACCTGGCACTAAAATCCAGAATTAAACCCAATGCAAAACGTGACACTAAACCTGGCATTATAACTAGTGCTAAACCCGACACAAAATTTAGCGCAAAAGTGTTAAAAATACAATTGGGTGTCAATTTTGGAACCAGCAGAAGTGTCCAATTCATGGACTCAAATGCACTAAATTTTGGCACTATTTTAGGCTCTAATTGCCTATTTTACTATAGTGACATTTCTTGTTCACAGATTCTATTTGCCTACATATTTCAATAAGGAACAAATTATCACCCAGGTAGTTTATATCGATATTCATCAAAACCATCTATTCTTAGGTAAGAAAATATGGGAAATTGGATGGAATAGCTACCAAACTGCTTGATCAAATTTTCTGCTTCGGGGGAAAATCTTTGCCCTACAGTGGCATCAAGTTCCCTAATAGTGAGAATTTTGAATACATCATTTGCCCTCCTGAAGTGTTTATTGCTATTGCTTTACTGTAATTATAAATGGAATTCATATATCTAAGCAGTGTCATCATATACTCCTACTTCTTTCAATCCAAGCCAATGGTGTATGCTAGCAATGGCAAATAGGTAAGAAGTCATATAAAACACCTGAGTATTTGGAAATTCACAATTGCTTGTGTAGATTATTATTGATTAGCTTGCCCCAAGCAACACATTGGGAATTCCATCCTATCATAGTGATGAACTAACACATCCAATATTCAAAAGTGTTGGTTTCTTTATCTCCATTAATACTGTGCAGTAGGGTAATGGTATTGGATACATCCTCATTAAAATATGATCTAAAGAGAAACTTAGGTAATTTTGGATATTTGAATTTATCTGGGTCAAATAGAGGCAAAGCAAATTTTTGGAAGGAGAATTTGGGCAAGATTAATGCAATTTATAAAAATCTAGGGTATAAAATAACTAAATATATTGGAAAAGAAGAATTTTTTGAGCTAACAACCAAGGAGTGGACACATTTATGAGAACAATTTACTTGGAAGCTTTATTTTGAAGGAGTTGGTGGAAGATTTGAAGTGGCTACGGTGGAGGTAGGGCTTCAATAGTCATAAACTTTGGCTCCTTTGGTTTGAAAATTAAGTTTCATTTTAATGGAAGTGAAAAGGGCTTTATAGCATTACTTTTACTCATTTTTCCCTTTTGTCAAAGGTTCCATGGTGACTTACAAGCAAGCTCTTTCCTTTCTTCATTTTATTCCCACTTCATTTAAGTGTCAAGGTTGCAATAGGGACTAGGAACTTGTTAGAGGTTCCATAGGTTCCTGGAACCTATGAACACTTTGACATTCTTAGCTTCTTTCTTTTTATCTCCTTGATATTTCTTAAGATACTCAACTTCATGTGAGTTCCCAGTTGTCAACAGTTCTCCAATAATCAAGAACTAATATGGCTTGTTCAATCTTTCAAAACTTTGGCAAATGTTGGGAACTAAACATCATCATGGAACTTTTCAAAGGTTCCATAAGTTCTCAAACCTATGGAACTCCCAAAAAGTTCATCTTATTTTTCTTTTTATGTTTTCAAATCTTCTTTAGCTTTGAAACAAAGATAGAACCATCTGTTTTTTCCCTTTCAGATCTTTTGATAGCATTGGGAACTAAAGGATGATTAGGAACTTTTCAAGATTTCCTTTAGTTTGTGGTACCAAAGGAGTTCCCAGCGGTTGTATAGAAAGTTTCAAAAATCTTAATAAAAGGTGATAAGAATAAGACAAAAATAAAGTTCTTAATGCTCTAGGAACATCCAAAAGAGTTCCTAATGGCCATTAAAGCTTTGACAAGTTCCTAGTAGGGGCCAAAACTTTAACAAAGGAGATAATACTTACGAAATCTTAAAAAAAAATTGGAAAATGATTTAGAAAGTAAGAAATTCCACACAAATATTAGGCAATACATGATTTCATGATACCAGAATTTTGAAAAATGAAGACTTTAGGGGCATAAACAAGGATTGATGTAACACACTCAAGGCACCTAGTAACAAAATCTTCAACATCATGCCTCATCCCTACCCACTGAAATAATTATCAAAGATTGACATGCATCTTCTTTACACCATGATGCATTGCGTAAAGAGCACGATGTGCCCTAGACAAAACAACCATGCAAAGAACACCAAAAACTAAGACATAAATATGACCAAGATGTTGCAATAGCCCATCAGACTTTGAATTAAAGAAAAATTACTTCCCCATAAGGGCCCTTTGAGACTTTATCCCAGCTCTAAGCTCCTGATACCATGGATCCTCAAGAATCTTTTCCAAAGTGTGACCTCATAAATTCATGCTTAAGCACAAAGTTGCGACCTTGTGCCAACTCTTGCTTAAAGCATCAATAACCACATTTTCTCTTCCCTTTATGTATTGAACACCTAAGCCATAATCACAGAAAAACACTATCTATCAATGCTAATAAGTGTTCAAGTTTGACTATGTGAAGATGTACTATAAGCTATGATGATTAGTATGAAACTCAAACCAATAGCCCAAAAGAAAATGTCTCCATTGTACAAGCGCATGGATGATAATTGCCAACTTTAAATTGTGGGTGGGTTAATTCAATTCATGATCCTTGAGCTTTCATGAACAATCACTTGGCCCTATTGTATAAGGACAACCCCCAAGATATCTAACAATGTGTCCATGCAAACCATGAAATCCACTGCAAGATCAGGTACTACAAGGATTGATGCACTAGTAAGTTGTTCTTTGAGAACTTTGAAGGCTTTCTCACATTGATCTAGGCAAACAAACTTCTTCCCTTTTCTTTGAAGAGAAGTGATCGGTTGCACCACTCTAGAAAAGCATGACAAATCAATGGTAATAACCTACTAATCTACATTTGAATTTAAGAGGAAGTCTTAAAGGTCGTAAAGTGTCTTTTTCTTTATTAATTGTGCTAAATTAAACCACTGTAGTGGTATTTATTAGTGGGGCCTATATTTTAATGTCTATAAAATATTATGGACACATCTAAATGGTGGAAAAGAGTCTTTATTGAGAAATGACAAGACTGGGAGTTATGGTATCCTATTTTGAGAAACTTTTGGAGTTACATTTACCTCCCCTTCACTCCACTCACTTATACTATTTTATTATATCATTTTTGTATGTTGGGGGATATTTTGTTCTTTTCTTTTTAGGGAAAAGAAAATAATTTCTAGATTTTCTTATTATTATGAAAGAGTTCATGATTTTGAAAAATGGAGGAGTTTTGGATGAGCATTGGAGCTTAGAGAATAGAGGATATTGGATCAAGGCTTCTCCTAACTTGGTAGAAGCATGAGGTAGGGTTTGAACACTCTCTTTGGCTATTTGATTTGAAATCTTTGTCTAAATGGATAAACAATTGGATTGATGGTATTTGTATGGATATTCTTATGCATGCGAGTAGAATCTTTTTGTGTGTTTTTGTGCATATTTGTGTATTTAAGGGTTTGGGTTATATTGGGTGTAGATATTCCCCATTGGGATTAAGAGTCACCCATGTGTTGGGGGTGAGAGAGGTGTGGACCCTCTCTTGGGGAATGATTCTTGTGATTTGTGAATTGTAGAGGATAGTTGTGGAGATTTCTTAGAGAGTTATGGTTGTTGGGTTTTGTGGAGATAGAGTAATTTTGTATATGATTATATGGCCATGAGTTGTATAGGGTTTGATTATTTGGTTGTGGAGGTTTCCTGGAGAGTTGTGGATTTTGAGGTTGTACAGAAGGTTATTGCATTTGCTTCTTCCCCAAGAGGTTAGTGTGTCCCTTTGTCTTCCCCTATTCGTGGATCTTGTAAGGGTCCATTGTGTATGAGTTTACCCTATGGGTAGATGCATATTTGTGTTTTCTCAATGTGTTTGTGTTGTGATGTGTTTGTGTAACGTATCTTAGCTTAGAGATGGACTTGCATGCAAATCCTATGAATGGGTGGAGAGTTATCCTTGGCCATGTAAGTTTTGAATTTTTGTGGTTGTATTTTTAGGAATTGTGCTAGAAGATTTCTCTCATTAGAGAGTTTATGTTCTCCTATTCAAACATTTCACAAATTCCATTTCTATTGGATCTATATTATGAGAGCTTTAGAAAATCCCTCTCTCAATTTGTGTGTTGTGAAGAATCAAGTAATTGTATTTTACTTCCAATGCATATTGTATTATTCTTTATGTTCAAATTGTATAAAATTTGTATTTAATGTTTTTGATCTGAAATGATCAAATGTATTGATCCATTAAATTTTTATATATAATAACCCTCACGCTTATGCAACTTTAGTATGACTAAGAAATTATGAGTTTTAGCTGCACATGTAGTATAAGGATAAGTATACAAACTTATTTGAATAATCTGTTATTCAATAGAAATTCTATTTTTTTGCATGCATATTTTAATTATGTGAGAATAAGAGTGTTGTGCATTTTAAAAAATATATATTTATACATGTCTATTGTATCTTGTGAAAATCATACCATTGATCTACAATTCTGGATAAATGTATTTGAATGAATTATATTATGTAAATTGCCATTATGTATATATATGCAATGCTGCAAAGTTATATTTTTTTAGACTTCACTATCTTCTAGAGCAAGCCGCATGTAATTATTTTCTTTGAGATACAAGTTAAATAGTATATGTTGTGTTGGAATATATGCTCCAACATTAGTAAATGTAATAGTGAGTTGTTGTGCATGAAGGCAGCTTGTCTATATGTGATGTTAATAATTTGTTAGATGTAGTTGTATGAGCAATTAGATGTTGTAGTTGTGTCAATAGTTGTTAGTGTGTTGTCAATTAGTTGAGTTAGGTGTCAAGTGTAGATCCACTTTTGTAGGACTTTGTTATGAGTTTGTAATCTCTAAAAATTTTAACCTTTATTTATTGAATCAATGAGGAATGCAACTATTCTATTTTCTATTTTGGTATCAAAGCTAGATTGGGTATGACTCCCTCATAGGAGTGCCTAGGTAAATGAGAGGCCGATGAGTGGTGTACATGGGATGTCTAAATTTTTAATTTTTTTTGTAGGGAAGGATGCACTAGAGGATAGATAGATGCTCAATAGTCTAAGATGCTTATGGATCGGAGAAACTATACCTCATTGGGGTTATGAGACATGCATGTGAGGATTGATGTCCAATAGTTTAGGGGAGATCCAAAATCTAGAATTCTGGCATCATACCTTTAAGAGGGTGATGAGACACTTCATGTGCAAATGGTGTCTAATGATGTTGGGAACTTGGATTATAGCTAGGAGACTATACCTAGAGTAGCTTGAAGAAGTCTTACTGGTCCTAGAACTATTTTCAAAGAGCAATGTTTGAATAATTTATTTTCTGGTTTTAATGTTGTTAGTCAGTTTAGTGTTGTAGCATTAAGAGGGGTGTTAGAATATATGCTCAAACATTAATAAATGTAACAGTGAGTTGTTGTGCATGTAGACAGCTTGTCTATATGTGATGTTAACAATTTGTTAGATGTAGGTGTATGAGCAATTAGATGTTGTAGTTGTGTCAATAGTTGTTAGTGTGTTGTCAATTAGTTGAGTTAGGTATCAAGTGTAGATCTACTTTTGTAGGACTTTGTTATGAGTTTGTAATCTCTATAAATTGTAACCTTTATTTGTTGAATCAATGAGGAATGCAGTTGTTCTATTTTCTATTTTGTTTTTCAAAACAAGAAAACATGTTCATCTGTAAGTTGTATGGCTAAAAAACAAGTTTAAATTTGGTGAGAGGCCATGGGACTCCCCACAGAGGAGCCCGCAACCTTAATAAGGCCAAAGGTTTGACCCAATTCATTTTGAATCTGATTTTTTCTTTCTTTCATTCAATGTATCAGAAATTATTTATATGATGTATAAATTAAAATTTTTAAATGAAAATAAATTTAATAATAAATTTTCGCTCTTTTCTTCTCAGAAAAATTACTATAAAAATATTTACTTGATTCTTTGCAAAATATATCATGTTTAAAGTATTGCTCTTTTGTTTGTTTAAGTAGAGTGGTTTGTTTATAATATTTCATTGCACATATTTCCTCTCATAAATCTAAAAATTGTGAGTATTTATAGAATTCTGAATTCGTATTTACCTGTATCTTTAAACAACAAGATTTGAAAATTGCAATGCATGAAAATTGTAAAATCATTTGTTTATGTAATGGTTTATGAATTTGTATCTTGTAAATGAGCACAGGAAACTTTTCTTCTTTACACCAGTAGGCCAAAAATGGATGGTAGTAATTAATAAATAAAATATGGCAAGAGGATATTGTAATAGCTATATTCAAGCTTCCAATCATTTAGTTTTCCCTTGCTCAAGGCAATCCCTAAATTGTAGCTGACTTATTCAGCCTACAATAATAATAGTTATTTTAAAATGAATTTAATTTTAAAATATCTTTTTATTAAGTTTTAATTTTTAAGTTTATTTAATTTTATTATTATTATTATTATTATTATTATTATTATTTCATATTTTAATTAATTGATTTTTAGTTATTTAAATGGATATTTGTTAGTTTTGAAAAAAAAAATTAATTAATTATTTCCACTCAAGTTAATTCTTTTATTAGTGTTTTATTTACATATGAATAATAATGGAAATTAAAAATTTTATTGAGCTTTAATCGTTTAATTTAATTTATTTAGCTCTTGCCTCTTAAATTTTAGTTTTAAGTTTAAATTTAATATGTGGATAACTAAGCCTTGACAATTATTTAATGAATAAATTTTAAATCATCCAAAATGGCTATTGATGATTTTATTTACCTTTTTGGGTTAACTTTGAATAATGTGTTTAAGTATTGGTTAGTTTGTTTACTCTAATTAAATTAGTGGGTTAAATATTTATAATATAGATAACTATGGTATTTCTTTATGTAGACTCCCATATTAAAATCTATTTATTATCTATTAGCACCTTGTTATTTGGACATTTGTTAGACTAGGATGCAATTTAGAAAAAAGTTAGTTTTGAATCAATCAAATGATTTAATTTAGGTATTTATCTTGGTATTCTAGTGTAATATTCTATTCTTGGTAAAGTGATGACATCTCATCACTTCGTCATATTAGAAGAAAGAAGGGGATTATATCATGTGACTTATCCCCTATGATGGAAACTCTTGTAATAAATTGTCTCTATTTATCTAAATTTAGTTGTTTTCAAATTATTTTAATGTTAATTCAAAAAAAAGTTGTTTGTATTGTGTTTGTACCTACTTGTGCATGTGTGTACAGGTGTGCATTATATCCTTGTCTTCTTCTTCAAATGTCAACATAACATTATGCAAAATACAACACCCAAAAATAATTTTTGTCACCATTTACAAATTTGGATGGCAAATTTTTGAATTCAAAATTTTTCAAACACCTTTTAGCTTTCCAAAGGCAAATTCAACAACAATACGAGTTGAAAATATTTTAAAATTGAATAACCTTTGATTATCTATTGTAGCTCCACTAAAAGGTGTGATTACGCATGATAGCAATGGATATCCACCATCACCAACAATGTACTCTCTCATATTTGATGAACCAATAGAAATTAGAATTACTTTTATCCTCTCTCCACTTTCATATAACTTATAGAAGGAAGAATTTCTTAGGACCCTAGCATCATTAATAAATCTAGGTCAACATATAAAAACATCCATGAAACACATATTACTATCAATGATGGCTTGTAATGACATACTATAGTTGTGATCATGATCATACCAATCAAATGAACATTCATTAGCTAGAAGCTAAAAATCAATATGAGTTACATCTATAGCCCCACAACAATTTAGAAAACCTTGTTTTTAGTGAAATCCATGCTTTACAAGTTCAAGTGTTGAATGATCACTTGGCCATTGTATGTAGTTTCTAAAACTAACATGTAGAGAATTAACAAACTTCTTTACAACTCTTACAGCTATTGACTTTACACACCTAGAAAGTTCGCTTATGTTAATAATAGACATTCTAGATGACAATGTTAAAATAGTAATAGCCACATATTTCTCAATTGGAAGTAGTCTATCATACAATGAGTGACAATGGCTAAGTCTAGATATTACATTTAAATTTGATACTTTTTTTATGTGACATATTTTTATATGGCTATGATCTCTCATCATCATTGAGGGCCATGTTAGCAACCATGTTTTAGTTTATAAAATTATGCAATAACATTTCTATCATTGTCGATCTTGTTTGGGAATCTTCTACACTCTCTGAATATGTGCATTTGAATGGTGCCAACAAAGAGTTTCAAGAATTCAAAGCAAGTTGTGTCATCAATTCAATACATTTAGGCCAAGAGATAGGCATTGTTAAAAATGGTTATCATTTCTATCCCTTGAGAAAATTATTGATGTTTTATTATCTCATGGGTGCAGTATATTATTCATCAAGTTATTAAATTGTTATTGAAAGATATGCCTATTTTAAATTCTATGATGTAGGAGCATCCCAAGTTGAAAGGAAATCTTGCATCAACCAAAAATATTTGCTTTATTTTCTTTTCTTGCATTTCAGTTGCAGTTGAGATAATTGTCATTCCAGAACTTTCTACCGCATTCTACTGCATATTTATTTTAGAGTTCACAGAGCAAGATTTATATTCTACACCATGATAGCTACAACATATTTAGATTTCATGAGATTTGGACTTGTGTGTAGAGAGATATCACTATCAGAAGATCATTAGCTTTCACAAAGTAGAGCATTCATCAGTCAACATAAGCAAACAAGGTTTACGGAGCATTACCATGACTTGCAGAGCCAAATAGAACATCACACAAGGAAATTTGGGACCAAATAGACCTTTTTTGGCATCCACACCATGTTTGATTCATTTGTGGAGCATTACAAGAGTTATAGGCTGACCTACATGTTTTCTACATGTTTCATCTTACATTGGAGTTTGAGATCTCTTAATTCCGATGTGGAGGATTCCTTGAGATAGAAGATGATATATAAGCATTTCTTAGATGCATTAGGAAGTCAGTGATTCATAACTACTTTTAGAATAGGAAGATAGTTCTTTTCTGAAGGCACTTCAATGCCATATCTTTCATGTATGTTGTAATTGGAAGGCAGGCATGCGAGCCCATGATTGTAGCCTGCATGTTTCTGGCATATAAGTATTATGATTATCTAATATATTTAGCATACATATCTTCCATTGCATTCTATTCTTGTGTTATTATTGTGTTGTTTTCATTGCATTTACTCTAGCTACATGGTTAGACAGTCCATTCTCTGGACCCTCCATTTGTGACTACACCAAGTTGTATCAGAGTCAAGTTTGTGAATCATTTGGGAGAGAAGGCATTCCAAAAGATCTTGTGATGAACAAATCATTGACCTGAGGTAGTCTACTTGTGTTTGTCAATAGAGCGCTGATTGTGAGGCAATTGCAACCCTATAGTTAGATTATCAAATTAAGGCAGTTGTACCGAATCTTAGGAAGAGATGCTGCCAAGGAGCATGCCTGTTATGGCCAATGTTGTTGGAAGAATGGAAGAAATGATAGAGATGATGTGAACAATGAAAGTTAGATTGGATGCTATAGAAGAAGATAGAAGAAGAGGACTAAACCCTAGACATGAGGATGAAAGTGATGATAAAGAATTTCAATTAGTTGACCAAAATGAATAAACCCTAGAAGAAGACGAATCAAATTAGGTAAAGATGTTGAAAGCTATTTATAAGATTGGTAAGAGACCTAGAATCAAGATATAAAACTATACCAAAAATTTAAACCCTGAGGAATTGATTGATTAGATAAATGATATGGAGGAATACTTTGAATATGAGGAAATTGAAGATCCGGAGAGAGTGAGATTTGCAAAACCTAAGTTGAAAGGACATGCTACTATTTGATGGAAAGAAGTTTAATTGGATAGAAATAGGAGAGGAAAAGAGAAAGTCATAAATTGGGATAGGATGGTGACAAAGTTGAAGAACCAGTTCATACTTGTTGACTATGAGTTGGAATTGTTGAAGAGATTGCAGAACCTAAGGTAGAAAGAGAAATATGTGAAGGAATACACTAAAGAATTTCATAAGATGATCATAAGGACTGGACACAATGAATCTAGCAAGAAGAAAGTAGCATAGTACATAAATGAACCGAGGATGAACATTCAAGAAGAACTAAGTCTAGTGAGGATGTCAACTGTGAAAGATGATAGGACTATCCAAAATCCATTTGGTCCTATCTTGTTTTATTCCCACATATTTTCCCTAGAAAGTCTAAGTCCTTATCCCATTCATAAAAAAGAGTCTTTTGATCATTTCCCATGGGTCCTTCCTATCATGTGCATAAGTTAACTCTTTGTATTTTGCCTGAAAAATGTGTTTTTATCCATTACCGCAATCCTGTACCATACCCTAATAGCCCTTGTAGGTTAGTAGGATCCAAAGGAATCAACTGTGTTGTTTACTGCATCATCGCAGCATGAGAAATGTTCACTTGCGGTATTACGGTGAAGATATAAGTTAATCTACCATTCACCATGACCCCATGGTGGTTCTAGAGTTGATTGGCAGGCTTGCGGTATGAAGTTCAAAGCAACAGACAATGTGCACCGCATTCCCATGATGATTCAAAAATAGACTTGTGGGCTAGCAGTAAAGGACTATAAGTAGTATGTGTTATGAACCGTAGTCCCGCAGTAGCTTCAAATTAGACTGGTGGGCTTGTGGTAAGTAGTCACAGGTAACATGAAATATATATCGCACCCCCACATAGACTTCAAATTTAGATCATGGGCTTGTGGTAAAGGTTAAGACCTAACAAGCAAAGACAACCATAGCCCCGCAATGGTGAATTCATGAATAGATGGTAGAGCAATAAGGATTTAAAAGATCAGAATTGATCCCACAGTCTTGCAACAGCAACCTTATAAGGTTTGTAGGATAGCGGTAAGCATCTAATTTAACTCTGTACTGATCCCGCAATCCCGCGATGAGATCCAACATTACTTGTGGTAATGCAGTAAAGGAATGAATAGGTAGGGTTTTGGACCCGCTACCACGCAGAGTTTCTTAACCACCTAAGAGGGATTGCGATATAGTTGTGGTTATAATAAATGCAAGGAAATATCCCATTAGATTGTTCTTCATCAAAGGTGGATATTTAAAATTGGATCACAGTGACCAAAGCTTGTCACTTAGCATGAAGTAGAATTAATGGCGGAGTGGTCTGGTATGGGAGCCTGATAAATTTTGATTTGTCATATTATTTTAATCATTCACAACAATCAGCAGTGGTTCAGAGAGTGATTTGGAGCATCCAAAAAGGTGATAAAATTTAGTATTGGTCAGCATTAGGTGGCAAATTCATGGGTGAGTTATTTAATTTCTTCTCTACAAACTTAAGAGAATTATCATTGCTATCAGATAGTTCTATGAAGTATAGAAGTAGCTTTCAAAGTCCTAGGTTAGTCTTAAATTCATAATGGCTCCAAAAAAGGCTGAGTCTAGTAAGAAAGTTGAATCCTATACCCCAAAAGAAAAGGAAAGACCATTACAATAGTCAATTCTAGATGTGTTATCTTAGTCAGTAGATAAGAGGTATAAGAAGGTCTTTAAAGATGAGTTCTAGGGTTGTAGGGTTGCTCTCATTCCTGTTCTAGGATGGAGTTTATTCTGGTATTTCTATAGAAAAAAGGATGCACAAGCTCCTGTGTGCAAGCCTTGAATCCTAGACATGGCTAAATTAGTAGTACCAAATGTTTTTATGGATGCTAAGTTCATTTGGATTCTAGAACAATGCTTTTGATAAGATAAGTGGCAAAAAAGGGTGTCGATCCCATAACAAAACAGCCACCAAGGGCTCACCAAAACTCAAACAGTTTAGATAAAATCATTAAAGTTAAGTAAGCTAGCAATAGACAACAAAACCAGTATTTAAAGCATAAGTGAAATAGGACACCACAGAGAAAGCAAACTGACCGTACATAGATAGAAGACCAACCCCCATCCACCAATGGCTAATTGAACAGCTTGTCCCAGTCATTGATAAGGAATTGGAGGATGTCGTCGTACTTCTTCATCTTCATGTCCATTTTCTCTTAGTCTTTTAGACCCTTCTTCTGGAGAGCCACCAGAGTTGTGGTAGACTTGTGCATGACCCTGGTATAGAACTTGGCTAGGATGTTGAACTTGTGTTCCAAATGGGTCATCCTATCCTCCAGGGTCTCTTTAGCCTTACCCTTGTTATTTTTTGTACCTTTCTTCTTCTTACTGGTCACTTTGATCTTCTCCTCGGTGCTGTCCATATAAGAGCCTTACACATTAAAATTAGGGAAGTTGCTGGGAACTTCTTCACCAGCATCCATCACCTCAATCTTGTTGCCTTTGTTAACAAAAACATCACCACCCATTTGCTCTGTCTCCTCCACAATAGTGTCCATGTTGATATTAACCCCTAACTCTGAACCCTGGAGCTCCACATAACCCTTCTTGGTACCTTCCTCAGAGTTACCCTCTCCCTACGCTTCCTCCTTAATTTAAGCATTCTTCCCCTCCGACTGGTCCTTTTCCTACAAAATCACAACCTCCTCCTTCTCAGACACCGTTGCCTTCCCCTTGGCCAAGGATGCCGACTTAGCGGCCAACCTAGATGACCTCCTGGTTGTCAGGTAGCGCATTTTGCTTTTAGTGGGGGTATAAGTCTCCTCTTCAGCGCTGTCAAAGTCCTCATTATCTTCCTCTGTACTGACTTCTTCAACCACCGGGGTAGCTTTCAGGGTCCTAATCTCACTAGCAGTTTCGCAGCCTTCTTCAGCTGCTCCCCATTTCTTCTTACTGGGTAGGGAAGGGTTAACATAGCTTATTTTTCTTTTTGCCAGGGTAGTATCAGGAGAAGTGGGGGTGAGGTCCTCAATGGTGGGTTCAGGACTATAAATTGTCTTGGGATTTTTCTTACTAGGTTTCAAAGACTTGGCATAAGAATCAGGGGTAACCTTTGTAATGATGACTAGGCCTTCCCTAACCAGAGGAGGGTTATGGGGTTCAATCCTGATAGGAGTAGGAACTTTTGGTGGGCATAGAGCAAGGTGAAACTTGTACAGTCTCATGATGAGACCTTGGTGCAGTAGAATTTTAGGTTTATTGGGGTCAAGGGTGTGTTGTTCTTTGGTCGTCACAATGGAGGACTCCAAGGAGGAAAGAAGATAAAAGGGGAAGCTGATATGTTTACTCCTAAAGTGATTAAGCAAAGCAAAATGGTAGTGAAAGAACCTCCTAAACCTACCCTCTAGGGTAAAATATTTCATAATCAACTAACAATAAGGCTACCTGATGGCTCACCATGGTCCTACTAAAATATTTCCTAAAGTGATTCTGGAACAATGTTACCATGGTGCTACTAAAACAATAAGGCTACCTGATGGCTCACCACTTGTGACAATTACTAGGGATGCAATAATAAATTGTTTCATGTTAAACAAACAAGCCCTGAGAAAAGTGGATATTCAAAAAAGTGAAAAGGATTTTAACATGTTGAGAAAAAGTTACAAAATGATGAACTTCCCATGTATATGAGAAAAAGAGCTAACAATAAAAGAATTCCTATTCCTACCACTTATGTGGAGCCATTCCATGTGGATAGTTTCATTGTATATTTCAAGAAAACCTACTATGCTTTGTGTCAGATTCTTGGGGAAGATGCACAAGCAAAGATGCCAGTAGGGATAATGATGATGCAAATGAGGATACATAATTATGAGATCAATATTGAATATGATTTTTCTTCATATCTGGAGAAGCAATTACATGAAGGTTTTCTTCAAACATTAGAAAACAGGGCACCTTTCAAATTCAAACATTATTCTCTGTTGTGTCATTCGATTCTATTTCGAAATAGGAAAAGGTGGAGTCCAAGGATTGATTTGACCATGGTTGATAACAAGGGATATAGGTTGCATGTACAATGCCGGTGTTACATATGGGATAGAAACTGTAGCAAGAGTGATTATGTGACTTTTCATGATGATTGGATTGTCAAGATAATGACTACTCTTGGTAATGTTGTACCAAGATTATCTTTCAAGGTCAAGAAATTTCTGAGACCACATGTAATGAGGCTAGAATAGTGTTGGGAATTAAGGTGTCTCAACCTTGCAATTCCTAGCATTGATTATTAGATCATTTATTTATTTATTTGCCTATGATGTAATTTATGTTGCACATCTTGTTTTGTCATTTAGTGTGAAGTGGCATGGTGAGTTGTCACTCAACTTGTAAGGTGACTAGAATGGTCAACTCATCCCATGTGAATATAGGTGTCCCATTTGAGGTGGCACTAATATGCCATGTGTCAGCATCTTGTAATGTGTGTAAGGTCTTATGACATATGACATAATCCTATGACACATAAGTGCCAAGTATAGAGATTCCTATGACAAGTGAAGACAAGTGTCAGAGAGCATCTTTGCATGTGGGGAAGGCATCTTTGGGTGCCCAAGTTGGGTTATGACATGTTGTTTCTATATTTATTCTTGTATAATTTATTCTCTTACAACATTAAGTGTTCTTATGTTGGGCAGATTTTATGACAGCTGTAAGATGTGTAACATCTGTCATAGCCTATTTTTAGTGTGGAGCACTCCATCTTGGGAAGTCAAATCTGCCATGTATGATAGAGGTAAGAGAGGTGTATGCATGTTGGACAAGTGTCCTTGGGTGTGTGAAATGGGCCATGTGGCCAAGATGGACACCCACCTCTAGAAGCTTCTCAGTTATGCCTTGTAACTCTATAGAATGAGGTGTTTGGAGTAGTAGTTCATAGAGTGTTTGTACAGGTACTATTATGCTACCAAAATTACTCTAGAAACAAAATTTGAAGACTCCTGGAAGAACTTGCATTGCAAGTGTATTGTAAACATTATCAGTTTTGATAATACATTGTGCAGGTTTTGGAGTGTAGGGTTTTTCACCTGTAAAGGTTTTCCCCATGTACATCTTGTGTCTCTTGCATTCTTGTGTTGTGTTTGCTACTATAATCTCTATGTTAAACATATAACATAACTGTAATTATAAGGATTTTAAAGAATTTACACTCTACTTCCCTCATTAGATTGGTGTAGGAAGTGTGTTCTGCGTACCTTGCTTCCTTTCAGTTGGTATCAGAGCTTGATCACCTTTGATCCTAGTTGTTGGGTAGGGGTTTTTTGTATTGATCTTCAATTGAGTGGGATTCTGTGTAGAGTATTCTATAATCTTGTTGTAGGAAGGAGATGGAAGGCACATCTGGAAGAATAGAGTTGGAAAAGTTTAATGGCAGTAATTTTGAGTTGTGGAAACTTAAAATGGAAGACATGCTTGTTGATAGAGACCTATGGGAAACAATTTCTAGTACAAAACCAATGGCAATGGCTCAAGCAGACTGGGATCTCAAAGATAATAAAGCTAAGGGTCTTGTGAGACTCTACTTAGCTGATTTAATCCTGCTAAATGTTCATGAAGAGAAGACTGCAAAAGAGCTATGGAAGAAACTTGGTGATGTTTATCAGGCCAAATTCCTAGTAAACAAGTTATTCTTGAGGAAGAAGTTGTATTCTTTGAGGATGGAAGATGGAGGATTGGTTGCAGATCACCTAAACTCCTTTAACATGCTAGTTGCATAGTTGACTTTTGTTGGTGTCAAAATGGAGGAGGAGGATCAGTGTATGACCTTGCTTTGTTCTTTGCCAAAATCATGGGACCACCTTTTTATGGCCATTGGGAGTACTACAACCACCTTCAAGATGGATGAAGTGGTGTCTTCGCTGTAATATGAAGAAATGCGGAGAAAGTCTTCTGAGTCAGCTAAGGAGGCTCTTGCAGTTCATGGTAGACCCAAGGAGAAAAGGAAAAAGGACAAGAAATTTGAAAAGGGCAAATCCAAATCCCAAAGGAGATTCAAATCTCCTAGAAATTCCAAGGCACTGTATTGGAACTGTGGTGAATTTGGGCATTTCCAAAAGGAGTACAAGGAGGAGAAGAAGAAAAATAAGAACACCTCTAATTCAGAATCTAACAAATCTCAAGATGATGGTGATGCTTTTATTGTTTCTTTGGCCACCCATCCATCAAAATATGTGTGGTTGGTTGACTCTGGTGCTTACTTCCACATGACCTCACATCAAGGTTGGTTCGTAAAGTATGAAGAGTTTGATAGTGGGAAGGTGTACCTAGGTGATGACACTCACCTAAAGATTGTTGCTTGTGGAAGAGTCTTGATCTTATTCCCTAATAGATGAGTGAAGGGGATCAATGGGGTTATGCACATCCCCAGTTTAGCATGAAACTTGCTTTCTGTAAGTAAATTGAATGATGCAAGTGTGCAGGTTGTCTTCTTGAGTGGAGGATGCAAGATGACAAGAGGAACTATGGTGCTTACTAAGGATACTCAGAGAGGTACTCTATTTTAGCTGGATTCATGAACTGCTCAATGCAATAGTTTTTCTATTTCTAATAAAAGAGCTTCATATTCTTCATCCTCACCATTGGAACTAGTAGTGAAGAGATTTGTTACTTCAACTTCTGATTGTAGTGCTTTCTAGTTACCTAAGGGTGCTCATACTTTGGAAATGAAAATTCCTATTGAGAAGACAATGTTGTGGCATAAGAGACTTGGTCACATTGGTGAGAAGGGTCTTAGAGCCCTGAAAAATAAAAACATTGTCGAGGGGTTAAATGATTGTAATCTTGAGTTTGACTTTTTCTAACATTGTATATATGGAAAGAAAAACCGTGTTTAGTTTTACTCTAGTTCTCACAAGTCTTCTGGTGTGTTGGATCTTATTCATTCTAATGTGTTTGGTCATGTAAATATTCCTTCAATTTCTAAATCATTATCTTTTGTATTATTCATTGATGATTATAGTAGAAGGACATGGGTTTATTTTCTCAAAAGCAAATCTAAAGTCTTTAGTCGGTTCAAAGAGTTTAAATATTTTATAGAGAATTAGACTAGTAAAATGATTAAGTGTTTGAGAACTGATAATGGTGGTGAGTTTTGTTTAGTAGAGTTCGATAAGTTCTGTAAAGAACATGGGATTGAAAGACATAATACAACTCCATACACCCCTCAGCAAAATAGAGTTGCAGAGAGGATGAATAGAACATTGATAGAGAGGGCTAGGAGTATGCTTATTGAAGCTAGCCTCAAACAAAAGTTTTGAACTGAAGCTGTAGGCACTACATGCTACTTAATTAATAGGTCTCCTACTTTAGCACTTGTTGATAAGACACCCATGGAGGTGTGGTCTGGTAAGAAGCCTTTGTTGAGACATCTTCATGTTTTTGGTTGTGAGGAATATGCACATGTGCCTAAGGAGAAGAGGTCAAAATTGGAGAACAAGGTAGTTAAGTGTATCTTCATTAGCTATGGTGTTGGTGTGAAAGGGTACAAGCTTTGGGATCATGTGGCTGAGAAAGCCTTGTATAGCAGACATGTTATTTTTAGAGAGGTAACTCCTATTGTTCTACAGCCAGAAGAAAAAGAAAAGAAAGAGGATGTGGTTCAGTTTTCTACTACCCCTTAGAAGACTAAACTGAAAGACCCTATTGGACCTGATGTTGAGGAGAGCTCCAGTAGCTCTAAAAGTTTAGAAGAAGAAGAAGAACCTCCACCTTATCTTGTGAGGAGGTCCACACAAATTAGGAAGAAACTTGAGAGGTTTGGTTGTTCATTGCTTGATTCTAGTTGTGCTTTTGCGTTGATTTCTAACACTGATGAGCCTTGAACTTTGAAAGAGGCTATGGGTATGAAAGATGCAGGTTCCTAGAAGGAGGCCATAGAAGAAGAGATGGCTTCTTTGGAAAAGAATAAAAGTTGGGACTTGGTGCTTTTGCTTGAAGGATGGAAACCTGTTGGTTGTAAATGGGTGTTCAAGAAGAAATTTGGTGCAGATGGTAGTGTTGAGAAGTATAAGGCTAGATTGGTTGTGAAGGGGTATTCTCAAGTGGAGGGAATTGATTATGGTGAGATTTTCTCTCCCGTTGCAAAGCTGACATCTATTCAGTTTCTATTATCTCTTGCAGCAACTTATGACTTAGAAGTGGAACAAATTGATTTGAAGACATCTTTCCTTCATGGTGATTTGGAGGAAGAATTCTACATGTCACAACCAGAGCACTGCATGGTAAAAGGTAAAGAAAATCTAGTTTGCAAGTTAAAGAAGCCTTTGTATGGTTTGAAACAGTCTCCTAGGATGTGGTACCAAAAGTTTGATGCCTTTGTGTTAAGTATTGGATTTCTGAGATTGAAATCAAATCATTGTGTTTATTTCAAATTTGACAATGATCAAATTCTCATTATAACATTGTATGTTAATGATATGTTACTAATTGGGAATGGTAAAGGTTTGATTTCTGATTTGAAGTCACAGTTGTTAGCAAAGTTTGAAATGAAAAATTTAGGGGCAGCCAAGTACATTCTGGGGATGGAAATCAAAAGAGACAAAGCAAACAAAAAGCTTTGGTTAGGCCAGAGTAAGTATGTTAACATTGTACTAAAAAGATTTAGTATGGTGGATTGTAGACTGTTGACTGTTTCTATTGCAATGGGGACAAATCTATATGTTGATGATTATCCAAAGTCTCCTTCTAAGATGGAGCATATCAATAGAGTACCTTATGCTAGTGTAGTTGGTAGCTTGATGTGTGCTATGTTCTATACAAGACCAAACATTGCCCAAGCAATGTGAGTCCTTAGTCTGTTTATGGCTAATCCTAGATGGGTACACTAGGACGCAGTGAAGAGAGTGTTCAGATATTTGAGGGGTACTTATGAGTATTCCTTAAGTTATCATGGTTATCCTATAGGACCTCAACATTCTGTGAGTATTCATGGATTTGTGGATTCTCATTGGGTAGGTGACATTGACAATAGGAGATCCACCAGTGCTTACATGTTTACTATGTTTGGTGGAGCTATTACTTGGATGATTAAGTGACAACCTATGGTTGCTTTGTCCATGATAGAAGAAGAGTACATGGAAGTAACTCATGCTTGTAAGGAAGCCATTTGGCTTAAGATGTTCTATTGGTTTTGATGCAAGACAGATTACTATCTGTTGTGATAGTTAGAGTGTGATTTGCTTAGCAAAGAACCCTACTTTCCATGCTAGAACAAAGTACAATGATGTTTAGATCATTTTATTTGTGATATGGTAGAAGATGGAAAGGTGATATTGGAGAAGGTTGACAGTTTAAAGAATGTTACAGATGCATTGATGAAACATGTGGGTACAGATAAGTTCAAATGGTGTTCAGAGTCTACAGGCCTCTTAGCACCTAACAATTAAATCTTGTCATTCTATTGGCTCTTGCAAGGTGTTCGAAAAGTGGGAGAATGTTGGGAATTAAGGTGTCTCAACCTTGCAATTCCTAGCATTGATTATTAGATTATTTATTTATTTATTTGCCTATGATGTAATTATGTTGCATATCATGTTTTGTCATTTAGTGTGAAGTGGCATGGTGAGTTGTCACTCAACTTGTAAGGTGACTAGGATGGTCAACTCATCCCATGTGGATGTAGGTGTCGCATTTGAGGTGTACTAATATGCCATGTGTCAGCATCTTGTAATGTGTGTAAGGTCTTATGACATATGACAAAATCTATGACGTGTAAGAGCCAAGTATAGATATTCCTATGACAAGTGAAGATAAGTGTCAGAGAGCGTCTTTACATATGGGGAAGGCATCTTTGGGTACCCAAGTTGGGTTATGACATGTTTTAAAAGGAATATGCTATATTTAGTCTTGTATGATAGATTCTCTTACAACAGTAAGTGTTGTTATGTTGGGCAGATTTTATTACAGTTGTTAGATATGTAAAAGCATTTGTCTTAACCTATTTTTAGCTTGGATCACTCCATCTTGGGAAGTTAGATCTTCCATGTATGACAAATGTAAGAGAGGTGTATGCATGTTGGAAAAGTGTCCTTGGGTGTGTGAAATGGGCCATGTGGCTAAGATGGACGCCCACCTCTAGAAGATTCTCAGTTATGCCTTATAACTCTATATAATGAGGTGTTTAGAGTAGTAGTATGCATAGTGTTTGTATAGGTACTGTTATGCTGCCAAAATTACTCTAGAAATGACATTTGAAGACTCTTGGAAGAACTTAGATTGCAAGTGTATTGTAAACATTATTAGTTTTCATAATAGATGGTGCAGGTATTGGAGTGTGGGGTTTTTCACCTAAAAAGGTTTTCCCCACGTACATCTTGTGTCTCTTGCATTCTTGTGTTGTGTTTACTACTGTAATCTCTATGTTAAACATATAACATAACTATAATTGTAAGGATTTTAAAGAATTTGCACTCTACTTCCCTCATTAGATTGGTGTAGGAAGTGTGTTCCATGTACCTTGCTTCCTTTCAAACAGGGCCATATGCACAATTTCAGTGACTTCTTCTTTTTACCTAATTACACAATCATAAGAGTCTATGGATGTACTCAGGAACCACATATTTTTCCAATGTTTTGTCCCTCGAGGTTGGAATTCATGGAATTTATGTGGCAAATGTTGTCAATGGAAAGAGATGTTATGAAGAAGCATAAAAAGGGTACAATCCTACCTAACTTAATTATGTTTGAGGGATTGTCTATTGGTGCTGACACTCTTGAAAAGCTTCAAGATTATTTGAAAAACATGTATTCTTTGAAATGTTCAACAGAAAGAGCTTTTGACCCAAAGAGTCACATGAATTTTGTCAAGTAGGTGATTCTCACAAAATCTAGGATCTATCATAAGGTAGATTATGAAGAGGATGTTATTAGGAATTGTCTCACACTAGGTGTATGATAGGAGAAGGAAATGGGATATATTGATGAAAATGGAAAAAGAAAAGAAGGAGAAGGATCCAGAATTTTTGGGGTTTTTTTGTAGAAGAAATTGATCCTGTGAAAAGGATAAGTTTGATAATTGACAATTTTGAGAAATTGTATGGTAAATCCCAGCAACAATCTAAAAAGGTTGCAAAAATTCCTATCAAAAGGGCAACAAGAGTTGTAATTATTGAGCTTCCTAGTGATACCATGTCTATATTTGAATCCTCACCTAGGCAACCAACCTCTAAAAGACCAAAGATTGATGATGTTACTCGATTAGTACCATATGAAATAACTAAAGGGATGGGAGATATACAGGAAGTGGCTAGTATACTGCAACACATGAATGAACATGTAGAAGATTAGCCTCCCAAAAAAGATGCATAAGCTTACATGCCTGAAGAAAGAATAGAAAGCCAGGAGCAAGGAGAGAAAGAAAATCCTTTGGATGAAAGAATAGTTGATTTTTTTAAGATTCATGGATGATGATGAGTTTATTGATACTCCTGAATTCAAAGATTTCTGGTTAAAAATGAAAATCAAAGAGTTTGAACAAAAGGTTGAAATAAATAAGATGGGAAAGGATAAATCATAGCATTAGCAAATTGTTGCTCAAACACTCAAAGAAATGAAGATTGATGAAATAAATGTTAGTCCTAAAGAGGCTAGATAAATTGTTTTGAAAAGTAATATACTGATCATTCTAGGAATGGACATGAAGACAATGTTTCTACTGGATCAAGTAAGAAATCAAGATGATCCAATGTTAGTGTTCGAATTTGATTTTGAGAACAGGATGAGTGGTGTGGGATATAATCCCAAAATTAAAAATTTGGCTATATGGAGCATGGAAAAGAGTACACAGAATCCAAGATTGCTTGATGCTGTCCAAGAGATGAGAGGGACAGTGATGCTTAAAATGCTAAAGGATACCTTAGCTCTGGAGGCTGCTACTCTTATCATGGATTCATCCATGTTTACCAGAGATGCTGTGAGAAATATGGAGCAAAAATTGGTTGAGTATGAAAAAACTCAAATTGAAATAAATGAGGAAGTCAGTAGACTATATTTGGATAATGTCAAATTGAAGAAGCAACTCAAAGGAGTTGATGAATCTCAAAGTAAAGAAATTGTACCATCCTCCTACACAAGCCCAAGAAGCTGGTGACACAGTGCCTATTGATCAGATGAATATTTTCAAATTGAGGTTTAAAAAGGAACTTGAGGATTTGAAAAAATAAAACGAGATAACAAAAGACAAAGCAAGATTGCAAATTCTTGATGTATTTGGGAAAATTTTGGAGTATAGAGTAAATTTGGTTGTTGACAAATTAAAAGATGTGCATGAATTTTACAATTCTTTGCCTCATGCAATAGAAAAATTGAAAGTTCATTTTTCTATTTTAGATCCATTATTCAAGAGATGGCAGCCAGCACATCACACATTGGCTACTCTATGCAAAGTTATACAAAGGAATCCAAATGCTCCTACAGAATTAAAAATAATAGAAAAAATGGTCAAAATAATTTTGGATGAGTTTTAATATGTGAATGGAGAGAGTCAAAAGATGCAAGGAAAGATATACTCTTTTGCCACTTTCAAGCATCAATTCATTTCTTCAATTTTGACAGAAGGTAAACAAATCAAAAGTTTTGAAGAATGGAAAGATGAGTTTGATCAAATAGTTCATCTAGTGATTGATCACTTGAAAAAGGATGAAGACATAAACATTCACAGTTTCAATCTGATTCTGGATAGAGTAATTGCACTAGATGCAGGGTATGGAAAGTTATCATTGAAGTCAAAGCATTGTTGGATAAATGGTGGAGGGATCATCAGACAAATACACCTTTGATTCAAGAGTACAAGTGGCCTAAGGACTTCATTGTGTACCAATGGGAAATAGAGTAATTGATTCCCGTAGAGGATTGACAAAATATGGTGGAATGTTTGTTGATTGAGAATGTCATCAAGTATTTGTGGACTTCTCCATGCTTTCTATCATGTTTCTCTTATTTAAAAATATATTTTGTAATCTAATTGGCCTAATTATGACAATCTTATATTAATATAACACAAAAGTTGTTATGTAAAAAATGGGGGAAAAATGAATAGGGATTTCTTGAATGTGAACAGTCTGAAGCTTGTTGCTTCCTTTGATGCATATAAAAAGGAAACCAAGACTAGTTAGAAGAGAGGAGGGGGAATTGAATTTTGAGAAGCATACATTATAAAAACTTTTTCTGAACAAGTAATGGAAAGAAAACATTGAAATGGTGGTTGAATTTCTAGTTTCAATTGTTTGTTGATTTCATTGGTAATGTTATCTGGTTGTCTCCAACTTGAATTTTCCTTAATATTTAAATCAATTTATCAAACATACTTCTGATTTATCAAGGCACATTTTCTATTTTCATGTGAATTGTTTACTGGGTTTCTTCAAGAAAGAACTAAATTCCTTTAAGCAAATCACAATAGTTTGGAAGAATTCATTTGGATAAATAAGTAGAACCTGATAGACAACTTTTTTGCATGTTTATGCAAGTCAAACAATATAAGTGCCAAATAGTTAGAATTATAACCAAAAAAATGTTACATATCTTTTAGGGTTTGGACTCCTTTGCCCTGTGAAGAAAAAGGCACTGATCATTCACTCTTAAAGCAATTCCTTGTACAAATATCATTTATCAAATATTGATTTAGTTTTCTATTATAGGAGTAGGAGTAGAAGTAGAAGATAAGCCTATAATATAACCTCTATTTCAAATTATATGCCAATTTGGAATAGATTGAACTAGATGAATTAATTGACAAAATTGCATAAAACCCCATAATCTACTTTGAATTCATCAATCAATTTGAGGAGTAATCATTCATTTGTGAACATAAGGTAATACCCACCTAGGCATAGCAGAGCCTAAAATCCAAAGAATTATAACCATCTAGGTTGATTCTATCAGTTGCCTAACCTAATTATAAAGCTTAGGGTTTTACAAACTGCAGATTTGAGAACCAACAAATTGGCGACTCTACTGGGGATTGCTCATAATAACAAAAGAATTCAAATTCCTAGAACTCTGGAAGATAAAAAGTTAATTTTAGTACTTTCCTCTTTTTTGAAAAGGAGGTGGTAGCTCTCGACATAAATCTCTGAATATTTGAATTACAGATCAAAGAAATATAACATCACAACTTTCTAATATGGACGTTATAAGATCTCTACAAAATTTGAATAATAAGAATAAAAAATTTGTAGAAAAGAGTAAGGAAGGTTTAAAACCTCTCCCTATTACAAGTACATCCACTGGTGATGGAATAAATTTAGTAAATGAACTTGTCATTTCAAAAATCCATGAGAATCTACAAAGTAATCAAATGAATGTTTCATCATAGCCTTATATCATATATAATAGTCCTATGATTGAAACTGAAGTATGTAAGAATGAGTGGTTTCAACCAAGAAATCTTTTCAATATTCATGATTCTCAGAAGGAGTTTGAGGACCTCTTGGAAGAAAGAATGAGATATAATGAGGCTAAGTGAGACTATGAGCAAAGGATGGCACAACAATATGCTAAAAACTCACAACAAGGGTTTGTGGAACAAACTCCAAGGATGGTAAGGTTTAATGATGCCAATGTTGTTTCAACTTCAAAAGGAAAACTAACTGATCAAGAGTTAAGACAAGAACTAGAACGTATGACAACACAAGTTGAGAGACTCAAATTGTTAAGAAGACAGGAAGAATTGGAGCAAGAATTACTTCAGTTGAATTCTTGGCCTATTCCAAATGTGTCACAACATAGACCTGTAAATAATCAAGGTATGTATGGAAATACAAGTGGTCCTTTGGTCTCACAAGTATTTCACAATACATTCATGAGACATGGTAATGTAGGTAATGTTCCTCATATACAACATAATGTTCTTGCACCACCAGTCTCAAATCCTGTGAATACTCCAATGGTTTCTCAAGGAAATGCTTATCATGTCCCTTCTAGTCAAAGAATCCACAATCAGGGATATAATCAATATATTGGGCAATGTCAGTGTCAGATTCCACATCATAATGTACAGAGTAACATGTATTATCTTAGAGGGATGCATCATAATGTGCAAGGAAATATGAATCTTAATGTAGGGATTAACCAATATATGCATCCAGGAGTGTACCAGCAACCTCAACAATAAGGATCTCAACACCAGTAGTTCCAGCCTAATCAAAGGCAAAACCCATTTGCAAGATGGCCAATGAATGTTGATATATTCAAATAGTTGGACTTCTTTAGAATCCAAGGGTATCCAAATGACATTAATAATAAGGTTAGGAAGGCAATTCCAAAATTTTCTGGGAGTAATGTCATTTCAGGGGAAGATCATATAAGATCATTTGAGACCGTAATGGATAATTTCGATATGCAACATGAAGATGTATATATGAAATTATTCATGCAATCATTAACTAATGATGCTAGGGATTGGTATAGAAATATGTCTGATGCTTCAATTAGTTCCTACGATGAATTCAAAAGAGTGTTTAAAGGACAATATGATGACCATTCTGATCCAAAGTTTGCATTGCATGAATTGACAAATATCTAGAAGGCTTACAATGAATTAGTGAGGAATTTCAATACCAGGTTTATGAAGCTATTCAACAAAATTCCACATCACTTGAAGTCTACTGATCCAATGTGATTGGTATTTTATTTGAATACATTTGATCCAAAGACCGGATATGAGATTAGAACAAGGAATCCTCATGCTCTCACTGAAGCATTCAAAGTTGCTCTGAACATAGAAAATAATAGGAAAGCTTCAGGAAAAATTGGTAGTAGAGATGATGTTAAGATATTACAAAATCCTAAAGCTTAACAAAATAGGCAACCAAAAGAAGAAGACAAGATGTACAAGGTATGGAATGTTGTCAAAGATTTTTCATATAAGGTAGAAAGAAATGAAAAAGGTATATCTTATGATAGACCTAATAATCAAAGGAATGAAAGGCCAAGATTACATGATATGCATTATAAGACAAATTGGAAGGATGGGAGGCTTTTGGATAATGATAGCAAGAAAAATCCAAATAAAGAAACCCCTAACCCATTAAATAGACATAGAACAAACATGGTAGAAGACACTCCATGGTGTGTGCCTTGCAATGTACCTCATGCTTCTAAATATTGTGTAGTAGCACAATCACTACAGGATGGTGAAACATTGTATGATCAGGAGATTGATGATCATACCATAAATATGTTAATAGTAAGGCCCTATGGGATAAATAAAGAATATTCTTCTTTAGAATAAGATGGGTTTGAATATGATGAGCCATCAAAAATACAATGTTCATGTGGGTCAACAAGGGGTGTTTTCTGATCAAGAAGATGATAGTATGGAAAACCCATTAGTGTGTGTTGCTAGGACACAATCAAATCAAGTACAATTGAGAAGACCAACTAAAGAAGAAATCAAAGCACTTATAGTTGCTATGGTGGCACAAGCAAGAAGCAATTATAGCCTTAGAAATAGAATTGTAAATGTAAATCAAGGAACACATGCTGGATTATTTGTGAAAAATCATCAGAATGACAAAAGGATTACCTCTGAACCTCAGAAGAATAATGATAATGAAAAAGTTTAGAAAACAACTCAAAAATAAGTGCCAAGAGATGTACAAAAGGGTGATCAAAATAAAACAAAGCATGACCCTAATCAGCATTTGATGGAAGATAAAAGGACTACTAAGGAAAAAGTTAGCAAAATAGAGCATGTGATAGGTATGCCTTCTTTTCATATGACCTAAGCATTATCATAGATTAAACTATTTTTTCCTTTCATGGAAATGATGAAAATTGATGAATATAGAGATATTGTTGTAAAATTGATCTCAAAATTATTAAATAAATCTAAAGATCAAAACAAAAATACAAGTGGAAAAAATAAGAAACAGGTAAACAATGTCAAAGGAGAAACAATGAAAACCCCTAAAATTTATTTAGGAACCACATTGACAAAGAATTCAACTTAGGTGGATCCTTTCTATACTACTTTGTTGATTAATAACAAATTGGTGAGGAATTGTATGAGACTCAGGAGCAATTATAAATATCATGCTCATAGCAGTCATGAAAGAATTGGGCTTGTGGGTTGATTCAACTTATGGAAAACGTTATGCCATGGACAATAGATCCATTCCTATTATAGGTGTCATAAATAATGTGGAGATAAAATTGGCTACTTATCTAGAGCGTTGCTTACAAAACTGATATTAATGTAGTTGACATTCCTCCATATTATGGTATGTTGTTATCTAGACAATGGATTGTTGTTGTCAGAGGGAATGTTTAGTCTATCATATGCAACTATACCTATGAATGGAAAAGAGGTAAAGTTGTATAGGGAACCAAGGTCTGAACAAGTGGTTGAGCACATTGACCCAATTAGATGACTTGTTTTTGTGATGTCAATTTGGGAAATTTTAGGGTTAAACAGTCACATCCTCAATTGTAAAATAGTGATCCAATAACCAATGCAGTGCAAATGGATAAGTCTGGTGTGTGCTGGATGTACTTTGATGGAGCCTATAATAGAGAAGGTAATGGAGATGGAGTGGTGTTCATTGCACCTAGTGGTAAAAAATTCAAATACTCATTTTCTATTATCATTTGAATGAACAAATAATATTGCAGAATATGAGGCATTATTATTAGGTTTGAATATGGCAATCAAATATGGGATCAAATTGCTGACAGTTTATGGAGACTCTGAGTTAGTTGTATCACAACTTAGTCAGATCCAAATATGCCACAACGAACAAGAGGCTTAAGAAATACAAGCATGTTGTTTGGGATACAATTGAGATTTTTGATGCATTCTCAATTGAATGGATTGATAGATCAAAAAATTTAATGGCAGACTTCCTTGCAAACATTACCTTGAGAAAGATGACATTACATTAGCAGGTATTTCTGAAGTAGAATTTAAAACTAGACCTTACATCCCTAATAATGTATACAGTTAGAAATTATTTAATGATGATGATGATTTGATCAAATTCCTTCAGTGTGTTGATCAGTATGAATCTCAGGAAATAGATTTCAACGCTTTTGTAGAAAAGGTTGATGGTAAGGATACTATCTTTGGTTAGGAAGTAGTGTAGTTGAAATCAAATAAGATTCCAAAAGGTTTGGTGGCTTTAGAAAGAGTTTTTGATGGAAATGATAGATCTCAGCTCAAACAAATAGTTGTTCATCCAGATGATCTGGAAGAGGTAAATCTTTGAACTGAAAATTCTCCTAAGAAAGTTTATATAGGCAAAAAGATAAGCCCAAAGGCTAGAGAAATGCTCATAACCTTACTGAGAAAATATAAGCATGTGTTTCTTGGTCATATGAAGATATCAAGGCTTATAGGGAGGACCACTTTCAACATGAGATTCCACTAAAGCCAGATGCCAAGCCTTTTAGGCAAAGGCAAAGACTAATAAATCTAGTTTTAGCAACAAAGATCAAGAGGAATTGATGAAACTCAGAGAGAATGGCATCATCAAGCCTATCAGCCACTCTTCTTGGGTTTCAAATTTGGTACTTGTAAGGAAAAAGAATAGAGACATAAGATTATTTATTGACTTCCATAATCTTAATGTTTCATCATTAAAGGACAACTATCCACTTCTAAATATGGAAGCAATGTTGTAGAGAGTGATAGGATGTGAGGTACTGTCTATGATGGATGTTTTTTTGGGATACAATTAGGTAAAGGTTAAAGAGTCAGAGTAGTATAAAACTTTACTACACCTTGGGGTACCTATGTGTATGTGAGAATGCCATTTGGACTCACAAATGCTGGTGCAACTTTTTAAAGAGCCATGGATGTAGCCTTTGCAAATTTGATCAATGCAATAATGGTTGTTTATCAAGATGATTTAACTACATATTCCAAGGAAGATGGAGATCATTACATTCATTTAGAGAAGATATTTGTTAGGGCATTAGAATATGCAATTTCTTTAAACCCTAAAAATGTCATTTTATTGTGACTAAAGGGAAATTACTTGGCCATATAGTTTCCAAAGATGGGCTATGAATTGATCCAAAAAGGGTTGAATCCATTTATAAGGTTCCAATTCCAAAAACACTCAAAGCTATTCAATCATTCTTTGGACAGATAAACTTCATAAGGAGATTCATTTCTAATTTTTCTGAGATAGTAAAGCCAATTACAAAAATGTTGAGAAAGGGGTCAAAGATAGAATGGACATTAGAACCTATAGAAGCATTTACTTCAATAAAGAAGGCTATCAAAGAGGATTTTGTCTTAAAATCCCCAGATTTTAGTAAGCCTTTCCAGATTTTTTATTTTGCATCATTTCACACAATTGTTGTTGTTATGCTATAGAAAAATGAAGAAGGATATGAATAGCCTGTCTCATTTTTTAGTAAGTCACTTCAAGGAGCTGAACTAAAGTATGACATTACTGAAAAGTAGGCTTATGCACTTGTAAAGTGGTGAAATCATCCAAACCTTATTTGGTGGGAGCACAAGTAACTACCTATGTTCCAAATGCAGTAGTTATGGATGTCCTTGTTCAAATAGAGGTTACACGTAGAAGGTGTGGATGGATAAATAGAATCGAAGAATTTAATATAAATATCCAAATCACAAAATTGGTGAGAAGACAAGGATTTGAAAAACTAATGGTTGAATTGAATCTAGAACCTCCACAAATATGTGATGTGGAGCAACATGAGGGTTTAGTGTCTAGTATTGAACATACTCCATGGTATTCATACATTGTTTATTATCTCATAAATATGAAATACCCTAACCAGATGAATGATAACCAGAAAAGAACATTTAAACTCCATGCATTAAGGTATGTTTTCATGAATGGTGATTTATTTTGGAAAGATAAAAATGATGTTCGGTTATTATGTTTAGATGAAGACAAGAAAATGAAATTTTGAAGGAAATGCATAAAGGAGTCTATGGATGACATTTTTTAGCAAAGACTACTGCACATACGATACTAAGGGTAGGTTATTACTGGCTGACTGTCTTTGCTGATGCCCATAAATATATAAGGAAGTGTGAATCTTGTTAGAAATTTTCTGGTAAGTTGAAATACCAAGGAGCTCTACCTCTAAGGCCCATGCAAGTGGAAGCACCTTTTCATTAATGGGGTATTGCATTTATTGGAGAAATAATAGATAAGTCAAGTGGAGGGCACAAATGGATTCTTGTGGCTACTGATTACTTTACTAAGTGGATTGAAGCAATTCCCACTAAACAAGCTACTAGTAAAGTAGTCATAAACTTCTTATTAGAAAACATTATTAGAGATCATGTAAGAATTGTTACAGATAATGGAATGTGTTTTAGATCAGATGAATTCAAGAAGTTTTGTAAAACTTATGGAATAATAATATCATATGCCTCTCCATATCATCCCCAAGCTAATGTTCAAGTAGAATCAAGTAACAAGAGTATCATGAAGATAATCAAGAGGATGCTTGATAATAATAAAAGAGCGTGGGACTCAAAGTTAAGGCTTGCATTATGGGTAGATAGAATCACAATGAAAAGGGCAACTGTGAAGTCACCTTTTGAGTTTGTCTATGGACCTCAAGTAAGAATGTCAATACACAATTTTTTGCATGTGTATAAATTCATATTACAGGAGGATATTGATGTGCCTAAGCTAATGGCAGAAAGGATTGAGCAACTAGTAGAGTTGGATGAAATCAGGAGTCAAGCACAAAAATAAAATGAAAAGATGCAGGTACTTATGAAGTATCTTTTTAATAAAAAGGCTAAGGACCAAAAGTTTCAAGTTGATGATATGGTCCTCATGTGGAATGCTTGGAGTCAAGACAAAGGGAAGCATGGAAAATTTGAAGCTCTGTGGTTAGGACCATTTGTCATTATTGACAAATGTAGTGATGATTCATATTACCTACAAAACATGGTGGGTGAAAATTAGGAATTACCAGTGCATGGACAATTTTTGAAACACTTATTTTCTTGAAGAAGTTATTTTTCCATGTACAGTGGTTTAGGTTTGTCTCAAAATTTTGGTTGTCTTCCCTTGTACAATTTTTTGGTATTTTTGGTCTACTTCCTAGAGATGGATTTTGTATCCTTGCAATGCCTAATAAGCCATTCATCCTCAACAAGACCCACTATTAGGACTATCCAAAATTGATTTGGTCCCATCTTGTTTCATTCTGACATATTTGCCCTAGAAAGTCTAAGTCCTTATCCCATTCATAAAAAAGAGTTTTTTGATCATTTCCCATGGGTCCTTCCAATCATGTGCATAAGTTAACTCTTTGTATTTTTCCTCAAAAATGTGTTTTTATCCATTACTGCAATCCCCCGACATACTCTAATAGCCCTTGCGGGTGAGCGGGAGCCAAAGGAGTTAAATGTGTTGTTTACCGCATCATCGTAGTGTGAGAAGTGTTCACTTGCAATATTGTAGTGAAGATATAAATTAATCTACCATTCATCGCGACCCTACGGTGGTTCTGGAGTTGATTGGCAGGATTGTGGTATGAAGTTCAAAGCAATAGGAAATGTGCACCGCATTCCTGTGATGATTCCAAACTAGACCTGTGGGCTAGCAGTAAAGGACTATAAGTAGTATGTGTTATGAATCACAGTCTTGCGGCAACTTCAAAGAAAACTGGAAGGCTTGCAGTAAGTAGTCACAAATAACATAAAATATATACTGCACCCCCGCATGGACTTCAAAGTTAGATCGTGGGCTTGCGGTAAAGGTTAAGACCTAACAAGCAAAGATAATCATAGCACCGTAGTGGTGAATTCATGAACCGGCAATAGAGTGGTAAGCATTTAAAAGATCAGAATTGATCCCGTGATCCCACGGTAGCAACCTTATAAGGTTTACGGGATAGTGGTAAGCATCTAATTTAACTCTATATTGATCCCACAGTCTCGTGATGAGATCCAACATTGCTTGCAGTAATGTGATAAAGGAATGAAAATGTAGGGTTTTGGACCCGCTACCTCAGAGTTTCTTAATCGCCTAAGTGGGATTGTGATACAATTGTGGTTATAATAAATGCAAGGCAATATCGTCATTAGATTGTTTGTCATCAATGGTGGATATTTAAAATTGGATCACAGTGACCAAATCTTGTCACTCAGCACAAAGCAGAATTAATGGAGTGGTCTTGTATGGGAGCCTGATAAATTTTTATTTGTCATATTATTTTAATCATTCACAGCAATTAGGAGTGGTTCATAGAGTGATTTGGAGCATCTCAAAAGGTGATAAAATTCAGTTTTGGTGAGCATGGTGTGGCAAATTCACAGGTGAGTTATTCAGTTTCTTCTATGAAAACTTAAGAGAATTCTCATTGCTATCAGATAGTTCTATGAAGTATAGAAGTAGCTTTCAAAACCCTAGGTCAGTCTTAAATTCATAATGGCTCCAAAAAACACTGAGTCTAGCAAGAAAGTTGAATCCTCTGCCCCAAAAGAAAAGAAAAGACCATTACAACAGTCAATTCTAGATGTGTTACCTTAGTCAGTAGATAAGGGGTATAAGAAGGTCTTTAAAGATGAGTTCTAGGGTTGTAGGGATGCTCTATTCTTGTTCCAAGATGGATTTTATTCTAGTATTTCTATAGAAAAAAGGATACCCAAGCTCCTGTGTGCAAGCCTTGGATCCTAGACATGGCTAAATTAGTACTACCAAATGTTTTTGTGGATGATGATTTCATTTGGATTCTGGCACAATGTTACCATGGTGCTACTAAAATAATAAGGCTACCTGATGGCTCACCACTTGTGACAATTACTAGGGATACAATAATAAATTATTTCATGTTAAACAAACAAGCCCTGACAAAAGTGGATATTAAAAAAGGTGAAAAGGATTATAACATGTTGAGAAAAAGTTACAAAAGTGATGAACTTCCCATGTATATGAGAAAAGGAGCTAACAATAGAAGAATGCCATAGATTCCTACCTCTTCTATGGAGCCATTCCCTATGAATAGTTACACTATATACTTCAAGAAAACCCACTATGCTTTGTGATATATTCTTGGGAAAGATGCATAGGAAAAGATGCCAGTAGGGACAATGATAATGGCAATGAGGATACAAAATTATGAGCTGAATATTGAATATGATTTTACTTCATATCTAGAGAAGCAATTACATGAAGAATTTCTTCAAACATTAGAAAACAGAGCACCTATCAAATTTAGACATTATTCTCTATTGTGTCATTTGATTTTGTTTCAAAATAGGAAAAGGTGGAGTCCAAGGATGGATTTGACCATGGTTGATAACAAGGGATATATGTTGCCTGTACAATGCTAGTGTTACATATGGGACAAAAACTGTAGCAAGAGTGATTATGTGACTTTTCATGATGATTGGATTGTCGAGATAATGGCTACTCTTGGTAATGTTGTACCAATATTATCCTTAGAGGTCAAGCAATTTTTGAGACCACATGCAATGAGGCCAGAATAGGGCCATATGCACATTCTTTTTAATGAATTACAAAATCATAAGAGTCTATGGATGTACTCAGGGACCACATATTTTGCCGAAGTTTTATCCCTCAAGGTTGGCATTCATGGAATTTATGTGGTAAATGTTGTGGATGGAAAGAGATGTTATGAAGAAGCAGAAAAAGGGTGCATTCCTACCTTACTTTTTTGAGGGACTGTCTATTGGTGCTGACACTCTTGAGGAGTTTCAAGATTATTTAAAAAATATGCATTCTTTGAAATGTTCAACAAAAAGAGTTTTTAACCCAAAGGGTCACATGAATTTTGATAGGCAGATGATTCTCACAAAATCTAGGATCTATCATAAGGTAGATTATGAAGAGGATGTTATCAAGAATTGTCTGACACTAGAACAGTTGTATGATAGGAGAAGGGAATGAGATATATTATGAAATTTGAAAAAGAGAAGAAGGAGAAGGATCCAAAATTTTTATGGTTTTTTGTAGAGAAAATGAATCCTGTGAAAAGGATAAGTTTGATAATTGATAATTTTGAGAAATTGTATGGTAAATCCCAGCAACAATGCAAAAAGGTTACAAAACTTCCTATCAAAAGGGCAATAGGAGTTGTAATTACTTATCTTCTTGGTGATACCATGTCTGTATTTGAATCCTGACCTGGGCAACCACCCTCTAAAAGATCAAAGATTGATGATGTTACTCCATTAGTACCATATGAAATAACTAAAGGGATGGGAGATACAAAGGAAGTGGCTAGTATACTACAACACATGAATGAACATGTAGAAGTTGATTAGCCTCCCAAACAAGTTGTAGGAACTCACATTCCTGAAGAAAGAATAGAAAGCCCAGAGTAAGGAGAGAAAGAAATGCCTGAGGATGAAAGAATTTAGTTAATTTTTTATGATTCATGGATGATGATGAGTTTATTCATACTCTTAAATTCAAAGATTTCTAGTTAAAAATGAAAATGAAAGAGTTTGAGAAAAAGGTTGAATTAAATAAGATAGGAAAGGATGAATCACAGCATGAGCAAATTGTTGCTCAAACATTCAAAGAAATGAAGATTGATGAAATAAATGTTAGTCTTGAAGAGGCCAAATAAATTGTTTTGAAAAGCAATATGCTGATCATTCCAGGGATAGAATTGAAGACAATTCTACTAGATCAAGTAAGAAATCAAGATGATCCAATGTTGGTTTCAAAATTTGATTTTGAGAATGGAATGAGTGGTATGGGATATAATCCCAAAATTGAAACTTTGGCTATAGGGAGCATGCAAAAGAGTACACAGAAGCCAAGACTTCTTGATGTTGTCTAGGAGATGAGAGGGACAGTGACGGTTGAAACACTAAAGGATACCTCATCCTTGGAGGTAGCTACCCTCACCATGCACTTAGCCATGTTTACCAAAGATGTTGTGAGAAATATGGAGCAAAAATTGGTTGGGTATGAAAAAATGCAAATTGAAATGAATGAGGAAGTCAATAGATTATATTTGGAGAATGTCAAATTGAAGAAGCAACTCAAAGGAGTTGATGAATCTCAAAGTAAAGAAATTGTACCATATCATCCTCCACAAGCCCAAGAAGTTGGTGACATAGTGCCTATTGATCAGATGAATACTTTAAAATTAAGGTTT
The DNA here is from genome assembly GCA_027924645.1 of Cunninghamia lanceolata. Lineage (NCBI taxonomy): Eukaryota > Viridiplantae > Streptophyta > Pinopsida > Cupressales > Cupressaceae > Cunninghamia > Cunninghamia lanceolata. The sequence goes on along the minus strand of BSBN01000749.1, from coordinate 5,153,332 downwards.
GAAAATAAACTTGAGGATTTGAAAAAGAAAAATGAGATAACAAAAGCAGAAGCAAGATTGAAAATTCTTCATTTTTTTGAGAACATTTTGGAGTATAGAGTAAAATTGGTTGTTGACAAATTAAAAGATGTGCATGAATGTTACAATTCTTTGTCTTAGGCAATAGAACAATTGAATGTTCATTTTTCTATTTGAGATCCATTATTCAAGAGATGGCAGCCAACACATCATACATTGGCTACTCTGTGCAAAGTTATGAAAAGGAATCCAAATGCTCTTGCTGCTAAAACCAATAGAAAAAAATGGTCAAAATGATTTGGATGAGTTTCAATATGTGAATAGAGAGAGTCAAAAGATGCAAGAAAAGATAGACTCTTTAGCCACTTTCAAGCATCAATTCATTCCTTCAATTTTGACAGAAGGTAAACAAATCAAAATCTTTAAAGAGTGGAAAGATGAGTTTGATCAAAAAGTTCCTCAGGTGATTAATCACTTGAAAAAGGATGAAGACATAAACATTCATAGTTTCAATTTGATTATGGATAGAGTAATTGAACTAGATGCACGGTATGCAAAATTTATCATTGAAGTCAAAGCATTGTTGGATAAATGGTGGAAGGATCATTAGACAAATATACCTTTGATTCAAGAGTACAAGTGGCCTAAGGAATTCATTGTGTACCAATGGGAAATGGAGTATTTAACTCCCGCAAAGGATTGACAAAATGTGGTTGAATGTTCAAGATTGTTGATTGAGAACATCATCAAGTGTTCATGTACTTCTTCATGCTTTGTTTCATGTTTCTCTTATTTCAAAATATATAAATGTAATCTAATCAGCCTAATTATGAAAAGCTTATATTAATATAACACAAAAGTTGTTATGTAAAAAAAGGGGGAAAAATGAATAGGCATTTCTTGAATGTGAATGGTCTAAAGCTTGTTGCTTCCTTTGATGCATATAAAAAGGAAACCAAGACCGGTTAGAAGAGAGGAGAGGGATTGAATTTTGAGAAGCATAAATTGTAAAAACTTTTTCTGAACAATGGAAAGAAAGCATTGAAATGGTGGCCAAATTTTTGGTTTTAATAGTTTGTTGACTTCATTGGTAATGTTATCTAGTTATCTCCAACTTGAATTTTTCTTACCATTTAAATCAGTTATCAAGCATGCTTCTTATTTATCGAGGCACATTTGTTGTTTTCATGTGAATTGTTTACTGGGTTTCTTCAAGAAAGAATTAAATTCCTTTAAGCAAATCACAATAGTTTGAAAGAATTCATTTGGATAAATAAGTAGAACCTGATAGGCAACATTTTTGCACATTTATGCAAGTCATAAACAATATAAGTGCCAAACAGTTAGAATTATAACCAGAAAAAGGTCACATATCTTTTAGGGTTTGGAATCCATTGCCCTGTGAAGAAAAAGGTGTCGATCATTCACTCTTAAAGCAATTCCTTGTACAAATATCATTTATCAAATATTGATATGGTTTTATGTTATAGGTGTAGGAGTAGAAGTAGAAGATAAGCTTGTAATATAACCTCTATTTCAAATTATATGCCAATTTACAATAGATTGAACTGGATGATTTAATTGACAACATTGCATAAAACCCCATAATCTGCTCTAAATTCACCAACCAATTTGAGGAGTAATCATTCATTATTGTACATAAGGTAATACCCACCTAGGCATAGCAGAGCCTAAAGTGTAGAGAATTACAACCATCTAGGTTGATTTTGTCAATTGGCGAAATTAGTTGCCTAACATAATTATAAAGCTTGGCATCCTTTTAGGGTTTTGCAAACTACAGATTTGAGAATCAACAGAAGAAGCATATCAATTTGTGTTGAAAGTTGAAGAAAAGTTGAATAGGAGACATGAGAAAATACAGAGAGTTAGAGGAGGCAAATTTCAAAGAGGTAGACCATATTTTGAAGGAGAAAAACCTTATGCAGAGCAAAACAAGGAGAATAGCCCATACCAGAAAGAAGAAAGAGACAACAATTCCTACCAGAGAGATGATAGAAATTTCTACTGCAATAGTAGAGGAAGTCATAGTTCTTACCACAATGAAGGATACCAGAGACCTGAAAGAGGATTTGACAAGAGATCGTTCAGAGGAACCTGTTTTAAGTGTGGAGGTGAAGGACATCGAGATATTGAATGTCATCAGGGGAGTACAAGCAAGAGGACAGAGAATAATGTAAGAGTAGCTTATATGGAGGAAGAACTAGTTGGATCACCTAGTTCAGTTGGAAATTTGGAGAAAGGAGAGTCATTAGTCATGAGGAGAGATTTATTTCAAGTAGAAACAATAGAAGAGCCACCGTAAAGGAAAAGTTTGTTCCGAACAAGATGTAAATTAGGAGGTAAATGTTGTAAGGTTATCATTGATAGTGGTAGTATAGATAATTTGATTTCAAAAAAAATGGTGACAAAGTTATACCTGGAGAGATTGAAACATGTGAAGCCAGACAAGATAGCATGGATTCAAGATGAGCACAAGGTATTGGTAAGTGAACAATGTTTGGTAAAATTTCATATAGGATCTTATGTTGACGAGGTATTATGTGATATTATATCGATGGATGTATTTCATATATTATTGGGAAGACCATGGCAGTATGATAGAAAATCAATACTTGATGGAAGGAATACTTATGTACTATAACATCAAATGGGAAGAAACATATCTTGATGCCTTTGGAAGAAGAGCCTAAAAGTGAAGTTTACAGCAATGCTAGAATCTATTTAGTAGATGGAAGGAAATTTTTGGATGAATTGAGACATGAGAACATGTGTTTTGCATTGATTCCAAAGAAGTGTGGAACCCTAAGTGCAGAAACTACCACCACAAAAGAAGAAGAACCACTGTTGGAGGAGATAACTGAATTGTTGTCAGAATACCAACAAATCATATAAGAGAATATACCTGAAGGATTGCCACCAATCTGTAGTATCAATCATCATATGGACCTTATACTTAGATCTAGTTTACCAAAGAGGCACACAGGATGACATGAGAAAAAAATGCAGAGATGAATAGACAAGTATAGGAGCTATTGAGGAAGGGATTGATCACAAAAAGTTTAAGCCCATGTGTGGTACCTATAGTACTAGTACCGAAGAAGGATGGAGAATTGAGGATGTGTATAGACTCAAGAGCAATCAACAAGATCACTGTCAAGTATAGATTTCCATTACCAAGGATGGATGAAATCATAGACTGTTTGAGTGGAGTGAAATATTTCACAAAGATTGACCTAAAGAGTGGATACCATCAGATCAGGATTAGGGAAGGAGATGAGTGGAAGATTGCATTCAAAAAAATTGAAGGACTGAATGAGTGGTTAGTCATGCCTTTTAAATTAACTAATGCACCAAGTACTTTCATGAGGTTGATGAATGAGGTTTGAAGAAATTCTTGGGTAAGTTTGTTATTGTATACTTGGATGATATTCTGATTTTTAGTAAAACAAGACAAGAATATTTTGTGCCTTGCACACACACCCCATTTTATCAAATGGAGACCCACTTTTCTCTGCTTTGCTTGATCCCTGGCTTAGTCTCAGTCAGTTTCTTTTGAGATGTTCAATTGGTAAGGTCAAATAGGTCCAAATGGGAGTCAAACTTGAATTTATCTGGTAAGAACATGATTAAATCATTAAAGAAACCAACTTGATAGGAAACAAGTCATTTTTCTATCTAATTCCAAGCCTTTGAAGTCTTTTGCGCTAGAAAGCTCTGTCATTGCACTTGCGCTAAAATCCACTCACACTCGATATTAGCGTTGAAGTCTCTTTTGCCGTAAAAAATGCTTATACTAGGCTCGTGAGGAAAAATCATTGTACTAGACATAGTCAGTTGGCATTAAAAAGCTCGCTAGTTGGTAGACATAAAAAATCCCACTAGTTAGTAGACATCAAAAAGCCCACTAGTTGGTAGACCTCCAAAACCCCGCCAAGCTTTGAACCTACTAACTGTGCACCACTCTGTTTTCGTACTTCACATTAATGATGGATTCCTTGTGGTATAAAAGGTTTCAAACTCATCATTTGAGCTCACTTTGCATTTAAACATCTACGAGGAGCTCTGTAAAATAGCTATAAGTGATTCAACAAAATTACGCAACTGATTGAGGGCACGATTCGACAAAAACAACCTCTCATTTTCACAGCTCTACGAACACAGGTCGATGCCATCAAACCCTAGTTTCTATAGTGAAAGATTCTTAGTCCAGGGTTAAATTGATTTTTAGTACTCATAGTTTTAAAATCCTTTAATTTATTTCTGAAGAGCTATTTGAGAATCACTAGACTTGAGTTTGAGTTGAACTGGTGTAAATGAGTCTTTAAATGTGTATTGTTTGATTTGTGGGGTTTTTTCTTCATGGTATGGGTGTTCATTTCTTTGATAGTTTGGAGTTAGAATTCCTCTCAAAATATCATTTTGCAACTTAGGGTAAAGAGCTCAAAATTTAGAAATTCATCTTAATAGAAAGAACTCTTGAAATGTGCTTCATAGAACACATCTGACAAACATTGAAATTCCTGTAGGACATTTCCCAAACTAGATTCTTTGTGGAACCAAGGACTTAAGCACTAAAACATGATTGCACCAAATTAGCACTAATTTCCCATTTTACCAGATATGTCTAGTGCCCTTCATTTTCCTCGCTAGGTTCATTTGTCTATTTTGTGCTAAAATTCTTCCTTCTCAGATTTGTACTGAAAAGACTTTCAACATGATATGTCTAGTAGGAGGAAAAATCACTGCTAACTGAGTATTATACACCTTGCACTAAAATTCCCATCTCCCAACTTGCACAAAATTTACATCTCACTGCATATATCTAATTGAGGGCATAAACCCCATTTATCTGGTGCAAATCTAAACTTTTGCTAACATAAGGTAAATCCCTATAAGGGACTTACTGTTAAAAAGTTGCCTCATCAGACATATCTGGTAGGACCAAAAACCTCTGCATATCCTGTTGCACCAAAAATCCTTGCCGAGAGCATTCTAAATGATTTGCACTAAAATTCACCTCCATTGTACATGTCTAGCAACCCTCGATTTTCCTACCATCCGGTAGCACCCGAAATGCCTGCTTTATCTAGTAGAGACTTAAAACACTACAAACTTTGTGTATAATGCAATTTTAAGATTTTTTCTAAGGAAAAAGAGTTTATCTGATCAAGAGACTTAATCTTAAAGATAAAGGTGAGGTTAATTTGCATGTTTTGTTTAAATTTGTGGAAATCATGCATCTAGGATTAGCATTTATTACACAAATCCAGTAGGGCCATGAAAGCCTGTTGGACTACTTTTACTGCTTCTTTTGTATATTTGTGTAATAAATATTAGAGGATAAGATAACACATAGATCTTTAACTTGTCAAGTAGATTTCAAGGGTTTTAGGATTTAATAAAAAGGGTTTCTATGATAATTCTTGACTTAGGATATAAATTGTAATCAACTGACTATCTAAAAAACCTAAGTCTAGAATTCCTAGGACAACTGAATTACAAAGTTTACTTATTAGGTTCAATCCTGTAGGATAAATTTCTACTCAAGCTACCAACATGAAGTATGAATTCAAAGGGATTCCTCCAGTAACCAAAATTACTTCAGCATGGAAAAACATTGGAGATATAGACCTGGGGTACATAGACATAGAAGAATTTATAACTAGATTCCTAGGACCTAATCCCACTCCACTAGCTAAGAAGATCAAAGACAATGGGATAGGTGAAGCAGTTGCATTTCCTACATCAGTGCAATTCCTAGAATTGATTGTAGCTTGTGCTAGTAGATATGACCAAGTAACCAAAACTATTCAAACCTAGGATGGGCCAGTTTTGGAAAACCTAAGTGTACAGTCCATTATAGAAATCTTTGACATACGCATATTTCCAAAGATCTCCATCATGGACAAAGAAGAAACTGATAAGATGTATAAGAAAGACCAAGAGGCTTATAGGAAACAGATAAATGAAGGTTGGATGAAGCATAAAAGGTCAACTCTATCAAAACTCCCTTACACTTTATATAGAAGTGATTTCAAGGAAGAAATTGGAGATTTGGTAACACTTCTGAGCAAAATTATGAGACTGCCCACTGCTTCCACATTTGAAGGGTGGATGTTTGCATATATTGAGATCTTGTATGGAGATAATAAGATACATTGGGCTTAAATTCTCAGCAAAAATATTCATGAAGCCTTTTTTGTCTTTAACACAAACGAAACCTTCAGGTGGATATCTTACATAGTGTATGCTCTGGCAAGACAGGTGGTATATCCTGGACTCTATAGGTTATGAACTATTGGAAATGCAAATGGACAGTTTAAAGTATATGAATGTTATACACAACTTGAGAACTCCCAATCTCTAGTACATTATAAGCGAGTTAATGATGCCTTTACCATGCACATTACTCAAATCCTCCAAAATAACACTGCAATGAGATTAACTCCTAAAGCTGCAAATGTTGTTCAACTTTATGGGAGATGGTATATTCAATTCCAAACATTTACTTATCTGAGAGTTCAAGGTTTCACAAGAGAACCATACAAGTTGCCACGCTACCCTACTAACAAGGTAGTGCTCCTTGAATTGATGAGACAACTCCTTCCATGTGTAGATAAATTGAAACACTTCCACAGAGCCTCCATCAAGTTCCCAATCCTGTTAGGAAAGGGAAATTACTCTTGTACCATTCATGGAACAACAAAGCACTCTAAATCAGAATTAAAATATTTGAATCTCCATTTGCGTGTCAAGAGGAGGCATTTAGATCCATTCAGAGTGATGGAGAGGCATGTGAGCTGAAAATTGTTCCATAAAGAACATCTCAAAGATTTCTGGGCAAACTATGGAGATGATTATAGAGTGCTAAAAAGGAATTACTCTAGATTGTTGCTAGATTTTATTAAGAGGTTTCACATAATGCAGGTCCTAGATCAAGTGGTAGATGATGATAACTTGATCAAAGGGGGCCATGGGAAGCATTATTTAATCAGCCATTTCCTTTCCCTAACTAGGCTAACTCAAAAGAGAGCTCACTAGATGAGGCCATGAAAAATCTAATAAAGTTAAGCAATAACTAGGTTAGAAATCAGATTGCAACTCTAGAACAAGTAGGTACAACCCTAAATTATACAAGACATGCTCAAGAAAAGGTCAATAGTGATGAAGAAGATGAGTCCATGGAAATTCTTGATCCAACAAAGGAGGTAACTAAAGATAATGTTGCTCGAGATGTACCTGAGGGAGATGATGAAGAAAGCATTCCTATAGCAAAAAAGGGCAAGGCCAAGAAAGACCTTCCTAAGATACAAAAGAAAGAGAATCCTCTTAGGACCGGGGATGATTAAAGGAAGGATATGCCCAATGGAAAAGGGGAGACATCCAAAGCTAAGAAATCAAAGGTGATGACCTCTACAGCCTCTTCCTACACTACTCTTAACACTTCATCACTTGTTTCTCCATCAACCATTACCACTACATCCTCTCCATTGGCAGTAGACTCAAATTCACCTAGTTCCCCCTCCCCACCTACCACTTCTTCTATCATTTCTTCAATCTCTTCATTACCTTCCATTTCCACTATGTCTCTACCATCTATCTCTTCCATATCCACCTCCACACCTCTAGCCATTTCATTTGCCACTCACTCTATCTCCTCCACCTCTTTCTCCACACAATTCTCTCTGCCACACATTTCTACAATCCTCACACCATCCTTCTCTTTGTCATCACCCAGCCTTATTTCACCCATGTCTATCTCCTCCATGTTTTCTTCCCCTTCTGTGCCACCATCTCTAGGCTTGGCCTCATTTTCCAACATATCTCATGTTTATTTGCCACCAATTCTTTTACTATGGTAAGTAGTTCTTTGTCCCATCCTATTACTATCACTAAAGATTCTATCCAAGTATCCTTAGCTATCCCCCAGTTACCTGGTATAGAAAATGTATGTGCAGAATTGGAGTCTTAGGAGAAGGAAGCTGTTGAAGATATAACAAATGAACCTCTCCCTGACTCTAACACCATTGAGGTAGTTGAAATAATAGATAGTCCAATGGAGGGGTAGTAATAGACTCAATTTTGGAAATATCTCAGAAGGCCATCTTAGAAAATTTGTAGAACATAGAGTAGGTAGAGTCTCCCCAGGCTGATATAGCAAATAATGATCAGGAAGTAAGTGAGGACAAAGGGATAGACAAGGAGCTAGGGATAGAGGAGATTCATGAAAATTCTTTCAATAAAAAAAATAGTCATATTAACTCTCCCAAGGACACTTCCATTTTACTAGATTGGCTACAACAGATACTAGGCAATAAACCTCTAGAAGTAGAGGTAATGTCATTAGATTTGGATGCATTTTTGGCCAGATTAGAAAAACCAAAGAAACAAAAGAAGGCCAATATTTGATCAAGGATCTACGAGGATACAACAGGACCCTGTATTGCAGAAATGGTTGTCCCTCCGAAACAAGCCAATAAAGAGGATGTACGACTGGAAGACTACACAGTCATGACAATAAATTTGGGGCATGCATCAAGAGAGCAGGAAATTGATGAGTTTAAAGGGTCTGTCTCCACCATTATGGACCGACTAAATAAAGATGAGCTGACCAAACAACAACTGAAGCAACAAAATGAAGAGCTCAGATCCTATATCAAGTTCTTAATGAAACCAATGAATGCAAATGGGGAACCAGAGGAAGTACCCTCTCTTCTTTCCAAAGATGAGCTGATAAATTTTGATAAGATTAAGACTACTATAGTAGCCACAGATGAATGGTTTCATAAAGTTTACGTAGAAGGTTGTGAAGTGATTCTTTTTTCAATTGAATTACATAAGGATTTTTGCATATTGAAGTCTGAATGGGAAGAGGTCAATAATGATTGTACTACATATGAAGACTATACTCCCATATACATCCTAGAGTGTAGTCCATGGCTAATCTTCCTGATGAAGTTTTGTTAGCAGAAGGCATTTTGACCCAGGACAAATTAGATAAGCCTGAACAATGGTTGGAATTAATTGGATTAAGAAAGGAAGTTTTTGATAAGGTCAGAGATTCTTTTGGCATAGCAAGAGCCCAGATTATGGAGGTGCTTTATAAAATAAATGATGTATTAAGATCCTGTACAAATTTTGATCTCGATGATATGGCCCCAGTACATACGCAAGAATATAAAGATAAGTTGCATCATGTTATTCATGGGGAGTAACTTCTTAATATGATTGGGAAATTGGAAAAAGTTACTGATCTCTGGGCTATATTTATAGAATTCAAAAGAAATAGAAGATCAAAAGATGCAATGTATTACAAGTTTTCATAGGAGGTTGACAGGCTGAGGTTCAAAATAGATTATATCAAGGATCCAGATCCAACAGATATAAATCTAGTATTGTCAGCTCTTACAGTATATAATAATAGAGAATTTGAGAAGAGTAAAGTCAACCTGGATGATGAGGATCAATAGAATATTCTAGCTCAAATATTAAAATACCATCACTCCACTTCAAATATAATTTTTGAGGGTCATATGGCTTTATTTTGACTTTATTTTGTCTTGAAAACTAGCTCTTTGTGTTGTATAGCCAAATGGGTATTCATTTTGTCTATGTTCAATGTATTTTAAGGTTGTATTTTGTCTTTTTCCTAGAGGACAAATGTAAAAAGGAAAATGTAACAAACTATTGTATCTTATTTAATGTAATGTAAATTTGGACCCTTGCTATTGAGATAATATCCACTGTCTTAAAAAACTTGGTATGGTGCCTCCTCTATAAAAAGGGCCATCCTTTCCCTCATTGTAACAGACTCTGCTAAAAGTTTGATTAATACAAAGCAAGCTTTGTAGGTTACTGGAATTTGCATATTGTGTTGTCTATTTTGGTTTTCATGGCTCACTTCAAATCTGAGATTAAATAAATGTGCTATTGCAATGTTGAGTGGATGTTGAAGATATCTGATGAGTTCTTTGGTCCATACTATTGGTGCTTGTTGATTGTAAGTTAATGTGAATAGTTACCCTGGGCCCTTCTATTGAATTCAATTCAATTGCATTTCATAAGTTAAATTACACCATTGTTAGGGTATTTAATGACTGAATTTTATTTGAAAATATTAAGATTACATAGGTGATTGCATCATTTTCTACAAAATTGTGGCATCTGTAGCCTGATAAAGTAGAGAGTGGTTTATTGAAAGCATTTGTCTATCAACAACATTTCTTTCATTGTGATTATCACTTAGGATTTCACTTTCTTTTCTAAACCCATTATCATTTTGCATTTTCTTTAAAAAATCTATTAGATTTAGGTTTCTGAGCAATAATCATATTCCAAATATGCTAAAAATATCATAGGGTTTTGCACCTTTGCTGTCATAGTTTCATCAAACCCTATTAGTGCATGTAAGTCCCCTTTAGTTGGTACAGCTGAAACATTCCACTGAAGTTATTCCTACAAGCTAAGACTTAGTTGTATAAACCTTGGGGTAGTCCTATTCTGAAGTGTTAGGATAGGATTCCTTTCAAGAGAGGTGAGATACCCTGGTATTTCATCTGCATTGTTGTGTGCTAAAACCACCATCAATAGAATTGGCACTAGGAGGGCTTGAACCTACTTAAACCTTATATAATCCCTTCTATTCTAGAGAATAACACTAGGGACTAGACAAAGACACACCAGGTCTAGTTTAGTTGGAGAAGAATTGCTATCCTTGACGCAATTTAGAAGAACTAGGAGAGATCAAGGAGTGCCCAAATCTCCCAAGGCTCAATCTACCCCTAGAAACCTGTTGATGATGATTTTTAGTCATAACAACATGCATGAAAATTTGCAAAACAAACCTTTATTATCTTGTAAAGTACGATCAGCTTAATATAAGTTGATGACTCCAAGTCTCCGCTGATCAGGTCATGATCGTCTAACGTTACTCAGAAGTTGATGTGACATGTTGTTTTCCATTTCAAGGGGTCTTACATTCGTCTAGGTGATTGGTATTACACTGTATTCTGTAAATTCACTCCACAGAGAGGTCAATCCTACTCTATTTTCAAAGATTGCTAAGATATTTGTAAGTTTGATCAATTCTTCTAATCATTGATCATTATGAACTTACTCTTCCTTCTACACTGTATATTTATTTAAATGATGTGTCTATAAGTAGATATTTATGTGCATTTCATGGATATTTATCTGAATATGCATGATATTTATCAATTTGACATGCTTTTACTCAAAATATGCTTTGTATTTTCAATTGCTGATGGGATATCTGCATATTTCATGTTTATCTTCTTTTGATTGTACGTTATTTGTAATTATGGAGATGATCTATGATGAAATTCAAAGAAATTTAAAAGAATACTTCTAATCTTAGTGAACCTTTAGTTATTGAATCACATACACACAAGATACATTCATGGAGAGAAGGAATCAAACCATAAGTCACCAGGATGTTCCACAACTAGGTATGGTTGATGCTAACTTCAACGGAACAAGGAATGAAAACAATATATGCAGGCTGAAAAGAACTCCCAAGGACACAGCTAATCAATGCATATATCTAGATTCCAATCATAGATTACTCAAGATTTATAATGATTTGTAATCAAACTAGCTTCTCTTTCATTAAGTTTGCACGAACATGTATATTCACAATAACTTTGAAATAAGGCCTGAATTCTTCAGCAATCAGATTTCAATTAAGTTTTGAATGAATAAAAGATTGCACCCCTACACCTTTTATAGAATAAGGTGAGGAGGCAGTTACAATTGACCAACGGTCAAGATTTATCAATTCAGATAAATGGTTGACAATCCTCCTATGACTTAGTAAACTTTCCTTGTGGCACAGGTCGCCAGCTGGTAACCATCTGTATGACTCACCATTTATGAGCACCTCATGTATATGTTCACTTAGTGATGCATCTTTATTCAATCTTCAGGTTCTTCCTCTTTATTTTCTTCTTGCTCATCATTCTCTTCATCTTCATCACTTTCACCATCACTATCACTTTGATATACATCCTCTTGTATGTGGACCTTTATTGCTATCCTGATATGTTCATATGCTTGTACTATTCTATCAACCTCTCCCCCATCCTTGATTTTAGCTTTCGTTATTGCATGTTTATGAGACTGGAACTTAGCCTTGAGAGCTTCCAGCTTACCTTTCCTGCTCTTTAATGTCTCATTGTATGTTTCTACTTTAACCTTTATTCTCATAATTCTATTCATTACCTCTTCTGTCAAGTGGGTGAGAGGGTCATCTGCTACTGGCTTAAAATTATCATGCAGAGCCTTAATAGAAAAATCTACATCTTGGTTCTCAATTTTACCTTCCATTTTTCCTTCCAAGGCCTCCAGGATTTCTACCTCATATGCCATCATGCTGTGTAGTTTAACACTAATATCCCAAAGTCTACCGCTGCACTTCTTTAAGACATCACACTCAAACTTGACATCTTCATACCATGTACTTGTCAACAAGGCAATATTATTATCTAGTACCTTATTACTTATCAAAACTTGTGAGTCAATTCTCTTCATCTCACTTAGGGCAATCAGGTCCTTTTCCAACTGAAATGACCATTTTCCTATATCATTCTACATTTTATCTACCTTCCTCTTTAGACTACTCAAAGAATTCCACCTCTGCAGAGAGCTTCTCAACACATCTTCAACCCCAGTGGGCACTGAAAACGTCCATTTCTCCATCACCATTGCCTCATGTATCATCAGGTCCAATTTGGTGACCTCTTCTTGTGATATGGCAGTCAATGGGACTGCATGATCCACTGGTGTAGAACCAGGTTTAATTAACCCTTTTATGAAAGAATGCAATTCAGCAATGTGCCCTTTATGTACTTTATTTTTATCCTTTTCTCTCTTCACCCTTTGGGTTAACGAATCAATAATATCTTTCCCTTCTTGGCCTTCCTGATCCTCATTGGCAAAACCAAGATCAACATTTGTGATTTAGAATTTTTCTAGGCTTATTTTGCCTTTCTCTTTTTCTACTGTGGGAAGTGCTATCTATGCGGTTCTTCTGCTTGTGGTAGGATCTCTTTTTATGGCAGATCTTAATTTGGCCTTCCTCCTTGGTTTCATCATGTTCTTAGAGAACAAGGTGGAGACATCAAACTCTTTAATATTTGACACTTGTTCCATACCTATTTCCTTCTCCAACCAATGAGGTACATCACCTCCTGACTCTTGGTGGCTTTTGTTAATATCATGTGTGTCCTGCTCTCCAGTGTCCACTTCTATCCTCGGTGGAGAAGGCACCTTCTTAATTTCATCCTCATGTAGTTCCTCATGAGGGGGATCTTGTTGGAGTCCCTCTTGTCAAGGGGTTGCCTTCTGCAAAGGAGGATCCTGTGAAATTTCCACGTTTTGATCCTGTGCTTCATCCTGTACTCCCTCCCTTGGATTTTCAACTTCTTCATTATTCTTCTCATCTTGTGGCATATTGACATCTTTGGATGCATGTGTATTTTCCCTTGAGGATCACCCTGATCATGGGTCACCTCCTGACTTCCAGTCGGCGCACTAATATCCTGTGGCTTGGGGTCATCTTGGCCTGATTTGTCCTTTGTTCTTGGGACTTCTTTAAGTAGCACCTCCTGATCCTCTTTATCTGGAGGTAATGTGGAACCTCTGTGAGTCTGAGCAATAGCAGTATTTGATATATTCTGATCACCCCCATTCTTTTGTTGGACTTCTAATATTTTGGGTTCGGTGGGTGCCTCGTGTTGTTGTTGAGCCTGATCAAGAGCAGTGCCATCCTTCTCTATAATTTCGGCCACTCCAGTCTTCTTGGGCTCTCCAGGTGCACTTTCTTCTTTGCTTGGGCTTGTATCACCCCTATATGTTAAATCTATGGCTGCAAGACTAGTAACCTGATCAACCAATTCATCCAACCCTTTCTGTTGGGCTACCCTTTCTGGGCTACCTTATTTCATTTCTTCTGTTTGCTTTACTTCTTCCACCACTGCCATCTGAGCTAATGGGGTTCCATGAGGGGTCATTTGGGTATTTGAAACTAGGGTTTCCATATGTTGAGAGGCCACATCTTGGACCACCTGATCATCAGATAAGTCCACTCTGTCATCTAAGGAGAAAGGAACCCCCTTCCTCATCCTGAGTGTTTCATTAGTCTGCTCCTCTACTTTTTCAATTTTGAATTTAATTATGGTGGGAAGAGGAACATTATGTTGCAGTTCATTCCTAAAAAATTCACCACCCGTACCTCTCAACATGATGGGGACATCATGGATATCCCCCCTCATGGCCATTCTTTGTTTCTTAAGTGGTGACATCAGCGGCATCCCCCTCCTCTTCTTGCTAGCTACCTGTAAGTCATCATCTTCAGGCTCTTGATTCAATTGTTCTTCTTGTAAGGGGTCTCCCTCTTCAACCTCATGTTGTAGGGTCTGGGCTTCCTCCTCTGTAATTTCCATAGTAGGCCTCAAAATTCTCTTAGTTTTATGTTTTTCTGTCAGAGGCTGTGCAAATGAGGCAAATGCCCGAGCTGATGTAGATGCACCTGCAGCCGTAGTGGGAACCCTCTCTATTATCAGCCCCTTTGGTTCATCCTCACTCTTCTTACTCTTAACGGGAATCCTCTTTTGTTTTTCTATAGGCAATCTCTCCCCATTGGATTTTCTCTTCTCAGTGAGGAAGTCATCATATTCCTCATTAGACACCTCCTGCCTTTTCTTCTTGGTATCAACTATAAGAGTAACACCCCTTTTCTTTAATCTGGATATCTCTTCATCTACCCAGACCTAGGTTAGCTTGATCACCCCATTTGTTAGCTGATCTACGGATATATCCTCCTGTTGTGTGAGATCCAGGGATGATATGGTGTCATTATACACCTTTTTGTCCTCATATTCATTGGACATGATTTTCCCATCATCCCTACGTAGTTGTCCTGGCACTGGGATGCATTCAAAGGTTTTGATCTGATTCAAAGTTAATCATTGATATTTCCTTCTTCTCACCTCAGCCTCATCATCACAATTGGTCCAGAAGTCCTCTAGATGCTTTTGATGTATTGGTTTTCCTAGTACCTTCTACATCCTGCCATAAGGATCATATGATCTGGCTAGGCAAAATGGTTGTAAATACATCACTTTTAACCCCCCAATGACATGCTTTATACTCTCTGAATCTAGGCACATGTACCAACCCATGGATACTAGAAATAACACTGGAGGTATCTTATTCTCTACCTTGTAGGCTTCAACTATTGTGGATACATGCCTAACAAATTCCATCAAGATAACCACATCAGTGGGGTATCTATGCAACATAAGAGGTTGTCCCTCAAATCCTTCTATCTTGATATATGAGAAAGTGGCAAATTGGATAAACTACATTCCATGTCGATAAACAATTTCCTGAGCCTCCATGCTCAACCTTTAAGTTCTATCCTCCTCCATAGTTCTAACCAGATGCATAGAGAATGCATCATTCACGAGTTTATAGGCCAGGAGGTATGCCTTTCTTTGTAATTGGGGATAATGATCCCATATGTGTGCATCATCAGCATCACCACTAATCTTACCCACAGTCTTCAAAGCATCAAAAGTTCCCTTATATGCACATGAGTACACCACATATGAAGTCATGTAAAATAAACATGTTTGGCCTCCCAAGCTAGTCATTCCTTCATCCAATGCATCACTAATAATCTTTGCCCATAGGGGTTGGTTGTCTGCATATAAGACCATTTGGATGATCCCAAACATCTAATTCTCAAAATTTCCAGCATGAGGCCTGCCAGTCATCCTGCTCAACAGGGCAATCATATATTGGTATTCATCATCAAAATTGAACTTGTACAAATGCATAGGTAGCTTGTCTAAGGCAGTATATGTACTACTCTTTGACCTCCATTGATACATCTTCTTCCTCGCATTCTTCTTGTTATTATTATACTCTATTTCCAATTTGCACAGGTCCACACTCACTATCTTCTTCCCAACTAGAAAATTGAAAGTGGTAGTAATGTCCTTGACTGAGAAGTCTACGTATATCCTCCCATGCTTCTTTACCCCCTTGTTTTAGGGTTATAATTTCTTGCGTACTCCACTACCAACTCAGGAGCATCCATAGCATGAGGGAAACCAGCTACATGCCACATTCATGAGACAAACACCTCATCTAGAATGGGATTATCCTTATCATGATCTAATTTGGTTGACCATACTGCTAGATCCATATCCCCTTGATGTGTATCACCAATAACTTCGTACTTGAACTGTACTCCCTCGGGCTGCATAAACATGGGCTTGAGGAACTCCACCTCAAACCTATTTCTCTTAAGATCTGCCATGGATTCCTGTAAGAAACATGATATACTTTACCCTACGGTGTTCATATGCACTCTTACAACATTATGTACTTCTATCATGTATACTCTATATATTACTCTTCATTTTACTCTTATACATATTACACAAAGCCATACCCTAGTAAAAATGAACACCCTACCTGAAATTACAGAAAACGACAAAGGGAGGGTTTTACAGTTACTTACCTGATAGTGCTTTCTTTTTTATTAGATAAGTGATTACAGAGAAAGACTGTAAACGCTTAAGATCACCCATTCCATTACGTCAATGAATCTAATCCATTTAAAGGTAGCTGGTGAGGGTTTGACTTCAGAGCTCTATAATTTCTCAATTTATTGCAAGGTGAATGAAAATGATCTTTGAATTTTACCTTTAAAACAAATCAATAGGATGGATTAGGGTAA
Organism: Cunninghamia lanceolata; assembly: GCA_027924645.1. Taxonomy (NCBI): domain Eukaryota; kingdom Viridiplantae; phylum Streptophyta; class Pinopsida; order Cupressales; family Cupressaceae; genus Cunninghamia; species Cunninghamia lanceolata. Next base: position 5,136,525 of record BSBN01000749.1, on the reverse strand, counting down.
AAATGTGTTCTCCTAATTAAATCCATTGATCACTTGCAAGGAATCCACAGATGTCGCCAAGTGTTCAATTTGTATTTGTAATCGGCGGGAATTCATCTACTGCATTTAATTGCATTTAATGTTAAAGAAGGGGGGGTGATCTTAGAAAGATCAGGGGATATTCAAAATATGACCCCCACCCTATAGTATGACCCCCCTTTGCTTTTGCATGGGATCACTAAGCGTAAAGAATTGGGTGATATGGTCAAAGTTTGACTATGCGTATATTAGGTCACGAAATTAAGATCAGGGGATATTCAAAATATGACCCTCGTGGATAAAATGACCCCCCTTGGAAAAGATCGGGGTGACGTCATCACGTCGGCGATATCATTTAATTGTTATGTTTTAATGATGTCATCGTCATATTAAAGAATATGATGGATATCAGATACATATCCCCCATCGTGGATAAATAGAATGATGATGTCATCATCAGTGTGATTTCAGGATAAGCGAAGTCTTTTTGACGAGTAGGTATCAGCTCCTATTTAAATTTGGCATCCGCACATCGCACACCAAGTGATTATCAGGTGATAATCCTATATCAGGGTGATCTTATCAAATATGACTGATGTTAAACATATGACCCCCTCGCCTTAGTTTATCAAGTTTGACCAAACTTTGACTCAACATAACTTTCTTCCCTTAGACAATTTTGGGGTGATCTAAAAGGCAAACCTACTTGGAATTTTGTGTACTTTCCAACCATGAAATTAATAATGGGAACTACTAAATTTGGAAACTGACTTCATCATAGTGACAAATCCACCCCCTTACAAGGTGACATGCATGACTGATTTTACCAAACCACCCAAAGCAGAAAGAAAAGTTGGGTCCCTGTTTTGTCAAGGCAAAATGGGGCGTGTTGTGTAACCACACAACTTGCCACCAAAGAAAATAACCAAATTCCAACGATTCAAGTGATGTGATCACATTCTAACATAGCATTATAACTCTTTTTAGGCATAAGTATTATGATCTTTCTGGATGATAGGTTTTTCCTCATTCCAACAATTCTTAGCAAAGGATCAAGTGTGTGCAAATGATTAATTATCCTCATCTTGAAATTAAGTTGAAAACATGAGTAACTGATGTTAAGCTACATATTTTGGGAGCATCCCTCATAGCCAACCTAGATAGATCCTTGCTACCAGTAGGCGTCTATAGCCCCAACAAGGTTATCTATACAATCCCCCTAAGTAGAGCCCCACTACCAGCAGGCGTCTATAGCCCCGATAGAGTTACTTAGATGGCCTAATTTTATTCCTTTTGGATTTTCAATATTTATTCTCTTTGTTCATATGATGTCATCATGTAAGCTTAATGTGCAAGGCATGGTGACTTGCTGATTTAAGTTGGAGATTGCATTGGTAGCAAGGGAGTCCCTTTAGATTTTTCACTTAACACCTATACTTATGCATTCCACAAACCCAAGGCTATTAGGTGGATCATTGTGAAGAATCACTTCAGTTAAGAAAAGGCACCATGATGAAAAGGATATCATAGACCTGATCACGAATACTCCTCAAAATGAGTCATAACCTATAAAGGAATTTGTTCTCACCACTTGAATCTTAACAATTTGGTTATTTTCACAAAGTGATAAGTTGCATCATCTTGGCTAACCAAAACAAAACTCAACAAGTAAAACAAGACTGTACAAACAACTATACAACATGCACATTATGATACATTTGATCTTCATGACACTGTTTCAGGCTTGAAAAAAATGCTTGAGGAACTATCCATTAATTGGTAATGGGACATCCTCACTAGTTAAAGTCTTGAGCATGTAGGTACTGTCTCCTAGGATTTCTGAATTTTGAAAAGGACCTATCCAAAGTTTATTAAATTTACCATGATCCCCTTTCCTTTCATGTGCTTTATCCCACATAAGGACTAAATCTAAAATTCTGAAAGCCTTAACTCTGGCTCTTTTGTCAAACCAACATTTGACAACAACTTGATGCTTAGCAAATCTATCAATTGCTCTACTTCTTTTTTCTTCTAGGTGCATTAACTGAAGTAACCTGACTTCTTGTTTTATGTCTATACCTAGATACTCTTGTGCAAATTGCAATGTGGGGATCTTTAGGTTAACAGGGAGGATGGGATCCACCCCATATACTAGGTGAAAAGGAGAATTTCCTAATGCAGCCTTCATCCTAGTTCTATCTACCCACAATGTGTACTTTAATAAGGTGTTCCACTCCCTTAGGTTTTTCTCTATCAATTTCTTTATGATGTTTAACAAATTCTTATTTGTAGACTCTACTAATCCATTCCCTTGAGGATAATAATTTGAAGAAAACTTCAAAATGATTCCATGATCAAAAGCCCAACTTGATAATCTTATCGATACAAAGGCAAATCCATTGTCACATACTAAAGCATAAGGAACTCCATACATGGTTAATATGTTGCTTTCCAAGAACTTGATCACATCCTCAGCATTACATGTCTTACTACTAATAGCTTCAGTCCACCTGGTGCAATAATCAATAATAGTCAACACATACCTATGGCCTGAAGATGATGGAGGGTTGATAGGTCCTATGAAATCCATCCCCCATTGAGCAAATGGGCATATCTCCATCACTGGTTGCAAGGGCTAAGCAGTATACCTTTTTCTATTTGCAGCAACCTGACACATATGACAACATTTAATGTGTTCAATAGTGTTGGGTCTCAAAAATGCAGGTTGTGGATTCTAAGGGGATGCCAAGCCCTATGGTCAAATCTACAACATTTTTGAGCCAATGACTAGAGTTTGACCTTAACGATCGACTTCTCCCTGTGCTTTACATCCTGCTACAACCTAGGCGGGTGAACCTAGGCATGGCTTGGATAGATACAGGAAATGAGTACAACATTTAAAAGACATAACTTTATAGGAATGAAGGACCTTATTTGCTTATAGAGAAATGTAATCCCTAACTGTCTTAGAAATTTTGTTTTTAGTTATGTAAACTAATCTTGAAGTACACACAAGGTAAGTATTTTTCGAAAAAATGGACTGGACTTGTCCAGTTCCAACATAGGCTCCGTCTGGGGATGTATGCCCCTTGTGGGCATAGCAAGATCCTAAATCTTTGGGAAGCAAGCCAGTGCCTACTCCATTGGGCAACAGAGTCCAATTATTCTCTCTGCCCTAAAACTGATATGGTCAAAAGACCATATCAGCAAAGAAAATCCATGTCTTTCCCCTGTCAAAAACCTTGTTTTGATCATGTTGTAATGAAACCAATTTGAACATATCATTTAAGTTCGCATGATTGGTCATATCCATATTTTTTAACAATGGTTCATTGATGTTGCTATATTCTTCATGATTATGCATCTGAAAATCATACGCAATCTGAGAACTCCCAAATGATAGGTCAAACCCATTTTTATCGTGATATTTTAAGTAACAATATTCACTATCATCCCCCAAATGATAATTCTCTATATGAACTGAAAAATAGGCAAAATCAGACTGTATTTGATATTCACTTTTTTCAATGTTAGCATCATCTAATGGTATTATATCAGATTCAAAGTCGTCATCACTACCTTCAGCACTATATATATTTTCCTCATACAACTGTGATACCCAGGCTTCATTATTACAAGGTTTGATAGAACTTATCTCTGGATAATCATTGCTATGAAACTCATAATCACTAGATGTTTCTACTTCAACTGAATATGATCCTGATGTTATCCTTTCATGCCAATCGTATGGTCTACTATCATGCAAAGTATCATCATTGTCAAAGCATATGTATGATGGACATGAAACTCTCAAATCACCCCCACGTGCATATTTTTGATATTCTATGGTGAGTAACTGTGAGATTTGATCACTGTCAAGTGAATATGTCTCTTCATCCATCATGTTTCCAATATTTTCTTCATCTCTTTCAACATTACCACAATGCTCAAGATCATTAAAATCAGATACACCGATTTTGTGAGCATGTTTAGAAGATGACATATCACTTTGGTTATCTGAAGGCACTTCATCCCTCTCATAATTTAGATCTGAATGCACATGAAATTCTTGTTCAGGAATATCTTGGCAAAGTATCACCTCATCTTCTTTTACTATGTTATCATACAATGGATTTGAACAAACCTGAAAATTATCCTTAGACATGTATATTTCCTCCTCATTGTCATCTTGTCCTGATTTCAAATACTCATTCCCCTCTTCTTCCCAACACTGTTGGTTATTTTCCTCTTCCTCCCAACACTATTGATCCATATATGGTGGTGGGTGGCTGGGTAAAAACTCTGTCTTATATAAAGACTGATAGTAAGCATTGCGATGCGGCACATATTGTTGATATTGCGGGGTATAGTGCTATCCTAGAGGTGGATAGTATTGAGGAATGGTACTTGCATTTATAAGCTGGGGCTCTTGTGGTGGCTTATTATAATGAATAGGGTTAAGGTATGGATCATGAGGTACTCTTGGAGTATATGGAGCGTATGTGTTCTAAGAGGGTGCATGTGAATTGACATCACCACTCTGTTTATGTGGAAGGATAGGTTTTGGTGGTTCTAGTACCTGGAGGCCCAATTGTGCTAGTTGTCTATTCAATCCTACTATTTTTCTATCTAGTTCTTTGCTTCTTTGTATCATCTGTGATCTCCTGAGCTGTTGTTCTCCCCATTCTAAATACATTTCTAATTCCTAATCAATCATGCTATTAAAGTCAACAACAGTTTGATCAATAAACTTACCCTCATCATGTGGGCTATTATAGTCATTATTTTCATTTGCATACCCATCATTTAATGGTTCTCCTTCATGTCTCCTTAGTTCCAAGAATGCATCTAAAGGGGGTATGTTATATTTTTTCATGTTTCATCAATTTTATTTTCGGAGTCGCCACCTCTTGTGAGAAGGGGAAAATTAAAATACTTTTCTTCCCAGGGGAGTCTTTTAATTAAAACTTTGGATTGACTCTATGACAAATGGCTTTAGATTTTCAGGCAAACCTTCCCAGTAGAGTCACCAATTTGTTGCAACTCGGATGGGAAAAACTTCAGAATTTCTGGCTAATACTTTCACTTGACTCCCCAGCAGAGTCGCCAATTTGTTGGGTCTCAAAAATGCAGGTTGTGGATTCTAAGGGGATGCCAAGCCCTATGGTCAAATCTACAACGTTTTTGAGCCAATGACTGGAGTTTGACCTTAACAATCAACTTCTCCCTGCGCTTTACATCTTGCTACAACCTAGGCAGGTGAACCTTTGATTATCAAAGCAAGTTGTATGATTAAATCTATGTTGGTTTGCTGCTAGTTTATCCAATTACAATGGCATGCTTGTAAATCAGATGAGATATTGTAAACTATTTCTAAAGAAAGCAAATGATTTAATCTAAATTCTAACAAAAATAAATAACAATTAACATGAAATGAATCTAAACTATAGCGATAAAACAGAGTAAAGGTTTTAACATAAAATGAATCAATAGTTAGACTAGTGCTTTGTCCATTTGGGCAACGAAGTCAAGATATCAGAAACAAATAAATTGTATCAGGTAATAACTCGATCTGATTGGCACATATAACTATTTGCAACTTATACAAACGTGCAAGGAAGAAATTATTAATTCATTCTTAATAATCCAAAAGACATAATTGTATTAAATGCAAAATATAAAAGGATTTTAATCTTTTCCAGAAAGAACCAATTTAACTTTGCAAATTAACAAATTAGATCAACTCTAGAGACAAATTAATAACTCTAATCAATTAATCGTACTTAATAATCCATTCAGCATTCTAAGATTACTATAATTGATGAGAAAGGATTTAATTCTCCTTGAGAAACCAATCAAATCAACTATACTGAATTAGCAAATGTAACCAGACAATTTGAACATATCCTTAACACATTCAAATTGAATAATCAGAAAATGAATGACATGGAGATAATTAAATTGATTGAATTAAAAACAACAAACAGATGATACCATCACAATGTATTTCGAATTTGAATCCTCCACTATTGCTTCAGAATGTAACACGTACCATAGTCTTTCTCAGAACAAAATTGCACAGAAGGATCAAATTTGCATCAGATTGAATAAAATCTAACCTAATTTAATCCTAAAATATTTCAATTATCTTTTTGTGAAAATCCCTATTTCTAACCTAATTCTAACCTAAATTCTCTCATCTGGGTCCTGGGATCTCTATTAAAAGAGATGCAACAAGCCTCAGACCCGTTACAAAAATCATGATGATTGATAACTAATTAAACCTAACCATGAGAACTGACATCATTAATTACATAAATTTAAATAACTTGATTTGAAACGTTCATCATCTGAGGCTGGAATTAGATATTTAATCTTCCATGACAAGGTCATTTAACCACCGGTTGAGAACCACTTCATTGCATTCAACACAACCCTAATCTTGCAAAGAAAACAAATTTATTCATCAGATAAACAACATATAAACATATAATTTGCATTTAGGTGAACCTTAGGACCCATGATATAAGGTATCATTTCCTTATTTCCATATATTTTCTCACATTTTTTAGGGTTGAAACCCTTCACATATAAGTCCCGTATGTCCTTTCATTATGTTGAATGCCTTTGGCAGAAAATAAAATTTTCAATATAGTATCACCGTGAAGAAAATAAAATAATTGTCTTCTTTGGCCTCAATTTTTATTTTCACATTTGTGTACATTTTCATATTTGTTGTGAAAATAATCACCCTTGATTAGGGTTTGTCAATAGCCTTCATATTGTGAAAATAATAATAATTATTTCTTTTTGCCTTCCCCTTTTAGGGCTCCAATAGTTCAAAAAATCTTTTGGCATGACTTTTGGTTTGATTAATTTTAATATTAATCTTCTGTCGTCACAAAATATTCTCCTTGCTGCTCGGTATGTTCTTTAGTACAACTCTTTATTTAATTGATTTCCCAGTAAAATAAAATACTTGCCTTTGCCAAATTAAATATTTAAATCAATCTTCATATTTTTCGATAACAAAATATTTACTCTCATATTTTATTAATCTTCACTTTATTTCTTTATATTTACCCACATATTTTTTACTTTTGTTGGGCAAAATTAATTCATTTGAACGAAAATCATTACTCCTCCTTGGCTAAATATTTTACCAGCCTTTGTATAACACATTATTTATCTGAGATCATTTGACTTATTTTCATCAATAGAAAATTGAAGGGAAGCATTCAGTTTAAAAGGATACATTATGGTCATCGCCAAATCAACTGTATTCTTTTCATCATTATTATCCTTCTCTCAGTGAGCTAAAAACTTCAATCGACTTGTTTTATGTAATGGTGACCTGTGCATTACTTTTATAAATCTTTATTATCGCTTACTTGTTCTAGTTGAAACTATAATCCATGAAGCATAAGTTTTTAAGCTTCAATATATCAATACCCAAATTGGGCACCTTATACACTTCTAGAAACCTCACTTCATCAAATCATTTACTGCATTGCCCACTCACAATTGTGTTGTCTCCCATTGCAAATACTCGGAGAGATCTACTCATAGAGTCTACTACTTCTATAGATACATGGAACGGCTTACAGTTGTCTTTTAGCCAAATTCCCTTTATTTGGAGCAGATCCTAGATACATTCAAACCAAGAAAAATCTGTACATGAGTCTAATGTAATTTATAAATTTTTAATTTTTAATTATTTAATACTTAAAAAGTTTTCAAACCCCTTCATTCTCCATGGCGATAGAAAAATCCTCTACACTCGTGTATCGATTGCTTTTTGATTTATTACGACCTACTGTTAATATAAGATCGTGAATGCTTATCCTCTCTACTTTTGTTTGATGAATATAATAGTCATCAATATAAGATTCAACCTCTATTCTTTCGACCAGAGCACCCTCTAGTAGACAATCCAGTTCATCCTCTCCTACAATGCAGGCAACTTCATTCCACTCAGTTTTCAACGAATTGTTAGTAAATGTTGTTCATTGGTTTTCTTTATCTCATTAATCAGTATCTCCTTGACTGGATCTGCCAAACAGTTTCAGAAGCGTTATAATGAATTCATTTTTCATTCTGAGTTTTTGCTAGAATGATTCATGTGCTTTTATTGTTATTTTAGTGTTCTTGCCTATGACATGGAAAACGTTTGGAGTGCTTTACCAAGACCCATGTTATCATTGTGTATGCCTTTTGATGCTTTCAATCGCTCCATTTATTTTTGTAAAGCCCTCTTCTCTTCTTCAAGCTCCATAAACTTTTTCTCAAAAATGCTGCCTGAGCACTGTAGTGTCAGCCTTTGCAAACATTTTCATCTCTGCCTCTTTCTACTCCAGCCATTTGTCTAGTTCTTGTAATTCCTTTCCCAATGTATCTTGCAGGTAAGAATGTTCAAGTTCTTTTGCAGTCTTATCTTTTTCTTCCCTGGACTCCTCACCTCTAACTTTGTTAGGCTGCAAGCCCACAATGTCTCTAAAGACTTCATGAGATGGCACTAATGTACTATCTTCAATATCAAGACAATCAACGAAAGAGCTAGGTCTAATAATTCCTGTTGATTGAATATTCCTGGCAGCTTGAAGGCACTGGACTTCATTTTCTAGGTCTTGTAATCTAGATGGAAGATTAGGTTCCCTCTTTGGTCAACTTATCATGGAGACAACTCATTGTTTTCTGATATATTATGAAGGCAAGCAATACGATGGCATAATATTTTCATTGTGAGTATTGGGGTTCATGAGATTATTGTGATCATTATCTAAACACACTCTAGCATATTTGGCATGTTACTTGTATTTCAGATTTGATATACTCACTATATTTGCTGCAACAAGTTTTGTTGAGGATGATTTTGCTTTGAGCAAACGCTAGTGTTATTTTTTCATTTGGATTCTGGGTTTCTATCTGGGTCCAATAATAGAATGGATTGCCTGTTTTTCTACAATGATAAGATATTGTATGTAGATTTGAACACTAGGTTGGAAAAAGGAAAGTTTTGAGAATTTCCTGATATGCATTGATAATGGTTGTATCAAACTCGTATCTCCCCTTTTCGCTGTTTGGTCTAGCGAGTGATTGTTATCTCAAATTTTTGAACTTGAGGTTAACTCATTCTAAAGTTGTGTTTCCTCTAGTTACTCTAACTTCTATTTTTGTTTTGTCTACCAAGATTTGTCTCTTTATAGTGTCTTTTCTCTATTTATGGTGCACAAATTGCCCAACAGATACTTGTGCTTTCTAAGTCATGGGATGCTTGATAAGTCATGAGGATGCAATTTTGTGACCGGTATTCAATTGAAGGCACATTGGCATGCAAATTGTTTAAGGGAACTAGAGATATCTTGTATCTGTGAGGGAGTCTTATGAGACTGGCCTTCTATTTGATTTTGTAACACAGTCCATAAGCAATGAAAATTTGAATTTGTACATAAATATTTGCATTTGTAATAGATAATGTGAAGTTTATTACTTATGCCCATACAAAATTTTTAGGATGATAAATTTCCAGCCAAATCCTGAACTTAGTAATGAACACATAAAAAGGAAAGAAGTGGGCTCCAAGATCTTTGTTAATGCCTCGGAAATAGCTCTAAGGTGAATTTGATAACTTAATGTAGAGCATAGAACTGAGATTTTCAACACACATGACATGATATCATTGCAGACTTTTAAGGCATGGCTTGGATAGATACAGGAAATGAGTACAACATTTAAAAGATATAACTTTATAGGAATGAAGGACCTTCTTTGCTTATAGAGAAATGTAATCCCTAACTGTCTTAGAAATTTTGTTTTTAGTTGTGTAAACTAATCTTGAAGTACACACAAGGTACGTATTTTTTGAAAAAATGGACTGGACTTGTCTAGTTCCAACAAATAGTATCTTTAAAAATAGTGGGCCAGTAATACCCTACTCTGAGGATAGCATGAGTGGTAGCCAAGTATGATCCATGTGCAGTTCCAAACTTGTCATGTAATTCTGTTAACACTTTGTCTACTTCTTTCCTTTCTAGGCATCCAAGGTATATTCCCTCATGGTTCTTATTGAAAAGAACTCCTCCTTTTATCATGTACTTTTGTGATCTTATCTTCAAGGCTCTCCTTTATGAGGCATGCAACCTTGAAGGACATCTTCCAGTAATCAAGATATGCATGATGTCTGGATACCATACTCCAGTTTCCTTAGTATTTATAACATATTGCCGGCTCATGATGTTAGGATCAATTTCAGATATCATCTGACTCAAGGCTTGTCCTCTTACTAATTTCATGGGTGTTATGTCCATATCATACTCTTGGAGGACAATTATCCATTTGTCTCTATTTTCACTTGGTTCACTTTACATTAAAAGCATCTTCACGGCTGCATCTGGTACTACAGCGATCACTTTACTTCTCAAGATGTAATGTCTAAACTTCTTGACTGCTAAGACCAGAGCAAGTGCTTGTCTTTCAACATCCATATATCTAAATTTTGCATCCCTAAAAGGACAACTCATGAAGGCTATAAGCTTTTATTTTTTAGCCTCATTTCTTTGTGTTAGTACTGTTGTAGACGTATGCTCTGAAGCAAATGAATATATGTAAAAATCTTTGGTATAATCTGGACTAATCAGAATAGGAGCATTAGATATAGCTTTCTTGATATATTCAAAATATACTCTAGCTTCAGGTGTCCACTCAATTTTAGCATCCTTTTTTAGCATTGCATTCAATGGTCTGACAATCTCTGCAAAACCAATAATGAATTTTCTAACAAAATTGATCTTACCAAAATAAGATTTGAGTTCCTTCTTACTCCTAGGAAGTTCTATCTTCATGATTGATTCTACTCTCATGGGGTCAATGATGATCCCATTCTCTGTTATCAGATAACCTAATAACTTCCCTGTGGTTACCCCAAAAATGCATTTCTTAGGGTTTAGGGATATTCCATAATGTTCACATTTCTTTAAGACTTTCCTGAGGACTTCTACATGATTCCCTCTCTCTTTAGAGAAAACGGTCAGGTCATCCATGTATATGACAATACATTTACCAATTAGCCCCCTGAAGGCTATAAACATTGCTCGCTAAAAGGTGGCTCTAGCATTTATCAATCCAAAGGGCATGCGCCTATAGGCAAATATTCCCCACTTAGTGGTGAATGCAATCTTCAATCTATCTATCTTGTCTACCATCACTTGGTTGTAACTTGAAAAACCATCCAAAAATGACATCATCTTTGCACCATTTACTATCTGCGTGACTTCATCCAGTGAAGGCAAAGGATAATTATCCTTTTTAGAGCACTATTTAAATTCCTGAAATCTACACACAACCTAATGTCACCATTCTTCTTCCTTACTAGGACCAAGTTAGCCACCCATGTAGAATGTCTCACAGGGAATATGATTCTGGCATTAAGCAATTTCTTCACTTCTTCAAAAATGATGGGTTCCAGCAAAGCATTAATAGGCCTCTATTTTTGTCTAAAGGGCTTAACATCTAGCTTCAAAGGTATAGTATGAGTGATGATTGAAGTATCATAAGTTTTCAACTCATCATATGTCCAGGCAATAACATGAATATAATATTTAAGTGCTTGGGTTATCCCTACCATTTCTTCCTCTGTACACACTTTTCCAATCAGGACATTCCCTTTCTCTACATCATGTCCTATGTTGACTAGTGAATATTCTCCTCCATCTGCTTTAGGGAGATCATTTTGTTTCAGCATGTTATCTAAATCAAATGCTCTTTCTAATTCTATCATTCCTTTGGGAATCTTGTTACTAGGCAGCTCTATGATTTCTTCATCTTCCCAGGTATGGTCTTCCACATTTCTTTCATCTATGATCTATGTATCAAATACATCTCTATTGGATATGAAGTCTAAAATATGTTGGTCATCATCAAATACTTGGAGATTAATGACATTATCTGGTACAAAGGGTACTGACACTAATTCAATTGAAAATCTCTTCAGACCAAATATGGGTAGTGGTTCCAAAGTACTTGTGGCTTGGGCCAAGGCATCTGCCCTGTGATTTTGTTCTCTAGGCACATGGGTGATGTTAAATGCATCACAATCTTCTATCAGATCCCATACCCTATGTTTGAAATTAGACAACTTCTTGTGATTGCAAGAATATATGCCTCTCACTTCTCTTACTACCAATTTTGAGTCTCCATAGACATGCAAAATCTTTACTTTCTTTCTGAGTGCAAACAATATCCCATGAATCAGAGCCTCATATTCTATCACATTTTTTGTACATGGGACTTGTAATCTATATGCTGCCATGTAGGATTTACCAACTGGATTAATAAGATCTATTCCTACTCAAGCCCCTTGTTTTGATTTGGATCCATCAAACCTGAGGATCCATGGCTTATCTTCAGTTAAAGGCTTGTCTGGGCCTTCTCTTTTCTTTTCAGCTCTAGCAGCTGCACCACTTGATATCCATCTTAATCTAGGTGTTTCGATCTCCTCAAACTTCACCTTATCTGACTGATGTGAAGCTAACATTCCCTTTTCTTCTTTATCATCAGAAGGAAGATCTTTTGAACAAGACACCATCTACTTTTCTAGAATATGCAAACATAATGAGCAAGTAGTTTTTGAATGTGCTGCTTCATGTAACCTACACCATCCCTCAATTAGAACATCCGGTGGAGAAGCATGCTACTGTATCATTTTTTGAATTTGTTTTGATAAAAATTCCTCAAATTTGGTCAAATTACTATCTCTATCTTCATCAGATACCTCATAATCTGACTCAACCAAACAATCAGTCCCTGGGGTGATATTCTTATTGCTCTTAGAATTACTCTTGTTACACACGAATATCTCTTCCATCCTCTAAATGGGATTTTCATCATGGTATGTACTTTCTTCTATTTTTGCAAATGACAAACAAGAACCATCATCACTGTCACTATCTGTAAAACTTACCAAAGATGATGATGAAGCCCTCTCACTACATGCTTTCTCTAGTTCCATCATATCTAAGCAAGCATCACAGGTCTTTTTAAAATGTGCTTCATCATGTAACCTACACCATCTCTCAATTAAAACATCTTCAACAGACATTTTCAACAATTGGCAACATTGTACCTCTTTGGACAAGTGCATTTCAAATTTCTTAAAGTGATCTACTTCTATCTCATTTTCAGAACTACTATCAGATTCTATAATTATTCTATCATCCTGAAGATTGTCACTATGAACATGAACATCATACATGAGGATCTCCTCTATCTTGACGGTTTGGGATCAAATGGAATAGACTCTGGGTTCAACATCTACATACATAATCTCATTGGTTTTATTGTACTCGGTGATCATATGTTTCATGCGAGGTTCAGCATCTATCCTTATTTGGTTAGGTATTCCTTTCCAAGGTAACCACATGTGACTGAAATCAGTGGACATGTAACCATTGAGTATTTTTGACCAATCCCTGCTGAGCAACATCCCATACATATCTGGTATATCTACTACCTAAATATCAATGTAGTATTGAATTCTTGGATCTAATGCTATTTGCGTATGGATATGAGTCAATTCTCCTACAACACTGACCTCTATCTTATCTAACTATGTTACTTTCTTCAATGACTTGGCAGGACGTAACCCTAGAAGGCGTTGCATATGGATAGAGGCATTACATTAGTAGATGCACCTAAATCTATTAAGCAATTATGTAAATTCTTACTAAACATCCTTATGGTAAGGAGAAAAGGAGGTGATTCAGTTTTATCTCTGTAAAGAGTCATGTGTGAAGTTTCTGCAGCCTGAATAGTAGTTGGAGTTTTGTGTTTAACATTAATATCCTTAATTGCATGATCTTTATTCAAAGTCTAACTTGAGGTATGATTGTCTTCTTTTGGAGCAGGATCATCTAAGGATTTCATGAAAGCTTTTTTAATAGCTGGGCTTTTGACTAGTTCTGACAATGACAGACTGATCTTGATCTTTTTCATTTCATCTGCTAAATATGTGACTAATTTATAAGATGCAGGGGATAGATTACCAGCTTTTGGCACTGCATGTTGTGGTGCTAAGTACTGAACATTAATTTTAGGAAATCCAGGGTTATTGCTTGCCTTAGGATCAGAAGGAGTGTTGAAATTATTTGGAGGCAAGGATGTAGTCAAAGGACCAGTAGGTCGATTGGAGTTATTCCTTAGGTTGTAGTTATGTCTACCCTGATACTGTTGTTGATAACCATGAACTTCTTCATGTTCACTTGATGGTTCATTCTCATCCTCAAATGGAAAAACATAATTGGTTTCAAAATCCATAGCTGATTCCTCATATGCTAAGTTGTAATTCTCATGAGGAGACATGGTCTGCTGATGAGGATGATTGATGAAACTTTCTAATACAAGAGTAGAATCATATCCACAAGGGACAATTTCATTTCCTTTGACATAAGGTGGATTACCTATAGTATTGGATACTTCATCTTGGAATATACTGGCGGCTATCCTAAACTGTGGACAATCCAGCTCTGCATGAGCATTGGTATTGTGTATCCTACACCAGTTTGTAAGGGCTGCTTCTGCTAGGTTCACTCTAGTGGTTTGCTTAGGATCACTAGAAGGCTAATTATCTAGGGGTGATGGCAGAGAACCATTATTCGGCCTAGAGTTCCACACTCTAGGTTGTCTAGGGGGATTATTGTTACTACTATTATTATTATTGTTGGTATTATATCCCCTATCAGGATAACCAGATCTATCATTGGCATATCCTCTATTCTGATTTGGTTGAGAATAGAAATTCTGACTCCTCAGATGAGTGATCTTAGTAATGAGTTTCCTTAATTGTGCTGATATCTCTTTAATTTCTTCTTTTTCTTCTTGAACTTTGGCTACTACATTCTCAGTTTGGGGTTTGAAGAAAGAGGAACTAGTGTTATTGTAATTAGTCTATTCTATCGCCTGAGGTACCTGTGTATGTCCTGGATACTGCACCATTTGACCATGTCCATTTGAAGGTGGCATGATACTAAGTGGAGGTATATGTAAAAGGCTTGGCGTTACAGTTGGAGGTATCATGGCTCCATTAGTCTGTTGTTGAGAAGGATGTGTAGGATAAGTAGGAAGGGTAGGGAATGCAATATTAGGTGTGGGAGCAGGAATCAACTGTTGACTAACTTTGACGACTTCTTCAAAAGCTCCTGCTAAGGTTGTGACACCAGGATGTGTTCTCCTGATAAACATAGAAGTCAAGGAATCTAATGCTGAGTAATATATACTCCTAGCAGCTTCATCTACTACAGTATAGGGAACAACAGGCTTTGAAAGCATCTTTTGGAATCTTGCATTGAAATTAGCAATAGGTTCTCCCTCAAATTTCTTGATTGTGGCAAACAAATGATAATTCATTGAAGGATCTATAGGTATTTTGAATCTATCCTTAAAGGATTTCTCCAGATTAGCCCATGAACTGACTAAACCTTGACCAAGACTGATATACCAATTATATGCCTCCTCCCCTAAGGAAAATGGAAATAATCTACATACCACATCCTGATGTTCAATTCTTGCTCTACAACAGGCTTCTTTAAATGTTCTAATGTCATCGTCAGCATCCTGATATGGATGATACTTAGGACAAATCTTGTAAGGATTTTTAGGCAAAGGATGATATGCAGTGAAAGTCAGAGGTGACTCTGTAGTAAAGAATGACATTGCGACCAGTGGAGGTTGGATCGGGGGCGTGACAAATGGTCCGGTAGGTATTTGCAACCTGATAGGAGTGTCAGAGTGTGTTCTAGTGAAGCACCTGATGCACTAGAACCAAGAGAATGATGAATATCTATTGTTCTAGGTCTGAGTCCCCGGATAGGCAATTCCTCAAAGAGTCCACTGGATCTGGACCTGGTATTTGGCTTGAGAGACAGGATTTCTTGAACTTAAGAAAATTTGGCTTATTTACTATAAAGTTTAGCTAAAATACTCATGCAAAGGATGTATTTATGATCAGAGTCTGAAACTGACTAGATATTTATGTAATATTTGCAGAAATGATGCAAATATGAGGTGATGTGAGACTTTTGGACACAGGCAACAAGATATCAGGTCTCTTAAGTGAATTACCTCAAATCTTAAGCAAGAAGGCCCAGAAGAGGACTTATCTTTCAAGGATCACAACAATCAATTGCAAAGCCTAAAATATTTACGCTCAATTTCAAAAACTTTCTAATGGATAAGCATGAACAGACTCAAAACAACAAATCCTTGCATATAACTTTAAGTACAAAGTTGTGTGAGTATTACCTTTTCTTCTGTGTCACTGAATCACCCTCAGATATTTACCATAGCCCTCCTTCTAGCACCAATTTATGTTGATGATGGTTGTTAGTCATAACAACATGCATAAAAATTTGCACAACAAACCTTTATTATCTTGTAAAGTACGATCAACTTAAGATAAGTTGATGACTCCAAGTCTCTGTTGATAATGTCATGATCGTTTGACATTACTTAGAGGTTGATGTGACATACTATTTTCCATTTCAAGGGCTCTTGCATTCATCTAGGTGATCGATATTAAACTGTATTCTATAAATTCACTCCACAGAGAGGTCAATCCTACTCTATTTTCAAAGATTGCTGAGTTTGTAAGTTTGATCAATTCTTCTGATCATTGATCATTATGAACTTACTCTTCCTTCTACACTGTATTTTATTTAAATGATGTGTCCATAAGTGGATATTTATGTGCATTTCATGGATTTTATTGGAATTTGCATGATATTTATCAATTTGACATGCTTTTACTCAAAATATGCTCTATATTTTCAATTGCCTATGGGATATCTGCATATTTCATGTTTATTTGCTTTTGATTGTACATAATTTGCAATTATGTAGATGATCTGTAGTGAAATCCAAAGAAATTTAAAAGAATACTTCTAATCTTAGTGAACCTTTAGTTATTAAATCACATACACACAAGATACATTCATGGAGAGAAGGAATCAAACCATAAGTCACCAGGATGTTCCACAGTTAGGTATGGTTGATGCTAACATCAAAGGAACAAGGAATGAAAACAATATATGCAGGCTGAAAAGTACTCCCAAGGACGCATCTAATCAATTCATATATCCAAATTCCAATCATAGATTACTAATGATTTACAATGATTTGTAATCAAACTATCTTCTCTTTCATTAAACATGCAAGAACACGTATATTCACAATAACTTTGAAATAAGGCCTGAATTCTTCAATAATCAGATTTCAATTAAGTTTTGAATGAATAAAAGATTGCACCCCTGCACCTTTTATAGAATGAGGTGAGGAGGCGATTACAATTGACCAACAGTCAAGATTTATCAATTCAGATCAATAGTTGACAATCCTCCTATGACTTAGTCAACTTTCCTCGTGGCACAAGTCATCAGCTAGCAACCATCTATATGACTCACCATTTACAATTACCTCATGCATATGCTCACTTAGAGATGCATCCACATTCACTCTTTAGGTTCTTCTTCCTCATTTTTCTCTTGCTCATCATTCTCTTCATTTTATCACTTTCATTATCGCTAGCACTCTGATATACATCCTCTTTCATGTGGACCTTGATATACATCCTCTTTCATGTGGACCTTTATGGCTGTCCTGATATGCTCATATGCTTGTACTATTCTATCAACCTCTCCCCCATCTTGGATTTTTGGTTTTGCTATTGCATGTTTATGAGACTAGAACTTGGCCTTGAGAGCTTCCAGCTTACCTTTCCTATTGTTTAATGTCTCATTGTATGTTTCTACTTTAACCTTTATTCTCATAATTCTATTCATTACCTCTTCTGATAAGTGGGTGAGAGGGTCATCTGCTACTGGCTTAAAATTATCATGCAGAGCCTTAATAACAAAATCTAAATCTTGGTTCTTAATTTTACCTTCTATTTTTCCTTCCAAGGCCTCTAGGATTTCTGCCTCATATGCCATCATGCTGTGTAGTTTAACACTAATATCCTGAAGTCTGCCGCCGCACTTCTTCAAGCATCACATGCAAACCTAACATCTTCATACCATGTACTTGTCAGTAGGGCAGTATTATTATCTAGTACCTTATTACTTATCAAAACTTGTGAGTCAATTCTCTTCATCTCGCTTAGGGCAGTCAGGTCCTTTTCCAACTGGAACGACTATTTTCCTGTATCATTCTGCATTTTATCTACCTTCCTCTTTAGACTACTCAAAGAATTCCACCTCTGCAGAGAGGTTCTCGACACAGCTTCAGCTCCAATGAGCACTGAAAACATCCATTTCTCCATCACCATTGCCTCATATTTCGTCAGGTCCAATTTGGTGACCTCTACTTGTGATATGATAGTCAATGGGACTACATGATCCACTGGTGTAGAACCAGGGTTAATTAACCCTTTTTTGAAAGAATGCAATTGAGCAATGTGCTCCTTGTGTACTTTATTTTTCTCCTTTTCTCTCTTCACCCTTTGGGTCAAAGAATCAATAATGTATTTCCCTTCTTGGCCTTCCTGATCCTCATTGGCAAAACCGAGATCAACATTTGTGATTTGGAATTCTTCTAGTCTTATTTTTCCTTTCTCTTTTTCTATTGTGGGAAGTGCTATCTGTGCGGTTATTCTGTCTGTGGTAGGATCTCTTTTTATGGCAGATGTTAATCTGTCCTTTCTCTTGGTTTCATCATGTTCTTAGCGAACAAGGTGGAGACATCAAACTCCTATATTTTTGAAACTTGTTCCATACCTATTTCCTTCTCTAGACAATGAGGTGTATCACCTCCAGATCCTTGGTGGCCTTTGTTAATATTATGTGTGTCATGCTCTCCAGTGTCTGCTTCTATCCTCAATGGAGAAGGCACCTTCTTAATTTCAACCTCATGTAGCTCCTCATAAGGTGGATCTTGTTGGAGTTTTTCTTGTTGAGGGGTGCCTTCTGCAAATGAGGATCCTCTAAAATTTCCACGTTTTGATCCTATGCTTCATCCTGTACTCCCTCCTTTGAATTTTCAACTTCTTCATTATTTTTCTCATCCTGTGCATATTGACATCTTTGGATGCCTATGTATTTTTCCCTTGAGGATCACCCTAATCATGGGTCACCTCCTGACTTCCAGTTGGTACACTGATATCCTGTGGCTTGGGGTCATCCTAGCCTGATTTGTCCTCTACTCTTGGGACTTCTCTAAGTACCACCTCCATATCGTCTCTATCTAGAGTTAATGTGGAACCTCCTTGAGTCTGAGAAATAGTAGTATCTGATATACCCTGATCAGCCCCATTCTTCTGTTGGACTTATGATATTTTAGGTTTGGTGGGTGCCTTGTGCTATTGTTGAGCCTGATCAAGAGCAGTGCCATCCTTCTCTATAATTTCTGCCACTCCAGTCTTCTTGGGCTCTCTAAGTGTACCTTCTTCTTTGCTTGGGCTTGTATCACCCCTATATATTAAATCTATGGCTGCAGGACTAGTAATCTGATCAACCAATTCGTCCAGCCCTATCTATTGGGCTACCCTTTCTGGGCTCCCTTGTTTCATTTCTTCTATTTTCTTTACTTCTTCCACCACTGCCATCTGAGCTAATGGGGTTCCATGAGGGATCATTCAGGTATTGGAAACCAGAGTTTCCATTTATTGAGCGGCCACATCTGGGACCACCTCATCATCAAATAAGTCCATTGTGTCATCTAAGGAGAAAGGAACCCCCTTCCTCGTCCTGAGTGTTTCTTTAGTCTGCTCCTCTACTTTTTTGGTTTTGAATTTAATTATGGCAGGAAGAGGAACATCATGCTGTAGTTCCTTCCTGAAAACTTCACCACCCGCACCTCTCAACATGATGGGGACAACATGGATATCCCCCCTCATGGCCATTCTTTGTTTCTTACGCAGTGACATTAGCGTTATCCCCCTCCTCTTCATGCTAGCTACCTGTAATTCATCATCTTCAGGTTCTTTATTCAACTGTTCTTCTTCTAAGGGGTCTCCCTCCTCCACCTCATGTTGCAGGGTCTAGCCTTCCTCCTCCTCTGTAATTTTGATAGTAGGCCTCAAAATTCTCTTAGTTTTCATTTTTTCTGTCAGAGGCTATGCAGATGAGGTAGATGCTCGAGCTGATGTAGATGCACTTGCAGTTATAGTGAGAACCCTCTCTATTATCACCCCCCTTGGTTCATCCTCACTTTTCTTACTCTTAGGGGGAATCCTCTTTTGTTTTTCTGTAGGCAATCTCTCCCCATTGGATTTTCTCTTCTTAGTGAGGAAGTCATCATATTCCTCATCAAACACCTCCTGCCTTTTCTTCTTGGTATCAACTGTAAGGGTAACACCCCTTTTCTTTAATCTAGATATCTCTTCATCTACCCAGGCCTGGGTTAGCTAGATCACCCCATTTGTCAGCTGATCTAAGGATATATCCTCCTATTGTATGAGATCTGGGGCTGATATGGTGTCATTATACACCTTTTTGTCCTCATATTCATTGGATATGATTTTCCCATCATCCCTATGCAGTTGTGCTGGCACCAAGATGCAGTCAAAGGTGTTGATTTGATTAAAAGTGAGTCATTGATATTTCCTTCTTCTCACCTCAGCCTCATCATCACAATCAGTCCAGAAGTCCTCCTGATGCTTTTGATGTATTGGTTTTCCTAGTATCTTCTGCATCCTGCCATAAGGATCATATGATCTGGCTAGGGGAAATGGCTATAAATACATCAATTTTAACCCCCTGATGACATGCTTTATACTCTCTGAATCCAGGCAGATGGACCAGCCCATGGATACTAGAAATAAAACTAGAGGTATCTTATTTTGTGCCTTGTAGGCCTCGACTATTGTGGATACATGCCTAACAAATTCCATCAAGACGACCCTATCAGTGGAGTATGTTGGCAACATAAGAGGCTATCCCTCAAATCCTTCTATCCTGATGTATGAGAAAGTGGTGAATTGGATAAACCACGTTCCATGTCGATAAAAAATTTCCTGAGCCTGCATATCAACCTTTTAGTCCTATCCTCCTCCATAGTTCTAACCAGATGCATAGAGAATGCATCATTCACCAGTTTATAGTCCAGGAGGTACACCTTTCTTTGCAATTGGGAATAATGATCCCATATGTGTGCATCATCAACATCACCACCAGTCTTACCCATAGTCTTCAAAGCATCAAAACTTCCCTTATATGCACATGAGTACACTACATATGAAGTCATGTAAAATAAACATGTTTGGCCTCCCAAGCTCCTCATTCCTTCATCCAATGCTCACTAATAATCTTTACCCATAGGGGCTGGTTGTCTGCATATAAGACCATTTGGATGATCCCAAACATCTACTTCTCAAATTTTCCAGCATGAGGCCTGCCAGTCATCCTGCTCAACAGGGAAATCATACATTGGTATTCATCATCAAAATTGAACTTGTACAAATGTACAGGTAGCTTGGCTGAGGCAGTATATGTACTACTCTTTGACCTCCATTGATACATCTTCTTCCTCGCATTCTTCTTGTTATTATTATACTCTATTTCTAATTTGCGTAGGTCCACACTCACTATCTTCTTCCCAAGTGCCAAATTAAAAGCGGTAGTAATGCCCTTGACTGAGAAGTCTGTGTATATGCTCCCATGCTTCTCTACCCGCCTGGTTTCAGGGTTGTAATTCCTTGCACAATCTACTACCAGCTCAAGTCCACACTCACTATCTTCTTCCCAACTGGCAAATTGAAAGTGGCAGTAATGCCCTTGACTGAGAAGTCTGTGTATATCCTCCCATGCTTCTCTACCCGCCTAGTTTCAGGGTTGTAATTCCTTGTGCACTCTACTACCAGCTCAAGAGCATCCATAGCATAAGGGAAACCAGCTCCATGCCACATTCTTGAGACAAACACCCCATCAAAAATGGGATTATCCTTATCATGATCCAATTTGGTCGACCATATTACCAGATCCGTATCCCCTTGATGCATATCACCAATAACTCCGTACTTGAACTGCACTCCCTTAGGCTGCACAAACATGGGCTTGAGAAACTCTGCCTCAGACCTATTTCTCCTGAGATCTGCCTCAGATTCCTGCAATAAACATGATATGTTTTACCATATAGTGTCCACATGCATTTCTACAACATCATGTACTTCTATCATGTATACTCTAAATATTACTCTTCATTTTACTGTTATACGTATTACACAAAGCCATACCCCAGTAAGAACAAACATCCTACCTGAAATTATAGAAAATGACAACGGGAGGGTTTTATAGTTACTTACCTGATAGTGCTTTCTTTTGTATTAGATAAGTGATTACAGAGAAAGACTATAAACGCTTAAGATCATCCATTGTGTTACGTCGAAGAATCTAATCTGTTGACAGGTAGCTAGTGAGGGTTTGACTTCAGAGCTCTGTAATTTCTCGATTTATCACAAGGTGAATGAAAATGATCTTTGAATTTTACCTTGAAAACAAATCAACATGACAAATTAGGGTAAAAATGCATTGTCCAAATTAAATCCGTTGATCACCTGCAATGAATCCGCAGATGTCGCCAAGTGTTCAATTTGTATTTGTAATGGGTGGGAATTCATCTACTGCATTTTATTGCATTTAATGTTAAAGAAGGGGGGGTGATCTTAGAAAGATCAGGGGATATACAAAATATGACCCCCGCGTTGTAGTATTACCCCCCTTTGTTTTTGTGCGGGATCACTAAGTATAAAGAATCAGGTGATATGGTCAAAGTTTGACCATGCGTATATCAGGTCATGAATTTAAGATTAGGGGATATTCAAAATATGACCCCCATGGATAAAATGACCCCCCTTTTGGAAAAGATCAGGGTGACATCATCCTGTCATCGACGTTGTTTAATTATTATGTTTTAATGATGTCATCGTGATATTAAAGAATATGATGGATATCAGATACATACCCCCATCGTGGATAAATGGAATGATGATGTCATCATCAGCGTGATTTCCTTAATTCACTAAAATTGGATGACGTCACTGTCATATTGACATAGGGTGATATTTGTGACGAGGGTGATATTCGTAAGATGACTGATGTTAGAAATATGACCCCCTCCCAGATAAGCAAAGTCTTTCTGACGGGTAGGTATCGGCTCCTATTTAAATTTGATGTCCGCACATTGCGCATCGAGTAATTATTAGGTGATAATCCTATATCATGGTAATCTTATCAAATATGACTGATGTTAGAAATATGACCCCCTCCCCTGTGCGGGATATCAGGTTTGACCAAACTTTGACTCAACATAACTCTCTTCCCTTAGACAATTTTGGGGTGATCTAAAAGGCAAACCTGCTTGGAATTTTGAGTACTTTCCAACCATGATGTTAACAATGGGAACTACTAACTTTGGCAACTGACCTCATCATAGTGACAAATCCACCCCCTTACAAGGTGACATGCATGACTAATTTTACCAAATCGGCCAAAGTAGAAAGAAAAGTTGGGTCCCTATTTTGTCAAGGCAAAATGGGGCGTGTTGTGTAACCACACAACAAAACCTAGCTATAGTTCAATTCAATACCCCAAACATGGATTTTTCACTTCTAATAACCAATCTCCTCTCAATTTCAATAATTACCATGACATGCCCAAAAATCTTGATAAGTTTTGCTCAAAGTTTTGTACTAATGACCCTGATAGAACTGCTAATCAGAACATTAAGATCTTTGAAAGTAGTATGCTCATGCTACAGGTACAACATAAGGATGTGGATGAAGCTTATTACTAGTTTTCTAACCTCCCTTCAGCTTCCATCAATTCATGGTTGAGTTTAAAAAATACTTTTCTAAACAGCCTCAGGATGCCCACCACTCTTGCTAACCTTTATAAGTCTTTTGTGGAGATTCATAGAGTTGAAGAACAACTGATAAGTTCCTTCAACAATCAATTTCATAAGGCATACAGCCGTATTCAAGATCCCTTTGACCTTGCTCAACTGACGATTCTGCCCATTTACTATTCAACGCTGGATAAGTTGACGTCCATGTTTGTCAGGAGAGCCAACCCAAATCCAACAACTCTAGTTGAGGCATATCCTAAAGCCATTATGGTGAACACATAGTTAGGGCAGACTGTAATAGGGCCACTGAATCATATGGGGCCCATGGCCATGCCAAACCAAATACCTCTGATTAATCAAGCCCTAGCCAACCAAACCCTGGTAATGAACCCAATTCCAGTCCCTATAGCAACATAAGCCTTAGTTGTTCACCCTGGAGCTCCAATCTCCAAACTACCACCAACATAGATGCCTTTCCTTTAGTCAACTAAGGCTACAAAAGCCAATGATGACAAAGATGATATCAAGGAGTTGGCAAAGCAGATGAAGAAACTTACAGTTGAAGTGACCCACTTAAGAAACCAGAATGCTTATCTGTAGCAAAGAAATCAAGGTCAGAGCCAGTACTAGAATTAGAATTACCAAAGGCCCAATAGAACATGGAATACTCGGCTGAATAATGGCTAAATAATGTTGGTAGAAGTAGTGTTATCTTCATGGTGCAAGATCCACAACACAAATGAATACTCTAAGTTAGACTATCATGAATTCCAGATAGCATCCAGTATTTTCCAGAGGGAGGTCTAGAATGCGGAAGCCCAAGAGACTCCACCCACGGGGTATGACCTAGTACCCACTCAAAGGTATGGCACTACCCTTGTGCTAGCTAGTTACATTTTCCCTTTCCAAGATGAAAACCAACCTGAGGAAGAAGAGGTTGAAGAAGTACATGCTTACCAGTAGTATAATAGGACCCCATACAACCTCAAAAGTAACAAACCAAAAGGTCCCTTCACCACCTCCATACCCCCAAATAACTACCAAGTCCCACCTGACTCAAAGGCTTCCAATAATCCTAAGCCCCCTAAGGTGGTATCCCAAGCTATAAACCAAACTCAACCGGCCGAGTCCTCTCGGAGGTTTGAAATGGGTAAGTTAGGACAATATGTGTTCGGTGAGCTTAAAAGGATGAAGGTCAGTTAGTCAGTGTTTGAATTAATGAAAGTCCCAGAGGTTAGGTCAGCCTTGCTTCAAGATATTGGAGAAAATGTTAGGGTTGAGTCTTCCCCTAAAGAGATCCCATAGAAAGAAAATCTTGATAAAGGAAAAGATAGAGTCCATGTTACGGATGTTGAATATGAGGTGACCTTGTACAAGGAGAAGAGAGAGTCCCTTCCTTTTTTTCTGACTCTTAGGATATTTGGAAAGAACCTCCACAATTGTCTAGTAGATTCAGGGGCCTCCACCAATGTGATGCTATTGGAAACAAGGTAGATAACTAAGAGAGGGGGTGAATCAGTTATCTTAAATAATTTAACTTTCTATTCTTCTTTAAAAATTAGTGCAGCATCAAAACATATAAGCATGCATAACCATGAAAGTAGAAATAAAAACAATACACATAACACAATGATTTTGACATGGAAAACCCTGTTAAGGGAAAAACCACGTGGTGACTAACCCAAGATTGTATTCTCTGTTAAAAAATAAGAAGTACAAAATGGCACTTACCAATTAGGGCTCACTGCCCGAGCACACTGCTCACAAGAGGCTCACTACCTACAAGAGACTCACTATCTATAAGGTATATAGAAAGTAACTAGGTATTTGAACTAATCAGGCGCATCCACATATGCTGAGATTTAGTTCTGGTTAGGCTCAATATACTGATCTGCTACACTTCATTCTTCCTCTACTTAGTGCTGCTGTTCTTTAACATACCAGATTTGTATAGCTGCTTCCACACTGCTCTCTACTTTTTTTCGCACACTTTTTCACACAACACACACCTTCACATCGAAACCCATCTGGTATATATATCCACACCAAGGATTTCAACATCTTTCTAATCAGTATCCAGAATACTTGAGATTTTCTCAAACTCTGATCAGTCGACTGAATCCTTGCTTACTAAGTGATGCGTATCAAAGAGATAGTTGTAGAAGTCATCAATCATGTTGGCCAACCATGAATGATCCCTAAAGAAGCTCGATCACCATCAATTTCTCATCTGGATTAAGGTCTGATGCTTTGTTAGTTAGTTCTTCCTCAATCTACTCTACCAAATAGGAACCCAACACTTAGGTGCTCATATCTTTTCACTCTTTCATCACCGAAGGCTCAATCTCTAGACTGTAGTAGTCATGGTACTCCTCTTGACTTCCCCAGGTCTACACTTTGCTGAGATACTTCCTCTGAGAGATCCTAACCTGATTGTCGGACCTTGTTGCATGCTCGATTCTTGTTCACCGGACCAAAACACTTTTCAATCTGACTTCCGGTAAGGACCTATTATGTGCTACGGATGTGTGAGATAAATTTTGTTGCCATTAATGACAACAATGATGAATCCACGCAGTGTCTCTTGCCAACAATCTCCCTCTTTGGCATTGATGGCAACACTTAGTGAAAAATGACTAAGTGTCATAGCACACTCCCCCTTGGCTGATGCTCTATTCTTATGTACACTTTTCTGAAGCTCCCCCTTAGCTAGATTCCACATTTTTCACTGCTCCTCACTCCCCCTTTGACATCAATGGCAAAGGGTGGAATCCGCACACCAAAATTTGCAAAATTTAACCTATACATAGCTGCAAAAGTATATATACAAGTTATACTTACATATACTTAAGTATATCCGCAAAAGTCATTTTCAACTGGACAAATTTTGTTGCCCAACTCTACTTCATCCTATCCAAAATTGAGATGTGACCACTTAGCAAAAATACAAAAGCTTCTGCCCTCTTTAAGTCTGTTGAATCATGGTCTGGGCTATGGTCTAGGCGTCAGTTAGGGTCTCATGCATTGCCTCTAACTTGGGGATAATTATCCCTCTTAGTTCACTTAGCCTCCTTATTCTATTCTTCTTCTCCTTTTCAAGCCTCTTTATTTCATTTATAGTGGCAATAATCTGACACTCTTGATTCATTATGGAAGAGGTGAGAGGATCAAAATTTTGAGATAAACTTGACAGTTTGCTCTCTTGTTCTTCCATCTTCTTGGCAATGTATGCTGTCATGGTGGACCAAGATAGACAAAATTTGTATAAATCTCTGCCATCTTTAAGAGCATTTTCTAGGCTCTTTATCCCAATATCCAAATTTCTCCTATCATTTGATATTAGCCCTTGTACTTCAGAGAATATCTTACCCAAAAACTCTTTCCGGACTTTCTCTTCTGCTGATTTCTCCAAAGAATCAAAATGTGTGCTAATAGAACTAATAAGAGATTTTAAGTTTCCTGATGAAGAGGCCGAAATATCCTTCTAGAAGGATGGCATGATCTTCTCCAACACACCAAATGCAATCTTTATCAGCTCACAGTCTTCCATGTGAGACTTCAGAAGTTTTTCTTTTGCTTTGGCTTGAGCAAAAGATGTTACCTTCATTGTCTAGACCGAAGAGAGAGAGTCAAAATTGAGTGGTCCTTGAAACAGCTCTGGTTCATCTAATTCCATCATTTCCTTGGTCAGGAAGTCTTTAATTGCTTCTGCAGTGTCTCTTGTAGAAGACAGAGTCTTCTTTTCTTTTCCCACTTCAGAATTGTCATCCGGGATCTTGTCTATTTGATCTTCTTCTCTTCCCTTTACCTCTTCTTGACTTGCTTTCTTCTCTTGTCTTGCTTCTCCTTCAGTTCTAGAGTCTGCTGGGGGATCCAGAAGAGAGATATTTACTTCTTCATGAACTTCCTCTTCTGGAGCAGAGGAATCTAGGTCCTTAGTCTTCTCCTCACCTAACTCCTTTGACTCTTCTACAATTTCTCAGTAGGATCTTCCTTTGATACACTTAATCCTTCGACATCCATGACAGAAGGTTCATGACTTATGTCCTCTATAATAGGAAGATTGAATCTTTTATATGTATTCCAGAGGATGTCTTCAGTCTCTTTTGCTACCTGATCAGTCTCTCCGAGCATAAGCTTGTTCATTCTGCCTTTGCTCTGGAACTCATCCTTGCAATCCTTAAAGATCATGTTCATTTGTTTAGGAGTGATGGAAAGATAGAGCTGAATAGCTATCTGTTCCCGGATCTCCATATCCTTTTCCTTAGCATTGTTCTTTCTCATTTCAAGTTCCTTCTCTAGGCTTTTGGGAATTAGAGATATGATTTTAATGAATGCTTTATTATAGATGTTTAGATACCTAACTGTAGCATCTTGCAAGATCTTCTGGTCAGCTTCACTACATTCATCATAAAATTTAGTCATTGGTTGCAGATTTCCATCCACAGTGACTACCTTAATGACATCATCAATGGAGATAGTAGGCCTTTCAACAAATTCTTCTGCTTCTTCTTCTTTGTTCTTGCTGGCAGAGAATTCCATAGATGTTTTCTTTTTCTTCTTCATTTTCTTAACCTCCTCATCTGTCTCTATCTCTTCATCATCCTTGTGTCTTGTGTAAGACCTTGTGGCCTTTGTCTTTGTTCTTTTCTCTCCTTTTCCGAATGTCTGTTCTTCCAGTTTTGAGGCTTTTGAGATCTTAGAGGTGGCAGGTGCAGAGCTCTTTGAGGATCTAGTCCGGGAGGGGGCTTGCACTAGAACACTTTCTTTTTCTGCTCTTTCTACCTTCTCTCTATTGGAATCAACTGCCTCCTTTGATATGCCATATTTCTTGGTAATTTCCTCTACTTCCTTCCTGACTTTTCTCTTTATTTTAGGTTGCCTTAGTTCAACATGAATTTTCACACTCAATTCTTGAAAGGTGCCAAACCTTTCAGCCTCAGGGTCCTTAGGTTGACTTAGTAGGTGTTGGACATGCAGTTCTAGAATTTTCTCATCCACCTCATAGCCCATTGGCATAATCCAGACTATTCTAGGCTCTACTGCCTCCATTAGGCATTGATCAGTGTCTACCATAAAACACACTGTATCTTTATATTTTTCAACTAGAGATTGGGGGATTCTCTCTCTTGCCTGCATCATGCCTTGGAAGTTTTTGAAGTAACCCTAGATTGTTGTGCTTTGTGCCTTAGCATCATCAAGCCCATACATATAATCTCTGATTTGTATAGCAAATGGTCTATCATTTTGCCATACCCAACCACTGGATTTGGGTAGCTCATTCATATAGTAAAATAATAGACACAATATCAAGCCACCGTACTTCAATGAATTTATTTTATCCTTCTTTATTTTCTACAAATTCTCTAACATTTGGTTCAGGAGAAACTCACAAAGATCATAGTCAGCATTTTTCCTTAGCATTTCATATGTAGTATATATAGCAGTTTCAGATACTGAATTCTCCCTGCTGGAGTGATAGATTTTGTAACCAATTATCATAGAGGCAAATTTGATATTTGGATCTCTGATGTCTTCTATTATCATTGCCCTCTTATCAAATTTTGATCCAGTAGCCTCACTAACTGTTTGGTTTTTGATTGATTTGAGAGCAAGCAACCCACCATATGAGTGCAATCTGATTACTGCCCTAATGGCATCTTTTGTGATCTTAAATAGCCTCATCAACCACATGAAGTTATCATGCATTCTGCTCAGAACATACTAGACCCATTCATCTTCTGCAAAATAGGGGAAATGGATGCAATGCCCAAAATGCTTATCCTAGATGGCCTTGTATTGGGGTTTAATTTCAAATGTTTCATCTATTAATTCCTTGTGATAGATATCCATCAGCTTGGATTCCCCAAATTCCTCAATGTTGGCGTGAATGTATACCCTATCATCTTCTATGTGCAAAATCCCATTCGGAATACTAGAGAATGCGCCTAGGGGATCAACTTCTAGGGATTTGTAAGGATGTTTCTTGAGCGTAGGGCGTGGCCTATCAGTGATCTTGACAACATTTGGAGTAGCCATCTTTCAAAAGATTCAGAGAGAGATATTTAGGAGCGGAAATACCTTTTTATGCTTCTAGGGTTCACGATAAGAGCTGAAAGGATCGCTGGTTGAATTGAGTTCTGCGGTTGATCCTTGAGACTAGTTGTAGAGCTCTTTCTTTCTTCTTCTCGAATGCAATTGTGCAAAAGATGAGTAGAACCCTTATATTTCTGCACAAACCCTAATTTCTTATTGCAATAAATGCACAACTTAAGTCATTCTAGTTGCCTTGTTCTCCTTGTTCTAAGAGAGATCATTCCAGATCACTGAGATGCACTTAGAATGATAACTTACAATGTATCTCCCTTTCTCCAATCATTCCTTCTAACCGCAGATCTAAATATTTTGATTTTGAATCATACCAGATCTAACTGTGAAAGTCCTGCTTTTGCCAGATGACTATCAAACCAGATTAATCTTGGATGATTAACCTTTTCAAACTCCTTGCGGATCTTTCATATCTCTACCAAGGGTTATTTAGATGTTTCTCTGAGAGCCCTTTTAATCCACAACTTTCCATGTGCCAATTTTAGGCACCAATTGACTAGCTAGGGGAAATTATTTTCCTTTGTGACTCCCCCTGAGCCAGAGCTCATCTTATTTAGTTTTCGGAAGGAAAATTAGCACCAAATTCTGATGTGGATCCATCCCCAACATTTTCTTTATTTCTCTTCACCCAAATCTTGTTCATCTCCCTTTGAACTTCATCCGCATTCACTTTTCCTTTTCCTTTGTCTTGATTTTGGTTATGATGCATCGGACCCTTTTTGTCTTGATTCTTACTTCTACAAAACTTGGCAATATGACCAGATCTATTGCAATTGTAGCAAACAACATTTCTTTGCATATTTGACTGGTATCCTCTTGATCTACATTGATTAGCCATATGTCCCATTCTATTGCAAGCAAAGCATCTACCATTGAATGAATTGTTTATTTGCACATTTCTACATTCATGAGATTTGTGACCATACCTTTTGCAGTTGAAACACTGTCTGAAGAAGGATGAGTTAGTCTAATTCATTCTTCTTCTGCACTAATTTGCTTTATGACTGAAGTTATTGCAATTGTAGCAGTATCCATTGAAGGATGGATATATTTGAGCATTTGGTTGCCTTACCAGAGGTCTTCTAGGCCTGTTCCTTGGATTTACTAATCCAGAGTTCTTCTGACTGGATCCAAAGCTTTCACCTTTCTCATAACCCAAGCCTTTCTTGTCATCTACCCTCTTTTGGCTTTCAAGAAGAACTTCAAGTTGAGCAGAGCTTATCTTGAATTTCTCTTTGTATTCATTTGTTGTTTGAAGATCCCTTTTAAGAGTGTCAATCTAATTCTCAAGTTGTTCTTCATTATCTCTAGCTTCTTCAAGATCAGATTCTAGATGCCTGGCTATTCTATCCATTTTGTGGTAGTCTTCTAACTTCTCCTTGAGAGATTGTTTTAGATTATCTTCAATTTTTCTCTTTTCTTCAATTTCTTGGGTGAATTTCATAACCCCTGATTCCATTTCATGTCTTACCATAATGACCTCTTTTGATAGCTTCTCACATAACTTGTTCTTCTCATTCAAATCTTCATTAGTATCATTGACTTCACTTTGACTTGCTAATTGTTGAAGTAGTTCCTTTCTCTTTTTCATAGAGATACTCAGTTTCTCTTTTAGTTCATTTATGAAATCATCAGCTTGTTTGAGTCTTTCCCTCAAGCTATTGACTTCAAAATGAGATTGCTCAAGATCATCTAGGGAAAACTAAAGTTGATCCCTCATACCATACATATCCATTGAGATTTCCAGATCTTCATCAAGCTGTTAAGCTTTGTTAGGAGGAACTTAACTCTGATACCAATTGTTGGAAACAAGGTAGATAACTGAGAGGGCAGGTGAATCAATTATCTTAAATAATTTAACTTTATGTTCTTCTTTAACAATTAGTGCAACATGAAAACATATAAGCATGCATAACCATGAAAGAAGAAATAAAAACAATACACATAACACAATGATTTTGACATGGAAAACCCTGTTAAGGGAAAAACCACGGGGTGACTAACCCAAGATTGTATTCTTTGTTAAAAGAATAA
The DNA here is from genome assembly GCA_027924645.1 of Cunninghamia lanceolata. Classification (NCBI taxonomy): domain Eukaryota; kingdom Viridiplantae; phylum Streptophyta; class Pinopsida; order Cupressales; family Cupressaceae; genus Cunninghamia; species Cunninghamia lanceolata. Next base: position 5,104,539 of record BSBN01000749.1, on the reverse strand, counting down.
GAAGTACAAAATGGCACTTGCCAATTAGGGCTCACTGCCTGAGCACACTGCTCACAAGAGGCTCACTGCCTACAAGAGACCCATTGTCTACAAGGTATATAGAAAGTAACCAGGTATTTGAACTGATCAGGCACATCCACATATGCTAATGCTCAATTCCAGTTAGGCTCAATATACTGATCTGCTACACTTCATTCTTCCTCTGCTTAGTGCTGCTATTCTATCACATACCAGATTTGTATAGCTGCTTCCACACTACTCTCTTCTTTTCTTCACTCTTTTTCACACAACACACACCTTCACATCAAAACCCATCTAGTATATATATCCACACCAAGGATTTCAACATCTTTCTAGTTGGCATCCGGAATACTCAAGATTTTCTCAAACTCTGATTAGTCGACTGAATCCTTGCTTACTAAGTGATGTGTATCAAGGAGATAGTTGTAGAAGTCATCAATCATATTAGCCAATTCATGAATGATCCCTCAAGAAGCTCGATCGCCATCAATTCCTCATCCAGATTAAGGTCTGATGCTCTGTCGGTCAGTTCTTCCTCAATCTACTCTGCCAAACAGGAACCCAACACTTAGGTGCTCATATCTTTTCACTCTTTCATCACTGGAGGCTCAATCTCTGGACTGTAGTAGTCATAGTACTCCTCTTGACTTCCCCAGGTCCGCACTTTGCTGAGATACTTCTTCTGAGAGATCCTGGCCTGATTGTCGGACCTTGTTGCATGCTCTATTCTTGTTCACCGGACCAAAACACTTTTCAATCTGACTTCCGGTAAGGACCTATTATGTGCTACAGATGTGTGGGATAAACTTTGTTGCCATCAATGACAACAATGATGAATCCACACAGTGTCTCTTGCCAATAGATGCCTCTATCAGTTTGTAAGGCACTGGGTTTAACTCCTGCCAAATCCTCCAGAAAGGTTACTCAACTAGAAAAAACAAAAGTAAATGTGATGGGAGAGCTAAATTGAACTCACATGTAGTTAACATCTGATCCAAGAGTGCAGTAGTATATAGATATCCAAATGGTTGATATTCCTGACACATATGGCATCTTGCTAAGTAGAGACTAGTCTAAAACATTGAATGGATATATGTCCACTGACTTCTCTCATATGTAGCTACCATGGAAAGGGCTCACTAACCAAATTTGTATCGAGAGAGAGCCCAAGATGAAGCACATGATTATGAAGTACAACCAAACAAATGAAATCTTGTATTCAAAAGTAGATCCGAGAGTCTATCTTCCTCAGTTAAATCAGGTAGAGGAAATACTTATGCTAAATTGTGATCGATCCTTAGACCTACCACTTACCAAGTATCAAGAAAGAATAGAGGCATGTGTTCAATCTGATCAGGAATCTTCCTTTGATGATGAACCAAGGATTTTTTAAGGATTCAAAAGATTTGTTACAAAGTTCATGTGTGATCAACTGGTAATTGGAAATAAAATACAAATGAAAGAATTGTTACTGCTGAATTGGTGCCATATCCACAATGCATCACATTTAGAATTTAGTTGCTTCTTGTGTCAATAGGCTATATATCAAGTTCAAAAGCATCTAAAATTGACCTCTGCCCAGAAGGAAGAGAAAGATGGACCTATTCCTGTAGCTGATCAGAAGACTGCCCCATAGATTAAACATGAGCCCATTTCTAAAAAGGGGATTGAAAGTTCTCAAAGCTAGACACTAAGATTTGATGGTTCAAGGTCTAGGCAAGGTTTTGGAGTAAGTTTTGAGTTGATCAGCCCCACAGGGGATTCCTATCTAGTTGTGTACAAACTACAATTTCTCTACACAAATAATGTTGCAAAGTACGAGTCCTTAGTGCATGGATTGTTAATGGCACTGTAGAAAAAGGTTAAAGTAATTCAGGTGTTTGGTGATTCAGAGTTAGTGGTCAAACAAATTAGGCGGTAGTACTCTTGTCATGATAAGAGGCTAAACTAATATCGAAATAGAGTTTGGGATCTGGTGGAATGCTTTGATGGTTTTAATATCTGGGTAATCCCAAGAAAACAAAACCATGTCGTTGATGCTTTAGCAAAAGCTGCTAGTTCATTGGAACCTCTTGCTATGTCAAATCTGAAGAAATTTACTGTTGAACTAGTTCCAACCCCATCTCTTTTAGACAATATCTCTCATTTTCAGGTCTTTGAATATGACAAACACATCATTGATTTTCTTACATCCTCGGACATGTTTGTTGCATAGATAATTGATCAAGAAGAAGCAAAGCCAACTGAAATAGATATAGGAGTCTTGAATCTAAAGACTAACACCACCCCTCATGGTATGGTGGAGCTAGAAAGGATTTTTTATTTAGATCAATTTGGTACTCATAAGAAACAAGTTGATTCCACAGGTGGGAAGTGTGAACCGTACAACTTGGATACAGAAGAGGAAGTTAAAAATGTGTTCATTGGAAAGATATGTACCCCCGAGGAAAGTGAAGGAATCATTCAGGCACTAAGGGATTATCATGATGTCATTTCTTGGAGTTATGAGGACTTGAACACATATGACACATCCATCATTAGCCACACCATACCTCTCAAGTTGGGGGTCAAACCATTTAGGCAAAGACAACATCTGGTCAATGCTCTTTTAGAGCCTTTGATTTTCAAAGAGGTCCAGAAGCTACTAACAACAATAAATATCTTCTTAGTAAGGCACTCCACATGGGTGGTGAACCTAGTGCTAGTACAAAAAAAGAATGGAAAAATATGACTATGTGTAGATTTTAAAAATTTGAACAGAGCTTCAGAAAAACACAACTATTTGCTGCCATCTCTCGATGAAGTGCTGCAAATAGTCAATGGGTCATAGATGATGTCATTCTTGGATGGATATTCAGGATACAACTAGGTGATGGTTGAATACACTGATAGACTTATAATTGTCTTTACTTGTAAATGGGGAATCTATGTGTATCGAAGGATGCCATTTGGTCTGATAAATGCATGGGTGACATTCTAACATTCCATGGACATTGCTTTCAAAGGCTTGGTAGGTAAATGTATTATCATTTACATGGATGATCCAACCATATTCTCCAAGAAAAGAGATGACCATATCTCTGATTTGAGGAAAATACTACAACGGTGCAGAGATTATGGATTTCATTGAATCTCAATAAATGCATCTTTGGCATTACTAAGGGTAAGCTAATAGGACACATGATTTCAGAAGAAGGTATATCAATAGACCCTGACAGAATCTAGTCGATCCTCAAGATTCAACCTCTAGCCAGTAAGAAGGAGTTAAAGTCTTATTTTAGGAAGATCAACTTCGTCCACAAGTTCATTACTGGCTTTGCTGAAATTGTTTGACCTCTAAATGCAATGTTAAAATAGGATGCTAAGATCGAGTGGATAGTAGAGACCAAGGCTACCTTTACAAAAATTAAACAAGCCATAGCCAATGCTCTAGTATTGGTGAGTCCAGATTATACCTTTCCATTTTGCATATACTCCTTTTCTCCAGACCACACTTGTGTCGCTATGTTGACACAGAGAAGGGGAGTCGATGATGAATGCCCAATCACTTTTGAGTACCCACTAAAGGATGTTGAACTCAAATACCCGAATGTGGAGAAATGGGCCTATGCTCTGGTTAAAGTAGTTAAGAAATTATTTCATTACATTTTGAGAAGCAGAGTGACTGTTGTTGTTCTCAATGTTGCAGTTAAAGCATTGTTGATGCAGAACGAATTAGGCGAATGAAGAGGGAAATGGGTAGCAATACTACAGGAGTTTGATCTGGAGATACAACCTATGAAATTAGTATGGGGAAAATAACTTACTAAGATCATGGTAGAAATAGATCCTAGGTTGGTATCCTAGTAGTATGTGTTGGAGGATATTTTGAAAGATGAGTGGTATGGTGATATTCTATTTTACCTCTTTAACCAACGATGTCCATCCCACCTAAATTTAGTTCAAAGAAGAGATTTGAGGCTGAAAAGCAACATTTTCATGGTTAAGGGATCAATCATATACAAGAAAAACCACAGAGGAATTTACTTGAGATATCTAGACAACACAAAAGTGACTCAAGTTTTATCTAGCTTTCATGAAAATTTTGGGACAGGCCACAGTTCAGCTCATTCTACTGCAAACTAGATCCTTCAGGCTAGATACTATTGGCCCACATTGTTCAAGGATGCCCATGCACATACCCAAACTTGTCATGTATGCCAGACTGCTGCTACAAGGGAAAGAAATGCAGCTATGCAATTACAGTCGGTGGTGGAAATATGCTTGTTCGCTCAATGGGGACTCGACTTCATTGGTATGATCAATCCAACTTCTTCTATGGGCCAAAGGTATATTCTAACTGCTACTGACTATTCTACAAGATGGTCTAAAGTACAAGCTTGTAAGAAATGTATAACTAAGGTGGTAATTGAATTTATTGAAAAGAATATCATTACATGGTTTGGCTGTCCTTTTTCTCTTATTTGTGATAATGGGTCTGCATTCTCTTCTTTATGCTTTTCAAACTCATATTTTGACTATGGTATTGTAGTAAAGTTTTCATCTAATTATTATCCTCAAGGGAATGGAGTAGCTGAGTCAACAAACAAAAACTTGCTTGAAGTCATTAAAAGGTTGCTTGATAAAATCCCCAGAGACTAGCATACCTAACTCAAGTTTGCTTTATGGGCAGACAGAATCAAACATAAGGCTGCCTTAGGTACTTCACCATATCACGTAGTTTATGGACTGGAATCTATTTTCCCCATCCATTTGGGAATTCTTATACTGCAATTAATACAAGACTGCCTAGAGCTAGATGACAAAATTTCAGACCGCTTGACTTAGCTGTTACACTTAGAAGAGAAACGCGATGCTGCAATAGAAAACTTTACCAAACACCAAGGTGTAGTAAAATGATCATTTGACAAGAGAGCCAAGGTCAAGGTTTTCTGTATCTCTAATTTGGTCATGTATTGGGACAAATCCCACGAGAAAAAGGGTGAACATGGGAAGTTTGATAAACTGTGGTTAGGCCCCTACCAAATAGCTGAGATCCTATGGACAATATGTAAAGGTTGAAGACACTCACTAGTGAGGAACTCCCACTGCCTGTAAATGGGCAGTTCCTAAAGCAATATTTTTAGGATTAGGAGGCACCTGTGCCTTCTTTTGTGTACATAGTATTCTTTATTCTATTTTGTTTTACTTTGGTTAGGTTAGGTTGTTTTAATTTAGTTCCTGCTTTTTGTTTTCAGTTTCCTTAGCTGCTAGAGTAGTTTCCTTTGCTTACTTTACTTTTGCTTTCTGCACTTGCTTTGCTGGGGTTCTCTATTTTTTGAATGTGGTGGGTAGCTATGTGTTCTGGCAAAAGGTTCTCCTTGGGTAAGTAATCAGGAGGATTTCCTTGAGAAACTTTGGTTTCACACTTGGGTCTTCTTGTGGGTTCCCTTGTTACTCTTAGATGGTATGATGCTTGTTCATGGAAAAAGAATCGCTAGTTCAACTCACTTGAAGTATCTTTGGGTCTCATATTTCTCACATCTTAAGATTGTCTTGATGCATCCAAAGGAATCTTTGTGTACTTGGGTTAAGTGAAAATCCTAAAATCCCACGTCATGAACTATCTTTTCCTTTCATACATATTACAACTGCTTTCATCTATTCCATCTCCTTCAACCAATAATACACTCAAGTCCGATGTCCAAAATTTTAATGGCCCATTGTCATTGCATATTTCAATGAATGAACTATCAAAGTAAAGCTCTTGGCCTTTATAGATAGGATATCTTGAGCTCATATTGATATTTCTTCATGCTCATCTAGCCCTATGTATTTACCCCAGGGTAAAATGGTTTCAAAATGTTGGTATTCCCTCCATTTTTCCTCAGTTCATAACTTTCTGTCATAATTCCCATCATATACCCATGGCATATATAGCCATTCCATTTTTTCATGATCCTACATACACCAAAGGCACGTGACCACACACACCATCCTTTATTCATTCCACCATTGTTGTTCCAACACCTCCCATTTCTATTTTTTAGCCTTTTATCACGCCCTGCATTTTACCAATAAGCATTTCCATTATCTCCTGTGCCCCTTTCTCTATGCAAGCTCTTGTGTTTCTGTTGGTGTGTGTAGCCATTGGTCATGGTCTTCTCTTATCTTACACTAGTTTCATAGCCCTCCATTCCCCATTTTCATCCATTTCACATACATTTATCTCATCTCACTATTATTTATGCTCTTTGGGAAATTCCTCAATCCGTCATCTTCCATAGCATAATCCTTTTCCTTCCACTTGACCTTTCACAGTGCACTTCCTAATTCACTTATCCCTACTGACATCGATGCGCATGATATCTTGACAAGGTTTTTTATGCAATGACATTTAATACTTGACATGGACTACATTCCTTCATAGAACTAGACAGTTGAGTTCTTTCATCCATACCCCTTCCGCCTTCTCAGTATACCATAAAAAATAAAAATAAAAATAAAATAAAAATTCATCCAAAGGTGAAAAGCACCTCTGGTGGTGCCTTGGATAAGTACCATGATGAAAACCTAGTAAACAGGTGTCATGGTAGGTTACTCAAAATATGTCACTTCCACTTAAGGGAAACTAATGTCACTTCTGTATCATATCCATCCCCCCATCCATACATACGCATTCTATTTTTCCCTTTCATCCTCCTTTTCAAGAATGTTCATGAGGTGTTGATTCTTTATGTAGCTTGACACAAGTTTGCATTGATGACCTTGGTTGCTGACGGATGGGAATTAATGCAATTGCACACACTCAAGCCTTTGGGATATGGATAGCTATTCTAAGTTTGAGATCTCTACTTCCTTGATATTGTATCATGTTGTTTAGTTTAACGTGTGGGAAACACAGAGATTCTGGATTTGAAACTGATGTTTATCTTAGAAATGCTCTAGAGCATTTCCCTAGTAGAGTTTCCTTTTATTGTGCCTTACACACATGCCACATTTTATCAAATAGAGACCCCCTTTTCTCTGGTTTGATTGAGCCCTGGCTTAGTCTTAGTCAGTTCCTTTTGAGAAGATGTTTAGTAAGAACATGATTAAATCATTAAAGAAACTAACTTGATAGGAAACAAGTCATTTTGCTATCCAATTCCAAGCCTTTGAAATATTTTTCACTAGAAAGCTCTGTTATTGCACTTGCACTAAAATCTAGTCACACTAGATATTAGCGTTGAAGTCTCTTTTCTGCTAAAAAATGCTTATACCGGACTTGCGGGGAAAAATCATTGTACCAGACATAGTCAGTTGGCATCAAAAGGCCAGCTACTCAGTAGACATCAAAAAGCCTGCTCATTGATAGAACTCCAAAACCCCACCAAGCTTTGAAACTGCTAACTGCGCGCCACTCTATTTTCATACTCTGCATTAATGGCGGATTACTCAGGAGGTTTCAATTTCATCATTTGAGCTCACTTTGTATTTAAAGATCTACGAGGAGCTCTGTAAAATAGTTATAAGCGATTCAACGGCATTGTGTAACTGATTGAGGGCACGATTCAACAAAAACAACCTCTCATTTTCATAGCTCTATGAACATAGGTCGGTGCCATCAAACCCTAGTTTCTACAGTGAAAGATTCTTAGTCCAGGGTTAAATTGATTTTTAGTATTCATAGTTTTAAAATCCTTTAATTTGTTTCTAAAGAGCTGTTTGAGAATCGTTGGACTTGAGTTTGAGTTGAACTAGTGTAAATGAGTCTTTAAATGTGCATTGTCTAATTTGTGGGGTTTTTTCTTCATGGTATGGGATTTCATTTCTTTGACAGTTTGTAGTTAGAATTCCTCTTGAAATATCATTTTGCAACTTAGGGTAAAGAGAGCTCAAAATTTAGAAATTTGTCTTAAAACAAAGAACCCTAGTCTTGAAATGTGCATCACAAAACACATCTGACAAACATTGAAATTCCCATAGGACATTTCCCAAACCAAATTCTTTGTGGAACCAAGGACTTAAGCACTAAAACCTGATTGCACCGGATTGGTGCTAATTTCCCATTTTACTAGATATGTCTGGTTCCCTTCATTTTACCCGCTAGGTTCATTTCTCCATTTTGTGCTAAAATTCTTCCTTATCGGATTTTCACTGAAAAAACTTTCAACAGGATATGTCCAGTAGGAGGCAAAATCACTGCTAACTGAGTATTATACACCTTGTGCTAAAATTCATGTCTCCCAACTTCCATGAAATTTATATCTCACTGCATATATCCAATTGGGGGTATAAACCCCACTTATCCATTGCAAATCTAAACTTTTGCTAACATAAAGTAAATCCCTATAAGGGACTTAGCATTAAAAATTCATGTCATCAGACATATCCAGTAGGACCACAAAAATCTACATATCTTGTTGCACTAGAAATCCCTGTCGGGAGCATTCTAAATGATTTTCACTAAAATTCACCTCCATTACACATGTCCAACGATCCTCAAATTCCCTGCTATTTGGTAGTACCTGAAATGCCTGCTTTATCTGGTAGACTTAAAACGCTACAAACTTTGTGCATAATGCAATTTTAAGATTTTTTCTAAGGAAAAAGAGTTTATCTAATCAAGTGACTTAATCTTAAAGATAAAGGTAAGGGTAATTTGCATGTTTTGTTTGAATTTGGGGAAATCATGCATCTAGGGTTAGCATTTATTGCACAAATCTAGTAGGGCCATGAAAGCCCGTTGGACTACTTTTGCTACTTCTCTTGTATGTTTATGTAATAAATATTAGAGGATAAGATAACATGCAGATATTTAACTTGTCAAGTAGATTTTAAGGGTTTTAGAATTTAATAAAAAGGGTTTCTATGATAATTTGTGACTTAGGATATAAATTGTAATCAACTGACTATCTAAAAAACCCAAGTCTAGAATTCCTAGGAGAATTGAATTACAAAGTTTACTTATTAGGTTTGGTCCTGTAGGATAAATGTCTTCTTAGGCTACAACCATGAAGTATGAATTCAAAGGGATTCCTCTAGTAACCAAAATTATTTCAGCATGGAAAAACATTGGAGATACAGACCTGGGGCACATAGACATAGAAGAATTTAGAACCAGAGTCCTAAGACCTAATCCCACTCCACAGGCCAAGAAGATCAAAGACAATGGGATAGGTGAAGCAACTGCATTTCCTACATCATTGTAGTGCCCAGAACTGATTGTAGCTTGTGCCAATAGATATGATCAAGTAACTAGAACTATTCAAACACAAGATGGGTAGATTTTAGCAAACCTAATTGCATAGTCCATTGTAGAAATCTTTGACATACCCGTATTCTCAAAGCTCTCCATGATGGACAAAGAAGGAGCTGGTAAGATGTATAAGAAAGACCCAGACGCTTGTAGGAAACACATAAATGAAGGTTGGATGAAGCATAAAAGGTCAACTCTATCAAAACTCCCTTACACTTTATATAGGAGTGATTTCAAGGAAGAAATTGGAGATTTGGTAACACTTCTAAGCAAAATTATGGGATTGCCCACTGCTTCCACATTTGAAGGATGGATGTTTGCATATATTGAGGAGATCTTGTATGGAGATAATAAGATGCATTAGGCTTAGATTCTTAGCAAAAATATTCATGAAGCCTTTGTTATCTTTAACACAAATGAAAGCTTCAGGTGGATATCTTACATAGTGTATGCTCTGGCAAGACAGGTGGTATATCCTGGACTCTATAGGTTATGAACAATTGGAAATGCAGATGGATAGTTTAAAGTATATGAATGTTATACACAACTTGAGAACTCCCAATATCTAGTACATTATAAGCAAGTTAATGATGCTTTACCATGCACATTACTCGAATCCTCCAAAATAACACTGCAATGAGATTAACTCCTAAAGCTACAAATGTTGTTCAACTTTATGGGAGATGGTATATTCAATTCCAAAAATTTACTTATCTGAGAGTTCAAGGTTTCACAAGAGAACCATACAAGGTGCCATGCTACCCTACTGAAAAGGTAGTGCTCCTTGAATTGACGAGACAACTCCTTCCATGTGCAGAGAAATTGAAACACTTCCACAGAGCCTCCATCAAGTTCCCAATCCTATTAGGAAAGGGAAATTACTCTTGTACCACTCATGGAACAACAGAGCACTCTAATACAGAATTATAGTTTCTGAATCTCCATCTACATGTCAAGAGGAGGCATTTAGATCCATTCAGAGTGATGGAGAGGCATGTGAGCAGAAAATTGTTCCATAAAGAACATCTCAAAGATTTCTAGGCAAACTGTGGAGATGATTATAGAGTGCTGAAAAGGAACTCTAGATTGTTGCTAGATTTTATTAAGAGGTTTCACATAATGCAGGTCCCAGATTAAGTGGTAGATGTTGATAACTTGACAAAGGGGGCCATGGGAAGTATTATTTAATCAGCCCATTCCTTTCCCTAACTAGGTTGACTCAAAAGAGAGCTCACTAGATGAGGCCATGAAAAATCTAATAAAGTTAAGCAAGAACTGGGTTAGAAATCAGATTACAACTCTAGAACAAGTAGGTATAGCCCTAAATTATATAGGACATGCTCGAGAAAAGGTCAATAGTGATGAAGAATATGAGTCCATGGAAATTCCTAATCCAACAAAGGAGGTAACTAAAGATAATGTTGCTCAAGATGTACCTGAGGGAGATGATGAAGAGAGCATTCCTATAGAAAAAAAGGGCAAGGCCAAGAAAGCCCCTCCTAAGATACAAAAGAAAGAGAATCCTCCTAGGTCTGGGGATGCTAAAAGGAAGGATATGCCCAGTGGAAAAGGGGAGACATCCAAAGCTAAGAAATCATAGGTGATGACCTCTACAGCCTCTTCCTCTACTACTCTTGACACTTCATCACTTGTTGCTCCATCCACCATTACCATTACATCTTCTCCTTTGGTAGTAGACTCAAATTCACCCAGTTCCCCCTCCCCACCTACCACTTCTTCTATCATTTCTTCAATCTCTTCATTACCTTGCATTTCTACTATGTCTCTACCATCTATCTCTTCCATATCCACCTCCACACCTCTATCCATTTCATTTGCCACTCACTCCATCTCCTCCGCCTCTTTCTCCACACAATTCTCTCTGCCATGCATTTCTACAATCCTCACACCATCCTTCTCTTTGTCATCACCCAACCTTACTTCACCCATGTCTATCTCCTCCATGCTTTCATCCCCTTTTGTGCCAACATCTCTAGGCTTTGCCTCATTTGCCAACTTATCTCATGTTTATTTGCCACCAATTATTTTACTATGGTAAGTAGTTCTTTGTCCTATCCTATTACTATCATTAAAGATTCTATCCAAGTATCCTTAGCTATCCCCCAGTTACCTGGTATAGAAAATGTATGTGCAGAATTGGAGTCTCAGGAGAAGGAAGCTGTTGAAGATATAACAAATGAACCTCTCCCTGACTCTAACACCATCGAGGTAGTTGGAATAATAGAAAGTCCAATGGAGGGGGTAGTAATAGACTCAATTTTGGAAATATCTAAGAAGGTCGTCTTAGAAAATTTGTAGAACATAGAGCAGGTAGAGTCTCCCCAGGATGATATAGCAAATAATGATCTAGAAGTAAGTGAGGACAAAGGGATAGAGAAGGAGCTAGGGATAGAGGAGATTCATGAAAATTCTTTCAATAAGGAAAATAGTCATATTGACTCTCCCAAGGACACTTCCATTGCACTAGATTGGATACAATAAAGACTAGGCAATAAACCTCTAGAAGTAGAGGTAATGTCATTAGATTTAGATGCATTTTTGGCTAGATTAGAAAACCCAAAGAAACAAAACAAGGCCAATATTTGATCAAGGATCTACAAGGATATGAATGGATCCCATATTACAGAAGTGGTTGTCCCTCCGAAACAATCCAATAAAGAGGATGTATGACCGGAAGACGACACAGTCATGATAATAAATTTGGGGCATGCATCAAGAGAGTAGGAAATTGATGAGTTCAAAGGGTCTATCTCCACCATTATGGACCTACTAAATAAAGATGAGCTGACCAAACAACAACTGAAGTAGCAAAATGAAGAGCTCAAATCCTGCATCAAGTTCTTAATGAAACCAATGAATGCAGATGGGGAACCAGAGGTAGTACCCTCTCTTCTTTCCAAAGAGGAGCTGATATATTTTGATAAGATTAAGACTACTATAGTAGCCATAGATGAATGGTTTCATAAAGTTTATGTAGAAGGTTCTGAAGTGATTCTTTTTTCAACTGAATTACATAAGGATTTTTGCATATTGAAGTCTGAATGGGAAGAGGTCAATAATGATTGTACTTCATATGAAGACTACTACTCCCATATACATCCTAGAGTGCAGTCCATGGCTAATCCTCCTGATGAAGTTTTGTTAGTAGAAGGCATTTTGACCTAGGACAAATTAGATAAGCCTGAACAATGGTTGGAATTAATTAGATTAAGAAAGGAAGTTTTTGATAAGGTCAGAGATTCTTTTGGCACAATAAGAGCCCAAATTATGGAGGTGATTTATAAAATAAATGATGTATTAAGAGCCTGTACAAATTTTGATCTCGATGATATGGCCGCAGTACATACACAAGAATATAAAGATAAGCCACATCATGTTATTCATGGGGAGTCACTTCTTAATATGATTGGGAAATTGGAAAAAGTTAGTGATCTCTAGGCTATATTTAAAGAATTCAAAAGAAATAGAAGATCAAGAGATGCAATGTATTACAAGTTTTCATAGGAGGTTGACAAGTTGACGTTCAAAATAGATTATATCAATGATCTAGATCCAACCGATATAAATCTAGTAATGTCATCTCTTATAGTATATAATAATAGAGAATCTGAGAAGAGTAAAGTCAACCTGGATGACAAGAATCAATAGAATATTCCAGCTCAAATATTAAAATCTTGTCACTCCACTTCAAATACAATTTTTGAGGATCATATGGCTTTATTTTGACTTTATTTTGTCTTGAAAACTGGCTCTTTGTGTTGTACAGCCAAATGGGTATTCGTTTTGTCTATGTTCAATGTATTTTAACGTTGTATTTTATCTTTTTCCTAGAGGACAAATGTAAAAAGGAAAATGTAACAAACTGTTGTATCTTATTTAATGTAATGTAAATCTGGACCCTTGCTATTGAGATAATATCCACCATCCATCAAAAACTCAGTATAGTGCCTCCTCTATAAAAAGGGCCATCCTTTTCCTCATTGTAATAGACTCTTGATAGTGAATTGCTGAGACTATGCCAAAATTTTGATTAATACAAAGCAAGCTTTGTAGGTTACTGGAATTTGCATATTGTGTTGTCTATTTTGGTTTTCATGGCTCACTTCAAATTTGAGATTAAATAAATGTGCTATTGCAATGTTGAGTGGATGTTGAAGATATCTGATGAGTGCTTTGGTCCATACTATTGATGCTTGCTGATTGTAAATTAATGTGCATAGTTAGCCTGGACCCTTCTATTGAATTCAGTTCGATTGCATTTCATAAGTTAAATTATGCCATTGTTAGGGTATTTAATGAATGAATTTTATTTGAAAATATTAAGATTGCATAGGTGATTGCATCATTTTCTACAAAATTGTGGTATATGTAGCCTGATAAAGTAGAGAGTGGTTTAATTAAAGCATTTGTCTATCAACAACATTTTCTTCATTGTGATTGTGACTTAGGATTTCACTTTCTTTTCTAAACCCATTATCCTTTTGCATTTTCTTTAAAACATCTATTAGATTTAGGTTTCTGAGTAGCAATCATATTCCAAATCTGCTAAAAATATCATAGGGTTTTGCCTTTGCTGTCATAGTTTCATCAAACCCTATTAGTGCATGTAAGTCCCCTTTAGTTGGTACAGCTGAAACATTCCACTGAATTTATTCCTACAAGATAAGACCTAGCTTTATAAACCTTGGGGTAGTCCTATTCTGAAGTGTTAGGATAGGATTCTTTTCAAGAGAGATGAGATACCCTGGTATTTCATCTGCATTGTTGTGTGCTAAAACCACCATCAACAGAATTGGTGCTAGGAGGGCTTGAACTTGCTTAAACCTTATATAATCCTGTCTATTGCAGAGAATAACACTGGGGCCTAGACAAAGACACACCAGGTCTAGTTCAGTTGGAGAAGAATTACTATCCTTGACGCAATTTAGAAGAACCAGGAGAGATCAAGGAGTGCCTAAAACTCCCAAGGCTTAATTTACCCCTAGAAACCTGTTGATGATGATTGTTAGTCATAACAACATGCATAAAAATTTGCACAACAAACCTTTATTATCTTGTAAAGTATGATCAGCTTAAGATAAGTTCATGACTCCAAGTCTCCGTTGATCAGGTCATGATCGTCTAATGTTACTCAAAGGTTGATGTGACATGTTGTTTTCCATTTCAAGGGGTCTTACATTCATCTAGGTGATCAGTATTACACTGTAATCTATAAATTCACTCCATAGAGAGGTCAATCCTACTCTATTTTCAAAGATTGCTAAGATATTTGTAAGTTTGATCAATTCTTCTGATCATTGATCATTATGAACTTACTCTTCCTTCTACACTATATATATATATTTAAATGATGTGTCTATAAGTGGATATTTATGTACATTTCATGGATATTTATCTAAATTTGCATGATATTTATCAATTTAACATGCTTTAACACAAAATATACTCTGTATTTTTAATTGTCGATGGGATATCTACATATTTCATGTTTATTTGCTTTTGATTGTACATTATTTACAATTATTGAGATGATCTGTGATGAAATTCAAAGAAATTTAAAAGAATACTTCTAATCTTAGTGAACCCTTAGTTATTGAATCACATACACACAAGATACATTCATGGAGGGAAGGAATCAAACCATAAGTCACCAGGATGTTCCACAGCTAGGTATGGTTGATGCTAACTTCAAAGGAACAAGGAATGAAAACAATATATGCAGGTTGAAAAGTTTTCCCAAGGACGCAGCTAATCAATGCATATATCTAGATTCCATTCACGGATTACTCAAGATTTACAATGATTTGTAATCAAACTATCTTATCTTTCATGAAGTATGCACGAACATGTGTATTCACAATAACTTTGAAATAAGTCCTAAATTCTTCAGCAATCAGATTTCAATTAAGTTTCAAATGAATAAAAGATTGCACTCCTGCACCTCTTATAGAATAAGGTGAGGAGGCAGTTAAAATTGACCAACGGTCAAGATTTATCAATTCAGATCAATGGTTGACAATCCTCCTATGACTTAGTCAACTTTCCTCAAGGCACAGGTTGCCAGCTTGCAACCATTTGTATGACTCACCATTTATGAGCACCTCATGTATATGTTCACTTAGTGATGCATCTTTATTCACTCTTCAGGTTCTTCTTCTTTATTTTCTTCTTTCTCATCATTCTCTTCATCTTCATCACGTTCACCATCACTATCACTCTAATATACATCCTCTTGTATGTGGACCTTTACTGCTTTCCTGATATGTTCATATGCTTGTACTATTCTATCAACCTCTCCCCCATCCTAGATTTTAGCTTTCACTATTGCATGTTTATGAGACTGGAACTTAGCCTTGAGAGCTTCTAGCTTACCTTTCCTATTGTTTAATGTCTCATTGTATGTTTGTACTTTAACCTTTATTCTCATAATTCTATTCATTACCTTTTCTGTCAAGTGGGTGAGAGGGTCATCTACTACTAGCTTAAAATTATCATGGATAGCCTTAATAGCAAAATCTGCATCTTGGTTCTCAATTTTACCTGTTATTTTTCCTTCCAAGGCCTCCAGGATTTCTGCCTCATATGCCATCATGCTGTGTAGTTTAACACTAATATCCTAAAGTTTGCCGCTACAATTCTTCAAGACATCACACTCAAACCTGACATCTTCATACCATGTACTTGTCAACAGGGCAGTATTATTATCTATTACCTTATTACTTATCAAAACTTGTGAGTCAATTCTCTTCATCTCACTTAGGGCAATCAGGTCCTTTTCCAACTAGAATGACCATTTTCCTATATCATTCTGCATTTTATCTACCTTCCTCTTTAGACTACCCAAATAATTCCACCTTTGCAGAGAGGTTCTCAACACATCTTCAGCCCCAGTGAGCGCTGAAAACATCCATTTCTCCATCACCATTGCCTCATGTTTCATCAGGTCCAATTTGGTGACCTCTTCTTGTGATATGACAATCAATGGGACTGCATGATCGACTGGTGTAGAACCAGGTTTAATTAACCCTTTTATGAAAGAATGCAATTGAGCAATGTGCTCTTTATGTACTTTAATTTTCTCCTTTTCTCTCTTCACCCTTTGGGTTAAAGAATCAATATCTTTCCCTTCTTGGCCTTCCTAATCCTCATTGGCAAAACCCAGATCAACATTTGTGATTTGGAATTCTCCTAGGCTTATTTTGCCTTTCTCTTTTTCTACTGTGGGAAGTGCTATCTTTGCAGTTCTTCTGCCTATGGTAGGATCTCTTTTTATGGCAGATGTTAATCTGGCCTTCCTCCTTGGTTTCATCATGTTCTCATTGAACAAGGTGGAGACATCAAACTCTTGAATTTTTGACACTTGTTCCATACCTATTTCCTTCTCCGGTGAATGAGGTACATCACCTCCTAACTCTTGGTGGCCTTTGTTAATATCATGTGTGTCCTACTCTCCAGTGTCTGCTTCTATCCTTGGTGGAGAAGGCACCTTCTTAATTTCATCCTCATGTAGCTCCTCATGAGGGGGATCTTGTTGGAGTCCCTCTTGTTGAGGGGTTGCCTTCTGCAAAGGAGGATTCTGTGAAATTCCCACATTTTGATCTTGTGCTTCATCCTGTACTCCCTCCTTTGGATTTTCAACTTCTTCATTATTCTTCTCATCCTATGGCATATTGACATCTTTGGATGCCTATGTATTTTTCCCTTAAGGATCACCCTGATCATGGGTCACCTCCTGACTTCCAGCCGGCACACTGATATCCTGTGGCTTGGGGTCATCTTGGCCCAATTTGTCCTCTATTCTTGGGAATTCTTTAAGTAGCACCTCATGATCCTCTTTATCTAGAGGTAATGTGGAACCTCCGTGAGTTAGAGAAACAGCAACATCTGATATATCTGGATCACCCCCATTCTTCTATTGGACTTCTAATATTTTGGGTTCGGTGGGTACCTCCTACTATTGTTGAGCCTGAAAAATAGTAGTGCCATCCTTCTCTGTAATTTCAGCCACTCCAGTCTTCTTGGGCACTCCGGGTGCACTTTCTTCTTTACTTGGGCTTGTATCACCCCTATATGTTAAATCTATGGCTATAGGACTAGTAACCTGATCAACCAATTCGTCCAATCCTATCTATTGGGCTGCCCTTTCTAGGCTACCTTGTTTCATTTCTTATGTTTGCTTTACTTCTTCCACCACCGCCACTTGAGCTAATGGGGTTCCATGAGGGGTCATTCGGGTATTAGAAACTAGAGTTTCCATTTGTTGAGCGGCCACATCTTGGACCAGCTGATCATCAAATAAGTCCACTGTGTCATCTAAGGAGAAAGGAACCCCCTTCCTCATCCTAAGTGTTTCTTTAGTCTGCTCCACTCCTTTTTCAGTTTTGAATTTAATTATGGTGGGAAGAGGAACATCATGTTGTAGTTCCTTCCTGAAAAATTCACCACCCACACCTCTCAACATGATGGGGACAGCATGGATATCCCCCCTCATGGTCGTTCTTTGTTTCTTAGGTGGTGACATCAGCACCATCCCCCTCCTCTTCTTGCTAGCTACCTATAAGTCATCATCTTCGGGCTCTTGATTCAATTTTTCTTCTTCTAAGGGGTCTCCCTCTTCCACCTCATGTTGCAGGGTCTGGCCTTCCTCCTTCTCTGTAATTTTGAGAGTAGGCCTCAAAATTCTCTTAGTTTTTAGTTTTTCTGTCAGAGGTTGTGCAGATGAGGCAGATGCCTGAGCTGATGTAGATGCACCTACAATCGTAGTGGGAACCCTCTCTATTATCACCCCTTTGGTTCATCCTCACTCTTCTTACTCTTAAGGGGAATCCTCTTTTGTTTTTCTATAGGCATTCTCTCCCCATTGGATTTTCTCTTCTCAGTGAGGAATTCATCATATTCCTCATCAGACACCTCCTACCTTTTCTTCTTGGTATCAACTGTAAGGGAAACACCCCTTTTCTTTAATCTAGATATCTCTTCATCTACCCAGACCTAGGTTAGCTGGATCACCCCATTTGTCAGCTGATCTAAGGATATATCCTCCTATTGTGTGAGATCCAAGGCTGATATGGTGTCATTATACACCTTTTTGTCCTCATATTCATTGGACATGATTTTCCCATCATCCCTAAGCAGTTGTGCTAGCACCGGGATGCAGTCAAAGGTTTTGTTCTGATTCAAAGTTAATCGTTGATATTTCCTTCTTCTCACCTCAACCTCATCATCAAAATTGGTCCAGAAGTACTCTAGATGCTTTTGATGTATTGGTTTTCCTAGTATCTTCTGCATATTGCCATAAGGATCATATGATCTGGCTAGGGGAAATGGTTATAAATACATCAATTTTAACACCCCAATGACATGCTTTATACTCTCTAAATCTGGGCACATGTAACAGCGCATGGATACTGGAAATAACACTAGAGGTATATGATTTTGTGCCTCATAGGCTTCAACTATTGTGGATACCTGCTTGACAAATTCCATCAAGACGACCCCATCAGTGGGGTATCTTGGAAACATAAGAGGTTGTCACTCAAATCCTTCTATCCTGATATATGAGAAAGTGGTGAATTGGATAAACCATGCTACATGTCGATAAACAATTTCCTGAGCCTACATGCTCAACCTTTTAGTCCTATCCTCCTCCATAGTTCTAACTAGATGCATAGATAATGCATCATTCACCAGTTTATAGTCCTGGAGGTACGCCTTTCTTTGCAATTAGGGATAATAATCCCATATGTGTGCATTATCAGCATCACCACCAGTCTTACCCATAGTCTTCAAAGCATCAAAAGTTCCCTTATATGTACATGAGTACACCACATATGAAGTCATGTAAAATAAACATGTTTGGCCTCCCAGGCTCCTGATTCCTTCATCTAATGCATCACTGATAATCTTTGCCCATAAGGGTTGGTTGTCTACATATAAGACCATTTGGATGATCCCAAACATCTAATTCTCAAAATTTCCACCATGAGGCCTGCCAGTCATCCTGCACAGTAGGGCAATCATAGATTGGTATATTCATCATCAAAATCAAACTTGTACCAATGCACAGGTAGCTTGGCTAAGGCAGTATATGTACTACTCTTTGACCTACATTGATACATTTTCTTCCTCACATTCTTCTTGTTATTATTATACTCTATTTCAAATTTTCCCAGGTCCACACTCACTATCTTCTTCCCAACTAGCAAATTGAAAGTGCCAGTAATGCCCTTGACTGAGAAGTCTGCGTATATCCTCCCATGCTTCTCTACCCACCCGGTTTCAGGTTTATAATTTCTTGCACACTCCACTACCAACTCAGGAGCATCCATAGCATAAGGGAAACCAGCTGCATGCCACATTCCTAAGACAAACACCCCATCCAGAATGGGATTATCCTTATCATAATCTGATTTGGTTGACCATACTGCTAGATCTATATCCCCTTGATGTGTATCACCAATAACTTCGTACTTGAACTGCACTCCCTCAGGCTGCACAAACATGGGCTTGAGGAACTCCACCTCAGACCTATTTCTTGTGAGATCTGCCATGGATTCCTGTAATAAAAATGATATACTTTACCCTACGATGTTCATATGCACTCTTACAACATTATGTACTTCTATCATGTATACTCTGTATATTACTCTTCATTTTACTGTTATACGTATTACACAAAGCCATACCCCAATAAAAATGAACGCCCTACCTAAAATTACAAAAAATGACAAAGGGAGGGTTTTACAGTTACTTACCTAACAGTGCTTTCTTTTGTATTAGATAAGTGATTATGGAGAAAGACTATAAATGCTTAAGATCACCTGTTTCGTTACATCGAAGAATCCAATCCGTTGACAGGTAGCTGGTGAGGGTTTGACTTCAGAGCTCTGTAATTTCTTGATTTATCACAAGGTGAATGAAAATGATCTTTGAATTTTACCTTTAAAACAAATCAATAGGATAGATTAAGGTAAAAATGTGTTGTCCTAATTAAATCCATTGATCACCTGCAAGGAATCCGCAGATGTCGCTAAGTGTTCAATTTGTATTTGTAATCGGTGGGAATTCATCTACCACATTTAATTGCATTTAATGTTAAAAAGGGGGGGTGATCTTAGAAAGATCAGGGGATATTCAGTAGATGACACCCTCCCTATAGTATGAGCCCCCTTTGCTTTTGCGCGGGATCACTAAGTGTAAAGAATCGGGTGATATGGTCAAAGTTTGACTATGCGTATATCGGGTCATGAAATTAAGATCAGGGGATATTCAGAATATGACCACCGTGGATAAATGACCCCCCTTGGAAAAGATCAGGGTGACATCATCACGTCGGTGACATCATTTAATTGTTATGTTTTAATGACGTCATCGTCATATTAAAGAATATGACGGATATCAGATACATACCCCCCATTGTGGATAAATGGAATGATGATGTCATCATCAGCGTGATTTCCTTAATTCACTGAAATTGGATGATGTCACCATCATATTGACATAGGGTGATATTTGCGATGAGGGTGATATTCGTAAGATGACTGATGTTAGAAATATGACCCCCTCGCAGATAAGTGAAGTCTTTCTAACGGGCAGGTATCGGCTCCTATTTAAAGTTGACATCCGCACATCATGCATTGAGTGATTATCAAGTGATAATCCTATATTAGGGTGATCTTATCAAATATGACTGATGTTAAAAATATGACCCCCTCCCCATGGTTTATCAGATTTGACCAAACTTTGACTCAACATAACTTTCTTCCCTTAGACAATTTTGGGGTGATCTAAAAGGCAAACCTGCTTGGAATTTTTTGTACTTTCCAACCATGATGTTAATAATGGGAACTACTAATTTTGGAAATTGACTTCATCATAGTGACAAATACACCCCCTTACAATGTGACATGCATGACTAGTTTTACCAAACCGCCCAAAGCAGAAAACAAACAAGCTAAAGCAGAAAGAAAAGTTGGGTCCCTGTTTTGTCAAGGCAAAATGGGGTGTGTTGTGTAACCACACAACAACTTGCCACCAAAGAAAATAACCAAATTCCAATGATTCAAGTGATGTGATCACATTCTAACATAGTATTTTAACTCTTTTTAGGCATAAGTATAATGATCTTTCTGGATGATAGGGTTTTCCTCATTGCAACAATGCTTAGCAAAGGATCAGGTGTGTGCAAATGATTAATTATCCTCATCTTGAAAATAAGTTGAAAACATGAGTAACTGATGTTAAGCTACATATTTTGGGAGCATCCCTCATAGCCAACCTAGATAGAGCCTTGCTGCCAGTAGGCGTCTATAGCCCGACAAGGTTATCTATACAATCCCCCTAAGTAGAGCCCATTTGCGAGTAGGCTTCTATATCCCTAGTAGAGTTACTTAGATGGCCTAATTTTATTCCTTTTGGATTTTCAATATTTATTCTTTTTGTTCATATGATGTCATCATGTAATCTTAATGTGCAAGGCATGGTCACTTGCTAATTTAGGTTGGAGATTGCATTGGTAGAAAGGGAGTCCCTTTAGATTTTTCACTTAACACCTATACTTATGTGTTTTAGAAACCCAAGGCTGTTAGGTGGATCATTGTGAAGAATCACTTCGATTAAGAAAAGGTACCATGATGAAAAGGATATCACAGACCTGATCATGAATACTCCTCAAAATGAGTCATAACCTATATTGGAATTTATTCTCACTACTTGAATCTTAACAATTTGGTTATTTTCACAAAGTGATAAGTTGTATCATCTTGTCTAACCAAAACAAAACTCAACAAGCAAACCAACAAGCAAAACAAGACTGTACAAACAACTATACAACATGCACATTATGATACATTGGATCTTCATGACACTATTTCAGGCTTGAAAATAATGCTTCAGGAACTATCCATTAATTGGTAATGGGACATCCTCATTGGTTAAAGTCTTGAGTCTGTAGGTACTGTCTCCTAGGATTTCTGAAATTTGAAAAGGACCTATCTAAAGTTTAACAAATTTACCATGATCCCCTTTCCTTTCATGTGCTTTATCCCACATAAGGACTAAATCTAAAATTCTGAAGGCTTAACTCTAGCTCTTTTGTCAAACCAACGTTTGATAATAGCATGATGCTTAGAAAATCTATCAATTTCTCTACTTCTTTTTTCTTCTAGGTGCATTAACTGAAGTAACCTGACTTCTTGTTTGTTGTTTATACCTAGATACTCTTGTGCAAATTGCAATGTGGGGATCTTTAGGTTAACAGGGAGGATGGGATCCACCCCATATACTAGGTGAAAAGGAGAATTTCCTAATGCAGCCTTCATCCAAGTTCTATCTACCCACAATGCGTATTTCTCTATCAATTTCTATATGATGTTTAACAAATTCTTGTTTGTAGACTCTGCTAATCCATTCCCTTGAGGATAATAATTTGAAGAAAACTTCAAAATGATTCCATGATCAAAAGCCCAACTTGATAATCTTATCGATGCAAAGGTAGATCCATTGTCACATACTAAAGCATAAGGAACTCCATACCTGGTTGCTATGTTGCTTTCCAAGAACTTGATCACATCCTCAGCATTACATGTCTTACTACTAATAGCTTCAATCCACCTGGTGTAATAATCAGTAATAGTCAACACATACCTGTGGCCTGAAGATGATGGAGGGTTAATAGGTCCTATGAAATCCATCCCCCATTGAGCAAATGGGCGCATCTCCATCACTGATTGCAAGGGCTGAGCAGTATACCTTTCTCTATTTGCAGCAACCTGACACATGACAACATTTAATGTGTTCAGTAGTATCTTTAAAAATAGTGGGCCAATAATACCCTACTTTGAGGATAGCATGAGTGGTAGCCAAGTATGATCCATGTGCAGTTCCAAACTTGTCATGTAATTATGTGAACACTTTGTTTGCTTCTTGCCTTTCTAGGCATTTAAGGTATATTACCTCATGGTTCTTCTTGAAAAGAACTCCTCCTTTTATCATGTACTTTTGTGATCTTATCTTCAAGGCTCTCCTTTGTGAGGCCTGCAACCTTGAAGGACATCTTCCAGTAATCAAGATATGCCTGATGTCTGAATACCATACTCTAGTATCCTTAGTATTTGTTACATATTGCTAGCTCATGATGTTCAGATCAATTTCAGATATCATCTGACTCAAGGCTTGTCCTCTTACTAATTTCATGGGTGTTATGTCCATATCATACTCTTGGAGGACAGTTATCCATTTGGTTCTCTTTTCACCTAGTTCACTTTGCATTAAAAGCATCTTCACTGCTGCATCTGGTACTACAGCGATCACTTTACTTCTCAAGATGTAATGTCTAAACTTCTTGACTACTCGGACCAGAGCAATTTCTTGTCTTTCAACTTCCATATATCTAAGTTCTACATCCCTGAAAGGACAACTCATGAAGGCTATAAGCTTTTCTTCTTTAGCCTCATTTCTTTGTGTTATTACTGTTGTAGACGTATGCTCTGAAGCAAATGAATATATGTAAAAATCTTTGGTATAATCTGGACTAATCAGAATAGGAGCATTAGATATAGCTTTATTGATATCTTCAAAAGCTGCTCTAGTTTCAGGTGTCCACTCAATTTTGGCATCCTTTTTGAGCATTGTATTCAATGGTCTGACAATCTCTGCAAAACCAGTAATGAATTTTCTAACAAAACTGATATTAGCAAAATAAGATTTGAGCTCCTTCTTACTCCCAAGAAGTTGTATCTTCATGATTGATTCTACTCTCGCGGGGTCAATGATGATCCCATTCTCTGTTATTAGGTGACCTAATAACTTCCCTGTGGTTACCCCAAATATGCATTTCTTAGGGTTTAAGGATATTCCATAATGTTCACATTTCTTTAGGACTTTCCTGAGGTCTTCTACATGATTCCCTCTCTCTTTAGAGAAAACAGTCAAGTCATCCATGTATATGACGATACATTTACCAATTAGCCCCCTGAAGGCTATATCCATTGCTCGCTAAAAGGTGGCTCCAGCATTTATCAATCCAAAGGGCATGCACATGTAGGTGAATATTCCCCACTTAGTGGTGAATGCAGTCTTCAATCTATCTATCTTGTCTACCATCACTTGGTTGTAACCTAAAAAACCATCCAAAAATGACATCATCTTTGCACCATTTACTATCTGCAAGACTTCATCTAGTGAAGGTAGAGGATAATTATCCTTTTTAGAAGCTCTATTTAAATTCCTGAAGTCTACACACAAACTAATGTCACCATTCTTCTTCCTTACTAGGACCAAGTTAGCCACCCATGTAGAATGTCTCACAAGGAATATGATTCTGGCATTAAGCAATTTCTTCACTTCTTAAAAATGATAGGTTCTAGCAGAGCATTAACAGGCCTTTATTTTTGTCTAAAGGCCTTAACATCTAGCTTCAAAGGTATAGTATGAGTGATGATTGAAGTATCATAAGTTTTCAACTCATCATATGTCCAGGCAATAACATGAATATAATCTTTAAGTGCTTGGGTTATCCGTACCATTTCTTCCTCTGTACACACTTTTCCAATCACGACATTCCTTTTCTCTACATCATGTCCTATGTTGACTAGTGAATATTCTCCTCCATCTGCTTTAGGGAGATCTTTCTGTTTCAGCATGTTATCTAAATCAAATGCTCTTTCTAATTCTATCATTCCTTTGGGAATCTTGTTACTAGGTAGCTCTATGATTTCTTCTTCTTCCCAGGTATGATCTTCCACATTTCTTACATCTATGATCTGTGTATCAAATACATCTCTATTAGATATGAAGTCTAAAATATGCTGGTCATCATCAAATACTTGGAGATTAACGACATTATCTGGTACAGAGGGTACTGAAACTAATTCAACTAAATATCTCTTCATAATAGATATGGATAGTGGTTCCAAAGTACTTGCAGCTTGGGCCAAGGCATATGTCCTGTGATTTTGTTCTCTAGGCACATGGGTGATGTTAAATGCATCAAAATCTTCTATCAGATCCCATACCCTATGTCTGTAATTAGACAACTTCTTGTAATTACAAGAATATATGCCTCACTTGTCTTACTACCAATTCTGAGTCTCCATAGACATGCAAAATCTTTACTTTCTTTCTGAGTGCAAAAAATATCCCATGAATGAGAGCCTCATATTCTGTCACATTATTTGTGCATGGGAATTGTAATCTATATGCTACCAAGTAGGATTTACCAGCTGGATCAATAAGATCTATTTGTACTCTAGCCCCTTATTTTGATTTGGATCCATCAAACCTGAGGATCCATGGCTTATCTTCAGTTAAAGGCTTGTCTGTGCCTTCTCTTTTCCTTTTAGCTCTAGCAGCTGCACTACTTGATATCCATCTTAATCTAGGTGTTTCAATCTCCTCAAACTTCACCTTATCTAACTGATGTGAAGCTGACATTCCCTTTTCTTCTTTATCATTAGAAGGAAGATCTTTTGAACAAGACACCATCTACTTTTCTAGAATATGCAAACATAATGAGCAAGTCATTTCTGAATATGGTGCTTCATGTAACCTGCACCATCCCTCAATTAGAACATCCGATGGGGAAGCATGCTGCTATATCATTTTCTAAATTTGTTATGATAAAAATTCCTTGAACTTGGTCAAATTACTATCTCTATCTTCATCAGATACCTCATAATCCAACTCAACGAAATAATCAGTCCCTAGGGTGATATTCTTATTGCTCTTAGAATTACTCTCGTTACACACCAATATCTCTTCCATACTCTAAATGGGATTTTCATCATGGTATATACTTTCTTCTATTTCTGCAAATGACAAACAAGAACCATCATCACTGTCACTATCTGCAAAACTTACCAGATATGACGATGAAGCCCTCTCACTACATGCTTGCTCCAGTTCCATCATATCTAAGCAAGCATCACAGGTCTTTTCAGAATGTGCTTCATCATGTAACCTACACCATCTCTCAATTAAAACATCTTCAACAGACATTTTCAACAATTGGCAATGTTGCACCTCTTTGGACAAGTGCATTTCAAAGTTCTTAAAGTGAACTACTACTATCTCATTTTCAAAACTACTATCAAATTCAATAATTATTCTATCATCCTAAAGATTGTCACTATGAACATGAACATCATACATGAGGATCTCCACTATCTTGACAGTCTAGGGTCAGATGGAATAGACTCTGGGTTCAACATCTACATACATGATTTCATTGGTTTTATTGTACTCGGTGATCATATGTTTCATGCGAGGTTCAACATCTATCCTTATTTGGTTAGGTATTCCTTTCCAAGGTAACCACATGTGACTGAAATTAGTGGGCATGTATCCATTGAGTGTTTTTGACCAATCCTTGCTGAGCAACATCCCATAGGTATCTGGTATATCTACTACCTAAATATCAATGTAGTATTGAATTCTTGGATTTGATGCTAGTTGCATATGGATATGAGTCAATTCTCCTATGACACTGACCTCTGTCTTATCTAATTGTGTTACTTTCTTCAATGACTTGGCAGGATTTTACCCTAAGGTGTTGCATATGGATAGATGCATTACATTAGTAGATGCACCTGAATCTACTAAGCAATTATGCAAATTCTTACTAAACATCCTTACGGTAAGGAGAAAAGGAGGTGATTCAGTTTTATCCCTATAAAGAGTCACGTGTAAAGTTTCTGTAGCTTGAATAGTAGCTAGAGTTTTTTTGTTTAACATTAATATCCTTAATGGTATGATCTTTATTCAAAGTCTAAATTGAGGTATGATTGTCTTCTTTTGGAGCAAGATCATCTAAGGATTTCATGAAAGCTTTTTTAATAGCTGGGGTTTTGAGTAGTTCTGACAATGATATACTAATCTTGATCTTTTTCATTTCATCTACTAAATATGTGACTAATTTATCAGACTCAGGGGATAGATTACCAACTTTTGGCACTGCATGTTGTGGTGCTAAGTACTGAGCATTAACTTTAGGAAATCGAGGGTTATTTCTTGCCTTAAGATCAGGAGGAGTGTTGAAATTATTTTGAGGCAAGGATGTAGTCAAAGGACCAGTAAGTCGATTGGAGTTATTCCTTAGGTTGTAGTTATGTCTACCCTAATACTGTTGTTGATAAGCATGCACTTCTTCATGTTCACTTGATGGCTCATTCTCATCCTCAAATGGAAAAACATAATTGGTTTCAAAAGCAATAGTTGATTCCTCACATGCTAAGGTGTAATTCTCAAGAGGAGACATGGTCTGCTGATGAGGATGAGTGATGAAACTTTCTAATACAAGAGCAGAATCATATCCACAAGAGACAATTGCATTTCCTTCGACA
Source organism: Cunninghamia lanceolata (assembly GCA_027924645.1). Classification (NCBI taxonomy): domain Eukaryota; kingdom Viridiplantae; phylum Streptophyta; class Pinopsida; order Cupressales; family Cupressaceae; genus Cunninghamia; species Cunninghamia lanceolata. The sequence continues at coordinate 5,076,939 of BSBN01000749.1, read as the reverse complement.
TAAGGTGGATTACCTGTAGTATTGGATACTTCAGCTTGGAATATACTGGTAGCTGTCCTAAACTATGTACAATCCAGCACTACATGAACATTGGTATTGTGTATCCTACACCAGTTTGTAAGGGTTGCTTCTGCTAGGTTCACTCTAGTGGTTTTCTTAGGATCACTAGAAGGCTGATTATCTAGGGGTGATGGCAGAGAACCATTATTCGGCCTAGAGTTCCACACTCTAGGTTGTCTAGGGGATTATTGTTACTACTTTTGTTATTATTGTTGTTATTATATCCCCTATCAGGATAACTAGATCTGTCATTGGCATATCCTCTATTTTGATTTGGTTGAGAATAGAAATTCTGACTCCTCAGCTGTGTGAGTATTACCTTTTCTTTTGTGTCACTGAATCACCCTCAGATATTTACCATGGCCCTCCTTCTAGCACTAATTTATGTTGATGATGATTGTTAGTCATAACAACATGCATAAAAATTTACACAACAAACCTTTATTATCTTGTAAAGTACGATCAGCTTAAGATAAGTTGATGACTCCAAGTCTCCATTGATTAGGTCATGATCATCTAACATTACTCAGAGGTTGATGTGACATGTTGTTTTCCATTTCAAGGGGTCTTACATTCATCTAGGTGATCGGTATTACACTATATTCTGTAAATTCACTCCACAGAGGTGTCAATCCTACACTATTTTCAAAGATTACTGAGATATTTGTAAGTTTGATCAATTCTTCTTATCATTGATCATTATGAACTTACTCTTCCTTCTACACTGTATTTTATTTAAATGATGTGTCTATAAATGGATATTTATATGCATTTCATGGATATTTATCTGAATTTGCATGATATTTATCAATTTGACATACTTTTACTCAAAATATGCTTTGTGTTTTCAATTGCCGACGGGATATCTGCATATTTCTTGTTTATTTACTTTTGATTGTACTTTATTTGCAATTATGGAGATGATCTGTAATGAAATCCAAAGAAATTTAAAAGAATACTTCTAATCTTAGTGAACCTTTAGTTATTGAATCACATACACACAAGATACATTCATAGAGAGAAGGAATCAAACCATAAGTCACCAGGATGTTCCACAGCTAGGTATGGTTGATGCTAACTTCAAAGGAACAAGGAATGAAAACAATATATGCAGGCTGAAAAGCACTCCCAAGGACCCAGCTAATCAATGCATATATCCAAATTCCAATCACAGATTACTCAAGATTTACAATGATTTGTAATCAAATTAGCTTCTCTTTCATTAAGTATGCAAGAACATGTATATTCACAATAACTTTGAAATAAGTCCTGGATTCTTCAGCAATCAAATTTCAATTAAGTTTTGAATGACTAAAAGATTGCACCCCTACACCTTTTATAGAATAAGGTGAGGACACAGTTACAATTGACCAACGGTCAAGATTTATCAATTTAGATTAATGGTTGACAATCCTCCTATGACTTAGTCAACTTTCCTCGTGGCACAGGTTGCCAACTAGCAACCATCTGTACGACTCACCATTTACAATTACCTCATGCATATGCTCACTTAGTGATGCATCCACCTTACTCTTCAGGTTCTTCTTCCTCATTTTGCTCTTGCTCATCATTCTCTTCATCTTCATCACTTTCATTATCACTATCACTCTGATATGTGGACCTTTACGGCTGTCCTGATATGTTCATATGCTTTTTCTATTCTATCAACCTCTCCCCCATCTTGGATTTTTGCTTTTGCTATTACATGTTTATGAGACTGGAACTTAGCCTTGAGAGCTTCCAGCTTACCTTTCCTGATGTTTAATGACTCATTGTATGTTTCTACTTTAACCATTATTCTCATAATTCTATTCATAACCTCTTCTAACAAGTGGTTGAGAGGGTCATCTACTCCTGGCTTAAAATTATCATGCAAAGCCTTAATAGCAAAATCTGCATCTTGGTTCTCTATTTTTCCTTCTATTTTTCCTTCCAAGGCCTCCATGATTTCTGCCTCATATGCCATCATGCTGTGTAGTTTAACACTAATATCCCAAAGTTTTCCATTGCACTTCTTCAAGACATCACACTCAAACCTAACATCTTCATACCATGTACTTGTCAGCAGGGCAGTATTATTATCTAGTACCTTATTACTTATCAAAACTTGTGAGTAAATGCTCTTCATCTCACTTAGGGCAGTCAGGTCCTTTTCCAACTGGAATGACCATTTTCTTGTATCATTCTGCATTTTATCTACCTTCCTCATTAGACTACTCAAAGAATTCCACCTCTACAGAGAGGTTCTCAACACATCTTTATCCCCAGTGAGCACTGAAAATATCCATTTCTCCATCACCATTGCCTCATGTTTCATCAGGTCCAATTTGGTGACATCTTCTTGTGATATGACAGTAAATGGGACTGCATGATCCACTAGTGTAGAACCAGGGTTAATTAACCCTTTTATGAAAGAATGCAATTGAGCAATGTGCTCCTTGTGTACTTTATTTTTCTCCTTTTCTCTCTTCACCCTTTGGGTTAAAGAATCAATAATATCTTTCCCTTCTTGGCCTTCCTGATCCTCATTGGCAAAACCCAGATCAACATTTGTGATTTGGAATTATTCTAGGCTTATTTTGCCTTTCTCTTTTTCTACTGTGGGAAGTGCTATCTGTGCGGTTCTTCTACCTGTGGTAGGATCTCTTTTTACGGCAGATGTTAAACTAGCCTTCCTCCTTGGTTTCATCATGTTCTCAGCGAACAAGGTGGAGACATCAAACTCTTGAATATCTGACACTTGTTCCATACCTATTTCCTTCTCTAGCCAATGAGGTACATCACCTCCAGATCCTTGGTGGCCTTTCTTAATATCATGTGTGTCCTATTCTCCAGTGTCCACTTCTATCCTCGGTGGAGAAGGCACCTTCTTAATTTCATCCTCATGTAGATCCTCATGAGGGGGATCTTGTTGGAGTTTTTCTTGTTGACAGGTCGCCTTCTGCAAAGGAGGACCCTGTGAAATTTCCACGTTTTGATCCTGTGCTTCATCCTGTACTCCCTCCTTTGGATTTTCAACTTCATCATTATTTTTCTCATCTTGTGGCATATTGACATCTTTGGATACATGTATGTTTTGCCCTTGAGGATCACCCTGATCATGGGTCACCTCCTGACATCTAGTCAGCGCACTAATATCGTGTGGCTTGGGGTCATCATGGCCCGATTTGTCCTCTATTCTTGGTACTTCCTTAAGTAGAACCTCTTGATCCTCTCTATCTGGATGTAATGTGGAACCTCCCTAAGTCTGAGCAACAGCAGCATCTGATATATCCTGATCACCCCCATTCTTTTGTTGGACTTCTAATATTTTGGGTTCGGTGGGTGCCTTGTGCTATTGTTGAGCCTAATCAAGAGCAGTGCCATCCTTCTCTATATTTTCTGCCACTCCAGTCTTCTTGGGTTCTCCAAGTGCACTTTCTTCTTTGCTTGGGCTTGTATCACCCCTATATGTTAAATCTATGGCTGCAGGACTAGTAACCTGATCAACCAATTCATCCAACCCTAACTGTTGGGCTGCCCTTTCTAGGCTACCTTGTTTCATTTCTTCTATTTTCTTTACTTCTTCCACCACCACCATCTGAGCTGATAGGGTTCCATGAGGGGTCATTCGGGTATTGGAAACTAGAGTTTCCATTTGTTGAGCAGCCACATCTTGGACCACTTCATCATCAGATAAGTCCACTATGTCATCTAAGGAGAAAGGAACCCCCTTTCTCGTCCTGAGTGATTCTTTAGTCTGCTCCTCTAATTTTTTGGTTTTGAATTTAATTATGATGGGAAGAGGACCATCATGCTGCAGTTCCTTCCTGAAAAATTCACCACCTGCACCTCTCAACATGATGGGGACAACATGGATATCCCCCCTCATGGCTATCCTTTGTTTCTTAGGCGGTGACATCAGTGACATCCCCCTCTTGTTCTTGCTAGCTACCTGTAATTCATCATCTTCAGGTTATTTATTCAACTATTCTTCTTCTAAGGGGTCTCCCTCTTCCACCTCATGTTGTAGGGCCTGGCCTTCCTCCTCCTTTGTAATTTCAACAGTAGGCCTCAAAATTCTCTTAGTTTTTAGTTTTTCTGTCAGAGGCTATGTAGATGAGGTAGATGCCAGAGCTGATGTAGATGCACCTGCAGTTGTAGTGGGAACCCTCTCTATTATCAGCCCCCTTGGTTCATCCTCACTTTTCTTACTCTTAGGGGGAATCCTCTTTTTTTTTCTATAGGCAATCTCTCCCCATTGGATTTTCTCTTCGTAGTGAGGAAGTCATCATATTCCTCATCAGACACTTCCTGCCTTTTCTTCTTGGTATCAACTATATGGGCAACACCCCTTTTCTTTAATCTGGATATCTTTTCATCTATCCAAGCCTGGGTTAGCTGGATCACCCCATTTGTTAGCCGATCTAAGGATATATCCTCATATTGTGTAAGATTTGGGGCTGATATGGTGTCATTATACAACTTATGGTCCTCATATTCATTAGACATGATTTTCCCATCATCCCTACGCAGTTGTGCTGGCACTGGGATGCTGTCAAAGGTTTTTATTTGATTCAAAGTGATTCGTTGATATTTCCTTCTTCTCACCTCAGCCTCATCATCACAATCAATCCAAAAGTCCTCTAGATGCTTTTGATGTATTGGTTTTCCTAGTATCTTCTGCATCCTGCCATAAGGATCATATGATCTAGCTAGGGGAAATGGCTATAAATACATCAATTTTAACCCCCTGATGACATGCTTTATACTCTCTAAATCTGGGTACATGGACCAGCCCATGGATACTAGAAATAAAACTGGAGGTATCTTATTTTGTGCCTTGTAGGCCTCGACTATTGTGGATACCTACCTGACAAATTCCATCAAGATGACCCCATCAGTGGGGTATCTTGGCAACATAAGAGGCTGTCCCTCAAATCCTTCTATCCTGATGTATGAGAAAGTGGCAAATTGGATAAACCATGCTCCATGTCAATAAATAATTTCCTAAGCCTGCATGCTCAACCTTTTAGTCCTATCCTCCTCCATAGTTCTAACCAGATGCATAGAGAATGTATCATTCACCAGTTTATAGTCCAGGAGCTACACCTTTCTTTGCAATTGGGGATAATGATCCCATATGTGTGCATCATCAGCATCACCACCAATCTTACCCACAGTCTTCAAAGCATCAAAAGTTCCCTTATATGCACATGAGTACACCACATATGAAGTCATGTAAAATAAACATGTTTGGCCTCTCAGGCTCCTCATTCCTTCATCCAATGCATCACTGATAATCTTTGCCCATAGGGGCTAGTTGTCTGCATATAAGACCATTTGGATGATCCCAAACATCTAATTCTCAAAATTTCCAGCATGAGGCCTGCCAGTCATCTTGCTCAGTAGGGCAATCATATATTTGTATTCATCATCAAAATTGAACTTGTACAAATGCACAAGTAGCCTGGCTGAGGCAGTATATGTACTACTCTTTGACCTCCATTGATACATCTTCATCCTCGCATTCTTCTTGTTATTGTTATACTCTATTTCTAATTTGTGCAAGTCCACACTCACTATCTTCTTCCCAACTGGCAAATTGAAAGTGGCAGTAATGCCCTTGACTGAGAAGTCTACATATATCCTCCCATGCTTCTCTACCTGCCTGGTTTCAGGTTTGTAATTCCTTGTGCACTCTACTACCAGCTCAAGAGCATCCATAGCATAAGGGAAACCAGCTGCATGCCACATTCCTAAGACAAACACCCCATCCAGAATGGGATTATCCTTATCATGATCCAATTTGGTCGACCATACTACTAGATCTGTATCCCCTTGATGTATATCACCAATAACTCTGAACTTGAACTACACTCCCTTAGGCTACACAAACATGGGCTTGAGGAACTCCACCTCAGACCTATTTCTCCTAAGATCTACCCTGGATTCCTACAATAAATATGATATGTTTTACCCTACAGTGTCCACATGCATTTCTACAACATCATGTACTTCTATCATGTATACTCTAAATATTACTCTTCATTTTACTGTTATATGTATTACACAAAGCCATACCCCAGTAAGAATGAACATCCTACCTAAAATTATAGAAAACAACAATGGGAGGGTTTTACAGTTACTTACCTGACAGTGCTTTCTTTTGTATTAGATAAGTGATTATGGAGAAAAACTATAAACGCTTAAGATCGCCCATTCTGTTACGTCGAAGAATCCAATCCGTTGACAGGTAGCTGGTGAGGGTTTGACTTGAGAGCTCTGTAATTTCTCAATTTATTGCAAGGTGAATGAAAATGATCTTTGAATTTTACCTTTAAAACAAATCAACAGGATAGATTAGGGTAAAAATGCATTGTCCTGATTAAATCCGTTGATCACCTACAAGGAATCCACAGATGTCGCCAAGTGTTCAATTTGTATTTGTAATCAGCGAGAATTCATCTACCACATTTAATTGCATTTAATGTTAAAGAAGGGGGGGTGATCTTAGAAAGATCGGGGGATATTCAAAATATGACCCCCACCCTATAGTATGACCCCCCTTTGCTTTTGCGCGGGATCACTAATTGTAAATAATCGGGTGATATGGTCAAAGTTTGACTATGCGTATATTAGGTCACGAAATTAAGATCAAAGGATATTCAAAATATGACCCCCACGGATAAAATGACCCCCCCTTTCAAAAAAGATCGGGGTGACATCATCCTATCATCGACGTTGTTTAATTGTTATATTTTAATGACATCATCATCATATTAAAGAATATGACGGATATCGGATGCATACCCCCCATCATGGATAAATGGAATGATGATGTCATCATCAGTGTGATTTCCTTAATTCACTAAAATCTGATGACGTCACCGTCATATTGACATAGGGTGATTTTGCAATGAGGGTGATATTCGTAAGATGACTAATGTTAGAAATATGACCCCCTCACAGATAAGCGAAGTCTTTCTGACGGGTAGGTATCAGCTCCTATTAAAATTTGGTGTTCGAACATCATGCACCGAGTGATTAGCAGGTGATAATCCTATATTAGGGTGATCTTATCAAATATGACTGATGTTAGAAATATGACCACCTCCCCTGCGTGGGATATCAGGTTTCACCAAACTTTGAGTCAACATAACTCTCTTCCCTTAGACAATTTTGGGGTGATCTAAAAGGCAAACCTTCTTGGAATTTTGAGTACTTTCCAACCATGATGTTAACAATGGGAACTACTAACTTTGGCAACTAACCTCATCATAGTGACAAAACCACCCCCTTACAAGATGACATGCATGACTGATTTTACCAAACTGCCCAAAGCAGAAAACAAACAAGCCAAAGCAGAAAGAAAAATTGGGTCCCTATTTTGTCAAAGCAAAATGGGGCATGTTGTGTAACCACACAACAAAACCTAGCTACAGTTCAATTCAATCCCCCAAACATGGATTTTTCACTTCTAATAACCAATCTCCTCTCAATTTCAATAATTACCATGACATGCCCAAAAATCCTAATAACTTTTGCTCAAAGTTTCATACTAATGACCCTGATAGAACTACTAATGAGCACATTAAGATATTTGAAAGCAGTATACTCATGCTACATGTACAACATAAGGATGTGGTCTGTAGCTTGTTCCCCTACTCACTATAGGATGAAGCTTATTACTAGTTTTCTAACCTCCCTTCAATTTCCATCAATTCATGTCTAAGTTTAAAAAATGCATTTCTAAACCGCTTCAGGATGCCCACCACTCTTGTTAACATTTATAAGTCTTTTGTGGAGATTCATAGAGCTGAAGGACAACCGATAAGTTCCTTCAACAATTAATTTCATAAGGCATACAACCATATTCAAGCTCCCTTTGACCTTTCTCAACTGGCGGTTCTGCCCATTTACTATGCAAAGCTGGATAAGTTGACGTCCATGTTTGTTAGGAGAGCCAACCCAAATCCAACAACTCTAGTTGAGACATATCCTGGAGCCATTATGGTGAACACATAGTTAGGGAAAACTGTAATAGGGCCACTGAATCATATGGGGCCCACGACCATGCCAAACTAAATACCTTTGATTAATCAGGCCCTAGCCAACCAAACCCCAGTAATGAACCTAATTCCAGTCCCTATAGAAACATAAGCCTTGGTTGTTCACCTTGGAGCTCCAATCTCAAAACTACCACTAGCATAAATGACTTTCCTTTAGTCAACTGAGGCTACAAAAGCCAAGGATGACAAAGATGATATGAGGGAGTTGGCAAAGCAGATGAAGAAACTTACAGCTGAAGTGACCCACTTAAGAAACTAGAATGCTTATCTGTAGCAAAGAAATTAGGGTCAGATCCAATACCAGAATTAGAATTACCAAAGGCCCAATAGAACATGGAATACTCAGCTAAATAATGGTGGAGTCCCCTCACCACTAGAAAGTCAGAATATAGAAAATTATTCACCAGGCCAGGTGATGTTGGCAGAAGTAGTGTTATCTTCATGGTGCAGGATCCACAACACAAATGAACACTCTGAGTTAGACTATCATGAATTCCAGATAACATTTAGTATTTTCTAGAGGGAGGTCCAGAATGTGGAAGCCCAAGAGACTCCACCCATGGGGTATGACCTGGTACCCACTCAAAGGTATGACACTGCCCTTGTGCTAGATAGTTACATTTTCCCTTTCCAAGATGAAAACCAACCTGAGGAAAAAGAGGTTGAGAAAGTAAATGCTTACTAGTAGTATAATAGGACCCCATACAACCTCAAAAGTAACAAACCAAAAGGTCCCTTCACCACCTCCATGACCCCAAATAACTACCAAGTCCCACCTGACTCAAAGGCTTCCAATAATCCTAAGCCCCCTAAGGTGGTATCCCAAGATATAAACCAAACTCAACTGGCTGAGTCCTCTCAAAGGTTTGAAATGGCTAAGTTAGGATAGTATGTGTTAGATGAGCTTAAAAGGATGAAGGTCAGTTTGTCAGTGTTTGAAATAATGAAAGTCCCAGAGGTTAGGTCAGCCTTACTTCAAGATCTTTTGAAATCAGTCCTGGCCTCCTGTGGTGCCCTTTTGATTGTGATCAATTGTTGCAGCAAGGAGGATTTATCACCGTTCTCTTTAAATCTTGCAAAGAAAGCATCACCGAGCTAATCCCATGTAGATATTTTGTTTGCAGTGAGAGATCTATACCAATCCAGAGCCTTCCCTTTGAAAGAGGCTGCTAACAATCTTATGGCCACATTCTGTTGAGTGATAACATGTACTACACACACATCAGATACATCTTGCAGATGCTCTTCAGGTGTCTTAAAATCTTCCCCACTGAACTTAGGTAGAGCCTTTAGAGCATTGGCTAGAATAGCATCCCAAGTTGCTGGTGGTACTGGGAGAATTAGAGGACTGCCAGTTTTCCAATTTGTATAGTTCCTCGGGGCTACAAGTGCTCCCATATTTACTCTTTGTGCTACTACAAACTAATTCACTCTTCTCCTTGAAGTAGCTACTAATGGTGGAAAAAGAATGTCTGGATTAGCAGCAGACTGAGCTCTTGTTGTAGGTCCACAGCTCTGGCTCCTTATTGCTCTCTGGCTCATACGGTCTTGACAGAAACTTCAAGAAAGGTCCCACCAGGTGTGCCAAAAACTGTTGATGTATAAAATTGCATAGGTTCTAACACCAACATGGGAAGTTTCAAGAATGTGGAACTTGCTACTTGAAACAACCTCCAGATTTTAAAGAAGATGGCTCTTCTCTATTTTAAATGGGTTTTGAGGAAAAAGGGTAAGAAGTTAATAGAAATACAAATACAATTAAGCAAATCTAACTATGGTGATGTGCCTGAGTAAAAGTATTCCTTTCAAATTAAGCACAGTGAAACTATTCTCAATATTTAGTTATATTAAAGAGCGGATACTGCATGATTAACATAAACAGATGGAATGAATATAATCAAAGGCTCACAATCAGACACTTTACAATGACACGGATAATATCAACCAAGGCACAGAACAAAGTTCTTCTCTTTAATCTTCCAGCAACATAAAAGGCATAGATACATGCACAGGTACATTAACTTTCTTATCAAGAAACAATAAAATAAAGGCAAAATGATATCAACTGGCCACAGCAAACTTTGACTTCTCTTTTTTATTTTGACAAAACTTATCAAAAAATATATCTATAGCCCGATCTTTTACAAATATCACATATTTATAACCTAAGATCTAACTCTAGATTGTTTGTAATAACCGAATCCCAATGGCCCAACGGAACTGAAGATAACTGGAAGTCCCTGAACGGTTACGATCATTCAAATCTGCAATAGTCTTTCATTTCCTGCATGCTCATTGGCGGGGGCAAAATATATGTGGCACAACTCCTTCATTAAGACATAGACACTTGGCGAGGCCCACGTACCTGAAACTTAAAACATAATGTGACAGATGGCGGCGTCCATAGAAAAATGAGAAACTCCTTTGTTTCTAAGAAGTCAATAGGAAAATGACACTTGTCGCGTTCCGCAGCTTTCAGAAACATCTACGTGTCTTCCTCCGCAAAACCCTTAAAACTGTGTCTTTATGCTTGGGTGACCTCTGCTTATGACATCTATCGCAACCCACATCACTTCTTATGAAACACATTAAAAGATGGGACCCACAGTCTTTAGCACTCACTACCTTCAAAGGGAGAAAACTAGGACAGATGGCATCTTCCGCACACACGACAACTAACATGTGGTGGCACTCGCATCACTGCTTGAAACATTGAAAACTTTTGGAACTCCCCACGAAAGATGACACTAGGCACAATCCACATCACTTTAAAAACTTTAATTTTCTCACTGAAAAGGGTCATAAACAAAACTACTCTTCTTTTGCAACCACCACGTGGCATTCTCTGCGCTCTTGAAACTTGAAACAGACTGTGGCCCACCATCTCTCATTACAAGTATCAAAACTGATATAGAAAGAAACACGTGGCAACTTCCACAACAAAATAAAGAGACATGCTGCAAACTCCATGGAAAAACATAGAACTTTAGGGACTGCCTCTGCATGCTACACGTGGCGATCTTCCTAGCAAAGCTGAAACTTGAAAAACTGAAACAATTTACAACATGGCGCGCTTTGCACAAAATTTAATATTAGAAACAATACTGCGGCTTTAACTAAGGCTTGACATTTGGTGGCTTCCGTAGACCACAGAGAGTATTAGAAACCTGCCTAGCAATATCTTTAAAACATACACAGAAATAGAAGAGACCCACGGACTTGCTGCGACTGAAACAAAATGTAGAGTTTTGACACTCTACAAGTACTATGATGAAAACCTGGTAAACAAGTGTCATGGTAGGTTACTCAAAATATGTCACTTCTACTTAAGGGCAACTGATGTCACTTCTGTATCATATACATCCCCCCATCCATACATACGCATTCTGTTTTTCCCTTTCACCCTCCTTTTCGAGAAAGTTCATGAGGTGTTGATTCTTTATGTAGCTTGACACAAGTTTTCATTGATGACCTTGGTTGCTCAAGGATGGGAATTAATGCAATTGCACACACTCAAGCATTTGGGATATGGATAACTATTCTGAGTTTGAGATATCTACTTCCTTGATATTGTATCATGTTGTTTAGTTTAATGTGTGGGAAACACAGAGATTCTGGGTTTGAAACTGATGTTTATCTTAGAAATGCTCTAGAGCATTTCCCCAGTAGAGTTTCCATTTATTGTGCCTTGCACACATGCCACATTTTATCAAATAGAGATCCCCTTTTCTCTGGTTTGATTGAGCCCTGGCTTAGTCTCAGTCAATTCCTTTTGAGGAGATGTTCAGTTAGCAAGGTCAAATAGGTCCATATGGGAGTAAAACTTGAATTTATCTAGTAAGAACATGATTAAATCATTAAAGAAACTAACTTGATAGGAAACAAGTCATTTTTCTATCCAATTCCAAGCCTTTGAAGTCTTTTTCACTAGAAAGCTCTGTCACTGCACTTGCACTAAAATCCAATTGCACTGGATATTAGCGCTGAAGTCTCTTTTGCGCTAAAAAATGCTTATACTGGACTTGCGAGGAAAAATCATTGCACCAGACATAGTCGGTTGGCATAAAAAAGCTAGCTACTCAGTAGACATCAAAAAGCCTGCTAGTTGATAGAACTCCAAAACCCCACCAAGCTTTGAAACTGCTAACTGCGCGCCACTCTATTTTTATACTCTGCATTAATGGTTGATTACTTGGGGTATAAAAGGTTTCAAATTCATCATTTGAGCTCACTTTGTATTTAAACATCTACGAGGAGCTCTGTAAAACAGTTATAAGTGATTCAACGGCATTGTGCAACTAATTGATGGAACGATTCGACAAAAACAACCTCTCATTTTCATAGCTCTATGAACATAGGTCGATGCCATCAAATCCTAGTTTCTACAATGAAAGATTCTTAGTCCAGGGTTAAATTGATTTTTAGTATTCATAGTTTTAAAATCCTTTAATTTGTTTCTAAAGAGCTGTTTGAGAATTGCTAGACTTGAGTTTGAGTTGAACTAGTACAAATGAATCTTTAAATGTGCATTGTCTGATTTGTGGAGTTTTTTCTTCATGGTATGGGAGTTCATTTCTTTGACAGTTTGTAGTTAGAAATCCTCTCAAAATATCATTTTGAAACTTAGGGTAAAGAGAGCTCAAAATTTAGAAATTTGTCTTAAAAGAAAGAGCCCTAGTCTTGAAATGTGCATCACAAAACACATCTGACAAACATTGAAATTCCTACAGGACGTTTCCCAAACCAAATTCTTTGTGGAACCAAGGACTTAAGAACTAAAACATGATTGCACCAGATCGGTGCTAATTTCCCATTTTAATGGATGTGTCTGGTGCCCTTCATTTTCCCCGCTAGGTTCATTTCTCCATTTTGTGCTAAAATTCTTCCTTATCGGATTTGCGCTGAAAAGACTTTCAATAGGATATGTCAAGTAGAAGGCAAAATCACTGCTAACTGAGTATTATACACCTTGTGCTAAAATTCTTGTCTCCCAACTTGCATAAAATTTACTTCTCACTGCATATATCCAGTTGGGGGCATAAACCCCACTTATCCGGTGCAAATCTAAACTTTCACTAACATAAAGTAAATCCCTATAAGGGACTTAGCATTAAAAAGTCATGTCATCAGACATATCCAGTAGGACCACAAAACTCCACATATCATGTTGCACTAGAAATCCCTGTCAGGAGCATTCTAAATTATTTTCACTAAATTCACCTCCATTACACATGTCCAATGACCCTCGATTTCCCTACTATCTGGTAGCACCCGAAATGTCCGCTTTATCTGGTAGACTTAAAACCCCTAAACTTTGTGCATAATGCAATTTTAAGATTTTTTCTAAGGAAAAAGAGTTTATCTAATCAAGTGACTTAATCTTAAAGATAAAGGTGAGGGTAATTTGTATGTTTTGTTTAAATTTGGGGAAATCATGCATCTAGGGTTAGCATTTATTGCACAAATCCAGTAGGGCCATGAAAGCCCGTTGGACTACTTTGACTACTTCTCTTGTATGTTTATGCAATAAATATTAGAGGATAAGATAACATGCAGATATTTAACTTGTCAAGTAGATTTCAAGGGTTTTAGGATTTAATAAAAAGGGTTTCTATGATAATTTGTGACTTAGGATATAAATTGTAATCAACTAACTGTCTCAAAAACCCAAGTCTAGAATTCCTAGGACAATTGAATTACAAAGTTTACTTATTAGGTTTGGTCCTGCAGGATAAATGTCTTCTCAGGCTACAACCATGAAGTATGAATTCAAAGGAATTCCTCTAGTAACCAAAATTATTTCAGCATGGAAAAACATTGGAGATACAGACCTGGGGCACATAGACATAGAAGAATTTAGAACCAGAGTCCTAGGACCTAATCCCACTCCACCGGCCAAGAAGATCAAAGACAATGGGATAGGTGAAGCAACTGTATTTCCTACATTAGTGTATTGCCCAAAACGGATTGTAGCTTGTGCCAATAGATATGATCAAGTAACCAAAACTATTCAAACCCAGGATGGGTAGATTTTGGCAAACCTAAGTGCATAGTCCATTGTAGAAATCTTTGACAAACCTGTATTTTCAAAGCTCTTCGTGATGGACAAAGAAGAAGCTGGTAAGATGTATAAGAAAGACCTAGAGGCCTGTAGGAAACAGATAAATGAAGGTTGGATGAAGGATAAAAAGTCAACTCTATCAAAACTCCCTTACACTTTATGTAGGAGTGATTTCAAGGAAGAAATTAGAGATTTGGTAACAATTCTGAGCAAAATTATGGGACTGCCCACTACTTCCACATTTGAAGGGTAGATGTTTCCATCTGTTGAGGAGATCTTGCATGGAGATAAGAAGATGCATTGGGCTTAGATTCTCAGCAACAATATTCATGAAGCCTTTGTTGCCTTTAACACAAATGAAACCTTTAGTTGGACATCTTACATAGTGTATGCTCTAGCAAGGTAGGTGGTATATCCTTGACTCCCTAGGTTAGCAATTGTTGGAAATGCAGATGGACAGTTTAAAGTATATGAATGTTATACTCAACTTGAGAAATCCAAATCTCTAGTACACTATAAGTGAGTTAATGACGCCTTTACTATGCACATTACTCAAATCCTTCAAAATAACATTTCAATGAGATTAACTCTTGAATCTACAAATGTTGTTCAACTTTATGGGAGATGGTATATTCAATTCCACAAATTTACTTATCTGAGAGTTTGAGGTTTCATAGGAGCACCATACAGGCTACCATGCTACCCTACTGACAAGGTAGTGCTCCTTGAATTGACGAGACAACTCCTTCCATGTGCAGAGAAATTGAAACACTTGTACAAAGCCTACATCAAGTTCCCAATGCTATTACGAAAGGGCAATTACTCTTGTACCACTCTTAGAACAACAAAACACTCTGATACATAATTACAATTGTTGAATCTCCATTTATATGTCAAGAGGAAGCATTTTGATCCATTCAGAGTGATGGAGAGGCATGTGAGCAGAAAACTGTTCCATAAAGAACATCTCAAAGATTTCTGGGCAAACTATGGAGATGATTATGAAGTGTTAAGAAGGAATTCCTCTAGATTGTCCCTAGATTTTATTAAGAGGTTTCAAATAATGCAAGTCCCAGATCAAGTGGTAGATGATGATAACTTGATACAAAGGGGGCCATGGGAAGCATTATTTAATCAGCTCATTCCTTTCCCTAACTAGGCTAACTTGGAAGAGAGCTCACTAGATGAGTACATGAAAAACCCAATAAACTTAAGCAAGAACTGGGTCAAAAATCAGATTGCAACTCTGGAACAAGCAAGTACAACCTTGACTTATATAGGACATGCTCAAGAAAAGGTCAACAGTGATGAAGAAGATGAGCCCATGGAAATACCTGATCCAACAAAGGAGGTAACTAAAGATAATGTTGTTGGAGATGTACCTGAGGGAGATGATGAAGAGAGAATTCCTAGAGTAGAAAAGGGGAAGGCCAAGAAAGCCCCTCCTAAGATATGAAAGAAAGAGAATCTTCCTAGGACCAGGGCTACTAAAAGGAAGGATATGCCCAGTGGAAAAGGGGAGACATCCAAATCTAAGAAATCAAATGTGATGACCTTTATAGCCTCTTCCTCCACTACTCTTGACACTTCATCACTTGTTTCTCCATCCACCATTACCACTACATCCTCTCCTTTGGTTGTAGACTCAAATTCACCTAGTTCCCCCTCCCCACCTGCCACTTCTTCTATTGTTTCTTCCATCTCTTCATTACCTTCCATTTCCACTATGTCTCTACCATCTATCTCTTCCATATCCACCTCCACACCTCTATCCATTTCATTTTCCACTCACTCCATCTCCTCCACCTCTTTCTCCACATAATTCTCTCTACCACCCATTTCTACCATCCTTCACTTTGCCATCACTCAACCTTTCTTCACCCATCTCTATCTCCTCCATGTTTTCTTCCCCTTTTGTGCCACCATCTCTAGGCTTTGCCTCATTTGCCAACGTATCTCATGTTTATTTGCCACCAATTGCTACCAATTCTTTTGCTATGGTAAGTAGTTCTTTGTCCCATCCTATTATTGTCACTAAAGATTCTGTCAAAGTATCCTTAGTTGTCCCCTAGTTACCTAGTATAGAAAAAGTATGTGCAAAATTGGAGTCTCAAGAGAAGGAAGCTATTGAAGATATAACAAATGAACCTCTCCCTGACTCTAACACCATCAAGGTAGTTGAAATAATAGATAGTCCAACAGAGGGGGCAATAACAAACACAATTTTGGAAATAGCTCAAAAGGTAGTCTTAGAAAATTTGCAGAACATAGAGCAAGCAGACTCTCCCCAAGATGATATAGAAAATAATGATCAGGAAGTATGTGAGGACAAAGGGATAGAGAAGGAGCTAGGGATAGAGGACTTTCATTAAGATTCTTTCAATAAGGAAAATAGTCATAGTGACTCTCCAAAGGACACTTCCATTGCACCAGATTGGTTGTAACAGAGACTAGGTAATAAACCTCCAGAAGTAGAGCTAATGTTATTAGAGTTGGATGCATTTTTGGCCAGATTAGAAAAACCAAAGAAACAGAAGAAGGCCAAGATTCAATCAAGGATCTACAAGGATACAAATAGATCATGTATTGCAGAAGTGGTTGTCCCTCTGAAACAAGCCAGTAAAGAGGATGTACAACCAGAAGACTACACAATCATGACAATAAATTTGGAGCTTGCATCAAGAGAGAAAGAAATTAATGAGTTCAAAAGGTGTGTGTCCACCATTCTAGATCGACTAAATAAAGATGATCTGATCAAATAACAACTGAAGCAGAAAAATGAAGAGCTTAGATCCTGTATCAAGTTCTTAATTCAACCAATGAATGCAGATGGGGAACTAGAGGTAGTTGTTGGGTCGAATTATTGACTTCCTTTCATAATGTTTTTATATGTTTTTAAGACCTTTTCATATGATCCTTCAGATGCTTTATAGACATTACCATTATTATGTGTTGTTTCCCATATACTTTTCAAAGACTTTAAACCTATGCCAATAAAATGGAATATGGTGGTTATATTATCAAGTGGATGACTTAAATTACAAATATACATGTAATATAGATAGAATTCCATAGTTTAATATGAAATCTATCTTGTGTGTATATGCTTGGATGATTAACCTTGTGCAGTAAAGACATGGCATCTAGGAAGGAGTAATTGTAGCAAGTTGTAGAACAGGGGAATTAAGTAAGTGCAGTTCAAATGCCAGAAGCGGAGACCTATGGGGATGAATGTGATCATCATGGAAGAATAAATACAAGGAGAAGAAGACTTGTTCTAGGACTCTAATCATAGCTTATGTGTTTTCATTCATGAGCCGTTGAATAGGAGTTTATGTTTGAATGGAACTCTACTTCCTTTGTTTCAGTTTAGATTAATAAATTGATCTCGAACCTATACCCTGATATCTAGGGATGAATTGATGATCAAGTTAGTTGGTAGTTGCATCGTACTCTCCCATTTTTGTATAAGTTAGGAGGGATGAGTTTGATGGTAAGTTAGTTTTTTTTTTAAGATACTTTAATTTACAGTTGCTCAACAATTACTCTGTTTTGATGTTGGAAGATCTAGACATGTTTTATTGAATACAATTTGAAAAGATCATGTTACTGATATGAAGTGAATACAACTGTGTTATGAGAATCTAAAGTAGATTTAGTTTCCCTGAGATAGTTCCCTGAGCTAGCCACTCAAGGTACTAATCCTCACTTCGTAGATTTCCTTATTTATTCATGCATTTCTAGTTAAAATTGTTTCATGTTATTTTATAGAGTTGCATTATGGAATGAGTAAGATATCTTGATTACTATTTCCAGTAGTTGTGATTCATGAATAGAGTGCATATTTTGAATCCTCCAAAGGTTAGTGCTAGTCCTTTCATCGTTTTGAATTGTTTAAAGTAAATCTATAATTTCTTGTTGAATATAGTCATCTTCTGCTTCAACTGAGGGTACCCATAGCAACTGGATTTTAAATTGTTTTTGTTGTTCTTACATTTCTGTGCATTCTAGCAAACTGAACTAATTAGAATAGGTCTGTATGAGTTAGTTTAGGATAGAAATGAGTCTTGAAGGCATAGATAATGCAAGCATCATCATAAGCTTATGCTCCTTGGTCAATAATTCAATGTAGAAATGCAATGATAGAGTGGCTTGTTCAGTTAGGTTTAACCCTGGATTTTGTTTAAGTCTACAATGCATTAGTTTTCCTCTACAACAGCACCCTATCTTCTTTCCAAAGAGGAGCTAACAATTTTTTATAAGATTAAAACTACTACAGCGGCCACAGATGAATGGTTTCATAAAGTTTACACAGAAGGCTATGAAGTGATTCTTTTTGCAATTGAACTACATAAGGATTTTTGCATATTGAAGTCCAAACAGGAAGAGGTCAATAATGATTGTACTGCATATGAAGACTACTACTCTCATATACATCCTAGAGTGTAGTCCATGGTTAATCTTCCTGATGAAGTTCTGTTAGCAAAAGGCATTTTGACCCAGGACAAATTAGATAAGCCCACACAATAGTTGGAATTAATTAGATTAAGAAAGGAAGTTTTTGATAAGGCCAAAGGTTCTTTTGGCATAGCAAGATCCCAAATTATGGAGGTGATTTATAAAATAAATGATGTATTAAGAGCCTGTACAAATTTTGATCTCGATGATATGACCCCAATAATTATGCAAGAATGTAAAAATAAGTTGCATCATGTTATTCATGGGGAGTCACCTCTTAATATGATTGGGAAATTGGAAAAAGTTAGTGATCTCTGGGCTAATTTATAGAATTCAAAAGAAATAGAAGATCAAGAGATGCAGTGTATTACAAGTTTTCACAGGAGGTTGATAGGCTGAGGTTCAGAATAGATTATATCAAGGATCTAAATCCAGCAAATGTAAATCTAGCATTGTCATCTCTTATAGCATATAATAACAGAGAAGATGAGAAGAGTAAAGTCAACCTGGATGATGAGGATCAATAGAATATTCCAGCTCAAATATTAAAATCACGTCACTCCACTTCAGCTACAATTTTTTAGGGTCATATGGCTTTATTTTGACTTTATTTTGTCTTAAAAATTGGCTCTTTGTGTTGTACAGCCAAATAGGTATTTATTTTGTCTATGTTCAATGTATTTTAAGGTTATATTTTGTTTTTTTCATAGATGACAAATGTAAACATGAAAATATAACAAACTACTATATCTCATATAATGTAATGTAAATCTGGACCCTTGATGTTGAGATAATCTCCACCATCCATCAAAAACTCAGTATGGTGCCTCCTCTATAAAAAGTACCATTATTTTCCTCATTGTAACACACTCTTGATAGTTAATTGCTGACACTATGCCAAAATTCTGATTAATACAATGCAAGCTTTGCAGGTTACTAGAATTTGTGTATTGTGTTGTCTATTTTGGTTTCATGGTTCACTTCAAATTTGAGATTAAATAAATGTGCTATTGCAATGTTGAGTTGATGTTGAATATATCTGATGAGTGCTTTGGTCCATACTATTGGGGCTTGTTGATTATAAATTACTGTGCATACTTAGCCTGGGCCCTTCTATCAAATTCAGTTCAATTGCATTTCATAAGTTAAATTATGTCATTGTTAGGGTATTTAATGAATGAATGTGATTTGAAAATCTTAAGATTCCATAGGTGATTGCATCATTTTCTGCAAAATTATGGTATGCAGCCTGATAAATTAGAGAGTGGTTTATTGAAAGCATTTTTCTATCAACAATATTTCCTTCATTGTGATTATCACATAGGATTTCACTTTCTTTTCTAAACCCTTTATCCTTTTGCATTTTCTTTAAAACATCTATTAGATTTAGGTTTCTGAGCAACAATCATATTACAAATGTACTGAAAACATCATAGGGTTTTGTACCTTTGCTGTCATAGTTTCATCAAACCCTATTAGTGCATGTAGGTCCCCTTAGTTGGTACAGTTGAAACATTCCACTGAAGTTATTCTTACAAGCTAAGACCTAGCTATATAAATCTTGGGGCAATCCTATTCTGAAGTGTTAGGATAGGATTCCTTTCAAGAGAGGTGAGATACCCTGGTATTTCATCTACGTTGCTTTGTGCTAAAACCACCATCAACAGAATATTTGTGGCATATTATACAAGTATTTCAAAGGCTGAGAGAAGAGAAATTGTTGATAAACATCAAGAAATATAATTTCATGGAGACAAAATTGGTATATTTGGGATTTGTGATTTATGTGGAGGGATTGAAGATGGACCTTGAGAAGGTTAGAGCAATTGTTGAATGGTCAATACTTGTGAACATTGGAGAGTTAAGATCATTTCATGGACTAGCAAGTTTCTACCAGAAGTTCATCAGAAATTTCAGTACTATATCCACACCAATGACAAAGACAATGAGGGGTGACAGAAAGGATTTGAAGTGGACATCAGGAGCACAAAAGTGATTTGAATTGTTGAAGCAGAAAGTGACAGAGCAACCAGTTTTAGCATTACCATATTTTGACAAAGTATTTCATGTGGATTGCGATGCCAGTGGAAATGCAATAGTAGTATTAAGTCAAGAGGGGAGACCAATAGCATATTTCAGTGAGAATTTGAATGATGCAAGGAGGAGATATTCAGATTATGATCAAGATTTCTATGCCATAATTCAATCCTTGAGGAAGTGAAGACATTACTTGTTGCCAAAGGAAATTGTATTGTACACTGATCATCAAGCTTTGCAGTATTTGAATAGTCAGGGGAAGTTGAATCAAAGACATATGAGATGGGTAGAGTTCATGTAGAGTTACACATTTGTATTGAATCACCAAAGTGGGAAGTCAAACAATGTTGAAAATGCATTAAACAGAAGGAGGAATTTGTTGACAGAGATGAGGGTAGAAGTACTAGGTTTTGAAGAGCTTAAGCATATGTATGGAGAAGATCTTGATTTACAGAAGCATGGAAAGCATGTAGAGAACCTATTGTGATAGATAGAAGCAAGTGGTTGGATTATTTGATTCAAGAGGATATGTTGTTCAAAGCAAATCAGTTGTGTATACTTAGGAATTCAATGAGAGATAATTTGATCAAGGAAAAGCATAGTGATGGATTAGCAAGACATTTTGGTATTGAAAAGATAGTAGCTTTGGTGACTGAACATTATTTTTGGCCTCAAATATATAAGGATGTAAGGAAATTTGTTCAGAGTTGTAGAGTTTGTCAAGTTACAAAAGGGAGCAGTCAGAATACTGGATTATACAAACCTACCAGAGAGACCTTGGGAAGATATAAGCATGGATTTAATATTAGGTTTTCCAAGAACACAGAGGGGACATGATTCTATATTTTTGGTAGTGGATAGATTCTCAAAGTTGATACATTTCATTCCTTGTAAGAAGACAAATGATGTTGTACATGTTGTTGACCTATTTTTCAAGGAGATTGTGAGATTGCATGGATTACCTAAGAGTATAGTGTCAAATAGGGATACAAGATTAATAGGATATTTTTGAAGGACATTGTGGAAGAAGATGAAGATAGACCTAAAATTCAGTTTAACATTTCACCAATAGATAGATGGACAAACCAAAGTGGTAAATAGGAGTTTGGGTGACTTGTTGAGATGTTTAGTAGGAGATAAGATAGGGAATCGGGATATAATTCTACCACAAGCAGAGTTTGCATACAATAACTCAGTGAGCAAAAGTACAAGGAAGACACAATTTGAAGTTGTGACCAGAGTACATCTTAGAGGAGTTACAGAGTTGAGAGACATCAGTATGGATGAAAAGAGAAGTGCAAAAGTAGAAGAATTTGCAGGATACATGAAAATAGTACACAATCAGGTCAGGAAGCATTTGGAAGAGATTAATAGAAAATATAAGGAATTTTATGTTGGAGATGAAGTTATGGTATATCTAAGGAAGGGAAGATTTCTAGTAGGGACATACAACAAACTGAAGATAAGGAAATTTGAACCTTGTAGGATTCTTAGGAAGTTGGATTTAGGAATTGCATATGAAGTAGAGTTACCGAAAACATTTGGTATATCACCTATATTCAATATTGCAGACCTATATCAGTATCATAAGGGAGAATCAAGTGATAGCACTAAAGTTGGATTCAAGGACCAGTTACCACAACAATCACCAGAATAGATAGAGTAGATTTTGGATAGCAGAATTGGATGTAGTACCATAGGCAAGTAGTATAAAGAATACTTGGTTAAGTGGAAAGGAAGACCAGAAGAAGACTCATCATGGATTTCTTAGGTTGAGGTAGACTGCCTTGGTTTTCCTTTAGCCCCAGCAAAGTGAGGGACTTGCTTTTCAAACAACCCCGGGTGTCTAATGCAGGAGCATCTCAAGTTGAAAGGCAATCTTGCATCAACCAAAAATATTTGCTTTCTTTTCTTTTCTTACATTTCAGTTGCAGTTTAGATAGTTGTCATTCCAAAACTTTCTACCGCATTCTACCACATATTCATTTTAGATCTTGTGGAGTTTGATTTACATTCTACACCATGACAACTACATCATATTTAGATTTCATGAGATTTGGATTTGTTTGCAGAGAGATATCACTATCAGAAGATCGCTAGCTTTCACAAAGTAGAGCATTCATCAGTCAGCATAAGCAAACAAAGTTTGCAGAGCATTCCCATGATTTGCAAAGCCAAATAGAACACCACACAAGGCAATTTGGGACCAGATAGACCTTTGTTGAGATCCACACTATGTTTCATTTATTTGCAGAGCATTACCAAGAGTTATAGGTTGACCTACATGTTTCATCTTACATTGGAGTTTGAGATCTGTTAAGTCCGACGTGGATGATTCTTTGAGCTAGAAGATGATATATAAGCATTTCTTAGATGCATTGGAAAGTCATTGATTCATAACTAGTTTTAGAATAGGAAGATAGTTCTTTTCTAGAGGCACTTCAATGCCATATCTTTCATGTATGTTGTAATTGGAAACCAAGCTTGTGAACCCATGATTGTAGCCCACATGTTGCCGGCATATAAGTATTGTGAGTATCTGATATATTGAGCATACATATCTTCCATTGCATTCTATTCTTGTGTTATTTTTGTGTTGTTTATGTTGCATTTACTCTAGCTACATGGTTGGACAGTCCATTCTTTGGACCCTCCATCTGTGCATTCTATATCTCACATATGTCTCCAGATGATTTCTTTTATGTGGCACTAGATATGAGTTTGTTAGTTGGCTTTTTAATATAATGTTCTATACCATGGCATTACAAAACTCAATAAACTACTCTTGAGGCTATATGAGATCATAACTTTGAAGATAAAACTATTGATTTTCCATTTATTATTTGCTTAGCATTTGTTCTTAAATAAATTGATATAAAAGATGAAAGTTCATAGAAATAGCACAAGTTCAATGATAAAGAGGGAAGCTTTATGTAATTACTTAAAGATGTAGAAGTTTTACATTTATATCAATTCAGAGTTGCATCTCTTTTGTACCCATTGTTGTTTGTATATCACCTTTCTTTTAATCTATCATATTCTCAAATTGAACTTTTTGAAGATTGGATATATGTTAAAATTTTGAAACAATTAATAATGAAAATTTAATACATTTGTGAATCCTAGCAAAGTCTTGGTAACTTTTATGTATCTATTATTTGTATTGTACACAACACATTGCATTGTATAAAAGTAGATTGTGATAATAAGCAAACATTAAACATTCAATAAATGATGATGTTACTACTACTGTGCATAGTATAAGATAAAGATTAGATAATTCTTAATTTTTTTAAAGAATAATGCATTTTTATTTGCCTTATTGCATACCTTATCATCAAAAAACTATGTTCTTATTGGAAAGATACACAATTTTAAAAATAATAAATTTATTTAAATACTTATGATTAATAGTAATTGTGACACTCTTGGATACATTTCAATATAATAATCAATCATAGTGACTTAAAATGCAACTCTATAAATTCTATTAATGTGTATAGCACAAAAAATACAACTCTATAATTTCTTCTAATTATAAAAAATAATGCAATCTAAAAGTACTATCAAATGGTTAAAAGACAAATATTTATAGCCTTATTCATCAAGTACTAAATATAATAACTATGCTGAAAAAAATATACACTATTTAATGATAAGCCTATAAATATGTATACAATTTGATAATACCTTTAGGTGCTTTTACTAATTAGAAGAATTATATCCCCTATATTGCAAGAGAGCTCAATTGTTCTAACAACTAAAATCCCTTAATTAACTTGAAATTTGGAACCACGTGTTTGTGGTGCATCTAGGCCCAAACAATGCCATGTAAAGTGAGCAAATACTCAAGATTCTCCTCAAGGAAATTTACAATTATGGGAAAAGGTAGAATCTTTCTCTTTTGTGTGGAAGATGTACTATATTTTCATGCACTGATACCATATAGAGATTTGGACAAAGTTCATAGAAACCAAACAAAAAAAATTATATACAAACTAACATTGTGCTTCAATTTCTCATATGGTTTAACAATACATATTACAGATTTTATAAGATCTGCATCTCCTATATTATAAGAGCCCTCCTATAAAAACTCTTTTACATAAACAAATTGTTCTAACAACTCAAATCGGTGAAAATAGGATACAACCAAATACAATATTATTATTCTTAGAAATGGAAATGGATCCTTTTATAGTTTAAAATGTCAGACGACCTGATTTTGGATCTACAGGTGGCTTATAACATATGAGACCACCTCATACTCTCAGTATGCAGGAGGCACCTAACTCTGCTTCTAATATAAGACATACATACCCTACCCCCTGCAGGTATCACACATATCCCATTCCCATCGTTGCTCTTCCCCATGGAGCACCACCTCTTCACCCGTGTCCTCGTGGCTTTCCACATAACCAGGTAGTGCTCGCACTGCCTCCATCTCTGCCGAAGTCAGTAGTGCGCTGAAGCCATCCATAACAATGTCGTAGGTGTACACCAACTTCCTATCCACCTCACTTTCTCGCTTCACTTCCATGCATGATAACACCATCGATTTGTACCACTCATGGTGGTTCACAAATGTAGAGGGCATTTGAGATTTGTCCATGTGGACTATGTATAGCTTTTCTGCCCTCTCAGTGCCTGCACACACTGCCAAAATCATGGTAGTTGCTATAACTATCTCCCTCCTCATACTTATATACTCCTCACTGCAAAATAAGAACACAGGAATGATAATTTATGTAGCTATCCTGTAATAAGAGAATTTCCTTCTCTTTGAACTAGGTTTCGAAAAAAGTAAAGCAGGATTGCTCCAAAATAGAGATAATTCTCATCCTTACCAAATACAATTCTGGCTTATGGAAAGCTTGCCTTGATTTGCCTTACCAAATACAATTCTTGCATATGAGTCTATCTTTTTCCATCTAATATTTGCACATCTTAAAAGCTTTCCTTGAATTCTCACTTCATATGGTGGTGAAAGCCCATTAATCTATCTATTTTTTTTATTTTTATTAAAAAAATGTTGTCACAACTTGTTGTAGAAATGAAAACTACTTTAATACACTAATTATCCTTGAATTTATATCACACCTAACTCTTTTTAAATTTAAATTGAAAGTTAAAAGAAATATTTTGCAATTTATATCGCACCTAACTCTTTTTAAATTTAAATTGAAAGTTAACAGAAATATTTTGCATGTCTATCCCTTCTGTGTTCAAATGCTCATAAATGACCACATGCTCTTATTAAATAAAGAATTAATTGAACAAACAAATAACAACTCATAACAAGCAACATCACATAGACATAGAAGTACAAAAGCAATATAGAACAATATTTAACAGAAATAAGTCCTAATAGGTATTAGGAATCACAATAGAAGTCATTACTGTAATTTTGCACTCAGTTTTCACCTAGCATTTACACTTCTACGTGTTTCCAAGGTATCCCTTCTCTCTCTATTATTATTGCAGATTCATTCTATTAGATAACAAAGGAATAGACTGATAACATATGAATACTATCATGCAAATTTAGACAAGACCATAGAATTCCTCCATGTTCCCAATGCCCATATGCTGAAAAGAAATAGACATAGAATGAAATTTTGTAGATTAGAAAGAAAAATCAGAAGAGGACATGTTGAAGAAGTTTTTAGAAACATTCAAGAAAATGCAAATCGGCAGGTATAAATCCAAATGTGGAAGCACAGACAGAGCACATGATTTGTTTGACAAAATGCCTCAAGAGAGGTCATTAAACAATGCAATGATGGGAGAATATACGCATAATGGATACGCACAAAGCCTCAAAAGAAATCAGCAAAGCAATGTTTGCAGGATACGCACAAAAAGGTGCGAGCACTGCCTGAAACGAATCTTTGAAATTAAAAACAGATTTTCGAGACATTCAATTTTAATTTTAAAAACATTACAGAAAGTAAATGCACCTTTCTGTGTGCGTGCATAGCGAAATGACAAGAGGCAGGTGAGTAGCTAGTTGTTCTTGATAAATGAAATGGCCGAGTTCGAATCTTCTTCAAATGTGCTGAGAATAAAGTGGAACAGAAAGAGGAATAAAAATGTGGCATTGACATAATAACTGTTCTGGAATGAAGCATTGCAACGACTACTGCAGTCTAACTCTCTCATGGCAAATAACGCACAACCCATTTACGAAAAGAAGAATTTAAACTTTTTTACTTTTTCCTCATTTATTTGCCTACCTGTTTCTTGTTCTTGCTCAGATGGCCGAGGGATGGCAATCAAGAAAGCTTGACTCACTTGAGAAGGCTCCTTGGCAAATAAACTTCAAATATGGAGATTAGTCCTCACACAAAAAAAAAGGAAAGCTGAATAATATCTGCAACCTCTCTGACAGATTGTTTAAGAC
The DNA here is from genome assembly GCA_027924645.1 of Cunninghamia lanceolata. Taxonomy (NCBI): domain Eukaryota; kingdom Viridiplantae; phylum Streptophyta; class Pinopsida; order Cupressales; family Cupressaceae; genus Cunninghamia; species Cunninghamia lanceolata. Next base: position 5,049,869 of record BSBN01000749.1, on the reverse strand, counting down.
CTCATAACTGCAAGTTCAAACTGTAATTAGGCACCTCACAAAGAATAACTATCAAACTGGAAAATGGGAGGAGGCATGCGTTATTTGACTAATAGTTATTAACGGAGATCATGAATGAGAGAGTACGTCTGTAACTTCCCAAGATTCATGTGCAATTGAATTTTCACGTCTGGTGTGAAAATTCTCTACGCCTAATAATTATCAACGGAGATCATGAATGCCACTCTTTATTAACGGAGGTTTAATAGTTTTTTCATTAATAGTTAATAATAGTTATAGTTATTTCACTAACACTTGCAACTACCTCTGCGCATGACAATTCAATTTTCACCCGTCAGAGATGTCACTCTTTATGAAGGGAGATTTAATAGTTATTTCACTAACAGTTGAAACCACGTCTGCGGAAAATTTTCTAAACTTGTCGGTTGTTCCTATTGTCGTTGAAAGAAATTTATTTTACCTGAGTAATAATAGTTTTTATTTTATTACGCCGAGATTTTACAATATGGCCGCTGACTTCGGCCTAAAGATATCTATATTATTTAGTTAGTCATAATAAATTTATTAATTAGAATTTCTTTGGAGAAGGAATGGAAATGGATCCTTTTGTAGTCCACAATGTCGGGCGGCCTGTTTTTGGCTCTAGTGCTTCAAATATGAGGCATACATACATATCCTACCCCTGTAGGATTTGAACTTGTGACCTCTCTTTCAAGAGGGCAAGTTTTTCACCAACAGGCCAACTCAAACTTTACGGTATGTCATTATTAGATTTTTTCTAATTTAGATCAGCCATTACTAGCCTTTGGACAAATCCATTATGTGCATATCCTGCCATCATTGCATTGTTTAATGACCTCTCTTGAGGCATTTTGTCAAACAAGTCATGTGCAAATCATGTGCTCTGTCTGTGCTTCCACATTTGGAATTATACCTATCGATTTGCATTTTCTTGAATGTTTCTAAAAACTTTTTCAACATATCCTGTTCTGATTTTTTCTTTCTAATCTACAAAATTTCATTTTCCGTCTATTTTTTTTCAGCATATGAGCATTGGGGAGAGGGAGGAATTCTATGGTCTTGTCTAAATTTGCATGATAGTATTCATATATTATCAGTCTAGTCCTTTGTTATCTAATAGAATGAATCTGCAATAAGAATAGAGAGAAAAGGGATGCCTTGGAAACATGTAGAAGTGTAAATGCTAGGTGAAAACTGAGTGCAAAATTACAATAATGACTTCTATTGTGATTCCTAATACATATTACTTCTTATTTCTGTTAAATATTGTTCTATATTGCTTTTGTACTTCTGTGTCTATTTGATGTTGCTTGTTATGAGTTGATATTTGTTTGTCTAATTAATTCTTTATTTAATAAGAGTATGTGATCATTTATGGCCATTTGAACATAGACATGCAAAATATTTCTTTAACTTTCAATTTAAATTTAAAAAGAGTGAAGTGTGATATAAATTCAAGGATAATTAGTGTACTAAAGTACTTTTCATTTCCACAACAGGTTGTGACAGCATTTATTAATTTAAATGCATAAAAATGCAACGACAAGAAAGTATAAGAATTTATCTATGCAAAAGTATATGTATATAAGTAAAGGAGAGGAAAGAAATTTGCAATAAAGAAGTATAAGTATGCAACCAAGTATGTTGAGTAACAACTAAACCTCAACATATATAAAATAAGAGAAGAAAAGAAAAAAGAAAAAAGGAAAGAGAGTATAGAGAGAGAGGAGCACAAAAAAGAAGAAAAAAGAAACGAAAGAAAAGCATCATAAAAGGAAATAAGAGAGGAATAAAATAATTAAAGTAAATAAGTATATAAATAAGGAAGAACTATAAGCAGTCTCACAGGTTTGTTCTCTCTCTTTCTTTCTCTTATAGTTATTTGTGTAGGTTTATTTCTTTATGTATATCTATTTGTTTTCTCTTAGGTTTTCGGTGCTCTTTATTTATATATTGCTATATTCTTCGTTATTTATATACTTATTTACTTTAATTATTTTATTCCTCTCTTATTTCCTTTTATGATGTTTTTCTTTCGTTTATTTTTTCTTCTTTTTTGTGCTCCTCTCTCTCTATACACTCTTTCCTTTTTTCTTTTTTCTTTTCTTCTCTTATTTTATACATGTTGAGGTTTAGTTGTTACTCAACATACTTGGTTGCATACTTATACTTCTTTATTGTAAATTTCTTTCCTCTCCTTTACTTATATACATATACTTTTGCATAGATACATTCTTGTACTTTCTTGTCGTTGCATTTTTATGCATTTCCTTCTTTTTGTGTTCTAACTTGATCTCACACACACCTATATATATTCAATTTCTTTTTTTGTTTCCTTATCTTTTCTTTTACATATATGCACACTTGTGATTTGATGTACTCTTTTACATTTATATCAGCATCCCTTTTATTTCTACTCATTTTTTGTTCTCATACTTATATATATTATCATTTGTTTATTTTCTTTTCTCTTTTCTTTCTCTTTTCTTTCTCTTTTCTTCTATTTTGTTATTCATTTCCTTGTCTCCTCACCTTTGACTCCTCTTGTAATCCGTACCCAACCCCTCCCTGTCTTTTTAGGTCTTTATCTGCAATTTACTCATTCAAACTCTTTTCTTTTCTTCCTGATGATGGATCACAGAGTGTGATCCGAAACATTGAGGCAAAAAAGTAATACATAGTTTTATCCAGAAGCACTACGATTCAACTAACTCCATGATCATAACAGAAATGTAACAATAGTATATAGATAACAATAGAATAAATGGAAATGCTCATGAACACATGACATAAGATTTATCTTGGGAAAACCCTCAAAGGGAAAAACCCAGCCTGCAAAGATCACTTTCCATTATATTAAAATCTCAAACCTTATTACAAATGCCTCTAGGGCTTTTCATGTGCTAGGCCACAGCCCAGGGTTACAAAAGATTCATACAATAACATTCTTCCATGTTTTCTTTCTTCTACTTCTCAATCCTCTGCTCTGCATCTTCTTTTGTTCTCTGCTTTGTCTTATGCTTTGCTCTGCTATCCTCTCCAGATCAAATCAACTCATCTTCTTACTTCCTATCTTCACACACTTCATCACTCTTTGCTGCTGCCTTGAAACAAACATTTATCCTTCATTTATATCCTTCACAAGCCTTCAAATCATTATCAAGTCAGCCTAATTGTAACAGCTAGTATGAAATGAGTAGACACAAATAAATCAGACCTAAACACTCAACACTGCTCCGCAAATGAATGAAACTTGGTACAGTTCTCCATGAAGGTTGACTAGGTCCCAAACTATATTGAATGATGTTCCATTAGGCTCTACAAGTCACAGAATTGTACCGCAACCCATTAGGCTTCACCTAAATGTTGACTTCTCTGCTCTATGAAAATAGGTAATCTTCTGCTAGTGATATCTCTCAGGAAATGAGTCCAAATGACCTAAATTTTGAATATGATGTAGATGATGATATTTGGATGCTAACATCTTCACAACCTCTTCTATGCAAATGCAGTAAAATGCGGTAATCTCCAAGGTCTCTTCCTGGCACTCTGTAATTCATCATTAACTATCTCAATTTGCTTGAATGCTTCTGGATGCTCCTGCATCAATCTTCCAAAAGTTCAATATGAGAATATGGTAGATTAAAATCAAGGTGATATATAAACATAGATTCATTTTTATTAGCTTGAATACAATCTTTAAATCATGTGAGGGTACAAAAGAGATGCCACTGTGGTTACCTTTTGAACTTTGAATTGATATAAATGTAAAACTTCTACATCTTTTAAGTAATTGCAAATTACCTTGTAAGATCTTCATGAACTATCTAATCCTTCAACAAATCATTAGAAATAGATCATTTTCAGCTTTTGCATATGCTTCCCTCTCTATCATTGAACTTGTGCTATTTCGTGTAATGAGAACTTACCAATATCCGAAAGATATAAACTTTCATCTTTTATATCAATTTATTTTTAAAAAGAAATGCTAAGCAAATAATAAATGGAAAATGAATAGTTTTATCTTCAAACTTATGATCTCATATAGACTCAAGTATAGCAGTTTATTTAGTTTTGTATATTAAAAAGAAAATAAAATAAACTCATATCTAGTGCCACTTAAAAGTAACTATCTATATAGTAGTTTATTAAGTTTTGGAATGCCATGGTATAGAAGATTATATTAACAACCCAACTAAAACAAACTCATATCTAGTGCCACATAAAAGAAACTATATGGGGACATATGTGAGATATAGAATGCATGGATGGAGGGTCTAGAGAATGGACTATCCAACCATGAAGCTAGAGTAAACGCAATTGAATCAACACAAAAATAACACAAGAATAGAATGCAATGGAAGATCTATATGTTCAATATATCAAATAATCACAATACTTATATGCAGGCTACAATCATGGGCTCATAGGCTTGCCTTCCAGTTACAACATACATGAAAGAAATGACATTAAAGTGCCTCTGAAAAATAACTATCTTCTTATTCTAAAACTAGTTATGAATCACTGACTTCCCAATGCATCTAAGAAATGCTTATATATCATCTTCTAGCTCAAAGAATCTATTGGCATTGGCATTGTTTGTCATTGATGTCAAAGTGTCTTGATGATAATGTCTTGATGGTGTTCATAGGTTCTCATGAGAATAATCATTGCCTTACTCATTGTGTTTGATGTTCTCCACATGATGCATGATATGGTGTTTAGGACTTTATCATGTAGTGCATTGTGTTCATCAATAATCATTGTGTTGATGGTTACAACAAAAGAATATTTGTTTCGTATAGGGTGTTTGGTATAGATCATAGTGGTGCTCATGCAATTGATTATCTTTGATTATGCGATTTGTCAAAGAGACTTGTTGGTGTATGTGGTGACTTGACGTCCTCAGAGGCAAAGTTGCAATTTATGGTGTTGAATAAAAAGAAGAGGTACAAAATGATCAAAGTTGCAGTTTATAGTGTTGACCTCTTCATGACAGAGATACAAAGTAATATAGATGTTGTGTATACATTTTGTGATAGAGATACACAGAGTACAATATAGATGATGTGTATACGTTTTATGACACTGCAATGAAAGGTCAAGGACACGGAATAGTTGTTTCAAGGTTTGGTTTACTTCTTGGGGTTCTTAAATCACATTCAAAACCCTAAGTCTTTTTTTTTTAAGGCTCCACATTGTCTATCACTAAAACCATGCACTTTTGTTATATTTTGAGGATGACTTTTGATAGTAGGTCAACTTTCACTTAAAGTGACATATTAAAGGGTTCTTAAAACATCATTTTGACTAGTCCTCTTTAGTGATAACCTTTACTACTGGTAAAGTCTCCCCACTTAGAGTGCCAAAGTTAAATTGAAAGGTCGAGATTAAAAGGTATTGGGGTGCGAAGACCTTCATCAAAGGTCAATATTTAAACCTTATTTGAATTACAATGGACTAGAAAATTAAGCAGAATTTGATGGTTGGATTTTAAAATTATGCCCTAACTGCAGTCGTTTCAGTTGCACAACTGCTTTAAAGGCTAGGGAATTTGTGTGTGGGCTTTTTATGATGTTTTGAGAATGGTTGGTTGGTTTTCTGTGTCGATAAGAGAGATACCTACAAATTCATGTATAAATAGATCAAGTTCTAACATGTTTTGATGAGTGAAGAGAGGTTCTTTGTGGAGTGTAGTGTTGTATTGAAAAGATCATGTTGTTACAAGAAAATGTTTTTGAAGGGTATTCTTTTATGATGTATTGAGGGGTGATGAAGATACAGAAAGATGAAAAACAATGCAATGTTTGACTGTTGTTAGAATATGTTGTTTGTTTGCAGGGAAATGAATTGTGTATTTTTGAAGACTTGATACAAAGGACAAATGAGGGTTGTTAATAATCAAACTTGCAAAGAGAAAAAATATGAGTTAGAGCATCACAATGATGGCAAAGGGAAGTGAACAGGTATACCTTGGTTTTTGTGTCTTGAACTCAGTGTAATGTCCCCTTCTAGGTTTTATATGATATTTTTTTGGTTCTTTTCAATTATGCCAATAAACTGAACTGACTTTTGCCAATTACAAATGTCTCTGACATAAATCTATGAACTATGAAATACAAGCTCAAATACGATGCCAAATTTGTCTTCAACTAGTCATTATTTCCTTATTATGATTCATTGTCACTATAACAATAGCCAATTGGTATCCACTATCTTAATAATGAATGAGTATGATCTTGGACTATTCGCTGCCTTATGCTGCCAGTGAAGTATGTGATGCTCCTCAGAATACTAAATGAGGTCTCTATTATGATGGTGTGATACCTACAGCCACAATGTTGGTCCTCCAATTAGGTCGCTAACTTGGAAGAATACAGATCCATCTAGATATCTATAATGAGCAGCCATAATGAGGATCTCTATGGAAGTTCTGAGCTCAAATAATAATTTATTCTTTGGAATCAGCGCTCAACAAGGATAAGGCTCTCTAATAATGAATTTGACTCTTGCAAGGATTGACGCAATTTCAATGCTTAAATCTAATATGAATAAGCCACCAATTAATGCCAAACTACTGATGCAAGACCCTAGGATGTTGATCGATGGCCTTCAAGTCTGATCGTTGTCACTATGAGGATGGTAATGAATGTAAATTATCTTCAAGATGATCCTTATGCAGATTGTTATTCCTCCAAATTGATGTTGCTGCCTTGGTGAAAGTAGATCAGTTAACCCAAGGATGCATTTAACCTTCAATCACAGCATAAATACCATCGGGCCCTCTTAACTCTAATTTATTGCTATCACAATGTCTGTGTTTAATAGTAGATTGCTATCTGAGAGAGGAGATTCGATAATCTTCTCCCATCAGATTATTGTTGATGATCCATCTTATATTCTTTAGATTTGTTGCTTTTATCCAAGAGTTGCCACCTTTCCAAGAGACCTCACCTCTCATGGTAATCGCATGCATTATCTTTAACTAAATCATTATTCAAAGTGATCATAATCGCTGGTATTCCCTTAACAATTCATATGTTCTTTGATCACTTAATTGACAATTTCCTTAATCGTATATTGGCCCTCCCCACTCAAAATTTCTTGTCCTCAAGCAATCATGATGAGTTGTTTCAATACCTTGCACTTTAATATCTACCTTCAATGCGTTGAGATGAAGTCATGGTTTTGATTCAATATGAACATGTTTGAGTGAAGAGAAAATGATTGTGATTCCATGAGAGAGAATTTATGATCAAGAGAGCATTTGTTTGATGTTTTGAATAATAATGATGAGATGCAAATATCATAGATTAATTAGATTTGAGAGTATTGATATTCCAAGATGCATCTTGATCTTTGGTCACGAGATTCAGTCTTATATGTTATTGACCTCAAAATCGAGAAGAGTTATGTTCTTTGAGGAGTAATTAATCATATGATGTTGTAATCAATAAGATTTGATTTGATTTTGAATAGCAATATGATTGAGGAAACATAGTTAATCAAATGAATGCAAGAAGGAAGAATTTTTCAATGTTAAAGAAAACTTTGGGAGTATTGATAATCTGAGATTAGAGATTTGGAATGAAATAATATTGATGAATATCCCAGAATCTAATGATGTTGTAATTAAGACTTGAATTGCTTAAACAAGTTGATGTATAGCATGACCCTGGGGGTTGATGATGAGATAATGTCCCCCCCTTAAAGCCTTCTCCTTAGGTTTTACCCTAAAGCCTTCTCCTTAGGTTTTACCCTAAGGCCTTCATTAATCTTAGGTTTTACCCTAGTGATCCAATTCTTCTAGGCCCAAAGGCAGAACCCTTCAACTAAAAGGCAGAACCCCTTTGGCCCAGTGAACATTTCATTTCCATCATTGGTGGTGTATCTAGATGAGCACATTTCTCTCTAGACCCAAAGGTAGAACCCTTCACTAAAAGGTAGAATCCCTTTGGCTCATGTGGACTTATCATTTCTCATCATGAGTGGTGTATCTAGAAGAGGACATCTCTCCTAGACCCAAAGGCAGAACCCCCTTCGACCCATGTGAACTTATTACTTCCATCATAAGTGGCATGTCTAGAAGAGCACATCTCTCTAGACCCAAAGGCAGAACCCTTCATTAGAAGGCAGAACCCCTTTGGCTTATGTGGACTTATCATTTCTCATCATGAGTGGTGTATCTAGAAGAGCACGTCTCTTCTAGACCCAAAGGTAGAACCCTTCATTAGAAGGTAGAACCCCTTCGGCCCATGTGAACTTATTACTTCCATCATAAGTGGCATGTCTAGAAGAGTACATCTCTCTCTAGACCCAAAGGTAGAACCCTTCATTAGAAGGCAGAACCCCTTTGGCTTATGTGGACTTATCATTTCTCATCATGAGTGGCATATCTAGAAGAGCACATCTCTCCTAGACCCAAAGGCAGAACCCGTTAATTAAAAGGTTGAACCCCTTTAGCCCATGTGAACTTATTACTTCCATCATAAGTGGCATGACTAGAAGAGAACATCTCTCTCTAGACCCAAAGGCAGAACCCTTCATTAGAAGGCAGAACCCCTTTGGCTTATGTGGACTTATCATTTCTCATCATGAGTGGTATATCTAGAAGAGCACATCTCTCCTAGACCCAAAGGCAAAACCCTTTAATTAAAAGGCAGAACCCCTTCGGCCCATGTGAACTTATTACTTCCATCATAAGTGGCATGACTAGAAGAGCACATCTCTCTCTAGACCCAAAGGCAGAACTATTCATTAGAAGGTAGAATCCCTTTGGCTTATGTGGACTTATCATTTCTCATCATGAGTGGTGTATCTAGAAGAGCACATCTCTCCTAGACCCAAAGATAGAACCCTTCATTAGAAGGCAGAACCCCTTCGGCCCATGTGAACTTATTACTTCCATCATAAGTGGCATGACTAGAAGAGCACATCTCTCTCTAGACCCAAAGGAAGAACCCTTCATTAAAAGGTAGAACCCCTTTGGCTTATATGGACATATCATTTCTCATCATGAGTGGCGTATCTAGAAGTGCACATCTCTCCTAGACCCAAAGGTAGAACCCTTTACTTAAAAGGCAGAACCCCTTCGGCCCATGTGAACTTATTACTTCCATCATAAGTGGTGTGACTAGAAGAGCACATCTCTCTCTAGACCCAAAGGTAGAACCCTTCATTAGAAGGAAGAACCCCTTTGGCTTATGTGGACTTATCATTTCTCATCATGAGTGGCGTATCTAGAAGAGCACATCTCTCCTAGACCCAAAGGCAAAACCCTTTAATTAAAAGGCAGAACCCGTTCGGCCCATGTGAACTTATTACTTCCATCATAAGTGGCGTGAGTAGAAGAGCACATCTCTCTCTAGACCCAAAGGTAGAACCCTTCATTAGAAGGCAAAACCCCTTTGGCTAATGTGGACTTATCATTTCTCATCATGAGTGGCATATCTAGAAGAGCACATCTCTCCTAGACCCAAAGGCAAAACCCTTAAATTAAAAGACAGAACCCCTTCGGCCCATGTGAGTTCATTACATTTCATTTGGGTGGAGTACCTAAGAGAGGGTCCTAGATTCCCTTTTATTGAGTATTATGTTTATTCTTCAATTTTTCCATTTCATTTTCTTACATGTAAACAAGCGTACTTGGTTCTAGAATCAACTCTCTTTCCTCCTTTTACTTGAAGTCACTTCATTTTCTTCTTGAATTTCTTTGTTGAATATGACTTCTATATTGTGTGCTTGAGCTCTTTTTCCACATCTATGCCCTGGTTTCCATGCTTCATTGCATTTAAAACATACTTTTTTGTCTTGTTCACAAATGTGAACTTTCTCCCATTCTTTCTTGCAATCAAAACAAAGACCCTTCTTTCTTAGTTCTTCACGGTCACTGTAAGAATGATATGGTTTCTCATGTTTCTTTTCATTCCTTAGACATATGTCTCCTAATTTCCACAGTTCTCCACATTTACGACATGGATTCTTATCAAGGTTTTCTTTCTTACGGAGGGGTTTAGTGGATGGTTGGAAGGTCTTATTGGTTTCTAATTGGGTTGCTATCTCTATGGCATCATCCATATTTGAGGGCCTAAGTGCTCCCACTAACCCTCTTAGATTTTCGTCCAACCCTTGGATAAAAAGGAAGGTGAGCCTTTCATCACTCATCTCGGGAACTCAGGGAGCTATTTTCTCAAATTTGCTTGCATACTCATCCATTGTCCCTCGTTGTCTTATCATGGTCAAATCTTTGAAATCTTGTTGTGGGTGCCTTCTATCAAACTTTTTGAGGAACCTCTTAGAAAACTCCATATAAGATGTGATGGATCCATGATCTTGAGTTCTTTTTCCATTGTGCCACCATTCATAAGCAGCCCCTTCTAGGTGTAGGACAGCAAATTGAAATGCATCTTTCTCCATCATAGGGCTGAGTTGGAAATAGTCATTTAGCTTTTAAAGCCACACATGACAGGTCATCTTGCTAGTCCCATCAAATTAGGAAGGTTGACTTTATTTGCCTTTTTCTTGAGATCCTTATTTATTGGCCTTCTTTCCCTTTGTACTCCTTCTTTTCTCCTTGCATTAAAGTAATCATTGAATGAAACTACCCTTCTCACTTCAGGGTCTAAGTTGGCATAAGTTGTAGCTATATCATCCATGCTCATGGTGGTTGATGTATTTTCTTCCTCGTTAGGAGCTTCTTCATTTGGGAGGAAGGATGGCATGGGCACTTTCAAAGTAGATGAGGATTGGCTATTTTCAATGTGGTTTGATCCCACTTCCTTTCGATTAGTTACTTGGGTCTTCAAACTCTCGATAGTGTTGTCCATATTTTGTAGTGCTTGACGGAGAGCTTGGTTTGTCTTGTTTCATTCCACTATGAATGCTCTTAGTGCCTCGTCCATTTGGTTGTTGTTGTTACATGTGTTGTACCTTCTTGGGTAAGCTTGCATGAAATTTCCTCATAGGATGGCAGGCCAAATGCTCTGATACCACTTGTAATGTCCCCTTCTAGGTTTTATATGATATTTTTTTGGTTCTTTTCAATTATTCTAGTAAACTGAACTGACTTTTGCTAATTACAAATGTCTCCGACAGAAATCTATGAACTATGAAATACAAGCTCAAATATGATGCCAAATTTGTCTTCAACTAGTCATTGTTTCCTTATTATGATTCACTGTCACTATAACAATAACCGATTGGTATCCGCTATCTTAATAGTGAATGAGTATGATCTTGGACTGTTGGCTACCTTATGCTACCACTGAAGTATGTGATGCTCCTCAGAATACTGAATGAGGCCTCTATTATGATGGTGTGATGCCTACAGCCACAATGCTAGTCCTCCAATCAGGTCGCTAACTTGGAAGAATACAGATCCATCCAGATATCTATAATGAGTAGCCACAATGAGGATCTCTATGGAAGTTCTGAGCTCAAATAATAATTTCTTCTTTGGAATCAGCGCTCAGCAAGGATAAGGCTCTCTAATAATGAATTTGACTCTTGCAAGGATTGACGTAATTTCAACGCTCAAATCTAATATGAATAAGCCACCAATTAATGCCAAACTATTGATGCAAGACTCTAGGATGTTGATCGATGGCCTTCAAGTCTTATCGCTGTCACTATGAGGATGGTAATGAATGCAAATTGTCTTCAAGATGATCCTTATGCAGATCGTTATTCCTCCAAATTGATGTTGCTACCTTGGTGAAAGCAGATCAGTTAACCCAAGGACGCATTTAACCTTCAATCATAGCGTAAATACCATCGGGCCCTCTTAACTCTAATTTGTTGCTATCACAATGTCTATGTTTAATAGTAGATTGTTGTCTAAGAGAGGAGATTCGATAATGTTCTCCCATCAGATTATTGTTGATGATCCCTCTTATATTCTTTAGATTCGTTGCTTTTATCCAAGAGTTACCACCTTTCCAATAGACCTCGCCTCTCATGGTAATCACATGCATTGTCTTTAACTAAATCATTATTCAAAGTGATCATAATCACTAGTATTCCCTTAACAATTCATCTGTTCTTTGATCACTTAATTAATGATTTCCTTAATCATATATTGGCTACGATTATTGTTAGTTGGTAATGGGACATGACATTCAGATCATGATGACATAAATGAATGATGGCCAAATTGTGAGACAAGAAAATGATGGTTTATGCTAAGAGGAGTGTATCTTGAAACTAGGAGTTCTTATATTATGATATCATATATGTATTCTTTTATATCAACTAGGAGGGATAAGGTGTTTTTGTATCTGAGTTATGGAACACATCTGTAATAAGTGATATTCATGTAAACATGCACAATATACTTTTGTTTTGAGATTGATACTTTATCAGTGAGACAACACATTTGCCAGTGAGGTTGTATTTTTCCAGTGAGGTACATTCTTGTTAGTGAGACATTTTTCCAGTGAGGCTTTGTCCGTGACGCTCTAAATGTAACCAATGAGGCTTTGTCTTGCCAGTGAGGCTTAATGAAGTGAATGTTTCAAAGTGGTTTTTCAGCCTTTAAGGGTTTTCCACTCCTAAAACTTGTGTTATGTCTCATCCTAATGGTTTTTTATATTGGACTTGTTTGATCATCTTTGTTCAAGTTTTATGTTCTAATTTGCATATCATTGTGACTATGTTTTCAATGGGTTTCTATGCATAATACTAGTGAGTCAAGTTTTGAAAGTTAAACGTTTATAGACCACAGATTCACCCCCCCTCTCAGTGGTCTTGTACTCCAACAGAATCATCCACATCATCCTTAAGAGATCTCAAACTCCAATGTAAGATGAAACATGTAGAAAATGTGTAGGTCAGCCTACAACTCTTGGTAATGCTCTGCAAATGAATGAAACACAGTGTGGATCTCAACAAAGGTCTATCTAGTCCCAAATTTCTTGTGTGATGTTCTATTTGGCTCCGCAAGTCATGGGAATGCTCTGCAAACCTTGTTTGCTTATGCTGACTAATGAATGCTCTACTTTATGAAAGTTGGTGATCTTCTGATAGTGCTATCTCTATGCACACAAGTCTAAATCTCATGAAATCTAAATATGATGTAGTTGTCATGGTGTAGAATATAAATCCTATTCCATGAGATCTAAAATGAATATGCAATAGAATGCGGTAGAAAGTTCTAGAACAACAATTGTTTGAACTGCAACTGAAATGCAAGAAAAGAAAAAAAAACAAATATTTTTGGTTGATGCAAGATTATCTTTCAACCTCAGATGCTCCTGCATCAAACACACAGGGTTGTTTGAAAAGTGAGTCCCTCACTTTACTGGGGCTAGAGGAAAACCAAGGCAGCCTACCTTAGCCTCAGAAATCCATGATGAATCTTCTTCTAATCTTCCTTTCCACTTAACCAAGTATTCTTTGTACTATTTGCCTCTGGTACTACGTCCAATTCTATTATCTAAAATCTTCTCTATCTATCCTGGTGGTTGTTGTGGAAATTAGACCTTGAATCCAACTTCAATGCTGTCACTTGATTCTCCCTTATGATACTGGTATAGGTCTATAATATTGAATATAGGTGATATACCAAATGTTTGCAGTAACTCTACTTTATATGCATTTCTTGAATCAAACTTCCTAAAAATCCTATAATGTCAAAACCTCCTCATCTTTAGTTTGTTGTATGTCTCTACTAGAAATCTTCCCTTCCTTAGATATACCATAACTTCATCTCCAATAGATAATTCCTTATATCTCCTCTTCTCATCTACTTGTTCATTATATTTTCTATTCATCTCTTCCAAATCCTTCCTGACCTGATTGTGTACTATTTTCATGTATCCTACAAATTCTTCTACTTCTACACTTCTCTTATCATCCATACTGATGTCTCTCAAGTCTGTAACTCCTCTAGGATGTACTCCGCCCACAACTTCAAATGGTATTTTCCCTGTACTTCTGCTCACTGAGTTATTGTATGTAAACTATGCTTGCAGTAGAATTATATCCTAATTTTCTATCTTATCTCCTACTAAATGTCTCAACAAGTCACCTAAACTCCTATTTACCACTTTTGTTTGTCCATCTATCTATTGGTGAAATGTTGAACTAAACTTTAGGTCTGTCTTCATCTTCTTCCACAATGTCCTCCAAAAATATCATATGAATCTTCTATCCCTTTCTCACACTATACTCTTAGGTAATCCATGTAATCTCACAATCTCCTTGAAACATAGGTCAGCAACATGTACAACATCATTTGTCTTCTTACAAGGAATGAAATGTGCCATCTTTGAGAATCTGTCTGCTACAAAAAATATAGAATCATGTCCCCTCTATGTTCTTGGAAAACCTAATATGAAATCCATGCTTATATCTTCCCAAGGTCTCTTTGGTTATGTCAAAGGTTTGTATAATCCAGTATTCCGACTGCTCCCTTTTGTAACTTGAAAAAATCTATAACTTTGAACAAATAAATCCTTATATCTATATATATAAGGCCAAAAATAATTTTCACTCACAAAAGCTATTGTCTTGTAAATACCAAAATGTCCTGCTAATCCATCACTATGCTTTTCCTTGATCAAATTGTCTCTCATTGAACTCCTAGGTATACACAACTAATTTCCTTTGAACAACATATCCTCCTGAATGAAATAATCCAACCACTTGCTTCTATCTGTCACAATAGGTTATCTACATGCTTTTCATGCTTCTGCAAAATCAAGATCTTCTCCATACATATGCTTAAGCTCTTCAAAACCTAGTACTTCTACCCTCATTTATGTCAACAAATTCCTCCTTTTGTTCAATGCATTTGCAATTTGTTTGACTTCCCACTCCAGTGCTTCAATACAAATGTGCAACTCTGCATGAATTCTACCCATACCATATGTCTCTGATTCAACTTCCCCTAACTGTTCAAATACTACAAATCTTGATGATCAATGTACAACACAAATTCCTTTGGCAACAAGTAATGTCTCCACTTCTTCAAGGATTGAATTATGGCATAGAACTCCTAATCATAATATGAATATCTCCTCCTTGCATCATTCAAATTTTCACTGAAATATGCTATTGGTCTCCCTTCTTGACTTAATACTACTCCTAAATTGCATTTCCACTAGCATCGCAATCCACATGAAATACTTTGTCAAAATATGGTAATGCTAAAACTGGTTCCTCTGTCACTTTCTGCTTCAACAATTCAAAACTCTTTTGTGCTCCTGATGTCCACTTAAAATCCTTTCTATCACCCCTCATTGTCTGTCATTGGTGTGCATATAGTACTAAAATTTCTGATGAACTTCATGTAGAAATTTTCTAGTCCATGAAATGATCTTACCTCTCCAATGTTCACAAGTATTGGCCATTCAACAATTGCTCTAACTTTCTCAAGGTTCATCTTCAATCCCTTCGCAAAAATCACAAATCCCAAATATACCAATTATGTCTTCATGAAATTACATTTCTTAATGTTTATCAACAATTTCTCTTCTCTCGGCCTCTGAAATACTTGTCTAATATGCCACAAATATTCTTCTCTTGTTTTATTAAAAATCATAATATCATCCAAGTATACAATAACAAACTTACCCAAGAATTTCTTCAAAACCTCATTCATCAACCTCATGAAAGTACTTGGTGCATTAGTTAATCCAAAAGGCATGACTTACCACACATACAATCCTTCATTTATATTGAATGTAGTCTTCCACTCATCTCCTTCCCTAATCCTGATCTGATGGTATCCACTCTTTAGGTCAATCTTTGTGAAATATTTCACTCCACTCAAACAATCTATGATGTCATCCATCCTTGGTAATGGAAATCTATACTTGATAGTGATCTTGTTGATTGCTCTTGAGTTTGTGCACATCCTCCATTCTCCATCCTTCTTCGGTGCTAGTACTGTAGGTACCACACATGGGCTTAAGCTTTCTCTGATCAATCCTTTCCTCAACAGCTCTTGTACTTGTCTATTCAACTCTGCATTTTTTGCTCATGTCATCCAGTGTGCCCCTTTGGTAAACTAGATCTAGTTATAAGGTCCATATGATGACTAATACTTTGGATTGGTGGCAATCCTTTAGGTACATTCTTCGATATGATATATTGGTATTCTATCAATAATTCAGTTATCTCCTCCAATGGTGGTTCTTCTTCTTTTGCAATGGCAGTTTCTGCACTTAGGGTTCTGTACTTCTTCAGTATTCATGCAAAACACATGTTATCATGTCTCAGTCCATCCAAAAATTTCCTTCCATCTACTAAATAGATTCTAGCATTGCTGCAAACTTCACTTTTACGCTCTTCTTCCAAAGGTATCAAGATATGTTTCTTCTTATTTGATGAACATATAGTATAAGTATTCTTCCTTCCATCAAGTATTGATTTTCTATCATACTTCCATGGTCTTCCCAACAATATATGACATACATCCATCGACATAATATCACACAATACCTCATCAACATAAGATCCTATATGAAATTTCACCAAACATTGTTCACTTACCAATACCTTGTGCTCATCTTGAATCCATGCTATCTTGTAGGGCTTCAAATGTTTCAATCTCTCCAAATTCATCTTCATTGTCATCTTTTTTGAAATCAAATTATCTGTACTACCACTCTCAATGATAACCTTACAACATTTACCTCCTGATTTGCATCTTGTCTGAAACAAACTTTTTCTTTGCGGTGGCTCCTTGGTTGTTTCTTCTTAAAATAAAGCTCTCCTCATGACTAATGACTCTCCTTTCTCTAAATTTTCCACTAAACTAGGTGATCCAACTAGTTCTTCCTCCACATAAGTTTCTCTTACATTATTCTCTATCCTCTTGCTTGTACTCCCCTGATGACATTCAAAAGCTCGGTGTCCTTTTCCTCCAAACTTAAAATAGGTTCCTCCAAATGATCTCTTGTCAAATCCTCTTTCATCTCTCTGGTATCCTTCATTGCAGTAAGAACTATGACTTCCTCTATTATTGCAGTAGAAATTTCTATCATCTCTCTAGTATGAATTACCATCTCTTTCTTCCTTCTGGTATGGGCTATTCTCCTTGTTTTTCTCTACATAAGGTCTTTCACCTCTAGAATATGTTCTACCTCTTTGAAATTTGCCTCCTCTACCTCTCTGTCTTTGTTATTCAACTTTTCTTCAATTTTTAGCACAAACTAGTATGCTTCTTCCATAGTTGACATCCTCACTAGACTTAGTTCTTCTTGAATGTTCATCCTCAGTCTATTTATGTACCATGCTACTTTCTCCTTACTTGCTTCACTATGTCTAGTCCTTATGATCATCTTATGAAATTCTTCAATGTATTCCTCTACATATTTTTCCTTTTGCCTTAGGTTCTGCAATCTCTTCAACAATTCCAACTCATAGTCAGCAGGTATGAACTAGTTCTTCAACTTTGTCACCATCCTATCCCATTTTATGATTTTCTCTTTTCCTCTCCTATTTCTATCCAATTGAACTTTCCACCAAATAGTAGCATGTCCTTTCAACTTAGGTTTTGCAAATCTCACTCTCTCCAGATCTTCAATTTCCTCATATTCAAAGTATTCCTCCATATCATTTATCCAATCAACCAATTCCTCGGGGTTTAAATTTATGGTATAGTTTGATATCTCCATTCGAGGTCTCTTACCAATCTTAGAATAACTTTCAACATCCTTACCTGATCTGATTCGTCTTCTTCTAGGGTTTCTTCATTTGGTCGATTGATTGAAATTTTTTATCATCACTTCCATTCTCATGTCTAGGGTTTAGTCCTCTTCTTCTATCCTCTTCTACATCATCCAATCCAACTTTCATTGTTCTCATCATCTCTATCATTTCTTCCATTCTTCCAACAACATTAGCCATAAAAAGCATCATCCTTGGTGGCATCTCTTTCTAAGATTTGGTGCACTTGCCTCAATTTAGCAATCTGACTATACGGTTGCAATTGCCTCGCAATTGATGCTCTATTGACAAACACAAGTAGATTACCTCAAGTTGCTTATTTGTTCACCATAAGATCTTTTGGAACACCTTCTCTCCCAAAGGATTCAGAAACTTCTCTCTAATACCACTTGGTGCAGTCACAAATGGAGGGTCTAGAGAATGGACTATCCAACCATGCAGCTAGAGTAAACGCAGCGGAAACAACACAATAATAACACAAGAATAGAATGCAATGGAATATATGTATGCTCAATATAGTAGATAATCACAATACTTATATGCCAAAAATAGGCGGGCTATAATCATAGGCTCACATGCCTACCTTCCAGTTACAACATACATGAAAGATATGGCATTGAAGTGCCTCCAAAAAAGAACTCTCTTCCTATTCTAAAACTAGTTATGAATCACAGACCTCCCAATGCATCTAAGAAATGCTTATATATTATCTTCTAGCTCAAAGAATCCTCCACATCAGACTTAAGAGATCTCAAACTCCAATGTAAGATGAAACATGTAGGTTAGCCTACAACTCTTGTTAATGCTCCGCAAATGAATAAAACATCGTACAGATCTCAAGGAAGGTCTAGCTAGTCCCAAATTGCCTTGAGTGATGTTCTATTTGGCTCTACAAGTCATGGGAATGCTCTACAAACCTTGTTTTTTTATGTTGATTGATGAATGCTCTACTCTATGAAAGCTAGTGATCTTTTGATAGCGATATCTCTTCGCACACAAGTCCAAATCTCATGAAATCAAAATATATTGTAGATTTCATGGTGTATAATATAAATCCTACTTCATGAGCTCTAAAATAAAAATGCGGTAGAAATTTCTGGAATTGCAACTATCTGAACTACAACTGAAATGTAAGAAAATAAAAGAAAGCAAATATTTCTAGTTGATGCAAGATTTCCTTTCAACCTGGGATGCTCCTGCATCATAGAATTTAAAATAGGCATATCTTTCAATAACAACTTAATAACTTGATGAATAATAAATTGCACCCATGAGGCCGATAACGGCGTGGTTCAGTGGTCAAGTTGCTTGGTTGTGGTGGCAACCACCAAGGTTCAAACCTTCACAGGGCCAACGAGCTTGCAGGTATGTGTGCCTTCATTGGGTCGGCATGCTCACATGTTGTGTGCCTTTGCTAGGCCAATGAACTCACGGGTTTCACCCAAAGGGTAATGATGCCCATTGGGGATGGAGACCCCCCAGCTGTGGTCTCAGGCAATAAAATTGATGGGAAGAGATCCCCCATAAGGGTCTCTCTGGGCCCGGACCAAGCTAAAAACCCAAGTTAACCAAAGAAATATATATATATATATATATATATATTGCACCCATGAGATAATAAATCATCCATAATTTTCTCAAGGGATAGAAGTGATAACCATTTTTAACAATGCCTATCTCTTGGCCAAAATATATTGAATTGATGACACAACTTGCTTTGAATTCTTGAAACTCTTTTTCAGTACCCTTCAAATGCACATATTCAGAGAGTGCAGAAGGTTCCCAAACAAGATCGACAATGATAAACATGCTATTGCATTTTATAAACCAAAACATGGTTACTAACATGGCCCTCAATGATGATGAGAGATCATGCATGAAATGCAAAGCTAAAAATATGTCACATATAAAAAAGTATCAAGTTTAAATGTAATATCTAGACTTAGCCATTGTCACTCATTGTATGATAGACTACTTCTAGTTGAGAAATAGGTGGCTATTGTTATTTTAAGATTGTCATCTAGAATGTCTATGATTAACATAAGTGAACTTTCTGTACTCAATAGTTGTAAGAGTTGTGAAGAAGTTCGTTAATGTTACGCATGTTAGTTTTAGAACTACATACAATGGCCAAGTGATCATTCAACACTTGAAATTGTAAAGCATGGCTTTCACTAAAAACAAGGCTTTCCAAATTGTTGTGGGGCTATAGATGTAACTCATGTTGATTTTGAGCTTCTAGCTAATGAATGTTCATCTGATTGGTATGATCATGATCACAACTATAGTATGTCATTACAAGCCATCATTGATAGTAATATGTGTTTCATGGATGTTTTTATAGGTTTTCCTAGATTTATCAATGATGCTAGGGTCTTAAGAAATTATTCCTTCTATAAGTTATGTGAAAGTGGAGAGAGGTTAAATGTAATTCTAATGTCTATTGATCCATCAAATATTAGAGAGTACATTGTTGGTGATGGTGGATATCCATTGCTATCATGCTTAATCACACCTTTTAGTGGAGCTACAATAGATAATCAAAGGTCATTCAATTCTAAATAATTTTCAACTCATATTGTTGTTGAATTTGCCTTTGGAAAACTAAAAGGTGTTTGGAAAAATTTGAATTCAAAAATTTGCCATCCAAATTTGTAAATGGGGCCAAAAATTATTTTTGTGTGTTGTATTTTGCATAATGTTATGTTGACATTTGAAGAAGAAGACAATGATGTAATGCACACCCCTACACACATGTACAAGTAGGTACAAACACAATACAAACAACTTTTTTTTTTAATTAATTAACATTAAAATAATTTGAAAACAACTAAGTTTAGATAAATAGAATCAATTCATTACAAGAGTTTCCAACGTTATTCGATATGACATCATAGGGGATAAGTCACACGATATAATCCCCTTCTTTCTTCTAAGACGAAGTGATGAGATTTCATCACTTTACCAAGAATAGAATATTACACTAGAATACTAAAATAAATACCTAAATTAAATCATTTGACTGATTCAAAACTAACTTTTTTCTAAATTGCATCCTAGTCCAATTGGGAAATTCAAATCTACCAAATGTTCAAATAACAAGGTGCCAATAGATAATAAATAGATTTTAATAAGGGAGTCTACATAAAGAAATACCATAGTTATCTATATTATAAATATTTAACTTAAACAAACTAACAAATACTTAAACACATTATTCAAAGTTAGCCCAAAAAGGTAAATAAAATCATCAATAGTCATTTTGGATGATTTAAAATATATTCATTAAATAATTGTCATATTTAAAATTTATTCATTAAATAATTGTCAAGGCTTAGTTATCCACATACTAAATTTTAATTTAAAACTAAAATTTAAGAGACGAGAGCTAAATAAATTAAATTAAATGATTAAATCTCAATAAAATTTTTAATTTCCATTATTATTCATAGGTAAATAAAACACCAATAAAAGAATTAACTTGAGAGGAAATAATTAATTAAAAAAAAGTTTTCAAAACTAACAAATATCCATTTAAATAACTAAAAATTGAATTAATTAAAATATGAAAATTTAAAAAATATATATAAATAATAAAATTAAATAAACTTAAAAAATTAAACCTTAATAAAAAGATATTCTAAAATTAAATTCATTTTAAAATAACTATTACTATTGTAGGTTGAATAAGTTAGCTACAATTTAGGGATTGCCTTGCGCAAGGGAAAACTAAATGATTGGAAACTTGAATATAGCTATTCCAATATCCTCTTGCCATATTTTATTTATTAATTAGTACCATTCATTTTTTGGCATGCTGGTGTAAAGAAGAAAAGTTTATTGTGCTCATCTACAAGATACAAATTTAGAAACCATTACATAAACAAATGATTTTACAATTTTCATGTATTTTCAATTTTCAAATCTTGCCATTTAAAGATACAGGTAAATACAGATTAGGAATTCTATAAAAACTCACCTTTTTCAAATTTATGAGAGGAACGAGTTGAATGTGTGCAATGAAATATTATAACCAAACCACTCTACTTAAACATTATCCACTTCAATGGTCAAACAGTCAGTAGTAATTTTACACCTCATCTATAATAAAAAGTGGTAAATATTTGTCCTATTTTTTATTGGTCAAAATGGGTCTTTGATTGTTGAAGTGGATGATGTCTAAGAATAGCCTAAACAAACAGAAGAGCAATACTTTAAATAGGATATATTTTGTAGAGAATCAAGTAAATATTTTTATAGTAATTTTTCTATGCGAAGAAAAGAGCAAAAATTTATTATTAAATTTATTTTCATTTAAAATTTTTAATTTATACATCATATAAATTATTTTTATAAATTATTTTTGATAAATTGAATGAAAGAAAGAAAAACATAGATTCAAAATGAATTGGATCAAACCTTTGGCCTTATTAAGGCCGCGACCTCCTCTATGGGGAGCCCCACGGCCTTTCATCAAATTTAAACTTGTTTTTCAGCCATAAAACAATGCAGCTATATGTAATCTGCTACCATGTATTATATATATAGTACAACAACTTACAGATGAACATGTTTTCCTGTTATGAATGTAATGCATGGACAACAAAATAGAAAATAGAACAGTTGCATTCCTCATTGATTCAACAAATAAAGGTTACAATTTATAGAGATTACAAACTTATAACAAAATCCTACAAAAGTGGATCTATACTTGACACCTAACTCAACTAATTGACAACACACTAACAACTATTGACACAACAACAACATCTAAATGCTCATACACCTACATCTAATAAATTCTTAACATCACATATAGACAAGCTGTCTACATGAACAACAACTCACTATTACATTTATTAATGTTGGAGCATATATTCCAACACCCCCTCTTAATGCTACAACACTAAACTGACTAACAACATTAAAACTAGAAAATAAATTGTTCAAACATTGCTCTTTGAAAATAGTTCTAGGACCAGTAAGACTTCTTCAAGTTGCTTCAAATATAGTCTCCTAGCTATAATCCAAGTTCCCAACATCATTGGACACCATTTGCAAATGAAGTGTCTCATAACCCTCTTAAAGGTATGATGCCAAAATTCCATATTTTGGATCTCCCTTGAACTATTGGACATCAATCCTTACACGCATGTCTCATAACCCCAATGAGGTATAGTTTCTTCGATCCACAAGAATCTCAGACTATTGATCATCTATCTATCCTCTATTGTATCCTTCCCTGCAAAACAAATTAAAAATTTAGGCATCCACACACCACTCATCACCCTCTCATTTACTTGGGCACTCCTATGAGGGAGTCATGCCCAGTCTAGCTTTGATACCAAAATAGAAAATAGAACAGTTACATCCCTCATTGATTCAACAAATAAAGGTTACAATTTCTAGATATTACAAACTCGTAACAAAGTCCTACAAAATTGGATCTACACTTGACACCTAACTCAACTAATTGACAACACACTAACAACTATTGACACAACTACAACATCTAATTGCTCATACACCTACATCTAACAAATTGTTCACATATAGACAAGTTGTCTATATGCACAACAACTCATTGTTACATTTACTAATGTTGGAGCATATATTCCAACACAACATATACTATTTAACTTGTATCTTAAAGAAAAGAGTTACATGTAGTTTTCTCTAGAAGATAGTGAAGTCTAAAAAAATATAACTCTATAGCATTGTGTATATATACATAATGGTGTCATTAAGGGCATGGTTCAGTGGTTAAGTCACTCGGTTGTAGTGGCGGCCACCAAAGTTCAAATCCCTGCTGGGCCAACGAGCTCACAGGCTTTACACCTTCGTTGGGCCAATGAGATCGCAGGTTTGAAGTGTTCCTTCTTGGGATGAGGTCCCCCGTGTTGTGGCCTCACCAATTCATCACTCCAGGAAAAAGTGTTAGTGTGGAGCTGGAGGGCGTGTCACACCAGTGTCACTGATCATGTTAAAAAGTTTACCAGGTGCATTATCTTTAAAATATATATATATATACACATAATGGTAATTTGCATAATATAATTCATTCAAATACATTTATCCAGAATTGTAGATCAATGGTGTGATTTTCATAGGATACAATAGACATGTATAAAATATATTTTTTAAAATGCACAACGCTCTTATCCTCACATAATTAAAATATGCATGCAAAAAAATAGAATTTATGTTGAATAACAGATCATTCAAATAAGTTTGTATACTTATCCTTATACTACATGTGCATCTAAAACTCATAATTTCTTAGTCATACTGAAGTTGCATAAGCCTAAGGGTTATTATATATAAAAATTTAATGGATCAATATATTTGATCATTTCAAATCAAAAACATTAAATACAAATTTTATATAATTTTAACATAAAGAATAATACAATAGGCACTAGAAGTAAATTCCAATTACTTGATTCTTCACAATACATAGATTGAGAGAGGGATTTTCTAAAGCTCTCATAATATAGATCCAATAGCAATGGAATTTGCGAAATGTTTGACTAGGAGAACATAAACTCTCCAATGAGAGAAATCTTCTGGCACAATACCTAAAAATACAACCACAAAAATTCAAAACTCAGATGGCCAAGGCTAACTCTCCACCCATTCATAGGATTTGCATGCAAGTCCATCTCTGAAATAAGATACGTTACACAAACACATCACAACACAAATACATTGAGAAAACACAAAACATGCATCTACCCATAAGGTCAACTCATACACAATGGATCTTTACAAGATCCATGCATAGGGGAAGATGAAGGGACACACTAACCTCTTGGGGAGGAAGCAAATGAAAAAACCTTCTCCACAATCTCCAAATCCACAACTCTCCAGGAAACCTGCACAACCAAATAATCAAACCCTATACAACTCATGGCCATAATCATATACAAAATTACTCTATCTCCACAAAACCCAACAACCATGACTCTCCAAAAAATATCCACAACTATCCTCTACAATTCACAAATCACAAGAATCATTCCCCAAGTGAGGGTCTGCGCCTCTCTCAACCCCAGCATGTGGGTGAATCTTAACCCCAATGGGGAATATCTACACCCAATATAACCCAAACCCTTATAAACACAAATATGCATAAAAATACACATAAAAAGATTCTACTCTCATGCATAAGAAAATCCATAGAAATACCATCAATCTAATTGTTTATCCATTTAGACAAAGATTTCAAATCAAATAGCCAAAGAGAGTGTTCAAACCCTACCTCATGCTTCTACCAAATTAGGAGAAGCCTTGATCCAATATCCTCTATTCTCCAAGCTCTAAAGCTCATCCAAAACTCCTCCCTTTTCCAAAATCATGAACTCTTTCATAGTAATAAGAAAATCTAGAAACTATTTTCTTTTCCCTAAAAAGAAAAGAACAAAAGATTCCCCAACATACAAAAATGATATAATAAAATAGGCTAAGTGAATGGAGTGGAGGGGAGGGAAATGTAACTCCAGAATTTTCTCAAAATAGGATACCATAACTCCCAGTCTTGTCACCTTCAATAAAGGCTCTTTTCCACCATTTAGATGTGTCCATAATATCTTTTAAACATTAAAATATAGGCCCCACTAATAAAATACCACTATAGGGGTTTAATTTAGCACAATTAACAAAGAAAAAGACACTTTATGACCTTTAAAGCTTCCTCTTAAATTCAAATCCAGATTTGCAAGTTATTACCATTGATTTGTCATGCTTTTCTAGAGTGGTGCAACTGATCACTTCTCTTCGAATAAAAGGGAAGAAGTTTGTTTTCCTAGATCAATGTGAGAAATCCTTCCAAGTTCTCAAAGAGCAACTTACTAGTGCATCAATCCTTGTAGTACCTGATCTTGTAGTGGATCTCATGGTTTGCATGGACACATTATTAGATATCTTGGGGGTTGTCCTTATACAATAGGGCCAAGTGATTGCTCCTAAAATCTCAAGGATCATGAATTGAATTAACCCACCCACAATTTAAAGTTGGAAGTTATCATCCATGCGCTTGTGTGATGGAGACATTTTTCTATTGGTTTGAGTTTCATACTAATCATAGTATCTTATAGTACATCTTCCAATAGTCAAACTTGAACACTTGTTAGCATCGATAGATAGTGTTTTTCTGTGACTATGACTTAGGTGTTCAATACATAAAGGGAAAGGGAAATGTGGTTAGTGATGCTTTAAGAAAGAGTTGGCAAAAGGTCTCAATTTTGTCCTTAAGCATGAATTTGTGAGGTCACACTTAGGAAAAGCTTCTTGAGGATCCATGGTATTAGGAGCTTAGAGATGAGATAAAGTCTCAAAGGGCCCTTATGGGGAAGTAATTTAGCTTTAATTCAAAGTCTGATGGGCTATTGCAACATCTTGGTCATATTTATGTCTTAGTTTTTGGTGTTATCTACATGGTTGTTTTTGTCTAAGGCACATAATGCTCTTTACACAGTGCATCTTAGTGTAAAGAAGATGCATGTCAATCTTTGATAATTATTTCAGTGGGTAGGGATGAGGCATGATGTTGCAGATTTTGTTGCTAGGTGCCTTGAGTGTGTTACCTCAATCCCTGTTTATGCCCCTAAAGTCTTCATTTTTCAAAATTTTGGTATCATGAAATCATGTATTGCCTAATATTTGTGTGAAATTTCTTACTTTCCAAATCATTTTCCAATTTTCTTGAAGATTTGATAAGTATTATCTCCTTTGTCAGAGCTTTGGCTCCTACTAGGAACTTGTCAAAGCTTTAATAGTCATTAGGAACTCTTTTGGAGGTTCCTAGAGCATTAAGAACTTTATTTTTCTCTTATTATTATACCCTTCTATTAAGATTTTTGAAACTTTCTATACAACCAGGAACTCCTTTGGTACCAGGAACTAAAGGAACTCCTAAAAATTTCCTAATCATCCTTTAGTTCCCAATGCTATCAAAAGCTCTGAAAGGGAAAAGTAGATGGTTCTATCTTTGTTTCAAAGCTAAAGAAGATTTGAACACACACAGAGAAGAAATAAGATGAACTTTTTGGGAGTTCCATAGGTTCATGGAACCTTTGAAAAGTTCCAAGATGATGTTTAGTTCCCAACATCTACCAAAGTTTCAAAATATTGAACAAGCCATATTAGTTCTTGATTATCAGAGAACTATTGACAACTAGGAACTCACATGAAGTTGAGTATCTTAAGAAATTTTAAGGAGATAAAAAGAAAGAAGCTAAGAATGTCAAAGTGTTCATAAGTTCTAGGAACCTATGGAACCTCTAACAAGTTCCTAGTCCCTATTGCAACCCTGACACTTAAATAAAGTGGGAAGAAAATGAAGAAAGGAAAGAGCTCATTTGTTCCAAGTCACCATGGAACCTTTGACAAAAGGGAAAAATAAGTAAAAGGAATGCTATAAATCCCTTTTCACTTCCATTAGAATGAAAACTTAATTTTCAAAGAAAAGGATCCAAAGTTTATGATAGTTGAAAGCCTACCTCCAGGGTAGCCACTTCAAATCTTCCACCAACTCCTTTAAAATCAAGCTTCCAAGTAAATTGTTCTCATAAATGTGTCCACTCCTCAATTGTTAGCTCAAAAAATTCTTTTTCAAGATATTCATTTTTTTTATGCCCTAGCTTTCTATAAATTGTATTAATCTTCCCCAAATTCTCCCTCCAAAAATTTTCTTTGCCTCTATTTGACCCGGATAAATTTGAATATCCAAAATTATCTAAGTTTCTCTTTAGATCATATTTTAATGAGGATGTATCCAATACCATGACCCTATTGCACAGGATCAATGGAGATAAAGAAACCAACACTTTTGAATATTGGATGTGTTAGTTCATCACTGTGATAGGATGGAATTCCTGATATGTTGATTAGGGCAAGCTAATCAATGATAATCTACACAAGTAATTGGTTAATTTCCAAAATACTCAGGTGTTTTATATGACTTCTTACCTATTTTCCATTGCTAGCACACACACCATTGTCCTGGATTGAAAGAAGTAGGAGTATATGATGACACTTATTAGATATACAAATTCCATTCACAATTCCAACAAAGCAAAAGCAATAAACATTTTAGGAGGGTAAATGATGCATTCAAAATGCACACTATTAGGGAACTTGATGCCAATGTAGGGAAAAGATTTTCCCATGAAGCAGAAAAATTGATCAAGCAGTTTGGTGGCTATTCCATCTAGTTTCCCATATTTTCTTACATAAGAATAGGTGGTTTTGATGAATATCCATATAAACTACCCAGGTGATAATTTGTTCCTTATTGAAATATGTAGGAAAATAGAAAATGTGAACAAGAAATGTAGAGACATGAAAAAGGTGGCATATTCATTGCCTATAGGATTATCTTATTATACATGTCTTCCCTTAGCAGAGGCCCAGAATGTAGAGAGATCATTGGTGAGAGTTACTATGCACCATCATATCCTGAGGTACCCTTTTGACAACAAACATTATGCAATGGATAATTTGTACTTGGCAGCCAAAAAATTCCATCACCCTCATCTTTAAGACTATTGGGAGGATTGTGAAAATCATTTTGAAGTAAGAAAAAGGGGGTGGTCTAGGTTAACAATTTAACAGATGAAAGATTATGAATTGGGATGGGATCTAGAAAGGATTGAAGATGATGGCTCAAAAATGATTGATAAAATCTATTTAGATACTCTGTAGTTCCAACCCCTTACACTCATTAATTAGAGTGATAAGGAGATAAAAGATATCAGGGAAAGGTCTTGCTTTGTTTTGAACAAATCCAAGAAATCGATAGATGCCAAAAAAGTTGAACACACTACCACCAAGCCCCAAAGTGTTTCATCTAAAAGATAGGAATGAGTAGAAAAATTAGCTGAGGTATCCACATCTATAGCTAAGGTCAATGTCTACATAACTAGGTCAAGTGCAACTGGTGGAGGGGATGGTGAAGAACCTAATAAGGGAATAGAAATAAAAAGCTCATGTGCTCATCATGATTTTGGACCTAGAGCTAAGTTACAAATAAAAAGACCTCAAGATACTCAAGACGATCAAAGGGAGACACATGGAGATACTACAACTCCTGAGGTAAACCCATCCTCATCTCAAATTCCTACTTCTTCAACACCTCCACCCTCTCCAAGTCCAAATAATGTTGTTCATATGTCTCCTTCTCCATCTCTCAACTAAGATGACACTTTCATACCTTCATCTCCAAAGGCTACCTTGCCTCCCATAAGCTCTGCCTCCAATTTCAATCCATTAAAAATTCCCTTGTCTTCCCAATGACTGAAAGAGGTAGTATGTAAGAAGAGAAAATATAGGGAAATTATTGAACCAAATTTATATATATTAGCTAAGATACTACATGGAACCACTCCTAAGCCTAAGAAAGACCAAACTTCTTCCAAATTAATGATCAATCCTTTAGGGAATCAGTATGTGGAGGTAGCCAAATCTACCAATGACAAAAGGGAGGAGGAAGTTACAGAGGATGCTTATCAAATATCTAGGGTCTTGGTCCTTCAACACATGAAGGAGATATCCACAATTCCAAGTCTTGACTACTAAGCTTGTGCACAAAATAGAAAAAGATAAAGGCACTAGAGAGGAGCTTGAAGAGCAAGTCCAGACATTGACAACATATATCAAATCAATTCTACATACATCAACTCAACCATTGGATGGACCATCAACCTCAAATGGTACAAATATAAAAGATATTGATAAAGATATGATGGAGAAGGCAAGGAAATAGCAATCTTATGGAAGATCTTCTGGGGCATGGATTGAACAGATAACGATAGATGGGCTCGTGTGTATTGAAGAATTAATTAAATAATATCAACAAGCTCTAGATTGAACAAAGGAGTTAAAAAATGAACTTCAAATAATCTGAAAAGAAGAAACAGTATGGCATTTGGCAACTAAAGATATTGAAGAAATGTCAAAATTTGGTGTTAAAACATTACTCTTTGATAAAATTTTGTTGAAAACAAAAGAATGTAATGTTGTAACATGGGTAAGGAGTATTGAATGGAAATTTTTAGTTATTAAACAAGCCATCATTGAGCTAAAGAAACTTTAGAAGGAAATTGAGAACATCAACGATGAAATCATTGTAGGATCCATGGCCTTGGAAATAAGCTTGTTTAAAGAAGATGATTCTACTTTGGAAGATGTATAAACAATCAAACAGAATTTTAAAGATTTAATTTCCAAAGAGCTATTCAGTAAGAAGACTATTAATGATAATACAATGGGAAAGTTATCCAACATGTCAAATGTAACAAACAAATTTTGGAGAGATTTGGCTACACTAGTAGGTAAAACAAAAGGAATAGAGGAAAGCCTCGTGATTTGGAAATAGTGCCTTCTTAACACTACAATTCCATAGACAAAGACAATGGCACCTGTAGCGAAGCAATACAGAATTTATAACAGCTTATCTTCATCCTCAAACAAATTAAAAGCTGCTAAAGAAGATGCCCTAGCTAAATGATGGAAACTTTTCTTTGTTTTAAATCATATGTTTCATTTCTCAATTTGTAAATTAAGTCATTTTATATGACTTAATAAAGACTTATATCTTATTTATAAATTTATGGTGGATAGTAATGACTTTTTATATTTATTATTATAAGTTATAAATAAAAGTTAGTTACAAATTAGTTATTGGAAAAGCCTATATGTATGAGGCTTAATTGTACTAAAATATTTTTGACTCTCATACTTTATACAAAAGATTTTTGGAGTGGTATAGGTCTACAAAAAAAATAAGAAGAGCCTTGATTGTGTGATGATTGTGTCTTATTTTCTATGTTGATAATGTTGTCATATTTTGCCCAATCCCAAAATATCCCAAAAATCCCTCCTTCCATCAAAAAAATATGATCTAAGAGAGCCTAAATGGAAGGATAAATTCCCCTTAGAAAAGCCTAGAAAAATCCTCAAAAAATTCTAAGTTTTTTGTCCTTGTTTTGCCAAGTAATGAGAAAATTTTCAGTTTGGTGAACCTTTGGTTCAATGGTTTCAGTAGTTCACCAATTCACTGATTTGCCAGTTTGCTGACTGAAGGGGCGAAGTGGTAGGAAGCAACGGGCAAATGAAGAAGGAAAAGGTAAACAAAGAAAAATAAGTTTGCCTTTGTCAGCAAAGTTAAGGTTTCGCGAACCTTAAGTTTGTCTATTAGCAAATTCGTCGACAAAGGGACGCAAGAGGCTGGGAGGTGGCAAAGGATCTTCATCAAAGAAAAATGGCTAAGGAAAGGAAAGACTCCATCGGGAGGTCAGTGAAATGGAAAACTCGCATTTAGTGGTTTGAATTTTCTAAGGTTCACCAATAGGGCGATTCACCGACTAAAGGGATCCAAAACGAAAGGAGATGACACTGTGGTGAAGGTGATGGTTCGTGATAGGGAGGAATTGCCAACAAGGTGAAAGATAAAGGAAAAGCTCTGAGGTATCGAAAAGTTTGCAAAGGTGAAAGTTTTCTAATAGGCAGGAAATGGGTGGCAGGTCGGGGAACCGGCCAAGCAACAAACTTGCTAAGTGGTTCGTAAATATGGAGATTTGTCGATAAGGAAACAAATTGGTCCAATTCACAAAAGTGAATTTTTGTCGATAAGGCAAAAGCAAGGCCAAATATGGTTTGCAAAAACAAGATTTCATCGATAAGGAGAAAATGGGAAGAGAGAAAGAGTTGGCCAAGGCAAGGTTCAGAAAAGTAGAAATTTTCTGATAAGAGGGAAAAGTGAAAAGGAAAAGACAAAGGCAAAGATAGTTCTTAAAATGAGGAAATCGCTGACTAGATGAAGAAAGAAGCCATAGTTTGGGAAAATCACATTTTGTCAATAAGGCAAAAGAAAAGGCCAGAATGATGAAATTAATGAAAATAGATGATACTTTAGAATATTTAAGAAATTTAAATATTTTAAAGTGTTGTAAAAGCTTGAAGGACACAATTTTCTGTTGTTGCAGAAGGAATTAAATACCTGAAGTACAAATGTTGTAGAAAAGTCAGAATCATGTAGTTGAAATAGTTAAATCCTTCAATGTGATTGTACAAAGAAGCTGCAAAATGAATTTGTAGGTACCAAAGAAGGGTTTCAGACCTTCCTTCTTCAATGTGCCTGAGACCCCTACATGTGGGTAATCTTCCTCTGCACTTTGCAGGCTTGTTAGAGGCATGGCCATCATTCCAAATTTGTAGGTTTTGCTAGGGCTTCTGAGCCATATTTTAATGTAGCATGGGCATCCGGATAGTGCGAGTTGACCAAATTTTCAGTGCCTATAGCTACATAATTGATTCATAATGCTATATATACATGAAGCAAAGAGGTAAAAGGGGGTTGTTAGCTGTTGTTCTCGGTTGTTATGTTGGTGGATAATTTGTTGTTATAGGTCTTGTAATGTGATTACAAGAACAAGTAGAATTTGATGCATTGTGCCTGTAGCTAGGTCTTTGATGTCATCTAGTATGGTTCACCAGTAATTAGTTATTTTGTATCTATTTCTCCTGTAGCAAATCATTATGCTTTGTAATGGCTTTCTAACCTTCATGACTAATATAGATGGTTATTTCTTTTCTCTCTTGAGTTTTATTCTATGTTTATATAAGAATTAGATGTTGTTATTATGGGAAAAATAGCCCTTTTCCTAGCTTTAGTTTTATGTCGAACCTCTATATAGCTTATATGAGCATGTGTGAGCCTTTTATAGTCTTGAAGTCATTGTTGTGTTAATTCAAACACAATTAAAACACATTATAAATCTAGTGCATCACCTCCTTTTAATTCTACTTATCCTTCTTCCCCTTTTCCTTGTGAGTGTACAATTAGATTTAGTTCAACTCTCCAAGCCTTAATCTCAGAAAGAGGAACTAGCCTTCTCTAGAGGTATGATCTCATCTGCAAGGTCCCACACTTTGAGATTGGTCCCATTGTGTCATTGGAATGCTTGAACAGGATTCAAGCATGGTGCAATTCCATGTGATAATAGTTTATGGCACGCCTGATGGGATCAGTTTGATGAGATTTATCATCCATTGAAGGATTTGGTGTGTTCTTTAGTGCATCTTGTCATTCAAGGCAGTCTTCTTGAACACCATGGTGACTCTGCTAAACAAATCTACTAGTGCAGCCAAATCAAATACTTAAAGATTCATCAAAGATCAATGTTTGGTGATACTTTTGGTCTTTTCCAACTTTCAGGAGCATCACGAATCACCTAGCGACTCTTCTGGGTATGTATCCAATTTCCTACTGATATTAGACCAATTTTCTCTAATTCAGACAATTTCTATGATTATCTACATTTTGATGCTTTAAAATGTCAAACTATTATGGGAGTTATGGCTACTCCCCTCCTCCTGGCAAGAATTCAAGTCATTGGCCCCAATACCAACAATATCAGCCCCAAAACACCTTTGTTTTTAGTCCATACGTCCCTGCTGCAATAGAATATCAGCATCCTCATGATGCTTACCTCCCTCCCACCCCTTCTCAGCCTCCTTGGTTGCCTAATCATTCTTACTATCAACCTTAAGAGGCCCCTTTTTCTCCAAACTAGTATGACTACCCTACTGAGAAACCTCAAGATGTCAGCAATATGAGTTTCATGAATGTAGTGATGGACTTGAAAGGAGGTTGAATGACATTGACAGAGAGTGATTGTATAACCAATAGCAAGATGAGCTTGCTTCTTAGGCCCATTTTCAATAGCAACAGATGGAGGTGAAGGAAAGAACCTATCTAGAAAACTTGGCTTTGGAGATCGCAGCTTACCCAAAGGAGGCTGGAAGCCTAATCAATCCCCTCCATTTCCAATTTTAGACAGCCCCTTTCTTTTATCCAGGCTCATCCTGCAATAGAAATAACCCCCAAATTTAAAATCCCAAGATTTAGACAGGGGAACCCCTCTGAGCCTCCAAAACCACTTTGCAGTTTCAAAATCTCAAGTTTTAGAGGCCCTTAGCCTTCACAAGAGCATGTTCCTATGCAAATCTAACCTATCACTTCTCAGGAACAACCCTCTTAGGAAGTCCTTTCAGCTCACATTCTGTGTTATTCCTCTTGCCCTGACACTATTTTACTTTTCAAAGGTGGACCTGTTGTCTATCGAGTTAATTGGAGAGATGAACTGAGGAAGGAGATACCTACAGCTAGGGAGGAGCCACTTGAAAATTATAATCTCTCATGCACCAGCTCACTCTGTAGGGACATACCAATCTCTTGGTAGGATGCTAGGTTCTATGAGCTAGAAAAGGAAGTGTTGGAGGTAGCTGCAGAGTGGCCTAATAGTTTAAGCTCTCATGCACTAGCTTACTCTATAGGGACATACCAGTCTCTTGGCAGGATGATGGGTTCTATGAGCTAGAAAAGGAACTGTTGGAGACAGCTATGGAGTGGGCTAATATTTGTGAACCCTCATGCATTATTAAAAATCAAGAATCAAACCTACTGCAAGAAGAAGTTAAGCCTGATCAGTTGGAACAATAATGCATCAAGCATAAGGTTAGTGTTGATTTAGATGCGGGGTTGAGTCCCCTAGATTTTGGCTCTTTTGAAGAATTTTCCCATGCTATGAACAAGTTGAATGAAATCAAAGTGCAAAGGAAGCATGGTGAAAAGGTCTACTCGCAAAGGCAACTCCAACAAAATGCAGTGGAGTTGCAGCCAAAGGATGAGGACATTGTGGAGGAGGTTGCTGCAGAGTTAGCTCCAGGGGTCAATGATGTCACTCTATTTGATGACCTGCCCAGCTACATTGAAAATTAGGAAAGCATGCAAATGCCAACATTGGTTGCAGTTCTGGAGCAACATAAAGACATTGAAAATGATGGAAAGTTGTTTGAGGTTGAGGCCTAGTATGATAGTGAAATCCTAGTTCATGAAGAAGAGCATATGAGCAGCCCTATACTAAAGAATATAGAGGACTTCAAGGAGGCTCATTTCTGGGATGAACTTGATGTTTTCTTTTCAAACCTAGTTAGTAAATCAGTGCCTCAAGATGAGGTAAATCATGAGCTGTTCAAGCATATTGAGGAGGTGATCATCCCTCCAGTTGATATGCAAAGATCAGAGCATTTAGAACAGTAGTAGAATGATGAGGAAATAGATCAAGGGCATGAGATCAACTTTGTTGATTTGCATGTCATTATAAGGGGGTGCCCTATCACGTATCTAGCCCAACTGGAGACATATCATGAAGAGTCACCACATGTCATGCTTATTTCAAAGCATTAGGTTGAGCATCAAGAAGGGCTAGATAAGCCCATTTATCCACTTGCAGGCAACTATATTTCCAATCAGTGTAGGTGGATAGGTGATTTTTCCTTGGTCCTAGGGGAGGCATTTAACCATTTTCTTGTATGCCCACCCCTTCCCCACCTCCTATTAGCTGTCCATAAGCTAGGAAAGCACCATAAATTGTTGAGAAAGGGTAATTATTTTGAAAAACTAGTAAATGTCTTTGTTTAAGGTCATTTATGGTTGGTTAGTTTAGGATTAGATTAGTTTTGTTTCTATTTTAGGTTTCCTTTCAATAAGTTCTCTTACACAATTAACATTCTCATTAGGAGATTATTTGTCTTGTTGTGTGTTTTTGTGTTCTTTGGAGACAGTTTCAGTTCTGTTTGGTCATTTTGTTGTAGATCTCTTTTGACCCTGTGCCTAATGGATTGTATAAGGCATCTTGATCCCTATGTTTAGTAGGCAAACACCCCTGCATAGTCACCAAAATGTTGTCATATTTTGCCCAATCCCAAAATATCCCAAAAATCCCTCCTTCCATAAAAAAAATCTAATCTAAGAGAGCCTAAATAGAAGGATAAATTCCCCTTATAAAAGTCCAGAAAAATCCCCAAAAAAATCTAAGTTTTTTGTCCTTGTTTGACCTTAGTAAGCAAATTTTCAGTTTGGTGAACATTTGGTTCAACGGTTCGACAGTTCCCTGGTTTGCCAACTGAAGGGGTGAAGTGGCAAGAAGCAACGAGTAAATCAAGAAGGCAGAGATAAACAATGAAAAACAAGTTTTCCTATGTCAGCAAAGTTAAGGTTTCGTGAACATTAAGTTTGTCAATCAAAGAATTCGCTGACAAAGAGACGCAGGAGGTTGGGAGGTGGCAAGGGATCTTCATCAAAGAAAAATGGCTAAGGCAAGGAAAGACTCCATCAGGAGGTCGACAAAATGGAAAACTCGCAAAGTGGTTTGAATTTTCCCAAGTTTGTCGATAGGGAAATTTGCCAACTAAAGGGATCCTAAAGGAAAGGAGATGACGATGTGGTGAAGGCGATGGTTCACAACAGGGAGGATTCACTGACAGGGTGAAAGATAAAGGAAAAGTGCTAAGGCATGGAAAAGTTTGCCAATAGGCAAGAAGTGGGTGGTGTTGTGTGGTATCACAACATGCCCCATTTTGTCTTAGCAAAATAGGGACCCAAACTTTTCTTTTTTTCTACTTGTGTGTTCTCCATGTCTAGGTGGTTTGGTAAAAATTTCTTGTCCTGATCCTTCAAAATTTAAGATCTGAATTCTCTTGTCAAATGGTCACCAATGGATGGAGAGTAAAATTTAGTGCAACTTTTCCTTTTGAACCATGTCAAAATTTGAAAAAATGAAGAAGTTATGGGTGGTCAAAGATTTGGTCAAAGTTGGAGTTCGGGGGAGATTAGGGTTTCAACTCCTTGAAAGTTAGCATAGTTCAGAGCCTTGACCTTGATCTTTCTCCTTGTCATAAAGGGAAGGAAGGCCTAATGAAGGAGGGTTGATTGTAAAACTCTGATTAAGCCTAAATTATTGGAGATCAGAGTTCGGAGTTTCTCTGTGTTTGATGTCTCTATGATGAGAAAATGGGGAAGGCTTGATCGCCAAACTCTGGTTTGGTCTAAGTGATTGAGGATTCGGGGTTCAAAGTTTCTCCTTGTTTCATTCCAAAATAAAGATGGAAGGAGGAGTCCCCGGTGGCTGAAATCCAAAGCAGCTAAGAGGATCAGAGAATCAGAGAGCAGAGTTTCTCTCTGATTCTTTCTAAAGTAGAAGGAGAAAGGGTCCAAGCCCAAAGTCCAAGTTATATACCTTGTCCATGGTTCTGCAGGTGCCTTTTACCCCATATGATACCTTCCGCAGAATGACGGAATTCTTCAGTGCCTGCAATGTAAATGTGGTGGGGCCCAACGAGACATACCATTGGCCAAAGGTGGCCACTTGACACCTGTCCATGGTTTTGTGGAAAGGTTTGCCCCCACCATATGATGTTCTATGGAATGGTAGAATCCCTTAGGATTGTTGTGTAAGCACCAGCGGGGCCCATAACCGCACACGTAAGCTTGGTGCTAGCCACGTGGAGTGATTCAGCGCTTTCACAAGTATATGTTACCCTTTTCATATCTCCTCCACGGAATGGAGAAAAATGTTTGTTTGAATGTCGAGCTTTTAGTGGTAGGCTGCAAATTGCCACCCAGGTATTTTCCCACCTGTTGACATGGATATTTCATGATTTTGATATCTAATGACCGTGTGCCACATGTCCAATTCATTTATTTTTCAACACAATTTTTTTGTGAAGGGATATTTTTGATGTAGAGTTTCGTGTGCTTGATTTAAAAGGCTAATTTGAACTCAATAGTAATACCTGGTATTAACAACATGTGTATCCATATCTAAGCTTTCTTTTGCACTTAGCATTATGCATAAATTCTTATCAAATGGTAGACGATTTTGGCTAATATTGTAGGGAGATCAAGGCTATTTAAGGTAGTTTGCAAGCATGATTTTCTACACAGGTAAAGGTCAAAGTTTCAAGGCAATCCTTGGTTTAAAATATGATATGTTTTTTTATTGTAGGCTAATATGCAGAATGTGCAAAAGGAAAAGTAGAGGGCCTCTGAAGTGCTAAAAGATTGAAGAATGTTGGAATGCTGGTGAAATAAAATAATTTAGCAGGGGCCGAGAAAAGATGAATTTCAAGGATGTTGAGGCAAAGATACTAGCAAATATTTAGTTTCTAGTTGGAAGGGTGTTGAGTTGAAGATACTAGAATATTCCTTTTGCTAGCTGAATTCCATAGAATGATTGCCAACTGGCAATCATGTGCCATTGAATTCTGACAGTTGTTTATTCTAGATGGATCTTGACCATTGGGTCAATTGTAACTATTTTGGACATTACTCTCTAAAAGGACCATGACCTCTCTTTTGAAAGGGAGATTGAATTGTTGAAACTAAGGGAGACTGAATTGTTCCAATTCTGAGCACTAAGTTTGTGATTTTCTGCAACTTTACGAATTCTCTCTCAAGGTTCTTTCTCAAGACCACTGTAAATGTATATGTTCTTTTAATACCTAATGAAGATGGATCTACAGATTACCTCCTGATTGTAAATCCTACATAATATTCTATTGATTTCTTGTGTGTTATGGTGAATTGGTGCATTCTATTGAAGTGCGTTCATTTTAATTGCATATTGTCATCAACTTTCCTTTGAAGATTTGTGTTGATCATACGTAGCTATGGAACATCCAGGTGAAGTATGGTTCAGTTTGCTTCTTTTCATTACAGTATCAAAATATGAATGTGGATCATTGGCCAAAATTAAGTAATTCTAGGATCTCAACTTCTAAACTCTATTTTCTCAGTTTCAATTTCATAAATAGTCATAAATAATTGCAAATAATGATGAATCATAAGCAAATACAGTAAATATATGCTAAATAATGACAGATCTAAAGCATATATAGTGAAGATGCATAAATACTGATACATTTCATGCAAATAATCATAAATGTTAGTGAATTGCATGGTTTAGGCACATTCTTTGAGCAAATTTAAGGTTCACAAGAAAAGATTAGTGCAAACAAGGGAAATAGTAGATCTCATCGAAAAATGGAAATATTCTCATAATTCATCTAAATCAGGGATAGATTAAAGTGAATTACTCAAAGTTAGGAACAAATTTACATCTATTTGTACAAATCCTAACTCAATATTGCAAGATTTAACATAATTGTGAAGATAAAAGAAGAAACAGGTGTTCCAGATAGGAAACTAGTGAATATTGATAGATTTTGTGGAAATAATAAACAAAACATGTAAGGCCCCAACATGATTAACAATAAGACACATCAACCCTGAGTGATGATCAGACGGTCAAGACTTGACTCACGAAGACTTGGGATTATGAATTCTTCCAAAATTCATCATATCTTTCAAGATAAATAAAGGTTTGTTGTAAACTTTTATTTCTATTTGTGTGACTAACAACCACATCAATAGATTTTGGTGCTAGAAGGAGGGCCTCTGACTGGAAGCTTGATATTTCTACCAAAATTACATCAATATTTCATCATTTGAGCTAATTGGCTACAAATATTCCTTACTTAAAATGAATCGATTGTATCTTTCCAAACATTCAGTTAGAAACTACAAAGTTTAGCTTGAATTTTAGAGTTGGCTTGTCAGTCTACTACTAGATCAAGATCTAGTGGACCATTATAAGAGTTGCCTATTGTAAGTCTGAGATCACACTCAGCTTGTGCACAACCTAGACCTGCCAATCTTGTACAATTGTTACCTATTACTCCTGTGCTACCAGCATTGCCTATACAAGTTCATATGGCTTTCTTCAATGTTGAATCACCTCTACGCTTTGCTGCATACAATGATTTACCAAAAAAACTAGATAAGTTGTGTCTAAAATATCATCCATATCAGGATGTAGAAGATCATTTGAGAACATTTAAAGAACCATGTTTCAGAGCTAAAGTGCAACACAAAGATGTAATGTGTAGACTTTTTCCTTACACACTAGGGGAAGAAGCATACAACTGGTATGTAAACTTACCTCAAAACTCCATTACTACACGGTTGATGATGGAGAATGCTTTCAAAGACATGTTTAGAGCTCCAATAATGTAACAATGTTATATCATTGTTTTTCCAAAATCAAAAGAGTTGAAGGTGAATTCATCACTATTTTTAATGATCACTTTCAAAGAGCATACTCTAGGCTCATAGCCTCATATACTATTGTAGAAGATGCCATCATGCAGGTATATTACTCCTCTCTAGATCTGTTGATGGCTATGTTAGTTCACAAGGCAAACCCTGGCATTACAACATTGTCAGGTGCATATGCGGAGGAAATTAAGATCAACACAGAGATAAAGCAAGTAGGACACAGTCCTTTGCCTAGCATAGGACCACTTTCTTTGCTTATCCAAGGGCAGCATATCAATGGAGATGTAATAAATCATGCTCCAATGGAAAATCATTTGCAAGTTCTACCTATCAATGCAATTCCTCCCTAGGGAAGTGATCAGATGATTCAATATCTAGGATATGCATCTGCTGAAACTAGACTGAATGGTAATATGGATCTTTCTTTCTCCCTAGTGAAAATAATGTAGTGGCTAAGGTGCAGGAAGAGGAGGTTATAAAGGAGATAACTACTCGGTTGAAGAGATTGACTACTGAGGTAACACAATTGAGAAATTAGAAATTCTATCCTCAGGCTAATGCTAAGAACAAACAAAATAGAGGATATAATAATTTGACAAAGGATATAACAATGATAGAGGATACAACAATGACAGAAGTTATAATGGTAATAACACTCAGCAACCTCCAAGAGTCTAGAACACCAGGCCAAATAATGGAATGCTACCATCCCCTCTGGATAATCAGGTACCTCCCAAACCCAACAAAACAACCAAAGTTAATTTGGCTAAAGCTGCCCTGAATAATTGGTGCAGAATTCATAATACCAGTGCACATGCAGGATTACATTGTCCTTAGTTTAAAATTGCTGCCAATATTTTCCAAGTAGAAGTTCAAAATACTGAGAGAGGAGCAAATTTTCCTAAAGGCAATGAGTTAGTACCCTTGGGGTATGAGTCATAAATGGTTTTGGAGAGTTCCATGAGTCATAGAGGACAAGGGAATATGGTACATGAAAATAACACACTTGGATGTGAAGAGTCAGCTCTAGTATTTGAGGATTACACCTTTCCTTTTGAAAAGGATAAGGAACTTGAGAAAGAGGTGGATGAAGTCCATGCCTTTCAGTAGTCCCAGAGGGGACATGACTACAATCTCAAGAGTAACAATAATAGGTCACATGGACCTTTGACAAGCTCTATTCCACCGAATAACTCCAACACTCCTTCGGATGCCAATGCTAGCAACAATCTAGTGCCTCCGAGAGTGAGTCGGCATCATTTCAACTCATCATCCATGTTGGTTAAAGGTATGAATGAGCTCACTGAGTCTGATAGGTTAGTTACATACCTAGCTGATGAAATCA
The DNA here is from genome assembly GCA_027924645.1 of Cunninghamia lanceolata. Lineage (NCBI taxonomy): Eukaryota > Viridiplantae > Streptophyta > Pinopsida > Cupressales > Cupressaceae > Cunninghamia > Cunninghamia lanceolata. Next base: position 5,008,869 of record BSBN01000749.1, on the reverse strand, counting down.
AAAGGATACAGATTAGTCTATCTTTGTCTGAGTTGTTGAAAGCCCCAATGATTAAGAAGGCTTTCCTCAAGTATTTAGATGAGCCTATAGGAAAAGTGAATGTCCCCAGTGGTATTCCACCTAGAGACCCCATACATATGGATATTCCTTCCAAACCTAGGAATAAAGATCAAGTTCATGCTACCGATACTACACCAATAGTATTATATAAAGGGAAAACTGAGTCCCCTCCCTTTCTTCTCACTTTGAGAATATTTGGGAAGAACCTTCACAATTGCTTGGTAGACTCTAGAGCCTCCACCAATGTCATGCCATTGTCTGTGTGTGAAATCCTAGGTCTCTCACCTACTAAGTCCTTAAAAAAAGTTACTCAGTTAGACAAGTTCGAAATCAGTGTCATAGGTGAATTAACTCATATTCATATGTAGTTAGCCTCTGACCCTAGAGTCCAACATTTCATTGAGATTCAGGTGGTAGATATCCCTGATACTTATGGCATGTTATTAAGTTGGGATTGGTCCAAAACATTGAACGGATATATGGCTACCAACTTTTCACATATGTGGTTGCCTTGGAGAGGGATACCTAATCAAATCTGGATCAAGGCAAAGCCAAGGATGAGGCACATGATCACCGAATACCACTAGAACAATGAGGTATTGTACACAAGTGTGGAACAAGGTGTTTACAGAGTTGAGCTTCCAGAGGTCACAGTGGAAGAGGTTCTGATGTGTAGTTATGTGGAAGAAAATAATGAGGTAAGACAAATCACACCTGGGATGGATTGCCTGGTGGAGTTTAATTATGAAATATCAGATGAGGATAGAGGAAGTAGTTTGATAGGATTTGAATAATATTTGTCCAAAGAGATCCAAAAGCATATGTTGTAGGGGATACCACCCAAGCAAATATTATTGGAGGGATGGTGCAGATTGCATAGGACATCACATTCAAAAACTACATGTGCATTGTGCCTAGAATTGATTGGGGAAAGGAACCTAGGAAGCTAATTAAATATGACAAGTAGAATTCGTGAGGGGACAGATCCTCAAGTTGAAGAGACGGGTCATGAAGTGACAAGTCAGGTCCCTGAGATACAAGGAGCTAAGTTGGGAATGGTGAACTTTGTTCAAACAAATGTCATGATCAAACAAGTTAGAGTTCTAGAGAAACAGAGGACACTCGATCATAAAGAGCCATCTAGATTGAAGTGGATTGCAAAAGGAAGTGTTCAAAGGGTTAAAAAGAAGAAGGGTCTAGATAAGAATCCTCCTGATGAGAGACCCTGGACATTGAGATTTGGTGGGTCCATGTCTAAGCAAGGTGTTGGAGTAGGAATTGACCTCATCAACCCTCAAGGAAAATTATTCCTAACTACATATAGGTTACAGTTTCATTGCACCAATAACGTGGTGGAATATGAAGCCTTAATTCATGGATTACTTTTTGCATTGAAGAGGAAGGTTAAAATCCTTCATGTTTTTGGAGATTCAGAGCTAGTAGTTAAGCAGGTAAGGAACATGTACTCCTGCAATTACAAGTGATTATGTAGTTATAGACACAGGGTTTAGGTTTTGATCAAGAGCTTCAATGCTTTTAATATCAGTATCCATGTCTCAAGGAAGTTTAATCAATGAGTAGATGCTCTAGCCACAACTACTAGTATGTGGGAACCATTAACCATATCTAGGATGAAGAGATTTTCTATTGAACTGGTGTCAATGCCATCATTCCCTGACAATGTCACCAATTTCCAAGTATTTGAGGATGATCAGCACATCCTAGATTTCATTGCCAATAGAGATGTCTTTGAAGCGTAGGTAATAGATGAACATCATAGAGATGATCAATGTTGGGGTGAAGAGGACATTATCAACCTACATGACAACAAGATTCCAAAAGGAATTATAGAGCTAGAAAGGTTGTTTGATCTAGATGGTGTAGTGAGGCAGAAAGACCTTCCCAAAGTATATGGAGGAGATTATGAGCCTATAAACATAGGTGAGAATTCAAAGGTCAGGAATGTCCTGATTGGTAAGGTATGCACTCATGATGAAAGAGAAGGGATAGTCCAGGCCTTGAAGGATTATATCCATGTGATAGCTTAGACGTATGACAAGCTAAAAACATATGATACCACAATCATAACACATACCATTCTGTTGAAACCTGATGCGAAGCCATTTAGGCAAAAATAGAGGCTAGTGAACGCACTACTGGAAACCTCTCATATTTGAAGAAGTTAAGAAATTGTTAGTTGCTTGAATAGTTTTTCCTGTTAGACACTCCACGTGGGTAGCCAACTTAGTCCTAGTGCGCAAAAAAATGGTGACATCCAACTATGTGTGGACTTCCAGAACCTTAGTAGGGCATCCAAAAAAGATAATTATCCTTTACCTTCCATGGATGAAGTGCTTCAGATGGTAAATGAAACCTAGATGATGTCCTTTCTAGATGGTTTTTTAGGGTATAACTAGGTTATGGTGGACAAGATAGATAGAATGAAGATTGCATTCACCACAAAGTGGGGAAATTTTTCTTATAGAAGAATGCCATTTGACTTGATAAATGTAGGTGTAACATTCCAACGTGCTATTGATATAGCTTTTCGAGGCCTAGTGGGTTAGTGCATTATTATATATATGGATGACTTGACTATATTTTCTAAGGTCAGAAAGGATCACATTGGTGACCTACAAAGAGTATTACAGAGATGTGAACAGTATGGTATCTCATGAAATCCTAAGAAATGCATCTTTGGTTTTACTACTAGGAAGTTGTTGGGACATTTGGTATTTGAGAATGGAATAACTATTGATCTGGATAGGGTCAAGTCCATCATGAAGCTTCAATTGCCAAGAAGCAAGAAGGAACTAAAATCATATTTTGGCAAGATTAATTTTGTTTGGAAATTCATAACAGGATTTGTTGAAATAGTAAAACCATTGAACGCCATGTTGAAAAAAGATGCCAAGATAGAATGGACATTGGAGGATAAAGTAGCATTTGAAGATATCAATAAGGCTATTGTGGATGCTCCGATACTAAATAGTCTTGATTATACCAAAGCATTCTATATTTACTCATTTTCTTCCAGCCATGCATGTGCCACCGTGTTGACACAAAGGAATGAGGTAAAAGATGAGAAACCCATCTCATTCATGAGTAGTCCATTCAAGGACACTGAGTTGAGATATCTGGATGTAGAACGATAGGCCATAGCCTTAGTCAGGGCAGTAAATAAATTTAGGCATTACATCCTAAGGAGCAGGATAATTGTTGTTGTCCCAAATTCAATAGTAAAGATGCTATTGTTGCAAAGTGAACTAGGAGAAAAGAGAACCAAATGGATCACAATTCTATAGGAATATGACATGGATATTACTCCAATGAAACTTGTTAGAGGACAAGCCCTGATGCAGATGATTGCAGAGACAGATCCTAATCTAACTAGTTAGCAATATAAAGTTGACTCAGATATACAAGAAGATTGGTACTCAAGCATAAGGCACATCTTGATCACAGGAAGATGCCCATCCAATCTAAAAAGATCTCAGAGAAGAGCTTTGAGGATCAAGGGTTGAATTTACATGATAAAATGAGGAATCTTATTCAAAAGAAATCATGAAGGCATATACCTTTAATGCCTCAATAGACAAGAAGAAATTAAAGTTTACAAGAATTGCATGATAAACTTGGTACAACTCATGGGTCTCATCTAGACACAACACATTTGATCCTTAGAGTTGGATATTATTTGCCAACAATCTTTAAAGATACAGGTGAGAATATCAAGTATTGCATACATGTCAAATAGTAGCAAATAGAGAGAGATATGCATCCCAACCCTTATAGCCAGTAATGGAGATGTGCCCATTCACACAATGGGGCATGGATTTCATAAGAGCCATCAATCCTCTATCATCTATTGGACACAGGTATATCCTAACTATTACTGACTATTGTACCAGGTGAATGGAAGTGGTGAGTAGTAAGACATACACATTAGATGATGTAATCAAGTTCCTTGAAGACAATATTATCACCAGGTTTGGAGTTCCTTATGCCCTGGTATGTGATAATGGACTTGCATTCTCATTGATTAAATTTTTCTAATTGGGCTTTTAAATATGAAATAACACTAAAATTCTCATATAATTACTATCCCTAAGGGAATGGGCTAGTTGAGTCCACTAATAAGAATTTGTTGAACATCATCAAGAAGCTGGTAGAGAAAAATCCCAAGGAATGGAACACCTTGTTGAAGTATGCCCTGTGGGTAGATAGAACTAGAGTCAAGTCAGCCCTAGGAAACTCTCCATACTAGTTAGTTTATGGAGTAGATCCTATTCTACCTATAAATTTAAAGATCCTCACCTTACAATTTGCTCAAGAATACTTTGGACTAGAGGATAAAATGGAATTTTGTTTACTATGTATAAGCTTTGGATATGATTTAGAAAAGTGTTTGAAGATGCTAACTCTAGAATTTGGTGATCTGGATCGTTGTGCAAAAAAGTTCTATTCACCAGTTTGAAGACTGCACCTGGCAAGGTTTGCAGAGTGATAGGGAGAAAGTGTTTTTCTCTACATTTCTCTGTAGATTGGATTTTGACTTTGCAATTCTGGACTTAAGATCATAAGGTCCTTAGTCATCTTCATCCCAAAGGATATGTAATTTAAAGTTTCGAAAAGCAAGTTTCTAATTAGCAGAGTTAGACAGTATCTGATAAAAAGTGGTCTATGTTATGTTCTTCAAGTGATATATGTTGTGTTCAAGTGAGATCTGTTGCGGTTGGATTTGTTGACTCCCAAGTGATTCTATGTTGTTCGTGGATGTCTCCAAGATGTGTTTAAGACATGTGTTTGATCCATAAGCTACAATGAAGATCTTGCAAGCATGTTTCTAAGTGTTCTTGATATGTACATAAGTTTCGGCCGACCTGGTTTGTCACACTTGTTGCCAACGTGATTCATGGATTGTGGAAGCATGTCCAAGCATGTGAGGATTTATTTGGGTCCAAGCTAAGCCATGATGTGTTCATCCTTCATTCATTTACCTCGCAAGTTTGTTTAGGTCTAGTCCTAATTTGATTCATGTATTTATGTCGACCTTGGATAAAGTTAAAATGGTTGTAGAATGTAATGTCGACCATGATGTTCATTCCAAGGTTGATGATAGGTATAAATTTATGTAATGAATTCATGATTGAGGTGTTATTGTGTGAAGATGTGAAGATAAGTGTGAAGTGTAAAATTAGAGCAGAGCATAGGAGTTATATTGTGCTTTAATGGAACTGAACTTAGGCATGGTGTAGATGCTACTAAATCAGTTCACCCCTAGCAGTGATCCACCCCTGGGAGTGACCCACACTTGGTAGTGAGCCACCTCTAGCAATGAGCCACCCCTGGTAGTGAGCCACCCACAATAGTGAGCCATCCCCGATAGTGAGCCATCCCCGGTAGTGAGCCAACCCTCGGCAGTGAGCCCTTTGGTAGTGAGCCACCTTTTGATATTTGGTATTGTTACTACATTATATTGTGAGCTAACACTCACTGTGGTTTTTCCCTGTTTAGGGTTTTCCACATAAAATCTGGTGTTCATGTGTGTATGGTGTTGATGTGTTCATGTTTTGATTCTTCTATTCATGTTTAAATATTCATAACAGAATAAGGAAATAAGTTAAGTGATTGTGAAAGTGATTATGGTTCAAAGAAGTTAAAGTTTTGATACAATTGATTCACCCCCCTCTTAGTTGTCTTGTTCCTTTTGATAATTGGTATCAGAGCGAGGTTACTTTGAAGAAAGCGTAACAGCTTAAGGTAGATCCAGGATGACACACAAGAAAGACATTCCTCAGTTCAATGGATCTGACTATGCCTACTGGAAGGTACGAATGCAAAGTTATCTCATTTCTCTTGGTTATATGGTTTGGGCAATGGTTAAAGATAAATACACAGTTCCTAAAGATCTAGCTTCTGAAGAAGAGATTAAAGAGTTTGAGGCTAATCACAAAGTTAAAAATGCTCTATTAAATGCCATGTCTAACACTGAAATGGTAAAAGTTCTGAATATGGAAACTGCTTATGAGATTTGGGACAAATTAAATAAAATCTATGAAGGTGATGCATCTGTCAAGAAGGCCAAGTTACATAATTTGAAGAACACATACAAAACCATACGAATGGTTGAAGATGAGAATATAACAATTTACTTACAGAAGATTGATGAAGCTATCAGCAGCATCAGGGGTCTTGGTGGATAATTAAAGGATGAGGATGTTATAGATAAGATACTCAAAACTCTTCCCAAATCTTATAGTCACAAGGTATCTACCATTGAAGAGTTGTTGGAATTGAGCAAGCTTTCAAAAGATCAATTACTTGGTAAACTGACTGCTTTTGAAATAAAAGAGTTTGGTACTACTGATGGCCCTGTGAAAACTGAGATTGCCTTCAAGGCCAAGGAAGAAACTAAGACTGCTAGATCAGAGAAATATGTTGTGGAATTAGATGATGAAGACTTTGCAGAGCTATAAGCCAAATTTGCAAAGGGAAATTCAAAGGCAAGTTACCTTTCAAATGCTTCAGTTGTGGTAAAATTGGTCATTATGCTTCAAGATGTCCTGACAGAGCTTTGAAAATCAATGAAAGCAAAGGAAAGATGGTAAGAAAGAGTTATTATGTTAGAGATGATGAGGTTGTATCTGATAATGAATCTAATTCTGATGATGGTAATAGTAGTGAATGCTTGTTTATTGCACTTAGAGAAGAACCTATTTATGCTAACCTTGCAAATTGTGTGAAGGAAGAAAGTCCAAGAGAGTTGTCTACATTTCATGCTAAAAAAGAAGATGAATGGATCATTGACAGTAGATGTTCAAACCACATGATAGGAGACAAGAGTAAGTTTGTTAAGTTTGAAAAGTATGATGGAGGTTAGGTTTGGTGATGATGCAGTCGGTAAGATTTGTGGAAAAGGATCCATTACTTTTGATGGAAAGCATAATATAGATGATGTTCTTTATGTCAAGGGCCTAAATCATAATCTACTAAGTGTTTTACAAATGTGTGAGAAAGGGTATAATCTTGTGTTCAAGTACAATGGGTGTAAGATACAGAATAGCTCTGGAACCTTAATTGTTGTTGGTAAGAAAACTCATGGTAGTGTTTATCGTTTGAAAGGTGCTGAAAACTATTATTTGTTGGCTAAGTCAAATGAAAGTTGGTTATGGTATAGGAGAATGTGTCACATTAACTTCAATAATCTAGTGAGAATAAGCATTGTTCAAGCTGTAAGAGACATGCCCAAAATTGTGAAGCCTGCCAATGCTATATGCAAAGAATGCCAGTTTGGGAAGATGGCAAAGGCTAATGTAAGGATACCTGAACTCTATTTATTAATTATGATATTTTATTAAGAATAATTAATTAACTGCTTTGTTTCAAAATAATTATTTAGATGATTTAATATTGTTTTCAAAAGAAAATCAATCATTGTCATTTTTTGCTTTTATATTTACATATTTTATAAAGAATTCTTTTATTCTATGCCACTTGCAAGAAATGGCAGTTATGTAATTCAAGAGAGAATCTTAGCAATTAAATTATGTTTTAAAATTAATCTAATCTATTTTTTAGTTTATAAGAAAATGGGTGTCCAGATTGGCATATGAAGAGTCATGTTGTTCGATTTTAAAAGATCAAGAAATATATGAGGTGAGAAAAGAAAGATACATTCGAAAAAATATATTAATATGGTAGGGAATAAAATGGATGGCTCTATTTTTTTGAGAAGAAAAGATTTGGGGAAAAATGGATGTGAGCTGGGAAATTTTGGTGAAGATTGGATAGCAGTATAATTCTGGGTATGCACTGAGATATGGAATTGATTTGTTGTTTGAAATAAATTTCTAATATATGCAAGCTTTACGTTATTTTGTGAATTCTCTTCTGCATATTTTGTTCATTTTTTTAAAATTCCTTAGGGATCACTTTCTTGAAACCAATCTCCAATCATATATCAGGATGTTAATTCAACCAATTTGAAGATTGTAAACCTTAGTTTGTTGCGTCGGCAATAACTATTTTTATGAATTGGACTTCTCTAAAATTTTTATATAAGGTACACCACCCGGTCATTGAAATCATATCCAAAAATCAGCCTTACCCAGTTTGTTGTTATGGAGATATGTAATGTTTAGTGACCCTCTATTTCTTACCCATTTCATCTCTATTAAAATGGTCTTTTGCATCACCAATAACTATTTTCAAACTAGGTTTCTCTGAAATTTTTATATAACATGTGCACCACTTAGTTATGTAAATCATATCCAAAAATTAGCATAACCCAGTTTGTCAATTTGGAGATGTGTATCAATTAGTGACGATCATTTCTATGCCCTCTTTGCTGCTGCTATTAAATCTACAAATTCCTTGACTCTTTCCCTCTAAAACCTAACATATCCCTGATGCTTGAATTCTTCTCAGGACAATAGTTGTTCAGGTTAAAACATTCATCATTGGAACTATATATATATATATATATACTTTTAAAACTTATTGTGTTAGATACACAACATAGATACTATTGCGCTAGTTGAGATATACCTAAATGGTCTCATATCATGATTATATAATAATTGGGATTGTAGAAATAACTATATTATCTTTCCCTAGCATATATTATGTGGAAATATTGAAATTGATAAGACTAGCATTGTGTTAGTTTTGAACCTTATTTTGTTTGAAGATAAATAGCAAATCTAATTTCTATGGTAGTGTCTAAATTGTATGAAATAGCATCTAAGATGAAGTTTATCTATTTTAACACAAGTTGAGATTGCTCTTCATTGTATATATATAAAATAGCATGCATCTTTGGAAGTTGAGTAAAAATATTGTCTATTATTTGCATTCTGTATGATGTGAACTGAGATACAAAATGGTTGGAATGTTTTTGTTGTTATAACTTCCTTCTTTTACCCCTATAGGGATTACTCATAAATATAAATATTGTGTGTACTCTCTAGAACTTGAAAGATACTTTAGAAAATATTGAATTTGATGAACTAGATTCCTTATGAGTTATTATATCTAAGTCAACATTATGGTTGCAAGACTAGTTGCTTTGAACTATAAAGTCTCTACACTGCGCGTACGTAGGCAAGGCCATCATGAGCCCCCAAGACATTAGGTAATCCCCTTAGGGCCTTAGTCTCATTATCTTGTACTTTGATATCTACTATGTATATCTATTGACTATGCGGAACTAATGTTTACATTTAGAGTGCAGACCCAGGTCTGTTAATTGTGTAGGATACTGAAGTTGAGGAAGTAATTACCCACTTTGTGAGTGGATGATTATATGACATTTACTGTAATTGTGTATAATTGTATAAAAATGTTTATATCTTAAATTTTCAATTACAATGAATGATACTAACTTATGTTTAATCGAAATGTGTATTTTATTAAGTTTCAACAAGTGAATATTCTCCTATCATCGTATTATATTTTCAATATTTCTTACTAAATTAATTTATTACTATTAATTATTGACAATCTTCATGAGTAGGCATTACAACTACTTTCAAAAGAAAAGAACAATCCTCTACCAGTTTGCTGGAGCTAGTGCATACAGACCTATGTGGTCCCACAAGAACAAGAAGTCTGCAAGGTGAAAGGTATTTCATGCTCCTTATTCATAATTTTTTAAGAATGAATTAGGTTACTTTCCTTAGAGAAAAAGTAGAAGCTTTAGATAAGTTCAAGGCATTCAAAGATGTGGTTGAAAATGAATTGGATTTGAGGATCAAACTCTTAAGTTCTGACAAAGGTGGTGAGTTTACCTCAAATGAGTTCAATACTTTTTGTGAAGAACATGAAATAAAGAAACATTTGTCTACTCCTTGGACTCCTCAACCAAATGGAGTGGTTGAAAGAAAGAATAGAACTATTCCAGAAGCTACCAGAGCAATGATCAAAGAAGCAGACCTTTCAGAAGTGTATTGGAAACAAGTACTACATATTGTTGTCTACATTCAGAACAGAGTGCAAATCAGAGCAGAAGAAACAAAGACACCTTATGAACTATGGTATGGTAGAGCTCCTACGGTCAAATACTTCAAAGTTTTTGGAAGCAAATGCTACATCAGAAGAGATGAAGAATTAGGGAAGCTTGATGCTAGATGTGATGAAGGCATATTCCTTGGGTACTCCACTAAGAGCAAGGCTTACTGATCCTATAACAAAAGACTAAGAAAGATCATTGAAAGTTCAAATGTGAAGGTAGATGAAGACATCCAACCTAATGAATATGAGTTAGAAGAACCTGCTGATACAGAAAAGGTTGGAAAAGGAAAAGAAAAGGAAGTTCAGACTAAAGAACAAGGTGCTCTGAAAGAAGAAGAAACTCAAGTTGAAGCTCCAGTAAGAACGCCTAAAACCCCCACGTATGTGCAAAGAGATCATTTTGAAGATCAGATTATTGGTGACAAAAGAAAAGTGTGATGACAAGAAGCAAGTTTGCAGAAGAACAAGTAAATCTCTGTCTTCTTTCAAAGGTGGAACCTAAAATAGTAAATGAAGCATGCAATGATGAGCATTGGGTTAAGGCAATGAAAGAAGAATTGTTGTAGATTGAAAAAAACAAGACTTGGTAACTTGTCCCTAGGCCTACAAACAAGAATGTGATTGGAACAAAGTGGGTTTTCTAGAACAAACTAAATGAAGTTGGAGAAGTTGTGAGAAATAAGGCAAGACTTTTATGTAAAGGCTACTCCCAAGTTGAAGGAATTAATTATGAAGAGACCTATGCTCCAATGGCAAGAATGGAAACTATTAGATTGTTTTTGGCATTTGTAGCACATAAAAATTTCAAGGTATATCCGATGGATGTGAAATCTGCCTTCCTGAATGGTGAGCTAGAAGAAGAGGTCTACATAGAGCAACCGGATGGGTTCCAGTTATCAAACAAACCAGACATGGTGTGCAAATTGAATAAGGCCATGTATGGATTAAAGCAAGCTCCCAGAGCTTGGTATGCAAGACTAGATAAGTATTTGTTGTAGCAGGGTTTCAATAAAGGGTCCGTAGATAGAAATTTGTATATCGAGGTGAGCAAGGATCAAATCTTGATTATTGAAATCTATGTAGATGATATCATATTTGGTGGAAATGAAGAGATGTGCAAGAATTTTCCAAATGAAATGCAAAAATAATTTGAGATGTCTACGTGTGGTGAGATGAATTTCTTTCTTGGACTACAAATCAATCAGACCGACAGAGGTATTTTCATTTTTCAATCAAAATATGTCAAGGAATTGTTGAAGAAGTTTGGAATGGAGGACTCTAAACCGGTATGCACTCATATGGTTGCTTCTTGTAAACTGAGAAGAATAATGAATCTCCTAAGATTGATCAAAGCAAGTACAGATCAATGATTGGAGAACTACTTTACCTGACTGCTACCAGACTAGATATGATGCATGCAATCTATCTTGTGGCCATATTTTAACCAGATCCCAAAGAATCAAATGTGATGGTAGTAAAGAGGATATTCAGGTATTTGAAGGGCTCTCCTGATCATGGCTTGTGGTATCCTAAGAACAATGATTTTTCATTAAGTGCATATACAGATGCAGATTGGGCTAGATGTGTTGATGATAGGAAAAGCACAAGTGGAGGTGCATTCATCTTTGGAGATAGGGCAATGTCCTAGCATAGCAAGAAACAAGAATTAGTTTCCTTGTCTACTGCAAAAGAAGAATATATTGTTGCAGTATCATGCTGCACTTAGGTGCTCTGGATGAAGCAGATCTTGAAGGATATCAAAGTTGAGTTTGATGGACCAATTCCTATTCTTTGTGATAACACAAGTGCCATAAATATTTCAAAGAATCCGGTGATGCATTCAAAGACAAAGCACATTTCAATCAAGTATCACTTCTTGAGGGAGAAAGTTGCAGAGAATGAGGTAAAGCTTGAGTATATGCCTACAAAAGATCAAGTTGTTGATATATTCACTAAGGCTCTTCCAAAAGACACATTTGACTATCTCTAGGAAAAATTAGGGGTTATTTGATGCAGAGGCATCCACACTATAACATTCGCATATAGCATGAATGTCTGCAGACCAACCTCATCATCATCATCTTCGCCATCATCATCATATTTCGGCTTTACTCTGTCAGCATCATGTTTCTTAAAAACCAACAGCATCATCATATTGCGGACACTCGCAATCATCCTCCTGCCGACTACTGTTCACCTCCGCTTTCCTTCTAACATCATCATCATGATGTTCAGCGGGCGCACACATCCTCCGGTTGCACTGTTCATCGGGCTCCGAACTCCATCGTCATCATCATATGCAACACTTCCTTCGTCAGCAGGATATTCAACATCCGGTTGTCCCAAATATCCTGATGACGTTCACCTTCAGCAGCTTACCTTCGATGCTCCACTACCCGACGACACAAGCAACAGCATCATGATATAAATTATCCGGTTCTCTTCGAAACCTCCTGATGATGATGTTAACACAACTTCCTGCTACGGACTTCCGCCGATACCCAAGCACTTAACGACAGCAGGATGAACTCGCACAAGGGGATATCTCAATATCCTGATGACGATGACGTCATATCCTGATGACGATGACGTCACCCAATATCCTGATGACCTTCTCAATACTTAGTCAAAAAAACTCAACTTCCACTCCCGCATCAACTCGCGATATGCGGATGTTTGGCACTCCCAATATGATGATCCTGATGCCGATACGCTCCTCGGCTCCTCCTGCTGATGATCACCCCGACGAACTCGCACTTCATGCACTCGAAAACATCATGCTCTCCTTCACTTATCCGGATGATGATACCTAACCCGACTGCAGGATATTTGCAGAAATATCCTGATGATGCTGTTTTCGCGAACTTCTTCACTTAGCGAAATCTCCCTTCGCCGATCCTCCAGGGATGACCCGATCCCGTCTCAGGGTGATCTTCCAACTCAAACTTCTCAACTTGACCTAGCACATGAGGATGCTAGGGTCTTCAACATCTCTTGACCGCGATCCTGCACACCTGCATGCAAACAGAAAACAACCTACAATCTAACCTACTGTACATTGCCATTCCACCGATCAGATGAGTCAACCGGTGGAATGGATCAGTATATCCATGAAAACCTCTCAAACCAGCAATCGATCAAGCAATGGAATGCAACAGAGGATGAACACAAACAGGAATACTTTATTCGATTTCAAAAGATGCAACTACAATATGATGTTCCTCTCGCTCTGTCTCACTCTCGCAAAGTCTGATCGATGATCTCTACAATCAACCGATCCCATGCTTATAAAGATTTCCCTATGAGTACTACTGACCCAACTCCAAGCGGCTGGGAACTCTCCAAGCGGCTGGGGGATCCCACCGAACATACATCATGACAGCTGTTATAACTAACTATCTAAAAATAGCAAAAGCCCGGTCAGCATGATCTTATCATGATCAGCGTGACATTATTACATGCAATTGGTCTAACAGACCTTCTTGGAAACATAAACAGGACCTAAACTACTAACTGCCTTATCCAGACCAGCTGTCAGGTAGGTGCTCCTGCACCATTATTGCCCCTCCTTCCTTGAACTAGTTGCATAGAAAGGTGTATCAATCCAGTGTGCTTCAAAGTACATTTCTTCTTTTGTACTAATGTTGAAGGCTACCTCTCAAGGGGAGTGCGTAGTGGTTTGAGATGATTGATGCATTCAAGGGGAGTAAAGAATGGTTTCAGACTAATTAGAGCAGTAGTGTGCAAGTATGTGTAGTAGAAGAGATGTGATGCCCTTTTCCATTGATGTCAAAGGGGGAGAGAAATCATGTGAAAAACTCAGGGGGACTAAGAGTACAGATGTGTAAAGAGAAAGGGGTAGTCCTGAAGTAAAATTGTGTCTTGATGGTGGAACATGTTTTTCACAGCATATGTTGCCATCAATGACAAAGGGGGGGATTGTTGCAAGTATGTGCTAACTGGTGTTGTCATTGATGTCAACATATATGTGTTTTCATTGATGTCAACATATCTGTGTTGTCATTTGTGTCAACTATATCTTATGATATCGTTGTTTGTTAATTGATTGAAGAACATTGTCTGAGTATTTTGCTCCACATTTTCTGTGTATTGAAGACCGGAGTATGAGCTTTGGATATGATTTAGAAAAGTGTTTGAAGATGCTAAATCTAGAATTTGGTGGTCTAGATCACCCTGCAGAAAAAGTTCTATCACCAATTTGAAGATTGTGTCTGGCAAGGTTTACAGAGTGATAGGGAGAAAGTGTTTTGCTCCACATTTCTCCGCAAATTGGATTTTGACTTAGCAGAGTTAGATATTGTCTGATAAAAAGCAGTATGTGATATGTTCTTCAAGTGATATATGCTGTGTTCAAGTGAGATCTATTACAGTTGGATTTGTTGACTCCCAAGTGATTCTATGTTGTTTGTAGATGTCTCCGAGATGTGTTGAAGAAATGTGCTTGATCCGCAAGCGACAATGAAGATCTTGCAAGCATGTTTCTAAGAGTTCTTGATATGTGCATAAGTTCTAGTCGACCTGGTTTTTCACACTTGTGGTGAAGGTGATTCATAGATTGTGGAAGCGTGTCCAAGCATGTGAGGATGTATTTGGGTTCAAGCTAAGCCGTGATGTGTTCATCCTTCATTCATTTACCTCGCAAGTTTGTTTAGGTCTAGTCCTAATTTGATTCATGTATGTATGTCGACCTTGGAGAAAGTTCCAATGGTTGTAGAATATAATGTCAACCTTGATGTTCATTCCAAGGTTGATGATAGGTATAAATGTATGTAATGAATTCATGATTGAGGTGTGATTGTGTGAAGATGCGAAGATAAGTGTGAAGTGTAAAAGCAGAGCAAAGCAGAGGAGTTATATTGTGCTTCAATGGAACTGAACTTAGGCATGGTGTAGATGCTACTAAATTAGTTCATCCCCAGTAGTGAGCCACCCCCGGTAGTGAGCCAACCCTCGACAGTGAGCCGCCCTTTTGTAGTGAGCCATTCTTTTGGGCAATGAGCCCTTTTCCAGTGAGCCACCTTTTGATATTCAGTATTGGTACTACATTATATTATGAGCTAACACTCACCATGGTTTTTCCCTATTTAGGGTTTTCCACGTAAAAATTTGGTGTTCATGTGTTCATGTTTTGATTCTGTTATTCATGTTTAAATGTTCATAATACAATAATGAAATAAGTTAAGTGATTGTGAAAGTGATTGTGGTTCAAAGAAGTTAAATTTTTGATACAACTGATTCACCCCCCCTCTCAGTTGTCGTGTGCCTTTCAACAAAATGATAATATGTGCATGTTACTCAATATCACTGAATCATATTATACTATGACAACACTTGGAGCCTTATCAAAACTTTGCATAATTGTTGCATTGTGGAGATATTATGTTTTTTGATGTCATGTGCTCTGTTATGACTAGGTTTTTTATATTGAATATATTGTTATGCATATTTTTGTGTATGGATTTGATTTTGGGAATATTAGTAAGTGTTAAGAGTTATATGATAATGGTCATAATATGCCTATGTGAACAAAGAGAATTTCTTGTTGGTAGGTAATCAACCTAGCCTCTATATTAATTGATGAGCCTATGAGAGTTCTAGCATGTATATGCTAGATTTCAAATTATAATAGTGGATAAGTCTAAACTTGAGATCTTGCAGTTCTTAGGTGGAAGTTCTTTAGTACAAGTTTGTGAACTTAGTTGGGTTCCCTTGCTTACTATTAAGAATTATTAATTGATGGGAATCACTAAAAGGAACCCTATTGGGGGTATGCAATAGTGATCTAGTAATTTTGAGATTTTTTATTAATTAATAAATTTCTATGCATTGTGGATTTGTTATTGGATGCGTATTGATAAATAGTGATTGTTATACCATTTATCATAATCCCTAAGTATAGGAATTATATGTGCATGTTCCTAGATGTGAGGAGAACTACATGGGACTTTGATCCTGTTTGGAAGTGGGTATGTAGGCAATCCTTGGGTGAAGGATATTGGATTCTAGGACAACACTGAGAGGGGGGGTGAATAAGTGTTGTATAAATTTTAACTTTTTGCAAACTTTAACTTTACAAGACAAATAGAGATGAGGACATTAATGATTTGTTGAATTTATATGCACAAGACTTTTAATAAAGAATGTAAACAAAAAGACTCATGATAAATGATTAATATGCACACACACAGAGGAAATCAATGAGAAGCATGACACAAGCTTTTTACCAAGTGGAAAACCCTCAGGGGTAGAAAAACCACTCATGAAGTGCCTCACTAGCTTAACTTTCAAAACTTCTTACAAAGCCTCACTGGCTGAATATTATGTCTCACTGACAATTGACAGGTCTCACTAACCTCCAAGCCTCACTGGCATATTGTGCCTCACTGGAAATAATGTTTAGAAGCACCAACTTCAAGGAGCACTAACCCCTAATACATACAAACTCAGATTAAAACAAAGAATTCAGAGGGTTTCTCTGTTTCAATACAAATCACTTCTTCTTTCACATGTGTTTGTCATATCACCATACTTCTCATCAACTCAAATCACATACAAAACTTATCATCTGAATTTTCTCTTCAAGAGGATATTCAAAATATATTCGACCCTGTACGCTGATCCATACAATGAAAAATCAATATTTTAATGCACCTGCAAAAATAATATATATAAGAGATGTCCTTCCACATTCTACATAATGATTTTCATCTTTTCTCAATGAAGATCCTGCATAATTGACATTAAGTCCTTTCATCTTCATCTTCAAAGCCTGTTTATATATATATATATATATATACATTTTGTCTTCAATAACAACATGCATCTGCAAAACTTAAAAATGACTCTTGACTTTTCTCTTCTCTACATATTCATCTCATATATCATTTTGCACCTACAATTTATTTTCAAAAACTTTACATAAAAAAACATCAATATTTCATTTTTGTCCTCATAAGACTAACCCTTCATATGCATATTCATATTCATTATGTCCTGCAAAAATCTTCAACAAAATTCCAATTAATTTTCTTCTAACTCTTCATATTCTATGTATTTCAAAAGCCTTTTTCAACTTCAATCTACAAAAACACTCTTCACCAAATTTGTTAATCTTCAAAGAATAAATCAATCTAAAAAAAAACTCCTCGAACTCATTCTTTTTCAAAATCCCCTTTGCCAAAAATCTTCTTCAAGAAAATCATCTCTACATAAATCAATTTCACTTCTAAATTCTCATCCGAATCCATTGTCTTAATAAAATCTACCTTCACAAGAAAATTCATCTGCAATAAAAATAATTCCAATCTGGGCTTTGTTGAAGAAATAATCCATTTCTTTCATCTTTCAAAATTTTCTTCTCAAAAATATAATCTTCTCACAAAAATGTCTTCCAAAAATAATTTTCAATATAATAGAATGTCTTAGAAAAACTTTCTAATATAAACCCCTTAAATTCCAAGAGAGAGAATGAGATCAATATGTGTTTCAAATAGAAACAAAGCTTTAAAAAAATTCCTCAAAATACTCAAAAAAATCTCCTAAAAAAAATATTATAAAGATATTCCTTAATATCCTCAAAAATCTCATACTTTTAATGTCATAAAAGATGACATAAAGTAAGCCACCGAATTAGGAGACAAAGGAGTTTCTAAATTTAAAAATAAAACTTTACTCAAACTCCCTAAAGCATATTCAATGCTTTTGTTTTATGCATAAAGCACTTCACAAAAAAATGTGCTCCTAATAATATGCTCCCCATAGCATATTTAATAAAAAAAATTAGCACCTTTCCATAAATCATGGTCTCCCAAAGCAATTCAATATCTTTTCTTAAAAACATGCTCCACACATCATATTGATGCATTTTAATAAGTTGAGCTCCCTAGAAAAATTTGAAGCTTTTTGAAAGGTCTTCATAAATATCTCAATAAGCTTTTTAAGTGAGACATTCAATGTTTTTTTATATATTCTTCATAATAAAAATGAGGTCATCATAAATTATATATATTGAAACCTTTTCAAATTCTTCATAGCCCATGCTCCCTTAAACAAGCTCCACATACATTTGAAGACTTTTTCATATTTAACTCATGTTCTCCAACTTAAGCATATTTGATGCTTTATTAAATGCTTATGACATTCGATGTCTTTCTCAAATCTTTTGATGCCACATGTAGATCAAGTAAAGTCCATGAGTAAATCATGTGTAGATCTTTGTCTATCTCTACAGATGTAAATTCACTATATGCCTTGAGATCAAGTGAAGTATCATCATCAACACTAATGAAGACTATGCCACTAACCTCATGTCACAACTATCAACATCAACAAATGAAGACCATACCATCAAGCCACTGTCATTTACAAGACCAAGCCATTGAATACATATGTCAAAACTACCAAAGATCACTGTATGTCATTGAAATGAACACCCAAGGCAAACTATGAGCATCTGCCTATGTTGTCTGAACCCCTTTCATGTGAAGCAAGATCATAATAACTGATATCATAGAACTTATCAACAATAAGCATGAACACAACAACGTCAAAATATGAACTCTGAAATGTGACCATGAAACAATGCTTGAACTTCCTGAAATGATTAACACAAACAAGTATGAACCAGTATGAACACCAAACAAGTTGGAACATGAGAACCCATTCTGAGATAAACATGAAGATATCCTGATAACATCAATACCAACACCTTTTTGACATCAATGACAATCTACTTTCATCAAAGGATGCCCTTGGATCCATGTTCGAAGGGAGGGGTTTAGGGAATAGCTCCAAGGTTTGGGGTGCTCCTAAACTTGAACAACCTTCCCTCTTTAGTATGTTTTAGCTTGAGGCTGAAATTTGTATCTATTGGTTGTGTATTCACCTTTCCAATTAATATGTCCCCATAAAATAGGATTGAGCCAATGAAGGGCAGTCCATCATTATCAGCATTATCTACTTTGAGGTTTGTTGGGTTTGGAAAGGAGTGACCCGTCATTAATGTGCCCCCATAAAAGAGGTATCCAAATGATGCTAGATGTACTACAAGGATTGATGGAAGGATGTGGTAAGAAAGCAAGTAGATGGTGTTGAATGTGCAGCAAGTAGTGTTAGAATGATGCAGCAAGAAGGCAGCCAAATGGTGTTGAATGTGCAGTAGGTCACACTAATTAAACATCATCCACTTCAATGGTCAAATAGTCAATAACAATTTTACACCTCATCCACAAGAAAAAGTGGTAAATATTTATCCTATTTTTATTGACCAAAATTAAATTTTAACTATTGAAATGGATGGTGTTTAAGAATAGTTGCAATAGGTAAGTGATGGAAGGATGTGAAAAGAAGGTAGTCTGATGATATCAGATATGTAGTAGGTAACTTGTAGAAACGGTAGTTGCATTGGTTTCATGTACAAGGGTTGGGGCCCTTTCAAAAACCCATCTCTATTCGATTTGTAGCTCCAATCAAAAACTTGTTTATCAATAATTTAAAAAATTAATAACAATGTAAATAAAATAAAATAAAATAACTCTCAAGTAAATAAAATAACTCAAGATTGATACCACTTGATGTCTTTTACATAGATTTTTTGTAAGATAGGTATGCTAGTTTTAATCTCCATTTTATGAAAACATTAGAAGGTATATATCAAAATGTAATCACAATGAATTAATTAAAGATCATAAATAAATTGATGTCACTTGTGAACTCTTCATATTCCAAATAAACTAGGTGATAGTAAAGCCTAAATTTTACATCTAAGTTCATAATTGCATGCAAAGATGATATTTTTTTACCTAAATAAAGAATGAGGCAAACAAACTTTGTTAGATAATTTAGCAATTAGCTTGGAAATTCTCTAAAGACACAAGGCCAAAAGTTTGATTCCACAATTCCACACTTGGGATTCCTTCTAATCATCTATGCTTACTTCCATAATATAAGTCCAAAACATTGTTAACATTCAATTTGTTTTCTCATCTCAAGTTGCCAAAATAGTTTCTCCCTCTTAATTTGGCTTGGCTTGTGAGTATATTATCTTTTCCTTGGTGTAAGTTGGATAGGATCAAATTATTTCTACCATTAGAATGTTAGTTAATACCTTGGGCATCCCCAGTCCAATGAACCTTAGGAACATCTGAAAAGACGAACATTAGATTAAGTTTCTCAATAGTCCCATAATGTGAGAGTTGGGAGCATGCAAAACCCCTTCAAGGACATAAACACCTTCTACTAGGTAAAACATCAGCATAACCATAGCCAGCTAGCTCCATCAAGCCATAATGATCTATAATAACCACTCTAGTTACTACTAACTTTTTCATTACACACCTAGTACTAACTTAATCAATGGAGCATCTTCTATCTAACTTAGAAGTGCCAACTTCATATACTTACCAACCATAGCCATAGAAACAACTATGTGCCACAACTCATAAACTCGCACTATAGTATGGTAAGCTACCAATGTCAGGTTCATCCCTAGACCTAGACCTAAACCTCGAGGGTTCATTTGTAATGGCCTTGCTTACGTATCCCTTTTTGGGAATCAGAGGCTCCGTAGTTTGTACACTAGTAACAAAGAGGCTCCATCATCTCCTTTCATTTGAGATCTCTTTGATCTCACTCTTAAATCACAACCATTAATTAAATGCATGCTTCCAACTCAATCCTTACACAATACTATGATAGCAATGCATTCCTTGATCAAATGTTAATTCAATGCCAACATCAGTGTATGAACACACACAAAACCACAGAGTGGCCAGCTCATGTAAACATCACCAATTTAGATATAGTGATTGTCTCAAGCTACATTACATATACACAATGTGAATAACTCATGCATATGTCACATATACATAGTGTGACTAGCTCATGCATATAACACATGTACACAATGTGAATAACTCATGCATGTGTCACATATAAACAGTGACAATCTCATGCATACAACATATAAACATAATACAATTAACTCTAAAATGCATCACATATACATAATGTGACTAGCTCATGCATACAACATATATACATAATGTGATTAGAACATGCATGTGTCACATATACACAGGTGACTAGCTCATGTATACAATATATGTATGTAATGTCCCACCCTAGGTGGACACTTTCTAAGACAAATTTTCTGCCTTGTTTGGTTTGTTTGATAAATGTTTATGATATACTAGCAATGTCTGATACAACAATATAATGCAACAAAACAGGAGATGTTGCAATAATAATTTTTAACTCAAAACTAAAATTGCATTGGGAATGCACAGCTAAAAATTTCAGATTTTTAAACCAAATTAAATACTCATTATTTTCACAATATATTGACAACCTGGTTCATAAAATAACCCCTATTATCTAAAACAACAATACCCAGAAAATTTACAAGAGATATGAGCAAAAAGGCAAAGACCCAGTTCATAGAATAGCTCAAAAACCAATTATAGAAACATACCCATATTTATTTCTTCAAGTGAAAGTACTACTGTCTTAAACCAACTAAGGTTTGGTAGTTTAAAAAGCTACAAAATGCAATATATTTCAATTCTCTCCACGAGAAAAACTTTGTTTTAGCACTATCAAAACCATCAATACAAAAATGGTGAAAACACCTTGAAATCACACTAAAATCTCCAATAAGCACTTGTGCAACCTCTGTTTGAAGCTGCTCCTGAATGATCAACTAGGGATTATCTCTCAAATCCAAAACTGATGTTAACTATGAGGGTTTTCATCCTCAAAGCCCTAGGATCAATGGACAAACCAACAGCATAACATTATCAACAATATTCAACATATGCAAATGAGGAGACTTCACATCTTTTTATTCTTTTCTCCTTGAAAGCTTTTAGAAACTTCCTCAACTTGGGTGCCCACACAAGAGAGGGAAACCTTTCTTTTGAAAAATTAGGAAAAACCTTTTATTTCCATCTTTTTATGTTTTTCCATTTCTTTCCATCTTTTCTGCTTTTTCCCATTTTTTGGCATAAATAATTCATTTATTAAATATTCACATGGTCCCCCTTTTAAAACAACTTTAAGTTGTGTCTCCTAGGCATAGGGGTACAACTTAACTTTATAATTGGTCTTTTATCATTAAATGGCCCCACTTTTAATAAAACATTATAATATGCACTTCATAATTAATTATTAATAAAGTATTACTTTATTAATAATTAAAATTATTTTTCGATTCCGTCAGAACCAGGAGGTCAAACATAGAAACCACTACTCATCCAGATGTTTTTTCCCAAAATAGAAAGGTTGGCCACTGACACTCAACTGACTTACTATAAATAGTAAGTGCCTCAAAACAGAGCCTGAAACCTCTTAATAGCTTAACCTCAGAATGTACCAACATTCTGGGGAGGTAAACATTGTCGACTGCCACTTGAAGAGCTCATTAACGCCCAACTAGACCCTCTAATCACTACACACTAGCCTACGAGGGTCGAATGATAGGCTAATCCTTCAAACTCTGATGCTCAAAAAAATGGGGACATTACAGTCCGCCCTCCCTGAAATTGCTTGTCCCCAAGCAATCTCCATTGCAAAGAAACTCCACTCTATCGGAGGCCCAAAGGAAGAACTGTGAAATGTCCCACACATCTCTAACCAACTCCTGAAGAACCAACATAATCACGACTACGCAAGGATAGGTGACATACCATCTATCCATCTCATTGCACCAGAATTGTGCATCAATATCGGCTCACATATAAGTAAATCAACAATGAAATTGTAGGCTCTCTACACACTGTACATGATGTGTAAATCACCAGTAATCTCTGTCTAGAATCCTAATGCACCAGAAGGATCCTGAACTCTGTGATTGATCCTCAGCTGAATGTCGGGACCCCAAATCACTCTGAAAAATGCCCAACTACTTGTCCACTACACCCACTGGAAAAATACTAAACCATGCTCAGTACTGTTGTGAACAACTACCACGATGTAGAGCAATCTACTAAATGAAAGAATCCCTAGACCCCACAACTAGAATGGAAGTCTGCCATGCATATCATCCTTTGACTTCCACTGCGTTGTCCTGACCTCAACTTCACCACGCTAAGAATGATGAAGTAGCCCATCAAGATCCATCCAATCCAAAATGCCATACCTGACACCACCTAGATCCCAATACAACCAAAATTCACATCCATTAGTCATGAGGAGGTAAATATATCTTGAAGAGTCTGAACCACAACATCCCCCTTCAACCTCTACATAACTCCTATGGATGTGTTGATTATCCCTCCTAGGTGCTGGAAGATATGTAATTGCTCCTTCCAAGTCAAGGGAATGATATATCTCTCCATCACCGTTGTAAGGACTACTCAATCCATCATGCTTGCCAACACTGCAACCTCTCTGAAGCCATGTCTCCACTGGAAATTTTCATGCCAAAGGGGTTACAGACTCTGACTAGTACACATCTGTATGATGGTAGTCTAATCTCTAACTCTGCAAGTAACCCTTTGCAAATAACATAGTTAGACACTTGCAATCTCTAGTTCCATCTTATGTAGATGGCAACCCTCCATCCCACAATGGATGATGTAAATTTTGAGCCAATCCATCCTTACACATCATCAGGTCATCTGTGTATGGACTAAAGGAGAAATGATGAGCACTCCTCACTATACAATCAAGATAAAAAGCACCTACCTGTGTCAACGTTTGACCATCATAGTCATGGGGGACACACTCCTCATCACTCGAATCAGATGATGGCTCATGTCTCTAATCCTGAACAGCTAATTGGGTAGATACTCTAGCAACCCTCTCTGCGTACCCAATAGCATACTCCTTATCATGAAACAATTGGAGATATTCTAATTTTATCTCATCCAAAGCACTATTGATGAACTACAAATCACGAATGTGAGTACCAGCCGAGACCCCATACCATCTCTCCTCAAACTCTGTTGTCCAAAGAAGGTACTCGACATACTTATGAGTAAAATCAAAATGAGATAAGGTTGAATCAACCTTCTCTCTCAAAACCTTCAGCTGATCTCTCCATCTCTGTGGCTCAATAAGTTGTCGATCAAAATCAGCTGCATGGGATATAATCTCTGATTTGCTTCCAGGAGAGGGAAACAAATCAACATGAGTACCAACCCCCCCACTGGATGATGCCATGCACATCTCTTGTGAAAATGATGGAGTAGTGTGGTGATTAGTAACACAACTCTCTGGAGAATCCACCAACTCATCACACGAGCTATCAATTACCTGCTCTGCATCACCTGTCATGGGACTATCCTAAGAGACCCCTGATGCCACTTCTGGTTCTCTGCTATTCTCAACCAAAGGACCCATCCCATCTATATCACCTACACCTGCAACTGTAATGGATGTAGCCACATCCACAAAGTGCTCCTTACCACTATCCGCAGATGTATGCTCATCACCAATAACTGTCATAGATATCAGAACTGTAACTACTGGAGATGAAGACTGCGCTAAGCTCAACTCCACGTTAAGCTCATCTTGTTGGATCTAGGGCATACAACTGAGAGGGGGGGGGTGAATCAGTTGTATAAAACTTCTTCTTCTTTCAAACACTTGATTCTTTGTTGTTAGTTAGCAGCATATCAAATAATCATCCATGAAAGCATAATACATAAACACAAGAGCAGATAAGTATCAACACATTGAACACCAAGATTTTGACATGGAAAACCCGGTTAAGGGAAAAACCACGGGGTGATTAACCCAAGAATTATTCTCTGTTAGAAGAATAAAGAAAAATGAATGGCACATGCCAATAAGGGCTCACTGCCCGAGCACACTGCTCACAAAGAGGCCCACTGCCTACAAGGAGACACACTGTCTACAAAGTGATGAAAATCACAGTCTTGAACTGGAGAATGACATCTCTACCATGTCCGGATCAGTTCCAATTAAGCCCAAAAACCTCTGCTCTGCCTTTCGCACTTCTCTTCGCTATGCCACACTTATCCACATATCACACACACCTTGAAATGAACTCACAAACCGTTATTTATACAAGACATCAACTTAGGAACAAACATCTAAGTTGGAAAACAACCATAAGAACATCCGCAAGATGAATAACACATCCGGTCGGCCACCACAAGAACATTCGTAGGATGAACAACTCATCCGGTCGGCTAAACAGAGCAAGAACTTCATCCGGAAGAATATCTTCAATTCCGGGTTCTACTATCAATGCGGACCAACAACATAACCTCAACATGATCCAAGAACCTTCACAGGCCTACCTGAACGACCGGATACATCCGCACTTCCTTTACCTACTGGAATCTCTTGTCTTCCTCATCCGGAACTTCAAGAACACAGTCTGTCGCCATTGTCATAATGCAAGAGGTACTTCCGGACCTCCAAATCATACACAAATCAATGCGGACCAACAACACAACCTTAACATGATCTAAGAACCTTCACAAGCCTGCCTGAATGACCAGGTACGTCCGCATTTCATTTTCTTACTGAAATCTCTTATCCTCCTTATCCGGAACTTCAAGAACACTGTCTGTTGCTACTGTTATAATGCAAGAGGTACTTCCGGACCTCCAAATCGTACAAAACTCAAGTTGGCATATCACAAGGATATCTAAAACACTCGTTCCAATCCGCAGATTAGGATTGTACAATTCCGGACCTCACCGGACCTTTCTGTGATCCTTTGTCACCTCTGAACACTTGCCGGAACCGGTTCCATACAGACAGCCATAACCTCTTCAGATCTTCATGCGGACCTCTGAAATCTTGGCTGAAGCATCTCAAGACTCATATCTATAAACCCTTTAATCCGCATCCTCCGGTTCTCAACCTATACAATACATTTGCCTTCTTCTCATCACTGTTCTTCACTGTTCCTGACTGAGGCTAATTTTCTCAATATCCTCAGCACACAGCTCATCAAATCCTTCTTGCCAATGCAATATGAGCATGTTGACATCAATGACAACACTGGCTCACCTCATACTTGCAACAATCTCCCCCTTTGTCATTGATGGCAACATATGATGTGAAAAACCATCAAGACAAGAACTTCTCCTTTCTGTCACAGCTCTCCCTATCAACAACAACTTTTCACATGTCTTCTCTCCCCCTTTGACATCAATGGCAAAGGGCTCATACTTGCAATTCTAATATATCAGAATCATACCAGCTGCTCCCCCTTAGTAGCAGCTCCCCATCATCAATCCGGATCACAAGATATGACTGTGATATCCACCGGACTGATGCACATTAGTGCATCTTAGTTCATCACCGGAGGGGCCATGACCCCTAACTTCTCCCGGAGATATTCAAAAGAGTCCTTGGGAAGAGGTTTTGTAAAGATATCTACAATCTGATCCTTGGAGGGAACATACTCCAATCTGACTTCTTCCTTGTTTACTTGTTCTCTCAAAAAGTGAAATTTGATAGATATGTGCTTAGTCTTAGAATGCAATACCGGATTCTTGGAGATATTAATTGCACTTGAATTATCACAGAAAATTGTGATAGGCTCCTCATATTCAACTTTGATGTCTCTTAGCATCTGCTTCATCCATAAGATTTGAGTGCAACTACCTGCTGCTGCAATGTATTCTGCTTCAGTTGTAGACAGAGATATTGCATCTTGTTTCTTGCTTAGCCAAGAAACCAATCTCTTCCCCAAAAAGAATGCTCCACCACTAGTGCTCTTCCTGTCATCCACATCTCCTGCCCAATCTGCATCTGTGTAAGCATGAAGAGAGAAGTCCGGATCTCTAGGGTACCATAGACCATACTCCACTGTTCCTTTCAAGTACCTAAAAATTCTTTTGATTGCCATAACATGAGATTCTCTAGGATCAGCCTGGAATCTTGCCACAAGACCAACAGCCTGCATTATATCTGGTCTAGTTTGAGTGAGGTACAACAATCCACCAATCATTGATCTATACTTTGTCTGATCTGCCTTTGGAGAGTCATCATCTTTGCTTAACTTACATCCGGTTGCCATAGGAGTGTTCATAGACTTTGAGTCTTCCATACCAAATTTCTTTAACAATTCTTTCACATATTTGGTCTGAGAAATGAAGATCCCTTCTTTTGTTTGAGTAATTTGCAGACCCAAGAAGAAATTCATTTCACCAAGCATAGACATTTCAAACTCACTTTTCATCTGATTTTCAAAAGTTTTGCACATACTATCTCTTCCTCCAAAAATGATATCATCCACAAATACTTCAACAATTAAAATATTTTCATGATCAATTTTGAAATATAAGTTACTGTCAGCAGTACCTTTGTTGAATCCAATCTGCACAAGATGCTTATCCAACCTTTCATACCATGCTCTTGGGGCTTGCTTCAATCCATACAAAGCTTTCTTCAACTTGCAGACCATATCATCATTATCAGACAATTGAAAACCATCCGGTTGTTCAATGTAGACTTCTTCTTCCAGATCACCATTTAGGAAGGCAGACTTGACATCCATCTGATATACCTTGAAGTCTTTGAAGGCAGCAAATGCAAGAAGTAATCTGACTGCTTCAATTCTTGCCACCGGAGCAAAAGTCTCTTCAAAGTCAATTCCTTCTATTTGAGAGTAGCCTTTGCAGACCAATCTAGCTTTGTTTCTGATTACTTCACCAGCTTCATTTAGTTTGTTCCGGAAGACCCACTTGGTTCCAATTACATTCCTGTCTCTAGGTCTGGGAACAAGATCCCAAGTATGATTTTTCTCAATTTGCATCAATTCATCTTCCATTGCTTTGGTCCAGTTTTCATCATTGCAGGCTTCATTTATTGTTTTAGGTTCAATCTTTGAAATCAGACAACATTCATTCTGATTTTGAGCAACATTCCTTCTAGTTTGTACACCTTTGCTTCTGTCACCTATGATTTGATCTTCAGAGTGGTTCAGTTTTACATACCTTGGAATTTTGGGAGTATCCTGCACTGCTGCTTCTTGATCAGGCTCATTCAGACCTATCTCTTCTTCCTGATTTACCGGATCAGGCTGACTCTGTCTCACCGGAGAGGATTGAGGTCCTTGAACACTCTCTTGGTCATCTTCATCAATCTCATAAAATCTTGAAGGCTTCTCAATTCCTTCATCAACTTTCACATTGGTGCTTTCTATCATCTTCCTCAATCTCTTATTGTAACACCGGTATGCTTTGCTTTGAGTGGAGTAACCCAAGAAAATTCCTTCATCACTTCTAGCATCAAACTTTCCTAGGTCTTCATCTCTTTTAATATAACACTTGCTACCAAATACTCTGAAATATTTCACAGTAGGAGTGATGCCAAACCAGAGTTCATAGGGGGTCTTACCGGTGTTGTTTCTGATTTGAACTCGATTGAGAGTGTAGACTGCAGTGCTGATAGCTTCCTTCCAAAACATTTGAGGAACATTTGCTTCCAACATCATTGTCCTGGCAGCTTCCTGGATGGTCCGGTTCTTTCTCTCAACTACTCCATTCTGCTGTGGAGTCTTAGGAGCAGACAACTGTCTCCTTATACCCTGTTTCTCACAAAAGTCAATGAATTCACCAGATGTAAATTCACCACCTCTATCAGACCTTAGACACTTTAGTTTCAATCCGGTTTGATTCTCCACCATAGCTTTGAAGATTTTAAACTTCTCAAAAGCTTCTGATTTTTCTTTTAGAAAGGTAACCCACATCATCCGGGAATGATCATCAATTAACAACATGAAATATCTATCACCCTGTAGACTCTTGATTCTTGTTGGACCACATAGATCAGTATGTACTAATTCCAACAATCCGGTAGAAGACTGATCTTTGCTTTTGAAAGAGACTCTGCTTTGTTTACCTAGCTGGCATTCTTTGCACAAACTATTTGTAGGTTTCATCAATTTTGGAAGATCTCTTACAGCCTGAGTATTGCTTATCTTGATGATGTTATCAAAATTTACATGACACATTCTTCTATGCCATAACCAACTCTGATCAATTTGAGCAAACAAACAACTTTTGTTTGAACCAACCAGATGAAAGATATTACCTTTTGTCTGAGTACCGGATGCAATTTCAGTTCCGGAGCTTGTAAAGATTCTGCATTTTCCATTCTTGAACCGGAGATCATAACCTTTGTCCACTAACTGACCAACACTGAGAAGATTGTGCTTCAATCCTTCAACATACAGTACATTTCCTGTTTTGCTCTTACCATCAAAGGAAATAGTTCCCCTACCTCTGATTCTGCCAGCAGAATTGTCACCAAACTTTACCATTCCTCCTTCATATCTTTCCAAATCTAAGAACTTATTCTTGTCACCAGTCATATGGTGAGAACATCCACTGTCAATAACCCAATCATCTTTTTCTTCCACTTGAGCAGCCAAGGCTTTTTCAACAACTTTGTGATTGACAGATTCAGAGAGTATTGAATCTTCTTCCTTGATGGCTATAAACACCCACTCATTTCCGGATTTGCTTCCTAGTTCTGATTCATCATCTGTTACTCCTTCATTGTCATCTTCTTCATGAACATAATAGCAATTCTTTTGAAACCTTTGTCTGTGAGTATTAGATCTTGCAGATCTCTCCGGACATCTTGAGGCAAAATGACCAATCTTATTGCAGTTGAAACACTTAAAGGGTAGTTTTCCTTCATACTTACCGGATCCTCTTGGCAGTCTCTTTGCAATGAGGGCTTCAAGTTGAGCTGTTTCTGCTTCTTCTTCTTCCATGTCTCTTCTTGCTTGATCATACCATGACATTTTCCTTGATGAGTTTTCACCCGGATCAAATCTCTGTTTGCCTTTCACATAGGCACTGGCTTTGAAAGCAGATTCAGTCTTGGGAGGATCATCTCCAAACTCGGTCATTTCAAATGCAGCTAGTTTGCCAGCCAGTTGTTCTCTTGTGACAGTTGTGTGGGCTCTGAATTCATCAATGGCAGCAACTTTAATTTTGTAGGCAACAGGAAGGGATCTTAGGATTTTGCAGACAATCTCATTTTCATCTAAAGTTCCACCAGCATTTCTGATTCCACATACCAGCTCATTTACTCTTGGCATGAAGGTAGTGATGTTTTCATCATCTCTCATTTTCAATCTTTCAAATTTCCCTTTCAAGCTTTGTAACCTTGCACTTTTGACAAACTCATCTCCTTCATACAGAAGTTCCAGTTTAGTCAGGATCTCATATGCAGTTGGTAGGTCAATAACATTCGAGAGATCTGAGTCATTCAATGCGCTTAGAAGAGCTTCCTTGGTCCGCAGATTGTTTTCAGCTTCTGTGATTTCATTCAGAGTTGTCGGACCACCTTGTGGAGGTACATATGGTTTTGAAACCATAGCCAAGTATGCTTTTCCCATACATTCCAAGTGACACTTCATGCGACCTTTCCAGAGAGTGAAGTTGGTTCCATCGAACTTCGGACTATCCTTCTTGTATGACGACATCCTGGATCTCGTCAAGCGGTTAAGCTCCTGTCAGAGGAACTTGGCTCTGATACCAATTGTTGGATCTAGGGCATACAACTGAGAGGGGGGGTTGAATCAGTTGTATAAAACTTCTTCTTC
Organism: Cunninghamia lanceolata; assembly: GCA_027924645.1. Classification (NCBI taxonomy): domain Eukaryota; kingdom Viridiplantae; phylum Streptophyta; class Pinopsida; order Cupressales; family Cupressaceae; genus Cunninghamia; species Cunninghamia lanceolata. The sequence continues at coordinate 4,978,229 of BSBN01000749.1, read as the reverse complement.
TTTCAAACACTTGATTCTTTGTTGTTAGTTAGCAGCATATCAAATAATCATCCATGAAAGCATAATACATAAACACAAGAGCAGATAAGTATCAACACATTGAACACCAAGATTTTGACATGGAAAACCCGGTTAAGGGAAAAACCACGGGGTGATTAACCCAAGAATTATTCTCTGTTAGAAGAATAAAGAAAAATGAATGGCACATGCCAATAAGGGCTCACTGCCTGAGCACACTGCTCACAAAGAGGCCCACTGCCTACAAGGAGACACACTGTCTACAAAGTGATAAAAATCACAGTCTTGAACTGGAGAATGACATCTCTACCATGTCCGGATCAGTTCCAATTAAGCCCAAAAACCTCTGCTCTGCCTTTCGCACTTCTCTTCGCTATGCCACACTTATCCACATATCACACACACCTTGAAATGAACTCACAAACCGTTATTTATATAAGACATCAACTTAGGAACAAACATCTAAGTCGGCAAACAACCATAAGAACATCCGCAAGATGAATAACACATCCGGTCGGCCACCACAAGAACATTCGTAGGATGAACAACTCATCCGGTCGGCTAAACAGAGCAAGAACTTCATCTGGAAGAATATCTTCAATTCCGGGTTCTACTATCAATGCGGACCAACAACATAACCTCAACATGATCCAAGAACCTTCACAGGCCTGCCTGAACGACCGGATACATCCGCACTTCCTTTACCTACTGGAATCTCTTGTCTTCCTCATCCGGAACTTCAAGAACACAGTCTGTCGCCATTGTCATAATGCAAGAGGTACTTCCGGACCTCCAAATCATACACAAATCAATGCGGACCAACAACACAACCTTAACATGATCTAAGAACCTTCACAAGCCTGCCTGAATGACCAGGTACGTCCGCATTTCATTTTCTTACTGAAATCTCTTATCCTCCTTATCCGGAACTTCAAGAACACTGTCTGTTGCTACTGTTATAATGCAAGAGGTACTTCCGGACCTCCAAATCGTACAAAACTTGAGTTGGCATATCACAAGGATATCTAAAACACTCGTTCCAATCCGCAGATTAGGATTGTACAATTCCGGACCTCACCGGACCTTTCTGTGATCCTTTGTCACCTCTGAACACTTGCCGGAACCGGTTCCATACAGACAGCCATAACCTCTTCAGATCTTCATGCGGACCTCTGAAATCTTGGCTGAAGCATCTCAAGACTCATATCTGTAAACCCTTTAATCCGCATCCTCCGGTTCTCAACCTATACAATACATTTGCCTTCTTCTCATCAATGTTCTTCACTGTTCCTGACTGAGGCTAATTTTCTCAATATCCTCAGCACACAGCTCATCAAATCCTTCTTGCCAATGCAATATGAGTATGTTGACATCAATGACAACACTGGCTCACCTCATACTTGCAACACATCTATCTATAACTTTGACTCTTGAAGGGTTGATTGAGCGTTCTTCAAAGAGTCTGTGGTGACCTCAAGCTCATAGGTGAGCTCATCAACCTCCTCTTCCTTTCCCTTCAGTGCATTATAACAGATTCTATCCCACTTGAGAAGATACTCTCAGTCAGATAGTAACTGCAAGTAGTTATTCTTCATTATCCTAAACACTTTACTGAGTGCATGAAACTCTGCAAGGGAAAGTCCACTATCACCATGTTCATCTGTCTCAGGAGTACTGCAACAATAATTTGCCAACATCTATCGGGCAACATCAAAATGCTCTAAGATTGTAGCAATCATACTATCACTAACCTTCAATTGCCCTACCAAATGATGATATCCCTGTGACAAATCAATACTACACAAATCTTCTGATTTGTTATCAGCACTATGATAAATGGCTAATTCATCACCACTCACTATTTGATACCCATCATCATGTGAGCCATCAGCACTATACATTTCCTCAATGAAGGTACTGTTGTTATGTACCACACGGGATGGCTCCAATGACATAATAGAAGTTGTTGATTGGACGCAATCATTGCACACTTCTCCCCCATCACCAACAAGTAGATTCTCTGATTCGTTCACATCTTCTAAGGTCTGATTTGCAAAATCAGACTTGTTGTAGCTTGAATCAACATCACATAATTCATTTTTAACATTCAGATCTTAAGTGTCAATGTTAGGGAACTCCACACATCCATCATCCTCACAAGGAATGGCTGCTATCTCATGAGTAAGCTCAACATTATGACTATTGTCATAAAACAGAAAATCAGGAGCTACATCATACTTATTTGTAGTGCCCTCAAGGATCTCAACCAAAACTTCACCCTTTGCTAACTGACCATTACCAAGTGTTGGTTCAAGAGGTATCTCCAAAGGAGAATTAAGTGTATCATGTGCCATAACCTCGGTCCCATGGCTGCAAGGTAAATCAGCATGTGTATAAGTCTCCTTAACCTCTATGACTTCATCACGGGATCTTCTTTGTCCTTCCAGATAATGTGACTCTTGAACCCCAACATCTTCATGCAACATGTGCATCTCCAAATCTGCCTCCTTCATGACTTCTTCTTTAATGCATCCATGTGTCAAAACGAGGTCTTCCTCGAGCTCCTTTACCTCATTATCTGTGCATTGGTGGTTAGGTTCCCATGGTCCTTTGCATAAGAAGCAAATTTTGTTCCTTCTATTATTTTCCTTTCTTGATACTTCCTTTGGTGTCACTTCATAAATTTGATCAAAAGCTAGGTTGCCTGTAAGTGGGTCCTCTTCTTTCTCATACTCTGTCGATTGCTCCTCATATTCACCATACCAACTGGTGACATCATCCTCCTCAAGCAATGCTGATTTGAATTCATCTTCATACTCATGCTCAAGAGACGAGTCATTAGCAATACCCATATCTATTGTCCTATAACCTTGTCCACTTGTAGGATGATCATTGACTACTAATGTACCATTCTCCTTTTCAAATTCATAATAGAGACTCCTAGACGCTTCATTTATAGGTGTAGATGGGTTGCTATAGTGTCTAGACTTTCTTGATGGAGAGTCTTCATACCGCTGCAAGTTACGTGTTAATCCCTGCTATAACAACATGAGTTCACGCTGTATAGAAGTCAAGGTGTCCATAGTACTGGGCTGCCTTTGTTTCTTCGCTTTTCTATCTTGCTTCCAATGCTCAAAATAGCAATTGAAGGGAAGATCTTTTTTTACTTCCTCTGGAAGTGTGTAATACTCTTCATATGCAATCATTTTACCGACATCAACTATGGAACCCATTATTATAACTACACCTGGGACCTGTGGGTTATGGGCCAACACACAAATATGAAAGTAGACCACTAACACCACTGAATCATACACCGAAACAGACTAGCACTGCAGGCCTGGAATTTGACGGTCACCCCTACCTGTCATATAAAATTTCTATGACGATTTGGTCATTTAACTACCTTTCAATTGATGTTTTAGGAAAATTATAACTTGTCAAAAACATGTTCAAAGTGATTTTTTATATTGAAAAAATGCAAGTTACAAAAAAGCAGTCTAAAGACTACAAAAAAAGCAACAATCAACATCACTGTCACAAACAAAACTACAAACAGAAAGATCTCTTCTTTTAGAGAAACTTCACGGTGATTATCTCAGACTAATTATTTCAAGCGGTTCACCTTAACATTCAAAACTATACTAATCTTCCCTTGGCTATAGAGGATTCTTAAAGCTGATCATTGAAATTTGACGTTGTTACTTTAAAATAAAGAATAGTTAATGGATTGCCAGGATCATTCTAAGCAAGGCTTAAATTGGACAATTGTATAGCTGTATTTAGCCATTTTTGCTGTAAAATACAATCAAATTTTTAAAACGACAGGATCATATGAAAAGAGAGATTTTGGACAAACTATCAAAATTTATATAGGATTATGTTGATATATATATTTGGTTTTTATATAATCTACTTATACTAAGGTATGTCATAGTATTTTAAAGGCAACATTGAATAGATAACTGTCATAAAAAAATTGCTTGACATGCAAGGTCGACTGTCAAATTTAAGCCCTGATTCTAAATATCAGTTTTTGGTGATATTGGATGACAATAAATGGAAGGTTACATAAGAAAAACAATATGTGCATCATACAAAATACAAACATTTTAACTTTCAAATTAGGCTTTCCATATCTTTTTAATTAGAAATTGTAATTTGCAAAGTTGTACGTATTCCATATATAAAAACAATGAATAACATATTAACAAAGTATAGAGAAAGAAAAGATTTGTTTCTAAAATTGATTTTTAAAAATTTTTAAAATAATTAATAGTAAGTATAGACAAATCAAATATTTGCTTCTAAATTGATTTTTAAAAATAAAAAATAGTCTAAATTGATTTTTAAAATTAATTGAAGATAAACATTCTAAAATATCATTTACCAAATTATCTTTGAAAATATCCTAATTTAATATATATTTTTATATCAATTTAGAAAAATGTGCAAGATAAACATTGTAAAAGAAAACATCATTTATATTTCCCAAACAAATTATTATAAAATAATATGTATTATAAATAAGAATATTATATTATGTTACCCTATAATAAAATTTTACGGTTTACTAATAATTTAGAGTGTCATATATATGATTATGTAAAAATTTAGCAAGTCAAGTTATACGATCTAATAAATTTTAAAGTTGTAAAATACGGTCTAAAATGGCAAAAAAACGGTCAAATAGACCATCAAATTCCAGGCATAGCTGGCAGGATAACCTTTATGTAAAAAATTAACATGCAATCACAAGTATTAACATGCAACAACTGATACCACACATGTCATCATTGAGCATTGACATGCAACCATTAAAACTGACATGCAAGTGCTGATCACTAACATGCAACCCTCGAAATCAACATGCAACATCTGGGTAGTCTCAAAACTAACATGCAATTAATGGGTACTAACATGCAACTACAAAAACTGACATGCAGTTGTGCTCAAAGTAGTAATCCAATAGGCTGGCAGGAAAACTAGCTCTGATACCACTGTAATGTCCCACCCTAGGTGGACACTTTCTAACACAAATTTTTTGCCTTGTTTGGTTTGTTTGATAAATGTTTGCGATATACTGGCAATGTTTGATACAACAATATAATGCAGCAAAATAGGAGATGTCGCAATAATAATTTTTAACTCAAAACTAAAATTGCATTAGGAATGCACAGCTAAAAATTCTAGATTTTTATATTAGCTTAAATACTCATTATTTTCACATTCTGGAGAGGTAAACACTGTCGACTGCCACTGGAGGAGCTCATGAATGCCCAACTGGACCCTCTAATCACTTAACACTAGCCTACAAGGTTTGAATGATAGGCTAATCCTTCAAACTCTAATGCTCAAGAAAATGGGGACATTACAGTATACATAATGTGATTAGTTCACGCATACATAACATATCAAAAGGGTGATGAGCTCATGGAGGCATCACATATACATGTAATGTGACTAATTCACACATATATCACATATACATAGTGATTAACTCATATAGGTGTCACATATGCCCAATGTGACTGACTCACCCACGCATCTCATATACACATAGTGACCAACTAGCAAAAAGGAATGGATGCAAACTTACTGCAAGCATATTCACTTTTACTTGGTTCACTAACACATAAGCCCTTAAGTAGATCCCAGCTAGAAAAAAGAATGTCAGTGCATCCCATACTACACCATGAGTCCCATCATTTTCCTCATATCTATGTTAGTTGTGATGACAAGACAAGCATCCCACACTACTTGTCGTCATCACCAGCCAAGGCACAAGAGTAAAAGCACACAACACATAAGGCCATTAATACACATGCACACAATGATTGACTCACACAAACATAGTGACCAACTAGTAATAGGAAGTAGAAGCAACTGAATACATGCATCTTCCAATTATTGGGTTCACTAACATTTACCCATCAAGTACATCTCAACCAAAAAAAGAAATGTTGTTGCATCTCATGCTACACCATGGGTCCCATCTTTTTTCCCAAATTATTGCCAATTGTGATGACAAGCAAGCATCCCATACTACTTGTCATCACTAGCTAAGGTGTAAGTGTAACAACATACAACAAATGAGGCCATTAATAAGATTTTCACATATCGTTGAACCTTCGATTCAATAAATCTTGAAACGTATCCCCTCCATGCCACTACCAAAAGTCAATCCAACCCGGTATGGGGTAGCTTCTGGCATCTATCACCTATATGGTACTGATGAAAGCCGACTAAGCCCTATCATACCATGGGTAGATCCTGGCATGTGTCACCTCCGTGCTACTGGCGATAGCCAACTAAACCCTAAGATATGGCGATTAGCTCAAAGCATCCATCACCTACACAATACTAGTGATAGTCGATTAAACCACTCCTATATCATAACATGGATAGCTCTTGGCATCTGTCACCTCCATGCTATGGGTGACAATTGGCTAACCTTAAGATACAGAAGATAACACCTAACATCTATCACCTGCACGATACTAGTGGTAGTCAGCTATCCGCACCTATATCAAAGTGACAACCAGTTATTCACACCTATATCAAACTTAGTTCCAACATGTGAGGTCATCTTATGGTCAGGTACACATAATCAAAATATCATAAGGGTTTACAAATACTGGTCAGATTGACCTGAATACATGCCACAAAGCAATCCATAAACTAATACACATGGTCTCATAGGTCCTAGGGTCTAAATTACTCATCAACACACAAGTAACACCCTGACCCAGATGAGTTGGTTTATATATGGTCATACATATAGACTCATAAAGTAATCTCAAGGCCATTCCATACATTTGACTTGTTACTTGGAAACACCAATCTTATTAGACATAAATTCAAACTCATAATAGTAATATTAGATAATATTCTACTCCTGAGTACATAACATTTGCATATTACCAATCATAAAGTTTAGCATACAATTATCCACCAACCAAATATAAGGATAAAACACCGTACCATATTTGGAAATAATTATGTTAGTGGCCCACATTTGAAAAATGCAATCATAAAAAATTTCATCCTAACTCAACACAGATCCAAGCACATAATTAGAATAGATAGATCATCCATACTATTAAGAGTGGTTTGCACCATATCATAACGACTTAAGTCAACATCATCATTAAAAGTAAAGTTAGCAAGTTACCATAACTTATTCATGACCATGTTATGGCCAAGTTTATCATGCCCTTAATACTTGGAAGAATGGACCTCTCTAGGGTCTTAAGGCTAACTTATACCTTCATATACTTATCATTGAGCCCAAACATAATGACATCTAGTGTTAAACAAACAAAACTCTAATAACTTTAGTTAGACAAGTCTCAAGGCACTCTTATACATTCACATTAAGGACAAACCATGATGATAGACTCTAAAAGTTCATCCAAGATTGGAGCAGATTATGGTTCAACCAAACTCCACAAACCTTAGAGTAGATAAGCTTGATGATGATGGAGTGCCTTTTATCGGCTCAGGCTTATATAGTAAGGACATATTAATTAGAAGGTGGGTTCACATCCATCTAATGCAATTTTAACCTCAAGTTGAAACATACTAAAGAGGGAAGGTTGGTCAAGTTTAGGAACACCCCATACCTTGGAGCAAATCCCTAAACCCCTCCCCTATGGACTTGAGTACAGGGGCATCTTTCGCCCAAAGACTACCTACATACCCGCTTCCAAACAAGATTGATGTCCCATTTAGTTCTAAGATTTTAACTACCAGGATGAGGACATGCACTTTCCTAGGTTAAGATAACCTATACAGATACTAGACAGTGCCACCACTTGTCGCCTACAATAGCAAGGTATAGCCCTTTAGGATTCCCAACCTTGATAGATGGTTTCCCTAAAGAAACTAGGGACTAGCTTAACTAAGGAAGATCATCATATAGATGAAACAAATAACAACTATCTATGATTTTACCCAAATGAATCAGTTTAACATGTTAAGATGGCACATCATTAAGAACAAGGTTCCTAAATTACCTCTACACAAATTATTAAACAAAATTAGTAGTGCATACCAGATAGAGGAGTAAAAGTATATCTTTATTTGCACATCAAATTATTACAGAAGTAGACCAAAGATGGTCAGTCATGGATCAAAGTCAATCAAACTAGATCATACTACATGTCCTTGATGATACAAAGACTATTTAAAAGACCCGATGGTTGCTAAGAGGAACACAACCATCGACTAATTGACTCGTATAACTACCTGAGAGTCAACAAACAATTAATACATAGCCAAATAGCCTAGGATTGTACACTGACTACATTATCCCCCAAAAAAGAAAAAATTCATCTTCCAGATGATAGAAAACCATGAAGCATCAAGTGACATTAAGTGAGGTGTGCCAAACTAGTGACAATGCTGAAAAAATGGTATCCAATCCAGAAGGACACGAGGAGTAGAATTAGAACCAACACATCCTGGACACTTGTCAAGAGATGAAGAATGTTGAAGATCAACCCTCCAAGGAACCCACTACACATTGGAGTTGAAAAAGGCTTCACCCAATCCATCATGGACTATAAACACTACAAAATTATTCCCATCGGGAAAATCCTCTGAAGTGCACCCAAATAGATCTGTAGGAATTTCAAAAGCATTCTAATCATGAAAATATTGCTTGATACTATCATCTAATTCACCAATCTGCATGAACAAATCTTGGTTTTTACCAATATCATAGTCTAGAGAACTATTGGGAAACATATCAGGAGCAGCCCACAATGGCTGAGACACCGAACCATTAAATTCATATTGAACAAACTGAATAGCAGAAGGTAAAATAGTAGACAGCAAAGTGTGACTGAAAAACCTGTACAAGACAAGTTGGTGAAGGGATCGTACGGTTGGAAGTAATAATTGTACGATAGTATGAAAGAAAGAAGTTGAACATATAGTGGACAGAGAAAATCGTACAAGGAGCAGACCAATAGAAAACCATACATGAGGATGAAGAGAAAATGGGTGTATGGTAGTAGCTGGAGGAGACCGTACGGTGGTGGCAATAGAGACAAAATAATTAGGTCGTACAATGTTGTTTTGCGAATAGAAAATGTTAAATGAAGTCGTATAGTCAACATGTAAACAGGGGGATATACGATGGAAGAAGTGTTGGCTTTCATTTTTAGGAATTTGCCATACGATTAGGAAGCAATAGGATTGTACAACCAAGAAATTTAAAAGTTGTCTTTTTTCCTTAAATTTTTATTTTTAATAGTCGACCATACCATTTTGAAAAAAGGACATTTATTATTGTTTTTTAATATTTACTTTATTTGAACTTTTTCTATTATTTAAAAAAAAATCTTTTTCACCCACTTTAAAAATTTTGAACCTTTATTTTGTTCCTTTTCATTATTATTTTTTTTGTTTTTTCCATGTGGGGCCCACCTTATTTTTTCCTTGGTGTCTTTAGTATTTTGATTTTTTTGTCCAACAATATTTTTTTCTTTTTTCTAAAATTTCCTAGTGAAGTTTATCTAACTTGACAACAAGTATATGTACACTCCACATCGAATATTTGAATATTATTCCTCTAAGGTGTGCCTTCATTAATTTTGCAATCTTTGGTAAATTCGGGTGCCTCTGCTTGAAACAAAATTGTCGTCTTTTACGAACCATGTACTACATCCTACACACAAACTATCCAACTTTTCAAAATTGATTTTTAGACATTGCTCTTTGTTGATCTCTCTAGCTTCAATAAAATTACAAGTCACCAGAAATACTTCATAGTCCTCCATTTGCCAATGAAACCGGCCACATATAGAATTTGTTTCATCCTCCGAGCATGACTATAATTCCATAATCCCTTCATTGTTCAATTCCATCAGACCCTGATCATGCTTCTCTATACATTCTTCTTCAGAGTCTAAATCTGACAAATCTGAAGAGGTTGCTTCCTCACCGACTGTTTGATTCTTCAAATCAATTATAAACTTCTGATCCTTGTTTTCAATGGAGATTGCATTCTTTTTCTAGTTGTGGTCGGATTTGGCTATTAACAACCATCCCAACCCAACAATGCATTATACATTTTTTCCATAACGAAATGACCACAAAATTTAACAAAAATGCTTGGGTTCCGATAATTACCTTTTGGCCCATTAAAACACCAAGTACCTTAATACCTTGTTGGTCTGCACCAACCAATAGCATCAACTACTTGGTCACCCGACAGTGGTGGTTTGGTTATTAGGTCTTCATTCTCTCATGATTCCAAATGGGTCATAGCATGCACCATCTCATTCTTCTCCAATATAGTATTAATCATAGCATTTCGGAGTTCAAGAATGCTTTGTAATAAATCCACTACTTTAATTGGTAAGGCAGTTTGAAGTACTTGTCTTCCAATATTTTCTCATATTGTAATTGATTTGTTATCGTACTTGTATTTGTATTTGAGTGGTGTCATTCGTTATCCATAGTTTGCTCCACTTCAACTCTTGCTTCATGAAATCTTGTTTGTTTTGTACGTGGGTTCGAGTATACAACCTTCTTTGATTGGGCTTGAGTGACATCCAATACTTCATTTTGCCTTTCAACATCAATTAGGTTGATGCTGGCCTTTTGCTTCAAACATCCAGTGTCTTCATGGTCTCCAGGTCCACACCATTTGCACAATAATTGCACTTTGTCCTACTTGTTTTGATAGTCTTTTGCAAAGTGTCCCCTTCATTACATTGTCGACATTGTATAATAAGACATCATTTGGGGTCTATTGTATTTGGCTTCGACCTCCTCTTTGATTTTGATAACCACCTAAAGATGTGTTATGTGGCTTCGATGGAGTAGACTGCTCTCCCTATGTAAAGAGTACTTGTGTACTCATGGCCTTCAAATTATATGGACACTTCTTTATTGAATGACCCATAACATGGCAAATCTCACAAAACATTTTTCTAGGACATTTACCTTTGGTGTGACCTTCATTTTTGCACTCAATACACTAGAGTTTAGTGAATTCTTTGTTGGTTTTTTTTCTCTGCCTTCAATTCTTTCATCATCCAAAGCATGTCCCTTCAACGTGCATGTATCATTCTTGATTCACTATCGCTAATGTCATCCAAACTACCATCTTCCTCTATTTTTCTTTTACTAGGAGAGGACATTTTGTCTTCACTTTATATGTCCATCGCCCTATTGTAGGCTTGGGCATAGGAAGAGGGTGGTACTACCTTCATCTTTTCTCTTAATGATAGAATTAGACCTTCAATGAACCATTATTTCTTGAGACCGTCAACAGGTTCTTTTTCTAACTTCACAAGCAGTTTTTTAAGTCTACAATTGTAAGCTCATACGTTTTTGTGCTTACCTTTTCTGGTATTGTAAATTTTAGCTATTATTTCATTATCATCTCAGAGCAACTTAAACTCTTCTTCAAAGGCCTTCTTTAATCTCTCCCATGTGTTTCAGGAGGCTTGGTTAAGTTCTGTATACCAGTCAATTGCTACACCTTGCAAAGTGGTTGAAAAAAACTATAGCCAAATTACTTCATCATCTTTCTCATTTGTTGTCTAGATTGTTTCACAAGTCATCCAGTGCCTAATAGGATCGTGTGATCCATTGCCGATAAACTTGGGCAACTTTTGTTTTTCTCCATTGGGACTAACCATGGTTTTGTTCTGATGCAAACCTAGCGCCTGGAACTTGCTTGCTAGGGAGTTTCAATTCAGACATTCTAGTGCTTCTCTCGCACTCTTGGCCATGTAAGAATCCTCTACTCTTCTAGTAGCTTCAATGATCTGCACACTTGTTTCGCCTTGAGATTTTCTTTTATACACCCTTGGCTTGGCTTCTCCTTCAATTGATAACCCTTCAATACCTCAAAGGTTGTTCTCGTACACTTCTATGAAGGAATCTAACTCTGACTCCCAACTTCCCTCATCTAGAGAAGGTTATCTTGACTTTTCAACTTGATATGAAAGATCAATCCACGCTTCGTCTGGTAGTGGAAGGTGCCTTGGTATCACCCCCCACTCTACCCTTGTTTGATTATTTGTAAGGGAAATGTGTTGTCTCCCCCGACTATGACTCCTACTCAATCTCTAACTCCGACTTCAACTTTGAAGCTTCAACAATCTCTCTTAATCTTCTTCTGTGTTCTCTTTGTTCTACCAATCTTAAATATTATTTAAGCTCTTGATGCTAGCCACATTGTGGTCTCTTCCCGCCTTTATTGGGGATTGGGGTCTAAAGGCATGAATATCTTATATTCGACCTAATTTGTGTTTAAGGCAATGGCACCAATGTTTACCCTCCTATCTTATAACACGAACACTTGAATTAATAAACAAAATTAGCAACGCATACCAGATAGAGGAGTAAAAGCATATCTTTATTCGCACATCAAATTATTACAAAAGTAGACCAAAGATGGTCAGCCAAGGATCAGAGTCGATTAGACTAGATCATACTACCTATCCTTGACGATAACAAAGACTATTTAAAAGACCTGACGGTTGTCAAGAGGAACACAACCATCAACTAATCGACTCCGACTGACTAACTCTTATAACTACCCAAGAGCTGACAAACAATTAATACATAGTCGGATAACTCGTATTATCAAATATAATAATTGACATTCTACACCCACTACAATCATAAGGGCATTAAGCCTCAAATCCATCAATAACTCACACTGAGTGGTATCCATCACAAGGTTTTGCAATTTCCCACAACTACCAACTACCCTATCAACCCTTGTATATCACAGCTTAGAACTTGGAGATTCCTCACTTTCGGCACTAATACTCTAATTTTACCAATGACATGACAAATTAGTTTGAAGATCCTCCCATATCTCCATTATCTTTAAGCAGATGGAATACAAGGCAATGGCATAGGTGCTACCATACATGTATTAAGGACTATGGCAAGGTTCTTGATATGGTGCATAGATTTACAAGTTCTACCTATTAGTCTACCAATATTCATGAGTTAAATGCTCAAAACTTAGTTTAGGGTTCTGAAAAGATGCACAATCATTTTCACACTTCCAACCTTCATACAATAGTAATAGAGCACCCAAAATAAACATAAGTAGAAATCTTGATTTACAACCATAATATGTTGTGTTAATACTACGTTCATCTCTCCAATAAATCTTTAATCATCATAATCAACAATGGCATACTAATGTCTCAGCATTTTATAATGAGTATAACTTTAGTCAAATGTCATCCTAACAAATCTCTACTTATGATCCCAATGGAAGTCTTACAAATATTGCTCATACAACCTGTGTCAATTGGTGTTAGCTTAATAATGGCATTCATAAATAATCATAACCTACAAGCCTTCAACATATTTTTAAATGATTCCATTTACAATTCAAAACTCACAATCTTAGGCGACTTAAACTTTTTTATGATTAATCATTGGTGAAATCCAAAACCAAACTCACAACCATTATAAAGGGCTATAGTGAAATTCTCTAGCATAAATAAAGACAATACACAATTATTTATCTCGATATTATCTCAATGCCAAATTACTTCAAGAAAACTATTTTTCATCAACTAAAATCAAATGACTCTTGCCCAAATGATGATCTCAAATACAGTTGAAATAACTTACATATAGAAGTGTCTAATCCCAAATAATGATACTTCAAAAGACTTGTGCTATTACTTCATGCTCATACCATCTATAGCCACAAGACCATTGCAGAGCGTCTCTTGTTGATAATGGTCCAAGCTACCATCTGCTAGCTCATGCCAAATCTACCTCGTCCTTCTGCTCTAGTGCCTTGCACTACCACTCAGCTCTAAGAATGATATTGAAGATATTTCTGATGTAGTCATTGAAATTTTCCTTCCTTTGCATAAGACACCATTTTGGTTCAAAATCATCCTCCTATTCCTTTGCTCGACTCCACTTCCTCTTACTCACTTGTATGTGGTTATCCCATATTGGGGCAGCGTGGAAGATATTGACTGAAGAGATCCTTTATCTCTTTGCACATAGCAACTCCACAGAACATTCATCTCTTCTAGGTATTCTCTATTAATCCTTATTCCAAAGCTCCCATTTGGTAGAAGAAAACAAAATCCCTCCAATATATGAACTTGTCTCTCATTTCATAATAAATATCCTGATGAGTAATAATAGTTTCTGCACAATGTGTAATGCCCCTCATATCGTCGTCCATCAGATTGGTGTTTGCTTAGACTTTATGATAGTGTTTTAGATCGTAGATGATGGATCTCTTGTTATCTTGTTACTTCATTATGAACCTGATTGTTATGATAACAGTTGTTGATGTTGGATTTTTACAGATGTTTGATGTCAATTGCGATATTGGATTGTAAGAGGATTAAATGTTTTATGTTGTTGACTAGTAATCAGATACCTTGTTCAACATAGTAAATCGTTTATTCATAAACGTGAATGGAACAGTGTTGTATTACTCGCTCTCGAGTACCCTACACCACTGCGATTTCCATTCACTATAGGACTATATGTGGATATATATACTGTTATGTTTAACCGTGCGTTGTTGCAGGAATGCAGGTACTAGGCATCGACTCCACCTGATTACAGGTCTGAGCATGCCTTCGCCAATGGATTAGTTGTTTGGAGTTAACGTGAGGTCCCATGACAGTGTGGTCTGGTTGTCAGTTTATCCTTTTGGTCTTTGTCTGTCATTCGATCATGATTTGCAGACAGGTAATATTGCACCTTGGAGTCTAACTAGGTTAGAAAGTGTCTAAGTGTGCAAGGTATCGTTGTGCATTAAATAGAATTATATTACGGAAAGTATAATGTTGATAATTAAATGTATTGATAAAAGATAATATTGGGTATAATGTCGATAATTGTTGATTATTGTTGTAAATAAATTATTATTTTAATAGAAGTATTATTGTTAAATAAAGATTGTAAGAGGTTTTGTATTATTTAATATAATATTATTTACAATAAATATTTAAATAAATAAAATAGTTGTAAGTTATGTTGTAATTAGTGATTTGCAACTATATTAATAAAATAAATTAATATATAGTTGTACAATTAAAGATTGTTGTAATGTTATAACTTTATTAAATGCAATTGGTTGGTCGGCTTTAAAATAATTAAATGTTGTCGGAATTGTGTGTTAATATTTAAAAAGGAATAACCTCTTGGGATTATTAAATTAAATAAAAATATTAGTAGAGGAGGGAGATGCACGGGATCACGTGCCGAGTCCCTTGAAAGAAGGAAGGGGTTGTGTTATAAAAGAAAAGCTTGTTGAGGCAAAGAGGACAGAATTGCAGGTAGAAGAAGAGAAATGAAGGCGGGGAAAAGAGGCTTGGAACTTCAGCAACTAAAACAAGACTTGTCGACTCGATATCAAAGCCAGGAAACCCAATTGCACCGGAGGCGGATTCATACGGAGTTCGCATTTGCACTTCATTGTTTGAGTTCATAGCTTCATTCGAAAATTAGTTGGAGACCATTGGAGTAGTTTCACCGAAGATTTTTCATAGCATTGGTTGAAGACTTGATCGAAGTGAAGACTTGAAGATCATTGGATATCATTGTTGTTCCTTGCTACTTAGGGAGCCGATTCATGGTAGAAAATACCCGCCATCATTGAAGACAAGTATATATCAGACGGATCCAAGGCGGACTGCATTTTGGGACAGCGGAATCACTCTAGAAGATCAACGACCATCATCCGAGGACAACACATCTGTTATTGAAGGAAATCGTGGGGGATTTCGCAGGTCGATCAGCATATTGCAGTCCATACTCTCTGATCGCTGTCATAGGGATATCATTGAAGGCAGCCTACCATCAGATCTGAGTATACAGAAGGTGTGAATATCTTGCTTCATCAATCACGTCAATAAATTGGTATCAATAATGAAACCTAACCTTGACAATAGGATTCAAAGAACTCTGCCATCTGTATCTTTAGCTAAGGAACAACATGAAAGTGGAGTATAATGGGATTCCTTGTGATGCTGTGGTGCCAACCTGCGGTTCAACATGTAAGAAGATGCTGCGATGTTCTGTTCATAGATGTCCAGATCGAATTTTTGGAGTTTGAGTAATCGGAGACTCGGAAGGGTGGGTTGTTATTTCACTTAAAGTAGTAGCCTGGTTATTTTGGTGAAGGTGCCTGTATAAACTCAAATGGCGACACCAAGAGAGCACATTGAGCAAATACGGAGAAGCAAGTTTTCGATTGGTAGACAAGACAATCCGCTTACAGAAGACCTTTATCACGCAGTTAAGCATTTATCTGCAGAGCTCTACACCAAGGATATTCATTTTCTAATAGAACTCATCCAGAATGCCCAAGATAACGAGTATCCGTCTAATGTAGACCCCTCATTAGAATTTGTGGTGACGAGTATAGATATCACTGGTATATTGCCACGGCGACTGCAATGGAGATAGATTCAATATGGTCCGAATTACCCAATGAGGGAAACTTTTGTCCAACTTCCCAGGTGGAGACTCAACAGAGAGAATGGGATGACAGTTGGAGGCATTTTGTGGGCGGGCAAACAATACCAAGTAGTGGCAGTGGACGAGAACTTCATAAGGGTTTATGATTTTCCTAAGCATTCGTGGGTTGTTGTACAGAAGCTGCCGTCGGATGGTTTCAGGGATATAGTTTTCTGTAAAAAAAATTTTTTCTGTAGTGTGAGGTACGGCGGGATTTGGAGTGAATGGGGTATAATGGTTTTCAGCAGCCGTTTTTGCCCTTTCCCTTTAGTACTCGTTTGTCGATGGCTCTTCGATTGCTTGTATGTGGGTCATCACTTGTTTTCACAAGGAAGGGTTCAAAGCAATTATATTTGTTGGCGATAGGGCATGACATAACTTCAAACCCATCTTGGAAGGTGATTGCAAAGATGCCTCCAGACATTTTTTTTCAACTCAGGCAGTCACGAGAGAAGATATCCAGTCGTGCGAAAAGACAGAGGAAAGCTAGTCATTTGTGATCCAAATCCCTACACATACAATTCCCTCGGAGCAAGGAATTATATCTGCTTCGTAAGCGAAGGTAGAGGAAAGCTAGTCATCTTTAATACAGAAGACAAGTCATGGCGTTACTTGTCGATGGATAATTATGAAGACAACTGTCTAAGTGGCTTTGATGCATATGTCTTTGACCCAAGGCCTAATATATCACTTCAACACTAATTTTGCATTGTGTTGAAGTTAGGTATCATCACTTTTTGTTTATTAGTTCAGGAGGCTGCTTATGCTTCCCTCAGATGAAATATAAAGAAGCTGTTGGCCAATTTATGCTTCCATCAGTAGTATGAATGCAGAGTAAAAGAATGAAGAAATACCGCCTCAGTAACTCACCTTCCCTCACCGAGATAGAAAGGGCAAGCTTGTTGATTGATTCATTAGCAATCAAGTGGTTTGATGATCTTGTTATAAAATTCTTACAACATTTTTGAATTCCTTAAATCAGTGGTGGATCTCACAGCAGTGCCTGATTTAGATACAAAAGAGAAGCATGCATAATAACTGCACAGAATCTGATGCACTTCACTGAGGAGAAGTCACATTTTGGAGGAAGAAACAGAGTTTTCTTATTTACTTTCTGTGCATTAAGGTCTATCGTTTCAACTCTAGTCTGCAGAAAACCGTCATTGTTAATCCAGGTTAGTTGGGCTTTCTTGTATGCATTTCGTCTGATTGGCTTAGATTAACCCTAAGGAATGTTTATTTACTTTACAATGTGTTTGAATGCATATTAATAGAAGTACTATTAATATCAATGTTGTTATTAGTATCATTATTATAATTATAATTATTATTATTATCATTACTGTTATTATTACAATAACAATGATAATAATTATTGTTACTATTATTATTATTTCAAAAGTATAGTTGATTGTTCAAAAGTCAAATAAAATTGGGAATTTAGAATAATGTTGTCATTATGTATTTAAAGGAAATCGTTGTGATTATATATATTATGGTTAATGAAATTTAATTTAGGTTGACATCGGTTTTAATATGGTTTTGTCCTTTTGTTAAGATAATGGACTAAGGATTAGGTATATATAATTATTGTATTGGAAATTTGATTTAAAGGTATTAGATAATTAGTTAGTGTGAATTGAAATTGTATGAAATGGTCAAAGTATAAGTTGTCAAGGGTTCATTTCCAGAGGCCAAGGTGGTTGTGTTTCGACTTCATGTAATGTGTTGATAAGTGTCCTGAGTTATTGAAGTCGTGTCGCCTTTTGTCATGTATAAGGAATTTGGTTATGGTGTAGTGGAAGTATGTAAATATTCTGAATGCATCGTGATGAGTAGAAAGGCTCTTCATGAATGTTGTGATTTATTTATTTGTTTGGGATGTTGTGTTGGATTAGACAATGGGGAGACGTCGGTATTCATGAAAAAGTATTTTTCTTATGAGTTACTTCATTGGAAGCCATGGAAAATGTATTAAGAGTATGTCCTTGTAATTGAGATGATATGCAAGAAGGTAAATGCCTTGCATTATTACATGTATATGTTCATATCAGAATAATGGTTATGCAAGATGGTTAATGCCTTGCATGGTTTATGTATCATCGTCGTCATGATGATGTTTGCTATGTTTGTTGAGTAGGGTCTTCTAGATGCAGGTAGGGGAGTGGCTTTCAACGTGGGGCCGGCGCCCAAAGTGGCAGTCAGGATAACTTGTTGGAAGTAGATTAATCAAGTGATAACCTAAATAATGAATTAGGGGGTTGGGTAGTTAAGCACACTAAACAAGATAAGTGGATGCCTCACTCATGGCTCAAGTGCTTGTTTAGGCTTGAGATGAGATGAGAAGGCCTGGAATGGCAAGATCAACTACCTTGTCCTCACGAAAGGTATGTTGATTTCCGCATGAGCGTTGTATGGGGGCCGGGAGTCGGGAGAGGCTACCAGGACAACCCAAGATGGGGGCCGGGGCCTAGGAAGGGTTACCAGGACAACCCATGACAAGCCATGTGATGACACTTCTCCCTACTGCAGCCTAGCATTCCCTAGTTGTACTCTCTCCATTCATTATGTGTTGCCTCTGGAAGATAAGTTGTGTTGTGTTGTTTATGTTATTGCCATGTGTTGTATTGGCGTTTGGTTGTCCTTTGTTCTTGGTTGTCTTTTGTCTACCTGACTGTTATTGTTTGGGACCTCATGTTAACTCCTAGCTCGGGGGGTGGACCTCAGGGTTCCACATGGTCGGGTGGAAGAGCTATTTTATCCATTGGTTATTCTTGTCGAAGCTCATGTACAGAAGAGATTTATTCCAGTATTCAGATGATTATACTTGTACCAGTGAATGAAGATGTATGTGTATTATCTTGTACCAGATTTGTGTAATAGATCAATCATAATGTATGTGATTCTGATGTAGTCTGAAAATGGCAATGTAATGATGTCATGATGTATTTATATGAAAGCATTTCAGTTATGTACTTAATTATGTAGATTGTATTACATTATTTGACAACGTGTAATGAATATGAATAAGTTATTTAATTGTGCTTGGATTTAGATCAATTACTGATGAATGTTAAATTATGTTAGTTGGTTGTAAAGTAATGCAGCCTTGTATCCTTAGAGAATATGTCGTAGTTAGTTATGTTAACATTATTTGTTATCTTAAACATTTAAAAAAAAAAAATGTACCTGTTTCATGTAGCATAAATGTGTATTTCTTTGAGGTGTACAAGGCGGGCGTTACACAATGTTCCTCATGCCATAATTGCAACCACTCTCTGAATGACTTATAGCTTTCTCCTTCCAATACAGTCAATATCCTAGTAATTCCTACTTGCTCAGCATCCCTTCCTCCAGAGGAGTGATTCCCTTAAGTTATGCATTGACATGCTTCAATGGAAAGCGCCCAACTACCATGTCTGACAAATTTCCTCTATCCTTTATGTTTTGATGGATGTCCATACCTTCTTCAATGGCATTGCAGGCCATTTCTCTCCTCTCGCAACAACTTACCCTCATTCCCTCTCGCCCATGCTTCTGCAATTAATTTCTCTCCCTTCAATCAAAGGTTGTTCTTCTCCCTTCTTTTTATAAGATGTTTTAATTTATGTTTGCCCACACCATGTCCAACGTGTATGTGGGCCTACCACAAGGGATGTGACATAATCATTAGAGAAAAATCAAACAAAATCTAATGATCTCGATGGCTTGATTCAAGTATTGTCAAAAATCAAATCACTACACAATGTTCGTGCAAACTTGCTTTAAAAAGTATCTGATCTTAATTCGAAAAGAAAAGGATATTACTAGGTATATATTTCATAGTTTGCAAACTCAGACTGCAAATTTAGACTTAAATCAGACTCGGCAAACCAAAAATTTCTGAATCAGCGAAAATTCAACGAGGCAAAAACTCATCAACTTAAAAAATACTTAAATTCAAAAAAAACATAAATTTATGGAAAATACAACTACAAAATGTATCAAACGAGTTTGGTGACAATTTGGGGGCAACACCACTAACGGGGTCGAGGGGCAACGCCACTCACGAGGGTCTAAGGGCAGCACCACCAACGGGGTCAAGGGGCAATGGGCCCCTGACACATTCCCTATCACAATACAAGGCAAGGTCGAGGAGCAGAGCCCCCACCACCAAGCCCAAAGGAAGCCCTTTGAAACCACACAGACCTCGTGGCGCACACCATTTTCATACTATAAAAAAAGGCAAGAAACCATGTAATTTCACTTCAATTCGCACAAGAAAACTCAAATGCCAAAAAACCATGTTTTTTAATGTTTATGTCACGTTTTTGGCACATTTTTTGCCGCATTGGGTTCCTGTTCCACGGCCAACAAGTTGCATGCACAGACTTACCAAGTTTCGACAAGTACTCACCGAGTTTTGTTGGCACAACTCGTTGAAAACTCAGCCACCTCAAAGTGGCGAGTTTACTTTGTGAGTGCTCATTGCATTAAAAAAACTCGAGATTACTTGGCAACTCGCCAAGTACTCAGCAAGTTTCCATCTAGTGTCATATTTTATCGCTAATTACAACATAAGAAAAATCCTGTGCTCACACATCCCCGGCCCTCAAGCCCTCATCCCTGTCCCCACTGGTGTTTCAGGTACAACAGGATGGCAGGGGATGTCCCATGGCTGCCCCCAAAAATATTCAAATCTTCGAAACATTTCTGAAACATGTTGCAGAAATAGGAAACGCCATGGGGACGTCCCCGAGACAGTTGGGGCCGTCTGAGACATCCTTCAACCATCCCAGGGACAGCCAAACATCTCTAACAGCAAGGCAACCTTTTATAATGTTTTAAAAAAAAATCATTCATGACATTAAAAAAAGACTGATAAATATATCATGGCGCAGCAGTGTAACATGACAGCATTATAACAGCACCAATAAATATATCATGACAGCAGTATAACAGCAATAAAATTAATCATGACAGCAGTGACAGCAGCAACAGTAGTATAAACAGCAATAAATATATCATGATTCAGATTCATAGCTAATGATATAAGTTATTTAACAGTTAACACTAACAGCAATAATTTGAATTTCTGATTTAATTGTTCAGACTTTAAACTCAAAGTCTCAAAATTCAAAATTTAGTCCGTTATTATTGTCAGTTGCAAAAGAGATTTAAGGTACATTGCCCATGGTCTGGTACAGTGGTATTGTGTGAAGTGCAGACAAACAATTTCTTTTGGAATGTGGTTGGCGTGCAGGTTTCTGCAGATATCATCCAGCATCATTTTAACAGGGTCATGTTATATTGCCGCTGCTATACTGCTGTCCATTAACTTGTAGAAATTTGAGTCTCTCTATATATATAAATTGCTGTCCCCAAAAAATGGCCCTTGGACTGCCATCCCCAAACATGCCCCCTGCTGTCCCACTGTTCCCGTCCCCCAAATGCCGTGGAACATAGGAAAGATCACAATCTTGAGAAATATTCAGTAGTTATCATCCATTGAAATGCTCAAGTCACCGTCTGCGTAATTCCTCTAAAGGCAAGTCACGGGAGCGGGTCCTGCTTTCTGTTTACAACAATGGAGCTGAAGGACAGAAATCAATATTTCCTCATCTTGTACCCACATAATTCACACTTCTAAATGTACATTGTTGTCAAAAGTACAAGCTGAGCAGCACCAAACTGCATTGACATTTTCAGCTGTGCTGCTTCCAGTTGAATGTGATGTGCTTCTACCACCCACAGTTCGACAACCAAAAGCATGCCTTCTTTAATGATTTAAATAACCTTGAACTAGTCTGAGGTGCAAACCCACAACCCAAGTAAATTTCCTCAGGAATGGAGTGAAAGGATTGCTACAAGAGAAGAATCTCCCTAACCAGAGGTAGAGATATCCTGCAATGATACTACTAACATAGCCAAGGAACCTCCTTTGTCTAAGTGACTCTTCATTGAGGGAGTTTGAATTGAGAAACTTTAAAGAAAACAGCACAGCTGAAAATCCAGATGAGCATTCAGAGAAATAGGAATGTGGGTAATGAAAGAATGTTGCAAGCATCTTTGCAAGAATTACCTCTATTCCATGTGACATACCAAGTAGCACAACAACTGCAGAAGCAAATTCAGTGCTTCCCTTCATCCTTTCCAATTGAACTCCCTCCCTCAACAAGGACTGCATGTTGCATACAAGATGAGAATCGTCCACATGATAAAAAGCTGAAAAAAATAGCCGTTTAATATCTTTGTTCTGCAAATTGCCAAAAAACAACAAATGAATCAGCTAGCTATGATTACACAAGAACAGCATTCATACCAATTACACTTGTAAACCAGAAAATATTTACTAAAAACATTTCTGAATGCATGCTTATCATGCCTTCAAGGACTTACCAGAATCTACAGTCTACATTTCATGTAAATCCAGTGGACATACGAAAGGGTACTACAATCTAAGAACATGACAGACACTTCAGTTTAAAGAATTCAGAAATTTTGGTATCCACATTATTCTTTATATTCATAAAGAGGGTAGAAAGTTGTTGAGTGATGGTCAACTAAACTAAGCCTGCGAGATTGAAAAACTCATAAAGAGGATTGACTCAATCTTGAAACTGGGAACATCTTCTATTCAAGTTCCCTAAGGAAGGATTAGAGACGAATAAACCCACCTTCCGAATATTATCAGGATTTTGAAGGACATTGTTATAAATGCTTTCAAAAATCCTCATACTTAAGTCTCCAGGGTGACATTGAAAAACTCTTGGCATTACTAGGAGTAACCATTTATGGCAGATTAAATGAATATTTTCCTAAAGCAGGGCTCGTAAAACAAGTTTTTAAAGTTCTCCAATGAACAACTAAGTGTAAAATGCATAGCTGGTGAATCGGCTTCTTGAACTATTGTACAAAAATAATTATTAAGAAAAAAAAAAATTGAATCAAGGTTTACAATTTATGAACAATAAATGGTGCATTTTTCATTATTAAAAGAAGGTTGCAGAAACACATCATCTTTCACTTGACCAAAATAAAGTGAGTATAACTGTGTATATTATCAATATAGTATATTATCAATATCATTAACACTAGCTAGTGTACAGATGTATTTTGATTTCTTATATCCTTTTTGATATGTATTCCTTTTTTTTGTATGTTACTGTTTTGCTTTGTATTTACTCATCATTGTGTGCATCAGCATCAGAACCAAGTACATGTTAGAGGTTTGAGTGTTATCTCTATACAACCATCTAACACAAAATTTACCTACCTAACATATCAATTTAGTCTGAAAGTCTTAAGCTTCAAATCTTTGGTTGTCATTCTGCACTTTCATATGAAAGTTGAAATTTATACAAGCTTCGACACTCCACCAAGCTGGATCTAGCTAGGATATCACCACCCCTAGGACTTCAGGTAAAGTCCAATAACCTGACACACCTCGACCTCCTAACAATGCTCCATGAGGCAACTGTTGCCCCAACAGAGAGAATCTTGCTCACCAAGAAAACCGTGCATATCACGTCAAACGATAGATGTACCTAGAGGCTAGAAGTTATGATGACAAGCTTCTTTTTCACTTTCCTCACCCTCTTCTCTAGTATTGAAGTGATGCCTTCCACATAAACATCATCTTGTTTTTCCTTTCACTTATCTTCATCTATTTCCTTTTGATCAGATCAACTACTTTGACTGTGCAACTCCAAGCTATATGGCCTGAATATCTACAATGGTAATAAGTTATGTCATCTATTTTTGCCTTTGTTTTTCCTTGCTTCTTTACAACAGGTTGTGTTCTCCAATTTGTCTTGTCAGCACCCAAACGCTTCTTTCCTGAAGAGAGTGTTAATATCATAGTAACAAGACTCAGACTTGCCTCGGACTTGGCAAGATGATTTTTGACCTGGACTCGGACTCGGCACCCAAACTCGGCAAATTGAAAAACCCATGAAATACAGAGATTTTTAAGGATTTAAAACTTGTTTCATGCACCCTTTGATAAATAAACCTTAAAGACAATAAACTAATAAAAAATAATCTACTTTGATCACATACACAAGTATACATCGATAACATGAGTATAAAAGCAGATTTTAGCTGAAGGAAACAACATTTTTAGATATATAATTATTGTCAAGTGTTTTAGGCGTACAAAACTCATGGATTCTGATATCCATGGCATCAAAAACAATAATCACAATATGGAGTCATGAACTATGGTGTAGGGATTTGGGGGTAGCACCCCCAGCAGGGTCAAGGGGCAGTGCCCCTTGCAAGGGTCTGGGGGCAACACCCCAAATTGGGTTGAGGGGCAGCGCCCCTAGCGTGCTCCCTATTGCGATACAGGGCGTGCTCCCTGTTGCCACCAAGACCAAATTAAAGCCTTTGAGACCACACAAACCTTCATGGTGCATGCCATTTTTCATAATTTTATTGCTTTTAAATAGCCGTCAAAAGTCCTCCAAACCCTTCAAAAAATGCTTAACTTTCATGTTTTTATGTTTAACCGTTTTCCATTTTTTATTCTTTTTTTCCCTGATTTTCATTGACTTTGTCAAGTCTTCCCAACAAGACTCGCCAGTTCTGGCGAGTCTGACCAGACTTGCCGAGGAACCGAGACATGAGTCCTTGGGACTCATTTTGACCTACACGCCTCGGGACTTGCCGAGTCTTGGCGAGTCCTGACGAGTCTTGTGTGTTGTCTAAACTTTATGTTTATAACTAAATAACTTTTCAAAGTTCAAACTAGGTTATTGTATTTGGGAGCTAAACTCTTAAACAACGTGCTCTTGCATCATCATCCTCAATTTATCACCTACGTTTATTAGGAATATTTCATTTGTCAGATTAATGTGCTTGTTGTGACCAAATCACACATCGCCCCATTGCAAATGGGGACCCCCTTTTTTTTGAGCTCTGATGCTTTGCATTTAGTTTTGGATGATGTCTTAGGGTCGTTTCCTGTGCCAATCCAACAATAAGTCTCTCTCCTAGAAGGTTTTTGCTTTATAACTGGAGGTCTCATGAATGAAGAGTCTTGATCAAATTTCATCCAAATAATGAATCTTGAGATCAATCCTGATGTATGTTTGAGATCCTGAAAATGACTAAGTCTGGTAACCTGATATCCTGAAATCCTGAAAAATTGACTAAGTCTGAAATCTGGTGGATCCTCCAAATTCTAGATTTTGCATGTTAAATCCGGTGGATTCGAGACCTATCTCAAACATCCTAAAAGGTATATTGAAAAATATTTAAAGTATAAGTTGTTTTTCAATATACCTTTGCTCTGAGGACCCTGAAAAACGACTAAATTCTCTGAGAGAGTGCAAATTTCTCATCCAGTGCGACAAAAGATAATAGTGGCGCAAAATCTTGGCGCAAAAATCTTAGCGGAATGCATCACTATCAACCAAGCAATAAAATTTTGAAGTGATGCGCCCAACTAATGCGCCAATCTTGGAAGGTAAAAGCAAAGTGAATTTTGAAGAAATGTTGGAGGAAAGATCAAAATGATGATCTCTTGCGCCCAAACTAATGCGCCCAAGCATAAAGTGACTTGTGATCATAGCAACCGAGTAGCAAGATCTTCATCCATTCCGCCAAAATCAAGAGGAGATCAAAATGGGCATCCAATACGCCCAAGGATGGGATGATTGGTTTCGAGTTTTGAAGTGATCATTCAAGAGGATTCACAACTTCTATCTAATGCACCCAAAGACTAGGATCTCAAGAAGCCTTAACCCTTACGCCAATCATGGAAGATATTAAAATCTGACTTTTTGAAAGCATTTTAAGAGGAACTCAAAAGTCTGATCTAATGCGCCACCTATTGGCTGTTTTGAGGATGACTTCAAATCCAAATATTCCTATCAAGAAGAACTCAAAATCATAATCTAGTGCGCCAGCCTTATAGAGGAGGGTTTTGTTTAAGTAAAGCATCTTTTAATCAAGGATTTTAAATCTAGATCCAATGCGCTTAAAGGAGAAGGCATTTTGTTAAGAGTTGTAAGGTAATATTCATAAGGATCCAAATCGTGAAGTGATGCACCAAGGGGGGAATAAGGTTGAATTATCAAAGTTTAGGTTCATGAGATTGCAAGGGGATCTAGAAACCTGATCTAATGCGCTGATCCAAAACCTCAATCTGCTGCTCCAAGGATGAAGTGAATCTTGCATTGAGTTTAAACTTTACAACCTTTTGAGGAGGATTTAAGCCTTTAACCATTGCGCCACATGTGGAGATAAGTGTTAAGTGTTCTGATATACTCACAAGATGATCCTAAAAGTCTTATCTGCTGCGCCAATGCTATGAAGAGCATGGAAGTCTGATCCAATGCGCTGATGCTATGAAGGGCTTGGAAATCCAATCTAATGCGACAAGGGTAATGTGGAATTTTCCCATTTCAAGGAGAATCTAATCCCTTCATCCAATGCGCCCATCTAGAGTGAAAATTTTGAGAGACATGAAGGATCAAGACTCCCATCTATTGCGCCAAAATGGATAAGATGGATGCAATTATTAAAATGTGGAGAGTTTCAAGGGGAGACCCATTCCTTTAACTGATGCACTAGTACTTAGAGATAAGTTATGAAGGATGACTTTATTGATTTCAGAAGGAGATCCCAAAAGTTTGAACTAATGCGCTGCCCTAATGATTTTGAAGAAAGATTAATTCCTCTATCCAAAGTGTTCATAACAAGAGGAACAAAAAGTATGATCCAATTTCATGTAAGATCTGATTTTCCCATCTGCTGCCCCAGTTTGAAAGTTGATGGAAGAAAGTGATTTAAGTTGTGACATCTTCAAGGCCAGTTTAAGGAGGATCAGAATTCTTCATCCAGTGCGCCATCTAGGAGGATAGACTGCAGGCTTCTTAACACTCATTCAACTGGAGAACAAACTGCCTAATCCAAAGCACCACTTAAGAAACTTCCAAATCAGGATCAGGAATCTTTCACCAATCCAAAAGTTAAAGGGGAGTCTAGCTTGTTATCTAATGTGCTTTTGATGAGGTTGGAGAAGGCCGATTTTGTTTGTAAGAAGTGAATTTCAGGGAGAGATCATAAATCTCATCTGCTGCGCCAAAAGGGGAAGAGTCAATTTTGAGTGTCAAATGGCAAATTCAAGATCAAAATTATGAACCCCATTCACTTGAAGGAAGATGATGATTGAAGTTTTTTAACATCATTGAAGGAGGCTTGAACTTAAGTTTCTTGAGACAATTCCATGTGGATCCAAAACTCTCAAGTGATGCGCTCATAACCAAGGGGATCCCAATATCCCAATCTAATGCGCTTGAATGATAGAAGAACTTAAACTCTTAATCGAATGCGCATAAGGAGAAGATATCTTGTTAAGTGGCAATTGCAAGTTTAATAGAAGTTTTTTAAAAGCTTTCCAAGGATATCAAGTGTTGGAGTGTTTGAAGTTTTAAGTGTGATTTTGGATGAGGATCCAAATCTCCTATTTTGCAGCGCTGCCCTTATAAAAGGATATAAAGAAGAACTCAAACACATCATCTAATACGCCATTAAGATGAAGAGGCAAGGGGAAATCAGGAGTCTCAACCAATGCGCCAGATTTTGAGTATTGATTGAAAGCTTTGATAAGTTTAAGAGATTGAAATTGCTATCTAATGTGCTACTCTAGAGTAATGCCTAGTTTGAAATTTTGTGATTGCTTTTAAGAAATCTACTAGTTTGGCAGCCAATGCACTTAAATTTAGAAATACATGAACTGATTCTTATGTGTTTTCAAAAGGGATTGATGTTGTTTCTTTGTTTGTGTTGCAGCAATAAGGATGAAGCTAAAGAGTCATCAAGAAGGAAAGCTTGGATCACCTTCATGCTAGGAGTGAAGTCAACAGGTTGCCAAGTGAAGAGAACATCATAAGCTGTTCCTAGTGATCACTTCAAGATCAACATGCTTCATCAATTGCATCATGTTCAAAAGACAAGCCTTTGATCCCCTCTTCTCCTTCAAGATGAGTATATAGCTGCTCCAAAGGATCATCTTCATCAAGCATTCCAAAGGGACTTCTCATCTATAAAGTTTCAAGTACCTCCTGTAATCTTCAAGTCTACTTGAGAAGTCAGCTACTCCACATACAAGGAAGTATTTCATCATCTACATCAAGTTCAAGGATACATGGCAAGTACACTAGCTTCTTCATCAATTTGTTGAAACTCTTCATGGCATCATGATACAGATCATCATGTTGAAACACTTCATCATCAGACAATCCAAGGCATTCATCCATTCAATTTCAAGTTCCTCCTAAATCAACAAGTCCAAGAGAGATCATCTACTCTATATCATGAATCAAGAAACATCATCATCTACTACATTACTCTTCGTGAAGGATCATCCAGAGAAGATCATCATGTATCCTACAAGAAGAAGAAACATCACGAAGTAATGCAAGTGAAGCAACATGTATTCATCCAGTTTATAAGAAGATGAACAAGGCAAGATCAACAAAGCATTCCAAGACATACAAGTTCAAGTTCAAGGGAATCACATCAAAGGCATCATACAAAGATGATACCATTTGGGAACATGCTGAAGTGGCACCTATGTGGCATGTACACATCATCATCCAATCATGATCAGCCACATTATTTCAATTGCATTCAATGTATCATTTAATAAAAGAAGCCAAAGGGACGCCTATGTGGAGGATGTTTTAAATGATTTCATCTTATCCTTATCACATTGGAAAGCGTGCCTTCATTGCCTCTCTTTTGTACTAAAAATAGCAGTTTGTTGTAACTACCTACTGAGGTGGCATGATCTGAGCCCTTGGCTATCGAATTGATCTAAGCCATTCATTGTAAACCTGGACCACTATATAAAGGCCTTGTTGCCTCATTTGTAATTGAGTAGACTAGAGATATTAGATTTTAGGAGTAGATTAGAGGAGACTCAAAAAATTCTCTGAGAGGACTTGAAATTGTTGTACATATTTTTCAAGATTAATGCAAAGGACATTAGAGTTCGCTTGGTGTTTAAGTGTTGTCTTGTGGAATCACATGGTTTCTTGTACTTTGATGAAATGGAGAGATGTTTCAAACTAGATTAGAAGTTCTTTGATGTGATGTATGTTGTATTGAATATTTGATCAACTCCTAGCTCATGCTTTTAACATTCATCGCCGGTGAAGTGTTGTGTAAAGCTAGTCTGAGCCTTATTTGTATAAGTTCGATTGTGGATGCTTGTTTGAGCTGCGCTGTTCAATGGGTGCTTGTATAAGCTTTCATGATTTGAAAACCATTCGCGTAACCTTAGGAGATTGCACCAACTTCATGCAGTTGTAGGCACCCTTGGCGAAGTGAAGTTAGGTTTATCAAGGAGTTTGTCTATTTATACATCATCATTGCCCCATTGACCTTAGATTAGTTCCTTTAACCTTTATCTTTTTCATTTCTTTATCATTGAGACCTTGTACATACATCATCCACACTGAAAGGAGGAATAAGCTAAATGAAGTAAGAATAAGTCAGCGTAAGTCCCTTTGTGTTTACCAGCAGAATCATATCAAGTCACTGAGCTATCCCTTACAAAATCATAAAAAAGGAACCTTGGAGTCATCTTGTTTGATCATTTTGTTCAGCATTCAAGAGGCTTTGCTCAAGAGAGAGTTAGATATTCTGTATTTTACTCTATTGTTGACTTGTCCAAAAACAAACATCAACAGTGCTTATGTGCCCTGTCATGACATTATTTTCTATGTAACATGAAGAACTGCTTCATAAGAGTAATTTCTACATTTTGTGTTTTTCCCAAATATTTTTATTATTTCTTTTCCAAACTCAATTTGTAAATTTGTCAAACTCTAGCACGTGCGATTTTTTGTCTGATATCCATAAACCAATCATAGATTTGGCCCTATCATCTTTGATTTGCAATTCATCTAATTCATTGGATCTACATTTAATTTCATCTTCGATTTGCCATTCATCTAATTCATCGGATCTACATTTAATTTCATTTATTACACTCAAAAAACAATTTGTTGAATTTTCACCTAAGCTACGAGGTTACAAATACAAATATAAGTGCAGTAAACTCCAATTTTTAGAGACTGCCAGGATACTATGTTGCCAGTTCAGGTTCAAGTTTGGGGACAGGCAGTTTGCCAATTATTTTCCCCAAGTTCAGTATGATCGGGTTCATCTGTGTGTGTGCACACGCGCCTATGCATGTGTGTGTCAAAGGGGTTGAGCTCAATTGGTAAAAGCATTAGGTTCTCATTATGGAGACCCAAGTTCAACTTCAAAGTGACATCTACAGATAGAACTCTAACTAATAACTCTTAGGCTTCCATTATGGACTTCTAATGTATAAATTTGTGTGTGTGTGTGTGTGTGAGAGAGGAGACCCAAGTTCAACCCCAAAGTGACATCTAGAGGTGGAAGTCTAACCGGTGACACTAGGACATCCATTGTGGACTTCTAATGTTTAATTGTTAATAACCACATGACCACATCCTTCAACATATGGATTGGCACTCAAAATTTATCACAACTATCAATTACAACATATAACTAGAGTACTTCAACATTTACACCTATGTTAAGTAAGACAAGTTCAAGGATGAAACAAGCTCCTCGACATGACCTACTTACCCAAGTCCACAACCTTGGACTGCCTACATATCCCTTCTCAAGGAATCAAGGTCATTAAGGTCATGTCGTTTTCCTAGGGAACTCTTTTACTATCATCAACACATAAATCCATTCTAGTTCCACACACAACTCACAAATAGAGTAGTGTTGCTCAGCTCACACACTCACAAAGATCTAAGAGGGGTCTAACTCCATTAAATTTTTCTTACAAGCAGCCATTACAATGCCACAAAATAAACATGGTTTCATGAGGCACAAAAGCCTTTAAATGGATAATGAGGATCCATCAAAACAACATTTTTCGACATATGAAGATTCAATACTTGGGATCATGAGGGTTTCACAATAAACCCACAATCAAGCACAAGTCCATGGCAACAACCATAGTTTTCAATAAGAATTTTTATAGATTTCAGCCATGTGAACATATATCCAAGAACAAGGGTTTACATCAATAAGCCATGGATTAAATCCACATGGCACATATCAAGACAGGCAGGCGGGGTTGAGTATAATTTACAAAGCCCCAAAGGACATAGATGCATAATCAAACAAAGGAATAAACCACTCCAGCAACAACCTCCCACCTAAACCCATAACGAAACCCACACTAAAACCCACTTCTGTCGTCATTAAAATCAGCAATGACTCCTCAGATTTATTTCACAACATAGTTTTTTTTTTTTTAAACTGTTTTAAGTCATTTTCAAGCTCATTATGACAATGAATCATCTACAGGCAAGGGCAGCATAAAAGCATAAACCAAACTACCCCATTCGACGAGAATATGTTTTAAACAGGTTTGCTGATCACATTTTTGATTTGAGTGAAGCTTCCTTTGAACATTTTTTTGTTGAGCAAAGTTCCATTTAAGTATATTTAGCATTCAGTTCGAATAATCAGCAAGTTTTCTGATATAAGAATCTCACTCAAATGGCATGGTTTACGAGAATGAAAGATAGGAATAATTACTACAATTAAACTGCCCCAAATTTCCATAAACTCCAAAATTTTCAAGCATAGCAAGGCTCCATTCAAATTTGTAAACAAGAGAGATAAAATCAGCAAAACTAGAATAGCTCAAAAGAGAATACCTCTCTACTGGATCTTTTGAAACATCAATATCTATTATGTATGATAGAAATGAAAAGTTTAGAGTTTGCATAGTGTATAGGAAATGGTTTAATTGCTGATTTAAAAAAATATGTTAATTGTATTGCTTTTAGTTTTGTATTATTTTATTGAGTTTTAGTTTTAAAAATTCATTTGAAAGGTTTAGTTAATGTGTAGTGTTACGATGTGAAGTGATTTTAATTGTAGATTTCAAACGTAGAATGTAAATAAAGTAATATGAATTATAAATACAAATTTCATTACTTTATTTTAGATATGTGAAGTTTAAATCCCCTAAAAATTGCAATGTGGCAACTTAATTGCTATAGGTGAAACAAACTTGTAGACGGTTATTTTTGTAATGGTGAAGCTTGGAAACCAATGCCAATTCCCATTTAGTTTTAGGCTCATTTTGATGTTATGACTTGATGCAATTACATAGTAGTGTGTGGGAATAAAGAGTGGAGTGTAAGCCAGTATCATTTCTATTTCTTTATTAGAGCAATATGAACTCTTGCTGCAATGGCATTCTACTATCAAATGCTTGTTAATATAAGAGGATTTAAGAGATCAAGAAATTTATTACTATCGCGTCGTTTATGGTGGCGAGACAAATCTCTTAACTGCTAGATTGAATGCTATTTAATGGAAAAATATAAGTGATGTTTAGAGCAAAAATTATTTTCTTGAATGTCAACACAATTTGGTTTGATGTGATTTTATATTTCTTTCCCTCCTATTGTGTCGTTTTTGTGTGTCCATGATAGTGGTCAAGTACCCTATCATTGAGTTAGAGGAGGCTTTATCTCTTCAATCGTCCATTATGATGATGTTGACTTATGACAATTGAATTACTCCTCTTGTGCAGTTGTGTTGTTGTGCATTGATGCCACGTGCTTTGGTATGTCGTTGTGTTGTGTCACAACATTGATGGTGTGTGAGCATGTATTGTAACACATTTGTGTTGCAATTGTAACAAAAAAATTATTAGCCTATGGTTTGTCCACTAATGTCCTGGGTGTATTGTGTGTGTGTGTGTGTGTGTGCGTGCAGTAAACTCCAGTTTTTGGAAACTACCTGGATGCTACATCACCAATTTGGTTTCGGATTTGGGTATCACAAGCTTGCTGATTTTCCCCATGTTCAGTATGGCAGGGTTCAACAATCCATCCATATATCAGGAAACTTAGGTGCTCCATGAGGGCATTGATTGCCTTGTCATACCACCAAATATGGAAGATCTTCTTACAACTTGCAATCTTGATTGATTCTTTGTGACTTCTCTATTAAATGTCTTTTTACACAATATCCCAAGTATCCTAGAGAATATATAAATAATAAATAAATCCCCTCCCTCACATAAGTGTCCAACTTGGCCCCATTTCATTATCTACATAATTAAATTACAATTACAAGACTTAGGACTTGCAAGGTGAATGCCACACCTAGTCCTAACAAGGAGGACATTCCCAATTATTTTTATTTTTTTTTAAATTGGGATGGCCAGGGAATCCCCTAAACATCCATGTACAAGGGGGACATGCTTGTAGCCCAATGCTGCATTTTTCATATTCCGGGTGTGAGTTAAATCTATTAATTTTTTTCATCGGTTACATTGCATCAATTTGTATGAGATGTGTTTTTGCCTTAATTTGTCTATTATAAACTTGAATTTTCTATTAAATAAAATGTTCTAAAGAATTTATATTCAACCACCAAAAAAAACTGAGTTCCTCAGCATCTGAAATCTACAATCACTTTTTGATTTCTGGAAGAAGCTAGTACTGTAATTATATTCACCAGAATTGATCATTGCTATCTTCACTATCATTCTATCTTGCTATACAACTGTTCCTGCAACTATGACTGCAACACACAACACCTTTTTGTGTTTTCTGTAAATAGTTTTCAGTATTCCTCAATATCGAGCTTTACAGATAATTTTTCTTATAAACCTTCTTGATGCTTCTCAAAATTCAAACTGTCACAACTGCATCTTTGACTTGCATGGATGTCTCTGCATGTCTCTAGTTCAAATACTCTGGAAAAGGGGCAAGAATTTGCAA
Source organism: Cunninghamia lanceolata (assembly GCA_027924645.1). Classification (NCBI taxonomy): domain Eukaryota; kingdom Viridiplantae; phylum Streptophyta; class Pinopsida; order Cupressales; family Cupressaceae; genus Cunninghamia; species Cunninghamia lanceolata. The sequence goes on along the minus strand of BSBN01000749.1, from coordinate 4,943,925 downwards.
AGATTTTGATATTTTGCCTCTGCAAATACTTAGCTTCAACAGCATGTAAAATCTTTAGAATTAAAAAAGTGGCGAGGGCTCAATTTTTTCACTGCTTCTAGCATGATATTTTCTGCAACTATTGGTTGCATTCTGCAACTCCCAACAACTGATATGACTATGAATTATGGGCATCTTAAACAGTCATGAACGAGAACACCAAACTGCATATAGTAACAGTCTGGAACAGTTCCAAACATGAACAAGATGACCTGCTCAGACAGCACAAATTTCTTAATATTCCTTCAAACAGTGTATGTGCTATAAATTGAAACATTTGACTATAGTAAATGGTGCCTTCAGTATTCTGAGCATCAGCATTCTACATCGATCTGCTACAGGTTTTGTCTTTGAATGTTTCTACAATCACATTTATGATCCAGAGCCCTACAAGTATTATAGTCAAACTGTCAAAGCATACTGATTGCGATCGCTCAGCAATGTCAATTCAATTTCGTGCTGCATCTTGAATGCGGCTGAATCTGCTTTCCGTCATAGAAATCTTTTCTCATTGTTCTTCAATGGTTAGTTTTTAGCTTCCTTCAGATGTTAAAAAAGCAAGGGTTTAAGCAACACAACCGATGTTCAAGCATCTTTTGCTGGGTTCATTGCAAATGGCAGAAATCTGAGTTTTACACAGCAAGCTTCAATTCTCCTAGGCCATGGATAACGACAGCAAACATCATTCCTATAGGATATAAACAAATTAACAATACACCACTCACATTCTTATACACTTCACAGGCTCCACCCGGAAAGTTATTCAGCTCTAGATCTAATACCATATTAAAAATCAAAAACTAAATAAGAAGAATTTGTTATGAGAATGAAATTATTTACAATGTACTTTTTTAATAGAGTCAGAGCTCTCCATTAACTACCCCAGCTACATAATGCTGAATGTTTGTAATCTGAGCAACATTTGAGTGTTATCAACCAGAAATACGTGTTCAAATTTTAATAATATTGTAAGGTCAGAAATTGCCTACTTTGCAATCTCAACCTTACACTTTTGAGCTCATTTTAGTGACCACTCTCTTAAGTGTGCTTTAGGGATTATTTGTCATTTCCTAAGCCTTTTCCAAGAACAACCAACTGATTTTCCATTAGATTTAAACCTTACCTCATCCCTAAAACCTATCCTACAAATCTCAAGTCAAAAATCTATACAGACAGACACTTGTGTGCGAAAATGAGGGTGTACTAAACACATGTCAACATCCAAGATAGGTATCTAGCTAATTCTGAAATCCTAAGGTTTTAACCATAGATCTTAACCTAACCCTAAAGCCATTCCAAAACCCCTTCAATGTCTATTAGCCCCCAGAATGCAAATAAAACATATCAATTTTCCCATACTAAGTGAAAGAAAGCAATCAGGTGATACCAAGTTTTGAGGTATTCTTACTCTCAGCACTAATGTTTCTTCTGCAACATCCATACTACAGAAATTTGGAGCTCACACATTGAAGATCTTGCAGATTTCTGCATAGAGCAATCATCCATCAAGCCTTGCACTCTTGCAGTCTTCACATCCTAGGTATTTCCTTCCATTTTGATTTGCATTTGTTTTCATATCATCCCTAATCTATCCAAATTGTTTCCTAAGACCCAATTCTCTCCCTAATCTGCATACACATCCTTTGTAATGTCCCTTATCCTAAGTATGAGGATGTTTGAGTCACTTTCCAACCTTGGGCAAAATTTTGGACTTTTTCATACTGTCATACCCTTCTTCCATTCCCCGTCGGTATCAAATATGCCAAAATGCCAATCCCTGGCATCCCACTCCCTTGTCGTTTGCAGACCCATGGGCTTTCGCTTCCTTATGCACTCAATATCGCCAACCCCCAATCCCTACTCACTCTAGCCATTGCCTCCTAGCATTCCTTTCCCTGAACCCCCACCATTCCAACAAGGAGTTTCACTTATCAACATGGCCAACTAGAGACGCCATTAATGGGCCCAAATTTGAATGTAAAATGGAAAGTAATTTTCAAATGGCTCTCAACACAAGTGAGCCTATTATAGGCCTTCGACCTCTATATAAGGCGGACAGCTTCATCAATTTGGATCTTCTTTTTATAATTTATCAACGCACCCAAACCCTAGTTCAAGCAGTCATGTTCAGCTATTGGATCTAAGGACGAAAACCCTTGGATTTGGAGATCAGAGGACACAAACCCTGTGGTTTCTGGGAAGTAACTTCATGTGGAGGTTGCAATTGCACTTCAAGCTTGGAGGGTTTCAAAACCAATTTGGATATTCAGCATTTTGGGGCATTTTCAAAATATCTTTATAGTCATTGAAATATGTGTAATCATTTGAAACTGATATGTATTTGAATGAAATATTCAGTTCCAGCCAACATTACATGCACAAATCATTTATATTTGTTGTGGATGTTTTAGGTCTAATGCTTTTCACATGAATAATTATTATGACTATTCTAATTCTACATATTTTACATGAAATTTTAGCTAAGGGTCATTACATCCTTAGATCCCTTCCTAATCAGTCCATTGTCAATCCTCATCCATTAATCCTTTCACAACACTCTAGCTTTGCTTGCTTCCTAAGGTTTCATAGTCTAGGATCATTTTCTGCACACACCAAATCACTATTGTACATTAGGGCATCACAAAACTTTTTTTTTTTTGAATAAAGTGCTTCATATAAAACTTCCATGGAACAGAAAGTTACATCATTTAAGTAGTCGCATCATCTGAGCATAATGCTTAACAAGAGGATTCTCTCCCTATATAGGAAAGGAAAGAAAGCACTTGAGCCTACGCTCCAATGCGCAAAGAGTTCACATCTCTTCAAAACCACTCAAACTTAGCTTGTACAATCAAAGCCAACTCTTGTCTTAAAAGCCTCAACTTCCCCATACTAAGAGGGGAGGTATCCTCCCAAAAGATGGCATGGCATCTTGACCTCCAAAGAAAACTGATTGCTGCCAACCAAATTGTATGCCATCAACCCTTGCAGCTGTCCTGGACCATCAAAGAATCCCCCAAAAGAGGCCCTTTCCAAGAGAGAGGAGCAATAAAAAAGGAATTGAATTCATCTTGCAGCTATCCCCAAAAGCCTCTAGCTGTTGGGCATTTCCAGAAGATATGATCAACTGTTTCTTCTTGCCCACGTACAGTGCAAAATGCATGTTTAAATATGGTCTTGCTCGACCTTGCTTTGACAACTAAACCCTGGTGTATTACTTGCCATCACGTCACCTTATGTTTTAAGGATGTTCTTGTTTTCCAAATAAGAACTTTCTGGGCTGCTTGATTACTGTATCTTGCCTCAGATTGAAATATTTGTTATCAGAATATCTTACATATTATTAAAACTTCATGTTTTACAGAGAGAGCAAATGCTCTTATTTAAAGAGGATACATGCTAATAATAGACAACCAGCTTTGTAAAAAGCTAAAGCAGAATAAAAGGTGGAAACAGAATTGACCATTATAGAAACTGACGAATTTAGTTTAATACCCTCCCTTAATGGTCAATCGATCAACTACACCAAGAAGCCCCCTAAATCTGACAAACTTATCCGGGCTCAAAGACTTGGTGAGAATATCTGCAGTCTGGTCCTCAGTGGGGACATACTGCAACTCCAAGGATCCGTCTTCGACAAGTTGTCGAATGAAATGACAATGAAGGTCAACATGCTTGGTCCATTCATGAAAGACAGGATTTTTAGCAAGTTTCAGCACTCCTTGATTGTCACAATACAAGGTGGAAGGACCGGCTGGAGACATGTGCATGTCGGAAAGCATCCGTCGAAGCCAAACTGCCTCACATGTTGCTTTAACAGCTCCCCGATATTCCGCTTCTGTCGAGGAGAGAGCCACTACCTGCTGCTTCTTGCTGGTCCATGTGACTGCACCTGTGCCCAAACTGAAAACATATCCAGAGGTAGATTTCCTGTCGTCAATAGAACCTGCCCAATCTGAGTCTGTAAAACCAATCAGCTGAGGATTTGTGCACCGGCCATACAGAATGCCAAAGGTAGAAGTGCCTTGCACATATCTCAATACACTCTTAGCTGCAACCCAATGTTCTGCTTTAGGAGCTGTCATGAAGCGGGAGAGGTAGCTGACTGCAAAACTAAGATCAGGTCTAGTGGCAGTAAGATAGATGAGACTGCCCACTAACTATCTGAATGCGGATTCATTCTCTACAGGAGAGTCTGAATTAGCTGAGAGTTTCAGCCCTTTTTCCATAGATGTAGGAGCAGGTTTGCAGTCCATCATCCGGAATTTGTCCAACAAACCTCGTGCATATTTTGACTGAGAAATGAAGATGCTGTCAGTGTGCTGCCAAACCTCAATACCAAGGAAATAATGGAGGAGTCCCAAGTCGGTCATGTCAAATGTGTGACTGAGATCATGTTTGATCTCCTGAATCAATTGCTTGGAGCTGCTAGTAATAATCAGATCATCGACATAGATAACGATATAGAGACTGTCATCAGCATATTGGTGGGGATATACAGATTGGAATCAGAAGGGCTCCGCTGAAAACCATGATCCAGGAGGTACTTATCAATTTTTATGTACCATGCCCGTGGAGCCTGTTTGAGGCCATAGAGAGCTTTCACCAGTTTGCACACCTGGTGTTCTTTGCCCGCAACCTTGAAGCCAGGAGGTTGCGTCATGTAAACTTCCTCCTGTAAATCACCATTGAGAAAGGCACTCTTGACATCCATTTGATGGACTTTCCATCCAAACTGGGCTGCCATAGCAAGGACAAGTCGAATGGTACTCATCTTGGCTATGGGGGCAAAAGTTTCCTCATAGTCAATGCCCTCTTTTTGGGAGAACCCTTTGGCTACCAACTGAGCCTTATATTTATCGAGGGTTCCGTCAGCGTTGTACTTGATTTTGTACACCCATTTGCAGCCAATGGGCTTCTTCCCAGGGGGAAGATCGGAGAGGACCCAAGTGTTGTTCTTCAAAAGGCTATGATGCTCAATGTTCATAGCTTGTTCCCATTCAGGGATGCCTTTAGCCTCTGAATATGTCTGAGGCTCTGATATGCTGTGGAGGTTGGCCATAAGCGCAAAATTGACAGTATTTGGCTGCTTGCTCTTCTTTCGAGCAGATCTACCCTCTATGAGTTTACTATCATGAAGGTCACCAAGTGTTTTGGCCCACCATTTAGGCCGGAGAGTAGATGTACCTTTGTCGGAAATAGGTGCAACAGTATCACCGGGAGTGGCTAGAACAAGGTGAGGAGGATCCAGAATGTCCTGAGGCGGGACGGGTGGTGTAACAACAGGCTGAGTTGGTGGCACAACAGTAGCAGCCCTCCCATCAGGTGGGGCTAGGGGCAGGTGAACATCCACATCTAAAGCCTGTAAAGGCTAGGCCTCAGGAATAGCAGGAGTAGAGAGAAGAAAGGGCCCAATAGTCTCATCAACCACTACATCACGACTGAATATGAGACGATCAGTGTCTATATCAATCAGTCTATATGCTTTATGACCAGTGAACATAAGTTTCTGGCTTTTGGAGTCCAGCTTGGTGCGCTTGGCATCTGGAATCCAAACATGAGCAGTAGAGCCAAAAAATTTTAGATGGTTGACCCGAGGCTTACGTCCAGACCAGGCTTCTTCAGGAGTCATGTTCTTGACAACATAGGTGGGAGATCGGTTCAGAAGATAGACAGCAGTGTAAACTGCCTCAGCCCAGAATTTTTTAGGAACACTTCGATGCTCCAGCATAGAACGTGCCATTTCAGTAATGGTACAATTCTGACGCTCAACAACACCATTTTGCTGAGGAGTGTAAGGTGTAGTGAGCTGACGTTTGATGCCATGAGTAGCACAGAAACGAGAGAAAGCAGAAGAGCAAAAATCCCCCCCCATTATCAGTCCTAAGAGTGAGTATTGAACAGCCTGATTCTTTTTCAACCAAGGCCTTGAACTGCTGAAATGTACCAAACACATCAGATTTGTGTTTCAAAAAATATACCCACATTTTCCTGCTAAAGTCATCAACAAATAGCAGGAAGTATTTGCACCCAGTAACCGAAGGAGTGTTCATTGGTCCACATACATCAGCGTGAACCAACTGCAAAACCTTGGATGCCCTCCATTTATCACCATCTGGAAATGGAGTCCTATGCTGCTTGCTAGCTTGACACGCATCACATATGCCATGAATCGGAGTCTGAATCTCCGGAAGACCACCAACCAGACCCTCCCGAGCTAGCTAAGAGAGATAGTGCATGTTCAGGTGGCCATAACGTTGATGCGCTGATGGATGTACTCCTGGCTGCCATGGCGTGTTCGTGAGAATCTCCAGAATCAATGAGTCTGTACAGACCGTGATCCTCAAGTCCTTGAGCAACAGTGGTGCGGTTGTTGCGATCTACTATGCTGCATGTGTGCATGCTGAAAACAACATCCAGATGAGGAGAGTGCCGCATAATCTACTGACGGAGAGAAGGTTTAGCTCCATGCCAAGTACAAAATATACATCAAGAAATATTAATTTTCTCCCACCAGACTGAATCTGTACATTGCCTTTTCCGACAACTGTGTACTCTTCGCCTCCTCCAAAGATGACAGTCTCTTGAAAGGGTGTGTATTCTGTGAACCAATCTCGCCAATGTGTAAAATGTCGAGAAGCACCTGAGTCAATATACCAGGCAGAAGATTTACCAGGATCTGATGGCCGCTTGGCCATACAGGCAGAGACTGCAGACGCCTTCTGCACAGATGCTCAGCAAAAGATGCCATCGTCACGTTTTCAAGGCATGAAAAGCGAGATACCAAAGGATGGCTAGAAAGTAGACGACAATAGTATCGAAACAAAAAAGACGGTTCAAGAATCCGAACACGGATGGTGAGAAAAAAGGAAAATGCCTGCAGATTTCTAACATGGTCGGCATAAGTCTGGAAAACTGGAGCAGGGTCAAAAGTTGACCATACAGACAAACCCTACACAGGATCTGGAACACGATGGAAAACGCGAGAAAAAACAGATGGATCGCATGCACATTCAACTGGAGCAAGTGCAGAGGTGAAGCCAAAAAATGCAGATGAAAAGATGTCGCCAAAAAAAATCGCGAGTTTCGGAGCCCGCGACCATAGAGGAAGGAGATACTGAATCACGAACCAGGAATCAGCCAAAAAAGGAGTTGCAAGAAATGACATTCGTAGGAACCAAACATCCACTGAAACCCTTCAGACCGCTGAAACAGCCTTCAAAAAGCGACGGTAAAGAACTTTTAAAAAAAAAAAATGCCTACAAAATCCAGAAAAAATCGCGACCACGATAGGGACAAATCCGACGAAAACCCTAATCGCAAGGAAAAATAGAGCCGTCGGAGGCTGGAACTGCCGCGATTTTGACGCCAGGATGAAATCCCGATTTTCTTCATAAATTTCTTCGAAAAAAAAATCAGCTAAAAAACCTAGGTCGAGCCTAAGCTCTGATACCATGTTATCAGAATATCTTACGTATTATTAAAACTTCATGTTTTACAAAGAGAGCAAATGCTCTTATTTAAAGAGGATACATGCTAATAATAGACAGCCAGCTTTGTAAAAAGCTAAAGCAGAATAAAAGGTGGAAACAGAATTGACCATTATAGAAACTGACAAATTTAGTTTAATAATATTAACTTTGCTGTAGCAGCTCCGAATCCCTGGGAATCTGAATCTCACTCTTTTGAATGGGGGACAAGAGGAAAAGGGGCGGCTATATTGGAAACTACCTCAGTCAGTCCCCTAGATTGTATCTTTCAACCCCAACTTAGCCACATGTGGAAAATATGTTTTGTAAACCCATATTGGAGGAATTGGAAGTGGGACATAGGAAAAATTCTCCTCAACTATAATTCAAAGGATATTCATGTTTTCCAAATAACTTGATAGTATTGTTGCCATCTCACATGAGGGTCTTAGACCCGCCATTGTTTGTTCAATTGGAGGGCAATGGAATCGCAGGGGCAAACTTAATTATATAAATCCTTTGATTTATAGTTGAGGAGAGTTTTTCCTATGTCCCACTTCCAATTCCTCTAATATGGGTGTACAAAACATATTTTCCATATAGCTAAGTTGGGGTTGAAAGATACAATCTAGGGGACTGACTGAGGTAGTTTCCAATATAGCCACCCCTTTTCCTCTTGTTCCCCATTCAAAAGAGTGAGATTCAGATTCCCAGGGATTCGAAGCTGCTACAGCAAAGTTAATATTTCAATCTGAGGCAAGATACAGTGATCAAGCAGCCCAGAAAGTTTCAAAAGCCTCATCATCTACCCAAACACTAGAGCCAAAACATCAAAGATGTCCTTCACTAAGGTTTTTGCAAAACTACAGGGCAGGAGCACCCAATTCTGGTGCAAATGTCCTGCTAGCCATCCCACATAGGGCAAAAGTGCCATAGTTTAGTGCAGGTGACCTGTCTAAATGCCCAGGAGGGGCAGATGCATCCATATTCAGTGCAGGTGTCCAACCATGAGATCCACAGAGAGAAACGGCATCCAGTTTCAGTATAGGTGTCCTGTTTCAGTGTCCTGGTCCTGCAGAAGCATCCGTCAGTGTACGTGTCCTTCCTAAGTGTATGTGCCCATCACTGGTGCCCCAAAACATCCTCTATTTTCCCAGTTTTGCAAGCTTCTTCTACAGACAACAGTCTTCCAGCTTCTTGGGTCTGCAGTGCTATTCTAACAATACAAGGATGCATCCTTTTTCTCTTTCCTTTATCAATCTAGTTTACATTTCTCAGCTCTGTACTAGTTTAGTTCATTTTGAAATTTGAAGTGAATCCAAATTATCTGTTGCATATCAGTAGTTTATTTCAGATTGTTTGATTTAGATTAGAACATTGAAAGATAGTGTAATCCTAGGTTTGATGGTATAACAAACTAAATATCTAAATGAACACCCAGGGTTTCCAAATTTGGTCTTTCAAATACAATGTCAAACTGACAAACTGTTAATGAATTGGACAATAAATCGCAGGCTTAAGTCATGTTACGAATTTTCGCTGGAGCCTGCAACAGTTTCTTCAAGAAGCATTAATGGTACAAAAGCTCCATTAAAATAATTTCTTATAGCCAACATGCAGCCAATCATGTTGTTGACATTTTAGCTTAGCATTGGCATCAAACAACTTCCAAGACAGCTTGTTCATGTTTCACCACCATTATTGTATTATTTCTCATTATTTCAAGGATTTGGCAATGGGTTGAACAACAATCAGCTCATGTCAGCAGATATACCAAATGAAACCCATATTGAACACAAACAATTAGGTGTCCTCCACAGACTAGTTTGATTATAAAATCAGATTCTTAATTTTATCCTTATCACAGCATCTGGATCTCGTTTATGCTAAGTTCCCTACTGTGCGCACCAAATCTATTTCAGTGCTCTTGAAGATCTGTAAAATAGCTATGATCTTTCATAGTGATTCAACGAGAGGCTCATATTCAACAGGCGAAGAGGCATAAGGGTTGAGTAGAGACAAAATGATAATACAGAATGGAGCACCTGTAGTTTCCCCAAACCTTTCTACAATGCCACCTGATCTGCAGAGATCAAGAGTCCATCAGAATATTTAGAGTGGCTTAGAATATTTAATTGGGTGCAATGAGACGTCAGCAAGGTTTGTATAGCACCTTGATGCTTAATTCATATCTTTTTGATCCAATTTGGTGATTCCATGTCCCAACCCAAGCCAGCTAGTACACACGGTTTTTCTACAGAGACCACATTCAACCTTTGTCCAGATGCTTTTAGAATATCAAGGAAAAGCGTTGACAAGAAGCATTTAGACATCAACCATATATTTCAATCACTGCAACATAAGATTCTGTGAAAGGAATATTGCTGAGTTTGGGTTATGCTATCACTACAGCGCAGCTTGAAGCTGTCCCGATTTACTTACTACGTTAAAAGTCTGACTAAGCATGAATTTTGCTATGGCTTCTATGTTATATTTGTGTACATTAAAAATGAGGACAAACGTTTTGCTTTAAAAGTTAGGGTGCATTTGCTTCCCACCACATGACACATCACAGATTGGACTGGGTTGTGGCCAGGCTTAAGATCAAGTTCCTGATGGACCTGGAGCTATTCAGCCCAATAGGTACCCTAGTTTTTCTTTTAGGTCCCAATCAGACGCCTAACTACCTTGTCTTATGGGGCATCCTTCAAAACACACATCGCCTAGGTCCATTGAACATGTCATGCATCCTATATGACCCAAAGAGGGAAAATTTGTCTTAAGTTGAACCCATCAAAAATTTAAAAGATTAGAGATAGCCAATCCACCGGCATAATGGTATACACAGGAAACTATTAGCTCTCTCCACTAGAAAATTCTTAGCTTACAATCTGAGGCTCACAAATACTGCTCTTACACCCTTGATGCACTTGCTTATCAACTGATGAAGGGGGTAAATCATAAAACACACAACAGAAATGGCACACAGAAAATATAATATTTCTTTATTGATTTGGACAACTCATTACATTACAGAAGCTCAATTACAATCAGAGGAATCAATCCTCCACATGCTGCAACACATCACCAAGCTCTGGAATCTTCTGCCTTCTGTAACCCCAAATCAGCTAGGGTTTTTGTTTTCCCACCTATTCTTGACTCTACACTTTCCCCCTTAACTCTACTACTGCCCAGGGTTCCCAAAATAATCATAAATAGCACTTTTTGGCGGCCTCCAGCTAAATTTCGAAATTTGCAACTCCCTTCAAAAGTAGGTCAACTTCCGAGAAGCATAACTTTTGATCCAAGTGTCTGATTGACGAACCGTTTTAAGCGCCAGAAAGCTCACGATGTGAACTATCACGCCGGAAATTCATAAAGGGATTTCCATCAACTTTTGGGGACGTTATGGGATGTTTTAGTGCCTCATATTTCGTTTCGGAAATTTTCAAGGGGTTTTCGGAAAACAAAAATTTTAATATCTTTCAACTCACAAATGATCTTTGCCTGATTCCTTCACCAAAAGTCTTATATTTCAGTTACGAAGCTTCCTGTAAATTTTCACTTCCATCTGTGCCCAAATGCAAACTTTCCTAAAATGGCAGTTAAACTTTCCAAAACTGGCAGTTTGCTATTTTCAGCAGTTTGGAAAAAACTGAAAGTCCTACATCATTATTCAAGAGATTATGGAACCAAAAACACTAATTATGGAAAGAAATGAAAACAAATGCAATGATTTTGAATCAACTTCTTTTTGGGTGATGCAAGATTGCCCTTACACCACTGGATGCTCCTGCATCAGACACCCAGGGTAATTTGAGAAGTGACCCTGTCACGTCTCAGGTGTTTGTGTGAGGAAAACCCAAACGGTCAACCTCTGCCTTAGAAAACCAAGAAGAATCTTCAACAGACCTTCCTTTCCATTTCACCAAATATTCTTCATATTGCCTATTCCAAGTACTTCTTCCCACATGGCTATCCAAGATCTCTTCTATCTCCTCCGTTGAAGTAGATGCCAGAATACTCCACTGTTCTTGTGTCAGTCCCTCCTCTGTGCCACCTTCATGATATTCTGTTAAATCAGCAATGTTGAACACAAGGGAAATATTGATCCCACTCGGCAGCTCTACCTCATATGCATTTCCTGAATCATGTTTCTTCAAAATCCTACATGGTCCAAATTTCTTCATTTTCAATTTATTATATGTTTCAATTAGAAACCTTTCTTTTCTCAAGTGAACCATGACTTCATCTCCTACCTAGAATTCCTTAGATCTCCTCTTCTGATCTGCCTTAGCCTTGTACTGAATATTCATCTTATTAATATGCTTTCTCACCTCTTCATGCAAATTCTTCAGGTGGTCTGCAAAGTCTTCGACCTCGGCACTTGTCTTTTCTCCTTTGTCCAGCTTCCTTAACTCTGAAGCATTTCTTGGACTATTGCCATATACAATCTGGAATGGTGATTTACCAGTACTCCTATTGACAGAATTGTTGTTGTAAGCAAATTCCGCCTGTGATAAAATCAAATCCCATCCCTTAGGCTTATATCCTACTAAGCATCGTAGCAGGTTACCCAAACTCCTATTCACCACTTTGGTCTGTCCATCAGTCTGTGGATGGTATGCAGAACTGAACTTCAAATCTGTTTTCAACTTCTTCCACAATGTCCTCCAGAAATAACAAACTTGGTATCTCAATCTAAAACTATGCTCTTAGGTAGACCATGTAGTCTCACCACTTTCCTGAAAAATAACTCTGCAATATGAACAACATCATTAGTCTTCTTACAAGGAATAAAATGTGCCATCTTCGAGAATCTATCCACCACCACAAAAATGGAATCATGCCCTCTCTGTATCCTTGGTAAACCAAGAACAAAATCCATACTAATATCATCCCATGGCTTCTCTGGTACAGGTAATGGCTGATACAACCCTGTATTCTGACTTGTTCCTTTTGCCATCTGACACACTCTACAACTCTGCACAAATTTCTTCACATCCTGCTGCAACTCTGGCCAATAATAATGCTCACCAACAATAGCAATGGTCTTATTTCGACCAAAGTGCCCGGCCAATCCCCCACTATGCTTCTCCTTAATTAGGTTCTCTCTCATGAAACTCCTCAAAATGCACAACTGGCTTCCTCTAAACAACATGCCATCTTGGATTATGAAATCCAACCATTTTGTCATGTCCAAAGTAACAAGTTCCAAACAAACTTTCCAAACCTCTGCAAAATCTAGGTCTTATGGATACAAACTTTTGAGCTCATCGAACCCAACAACCTCTATCTTCATTTTTGTCAACAAATTTTGCCTTCTGCTCAAGGCATCTACAACTCTGTTGTACTTCCCACTCCTATGCTTCAAAACAAAAGTATAACTCTGCAAAAACTCAACCCATTTTAAATGCCTTTGGTTCAATTTTCCTTGACTATTAAGATACTGCAAAGCCTGATGATCAGTATATAAAACAAACTCTTTTGGCAACAGATAATGTCTCCATTTCTTCAAAAAGCCTAGACTATAGCATAAAATTCCTAATCATAAACAGAATACTTTTTCTTGGCATCATTAAGCTTCTCACTAAAATAGGCAATGGGCTTACCTTCTTGACTCAAAACAGCTCCTAAGCACTGCCACTAGCATCATAATCTACCGGAAATACCTTATTGAAATCTGGAAGTGCCAAAACAGGTTTGCTCTATGAATTTTTGTTTCAATGTATCAAATCTTTTGTCTACTCCTTTAGTCCATCTAAACTCTTTTCTATCCACTCTCATTGTCTCCGTTAGGGGTGCACAAATGCTACTAAAATTTCTAATAAATTTTCTGTAAAAACTTGCCAAACCATGAAAAGATCATACCTCTGTGGCACTCATTGGCGTAGGCCATTCAAGGATACCTCTCACCTTCTTTTGGTCCATCTTAAGACCTTCCTCTAAGACAACAAATACCAGGTATACCAACTCCTTTGCAAAACTACATTTCTTCAGATTAATCAACAACTTCTCCTCCCTCAGCTTCTCTAAAACTCTTCTGATATGCATCAGATGCTCATCCCAAGTCTTACTGAAAATTAAAATATCATCTAAATAAACAATAACAAAACTTCCCCAAAATTCTTTCAATACCTCGTTCATGAGCCGCATGAATGTGCTCGGTGCATTGGTTAGCCCAAATGGCATGACTAACCACTCATACAAACCCTCCTTTGTCTTGAAGGTTGTCTTCCATTCATCTCCTTCTCTTATTCGAATCTGGTGATACCCACTCTTCATATCAATCTTCGTGAAGTACTTGGCTCCACTCAAACAATTCATTATGTCATCCATTCTGGGTAATGGAAATCTGTACTTGATCGTGATCCTGTTGATGGCTCAAGAATTTGTACATATTCTCCACTCTCCATCTTTCTTCGATGCTAGTACTACAGGTACCGCACATGGACTTAGGCTCTCTCTTATCAGCCCCTTCCTTAACAGCTCTTGAACTTGTTTGTTCATCTCTTCACTCTATGCAAGAGTCATTTTGTGGGCTGCCTTATTCGGCAAACTAGCTCCTGGTATCAAATCCATTTGGTGACTTATCTTCCTCACCGGTGGTAAACATTCTGGTACATTATCAGTGACAATATCTTGAAATTCTTCCAACATTTTTGAGACTTCTGCTAGTACCTCTTCACATTTCTCTTGACTGATCTTAGGAATCAATGCAAAGCAATGACGCTCATGCTTCATACCCTCCAAAAAATTCCTACCATCTACCAAGCAAATTCTGGCAATACTGCCTTCCACCTCCTTCAAGGGCTTCAACTTATGACGAACTCCATCCTTTGTTAGGGAATATGTGTTTGCACGGCCATCATGGACAGCACTCCTATCATACTGCCACAGCTTCCCCAATAACATATGACATGCATCCATCGATATGATGTCACACAGCACCTCATCATGGTAGTCACCAATCTTGAACTTAACTAAGCACTACTCATTGACCAAAGCTCTATGGTCCTTCCGCAACCATGCGATCCGATATGGATGTGGATGCTTTCTTCTTGTCAACTTCAACTTGTCAACCATCTCCTCTGAAACAAGATTGTCAGTGCTTTCACTGTCAATAATAATATCACAACACTTACCTTCACATTTGCACCTTGTGCGGAATAAATTCTTCCTCTGATTGGGTTCTTTCTCTTCATTCAACAAAGTTCTTCTGACAACTAGGGTTTCTCCTCTTTCAGCATCTTCAGAACGCTCAAACTGCGCATCTTCATCTACATGTGCAACTCGTGCATTACCCTCAGGTCTCCTGTTTGTCCTTGATGTTGTGGACACTCGTATGCTCGATGTCCTTCTCCACATTGGAGACAGGTTCCTCTGAAACCTCCTCTTCCAGGTCCTTGCCCAGGTTAGCCTCTTCCTCTTACTCTTTGCTCACCGTTGTTCTGGTCACGAGAGCGGTAGGCATTATCCCCTCTTTGATTTCGACTGGTGCCAGCTTCTTCACTTTTCTTTTGATCTTCATTACGGCCTCCATAGGACCTTCCACCAGTCCTTCCGCCTTGACCTCTTCCCCTTTGCTTGCTTTCGAACCTTTTGTTCAGCTTCTCTTCCACCTTTAGGGAAAACTGGTATGCATCTTCTATGGTGGTCATTCTAACAAGGCTCAGCTCCTCTTGAATACTTGGCCTCAACCCATTAATGTAACGGGCCACCTTCTCCTTATTGGCCTCTGCATGGCCTGTCCTGATAGTAATCTCGTAAAACTCTTCTGTATACTCCTTTACAGACTTGTTACCTTGCTTCAATCTTTGCAGTTTCTTCAGCAACTCCATCTCATAGTCCACAGGAATGAACTGCTTCTTCAGTTTCTCCACCATCCGATCCCATCTAGTAATCTTTCCTTTTCCTCTTCTATTTCTCTCCAACTAGACCTCCTTCCACCAAATACTGGCATGGCCCTTCAACTTTGTCTTTGCAAACTTGACCCGATCTGGGTCCTCCACATCATACTCGAAATACTCCTCCATGTCATTGATCCAAACAATAAGTTGTTCCGAATTCAAATCTCCAGAATAGGTAGAAACTTCGATCCTGGGCCTCTTTCCGATCTTTGAAATGGCCCTCAACAACCTAACTTCTACAGGATCTCTTGCAGCTTCTTGTTCTTCTTCAGCTTCATCTTCGCTTTCTTCTCTTGTTCTCGGCTCAAACCCTCTTCGTAGCTCCTCTTGCAATGCATCGATTTGCCTTTGCAAGGCTCTAAAACCCTCTTCCGTCAAAGCATTCTTCCCATTACGACTTCTTCATGGAGGCATCTTGATCTCCGCAGCAAACCCACAACCTCAGGTCCTGGTGCAAACTGCCTCACAGTCGGAGATCTGTCTACACACTCAGGAACCCTTGCTCTGATACCACTTGATTAAGGGGGTAAATCATAAAACACACAACAGAAATGGCACACAGAAAATATAATATTTCTTTATTGATTTGGACAACTCATTACATTACAAAAGCTCAATTACAATCAGAGGAATCAATCCTCCACAGGTTGCAACACACTACAGCTACACATCACCAGGCTCTGGAATCTTCTGCCTTCTGTAACCCCAAATCAGCTAGGGTTTTTATTTTCCCGCCTATTCTTGACTCTACACTTTCCCCCTTAACTCTACTATCGCCCAGGGTTCCCAAAATAGTCATAAATAGCACTTTTTGGCAGCCTCCAACTAAATTTCGAAATTTACAACTCCCTCCAAAAGTAGGTCAACTTCCGGGAAGCATAACTTTTGATCCGAGTGTCCGATTGACGAACTGTTTTAAGCGCCGGAAAGCTCGCAATGTGAACTATCACGCCGGAAATCTGTAAACAGATTTCCGTCAACTTTTGGGGACATTATGGGATGTTTTAGTGTCTAATATCTCGTTTCGGAAATTTCCAAGGGCTTTTCGGCAAACAAAAACTTTAATATCTTTCAGCTCACAAATGATATTTGCTTGATTACTTCGCCAAAGGTCTTATATTTCAATTATGAAGCTTCCTGTAAATTTTCACTTCCATCCGTGCCCAAATGTAAACTTTCCTAAAATGGCAGTTAAACTTTCCAAAACTGGCAGTTTGCTATTTTCAGCAGTTTGGAAAGAACTGAAAGTCCTAAACCATTATTCAAGAAATTATGGAACCAGAAACACTAGTTATGGAAAGAAATGAAAACAAATGCAATGATTTTGAATCAACTTCTTTTTGGGTGATGCAAGATTGCCCTTACACCACTGGATGATCCTACATCATCAACAATCAAGCTCCCAAAGTCGTCTACAAAGCATTTGAACACAAAAGGTTCAAGTCTATCAGAATAGGTCATTTTGTCAAATAGCCATGACCACGTACCATCCTCGTTGTCAAGTATTCCCTATACATCTGAGTGATCACCTTTAGCCCCTTTGCCAAAGATAGTGTCTCACCTGACCTTAGGGGGAGACCAGTGTGCCAAAACCTTGTTTCAGGTAGATTGTTTTGGGGGTGAGTTATTTTATTTCATTTACATGCATCATTGGCATATTACAAATGCTTTGCCCTAACCTTTTATAGGTTAGGAAAGTTGCCCAGCGCAAGAGGGCGTGCTACATCTTCCACTAAGCCATGCTAGAAAATTGTACGCATCTCTCTAATCCTAAGCTTTATTTGTGCCTTTTGAGTATTGTCGAGATAGGATTTAAATGTTTGTAATTAGGCTTGTACTGTCCCCTATTTTCATTGTATATTTAGGGAAGCTTTCAGCTTAGTTACATTACAATATTAGCCTTGTGTTTTTCTCCATGACAATCTTGTATTTAGTTAGACCTGCCTGTTTCATTTTTAAAAAAATTGTATATGGGTAAACTTACACCATCCTCGGCAAGGAACTTCAATTTAAGGATGGGGTGTCCACATACACATATCTCTAGGTGACTATATAAAGATGTGATATAGCCATACTCATTCATTTTCATATTAACCTGGACGCCCCAGTGCCATTCCCAATATCTATATCCCATGTCTCCTGGTGACTGACTTACATGCATCTTGTCTTCCGATAATAGATCTAAGATTAGTAAGAATCAGACTACTCATTAAAGGACTTTGCTCATGCAATTAATTATGTTCTTTGTTATTTAGAGAAAAAAAAATATTGTTTTGTACATATTACATTCTGTACCATGTAAGAAACATTAGATTTATATCCCATGTCTCCTGGTGACTGACTTACATGCATCTTGTCTTCCGATAATAGATCTAAGATTAGTAAGAATCAGACTACTCATTAAAGGACTTTGCTCATGCAATTAATTATGTTCTTTGTTATTTAGAGAAAAAAAAATATTGTTTTGTACATATTACATTCTGTACCATGTAAGAAACATTAGATTTATATCCCATGTCTCCTGGTGACTGACTTACATGCATCTTGTCTTCCGATAATAGATCTAAGATTAGTAAGAATCAGACTACTCATTAAAGGACTTTGCTCATGCAATTAAAAATATTCTTTGTTATTTAGAGAAAAAAAAATATTGTTTTGTACATATTACATTCTGTACCATGTAAGAAACATTAGATTTAGTGAATTTGGTAAACTTCCAACAAAACAATCAATTACAGTTGTTCTGTTGTACCTTAAAAGGTCCACTTTGTCCTACTACCATAATACACATAATTTACTTCTATGGCATGACATAGTCACACCTGAGCAAGAACGCCTATACATCATTTACATCTCTAGCATGACACGTTCACTCTTCTCTCCTTTACCAGAGAATTGCATATTATACAAGTAACAACTGGATCAACTAACCATTTAACTTCAAATTTTTAAGCGTAAATTCATTCCACAATCATCTTCGCCCCTATCTGTTGCTTCAATATCCTGGTTCAATAACACCATCTCAGTTTCTGTTTGATATAGCAAGGCAATTTCTTTCCAAAATTTCAGGAATAGAATGTCTCAACATATAAGCTGACCTCTAGAAAACGCAGTATTTTGGTCTTCTTGTTTCTTGTAAATGGTTGTGCATATAAATCATAATATTTACTATTAATGCTTACAAAGTGAACAAAATGGATCGTGATGATTTTTTGACCAAGCGTTGGTTTTTCGACTAAGTGTCAACTTTGAGTACAAGGTATATAGGGCTTCAAGACGCCAAATAGGGCTCCAAAGGCCAGAAGATTGATGAATACAAATTTGAGATAAGCACTTTGAGAATTTGGGGGAATTGGTATGTTTGAGAACAAGATTGCAATTCAGAGGACAAATAAGTTGGCCTACATCAGAATAGGCCTCTGTTCAAGATGACCGACAAGATGGACAGCATCCAAATTCCAAGTTGGATGTCATCTTAAATGTGGACATCCAATGTCCCTCTTTTCATAGCAGTCCTCCAGAGTTGGCAACCCTCCGTGGGGGACAAAGTCATTTTGTTGCCCACGTGCATTTGTCGCCAATGTCCCTCTGTGGTTTAAGTCTCTCAATGGCCACCTTCTGATTAAGGGCAAGATTTGAGGTCAAGGTGGCAACCATCTCGACAAACATGAGACTTTAGTTAGATGAGGTTTGGGTGTAAAACAGGGAACAAAACAGCCAAATGAAGTTTTGAAGTCCACGTTTACAAATCAGTTACAATGACAGTTACAAGACTGACCGTTGTGGAGGACATGACCGGCATAGGGGAGTGTTAGAAGACTAACCGCCTCACAGATGTAACCAACACACAACGCACCTTAATAAAAAAGGTCGTTTGAGAGTCCAAGAGTGGATATACATGAAATCGATCATCCAAATATTTCATGCAGTCATGTTCAATTGAGACATTGATGTAAGACATAGACTCAGTCATCCAAACATTTCATTCAGTCATGGTCAAGTGATACATTCATACGAAGAAGACATTCATGCACATACATTCATGTAAAATTTGATGAAAGCAAAGACATATATGGTTATGGATGCAGAGAAATCTATGCAAGGGTCATGAAAGAGACTAGTGTTCATGGAATAAGTTTGGTGGAGCTTTGGTGTAGGACCAGAAACAGAGAAAATGCCTTTGTTGGCCACAAGATCCAGGGAAAACATATGTATGTTCTCTTTAATGAAGCATCTACTCCTGTTTCCTATGGATTTTTATCCCTTAAGGATTTTCCCACATAAACAAAGTCGAACTTGTAACAGTCTTCCTCACATTTTGAGTGTTTTGGCAGTTTTCATTTCATATTTGAGCAAGTATTTTCATTTTCTACAGAGTCAGAAAATGTATTCGAGTAGAGAATTTATATGAAGCTTGAAGTCTATGTGATGAATTGACCAAACCTACAAGTTTTGCAATTACGATTGAAAAAGTGGACTGTGCTGATTTATTTCTATATTATTATTTAAATGTAGAAATTAAAGTCATTTATTATAGCTTTCTAAATATATAACTAACCTTTTTCTCCTAACTGCTTTATTTTTGTTCAACTGTTTTTTTTCTATATTTGAGGTCCACCCGAGCATTCTACAAGAATGTTGGGAGCATTTGTTGCATTAAGAACTGGAAAACGGTACTTGGAAATGGCAGAAATATGTTGCACCCAAAATTTAAAATAGAAACACAAAAACAAACAGTTTGAGCATCTGGGGGTCTTTATTTTACCCTAATTGTTCAGGATTTACACTAATCCTAGAAAATCATAAAGTTCTCGAGAATTTAACAAAATTTGTCACAATAGCCAAGTGCTTTTAACAAATCTGGCAACCAAGGTAATGCACTAATAAAGTTCTGCATCTTCAACACAAAACCATATATGCCTCAAGTTTCGATTCCCATGTAATTATTT
Organism: Cunninghamia lanceolata; assembly: GCA_027924645.1. Classification (NCBI taxonomy): domain Eukaryota; kingdom Viridiplantae; phylum Streptophyta; class Pinopsida; order Cupressales; family Cupressaceae; genus Cunninghamia; species Cunninghamia lanceolata. The sequence goes on along the minus strand of BSBN01000749.1, from coordinate 4,923,558 downwards.
ATTTCTATTAAGATGCTACAATTAAGTTCTCCAATATTAACTTAGGCAGTGAATAGTTGACACATAATAGAAAATACGTTACGAATGATACAGAGAACAAGATAATAAATTAAGTGTTTTTCTACCACTTTGTAGGGACATACTCCGAAATACAATGAGAGCAACAGACCACTACAATAGGGCAAGCTACCACTTACTATAAAAGAGTTTGTGCTAGCCAGTCTAATAATGCAAATAGGGAAACACAATTGTCAGGTCGCACTTCTTAGAACTAGGGTTTACCCCATCCAATTGGGCCAGGGCATAAATCAGGGAAAAGCAGAACATAGAAGAAATCCACCCCACAAAATCAGTTACACAAAAACACCGATTGCCTATCCTAAGAACACAACAATTTCAAAAATTCAAAAAATCATTTCAATTGGGCAGTTGTAAGCAAAATACCATTTTGCTTGAAAAACACAAAACCCGTATTATATTTTACTTGTTCTGCAGTCTAAAAGCAAAAAGAAAAGAAAAATTAAAAAATTCAATATTTGAACTTCAATTATTTGGTTGAATGTAGCTTACCTTGACAACCAAATGGGGATTGAGACAGACCTCGGAGAGAGAAGGAAGCAAATCATTCAACACACCAGGCCTGAGATAAATCAATGTGTTTGCTGCAATTAAGCCGGCTGTGACCGGGGGCTTCCTGTCCATGTGATAATACTTAGAGGTAACCTCCATTGCCAACAGGTACACACCATACTTCTGTCACCAGTTTTGCCTCTGCCTCTCTCCATTCTCTTTCTTTTTCGTTTCTTCTTTTCTTAGCCCCTGCAATCAAATTTCCTCAGTCCTCTACCGCATAACAAGAGGCACGTAATTAAATTTCTTCTTGATCGGAATGCCTTGGCTGTTAAGCAAGCTGCTTGCAAAGCCATAATAAATTCAATTCCGTGTACCCTCCGTCTAGAATATTTAGCCGACAATTAGCCGTTAGGCTATTTAGTGTGAGAATCAAGTCCAAAAGCACCCTGAAATATTCTCTCACGCCGGATAAAGTAACGCGACACTAGAATAGTGTTTATGCTGGAAAAAATAAAAAGTTCATAAGCTATTTAGTGTGAGAATCAAGTCATAAACAGCCTGAAATATTGTCTCTCGCCGGATGAAGTAACGCGACATTGGAATAGGGTTTATGCTGGAAAAAAAATACAAATTAAACGCATTCACATCCCGTGGTTGTTAAAGGATTTGATTTTCTTAGCCGCCGGACTTCTATACACATCCCACGCTTCTGCTTTCTGTGCTTACCCGCAGAAGAGTCCACAGTTTCATAATTTCTCAAATCTACTGCGGACTTACAGCATATATTGCGATGGAATTTCGTTTGTGTTTGCATCAGAACAACTCTTGCAATGGAAACCGGCAAGAATTGTGCTGCGGCCGATGTTTCAAAAAAAAACCGTGGATTTCAGAAATTGAAAAAAGGTTCAGACGAAAGGAATCATTTCGTACACTTATCCAGAAGAACCCTGCCCAATAATTCTCAGTTTGGGAATTAAACCTTTACGATCAATCTCCAACCACAGAGACACGCGACTGCCTGCAACAGCAGCCTCGTTTCGAATGGTTGCTTGCAGCTTTGCCGACATGAATCTTGCAACCCCTTGCTGCAGGAGCATCCTCGGTTTGACAGGAAATCCTCATAAATAAGTAAATAAATGCTAATAAGTTCTTGAACTTGCTTTCAGATCGTTCTCTTGCAGTTATCTTAACTTCCATGATTCCACGCAACACACTCGTTTTTCTGGAATGGAAAGACAGCACCGACCTTTTTTTAAATGAATAATTTTTATTTAACTTTATATTAAAAAAAATAGATAGTAGAAGGGCACACCCACAAAATCTAATTGGACTAAGTTCAAAATAAAGGCTACAAAATATTAGATCCAAGTCCAAACAACACTAAGCAACTACAGCAATATTAGAAGAAAGAGGATCCTTATCAACAAGTTTCCCCCACACCTCACCAGGGACAACATCATCAATAGAGTCCCATCTGAAAGAAAGCTCGGTGTGTGAAAATCGTTTCCTACACTAATCTAATGAGGGGAGGAGAGTGCAAATTCAATTTTATCTTTATAATTACAACTATGTTAACCCACTAATAGAGATATTATAGCAAGCACATACACAAGAAAGTGAGACAGAAGAAGAGAGACACAAGATATACGTGGAAATAACCCGACACTCCAAAACACAGCTCAAATGTATTCCGTAAACAATGAAAGTTACAATACAACACAGAGCCAATGCTCTTGCAGGAGTCTTTGACACTCATATCTGGAGATGTTTCGGTAGCATAATAGTACTTGTAAAACCTGTAATACTTCTCCTCTCCAAAGCACCTGTTTATATAACAAATACAAGGCAAAAAATGGCTCCACATTGGGATGGGCATCCAACATGGCCTCATGGCCCAAAACCCATGCCTATGGGCACTTGTCCAACACTGTAGGATGCTCCTGACACTTGTCAAGTCACCCCATCCCAAGGAGGTCACCTATTTCCAAAATGGGCTATGACAGATGCTCTTATGACTTACAACCGTCATAGAATCTATCATAGCTGTCATAACCTATAGCTATCATAACTTACCGCTGTAAAAGAATCTGTCATACACAGGCTATAAATAGCATATTCTCTTACAACATGTCATAGTCTACCTTGGGGCACCCAAATATGCATTTTTCAAATATGCTCTTCAACACATGTCTTCACCTGTCATATAATCTCCTATTTCTGACTCTTACATGTCATAACTTTGTCATAGGAATCTATCATGACCATTTTGATCAATATTCCCTTACACAACATCCAAGATGCTGACACATGGCAAAATATTCCTACCACTAAGTGGGACGCCTATCTCCTCTTGTGAGGACAAAATTACATGTGGTCATATGCCATGTAGGATGACACATCACCGTGCCAACTCCCACAATATGACAACATAGGATTTGCATCCAATTAATACAATAGGCAATAAATAAATAAATACAATGTAAAAATACAAGGAATTACGAAGGTTGAGACACATTAATTCCCAACATTCTCCCACTTGTCGAACACCTTGTAAGAGCCAATAGAATTAACAGGATTTAACTGCTATAGGACGAGAGGCCCATAGACTCCGAACACCATTTGAACTTCTCTGTGCCGACTAGCTTCGTCAATGCATCTACAGCATTCTTCAAAGTATCTAGCTTCTCCAAATTTACCTTCCCATCCTCTACCATGTCTCGCATGAAGTGAAACTGTACATCAATATGCTTTGTGCTGGCATGGAAAGTTGGATTCTTCACAAGGCAACTTGCACTCTGACTGTCACAGCAAATTGTAATATGTCCTGCATCAACACCAATATTTGAACACAATCTCTTAAGCCAAATGGCTTCCTTGCAAGCATGAGTTGCTACCATGTACTCAGCTTCTGTAGTGGACAAAGCAACCACAGGTTGTCACTTACTCATCCAACTAATTGCACCATCAAACATAGTGAACACATAGGCACTGGTGGATCTCTTGCTATCAATGTCACCTACCCAATCAGAATCCACAAATCCACAAATACAAACTGAATGCGGAGGTCCTGTAGTATTACTGTGATAGCATACGGAATACTCGAAAGTACCCCTCAAATATTAGAACACTCGCTTAACTGCATCCCAATGTACCCATCCAGGATTAGCCATAAATTGACTAAGGACTCCCACTGCTTCAGCAATGTTTGGTCTTGTGCAGACCATAACATACATCAAACTGCCAACAGCACTAGCATAAGGTACTCTGCTCATGTCCTCCACCTCACTAGGAGATTTTGGACAATCATTATCAAATAACTTTGTCCCCAATGAAACAGGAACACATAATGGTCTACAATCTGTCACGCTGAACCTATCCAACACGATCTTCACATACTTACTCTGGCTTAACCAAAGTTTTATATTAGCTATGTCTCTTCTAATTTCCATTCCCATAATGTACCTGGCTACCCTGAGATTTTTCATCTCAAACTGTGCTGACAACTAAGACTTCAAATCAGAAATCATATTCTTACCATTCCTAATCAACAGCATATCGTCAACATACAATGCAATAATAAGAATACGATCATTGTCAAACTTGTAATACACACAATGATCAGATTTTGATCTCACATAACCAATCGACAACACAAAGGCATCAAATTTCAAGTACTACATCCTAGGAGACTGCTTCAAAGCATACAAAGACTTATTTAACTTGCAAACCAAATTTTCTTTACCTTTCTCTATGTAATGCTCTGGCTATGACATGTAAATCTCTTCCTTTAAATTACCATGAAGGAAAGTTGTCTTCACATCCATCTGTTCTACCTCTAAGTCATAAATAGCTGCAAGAGATAACAGAAATCGAATGGATGTCAACTTTGCAATGAGAGAGAAAATTTTACCATAATCAATTCCCTCCACTTGTGAATACCCCTTCGCAACTAATCTAGCCTTGTACTTTTCAACATTGCCATCTGCACAAAATTTCTTCTTGAACACCCATTTGCATCCAACGGGTTTCCGTCCTTCAGGCAAAGGCACCAAGTCCCATGTTTTATTCTTTTCCAAAGAAGTCATCTCATCTTCCATGGCCTCCTTCCAGGAACCTGCATCTTTCATGCCCATAGCCTCTTTCACAGTTCTAGGCTCATCAGTGTTAGTAAATAAAGCACAAGCACAACTACAATCAAGTAATGAATAACCAAACCTATCAGGTTGCTTTCTTGTTCATGTAGATCTCCTCAATGGCTGAGGTTGAGGTTCTGCTTCTTCTTCTGAGCTTTTAGAGTTGCTAGAGCTCTCCTCATCATTAGGTCTCATAGGATCTGTATGTTCAGTCTTCTCGGGGGTAGAAGGAAACTGAACCGCATCTTCTTTCTTTTCTATTTGTTCTGGCTGTAGAACAATGGAAGAAGGTGTTAGCTCTTTGAAGATAACACTTCTACTATACAACATTTTTTCAGCCACAGGATCCCAAAGCTTGTATCCTTTCACACTGACACCATAGCTAATGAAAATACACTTAACAGCCTTGTTTTCCAATTTAAATAGTTTCTCCCTAGGCACATGTGCATATGCCTCACAACCAAAAACACGAAGATGTCTAACTGAAAGCTTCTTACCAGACCACACCTCCAAAGGTGTCTTGCCAACAAGAGCTGATGTAAGAGATCTATTTACCAGATAGCAGGTAGTGGCTACAACTTCAGCCCAAAACTTTTGTTCAAGGCTTCCTCCACTAAGCATACTCCTAGCCTTCTCCATCAATGTCTTGTTCATCCTCTCTGCAACTCCATTTTGTTGCGGGATGTATGGAGTTCTCTTATGTCTTTCAATCCCTTGCTCTTTACAGAACTTATCAAACTTTGCTGAACAAAACTCACCACCGTTGTCAGTTCTCAAACACTTAATCTTTTTACTAGTCTAATTTTCAGCAAAAGTTTTAAACTCCTTAAACTGACTAAAGACTTCAGTCTAGCTTCTGATAAAATAAACCCATGTCCTTCTACTATAATCATCTATGAAAGATACAAAATATACAGATTTAGAAATCGAAGGACCATTAACTAGACCAAACACATTAGAATGAATAAGATCCAACACACCAGAAGACTTGTGAGAACTAGAGTAAAACTGAACACAATTCTGTTTACCATATACACAATGTTCACAAAAGTCAAACTTGAGATTACAATCATTTAACCCCTCAACAAGGTTTTTATTTTTCAGGGTTCACAAACCCTTCTCACCAATGTGGTCATATCTCAAATGCCATAACATAGTCTTTTCAACAGGAAGCTTAGCTTCCATAGCATGTGCACTACCATCAGAACTAGTTACAATAGATTTATTCACTGCTTGTTCAGATGGTGGATATGAAGTGACTGCAACTCTTTTCTTCGAGTCAAAAGAACTATTGCACTGTGAAGTGAATGCCTCCAGTTGAAATAGAGTACCTCTCCAAGTACCCTTCGCAAGCACCATAGATCCTCTAGTCATCTTGCATCCATCCTTTGAAAAGACAACCTGCACACCTGCATCATTCAACATACTTATAGAAAGTAGATTTTGTGCAAGGCTTGGGATGTGCATAACCCCAGTGATCCCCTTCACTCGTCTATCAGGAAATCGGATTGAGACTCTTCCACGACCAACAATCTTCAGATGAGAGTTGTCACCCAGGTACACTCTTCCACCATCAAACTCTTCATACTTCATGAACCAACTTCGATGCGAGGCCATGTGGAATGATGCACCAGAATCAATCAACCACACATCATTAGATGCATGGGTGGCCAGGGCTGTGATGAAGGCATCACCATCATCTTGTGACTTGTCAAAAGCTGAATTAGGGGCTGTCTTCTTTTTCTTTTCTTCTTTGCATTCCTTTCGGAAATGCCCTGTCTTCCCACAGTTCCAACAGAGTGCCTTGGACTTTCCAGGAGATTTGGATCTCCCACGGGATTTGGATCTACCCTTTTCACCTTTCTTGTCCTTTGTCTTCCCTTTCTCTTTGGATATTCCACGAACCGCAAGAGCTTTTTTAGCCGACTCCGATGTCTTCCTCTGCATTTCTTCAGATAACAGCGAGAACACCACATCTTCCATCTCGAAGGTGGTAGTGGTGCTTCCGATGGCCATGACAAGATGATCCCACAAATCTGACAAAGAGCAAAGCAGGGTCATACATCGATCCTCCTCCTCCATTTTCACACCCACAAATGTCAACTGTGCAACGATCATGTTGAAAGTATTCATGTGGTTTGCAATAGATCCTCTGTCTTCCATCTTCAGAGTGAACAACTTCTTTTTCAGAAAAATCTTATTCACCAGGGACTTGGCCTGATAAACATCACCCAGCTTCTTCCAAAGATCTTTTGTGCTCTTCTCCTCATGGACATTCAACAGGACAGAGTCAGGTAAACAGAGTCTTATGAGACCCTTAGCCTTCTGATCTTTGAGGTCCCAATTATCTTGTGACATTGTTGTAGGTTTTACACCGGATACGGTTTCCCATAGATCACAATCAACAAGTAGGTCCTCCATCTTGAGTTTCCACAACTCAAAATTAGTGCCATTGAATTTCTCCACCTCTAACCTTCCAGATGTAGTTGCCATCTCCTTGTTGCAACAAGATATAGAATGCTTTGCACAACACTCCCACTCAACCTAAGATTAGTTCAAAAAACCCCTACCCAACAATTAGAACCAAAACTGGCCAAGCTCTGATACCAATTGAAAGGAAGCTCGGTGTGCGAAAATCACTTCCTACACTAATTTAATGAGGGCAGGAGAGTGCAAATTCAATTTTATCTTTACAATTACAGCTATGTTAACCCACTAACAGAGATATTGCAGCAAGCACATACACAAGCAAGTGAGATAGAAGAAGAGAGACATAAGATATACGTGGGGAAAACCCTTACGGGTGAAAAACCCCACACTCCAAAACACAGCTCAAATGTATTCCGTAAACAATGAAGGTTACAATACAACACAGAGCCAATTCTCTTGCAGGAGTCTTCGACACTCGTATCTGGAGATGTTTCGGCAGCATAACAGTACCTGTAAAACCTATGATACTTCTCCTCTCCAAAGCACATGTTTATATAACAAAGACAAGGCAAAAAATGGCTCCACATTGGGATGGGCGTCCAACATGGCCTCATGGCCCAAAACCCATGCCTATGGACACTTGTCCAACACCGTAGGATGCTCCTGACACTTGTCAAGTCACCCCATCCTAAGGAGATCACTTATTTCCAAAATGGGCTATGACAGATGCTCTTGCAACTCTTACAACCCTCATAGAATTTGGCATAGCTATCATAACTTACAACTGTAAGAAAATCTATCATACATAGGCTATAAAATAGCATATTCTCTTACAACATGTCATAGTCCACCTTGGGGTGCCCAAAGATGCCTTTTTTCAAAGATGCTCTTCGACACATGTCTTCACTTGTCATAGACTCTCCTATTTCTGACTCTTACATGTCATAACTTTGTCATATAAATCTACCATGACCGTTTCGGTCAATATTGCCTTACAGAACATCCAAGATGCCGACACATGGAAAAATATTCCTACCACTAAGTGGTACGCCTATCTCCTCGTGTGAGGACAAAATTACATGTGGTCATATGCCATGTAGGATGACACATCACCACGCCAACTCCCACAATATGACAACATAAGATTTGCATCCAATTAATACAATAGGCAATAAATAAATAAATACAAGGAATTACCAAGGTTGAGACACCTTAATTCCCAACATTTAGTGAGAACACCTTCTTCTTGAGGGGTATCATCTAAGGGCTATTGAGCATGGACTGAAATAATTGTCACCTCTAGGCAAGGAAATTCGCCAAACTCTAACCAACTAGGAGCACCACACCCATGAGAAGAGGTGGAGGGCAATGTGGAATGTTGAGACCAACCAACATGGGCAACATTATTTGTGGGATCTAGAGGCTAGGCTCCACATGATACAGCATCTTCAGTTAAAGGAGGGAGAGCACCCAAAAAATGAATGTTGGAAGGGCGGGCTTAAATTTGACAATCGACCCTACTTATCAAGAAAAATTTTATAACAATTATTCATTTTAAGTTGCCCTTCAAACATTAAGACGTATCTTATTATAAATAAAATTATATACAGATTAAATATATATCAGAATAATTCTCTATAATTTTTTACGATTTATCCATAATCTCTCTTTCATATGATACAATTTTCCTTAAATTTTGATTGTGCTTTATAGAAAAAATGCCAAAATACAACCATGCAGGCTACAACCATCAAAGTTAGGCCTTGGACTTAGGTAATCATATCTTTTCTTTTTTGGAGAGATTTTCAAATTTGGAAAAAGATAGGCAATGAGCTAAGTAGTCACAAAAAAACAAAAGGCTAAGATTGGAAGGGATCGAGGTTTGTGTTAGAAAATAAACAAAAAGAAAATAAGAGAGATAAAAAGGCTCTCATTTTAATTAATTAGATGAGAATGTTTTTTTTTAAAAGAGGTCTATAGGTTTGTTTGGAAAGGGGAAATTTACAAATATGTAGAGTAGATATTAAAGATTATTCAGTGCTACTCCATTGGATTTCTTTGTGTGAAGCATATGCAAACAATCTACCCTTATTATAAGGGTCTAGTACTAGTGTTTGTGAAGGTGCATGATGATTAAAATATTTTATGTTACTCTAATTTCTAGCACTACAACAGAATAGGCCATTAGCGTCGGATTTTAGTGCAATTGAGCTCAGAAATTGGACACTTTGTTCAGCGCAATTTTGCATGCTTACTTTCGCGTCAGATTTAGAGCTGACTTTAACGACGGATTTAGCGCTGACTTTTGTGCCGAAAAGCAATAGCTGGATTTGGTGCCGGATTTAGCACCGGATTTTACACCCAATTTGGCTTTCAATTTTGCTTTTGGTTTGGCTTCCAGGTTTGCTTCTTGTTTTGCTTCCATTTTTGCTTCCTGTGTTGATTCCGATTTTGCTTTCAGATTTACTTCCAATTTAGTGCCGGATTTGGCACCCAGTTTGGCTTCCAATTTGGCTTTTGATTTTGCTTCTGGTTTTGCTTCTTGTGTTGCTTCTAGGTTTGCTTCTAGTTTTGCTTCGGGTTTTGCTTCCAGGTTTGCTTCTAGTTTTGCTTCCAATTTTGCTTCTCATTTTGCTTCCAGGTTTGCTTCTAGTTTTGCTTCCAATTTCGCTTCCCATTTTGCTTCCAGATTTGCTTCCCATTTAGTGCCGGATTTGGCACCCAATTTGGCTTCCGATTTTGCTTCTTATGTTGCTTCCAAGTTTGCTTCCAGTTTTGCTTCTGGTTTTGCTTCAGTTTTTGCTTCCAGTTTTGCTTCTGGTTTTGCTTCTAGTTTTGCTTCCTATTTTCCTGCCAGATTTGCTTCCAATTTAGTGTCGAATTTGGCTTCCACTTTGGCTTCTGATTTTGCTTCTGGTTTGGCTTCTTGTGTTGCTTCCAGTTTTGCTTCTAGGTTTGCTTCCAATGTTGCTTCCGATTTTGCTTCCAAGTTTGCTTCTAGATTTGCTTCCAATTTAGCGCCAGATTTAGCACCTAATTTAGCTTCCAATTTTTCTTCCATGTCTGCTCCCATTTTTGCTTCTAGTTTTTCTCTCAGTCGTGCTTCGTGTTTTGTTTTTTGTATGGCATCTAAAATAGCTTCTTTTTTGGCTTCCTAATTGACGCCAAGTTTTGCTTCCATTATGACCTCCTTTGTTGCTTTGGGTTTTGCTTCCAATTTAACAAGATAATTATATAAAAAAATAAGATAATTATTATAAAATAATAAGATAATTATTATAACATGATCATCATCTATAATTAAAACAAGTGAGTCAAATATCTATAATTTAATTGAATTTTACAACATCCATCCTGTAGTAAATTAAAATCATCATACGTAATAAATATTAATCCAAAAATCATTGACCACTTTCAATATATATAAATTGACAAGTCAATATTGATAATATCATCATCATATATAACTAAAACAAGTGAAAGTCAAATATGCCATTAGATCAATAACACGTCAAAATGATACATGTTCAATAGTCGACATAAGTCAAAATGATACATGTACAAATGATATAAGTAAAAATGATAAATTATGTAACTCAAAATGATAAAAGTCAAGATGATACATGTCCAAATGATATAAGTCAAATTGATACATGTGAAAATGATACAACTCAATAATATGGTACTGTAGGCCGTGAAAATGATGCATATGATAGTAACCATGAAAAGAGACATCATAACGATATATCAACAATGATCCATGATGCACTCTATATGATCATGAATGTCATTGGCTACTACTAGCAACTGCCTCATCATCATCATCACCATCGTGATCATGATCATCATGATCATCATCATTGTCATCATCATCGTCATCATTGTCATCATCATCGTCATTGGCCTCGTTGTCTTCTGTATCTACATCATCATCATCCTCTGCCATGTGATCTATACCAGAACCAATATAATCTGGATCTATATTATCAAGATCATCATCTTCTGGAAGAACCGTGTTCTGCAAAAAAAACATTTAAAATTAAAAGTTATTATTTATTTCATGTAATAATTTATTTTTTTGTCATATATCTAATATTCCAACATATGAAACAAAACCATAATCATATTACATCATATCAAAGTGCACATACCATAATAAAATTTCAAAAAAGTTACAGCTAATATGCCATTCCAATGATGTAAAACATGCAACAATTGTAATAAACGTTACTAAAGATCATAAAAAAAATTGTTGTACAATTTAACTATCAACTGTAAATTCTATTACATAACCTTAAGTGCCACAAATTGCATGGTCAATGTATGTTTTTTTTCACTATTAATCTAATAACCTGCATTAGACAAAAATTATTAAATTCTCTTACATGTCATTAATGAATACACAATTTTTTTTCAATATTTATTTATCTTAAGGTTCATGAGTAACCTTAAGATAAAGGTCTAATAGTTGTTCCATGGGGCATGTTTAACAAACCAAATGCAATTGTCAACTTTTCACCATGGTGGCAAAGAAATAATTCTTTTTCCCATCCTTCCACAGCATTAAGTAAATTCTTGAATCTAGAAAATACTTGCCACCTTCATCTTCCAAGCCAATTTCTCCAACTTTGCATAGGTCTCCTTTGTCTATGGATGTCATCTGTCTCCTACACAAAAAAGCATGTACCATTTTATACCCTTCAATCCAACTGCATCCGGGCATTTTTTTAATTCCTCTATCTTTCATCAATCTCCTTACCTCACCACACCTGCCCACTTGTGGATATATGTTTGAGAGAAGAACATAAGTTGTGCAACATTTTTAGGATCCAAATCAAAAAGCAGTGTTGCTATAGATAATCCTAAGCCTATATTCATATGTGATCTATAGGCACCAAGAAAACACATTCATACAACCAGCACAAATTTAACATGTATCTCAATGATAAAGTTTAGGGTGTCTTCAAGATAGCCAGCAATGGCAAGGAGGTCAACCATGCACGTAAACAAAGAGGCCCTAGTTAGCAGGTTGTATGGGGAGAAGGGTGCTTCTCATTTTCAAGAATCCTAAGTCTCATTGCTACATATGTTGCTTAAAGAAGGGCCAATTTTAAACTAGGTAGTTGTTTTGTCACTCACTTTGTGCAATGAAATGACGAGAGTTGAGTCTCCTTATATCACTGTAGATTTGCATACAGCAACCTCCAATACAATAACATCATACAATGCACACTTAACTTTACAGTACCTTAGCCCAAACATGATGCTACATAAATCTGAAGGTACCTCCTACTAAAGATGTCATGCCATAGACCAGATACCACTATACAGTTAATATCACATCTACAGTAACAATTTCCTTCCAAATGTAGGGTTATAGTCTATGATTAACATGCATAGACCTTTCTAGTGTTTACAAGATAATTCCTTAGTCAACACCATACTAGTGTCCACAAGATGTTTCCATAGTTAAAATAAGAAATTAATGCTACTTTACAAACAATAAGCAAGCCTTTGGAGAGCTTAAAGTTTCCATTTACATCCATGCACAATAACTTAATCAACCCTTCGGATTTTATGGACAATGAAACAAAAGGTCCTATATTCCATTTATGAGTCCTCTATCCAAATGACGCAGTGATCACAAGTACATAATATCTACTATTCCATGGGTAGTGCTCATACATTCAAACATAGGGAAGTCCATACTAAGATAAATTTGTTCACAAACAATCTCTAATTTAATAAATACTAGCTTGAAATCACATTTCTAATTTAGTGCAAGTCATTACAATGAACTCAAAGGTTATTGTCATCAAACGAATGCCTTCACAATAGACTGTTCTAGTTACAAGTACAATACAACTATTTCAATGTTACACAACTGTATGCAATTGACAAAAGCCATTCTTTCCAAGAGTCAACTGGTAATCAAATACAATCATGTAGTGTTGTTTCAACATTGTATTCCATCGTGGCTTCAATAATGCAAACCTCATAACCTTGGAGGGAGTGTTGGGGGGCAAGTTGACCTGAACCAAGGATCCAAAACCATCCCAAAAGCCCACCTAGGAGTGGTATTATTAATCCCAAGAAGACCTCGCATCCACAATTGAGAGAGTGGACATTTATAGGTGAAATACCAACACCATTAGGGTTTACAACCATGTCAAAAAAGATAACCATGAACCAGGCCAGGTTTCCTCAAGACTCATAGTATGTTGCAATGATAGCATTCTAGCAATTCTAGCCAGGGTTTGAAACTCCACCTCAAATTGTGACCAAATTAATGTAGCTTCCTTCATGATAGAAATCCAAAACACAATAACCAACAGTTTTCCACAGTTCTTAAGTCCCATGATCTTAAGTCTGAACTCTCACAGTTAACAATATTTTCCTCATCCAAACCCTTTAGCATAGGCTTTCACAAGACCACATACAGTTACACAAGTTAAAGGAAATGTTTCACCAAAATGGTCAGTGTAATTTTACAAGAATGGATGACAAGGAGCTTTACTTCAAAGAAAGGTTAGCTTAGTTGAAGAAGACCAGTTGGCGATTTGAATCTTACTCTCCAACCCAAACAACAAGACACTCAACCAACATGATGAGTACACCCAAAGTCTCCCTTCCTCTAAATCACTTATAGTCAAACCATCAACCTTCCTTCCTTGACCCCAGGGCAAAAAGAAGAATTCCCCCCCAAAATGGTTCCCCACTCCTTCCTTTTCTCCCTCACATACCCCAAAACCAAGCACATTAAAGACTAGTACTTCCCAAAGTTGTTATGGCAGAGGAGAGTTAATGCCTACTACCAAAGATGGCTCCTTCTCAACAAAAAAAATGTGCATATTAAAATTTAAATGTCCACTATTATATTTCAAAGGTTTGAAATATAACCAACAACGTAACTATAATGCATGCCCCCCTTTAAGTCTTATAATAAAAAGGTTAGGAAACAAAGACTTGAGATAAACCCTTTGGTCTGTTCACTTAGGAGACCACCTAAAAACTCAATGATAACTACATCCACATGATCAACAAGAATGACAAGCGACCTATGAATAACAATCCACTTGAGTCAAAAAGACAAGAAGACCAATAGAAACTAAACACAACAAACAGAGTACAACTGCAACTGTTTGTCTCAAGTATCACTCTATAACGTCTTCAAAGATTATTGAAACTCAACACAAGAAATGCAAATTGACATATTAACACAACAATATCCAACTAAGTTATTGAAAATCAACTATTGATACCTCGTTCTCCATCCAGATTACAAAATTGGTCCACTTTTTGCTTTGTAACATTTCCTTTTCAAATTGCGTTGGTTGTCGACCATATTTCTCTTCCTGTCAAAACATGGCACATGGACTAGTTAAACTAATTAATATGCAATCATTTAATTTTTCTAAGGAAATAAAAAAAATATCATTTAACACATTAAATATACTTACAAATGTACAGATCAAGGCCTGCAAACCTTTATGGCCACTGTGATGAGTGGCATGAAGTTTGTCAAGCCTAGCCTTGGAGGCCTTGTCCTGAAACATATACTAATTCAATTTAGGTAAAGCAGAAATAAAATTTAAAAATCATTTAATAAATTTGATATAATCTTATAAGCAAATTCAAATACCTGCGTACTCTCCTCACCGGACTTCCTCCGTGCATCAGACTTCTCATATGCTTTTACAAGCTCTTTCCATACTTTGAGACTTACATCAATTGGCCTTTTTTTGAGCTTTTGCTCGGGAGGGATTTTTTTTATCTTTTTTATTTGGTTGCACTGAAATCTCTTGCAGTTTTGAGACATTCGTAGCTTTATTTTCTTTACAGACCAACCTGTGCCAAATTCATTCTCCATGTCTTGGATAACTGCTTTTTGCAGGTGCATGGGTATCTTTGAGAATGGCAAATGTAGATGGTCTTTGAATAGTTGAAGGCATGATTCCTTCAACCTATTCACAAACATTTTTCCAGCATCTGTCATTCGGACTTCCCCTGAAACCACATCATATTCCATCTTGGTATCGTAGCTACCAATGCAAGATGCAAAACATGGCGTGGTGGTCGAAGAAGTCTGTGTCCCAGGAGTGGCTGGGACTCCTAGGACATTGGAAGCCTCTACTCCCTATTCCACATTCTTAGAGGTTAATGTTATTGATTTCCTCCTGGATCTTTTGCCTGATCCATGACTGGTTGGGGAATCAATTGATTCCCTTTGACACTATTGATTTGGTTGCAATGTTTCAGGGGCTTTACTAGATCATTTTTCTATATATCTGGCAAGCATTGTCAAGTCAACACCATCCAATTTGTTCACTATGTCTACCCCCAATATGGACGCCAATGCCTTTTTATCTTTATCAGTATCATGTCCCTATATATATATATAAAATAAATTTCTTTTTTTAAATTTAGAAATAGAAAACTAAATACTAAAAATCAAAGAAACAATGGAAACATTTACAAATCTATAAATTGGCAATGAATTCCCTAATTATGGCCAAAGTTTGCTCCCTTCCCTCTATTGCTTGACATTTTGAGGTGACCCAGGGCAAATTATTTTCATCCAGTCTGTGGAGGCAATCGTAGCCAGGTATGAATTAACAACATGCTTGACCAATCATAGCCAAAAACAAAACTTAACAGCTTGTATTTTGGGTATGATGTACAAAGAGACCTTATTCGACATGCCTTCTAAAAATGGTAAATGCAAGTTATACTACAAGCAAGGATAATTAACAACATTACTACTCAAATTTACCCTAAAGTGTGAGTACAACATCTTAGAAAAACTTTCTTTGAGCTCAAAATTATATCAAAATGGATAAAAACCTAGGTCAAGAGTTAACTTACTTGCTAAAAGGCAGACGAACAAGCTTGATTGAATGGCTAAGGTAGCTAGAAACCCCAAATTTAGCAGCTAGCTAAAGCAATTTTTTATCTTCTGGATTTCTAGAACCAAAAATAAATAAAATACAAATTCACGGATCCATTGTAGAAACTTTTCAGTAACTTCCATTTTCGACATAATAAAGTCGTTGCTTTGCAAGAAACCTAAAACAGAGGTAGAGTACACTGTGTTGTGGGCTTAAATGTATTAACTTATTTGTGTTTGTTTTGTGTGGTATGTTTTAACGTTGGTGCAAATTTTAATTTTTTTTTGGATTCATTAGTCAGTGCTAAAGTCAGCATTTCTAACTCTGACTTTTGCGCTAACTTTTAGCCCTAAATGTAATCTCTTTGGGACGCCAAAACTGGTGCCAAGTGCGCCTAATTTAGCGCCATCATCATCCATCTCCTAAACAAACATCTCCATTGCACCCTACACCACCTCTGCATCACAAGCTTCAACTTTTATGGGGATGTGTGCAACCATTGGTTATGGTTCCCTTCTATTCCACAACAAATCTACCATCATTCATCCACTATCCTACATACCATCCCTATGGTCCATGCTTTGGCATAAGTCTGACAGAATCCACATCATAATCCACTATTTTCCCTACATAATCCACGTCCTAATCCACTTTTCTTCCCTCTAGAATCCATGTCATAATCCACTATCTGCCTAATCCATTTGCCTTCCATGTATCCCTTACCAACATCGATGAGGGCACTCGACATGGTCCATGTGCAAGGACATCGTTCTCTAATGGGACTATAACCTTTCAGTGCAGTGTAATCCAACCTTCAACCCTCAACCCTAAAAACTATACCTTAAACCCTAATCCCTCCACTCTAAACCATAATCCCTCAACCATAAATGCTATCCCTAAAGCCTGTAGCCTCAACCCTTAAACCTTAAACCGTCAACCCTATCTCTAAACCCTCAACCCTAAACACTATACCTTAAACTCTAATCCCTCAACACTAAACCCTAAACCCTCAACCCTAAACACTATATCTTAAACTCTAATCCCTCAACACTAAACCCTAATCCCTCAACCCTAAACCCTAATCCCTTATCGCTAAGCCTTAAACCTTATCCCTAAAGCATCAACCCTTAACACTTGAACCTTAAATCCTAAGCCCTATCCCTAAACAGTACTATGCCTTAAACCCTAATCTCTCAACTCTAAACCGTAATCCCTAAACCCTAAACTCTAAACCCTCAACCCTCAACACTATACCTTAAACCCTAATCCCTCAACCCTCAACCCTCAACCCTAATCTTAAAGCTTCCACTCATTCCACCATCCTCAAGGGATCCAGAAATGCAAAATTAGATGCCTCTACTGATAAAGCCAAAAAATCTACCATCATTCATCCACTATCCTACATACCCTCCACATACCATCCCTATGGTCCATGCTTTGGCATAAGTCTGACATAATCCACTATTTTCCCTACATAATCCACTTTTCTCCCCTCTAGAATCCATGTCATAATCCACTATCTGCCTAATCCATTTGCCTTCCATGTATCCCTTACCAACATTGATGAGGGCACTAGACATGGTCCATGCACAAGGACATCATTCTCTAATGGGACTATAACCCTCAACTCTAAATCGTAATCCCTAAACCCTAAACCCTAAACCTTGTTGGGACAGGAAAATTTCACATTTTTTTGTACTTCTATCCATCCCCTTTTCAACCAAGATCATAACATTATACCCTTAATCTCATAATAGTAATCAATTGTGTTACAAAATCCATAATTAACCTAAGTCTTGCATATCCATTCCATGAATTGTACCCTTTGCCTTTCCTAAGAACATATCGGCTCAATGTGACCCCATCGTTGGAACCTTTCACTTTGCTATACCGATGGCCCAATAAAGATATAGTATCACTATATTGGCAAAAAAATGTTCTATCGGGGTAACCTTTGAGGTCATCCCACCGATAGACTGACAAAATGGAATAAAACAAGCTTATTGGGATAACATGTAGACATCGGTGGAAACCACATCACGATTCCACCGACAGGCTGGTAAAGTTGGTAGAAGAAGGTTATATCACCGTAACATGTGGACTTCGGTCAAATACATATCACACCCTCACCGATGAGCCAATGAACTTGACAGGAGTTAGCTTATCGCCGAAACATGTCAACTTTGGCAAAACTTATATACGAGTTCCCCCGACATGCCGATAAAACCAACAAAGACAAAAGCATCATTGTAGCATGTAAGGATCGCTAGAACTAAGGATGAATTTCCACTGATAGCCTGAAATAACTATAAAACATTGAGGATATGAAGAACGTCGGCCGAACTAGGGCACATCGGGGCAACTTCATATGGAACCTCACCGATGGACTGAGAAAGGGAAATTTATCGATGGAAGGGATGGACTTCAGTGGAATATAAAACAAAGCCTCAGCGATACGACAATGATTATCAGACAAGATTGATGTGACATTCCAAGACATTGGTCAAATATTTGCAATTAATAAACTGACTAGATGGCAAGATACACATCAATGGTACATTTATGACCTGAGATTGAAATAAGTTATTCCACCCTTGTAAGATTTGGCTGAAGAAAGAAGGAGAAGGGAATTTTGACCTCTCATAGAGCAAGGAACAGAAAAAGGCCAACCAGAAATATATTTCAAGTATATTAGTCCTGACTATAAATTTATAATGTGTAGAAGCTTTGGAGTCTGCATTATGGAAAATAATCTAGAGAAACATAAAGCTAAAAAGCAGAAGGTCAAGAAAAGATCACTGAATCAAGATTTAATTGACCAATGCCCAGGGTCTAGACTGAGACCAAAAAGAAGTGCCCAGACTAATCCCTCCATAGATAAATTGATAGACGACTATAAGGAGTTAGGAGATGTTTGGACCCCTCTTCGAGGGTATCAATTATTTATGTATCATTTCAAGAAACAATATAGGTATGAACCTGTCTACAACCCTTGGAGGTTAAATTTAGCAAGGCTACTAGTGTCTAATGTCTTTATCAACCTGGATTTGATTAAAGCCTTAGCTAGCAAATATGACCTGAAAACAAGAACTATTAGATCACACACTGGTGACAATATACTAGTGCTTTCCAAGGATTTCATTGTGAATGTTTCTTAATTGGAATGTGGCTTTGACACACCCATTACAGTCAGAGACCTATTACTGGAGTATAGGTATATGGACACCAGTTATAAGAGAGGCAAGTTAGCTTTACACAGGCTAAAAGATGAAAAGGGTCAGATGAGGAAATTTTCCAATGCTGAGAACCCTCCATTTTCTGAAGAATTATTTAAGGAGTACTTTCGTTACACTTATTATGCTGCTGGTCAAGTCTTAGGTCTTGAGGTTCCCCCACAAATGTCAATTGCACCTATGGTGTTATCTATAGATATTCAAACAAAGGGAGCAAGAACTTTTGATTATGCAAGTTACATAGCTAATGCTCTGGACCATGGATTGGAGAAAATCAAACATAATAGTGATAAGATTAATTTCAAACACTACTCTTTGTTAATGCATTTGCTTTTGCACGAAGGGCATGGTAGATGATGGTGGAGTTCAAAGATGAAAATTCAGGACTCGTTTGACAATGGGGACCCAAAACCAGTGCAAATGTGGACTTCACTATGGGATTGTCATTTTGACAGATCTCATTATTTTTTCTTTGAAGAATATTTTGTGAAGCCTCTAATGCAACTATTGGGACATTCTCATGAATATAGCCTCTCTCCCAGTATACAAAGGTTTCTTAGGCCAAAGGAAAACGATCCAAAGACTAAGGTGAATCATAACTAGGGAGATTGGTATGCCTTTTCAGATTGCACCATGATACAAGTCTATGGATTTGAGGGTTCCCCTTATCTATTGCCTAGGGTTGTCCCAGACAGAATTGCATACTTAGAAATTGTGAGACAATTGGCTAAATCTGATGCTTTTCATCTAAAGAGGAACAACAAACAATCATTCATGCCTAACACTTTCTACTTTGGGGAATTCACAATAGTCATGAATGAGGGTTATGAAGAAGTCAATGCCAAACTAGCACAGTATGATCTCCCAATAGGAGATGAAAGAAAAGGTTTTGATACAGAGGTTTTTATTCACAGAGCCAGGGTCTCACAGGGTCTGTCTGGTTATGAACATCTTTTTTCAGAAGTAGATATAATTAGAAATTGAGACGAAGCCTCTATTGAAGATAGAATGGCTATATTTAATAAAATTCTACTTGCACAGGATTGGAATGCAAGAATTTCTGAAATTGAAGACCCACTATCTAGAGTTGAGCAACTTATTGCTCATGCAGATGAGATAATTGAGGGTGTGCCTTTAATTTCTTTTGATACAGCTTACATACAATACTCTGGGACACAAGCTCAAGAGATGCAGCCTCTGACTCACATACCTTCATAGCCAACCTGTGAAGTATCATTTTCTGTAGATACAGATATAGATGAAGAAGTGAGTGATGATGAGATTGAACAAATGCAAAAAATAAGTGCTCCTGTTGTTCCACATTATGAGCCTCCTGCAGAATTCAACCATGTAAAATTTGAGACTTCTAAGGATCTGTCTGATGACATCAGAGTTATGGTTGCTTAGAAGTTTGTCTCTGATGATGAATTTATTAAGACTCCTAAATTTAAATCTTTTGTATATGAATATCAAGGAAATAAAATGAGGCAAAAAATGAAAGATACTACCCCTGAGCAAGAAACTGACGCTTTGGAGGAATTGAAAAAAGAGATTGATAGAGAAATTGAGTCTATTACTCCAGAAACAGGAAGACAACTACTCCAAGAAGCCAAGGTATTGCTTGTGCTAGGTTGGGATATGAGCTCTGCCATTGTATTTGACACATTCAGGAGGAGGGAAGATAAAACACTGAGTTTGACAGAGGAAGCAAGTGACAAAGTATATAACTCAGGGTCGGGGTATAATGCAGATGAAGCCACTTTATTGATTTGGTCTTTTTATCCCCAAGATAAGAGACCAATAATAACCAGTGGCCCAAATCAAATGTTTGGTCACCTCTTGGTCAAAAGGATAGGAGACACAGATCCCTTGGAAACTGCTAAACTAAATGTTAATGTAGCAAAGTTCACTAGGGCCCAAATTGAGAAATTAATCAAGGAAAATGACAAGATGAAGAAAGAATTAATATACCACAAGGAAAGAGCTTCTTCTTCTGCATCTAAGGTACATTCCTCATGGATCCAGAAAGACAAAGAAATGATAGAGACATTAACAGATGTAATCTATTAGAAAGAATGCCATGCTAAATCCTAGAAAAAATGTGAGAAGCTTTTTAGGGAAGTAAAGACCCTCAAATACACCCTGGCCTCTGAAATAATAAAAGAAAGGTTCAAAAAGATGTGGGAATGTGCAGATACCTATTGGAAATCATTCCAACAAACATATTCAGCCATTATGGAAAACAAAAGATTGCAGGAGAGGATGATGCAAAGGAAAGAGGAACTTTCAGACAAAAAACTTTTAACAAAACAAGGATTGTAGATGTATGATAAGTTGGTCAAGATGCATGAAAAGTATCATAATAAATTAAATAAGGAGTTGAATTCTTTTGATATTGCTCCCTCAATTCATGATGATACTAGAGAACCGTGAAAATATGAAGAGTGGAAGGAAGATGTATCCATAGTTCTAAATACTGCTTTACAAGAAATCAATAATGAAGAAATGATCATGCAGAATATTCACAAGTATCTTGAGACAATGATGAACATGGAGCACAACATGAAAGGGATAGCCCTTAATGCTGACACATATGCAAAACAAGAGTATATTGAACATTTATTTGAAATTAATATGTTCCTGTGTAGAGCAATTGATACAACTAACGCCGCCATGAATTCTTCAGAGGCAGTAAATTAGCTAGCAGACAAATGAAGCACCTTATGGAAAAATAGAAAGCCTTGCTCAGGCCTTGAATGGTCACGGGCTTCTATTCACAGATTAACAGATTGGTGTTTTCTAATTAAAAACATTTTGTTAAGTTTAAAAGTATTTTCTTAACACTTATGAACATATTTAGGTTCTGAAGAGGATTGAATGTGAAGAGGAGATACCACATCAGAAAATAGAATGCCTTGCTCAGGCCTTGAATGGTCACGGGTTTCTATTCGGTGAATAACAGATTGGTCTTTTCTAATTAAAAACATTTTGTTTAGTTTAAAAGTATTTTCTTAACAGTTATGAACAATTATGTCTTTTCTGTTGTAACGGGTCTAAAGCTTGTTTGCCTCTCCTATAAAAAGAGAGACCAAGACCTGATAATAAGATATAGGGGGGAGAGAGGAGCTAGTAGTGGTAGATAGTAGAAAAAGTTCCATAATATTTACAAACTCAAAGACCAGATTGCAAGCATAATTTTGAAGAAGTTAATGGAAAATCTATGATTCTGTGGCACCATATTAGTATCAATTGTTTGTTAAAGTTATTCAATTAATTGGTTGTCTCCATTTTAGTGCTTCCTTATTATTTAAATTGATATATCACAGCTACCTGCCATATAAAAAGTTACGATGGTTTCCTCTACTATAGGTTCTAGTATTGAATCTTGTCACAGTTGCCTGCCATATAAAAATTTATGATGGTTTGATCTGACTGGTTTGGACTCTTTTTGACCTTAGATTCTATGCTTAGATTCGGTCAAAACTCAGTGAAGACTAGGCAATTAAATATAGAGATTTTTAAGGATTTAAAATCGGTTTCATGCATCCTTTATTAAATAAATTTTAAAGACACAATAAACTAATCTAATAGAAGCTACTAAGATCAAGTATAAAAGAAATATCTTTAGATATATGAATATTGTCAAAGTGTTTTAGGAATATAAAACTTATCAATTATAATATCCATGGCATCAAAAACAAAAATTATAATATGGAATCATGAATTATGGTAGAAAGAAGTTTGTATCATTTTTTAGATATATAAATATTGTCAAAGTGTTTTAGGAATATAAAACTTATCAATTATGATATCCATGGCATCAAAAACAAAAAATATAATATGGAATCATGAATTATGGTAGAAAGAAGTTTGTATCATTTAGTCCAAAATTGCTATCTCTTTGTGGAGCCATGTGTTTGTATCTCTGCTAGGGCCATAGGAGCATTACTTAGGATAAAGATTGACTTAGCAAACTACAAGAATAAATGTAATTCAAATATTTGGGATTTAATTGGAAAAAAGTCAAAAAAAATTTTAAAAAATGTTGTTTTTCCATCTAGCATGGCTCAAAATGTTTTTTATTTTTTCCTTTTTAAAACTAGAGTGAGGCCTAAGGGCAATGCTCTTGACCAAAGGTGGGCCAATAATTGCTTAGCATGCTTTTTGTTAAGGTGTCTAATAGTTCCCGAAACAAAGGTGGACCAATAGTTGTTCATTAAGTCATGTTTTGTTGGTGTCCTGATGTGGCATCACATAATTGGTGATACCGAGAGCCCCATTAAAGATATCCCAAAAATCTTACGAACATTGTTTTCATATCACAATAATCTGGGAGTATTAATTGGATCAGTAAGAAGAACCACATAATTAGGGTTGGCATTATGTTTCCAAGTTCATATCATCTACTGTTCTTATTTGATTTATTCAATTTATTCAACTGGTTCCTTGCACGATTATACAAGTTATTAACCAATATTAGTGTGCCAAACATTTAGAATTACTACCAAATATAAGCCACTTATCTCAGATTTTTATTTGACTCCATTTACCCAACAAGGCACTGGTCTCACACATTTCATTTTACTTAAACTCAAGGATTCAAACCATCTCGCTGTGATTTTTTAATTGTGAATGCAAAAACTCAAATCAATTCACTGTACCTGCAAATTGGTTATACAAGGATTCAAATCAGTTCACTATATTTACCAATAGGAATGCAAGGATACAAATCATTTGCATATAACAACTAGGAGGTCTGCACAATTGAGGGCTGATGTAGAAAGGTTAGAGGATAAATGCAAACATATAGGAAATTTATATAATCTGTCAGGACACATTTGTTGTTCATGTGTGATTATCTTGATTGGTTCCTTTTAACCTCTTGGTGCATAGTTGTTATGTGACTATTGTCATTGTTGTGTATTACAGGATCCAGAGGAGGCCATGGAGAGAGGACATGAACGGCGTAGAACTACTAAATTACAAAGAGGAAAGTGTGTGGAAATAGATATGACAATGGAATTTGCAGATACAATAGAGGTAAGAAGAGAAAGCAACCTCAACCAAAGGAGGAAGGTATTTATGAATTCACAAATGCTACAACATAGAGGAGATAAAGTCATTTTTTTGTCCATGAGGCCTCTGAGGTCAAACTTATTGGTTGAAAATGCACAGGAATGGTGATTAAATGTGATTCTATGATCAAGGGAAAAGTTTGAAAATTAGGATGGCCAAAACATGATATGAATATGTCACATATATGACTAAAGTGAGGTTTTGTGTTGGATAGCATTCTCAATGAAATGATATAATTGGTGTACTTAACATTATTTACTATGTTGTGTATTATAGGGGTCAGACGAGGCCATGGCAACAGATCGTGTCATATCAAATGAGGACACAATGGATGAAGTGGGACATCTAGTACTCAAATTTTGACTTAACTTAGGAAAAAATGATCTGATGGAATTTTGTGATACTTCCATCTTTTTTCACAGTATTATTGAAATTTATAATGTATTATCCAATCTTGACATAAATTAATGCATATTGTTGATTATTTTAGATGGAGATTGGAGCAAATGCAGAGCCTGAGCATTCAACTAGCAAAAGAAAAAGATAAGTACGTGTAATTGTTGTCAAACATTAAATAATGCTTGTGTTTGTTGATAGGTAGAAGATGTTGATGAAATACATACTAATAACCAAGATCCAACTGGGTTATTAAGGTTTGGACGGGATGATCCAAACCATCCTTTAAACCATACCAGGCAGAAAAGAGCAACATTGAAGAGAATACTAGCAGCTGAGAAATTTGAACTACTGATGAGATCCGCATACACTGATGACATGCCAGCTAGCCTTAATGATGATGATCATGATAGTGAAAATGAAGTGCATAAAGAAGGATTGAATGAAATGCTTATAGGTTTCTTTGGGGATGGAAATAATGATGACAATAATGATCATATGGTTGACAGTAATGATGATAGCAGGGGTAACTACCACCAACGTAATGTTGATGATAACAACCTGAAATACTCCATCAAGCAAGCAGCGAAGACACCCATGTTCAAATCGGATGCAAGTAGAACTTCAAAACTGGCATGCACATTAATATTATTAGAAATCAAGTTACTATTTGGTTGGTCAGACGAAGGATTCACTACCCTACTAAAGTAAGATGAAATCCATTTCTTACTTTGCATTGTCAATTGGTGTACATAATTCATAAACATTCATCAACTTTGTTTTTATTTCTTTAAGGGGAATTTAAAACCATATATTGTATATAAATAGTCCTAGTATAGATTGACATATGAAACATGTTCATCATAAGTCAAACATTCAATTTATTTAATCTCTGGCAATCTTACAGGGTACTAAAAACTAAAATATTCTTTAAAGAGAATGTGTTGCCATCAACTTGTAGAGAGGCACGTCTATTGTTGGTTGAGTTGGGGATTGAATATAAGCAAATTCATTCATGTAAAAATGATTACATTTTATATAGAGATGAATATGAAAACAAGGTAGAATGCCCTGTATGCAAAGAGAAGAGATATCGTACAGATGTACAAGGTCCTACAGTTCCAAAGAAGGTTTTACGTCACATGCCAATTATACCTAGACTTCAACAAATGTTTCATTGCAAGTCACTTGCACAATTGATGGACTAGCATGCAAAAAATAGGAGTAAAGATGGATTCATGCAAATTTCGGCTGACTCCAAAGAAATGAAACACATAGAGGAAAATGGCCAAGAAAATTCAAAGATGAACCATGTAGTATTAGGTTTGGTCTTGCAATTGATGGAGTGTGCCCATTCTCTTTCCTAAGCTCAAATTATAGTGTTTGTCCAGTTGGATTGATAGTATACAATATTCCCCCATGGATGAGTGTTAGAAAGGAGCACCTTATGCTGACTCTCATTGTTCTAGGAAAACATCAAGTTAAAAACATGGATGTTTATCTTACACCTTTTATTGATGAGATGAAACTGCCATGGAAAGGCATAAGAATGTATGACATATCACGTCCCCCATCAAATAGGTCCTTCATGTTGTATGGTGTGCTATGTTGGACTATTCATGATTTCCCAGGACTTGGTGTTTGTTCTAGTAAGATAAAAGATTTACGTATTTAACTCATAATTTATTTCCGTCCCAACTTTCATACTTAGTTTTATACTATTTTTTGATATTATTAATATTACTTATTGAATTGCAGGGCTTCAAACAAAGGGGATATTTGTATGTCCAAGATGTGTAGAACAATTTCAAGGGTGATATTCTAAAGATCTACATAAATTTATTTACGCAAACAACAGGGTTTTTCTACCACTAGATCATAAGTTTAGAAATCGCCTGAAGAATCAATTTGATGGAAAAGTTGAAAATAGAGGCCCTCCCATGATTATAGGTCCAGGTGATTGGCTTAAGAAGTATGAAGATGCTGAATTGAAAGCTTGGGAGGATTTTTTTGATTGGGGTGATTCAATTGAAGAACCAGAACAAGTTGTAGTTAATATGCCACAAGGAATGAAAAGGAAATCCATATTTCATGAGCTCCCTTACTAGAAGGATCTATTAATATCTCACCTATTAGATCCTATGCACATCTTCAAAAATGTCCTAGATTTTTGACATATATCAGGCAAAGAGAAGGACACCTTGTCTTTGAGGAGAGATATTGCTCTTTCGCGTACCAAAATTGATAGAAAACATTTGTGAACAAACAGGGAAAATGAAACATATGCAGAAGCTCCATGGATTTTGAAAAAAAAAGAGCTAGACCAACTAAAAAATGTCATCTGTTCAATAAGGACACCTATGGGTCGTCATTGGCTAAAGCTTTTACAGTTAATGGACATATCACAGGATTTAAAACACATGATTGTCATAATTTTATGAAGGTATTATATATCATCATTTAACATTTACTGCTAACATTGATTAAGTACTAAATATATTTTGATATTTTGTTGTGTGAGGAAAAATTACTAATCACCTTTTCATAAATGTGTTTGATAGCATATCATGCCATTGGCAATTAGGGGCGATTCCTATCTTACAGTTGACTTAAGGAATGCCATAAATCGATTGTCAGCATTTACAAGGTATGTGGTTATATGAAATGTTCATGTGTGAGAGACAGAGATATTATATTGCATTTTAATTTTTGACTAAAGGTTCATACTAATTTACTATTCTTATATTAGGTGGGTGACCTCCAAGGAGATCCATGAATGTCAAGTGCCAAAATGGAAGAAGGAAATTGCAGAAATTGTATGTGTATTTGAGAAGGATCTCCCTACAAGTTTCATGGACCTACAAGTCCATATTCTTATACACCTAGTCGATGACATTGAATTAGCGGGTGTCATATCAACAAGGTGGATGTTTTTCTTTGAGAGGTATATGAAAACTCTAAAAAGATATGTTCGACAAAAGGCACATCCAGAGGGTTGCATGGCTAAAGGGTATGTATTGAATGAAGCATTTTTCTTCCTGTGTGAATTCCTTGGTAAGGATTTTGAAGATGGGTCATGCTTCTGGGATGAAGAATGAGCATCAGATATTATTGATGGAGAAAAAGCACAATCTAATGGTGTTCAAGTAGAAATTAATAAGTGAATTCATGATTAGTGTGGTTGTTTTTCTTGCAATCATTAATTGACTCTATAATTTATTTGTCAAATTAACAGCATGACATTTGAAGTTTGAAATAAACATGTTGAAATGTAATAGGTGTAGACGGAAGTGCTATACTCGATAAGTTCATTCTGTACCACATGGACTTTATGAACAAATAGATCGATCTGTATGATAGAAAGAGAGAAGAAGTGTTAGAAGCAAGGAGACAATTTAAGAGATCGAACCCAAGGAATACTCCACTTCCCACTGATCTTCTTGGGGAATGGGGCAAAGATTGCATACTAGAATGGGTTATTGAACAAATTCAAAATCAAATAGAAGATGCAGGTATAGATTCAAACATAACAGAAGATGAAATCAACATGTCTAGAGGATGTGAAAGAAAAGTACAGTTGGAATTTTACAAAATGTTGTTTCCTTACAGTTTTGACACTATTAACTATTTTAATATTCATCATTATATTTATTTTCACTGAAATAAATGGTCTTTCACAGGCGAGGAAATATCCAGCAATGTGGTCATATGGCCGACATTATCGTGTAGAAAGTGTAGATGCAAAGAGACGATCCTTTGATTGTGGAATCATGGTTGACTTCAAGCAATCCAGTTGATCAAGATCAAAAGATAAGAATATAATTGAAGGGAATCTACAATATGTTGGGAAAATACAAGAAATTATTGAGTTGGATTTCCGCTCTTTTAAATGTTGTGTTTTTAAGTGTAGATGGTATGAAGCATTTGAGAGGACACAAAGACATGATACCCATAGTGGATTATTTTCTATAGATTCCTCATGTTTACTACTGGAGGATAAGGAGCCTTATGTTCTACCAATTCATTGTGAGCAGGTATTTCTTTAACTCAAACAAGAAGCAATAGTGATCATTAATCTATTAATTCATAGTTTATTGCAAATATATACATGTGTTTATTATTCAATAAAATTGTTATACCATACGTCTAATATATGTATGTCATTCATGTGCAGGTATTTTTCTATGAAGATATTTTGGACCCGAAATGGATATTTGTCATACATTATGATCCAAGATTAAGGCATGTATTTGACGATGCATTAGTGGATACTGAGCAAAATAATGATGGCTAACAAATGAGAGAGAGGGATTAGAGAACATCAAAGAAATTGACATCCATGATGATGTTGAAGATGGTTATGTTCAGGCACAAGAAGACAACAATCCAAAGTTAGATGATGTTATGGAAGACAACAATATGGATGGTATAGAAAATGATGATCCAAATACATCTAGTAACAATATAGATGGTCTACAGTCAAATTTCAATGATGATGAAGATGATGCAGGTCAAGATGAGGATGATGATAATATTAAATACTTGAAAGAACATATGAACATTGACAATGATACACTTGATGACATTGTAGTAGACAATAATGTTAATGACCAAGACTTTTAAATTTTTAGAATTATTTGCAATCCATGTTTAAACAAGGATGATTCTTATGGCCTAAACTTTGTAATGCTTCAATAATATTATTTGTGTCGATACAAATTATCTATTGCAATATCCTTAAATTGTTCAATCTTTGGTATGAATCGTTGGCAGAGAAAATTAGGATTACTTGGATGCTTCTTCCATTCATTTTGTATCAACATATGTTCATGAAGACAGAAAAGTTAATAAAATATTAATGCACATAACTCACAATTATTTAAATAAGCAACTTTGTTAACTTTATTATTTTAAATAGTTTCCATTTTTATGTTGAACATAATTTTGAACATGTAACTAAAAACATCCACAGTAAATGCTTTACTGTATCATCATATTCATTCACATAAGCACAGTATTGAGGCTCAATAACTGATATTAATTCAAATATAAAAAGAAATAAGTATGGCAAACATAAGAAAAATACATAATGATAAGATAGTCATGGAGTTACACCAGTGCTTTGTCATAGGTAGTCTTCTTAATAAATCCATGTTAATGATTCCCAAGGTAGTGTCAAAACTAAGAGACGGGTGTAGAGTCCAGACTTCCTATTTCCAATATTTTGCAATGTTACAAAGAATGAGAGACTTGATATGGTTCTCAATTTGCACATATGTGAGGCCACTAGAATTATTGTTCAAGTGTTGCTAGTGTTTTAGTAATGTTGAAGTGTTGAGTTATTTTGGAATAGTATGCTTCCTAGATGAGCCTCTAGTATGGTGTGGTGTCTAAAACATAGAGATACTTGAGCTTGTAGAGAAGCTTGTTAGACATGTAAAATTCACCAACCTATTTGTCTTGTAAGAGCTTGGTGTAGTTCTATGCAAAGTACAAGTTTGGTGGGTAGAGAGGTTCCTGGTCAAAGAAGTTGTGACCACATGAGTCCAACATTATGGTGAGTGCATGAACTAGCTATTAGCTTAGGTAGTCAAATACCTTTTCATCTTTAGGCTCTACTAGACCTAGGTTGGTGTACCTTGAAAGATATTGTAGATTTTTGTGTAACCTTCACAGTGGCAAACGGGTGTGAAGTAGATGTAAGGGTTGGAATGTATTTCTAAGGTTAAGGTTTGCAAATATGAATAGGGTATGAAGATTAATAGTAAATTGGACCAATGCTTTATCTATTGGGCAAAGAAATCAGGAGTCAATGGTGTAATGGATCTTTATATTAACTTAACTCAGATTGTTAGACACTTATGTAAATCTGTATCTTGTGCAGATGTGCAAGAATGTTGAGGTACAAGATTCTTCTTAAAAATCCCAATGATATTTCCTCAAATTGCTATGACCTAGAATAGATTGTTCAAAGGATTTTAACCCTGGGCAGAGACCAATAAACACTGACTACTCAATTGGATTTAAATCAACTTCCTTAGAAACCAATCACACAGATCATATAGTAACAACAAATGTATACTAAAAAATTAATGATATCCTTGATATATTAACTTAAACAACTTGACAAACCACTTGGAGAAAATCATGCAACTCATATATATTAACATCAACACAACAATTGAATAACAACAAATGTATACTGAAAAATTAATGATATCCTTGATATATTAACTTAAACAACTTGACAAACCACTTTGGAGAAAATCATGCAACTCATAAATATTAACATCAACACAACAATTGAATAACAACAAATGTATAGTGAAAAATTAATGATATCCTTGATATATTAACTTAAACAACTTGACAAACCACTTTGGAGAAAATCATGCAACTCATAAATATTAATATCAACACAACAATTGAACATCAATTTTGGATCCACCAACTAACTCTAATTCTTTTTATTAATTTAGCAATTCATACTAGTTTGAAAACATAGATAGATGGAAATGGATTCTTTGAATACTGCTTTTATATTAAATATATGTCTCTGAAATAGATTGGATGATCTCCTTCATAGTAGCCTTGGTATCCTATTTTATAGGATGCAAACAAGCTTCAGGCACAAAACATTGTACCTTTTCATAATAACATCTTTGATAACTAATGCATAATTAACAAACATAAATGAAGATAAAAGCATATGCAGTGATCTGATTCTGGCTCCATTAATCTCCATAGAGTGACCCGTGACTCAAAGGTCTGGCAAGGTCGTCCTCATCTCCATAATACAGGTTAATACACCTGCATTGCTTGACAAAATTGTACTCCTTTTGCTTCATCACAACACTCTAGATACAAATAGATTTATTTGAGCGATATGGTCGATGTACACTTGATCATCACATGGATCAGTCTCAAGTAAACTGCTCATTGTTGATTCTAGAATAAATATCTTTCCCAGACATGTGTAAGTATTCTCTATCATCCTTTCCTCATTATTTACATTTTCAAGTAGTGGTGGCAGTAACTGACCCAATTCATTCCTCTAAGTGTCCTTGTCTTTTAGGTTGCCCTCATCATTGAAGAAGTTGGGAAATGCCAAATCAATATGTTGATCAAAATCTTTCAAATCTGCTATCAATATACCATTAAATCTATCATGTTCTTTCATCAATTCATTATATCATTTGAGCACTTGTTCCTCAGTTCTAGCTTTAGCATTCAACCCTTCCTTTGTTTCCAACATTCTAAGGTGAAATCTTTTATGCTTTTGGTATAATTGATGTGTTCTATTGTGCAAATCCCAAACCTTGTCGCTATTTTTTATCATGTGGCCAAACCTTCTTTGAATCAATTCAGAGGCCATACTATATTTGACAGTTTTCAAATCAGTTTCTAGCTGCTCACTTTTCTTTTGATTCTTTTCTGCCTCATACTTCCAATAATTCACATCTGTCAAGGCCTCTATTACCCTTTGATCACCTTCTAGGTATGGTGAGTAGCTACTAGATGAAGGCAACTTGTCTCTATTCAAATCAATCTCTTGTCTTAGCATAGCATTTTCTTTCTTATATATATTATTATCTTTCATTAATTTCTCAATTTGTGCTTTAGTAAACCTTGCAACATTAACATTTAAATCAGCAGTGTCCATAGGATCTGTATCCTCAATCCTTTGTATCAACAGGCTACCAAAAGCTTTATTAGGATCATCAATGATAAGTGGTCTCTTATTTGGAGGATACAACGCCCATATAAGCAATGCTCTTTTATCAAGGTCATACCTGATCCTCTTCTAATATCATCCATTGCCTCAATGCTGAGTTTCAACTTCTTATTTTGATTTCTATTGAAAGAGTCAAATACAATGGCCGAAGCCATGTCCCATCTAGGAATCAAAATCACACCTACTTCTTGTAACAAGGTCCTTCCCCTTTCTGGAGTCATTATCTTCAATTCATTGTCGATCTCCTTCTGAAGCTCAGACAACACCTCATCCTGTATGTCAGGAGTGATATCTTTCATTCTCTTCCTAGCTTGTTTGCCCTTGTATTCATATAAGAAGGCTTTAAACTCAAGTGTTTTGATGAAATCATCATCTAATATGAATTTACTGTTGGGCAATTGCCTTATGCCTTCTGATAGATCATTTGGTGCTTCCATAGTGACAGCTTCTCTATCTTCAGGTGGTTCATACCCCTCTATGGTTGGGTCATAACTTTGCACCCCTTCTTCAAACTCTCCCTCTCCTTGTGCAATGTTTGTGTCTACAGAGAAACTTATATCCGATGTGGGTTGAGGTGACAAGTGGCCCAGGGGTACTTCATACTCAGCCTGTGCATCTTTAAGTTGTTTTCCTTTTTTGTTAAATACATGAAGGGGAACATTCTTGATCCGTTTTGGTGCATGTTTAATCATAATGTCCAGTCTTTCGATAGGATCATCAATATCCTAGAAAACTCTAGTGTAGGTGGGGTTTTGGGCTACCCTCCAAGCCTCTGCTAACATGGTTTTATAGTACAAACTTCTTCTTTCTGCTGCTGCAGTTTCATCACAATTTCTGATTAAATCTTCATCAACAAATAGGACATGATCATATCCCTTTGACTTCTGCTTTATTTTTACACTGTTTATGAAGTGTTCCAGATCAAAATTTCCTCTTGCATTTCTAAAAGGTAATTTGAATTGTTCTAATTTACTATAAATTAATTGATAACCTTTGTCAGAAAGTACTGTGAAATCTCCAAAGCATAAAGTCACAAGCATAAATGATTGTTTACGCTAATTCTTGAGATGCATGAAGTCTGAGGAAGCCAATTGCCTAACAATTTCTAAGTATGCAACTCGATCTGGGCATGTCTTTGGTAGTACAAAGGGTGGCCCTTCATATCCGAATACTCTTATCATAGTGCAATCTCTGAAAACATACCAATCGCCCCAATTATGGTCAAACTTTCCCTCTTCATGTCTATCTTTTGGTCTCAAAAACTTCTGTATTTTCAATGAAAAATTGTGGCTGCAAGGATGTCCAAACCGTTTGAATATTGGTTTCACAAAAAACTCTTCAAAGTATAAATAATGGGATCTATCATAACAGCTATCCCAAATAGAAGTCCACATTTGCACAGGTTTTATATCTCCATTTTTGTCTAGGTCTCTTACCCTGAGATTTCTATCCCATAAGCCCATACATTCTCCTTCATATAATACCATATGCATAAATAAAGAATAATGTCTAAATTTACTTCCTCCATTCTTAATAGACATTAAATCATTTTTTATATTATATGCTAGGTATTTAGCATAATCAAAATATCGCGCATCATGACTCTGTATGTCCGCAACTAGGACCATGGGCGCAATTTCCATGAACATGGAGGCCTCTATTCCCAATATCTGGCAAGCAGAGTAATATATGTTTTTGAAATAATCTTCAAACAATTTAGTTGAGTAGTGTGGATCTTCACCCTCTGAAAATACCCTAAGTTGGTTATTGTAACTGCGAGGCCTGTGCAAGGGTAACTTCCATCTCTTATAATTGCTACTCATATTGCGATACTCAACCAAGAAATCCTTGATTCTAAATTTCTTGTCTAAACTTGTGTCTAACTGAAACACTGTGGCTATATAGTCTTTGGTAATGGGGAAGAAACCATTCCCATCGTTGAATTCAATATAACAAGTCTTAGGGTTGAATTTCTTTGTAAAAAACTTCAACAATTGGACATTTACAAACACATTCGGGACTACCAATTTACCCAAGTTTAGCCACCATGGGTTTGAAATGGGTTTATGCCTGTGCATTTTCTGTAATGGGAGATAAAGAGATCATACCCTCTAACTGGTGTCCATATATCCCCAATATCCTTGTATAAATCTTCAAATTTCTCAGCATGTGGGTTTAGTTGGGCATTTCTTCTAGATTTATGTCCTGGCCCGGGACATTGGTCTAATAAATCCTGGTTTAGATGTCTATCCTTAGTTTTTTGTCTTTTACTCTTTGGGTTTTGAATTGTTTCTTCCATATTCTATCACTATGTCTGGATTTCAACTCTGTGATTTATAAACGCAGACTAATTTATAAAGTGCATTAAGGAAGTACAAGAACAGTTCCACTGTGGGAGTCCAATCGGCATCTGCAACAAGTCAAAAATTAATGAAAAGATGAAAGGCTTAACATTGGGAAGCAGATGATGGTTTTATTCAAATTCCAAAAGTTCTAACCTACAATCAACATGATGAAGGCTATTCAATTAAACCAAATGTAAGGATAAATATCAATGCGTAAATTAAACACACACACATGTTATCAAAGTAATATAATTTGATTATAGATATCACAACACTGGGGATACAGTAAAATGTACCATTTATAACCACCAACTTTGAACACGTTACTTTGGAGCCATGCAAATTATAGGAAAAACTCAATTTTGAGACAACTCATAAAATATTCACTAAAAGATTGTCTCTAAATCATATTAATCATGAGAATAAAAGTGAATGTAAGAACAATTTGTTTATTTCCCTACAAAATTTCTAGAATAAAGAATTGGTAACTAAAGCAAAAGCCAAGGATTAGATTTTAGAAGCTGAGAATGCACAGTTGACAACAATCTTGAGAGCATTGAAGGAACAATTATCTTCCTATAATGGGTTGATCTTAACCAATGGTTTTAAAGGTCAGGGTTAGCCGTAAACATGAGGTTGTTTTTGTTTTTTCCTTTTTTTGAAAAAGGTTGCTAAACATTTGAATTATGTCATTCAACACAAAACCCTGAAGGGCAGATTATGGTTATACACAAGCACAATCTTCACCTTTTACACTTGCATCCATAGAAGGCTCAAGGACATGACAATAAAAACAACCGATGAGTTTAGAAAATTTATGTCTTTCTAGCTTCAGGTGGTTTTATAGTAGGAAGTATAGCTATTTCCACCACCTGTCCATAGGATGTTGCAAAAAAAAGCTTGAAAACAAATAGAGAAAGCAATGAAAACTACTACTAAACGGATTTTGGTGAATGTTTGGAGGCTAGCAATCTCAAGGATTTTGGTGAATGAAAACTACTTGACAAATCACTCTGGTCCTGAATTGCTTATTCATCCACGCCTTGCACTTGTTCTTTGCAACGCCCTCCGAATTCCCATTCAACAATCTTAACTCTGTGCAATCAATGGCATCTGTACTACAATCAATTATCATCAAAGGGAATTTATTTTTTTTTCAAAAATAGAGCATTAGATCGCTACCTTTATGTCTTCTCACTTTATTGTTCGAGATTTTGGTATGACCCTAATTGGCGTTACTTCGATAATATGAGTCTCCTCGAACATGAAATCACCCTTTTGATATTTTAATTTCTTTTCGTCGCCTTTTGGAGAGACCCCAAAAACCCTCTCTTCGACACAATAGAGTTTCTTCGAAATACCCTTTACATTATCTTTTCATCGGCGAGACCCCTTCTATCGGTGAGACTCTAAACCATATCACTTCGATATCTCGAATCCCTTATCTGTTCAACTTTCGAGGTATCGATGAGACTGTTGAATGACTCTTGCCGATATCCCATGTCTCTTCGATTTGCTCATTACTTCGGGTTTTTGTGTGATTTTCCTTTTGTCTGCTTGTGCCTTCAGGTCATCGAAGAGACTGTATATTGAGTCTCCCTGATGTAGTATCATCTTGCCGATGTTAGCTTTAGTGATTTTTTCATCAAATATTTTATAGTTGAGGTATACAATTTAGGGCTAATAAGGGAATGGTGATATTTTTTGGGTTCAAGTAGAACGTCTTATTAGGGATTATGGTGGGAATGGCAAAATTTTAAAGTCTAAAATTTTGATCCAACACAATCCATTGAGGCTTAGAGGTACAATGCTAAAGTCGGTGCTCATTTAGACGTTAACGTCGATGCTCATTTAGACGTTAAAGTCGGCACTAATGTTGGCGCTAATGTTCAGGATTTCAGTATGACCCTAACTGGCGTTACTTCGATAATATGAGTCTCCTCGAACAAGAAATCACCATTTTGATATTTTATTTTCTTTTTGTCGCCTTTTTAGAGAGACCCCAAAAACCCTCTCTTCGACACAGTAGAGTTTCTTCGAAATACCATTTACATTATCTTTTCATCGATGAGACCCCTTATATCAGTGAGACTCTAAACCATATCACTTTGATATCCCGAATGCCTTAAAGGTTATCGATATTTTCGTTTGATCGTCGTGACATGTTTTGGTGTCACACCAAAGTGCCTTATCTGTTCGACTTTCGGGGTATCGATGAGACTGCTGAATTTTTTGGTGTACGACGCTAAAGTTGGCGCTAGTTTAGTCGTTATAATCGGTGCTACAGGCGGCGCTAAAGTTCGCGCTAATTTGGGCGCTAAAGTCATCTCTAATTTAGGCGCTATGTGGCACCTAATTTAGCGCCTACTTTTTCTAATCAGTGCAAAAAAGGCCAAAAAATGCGCCATCTCGACAAATAGTGCCGACTTTTTCAAAAAATTGGAGAAAAATACATTAAAACCGTGGGTGGAAGCAAAAAATGGAGCAAAAAAAGGAGCTAATCACAGGGATTTGTTGTAGTGTAGAAACTAGGTTAATTTGTTGTTCTTGTGTGGATAATGGTGTTATGGTTGGGTTTTCCTTGTCTTTGCTAATTATTTTAAGTTGTAGGATTACATATTGGTACAACGTTGCGTGGGTGGGTTGCCTTTTAATTGGACCACCCCCGAGGGTCTGCATTAAATGGTTTCAGAGCTAAGTTTTGAGCTTTGGGAAGTTGAAGAGAGAAGAAAGAGGAGTTAGTTCTCCATTTTGCATAGGTGGCTAGAGAACAAGTGGTGAAAGAAAAATGGCTAACAAGGATTTTAATTTTGTTGGGATCAGGAGAGGTAGAAGAGGGCCAAGGAGGGACCTAAATGAAGAACTATTGAGGAGATTAGAGGCTTTTGAGGCTAGACTCCCACATGACGAATCTGAAGATGAATCAAAGGCACAAGGAGCTGCCAATTAGGGCTCAAGACCCCATGGAGAGATTAATTCAAGCTATAACCAATCAAGAAACAAAGGTCAAGCTTGATGTGTCAAATTTTGTAGGGGATTTAAACCTAGATCTCTTTGTGGATTGGGTGAAGGAGTTGGAGACATACTTTGACATGGAAAACTTGGAAGAAGATGATCCTAGGATGGTCAAATTTGATGTAACTAAATTGAAGTCACATGTTGCCCTATGGTGGGATAATATTCAACAATCACAAAGAAGACAAGACAAGGAGAAGGTAAGGTTATGGCCTAAGATGCTAAAACATCTCAACATTCAAGCCTTAAATCTTTACAACAATCACTAATTACAAACCATCTATAGACTTCACATGAGCCTCCTCAACTCACATACTTGCTTAGACAAAAGATCTTTGACAAGTGTTGCCTTCTTAGGTTCCTACTAAATACTAGTATTTATATATGTCTATTTAGTAATCCCATTACACACTCCGAGTGAAGAGAATGACGTACCATGTTCAAACTACAATTCACAATTATCCTTTCTTAATTTCAAGGCTACTTAGGTTGTCTAATGAGTCAGTGCCATAATATAAGTTCCCATAGGGACTAATGATGGCCTTGAAGTATCAAACATGTAACTTGGCTCTTTTGACACTTCCTAATCAACCAATCTTTCTACTAGTTATGGAATAGAGAAAGCAATAGATAGAAGACTCCATAACAAATGATTCATCCTTTGAAATCTTGTGTCATTCCTAAATGTAAAGTATGAACTAGAGAACGCATTAGGATGGCACACAACCTTTAGGTGAATATTTTGATTTATGGGGATACTAAATATGTTTAGACCATGATTTGGCCTCTGTACATTGTGTGGTAACAAATGCTCATCCAAATGGCTTCACATTACCATAGAATCATAATCAAGCTTGATATAAAATGCAACTAGAGCTACAAAATCACACTCTAAATAGAACTTCAAATACTTGCAAAACACACAAAAACACAAGGAAAAATAAAAAACTTATTTTGAGTGATGCAAGATTGCTTAATCCTTGAGATGGTCCTTCATCGCATTACACGACTTCTCTACCTCTGATTAATAAGATTCTTCTCTTTATAAGAATCTATTCTCCTATCTTGATGAAATTTACTTGGATTGTGAGTTGGTCATTTAGAGTAGTTCAAGGTTATTTAAATCATTACAAAAGGTATACATTTAAAAGTGTGGTGAAGTCCCATTTTATGGGTGATAGTATGCTTTCATCCAAAAACATTATTGAAGATGTCTCCAATACCTTAGAAGTCGTTGATCTCTTTATGTTGTTTCTAGTTCTCAATTATCCATGCAATAAAGCAAATACTTCATGACCTTGACTAGCCCTCCCCCACAATGGATCACCAAAAAATGGCATTTTTCTGAAACATGATGAAATTCCCAAATACCTTGACGTCCCTTTTGGGCTAGCAATCACTCTCTTCAATGGGTGGAAATGGTTTATAAACAAATTGAAGATCAATCTACTCTCTTGGACTAATAGAATTCTCCTTGCCAACCATGCTTATGTTTTTTCTTGCTAGGTCCCCTTGTAAGGCCACCTAAACCCTTACCTAGTGACTCTAATGGTAGACTTATTGTCATTCTTTTGATAAGAGAGTATTACAGATATTTTGAGTTGGAATGAGTAATTGTTCAGTTAATGTATGTTGTTAATTATATTTAGTTGTCGAATAATCTAGCATATAACTATTGGAATGTTTTGTCTTAGATTTGGACGCAATTATATTATTTAGTTGATATCCAATTGTCAAACTCACTTATTTTGATTAACTATATTTTAAATCTTATACTTAATTAGTATTTTTTTTTAATATAGAAAAATATATATATTATTATATAAAAAAAAAGGAAAGAAAAAGATTATTAGTATGTCTAAATAGAAGTCTTTGTCAATACTTTTATTTAGTTGTTTCTTAAATAAATCAATACATAAAATTTTGTTTTATTCTTTATGTTTTTTTTTTTTTAAAGAATTTTTTTTTTATGATTTTATACTTCAAAGCAAATCAAAGCTTTGAGATGCAAAAAGATGTAGGTGAATG
This sequence comes from Cunninghamia lanceolata, assembly GCA_027924645.1. Classification (NCBI taxonomy): domain Eukaryota; kingdom Viridiplantae; phylum Streptophyta; class Pinopsida; order Cupressales; family Cupressaceae; genus Cunninghamia; species Cunninghamia lanceolata. Next base: position 4,883,706 of record BSBN01000749.1, on the reverse strand, counting down.
ACAAAAGCCCAGAAGAAAACTCGTAATTTCCTACTTGCTTATATGGGAGAAGGGGGATCATGCAGAAGGGACGTTTGGAAGTAAGTCATTCCAGTTTGCAGGAAAGATTCACCATGAAGATATTTTTGTAATAGGAAGGAGGATTTGGGAAGAAGGCCTACTCATACAAACCTAACAACAAGCTCAAAATCGGGCATACAATTGGGTATGCACAGTTTGAGGTATATACATAACTAGAGCTATTCAAGGCTAAGAATTAGGCCTCATGGACAAAGAAGGGTTGTAGCAGATTTAGACATTGTTCAATTCATATTTTAGTTTTTAACGAGATATTTATCAACTTCAAAAGATTATGGAGGAAGGAAAAGCATTGGGGAAGAAGTGATATTGAGGCAAAGCATTGGAGAAGAAGTGAAGTTGGCTTATACGACTCTATCCTATTCATTATATATAAGTACCTTGACATTGGTGAGTTTAGGTTGTACCAAATTCATAAAATTTTTGTATCACAGTAATTAGTTACCTGAAAGGTTAGCAAGGCAAATCTATCATGTTATGACCAGTTAAAGAATATTGGTTAATTGCGGAGAGTACTAATGAATTCTTCCTATATATTTTGTATACATGGAGTATAGTCTGTCTTAACTATAAGGCTGTATTTGAAGTGATCATTATCACATTAATAGAAAATGGTTTATAGAAGTAGAAAGATAGTATTGTGTGCTAGTTTACTCCTAAGCTTTATAAAACCTTGTGAAATGTTTTGATTGATACTAATCAATAGTATGAGGAATTTTAATGCTTTAGGACAAAGTAGAAATCACCTTGATAATAATGCTCCCTCTCTCTTTATCCTTTGTAGTTTTCAATATGGCTTTAGGAAGAATGCACTTGTATCTGTAAATATAAAATAGTTTTGAGTTTAGTTTTTTTTCTTCAATATAACTGTTATAAAATTGTGAAATATATCTTTGAATGAAAAAATGGCTATGGATCTTCCTTTGAATTGATTATTATTCCTTTTGTCAAATTATATATTAAGGCAAGCTAATCGAGTTATGAGTGTATCATTTGAACTACGAAGCCTCTGTGCATACGCAGGCAAGGCCATCAAGGATGAGCCCCCAAGGCATAGGTCCAGCCCCTTAGGCCCTGTCACCTTGACTGTTTCGAAGTTTTATCCATTATTATTTATTTATCTATCTTAAGAGACTAATCCTTGATCTAGTGTGTAGAAAAAGTGATATTATGAAGACACAAGGAACTAGAGAAAGGAAAGTTTATTCAATTATGGAGCGGGGAAAAACAAAAGAATCCAAAGGACCAATGTCGTAATTGCGATTGGTTGTAATATGCATAGGTAAACTTGGCTATTCTACTCCGATGATGTACAAGCAATGATTAATCCACTCGATGTATGCATGATGAAATTATGCCACGTTGTATCGTAGCATTTACCTTAATTAACTGAAGTTCTGATATAAAATAATGATTGTAGGTTTAGTTTATGTTTCTATAGCAAAGTAAATGTTTTTCATACTTAATTTATGTGAGTCGGTTTAATCAATCATGGTCGAATGTGTGTATTTGTGTTTCATGCTCTAGTGCAATATATAGGGCATGACACCCCTCCAAAACGTATTACAAGGAACTCACATAATTCATCAAAAGCTTCATATGGTGTAAATGAGGTAACAAGAGGGGCATGCTAGTTTTGTCTTCAACATGTTGCATTCACACAAAGGATCAAGGAGAATTGGGTCTCATTGATCCCTACACTCAAAGCACCTACCTAATTGTTAAACAGGTCCTTAGACCTCTTAATGGCATTGCCCTCTAGACAACTTTTGTTAGACATTGCTTTTCTACACCCATTGCACCAGGTTCATTGTCATTAGTTGGATGGAAAGACATGGTCCTTCTATTACCATGCTTCAAAACCCATGTATTAGCCTAATTCAACAATATTTGGAACACTTGGCAAGTTGTCTTACCTAAACTCACTTTGTATGACAAGTCATCGAGGCATGTGATAAGCTTCCCAATCTCCTCCATCTAGTGGAATATGATGATCCAAATGGACAAGCTACCTCTTAATATTAAGAAACAATTCAAAGCAATGATGCTTTTTAGAAGAGGAATCCAAACCTTATAGCCTTATGGGACCTCTCTAATCTCATATGGAAACAACCAAGACAACTCCAAGTTGATTATCATCCCTCAACTATTGATAAAAGAGTTACCTCTCAAATTGCATCTAGTCTCACCAACTCTCAGATTGCTTTACATATCTACATTTTATGCTTGTAACTTTAGACTAAATGTCAAATCGAAGTGCTCCTCCACCAGTTCCAAATGGCTCAAACTCAACTGCTCCCTTTAGAAGTCCAACGTTGGTTATCAAGCCCGACTCATAGCTTGGAAACTTCTTCGTGCTCGACTCCCTATTACCAGTCGACTCTACTTCCTTTACTTTTAATCCATCCTCTATTCCATTTGTAAGCACAAAGAAACTCTTAAACACACATTTTGGCTCTACCCTTATGTCAAGCACAAATAGAGCTTAATCTTCTCCTTCGTTTAACAATAATCTCTCCTAAAATGTTGTCTCCTTGGAGGTAATGTTTATAAGAACATTGCTTCTTAAAGCTATAGAAAAACCACTATTAAGCATATTTGGAGATCTTATTGTTTATCTATTGTTTCTAATCTAATGTCCTCAAGGGATTGGCATTCTTTGGCTTTATTATAAACTTAATTGTTATATGGGAAACCTTGTTCACAATTTGTAGGACATGCTTCATGTGAATTTAGATTTGGCCTAACAAATCTTCATGATCCATATATTCCTGAAGGTGGTTGAAAAGAATGAAGAGGGTTTATCCAAAAAGCTGGAAGAGATCATCAACGGGGCTAACCTATCAACTATTAAAGCCATGCTGCACAATGAAGGTCAAATCAATAAAACTAATTACATATACATCAAAGACATCCATCAAGTATTAATTCATATGTTTGAACATGTGAATTTTGACATTGGCACTCATATAGTCAAGGAGTTTGATTGGGAGCTCATTCCTTTGATATATGGGTGTATTCTACATCGGTGTCAATTAGTTGGGACTTGTAAACTATTTTTTGGGGGTTAGTTAATATTGTTTAACGAATTCTTATACTTTGATACAATTTTATAACTTTTTTTTTTTTTTTAAAGAATAGAACAAATATAAAAAATGACCCTTAACCTTCCAAATTAATTAAGCACATTTTTTTAAACCTTACAAATAAATAAGCTAGTGCATCTAAAATATTTAAACCTAAATTTAATTTTAACTTTAAAATATAATTTTCTTACCATCTTTATGTTAAGAATACTTAATACTACAATTCCAACTTCTTTTTAAGTTTAAAATATAATTTTGTTACCATCTTTATGTTAAGAATACGTAAAACTATAATTCCAACTTCTTTTTAAGTTTAAAATATAATTTTGTTACCATCTTTATGTTAAACACTTAATACTACAATTCCAACTTCTTTTAAAATTAAAAATAAAATAGCTTAATTTACATAATACACTAAGATTAACTTCAATAATTTTAATTGTTATGGGTTGAGATATTATGATCTACTATAAGTTTAGTCAAAAGATCAAAACATGAAACATTAGATTCAATTCCATTGGATGCAATTACTACCGAGTAAATCAGTCCCCACCTACGTATGCCAAACTTAATTCCCTTTATGGAAGCCTCAAAACAGGAGGTAAAATTAAAAAGGGAAAGGGCCAAAAAACCTACTTAATTTTTTTTAAATCTGCAATAACCAAATGGATTACTTAACCCTAAATCATATTAATAAACTTAATTCTCTATAATCAAAGTCTCCTTAATGCACACTTTTAATTATTTATAAATTTAACATTATCCTTATTTCAATTTCAATTAACTAAAAACATCAATGAATTAATAAAAAATCTTGATTTTAATTTTAATTTTATAGCAATATTAAAAAACATATATCAAAATGATAATCCCGATGGAATTAATCAAGCATATTAATTTTAATCTCCATTTTATGTAAACAAAGAGAAGCATAATATATCAAAATGTAATCCCAATGAATTAATCAACGATCATATGTAAGTTGATGTCACTCAACTCTTCATATTCCAAATAAACTAAATTTAAGTGTGATAAAGAATCTGAATTTTACATGCAAGTTCAGAATTGCCGGCAAATATGATATTTTTATTTACCTAAATTAGGAATGAGGCAAACAAATTATGTTAGATGATTTAGCAATTAGCTTGTGGACTCTTTGAACAGGCAAGGCCAAAAGTTTAATTCCCTAATCCCAAACTTGAGATGCCTTCCAATAAAAAGGAAAAAGAACCAGTATAGCAGTGTGAGATCTCTTCCAATTAAAAAACTGTTAGATGGTATTCTTATCATCTATGCCAGTTCCATAATAGATGTCCAAAAGGTTGTTAACATTCCTTCGTCTGTTTTCTCATCTCAAGCTGCCAAAATAGTTTCTCCCTCTTTTGACTTGCCATTTAATTATTTTTCCTTCCTTGTTGGTGTAAGTTGGACAGGATCATATTGTTTCTGCCATTAGAATGTTTTTTAATACCCTGGGCATCCCCAATCCAGTGAACCTACACCTGAAAAGACAGGCATTGGATTCAGTTACTCAATAGTCCTAAAATGTAAGAATTGGGGGCATGCACAACCTCTTCAAGGACATGAACCCCTGCTTCTGAGGGGTAAAATATCAGCATAACCACAGCCAACTAGTTCCATCAAGCCACAGTAATCATCAGAGAAAAATCAAACAAACTCTAATGATCTAGATGGCTTGATTCAAGTATCGTCAAAAATCAAACCACTGTACATTATGTCAGTGCAAACTCGCTTTAAAAATTATTTGATCTTAATTAAAAAAGAATGGGATAGATATCACTTGATAAATATTTTATTGTTAATTACAACATAAGAGAGATTAGAATCTTGAAAAATAGTCATTAGTTGTCATCTATTGAAACGCTCAAGTCGCCGTCTGCGTAATTCCTCTAAAGGCAAGTCATGAGAGCTGATTCTGGTTTCTGTTTGTGACGATGGTGGAGCTGAAGGACTGATATCAATATTTCCTCGTCTTGTACCACAAATTTCACACGCTTCTAAATGTATATTGTTGTCAAAAGTACAAGCTGAGCAGCGCCAAACTGCATTGACATTTTCAGCTCTACCGCTTCCAATTGAACGTGGTGCGCTTCTACCACCCACAGTTCCACGACCAAAAGTATGCCTTCTGTAATTATTTAAGTAACCTTGAACTAGTCTGTGGGGCAAACCCACAACCCAAGTAAATTTCCTTAGGATTGGAGTGAAAGGATTGCTACGAGAGAAGAATCTCCTTGACCAGAGGTAGAGAAATCCTGCAATGATACCACTAAGATGGCCAAGGAAAGAGACACCGGGAACAAACATTTGTATAAGCAGTAACTCTGCCCATGCAGCATGTCGTGCAGGAACAATCAGTCCATACACATTGGTGTAATCTGGGTCGTTTGAATTGAGAATAACTTTTAAAGCAAACAGCACAGCTGAAAATCCAACTGAACATTCAGAGAAATAGGAATGTGGGTAATCAAAGAATGTTGCAAGCATCTTTGCAAGGATTACCTCTATCCCATGTGACATACCAAGTAGCACAACAACTGCAGAAGCAAATTCAGTGCTTCCCATCCTCCTTTCCAATTGAACTCCCTTCCACAACAAGGAGAGCATATTGTATACAAGATGAGAATCATCCACATGATAAAAAGCTGAAAAAAATAGCCGTTTGATATCCCTGTTCTGCAAAATGCCAAAGACAGATCAATCAGCTAGCTGTCATTATACAAGAACAGCATTCACACCAAAACACTTGTAAACTAGAAAAAATATATTGTTTGCACAAAATGTAATACAGAACAAAGCTGATAATTGATAATTAAATGCCAATTGTCAAATGTTAAAGAAAAATAAAAAAGGTTTATATTAGTTCAACTGCACATAGAAAATCATTACAAATCATCATATTGCTTTTCATCAAAAGCATGAACGCCATCTGGAATCAGAAGCAGCGCCAGTGCCACTCACACTTGCTGCACCACACAAGTCCTGTGTAGCAGCCTCATGCCCTTCATCCTCGATCGAGACTCGGGAAAGCTGCTTGTGAGGGTTTTTTTCTTTTTCTTTTTCATTAAAAAATAATTTAGTTTTGGAGGAAAAGATTGGTTTTTCCTGTCATAACAATGCCAAATCCACATAATTTGCATTGAACAGATATTTGTAAAAAAAATTCAAAATACTTCACATAAATAATATCAAGTGAGCAGGACATGGATTACATTATGGTTTCAACCTAAAGAAAACAAAGCATAGCTAATTTGCATCATGGCTCATTCATTGAAAGCACAAACGCAATAGGAGAAGCCAATAAAGCATTGTACAACAAAGAAGTGGCATTAGAAGAGTAAGGGGAGACAGAAGTAAAACTGTAAAAAGCATAATGACAGTGGAGGACAGCCTAACGTCCCCAAAATGCATACAAAAATAAAGGGCATCTCCAAATGTCTTTTTGAAAAAATTGGGATGGGAAGGGCATGTTCTGTCCCTGTCCCAGAATCCCCTAAACATCCACGCACGAGAGGGATGTGCTTGTAGCCCAACGCTGGATTTTTTTATATTTCAGGTAGGTGTGATTTAAATCCATCAATTATTTTCATTGTTTTCATTTGCATCCATTTATATGAGAAGTGTTTTTGCTTTATTAAAATCTATTATAAACTTGAATTTTATTATTTTCTATTACATAGAAAGATCTTCTGAAGAATATATATTCAACCACCCATAATAAAAATAACTTAATTCCTCAGCATCTTAAATCTATAATCACTTTTTGATTTCTGCAAGAGGCTGATACTGAAATTAAATTCACCAGAATTATTACTGTTATCTTCACTATCATTCTATCTTGCTATACAATTGCCCCTACACCCGAGTGAAATACACGACACCTTTTTGTGTCTTCTGTAAACAGTTTTCAGTGTTCCTCAATAAAGATCTTTACAGATAATTTTTCTTAGAAACCTTCTGGATGCTTTACAAGTTCTAACTGTCACAACTGCATCTTTGACTTGCCTGGACGTCTCTGCATGTCTCTATTTCAAATACTCTAGAAAAGGGGCAAGAATTTGCAAAGATTTTGATATTTTTGACTCTGCAAATACTTAGGTCCAACAGCATGTAAAATTTTTGGAATTAAAAAAGTGGCAAGGGCTCAATTTTGTCACTGCTTCTAGTATGATACTTTCTGCAACTATTGGTTGTGTTCTGCAACTCCAAATAACTAATATGACTGCAAATTATGGGCATCTTAAACAATCATGAATGAGAACACCAAACTGCATATAGTAACTGTCTGGAACAGTCCCAAACTAGGGCATGAACAGGATGACCTGCTTCGACAGCACAAATTTCTTAGTACTCCTTCAAACAGCGTATGTGCTATAAATTGAAACATTTGACTATAGTAAATGGTGCCTTCAGTGTTTTGGGCATTGGCATTCTACATCAATCTGCTACAGATTTTGTCTTTGAATATTTCTAGTTCTACAATCACATTTATAATCCAGAGCCCTACAAGTATTATAATCAAACTGTCAAAGCATACTGATTGAGATGGCTCAGAAATATCAATTCAATTTCGTGCTGCATCTTGCTGCTGAATCTGTTTTGTGTCCCTCATAGATATCTTTTCTCATCATTCTTTAATGGTAATTTTTTAGCTTCCTTCAGATGTTAAAAAAACAAGGGTTTTAGCAATACTACCCATGTTCAAGCATCTTTTGCTGGGTTCACTGCAAATGGCAGAAATCTGAGTTTTATAAAGCAAGCTTCAATTCTTCTAGGCCATGAATAATGACAACAAACACCATTCTTCCATGATATAAATATTACACCACTCACATTCTTGTACTCTTTATAGGCTCCACCCAGAAAATTATTCAGCTTTCGATCTAATACCATATTAAAAATCAAAAATTAAATAAGAAGAATTTGTTACTAGAGTGAAATTATTTACAAAGTGCTTTGCTTTTTATATAGTCAGAGCTCTCCATTAACTACCCCAACTACATAATACTGAATGTTCGTTACGTGACCAACATTTGAGTGTTATCAGCCAGAAATACATGCTCAAATTTCAACAATACCGTAAAGTTGGAAATTGCCCACTTTGCAATCTCCACCTCACACTTCTGAGCTCATTTTAGTGACCACACTCTTACGTGTGTTCTACGGCCCATTTGCCACTTCCTAAGCCTTTTCCCCAAACAATGAACTGATTTCCCATTAGATTTAAACCTTACCTTATCCCTAAAACCTAAGCTAGAAATCTCAAGTCAAAAATCCAAACAGACACTTTGTGTGAAAACGAGGGTGTCCTAGACACATGTCAACATCTAAGACAGGTGTTTGGGATAATTTTGAAATCGTAAGATTTTAACCATAAATCTTAACCTAACCCTAAAGCCATTCCAAAACCCCTCCAACAGTAACTTAGACCTGAGGATGCAAATAAAACATATCATCAATTTTCCCATACTAAAGCCATTCCAAAACCCCTCCAACAGTAACTTAGACCTGAGGATGCTAATAAAACATATCATCAATTTTCCCATACTAAGTGTAGAGAAAGCAAATAAAACATATCATCAATTTCCCCATACTAAGTGTAGAGAAAGCAATCAGGTGATGCTAAGTTTTTGGGTATTCTTACTCTCAATGCTAAGTTTTCTTCTGCAAAATCCATACTACAACAACTTGGAGCTCATACATTGAAGATCTTGCAGATTTGTAAATAGAGACATCATCCATCAAGCCTTCCACTCTTGCAGCCTTCACATCACAGGTATTTCCTTCCATTTTCATTTGTGTTTGCTTTCATATCATCCCTAATCTATCCAAATTGTTTCCTAAGATCCCTATTCTCTCCCTAATCTGCATACACATCCTTAGATCCCTTCCCAATCAGTCCATTGTCAATCGTCACCCGTCAATCCTTTCACAACACTCACACACCAGTCTAGCTTAGCTTGCCTCTTAGGGTTTCATATTCTAGGATCATTTCCTGCACACAACACATCACTATTGCACATTAGAGCATCATATAACATATTTTCCATATGGCCAAGTTGAGGTTGAAAGATACCATCTAGGGGACTGACTGAGGCAGTTTCCAATTTAGCTACCCCTTTTCCTCTTGTCCCTAATTCAAAAGAGTGAGGTATCATTTCCCAGGGATTCTGAACTACTACAGCAAATTTTATATTTCAATCCATGGCAAGATACAGTGATCAAGCAGCCCAAAATGTTTCAAAGCTTCATCCTCTACCCAGACACTAGTGTCAGAAAATCAAAAGTGTCCTGCACTAGAATTTTTTGCAAAACTGCAAGGCAGGAGCACCCAATTCTGCACAGGAGTCCTACTAGGCATCCTAATTTACTTACTACATTAAAAGTCTGAATAAGCAGGGATTTTGCCAACTCTTGGCATCTATGTTATAACTTATATTTGTGTACATTAAAAATGAGGCCTCATGTTTTGCTTTAAAAGTTAGGGTGCATTTGCCTCCCACCACATGATACATAACAGGTTGAAGTGGGCTGTGGCCAGGCTTAAGATCAAGTTCCTGATGGACCTGGAGGCATTGGGCCCAATAGTTACCCTAGTTTTTCTTTTAGGTCCCAATCAAATGCGTGACTACCTTGTCTTATGGGTCATCCTTCAAGACACTCATCACTTAGGTCTATTGAACATGTCATTCATCCCATTTGACCCAAAGACGGCAAATTTGTCTTAAGATGAACCCATTAAAAATTAAAATGATTAGAGATAGCCAATCCACAGACATTATGGTATACATAGGAAACTATTAGCTCTCTCCACTAGTAAGTTCTTAGCTTACAATCTGAGGCTCACAAAACTGCTCTTACACCCTTGATGCACTTGCTTATCAACAATTGAGCTTCCAAAGTCTTCTACAAAGAATTTGAACACAACAGGTTCAAGTCTATCAGAATAGGTTATTTTTTCAACTTAGCCATGACCACCTACCATCCTTGTTGGCAAGTATTCCCTATAATCTGAGAGATCATCTTTGGCCCCTTTGCCAAAGATAGTGTCTCACCTGGCTACCTTACGAGGAGACCAATGTGCCAAAACCTTGTTTCAGCCTTCAGGATAGATTGTTTTGGGGTGAGTTACTTTATTTCATTTACATGCATCATTGGTATATTTCATGCTTTGCCCTAACCTTTGGTAGGTTAGGAGATTTGCCCAGCACGAGAGGGGGTGCTACATCTTCCATGGAGCCATGCTAGAAAAATGTACACCTCTCTCACCCTAAACTTTATTTATGCCCTTTAAGTATTGTCAATATAGGATTTGAATGTAACATAGTTCCACGGAGTTTCGGGGATAGGGATGAGGGGACGACAGGGGACGTGTTTCGGGGACCGGGGGGTGAGGGGTCTAATTTTGGGGACGGCGGGGGGGGGAGCAGTGCGCTGAAATACATATAGTACTTAAAAAATTAGTTATAAAAAGATGTATAACTGTAGAAGTCTATAAGATGTATAAATTAGTTATAAATTAGACATGTATGCAAAATGTGGAAGCATAGACAAGGCACGTGAACTGTTTGACAGAATGCCTCAAAGAAATGTGGTCTCATGGGCTGCAATGATTGCAGGATATGCACAAAATGGATTTGTTGAAAAGGTGTAATGTCCCCTTCTAGATTTGCCCTAGATTAAACCCTACAATCACAATTATGATACATTAGAGTTAGGGAGATGACTTACAAGTAGTTATTTCTTCATTATGCTCTTGAATAGAACTCCTGCAATCATCACATAGAGAACACAAGTACAATATATATACATATAAACTAATGCCATTGTTAGGGTTAGCTGCAAATATATCAAACTCATAATACAATTCCAACACTATCGAGATAGGGACATGATAGGTTTGACCCAGCCAACCCATACTAAGCCCAAGAGCGGAACTTTGGCCCTCCTGGCTTTGATGGCAAGACTTAGACATCCACCAAAGTGGGGTACTTAAGAGAATGTTGGTCTTACTTCCCTGTCCATGCCTTATCACTTATAATTAATAACTCATCATGGTAGGAACGGTACGGGGATCATAGCAGAGTTCTCGGTTTATCCAATCTAAGCCCAAGAGCGGGACTTTGACCCTCTTGGCCTTGATGGCAGGGCTTTGACATCCATCCAAGGTGGGGTACTCAGATGGAAATCTTATACCCTCTTACCTATGTCTCCTTCCCTTCCTCCATGATGAGGTTCCATATATTTTATATCTAAAAGATATTGAATGCATAATAAAACAATTTCAGATACTGTATTATTATCTTGTATTCTATACATGATTCATTATACATAAGTAATGTAAATTGCAAGGGATATTAATTCTTGATTGCAACTATATTATCAGACTTACAAATTATTATTAATATATGTTACTTACTCTGATTCTAAGTTCTTTGGCTGCTGCTCTTTCTGCAGATCTGACTGAATCTCTGAATGCTACAGTCTGCCTTTTATCTCTTACTTCTAATACTTTTAATATTTTCTAATGTCTCCTTCTCTGTATTGAATACTATAATATCTCTACTGCTTCCCCCTCTGAAATGCCCCTCAACAATGATATATATATCTCATGTTTGAATGAATGCATCACTTCCAAGGGTGGCGTCCTTCCACCAAATCGCATCTCTTAATAAATGGTTTGTTTATCCTTATGGAGTGCTGCATTAATTCTGATTATTTTCTTAAACAAATCACCGCTTAGGAGACGCTTTGTCTTATGTGTTAGATAATAATAATATTATGATATAAATAATTGCTGACAGGTATTGATGCATATATTCAATCGGGTTTATGACAAAAGGCTTTAGAAATTTTAAAGCAAATGCAACTGGCTGGTGTAAAGCCAAATTCCACAACCTTTGCCAGTCCAACATCCTCCCTGCCTATGTCAAAATGGGAGCTTTGGAATAGGGTACGGACATCCATCAAAACATAAAGGATATAGGAATTTTGTCAAATGTTGTAGTTGCAACTGCCCTGTTAGACATGTATGCAAAATGTGGAAGCATAGACAAGGCACGTGAACTGTTTGACAGAATGCCTCAAAGAAATGCAGCGGCAAAACTGGGGGACGGCGGGGGACGGCGGGGACGTTTCCCTGAAGTCTCCCCGTCTCGGAAATGGGGAGACGTGGGGGATGGCTGTATTTCAAGGGGGGACGCGTCCCCGTGGAACTATGGTTTGTAATGAGGCTTGTATTGTCCCTTTTTATCGTTGCATATTTAAAGAAGCTTTCAGCCTAGTTACATTACAATATTAGCCTTATGTCTTTCTCCATGACAATCTTGTATGTAGTTAGACCTGCCTGTTTCATTAAAAAAAATGAATATGGGTAAACTTACAACAACCTCAGCTAGGAACTTGGCTTTAGTGACAGGGTGTCCACATACTCATATCTCTAGGTTTTGGCAGCCTTCATATTTGAGCAAGTATTTTCATTTCCTACACAGCTTTAAGTGATGTGAGAAAATGTATTCAAGTAGGGGATTTATATAAAGTTTGAAACTTTGAAGTCTATGCAATGAATTGACCAAACCTATAACATTTGAAATACAATTGAAAAGATGGACTGTAGTGATTTATTTATATATTATTATTCAAATGTAGAAATTAATGTCATTTATTACAACTTTCTAAATATATAATTGACCGTTTTCTCCTAACTGTCTTATTTTTGCTCGACTGTTTTTTTCTATATTCGAGGCCCACCAGAGCATTCTACAAGAATGTTGGGAGCATTTGTTGCCCTAAGAGCTGGAAAATGGTACTTGGAAATGGGAGAAATATGTTGCACCCAAAATTTAAAATAGAAACACAAAAACAAACAGTTTGGGCATCTGGGGGTCTTTATTTACCCTAATTGTTCAGGATTTACACTAACCTAAGAGATCATAAAAATTCTTGAGAATTTAAGAAAATTTGTCACAACAGCCAAATGCTTTTAACAAAATCTGGCAACCAAGGTAACACAACAATAAAGTTCTGTGTCTTCAATACAAAACCATATATGCCTCAAGTTTTGATTCCCATGTAATTATCTATTTCTATTAAGACGTTACAATTAAGTTCTCCAATATTGATTTAGGTAGTGAATAGATGACAGATAACAGAAAATCAAAATAGGTTACGAATGATACAGAGAACACGATAATAAATTAAGTACTATTTTACCATTTTGTAGGGACATACTCCGAAATACAATGAGAGCAATAGACCACTAAAATAGAGCAAGCTCCAACTTACTATGGAGCAAGATACAAGACATGATTGGTAATAATATGATCTGACCGCTATAAAAAACTAAGCTTAAATGCTTAATAACACCAGGATTAAATAAAGCTAACCAATTCTTTGTTTGACTCTCATCCTAACCAAACAACTGCTATAACCTAACCATCCAACTCCTGCAACTGAGCCAAACTATCTTTAGGATCATGTCTGCTAAATTTATTGAGGAAAAAAAGAGAGCTGGTAAGGCTCGTGGTTAGAATGCTAGCCTCAATTGTGGAGAAACTATCCAGTTACACCAGAAGAAAACAGACCAATCACCAATGGCAAGCGATCCCATATATGTGTATATGTACATGTGTGTAAAATATTAGCCTATACTTATTAAGATGCTCAATAGTGAAGAAACTCTCTAGCAGAGGATACAGACCAGTCACCAAAGGCAGGCGATCTCAATAAGCCAAAGTTCATTTCTAATTTACAACAATGGCCCCAATATAGTCAACTCTTCTACCTGCCATGAGGGTTTGCCTCTATCTGACTGAATCAAGGAATAGAAACAATGATGCCATATATATGTATGCATATATACATATATACACAAAAATCAATCATGCACATTGCTAACAGTTCAAACATCAAACCAGTCAAAAAAGTTGAGATTGGCTAGGCAACGGCTCAGTAAGCCAAAGGGTGAGTTAATTTGCAACTAGTACATACTACTGGAAAAAAAAACATGTAAAAAAAAGAGTTTGTGCAAGCCAGTTTAATAATGCAAATAGGGAAGGGCTGGGACCTTGGCTCCATTGGCTAATGCATCCTGTTGTAAGCAAGAGGTCACGAGGTCCAATCCCCCGTCCACATGGTACCGGAAGGCCTGTCCTGCCAGCGCCACCGGTCACATTAAGGCGCACTGCAGGTTATGGGGGGCTATGCCGATTCCTGCCGTCTAAAAAAATAAAATAGGGAGACACAATTGTCCGGTCGCATTTCTTGCAACTAGGGTTACCCCACCCAATTGGGCCAGGGCATAAATCACGGAAAAGCTCCAACAGACCATGGAAGGAATCCACCCCACAAAATCAGTTACACAAACACAACGATTACATGTCCTAAGAACACAACAATTTCAAAAATTCAAAAAATCATTTCAATTGGGCAGTTGTAAGCAAAGTACCATTTTTCTTAAAAAACACAGTACTCGTATTATATTTTATTTGTTCTACAATCTAAACGCAAAAGAGAAAGATAACTTAAATAATTTGGTTGTATGTGTGTAGAATCTAATTTATTGGGTGTATGTAGCTTACCTTGATAACCAAACGGGGATTGAGACAGACCTCGGAGAGAGAAGGAAGCAAATCATCCAACACACCAGGCCTGAGATAAATCAAGGTGTTTGATGCAATTAAGGCGGCTGTGACAGGGGGCTTCCTGTCCATCTGATAAAACTCAGAGGCAACCTGCATTGCCAGCAGGTACAGCATTCCTCTGTTACGACCTCTGCCTCTGCCTCTGTTCATTCTCTTTCTTTTTCTTGTCTTCCTTTCTTGTTAGCCTCTACAATCAAATTTCCTCAGTCCTTTCCCCGATGAGAAGAAGCACCCATATGAGTAATTATGTTCATTCTTGATTGGAATGCCTTCGCCGTTAAGAAAACTGCTTGCAAAGCCATTCAAAAATTCAATGCCTTGTACCCTCGGTCTAGAATATTGTAGAATTAGTATATTGATGATTGTAGTTGTTATAGCATGAAATGGTGTTATTTGTATTCATTTTGGACAGCTAAACTAAATTATAACTCACCAATCTACGGGTCGGTTTACAAAATGAAAAGGCATAAAAAATGATTGTTGCTATGTATTTTAGTTCATTATTATCTTTAATTTTAATGAAACAATATAAATGTAGGGATAAATGAAATTTAAGTATTATTAGTCCATGTTAGAGGTAGGAACTTATGTTTTTTATGGTTTCACTTTTTAATTAGTTTGTTTCTATTTTTTTTTTTTTAAATTCTAATTTTTTAATTAGGGTGTAGGAATATTTCATTAGAAAAATTAAATAATTTTTTTTGTTTTTATGGAGGTCATTCCTAAATTTGTTTTTGCTAATTTTTTTTATGGAGGTCATCCCTTATGGTGTTAGGGGCCTTGCACTCAACAAGACTTGATTTCTGGTGGGCTCATTCAAAACCTTTCAACTTCACGAGCAGACAAGGAAAATGCATGTCCAATGGTGAAGCATGGTGGGATAAAAGTTTTAGTTCATTTTAAAGTTCTTCATTTTATTGTAAAAAAAATCTGATAGTTGTTATGTCTAGAAACTATAATGTTAATGTTTCATCCTCTGATAGCTACTATTAAATTTGTTAAAACCCACTCTTGGGAGCTAGCAACAATAGTCGAGAGGAACTACTAAATGTAGTTAATAGACTTAACTTTTATGCTCAATCCTCCCACCAAAGCTTGTAGAGGAAGGCATTATTATTGGTTATCATGGTTTTTGTGTTGAAAGTTGATAATTTTGTTAATTATTGTGGCAATGTTTCCTACCACTTTGTTATCCTTGAACGCAAATTCAATTTTATTTACAACATGGAAAAAATGGAAGTCTGTAACTTATATTTTATTGAGGTTCCTGGGAATATGTATTTTTTGGTGTGACTAGCAGCAAGGGAGATGTCTTATGGGATTTACTGGAATAGACAAGACCTCTTAATATTGAATAGGTTCAGTTCAAGTTTGTTAAGAGCCTAGATGGTAAGTCTTGGCATTACCATATTAGATTCTTTCAAGAATTTTAATTCAAAAATATATGGTTGTTTTCTAGGAATAGGAAGATAAAAATAATGTGTTGAATCAATAAAGTTATATGTAGTCTCTTTGGTTGAGGTACTATTAGAATGAGGGATTATTGGTTTAGTGTGAATGAATGGCTTGAAATCATCTCTTTTTTATTTGTTGTTAATGCTTGTGTTGTATTATGATCATAGGGATATCTATTTGTGTTTTTGCGAGTGGGGGCTAGGGTGGTGATCTATGTTGGGGTTTATCTTGCCCCATCACCCCTTGCATGTGTTTCATGGATATGGGCTAGAAAAAATTTGTTGGATGGTTATAAATTGTAAGTTTGATGGGTTTGGATCCATGGATGCATTCTAGCAACTTGTGGCCTTATAGGATTAATATTCTAAATTGTATTTGATTGTCTAATGTTTCTATGATGTTAGGTAACTCAATAGTAGCATTGATAATATGGTTGGTAAAAGATTTGATATTGAAAAAGGATTTATAATTATTTTTTGTGTATCATTGATCTTGTAAGGTTTGTGTTATCATGGTATATCTAGAAAAATAACACCAAATCTACAAGCCATGCCAATAAAATTTATGTTGTTAACGTCCTCTTTTATACTTTAGTAGTTAATGAGCAAGGCAATAAGAGAGGGAAATGTGTTGTGCATATTGTAGGTGACCGCCACTATTTCTATACATATGCCATTCAAAACGAGGGTCCCAAACACCTCAACTACCATCACAAACTTTTACAACATCCATGGATTGTTCAAAATGTTGATCCTGATGGTATTTGTAGGCCCTATTGAAATATGTTCTTATTCTAGCCTTCATCTAGTTTGATTTTCAATAATCAATTAATTATTCATCCTTGAATGTGTATAGAGTGCTTCCAAATATGTTCCTAGCCAAATTGATAACATGCGTATAGATCTAGATATAATCATTGTTTTCTAGTGTCTCTTTTATGTAATGGTATTCATAATACTTTGTAGAATTCAGACTTTATTTTGTAATTCTCTCCAAACCTTACCAATGGGATAGAGGAGACCACTTTATTTCAATAGCATGTGCAATTTTATTATAGTTAAAATATCTTGGAGTTTTTAGAATTTACAATGAAAATGAGTTGATATTGATTATTTTATCTTTGCAAGATTATGCATCTTTATTATTATCCCTATTGTAGGTCGACTTATGTTTTCATGTGCACTATATTAGCTTACTTCAAAAATTGTGTGCAGGGTATATTATTTATAAATGTAGTCACTAGACATTAGCTCTACCCTACTAATGGTGCTCAATTTAGTATTTATTAAAGAAAAAGACTATTGTTCACTGGAATTTGTGGTTGTAGTCTTTAGTTTTGTTTTGATGAAAATTGTTTATTCTAGGTGCATTGTAAATATACCTGCTAAATGTGGTCAATCTAAGATGATTGTGAATTTAATCTAAATCATCAATTTCCTTTTGTTATTTTGATAATGTGAATGTATTCATGTAATGTTGTCAGGGTTTATTGGCCTAGGGCATGGGAATTAAGAGGGTAGCATTATCATATGATATGCATCCCACTACCTTGGGCCATGACACTACTATATGTTTATCAGAGCAAATTCATCATAGCTATTTTCCAACAATTTATCGAGATATTTTATGTACATATAGTTGTTCCAATTTCATTAAAGAATAGATATTAGAGTTTCTCCATCTTGTTTTATTTTCTATATATAAATATATTTTAGTTCACATACTTATTTTAAGAGTTATATGCATTGTACTATTTAGCTAGACATTTCCAAGTGGTTTTGTTCATGCAAATATGTGGATATTAGAGTTCGTTATAATTATAGCTCATTAAGATAAGGCCAATTTGAACTTCTACATGTAAAGATTGAAGCTAAAAATAGATTCTCATCCTTGTACAACTATATAGATAAAGTAAGTTGAAAACCACTACAATCTTCCAATTCCATAAAATCTATTGCTTGGCTCAATATTTATGACTGCTTTAGAGGATAATTAAAAAATTGAGAATTACAATTAACTCTTTCATATTCAGTTTCAGCCTTGTGCACTATAGTTCTTTAATATCATTTTTTTCAAAACAAAAGAATAAAACCTCTTTCAACATTAACTTTTCTGAAAAAACAATTGCATAATTTAGCTTTCAAGGGAAAATAAGGTCTATTCAATTTTTTCTCTCTTAATGTCTTTACCACTATATATAGCATTTGCACATAATTCAAGTTTGGTTTAATTATTTTTAATTGTATGTATATGCTAAAGGTGATATGATCATCGAGGTAGAAATTAGTATCCATAATAGTACATATGCTAACTGTCAAGTTAAGTTGTGAAGGGAAGGAAACAAAGAGAAAAATAAATGCAAGAGCTAGAAATCCATAGTTAAAATGAAACAAATCTAGAAAAAATATTCGTAGAATAGAAAAACTTTGATCTACAATTTTATAAAAGTAACCCAACATTGTCAAATTATAAAAGAACATAATCCATGGATTTTGCAAACTATTAGTGTAGCCTTAACATGGACTATAGTTGCACCACAACCCTTGTTTTAGTTCTTTTCACTAAATTAAGATCAGGAGAAGAGCTTGTTTGCTTAAAGAAGTGCTAAATAAAGTGCAAGGGTGAGAGAAACATGTCTAGTGATGACTTTAGCAGATGATAGAGTTTAGGAGGATGGAGTACATGTTTAGACTCTATTATACTCTTTATCTTCTAGATTTACATAAACTAGGGCAACCTATGAGTGTTAGTGTCTTGTTAGGCATGACATTATCTATATGATTGTGATAGTGAATGCTTGGCACACTAGTGTCTATAGTATCATGGTGGTGTCCTCTGCAAGTATAGAAACAACCTCTAAGTTAGCTTGTTGGGTGGTGAAAAAGTCATAGTGTTGGGGGATTAGTTCTCACAAAAAGGAGATGGACTTGAGACTCAGATGCTCATAAACAAGTGAGGGTCAGTTATTCTCCTGGGTGTGTGAACCTAAGTCTACATCACCACTTACTAGATCTAATGGAAAGATGTTATGCCTATGGATTTGTTGGCTCTGAAATGTCCCAATATTATAGAAACTCATGCATCTATAGTTTTACCAAATATGAATGTGAGAATCTTTTAAGAAGATTGAATTCCTCTTATATTCTACTATTAATCAAATACTACACTAAACTACTCTAAAATGCAAAACATTAGCTAATCTAATGGCTAAAGTACCCTAAGCTAACTTGAAAAAGAGAAGGGATGGGAGGATAAGTGTAAAAATGAGATAGGAATAGAGAAACAAAATAAAAATGGAGCAATGTGCCAAAGATCAATGATCTATTAGATCTCTTTAGCATTTAACCAATTTTCAATTGTGAATAGTGAACATTTATGGTTGGAGCTGACTCAACTTACTTCCACAAGCTTGCATGTGCATAGAAATCACCCAATTGACATTTTCAATGCTGGTGGCTTTCAGATATACATAGACCATTTATATCCATTCATAAATATGCATGTGAGAATCTTTTAAGAAGATTGGATTCCTCTTATATTCTACTACTAATCAAATACTACACTAATCTAATCTAAAATGCAAAACATTAGCTAATCTAATGGCTAAAGTACTCTAAGCTAACATGACAAAGAAAAGGGATGGGAGGATAAGTGTAAAAACTGAGACAAAGATAGAGAAACAAAATAAAAAGGGAGAAATGTGCTAAAGATCAATGATCTGTTAGCTCTCTTTATCATTTAACCAATTATCAATTGTGAACATGGTGAACATTTATGGTTGGGGTTGTCTCAACTTACTTCCACAAGCTTTGCCTATGCATAGAAATTGCTCAATTGACATTGTCAATGTTGGTGGATTTTGATGAGGTACAAACAACCTCATTCTTATGAAGAGCTAAATACCCCTTTTTGTTCTTGCCAACCACCTCAGCCATGCCAATTTATTTATTTTTAGAAGCAGTAATTGTCTACTTTTTAGAAAATGATGTATGAATCTTTATTTCTCAAATTGATTGAATTAACTAACTAAATGTTGATATAATGGTATAGACTTTGAGTAATTGCACGGGATTTATGCATGGCCTATGAGAGGAGTGGACTTCAAGCGGTTGAAGTTAGAGCACCAGAAGTTTGGGCACCAGAAATTTAGGCTTGCATAGTGGAATACTTTTTAAAAGCATTTTGTTAATTTCTGTTGAGACTATTTGAGACTTTACAACTCCACTCAGAACCTTTATTATGTTTTATGTCATGAACATCAGTCAATTGTATTTCTATTTTAGACTTTTTCAATGGTATTTTCCTGCCATTTGTAGATTAGGATTTTGTGGTAGTGCAGTATATATATGGTAGCTGACACTACCTAGTTGACATAATTGATACATTTTTCAACTAAAGTGTTAGGATCTCACGACAGCCTATCACTTTTTGGCATTGTTGCCGGGGACAATGATTCTTTTCTAAGTGCTAATAGGAGACTGCTTGGATACCTCTTTTAGCAAAATATATAATTGTCAGACTTATTTTTCTGCATGATCAGGAAACGAGGTCCGCATGGAAGATTCATACCAAGAACCCCCCCAATAGTAGTTCCAAACATAAGTAGGGAGGTAGAAGTCTTAGCTGAAGAACTTAGTTACAAATTGATCGAGCAAGATCAACCTGAGACCTTCCAAAATATCTCAAAAGTCCAACCATCATACCCGAACTTTGAAGAGGAGATCATTCAGCCAACAAACCCAGTTTTTGAAGAGGATAACATTCCTTTTAACATCATGGCTAATAACAACAACAATGACCCTTTTAATGGCCGAAGAGAAAACAATGAAGATGGAAGGGCAAACCAAGGAGATGGTGATAACCCAAGAAGGGGAGCACATACATTTACTTATCCTATTGCTCTCAATGAAGATGACGATGCACCCATGAAGAACATTTCACCCTCCATTTTACCGACTTTCAGGGGATTATCCTCTGAAGATCCTGACCAATTCCTCTTCGAGTTTAAAGTTCTGTGTTAGACTTATGACTACAAAAATGATAATCAGAAACTTAAACTCTTTCCCTCCACACTGAGAGATGTTGCAATGCGTTGGTTCATGGGATTAGTTTCAGGATCAATAACCACATGGGATGACATGGAAACTGTCTTTTTAGACAAATACCAGAGTTACTGTAGAGTTAATGATAGGAAAGAGGAATTGTTCAAACTAAGGCAAAAAGAAGATGAGAGCCTAGAAGATTATCTTGATAGGTTCATCTTCCTAACCAAATGATGTGGTGAGGAAGCCATAAGCCTAGAAATTCTGAAGACTATATTTCTCAAATGACTTGATGAGGATGCTAGGAGAAGTCAAGATTTAATGGGAAAAGGAGATGTGTCCCAACTTGAACTTGGTGATATCGCTGAGTTATGCTGGAATTTCTCCCATACTTGGGGAGGTATCCATAAATCTAGTCTTTTGAGAGGTTCAAATGAAATAGGTAAACTACGCGAGGAAATAGCAAACTTGAAAACCGACATTCTTGTTTAGTTAAACACCACTCTGGATGGAATACAGGCCAAAACACGTAATCCTGAGACCTTATCCATCTACTATCCTAGGTGTCAAAACAAACATATGTTAAGAGAATTTCCCTTGGACAAAACTGACATTTGTCAAATCTGTGAGAAGAGTCATGCCACTGACCAATGTGAGATCCTAAATGCAATAAAAAATTCCAAGAAGAGGTCATCCCACACTGAGGAGGAGATCAATTTTGTGGGTCAAAGACCTGGAGGGAATTTCTCTTATGGCCAGAATTCAAATCCCTCCTGGCGACCTCCAAATAATTGGAATAATAATCAATGGACAACACCTTGGCCTTAAGCACCACCTAATTGTGGACCCTACCCTTGGGGACCACCTAAGTGGGCAAACCAGTCTTGGGGAAACCCTCAATGGCTGAACCAGACTCAATAGCAATGGTATCCTCAAAATTCGATGCCTCAATGGAATCAGGCTCCAAATCAATTCTATCATGGACCAAGGAGGATGCCTAATCCATAGCAGAACCTTTTAACAGCTCCCTAAAACCCCCAACAAAATGAGTAGGTCAACCAACCACAATTCCCAGCACAATCTGTCCCTAATCCAAAGAATAACCATCAAACCACACTAGTGTATTCTACAAAATAGGAAAACACGGCTGGAGTTAATGGTATCTATTGTGGAAACCTATAGTTGAGGTCAAGAAAGACACTTTAGCAACCAACCATAGTTGAGATCCTTGACGAACCAAATGAAAAATCTACTGAAGAGACCGAGACACCTTCCATACTTGCAGATACAAGCCTATTAAATAACCAAGACAAACCTCTTCCACAATCCTCACCTAGAACTTCTGAGTTACCTCAAGAAGAAGCTGTCCAATGTTCAATAGATCTTTTTAAGGAGGATCCCACCATGAAAAAGAGATCTCAAGCACATTTTCCTAAGTACCTCAAGGCAACTCCTTTGAACAAACCTCCAGAAATGACCGTATCTACTGAAACCGCATTCATCTAAGAAATTAAACAACTCCATATCGAGATTCCCTTGTTACAAGTGATTAAGGAAATTTTTGAACTGAACCAGCTAGTTAAACAGTTGTGGATAAAAACACCAGGAAGGAAACTGAAATAGATTAATACTATGCATATCAATGGATACCTAGCTGACCTTCTAGCTGGTGAAACTTCAACCCCAAAATATGGTGACCCAGACAATCCACTCATAATAGTTATAATCAACGAGGTAGTAATACCCAATGCACTCGTGGACTTGGGAGCAACCATTAATGTCATGACAGTGGATGTTATGGAAAAACTAGGACTCACTGATCTACATCCCATAACCACTGTATTGCAAATGGCAAATCAGTATATAGCTATTCCCAAGGGTGTCCTAGAAAATGTTCCTATCAAAGTTGATGATTGGGAATACCCACTAGATTTTCAAATAATCCAATCCCTCACACCCAAGGACAGTTACCCAATAATACTAGGTAGACCGTGGTTAGCTATAGTCACATCTAAGATTGATTGCAAAGTAGGAGGAATGACCATTTCACATGGTCCTAATAGCAAACACTTATTTATGTATCCCCCTACTCAACCTGCTGAGCATAACCAAGTCTAGGTTGATGAACTAGATGGTTTCAACAAATAAGAGAATCTAGCTTCATTCTCTATGGTAGTCATTAAACAACATGGTGAAGAATTGGAAGATGAATTGGAAAATGACATACAAGATCTTACCGTAGACTCAGGTGATGAAGAAATTTTAGAAGTGGAAGAGATTTTAGGACATCTGATCCACACTGATGACACCAAACATGATTACACCAACTTCACGACATTACCTTGACCTCTGGCTAATATCATTCTGAAAATAGATCACTTCTTCGAAGATATTTCCAGACTTCACAGAACTATACCACACAGCTGCCCTCTCAACACCTTAACGAGAGAAGTTCATATTATCACTTCCAACTATCCTGGAACCAAAACTATCATGTTACTACTAGGAAAAACTTTAAATATCAACAGTTGGTTGATAGAGTCAAATGAGCTCAAATTGTTTGATGTTTTAGTAAATAGATCCAAGGCTTTTTCTTGGGGTTATACGGGCATGAGAGGAATGTTGGCAAGAGACACTGCTTCGGCATAGGCTTGTATGTTGTCATTGATGGCAACAAGGCTTAGAGATCCCTTCAACATGACAGGAAAACATAACTCCGAAAGCTTTTCAGATCCAATTGGCAAAAATGACTAAGTATGGACAAGAAACAGAGTAAGGAACAATAAGTGGATCAGTGTGCTTCCGTGGATGAAGACCTAGAAATGTGGCTCAGTTATAATATTCATAATTGTTTGATGTTGTTATATTCCATTAATCAAGTCTTGAATTCCTCCGGAAGTCACTTGGAAGAAATATCTAAGTCTGGATGAACAGAGGTACAACAAAGACAGTGAACAGGGCACAACATAATGGTTCGCATTCCTCCGCAAGTGCATATTTTGTTCTATGGTTTGGAGGTGTTGTAAACATATATGAGAAGTATCTAATTCAAGATTTTTAGATTCTGAAGTTCATTAGAAGATTATCTATAAGCTTCCAAGTATCGACATTCAATTTGACAATATTTCACAAAGATAGAGTCATCAGTTCAAAGATCCACATCTTGCCACATAAGAATATTATGATCTACGGTTACAAGGTATGATTGGTGATGTCTAATGAATGTTTGATATTAATTTTGGAGTCCATTTTGGTCTGTATAACTTCGTGTAAAGAATTCAATCCGACAGAGTATAGCCTTTTGTGTACATGTCTCATCACTGGCAAGCTGATCTAGTTTTGAGTTAAATCTTGTTGCAAATATATATATTCGATAGATTTCAGCATTGGAGAGAGGAATGAGAGTGAATAGAGTGTGAATTCGAAGTGTGTGCAATCTAAGATAGTCTTGTAACCAGAAAAAGAATAGTAACGGCAGAAGAATAGAGTGTTAATATAAGACATTTGAGTCTGTATACTAAGCCATAATTGGAACTGCACTTCAGCATTCTGTAGATGTACTTGTAGCAGTCTTCTCCTGGTAGTGAGTCATTCCTTCTATCTTCTCATCTCTTTCTTTTGGCAGTGAGCCTTTTGTGAACAGTGAGCTCTGGGCAGTAAGCCTCTTGTATTTCAGTATTGCTATAACTAATAAAATTCTATGGGTTAACCCCCATCGTGGTTTTTCCCTTTTGGGTTTTCCACGTAAAAATATTGGTGTTCATATGTTATGTCTTTATGGTTGCTGTTCATTTGTTTAATCTGCTTTCACATAATTGAATTTGGTAAATGGATCAAAGAGTAAGTGCACAAATGGTTTTATAGAACACTGATTCACCCCCCCTCTCAGTGTTCATTGTATTCAACAATTGGTATCAGAGCAAGGTTCCTTGGAAGAAGCCTAATAGCTTGAGGAAGATATGGGAAGGTTTACTCATGGCAACACAAAGGTATCTCACTTATCCTGAAGTGGATCCTCCTGGCAGCATTAAGATTGGCAGTCAAGTATAAGTTAATAATGAACAATTTGAAGCAGCTCTAGAAGATCTTGACAATTCCAAAGCTGAAATCAAGGGTTTAGAGGAGAGTATCAAAGAAGCTGATGTTTGCATTCTAAAATTAAAAGAGCAAATCAGTAAATCTCAGGAAAGAAGGAAAGAATTATGTGAGAAACTAAAACAAGCAAGTGAATCTACAGAGAGTCTTCTCAGGGTGATTGAAGAAAAGACCAAGAGTGAGGAATATCTGAATCAAGTTGTGAAGGACACATCAAAGGAATGTGAAAAACTAGGAAAGGAAGTTTTGCTCTTGAAATTTGATCTAGACGAAGCCAATGGCTACAAAGAAAAATTCAAAATAAGCTCTGCAAAACTTGATGAGTTGCTAGCCAGTCAAAAGTATCTAGATGATAAACAAGGTTTGGGATTTGAAAAGAGGGAAAGTTCAAATTTAGGGCAAGACAGATCTAAAGAAGGTAGAGGTAGAAACCATCTGGTAAGGAATCAAAGAAGAAGACCTAAAGGACCTCTGGTCAGGCAACCAAATGCACAAAGGTACCCATATTTCAATGGTTATTGTTTCAAACGTAATAAGTATGGTCATAGGGCTACTTAGTGTAGAAGTAGAATAAATCAAAATGCTCCATCTTTTTCTGGTCAATGTTTTAATTGCAAGAAGATTGGTCATAAAGCAAATGAGTGTAGAAGTGTGTCAAGAACTGTGGCAAACTATTCAAGGAATGGTCAATCTTTCAATGGCAAATGTTTTGCATGCAATAGATTTGGACATATGGCTAACCAATGCAAATCAAGGCCAATTCCCAATTACAGAAGAAATCTAGGTCAGAAAAATGTTATTTGTTTCAATTGCAACAAGCCCGAACACTTTGCCAAATTCTGCAGAAGCAGAAATGTAACAAGAAACTATCCTGTAGAGAAAGGGAAAACATGGCAGAAAGATGTTAAAGGCAAGAATAAAGTTGATCCTATGCAAACCAAGAAGGAGTATGATCTAGATCAAAAAGGTGTGAATGAGGTTAAGGATGGATCCGCACCAACATTTGGTGCAGACACTTCCTCCAGGAAGTAAATTGAGAGCTCTGGCTCAAGGGGAGCAGTGTTAAAAATCTAAATCCCCCAGCCAGAAAGTTGATGCTGGAATCTAGCACGAAGATATGTGATGGAATCTGACAAGATAAATCCTCTTAAAGGAAAACAAGAAGAGAATAAGCTAATGAGAAGTATTGTGGAGCAATCCTAATCAACTGTATGCTACAGTGAAGAGGTTGACATCTTTTTGTGAACATACATTTATGACGACTTAGGTTTTCATAACAAAAGTTAAAAAGGAGCTCATTCGACATATAATTCACTTTGCATTCAAGCTATCAAGTGTCTAAGAGAAACTTAAGGTAAATTCCAAGCAATTTCAACGATCTCCAGAGATTCAAAGCACCACAGAGTGATTTAAGTAAAGAAAACCCTAGCTTGACAAAAAAAGGGTATTTCCAATTGAAACCCTATTGTGAGTTTGTTTAAATCCTTGCAAAAATGGCAACCCCACAAGTTGTTGACATCACTGGGCGAGCTCGGCCAAAATTCAAGAAACACCCTTTTAAGGCAATTGAAGTTAATCCATTGGGTGCATTTTCAGACATCCCATACGGAGTTCTATTCATAGAAGACGTTAGGGCATATATTCATGTTGCCCTAAATGAGCATGAAGATAGTAGATTCACAGATCTATATCTGAAACAACTCAGTGGTGACCATTATGACCTAAAAGATGAGTACATGGTTCTGTGAGAGAACAAATTCATTCAATATGCAAAATTCCCTACATTCGCTAAGGACGAATGGGTCCGGTATGTGCTAAGCAGGATTCATGATGAG
This sequence comes from Cunninghamia lanceolata, assembly GCA_027924645.1. Classification (NCBI taxonomy): domain Eukaryota; kingdom Viridiplantae; phylum Streptophyta; class Pinopsida; order Cupressales; family Cupressaceae; genus Cunninghamia; species Cunninghamia lanceolata. Next base: position 4,856,452 of record BSBN01000749.1, on the reverse strand, counting down.
TTCATGTGGTTAGGGAAAGGGCAACCCTTTAAGATAACAAAGGATGCAATTCAGGTAGTCACTAGACTAAACCCCATGGGAGGTGTGCCGTTATTGAAGGCGGTCAAGAATCAAATGGTGACATATGCCATCAGAGCCCAATTTGATAAAAGGGCGTTGATAATAAACAATATTACTGATCCTGTAGTAAAATTTGCCTTAATGGTCATAGGTTACAAGATTTACTTCATAAGCAAGGAAAACTCTATCTCTAGTATGGCCATTTACACAGCATACCAAATGATTAAGGAGAATGCGGATTATGACTTGTGTGAGCTGCTGAGAATTCAATTAATGGAAAACTTAAAAAAGATCAAGGAAAACAAGAACTACCCATTCAAATTTGGTACGCTTATTATCTATTTATTCTTCTATTTTCTAAATGAATTTCCAAACCATAAGGGATTAATTTGGTTGAGTGATAAACTAGTAGCTATTCAAATTAGAAATTGTCTTAACAACTTGGGTAGTTATAATGAGCAAAAAGTAGCCCTATGGGGATTTTTCAAGAACTTTCAGAGCATGATGCACTCCAGGGAAATAATTCCTAAGGCTATTGTAGAAAAGTATAAGGATACCATATGTTTCATGGTCACAAAAGATCAATGTTTGATGGAGGCTATTGAGCCCAGCATAGTTTGGATCATGCCCATGGGATATGAAGTGGGTGGTCAAGTATTGGACAACTATGCTCAACATTTGCTTAGCAAACCCCAGGACCCTAAGGAAGAAAGGTTTGGGAAATATGAAGAGTTAACTGTAAAATTGCACGTTGAATTCAGAAAACTTGAAATAACAAGAAAAGTTAGAAAAGAAGTAGAAGAGATTGCTGCAAGATATGGCATCACCAAAGAGCAAGTTAAGGAATCAAGGGAAAAAGCAAAGAAAGTAGAACAAGAAAGTGAACAGGCTAAGGTTTTGAAAAAGCCTATTAAGAAGCAAGAAGGGCCTGAAGCTGCACAAAGGACCACTAGAAGCTCTGCTACTTCCTCCAGTACCACACCATCAAAGAAATCCACTCACAAAAGCTTTAAGAGCTAAAAGATGAAAGGAAGAAGAATGTATGCCAGCGTGGGAACAAAAGATGAAGAAGGCACAAAATCAGATGAAGAGGTAAAGAAGATGAAAGTTGAGGCCACTAAAGAGAAGCCCTCTAGAAGGGAGAAACCTAGCAAAAGACAAAAGTTATATGACCCTCAAGCCACAATAACACTTACAAATGTATTAAAGTTCATCACTGTTGATGGAAATATGAAACCTGTGGCTCAATTTTATGATGATTACAATGAAGCTGACAAAAGGGGTTTAGAAGATGCTACCATAGAGTATCTTAACATATAGAATAGAGCCCTCATTGAAATCATTTTTGATCTTCCTGACACTTTGGGTAGCATATTGATGGCCAGAAAAGAAACTGTTATGGCCAAAGACATTGAGCTCAGACAACATGCATTGACAAGGTTGAGTCTGGAGATCACTCCTGAAGAGGAAGCCAAAATTTCTAAGAAACTCAAGGATGCTTTTAGGACCAAGAAAAGGATGAACTCATTGATGTTAGGAGAAATCAATAAAGTGGTCAAGGAGACAGAAGAGATCACTTTGAAAACATTAAAGAAATTCAATATCCCTACCATCTATGACAATGCAGTAACAAATGGTGATAATATATCTATTCTGGAAGCCAACATTGAAAAGGAGATAGCCAAGGAAAAGGAGACTTGTTGATGATTGTTTTTACACATTCATAACAAAAGTTAAAATTCACAAAAATGAACCTAACTGTCTTGAAAGATATGAAGAAATCAATTAAGATTTGCTTAATCCCAAGTTTCTGTATGGTCAGGTCTTAACCTGTTAGACATTTCAGTAGGTTGATGTGAAGCTGTAATATGCAAAGGGCCTTACTTGATTTAAGGTTTTTGATGATTCACTGGACTCTAATTATGCAAAATATCACAAATATCAATATTTTCTTCATTCCTTTGCATAAATTTGTTATTGTATCACAAAGCTCTATATGATTTATATTAACACAAGCTTTTCTTTTCAAATATTATGAAAACTATCAAATATCAACTTAGTTGTTCATGTTTCCTTCAAATATCAGACAATCTCCTTTAAATTTCTGCGTTTAAGCTAAGTATTTAAAATGGTTTGGGAAAAGTTAGAGAAATCTAAACTAAACTTCATTCTACTACAGGATCTAAATGCTCTGTTATGCACGTTATAAGAAGTACAGTAAACTTGATTAAATCCACAGACTAAACCTTTAAATGTAAGCCCTGAGTATTTTCATGAACATACATTAAAGATTGCAAGCTTTAAGAGATATTATTTCAAATACAAAGAAGAGCCAGAAGACACTCTGAATATAGATGCAGAATTCTAGAATCATTTGTATTCAAGATAAATAGTCATATATGATTTACAATGTATGAATGACTCTTAGCTTCATTAATCAACTCACAGAAAACTTACAACGCTTTACAGATATAGTAAGGAAGCTAGATGTTCGACACATTCCTTATTGTAGACACAAACGACCTCCTTCTACTCTAGACTAAAAAAATACCCTTCTAAAACTATTAATTACAATTTCCAACTCTGTTCTATAAATCTCTATATAAAATCCCTGTGTGTCCCTGTGTAACTTATTACAGAGTAAAGGGGCTCAATATATAGATTTGATTATCCCCAATACGGTTCCAAAACCCTAGTCAATCAATGGTCCACCCTTCAAGTGCAGCATCAATCGGTGGAAAACAAATCCCGCCAAGAATCTTTGAGCAGCATACCCATACTGAGCGTAAGGATGCCCTTTGGAAACCCTAACAGCCACCAAAATATCTTTTGTTGCTCTTTTAATAATGTTTCCCTCCATCTGCATATCTCTTCTCATTGAAAGCCTTTACTCCTTTCACTTCCTCTGTGATCCACCGCCACTCTGTGATGTCATCGCCATTAAAGCTCCGCCTTTATATCTACCTGCATACCTGCAAAATAGACATAAAAAATAGACTTAAAATTCATGCTGTTGTCATCAATTTATACCTCGTCAAAATGTTAGCTTGGCATTAATTACAACAATTAATGTGCCATCAACTCGGTCTTTAGTTGCAGTGTTCATGCACTTTCAAACTTTCCTTTGTATATTTCGTTGTGTATATTTTCATCATCGGCATGACTCTCACAGTCGGGTCGATCAATAAATTTCCTACCGATCTTATATTTCTAGGCGATGTATCTTTTCATTGTTTAAAGTATCCTCTCCATCGGCATGAGATTCTTCATCGGGTTGATCCAATAGTTACACTCTGATCATACCTTTCACGCCGATGCAACCTTTATCAGTTTAACAACTCTTTTGTTCATCGATGTAACGTTCTCCCATCAGAGCGATCCAAAAAATCATACTCCAATCGCTCTACTCTGACCGATGCATCCTTTATCATTTTGTATCTCCACGATACATACAACACTTGTATCCAAACCCTTATATACAAGCCTGATATACATACAACATCTTTTGTATGTCCTTTCATACTTCAACCTTTATAAACCAAAGTTTATTTACCTTTCAGTTCTGACTTGTATAAAGTGCAATGCATCTTTTAATGTACATTAAGTCAGGATGCATCGCCTTAACCAAAATTTAAACTTCCTTTGGTTCCGCATTGTATGTATCTCAATGTATGTAACCAAAACATGCAATAATTACATCTCATTTCATAACTTTTCGGCTCCACGACTTGCATAAAGCCTTGTATATTTCGCTTTGTATGTCCTGAAACATAAATACAAAGCCCGATATGCAAACGACGGACTTAACTATTTATTCATTTAAACTTTGAACTCTGTCGGGTCTGCAGCATGCATATATCATTGCATATCTTCTTGTATGTTCCTTTTGCCAAACATACAATCAAAAACACATCTGACTTAACCGTTTATTCATTTAGACTTTGACTCTGTCGGACCCGACTTATATGTAAAAATAAAGTGTCCTTGAAATGCATATAGGTATAAAAATATACAAACAACATTGTATATGCGAACAACTTTGTATATGCAACCCGATATACAAAGGAACTTGATATACAAAGGAACCTGATATACAAAGGACTTTGATATACAAAGGAACCCAATATACAAAGGACTTTGTATATGCAACATAGAAACCCTCCCATTGTACATTTTACCAAAACACTCATAACTTGCAAAATACATGGAATTTTCACATGGTTCAAAAAGCAACCCTCACTCATTTTTGACAAGGAATTCACCCATATTTAGCTCTAGTACTCAATGCAAATTTTTCTTTGTTTTCAACAAGGTTTGTAACTTTCACTCTCTTTTCCCTTTTACCACCCAACAGACCCACACACAAAAGCAAAAGCAAAGCCACAACAGGGGTCCTCATTTTGCTAAGGAGTAAAATGGGGCATGTTGTGAGCATCACAACAAGACTCTTGCACATCAAGCAATGGACAATATTGTTGGAAAGAAGACTGCAGAAGAAGAATTACCAACTATACAAACTAGTTCTTCTCTGACGCATCAGATTGAAAAGGATTTGGCACAAGATGAATAGAAGGAGGACTCAAACAAGGCCATGGATATTGATCCTCTGAAGCAGGAACATAAAGATATGGTCTTCGATGCAGCAAGAGACACTGCAGAGGTAGTAAAAGAGTTCTTGGAAAAAGAAGAACTAGTTCTAGATGAGCCTAACTCAATCTAAGGTACAATAAACTTGGATATAATGTCTCCTATTCAAATGCTCAAGTTGGCTTCAGTTGCCCAAGCCAAAGAAAGAAAAGAGATATTGAAGTCTTACATTGAGGATAGTGAACTCATTGATGAAGCATCCAACATTTTGGAGAAGCTAATGTCATCTTATCAGAAAGACAGCTCTTTGCCTCCAAACAACGAACTCAAAGGACTTATCAATTCCATAAGCAAACATTTTGAATCTTTTGAGAAGTCTGTTGAAGGAAAAGTTAGGCAAGAATATAATGAGAAAAGATTAAATGAGTTAATGAAGATGATAGAAAATGATAAAATCTAGCTAGATAACAGAATAGCAAGCATTCAAAATGTTGTGAAAGAAGCTGGTGACTTGTACAAATTCTGTTTATCCTAGCCAGAAGTCATAGAAAATTGAAGAAAAGATCAAGGATCTGGAAAAGAAACTGATGGACATCTCTATAAAATTTGATTTGGTAGTAGAATCTATAAGCAACAAAGAAACTGAAGTCATCAATATTCACAATGACTTAAGTGACCTGACAAATCAGAGGTATCAGATGAAAAGTAGAATGGGACAGTTAAGAAGACTAATCTGGCCTAAGATGGACTCAATGACAAATCTTGTAGCAGAAGCTAAGATAGTTGCACAAACAGATACACTTCTGATCTGAAAAGGCAGAAACCGTAGTCTTTCTCTTTAGTGGCCACATTCAGATCTTGAATAATGCCAAGAAAGTCTTGGATTATGAGTTGGCACAGATCAAGAACATATTCAATGACATTTTCCAACACATGTAATATAAAGTTGAAGATTGTACTTGTAAATATGTGGCAAACTACATAAGTATTTTAAAGACTTGACAAATTTTTGGTTCTAGAATACACCCTTTGCCATTGATGTCAAAGGGGGAGAAGAAGATCAGTGAGAAATGGATAAACATCTCAGGGGGAGTAGGAGAATGAAGTGTATATAGTAAGGAGGAGTAGTCAAGTATTTTTCACTAAGTATTGCCATCAATGCCAAAGGGAGAGATTGTTGGCAAGAGACACTACTCCGGCATAGACTTGTATGTTGTCATTGATGGCAACAAGGCTCATAGATCCCTTCAACATGACAGGAAGACATACCTCTGGAAGGTTTTTAGATTCGGTTGGCAAAAATGACTAAGTATGGCCAAGAAACAGAGTAAGGAACAGTAAGTGGATTAGTGTGCTTCCACATATGAAGACCTGGAAATGCAGCTCAAGTATAATATTCATAATTGTTTGATGTTGTTATATTCCAGTGATCAAGTCCAAACTTCCTTTGAAAGTCACTTGGAAGAAATATCTAAGTCTGAATGAATAGAGGTACAATAGAGACAGTGAACAAGGCACAACATAATGGTCCGCATTCCTCTGCAAGTCCATATTTTGTTCTGCAGTTTGGAGGTGTTGTAAACACATATGAGAAGTATCTAATTCAAGATTTTCAGATTTTGAAGTTCACCAGAAGATCATCTACAAGCTTCCAAGTATCGACATTTAGTTTGATAGTATTTCACAAAGAGTCATCAGTTCAAAGATCCGTATCTTGCCACATAAGAATATTATGATTTGTAGTTACAAGGTATGATTGGTGATGTCTAATGAATGTTTGATATGAAGTTTGGAGTCCATCTTGGTCTGCATAACTTCGTGTAAAGAATTCATGCCGACATAGTATAGCCTTTTATGTACACGTCTCATCACTGGCAAGCCGACCTAGTTTTGAGTTAAATCTTGTTGAGAATATATATATTCTATAGATTTCGGCATTGGATAGAGGAATGAGAGTGAACAGAGTGCGAATTTGAAGTGTGTCCAATCTAAGAGAGTCTTGTGACCAGAAAAGAATAGTAAGGGCAAAAGAATAGAATATATGTGAGACTGAGCAGAAAAAGCAGGACAGACATTTGAGTCTATATACTGAGCCATAATTGGAACTGCATTTCAACATTCTGTAGATGCACTTGTAGCAGTCTTCTCTTGGTAGTGAGCCATTCCTTCTATCTTCTCATCTCTTTCTTTTGGCAGTGAGCCTTTTGTGAGAAGTGAGCTCTGCACAGTGAGCCTCTTGTATTTCGGTATTGCTATAACTAATAAAATTATGTGGGTTAACCCCCACCGTGGTTTTTGCCTTTTGGGTTTTCCACATAAAAATCTTGGTGTTCATATGTTATGTCTTATGTTTGTTGTTCATTTGTTTAATCTGCTTTCACATAATTGAATTTGGTAAATGGATAAAAGAGCAAGTGCACAAATGGTTTTATAGAACACTTATTCACCCCTCCTCTCAGTGTTCATTGTATTCAACAAGGAATACACTCAAGTGTTTGTACCCATCACATCTATACTAAAGATATTAGACCTATTCGTCAACCTCATTAAAGACTCAACCCTTCTCTCAAGGATATTGTTAAAACATATATTTAGAAACTCCTACAAGTAGGATTTGTTTATCCCATCTCTGAAAGAAAATGGGTTTCACCTTTGATAGTTGTTCCAAAGAAAAATGGAAAGTGGAGAGTGTGTGTTGATTATAGAGAACTCAACAAAGCTACCTATAGAGATTACTTCCCTTTACCTTTCATAGACCAAGTCTTAGACAATTTAGCTGGAAGTAAGTATTTCTCATTCCTGGACAGATTTAGTGGATATAATCAAATACAAGTAGCAGTAGAAGACCAGGACAAAATAACTTTTACTTGCCTCTAGGGAACATTCGCATATCGAGTCTTTCCTTTCAGGCTATGCAATGCTCCTGCAACATTTCAGAGAGTTGTTCTAGCTATATTTGTTGAGCTAGTCAATGACTGTGTGGAAGCCTATATGGACGACTTCACAGTGTATGGCTCCACTTTTAATGAAGGACTTAAAAATTTGGACAAGGTATTAAAGTGATGTGAGGAACATTAGCTATCACTGAGTCACGAAAAATGTTTAATAATGGTAGAACAAGGGATAGTGTTGGGACACCACATTTCAGCTGAAGGGATAAAGGTAGATCCTAAGAAAATTGAGGTGCTATGACAACTAGAAACTCCAAAGAACCAAATTGACATCAGAAGTTTCTTAGGACATGTTGGATACTATCGAAGATTCATAGAAAACTTCAGCAAGATTGCAGCCCCCATGTTCTCCCTTCTCTAAAAGGACATAGATTTTGTCTAGACAACAGAATGTCAAACATCATTTGAAATCATTAAGGAGAAACTCATCTCTGCTCTTGTCCTACGTGGACCTAACTGGAACCTTCCGTTCCATATTTATGTAGACACTTCCAATGATGCTATTGGAGCAGTTTCAGGTTAGGAAGATGAGAATGGAGGAAAATATGTCATCTATTTCATTAGTAAGAATTTGACTTCCACTGAACGAAACTATACCACTACGGAGAAAGAATTCTTAGCTGTGGTGCATGCAATCAATAAATTTTGACATTATATCACAAGATACAAAGTGACTGTGTTCACAGACCATTCAGCTATCAAGTACCTAATGGACAAACCTGCAGTAAATGGGAGAATAATCAGGTGGTTATTGCTTCTCCAAGAATTCAATGTAACAATCATTGACAAACCTAGGAAGTTTAACGTAGTCATAGATTTCTTATCCCAGATCAAACAAGACAATGGAGATTGTGCTCCTATACAAGATGAATTCCCAGATGAAATTTATTTATCATCTCCATTAAAACCCCTTGGTTTGCAGACATCACCAACTATTTGGCTACTTCTAAGTTTCCACCAAACTTTATGACCAAACAAAAGAAACACATTATTCAAAAAAGTGCTCAGTTCAAATGGATTAATGGGATGTTATTTCAATGTGGCCCTAATCTAGTTTTACGACATTGTGTCAGATCAGATGAAACATATAGTATCCTTAGAGCCTGCCACGATGACCCCTCTGGAGGTCATTACTTTGCTAAGAGAACGTCCCATAAAATCCTAGGTACGGGGTATTATTGGCCCTCAATGCATAAAGATGTGAAAAACTATGTTCGTCGTTGTGATGAATGCCAAAGGGTAGGAAGACCCACAACATCCAATGAAATGCCTCTGCAACCGCATGTAGTTTTCGAACCATTTGAAAAGTGGGGAATGGATTTTATCGGTCCCATAGACCCTCCTTCACAGGGCAAATAATACATTTTGGTCTGTACTGACTATCTGACTAAGTGGGCAGAAGTCCAAGCCTTGAGAGTTGCTAGGGAAGAACAAGTTGTTGACTTCCTATATAACTTGATTTTTCTCAAATTTGGAGCCCCTAGATCAATTGTTACAGATCAAGGACCCTAGTTCATGTCAACAGTTTTGCTAGCCTTTACTGATCATTCCCAGGTAAGCCATAAAAAGTCGTCACCTTATCATCCGCAAGCAAATGGTCAAATACAAGTCATTAATAGGGAACTCAAAAATATCTTGACAAAGATAGTTTCATCGGGAAGAAGAGACTGGGCCAGAAAATTGCCCAAAGTTCTTTGGGCCTATAATACAACTTGGAAATCCACCACTAGTCTTACTCCTTACGAGTTCGTCATTGGAAAGAAACCTCTTCTACCCATTGAATTTGAACTTCAAACTCTTAGAACGGCAATGGAGTTAGGCTTAGACCTTGACTGAGCTCAGGTAGAAAGAGTGTTGCAACTTAGTGAATTAGATGAAATCCGCCTAGAAGCTATCCACCAGATTGAACTAGTGCAACAACAATGAAAGGCCTAACATGATAAACACATAAAAGAAAGAGAGTTCCACAATGGAGATTGGGCACTATTGTTTGATTCCCGTTATAAAGATCAAAAAGGGAAACTAAGGACTCATTGGTTGGGTCCATATGAAATTTCTGAAGTATTTCCAAATGGAGCAGTGCAGCTCAAACCTATTGATGGTGACACTTGAACTCTTAGTCAACGATCATCGATTACAAATCTACCACAAACTTGTCAACAAAGAAGAATTCATGAGAATGGTAGAAATGCAAGGGGAAACCCAATGCTTTGACTTTGCTACAGTAGAGCCAATATAATTCTAAAAAAAAATCTTGCATGTGTATGTACCTATAATCACTTCAGAGTATTTTTATTGTATTACCATTCTTTTGGACTTGTCTAAATTTGATTTCTGTTTTTGCAAGATTTCATTCTTAAAGAGAATGCAAATTTTGGTGCATCTTGCAACAATGCTCTAGAACTTATTTGTTCAAAAGGTTCCATTCCTTTGTTGTTCCTGCATTCTGGCACATCTTCCAACGATGTTCTGGAACATGTTAAGTCCAAAAGTGTATCATCTTGTTCCATTCCCCCTGCATCTGGATGCATCTTTCAGTGATGCTCTGGAACTTTATTCCAGCATTCCACCTACATCTTTCAGCGATGCTCTAGAATTTTGTTCCCGCATTCCGGCTGCATCTTTCAGTGATGCTCCAGAACTTTGTTCTCGCATTCCAGCTGCATCTTTCAGGGATACTTTGGAACTTTGTTCCCGCATTCTGGTTGCATCTTTTAGCAATGCTCTGAAACTTTGTTCCTGCATTCCTGTTGCATCTTTCAGTGATGCTCCAGAATTTTGTGATCCCCCCTTCTATGCAAATGCTTCGACAATCCTAACAACATACCCATGACCATCACTAATTCTTTTCCGCCATTGCCAAAATTCATGACTGATATTACCATAATAAATAAGAAATTATTGTGACCACTTTTTGTCATAATAGTTAGAACCTGTATTAGCCACTCCATCTTTATTCATAATAAATTCATTACATCCTTCACCATCCCATCCAAATTTAATTATACCACCACCCATGATGCTATTATGTTAGCATAGGAAAATCAATGACGAGACATGAGGTATGTACATTTTTTTATTTTAAGTAGGTATATTATTGTAATTAAAAATGAATAAATTGGCACGTTCCACCTTCCTTTCCAAATTTAGTAAATTGTGTGGACTGTACCTTCATGAGAGAGGTGGTGGCTCATGCACTCTATCCCATGCAAAATAATGATTCAAATGCAGCAAAGCCAAATGCTTTAATTAATCTGTGTCCCATTAGTATTGTTAAAGTACAGATGGTCATAAATTGCATTCCCTTTAGTTTGCATACTAGTCTGTTGAAACAATTTTCATTGATAGAGTGCCATGAATTCAGTAGACAGTTAGCAAAATTGTAAGTAAGAAACAAAATGAGTGGGGCTAAGCGTAAATCAAAACCAACTTCTCCAGAGAAATTGTTGGTGCTGAATAGTATTTCTGAGCTGTTTCAAAGGATAGGTTGGCTTGAGATTATGAAGAAATTTGAGGGGCACAACACGTAGTTGGTCAAGGAATTTGCAGAAAACTTCTCAGATGGGCAGACGATAGTATGAGGCAAGAAGTTTAAGGTAAGCCCTCGAATCATTTCTAATTTTTTTGGCATTAAGAATGAAGGTATAAATTTAACTGAGGCCACAAACATTTCTTATCAAAGAATGGTAGAACTCTTCATAAGGGATGGAGAACCTCATCCTCTATTAGTGGTGAATACCCGTGGGCAAAATAAAGGGTTTAAGAGAATGTCCATTGCAGAGCCATGGAGAATGGTAGTTGCCTGGATTATCAAATACTTTACAGGTGAGGGGCAATGTGCCACTATAGTCGGCCCCCCTTTCCGGTTACTCACTCACTTGCACCATGGCGTTGAAAACCCTGAATTATGGGTTAACCTCCCTATTTTCCTCAGTGATTCCATTGTCAACATGATAGAGAGGTTTAAGATTGGTTCAGGGCCATTGAAACATCATGGTCTTATTCATCTAATTTGTAAATATCAATTCCTAAAGAAAGGAAAATTAGAAGAAAAATGGCAAAAATTTCTTTAGAAATTTGAAAACCCTAAACCTTTAAGACATTTTGAAGAAGGCGAGTCATCCAGATTGGTGGCTCAAAATGTAAAAGAACCTTCCCCAATGCCTCAAGATTCTCCTATGCCTAAAGACTCCCCTGTGCCTCAAGATTCCCTTGTTCCTCAAGATGCTACAAAAGCTCATGACGACAAAGCGCTAGAAAATCTATCACACCTTTCAGACCCGAAGGAGAGACCTAGACCACAGAATATACCAAAAACCCCTGAGAAGCAAGAAAATGTGGATTTAGTAAATTCTGAAGGTGAGAATACTCGGCCCCACAAAAAGGAAAAGAGGCCAAAAGTGAAATTGCAAAGACCTCCTCCTTTAAGGAGAAGCAAACGATTGGCTACATAATTCAGTTGTGTTGCAGCTTGTGATCAGCCGCATGTTCCTAAAAAGAAAAGACAAGAGATGCAATTTCATGAAACTGTAGCCCAATCAGATGAGAATGTGGCCCATCCGTGTGAAAACATACCTGAGTTAAGTGAAAAACAAACTCTGGATAGTAATCAGCCCCCTGAGTCTGAAAAGGAGGACGTCCCACCTAAAGCAAGACAAGGAGAAATGGGAGCACAATTACCAAATTATATACTTGTTGAGGATGAGTCTGTTGAACCACTTTCCCCTTCACAACAACCCTCAGAAACACAAGAAATTAATGCAGTACCCCTTAGTGAACAGTTATCTCTCCTAGTTGCTGATGACAGAGAACAGAGTCCACTGAAAGTAAATAATGTGGAGCATGTGACTGACAGTAATGTAGAGATCCCTATTTTCCCCCTGCCACTGATACAAAAATTGGAAAAGATGATCACTTAAAAATAGAATTAGAAAAGCTGAAGGCAGAGATTATTCAGTTAAGAGAAAAACTACAACAAAAAGATGAACATATAAACAAACAACAACATGAAATAAACGCACAAGCTAAACTTTTGACAAGGAAGGATCAATAAATCATAGCTTTAGGGACTCAATTAAAACAAAAGGATAAAACTATTGGAGAGCTGCAGTCCCAAGTGCAACAAATTGATGAAAAGGATAAAGAATGTTTGGCTAGTTTATCTGAGAAAAATAAACAGATTAAGAATTTAACTGATCATCTAGTACAATCCCTTCAAGCATTTACAAAAAAGAAAGAACAACAAACACTTGAACTTAATGCAGCCTCAAGCAGAACTGTTGAACTAGAGCGAGATTTACAGGAAACGAATGTGAAACCGATCATGGAATCAAAAGAAGTGCAAACTGAGCCGACCAAGATGGAATGGTTTCAAATCCACATTCCTCTAATGATGACCAAATGGGTGGAGAGATGCTATTTCTTGAGGCAAATAGGGGCAGGAAATGCCAAACTTAAGCAAGAAATAGTGTTATTAAAAGAATCATATGATAAACTCTATCAGGCTAAAACTGATGCATGTCCGATTGGAGAATTGTTACTAACCTATAGGAAGCCATCACGGTTATACTCAATGTTTCTAAATGAACAATTGTTAAGATGGAAACTTTTGAGGATCTCTTACAATTTGCCCCATGACCCAAATGATAAATAGTTTTTAGAGGCATTCAAAGAGGTAACCCCTGCTCAACAGAATCTGCTATGTGAATTTTTCATACATAATTTGTTTTTATAAAAACACAATAATTTCTTTATCAACCTTTTTGTTGGGGAGGTACAACTTAGAGCATTCAGGTCCAATATGTAGAATCAAATCTAGTGCCAGGAGAGAGCCAAGAAATATTTACAAGATGAGAGAATTGTGGGACTCCAAATGAGATATCCTAATTAGAAGCCCTTTGCCTTCAAGGCCCAGTTTTGAAGGATTAAAGCTATGAAGCCATGAAGAATAAATATAATGACATTATTTGGATTTGCTTTGAAAATTTCAAAATTCATGGGCCACATGAGTTAATTGAAAGGGCATGGAGTGCTTATGAGGAGCGGTACACTCCTCTCCCTATGTATCTCGAAAGGAGGCAGATGATCTCCCCTACCAACCTAAGGTGGTCCTACAGAAGGGTAGAGGCATTAACAGAAATATTACAATAGCTCAAGACCATGTGGATAGGGATGCGATACAGACCTCCATTGCTCCTTCAGCCACCCCCTGTAGTTTTGATCATTGCAGAGCAAAATTCTGCAAAACTATATAATTGGCAGATGACGATTAAATACAACAAAGGTTTTCTCAAACACCCTGATCATTTGGATGAAGAAGCGGAAGACGTATGATCTCAGCTCCAAATATGTTGAACTAAATAGGAAAAGGGATGCAGAGAGATAGAGGACTCAGTAGAGAGTAGGAGGACCTGCTCAAGCTTAGGAAGGGGAGGATGATGAGGTACAAACAACCTCATTCTTATGAAGAGCTAAATACCCCTTTTTGTTCTTTCCAACCACCTCAGCCATGCCAATTTATTTATTTTTAGAAGTAGTAATTGTCTACTTTTTATAAAATGATGTATGAATCTTTATTTCTCAAATTGATTGAATTAGCTAACTAAATGTTGATATAATGGTATAGACTTTGAGTAATTGCACAGGATTTATGCATGGCCTATGAGAGGAGTGGACTTCAAGCGGTTGAAGTTAGAGCGCTAAAAGTTTGGGCATCAGAAATTTAGGCTTTCATAGTGGAAGACTTTTTAAAAGCATTCTGTTAATTTCTGTTGAGACTATTTGAGACTTTACGACTCCACTCAGAGCCTTTATTATGTTTTATGTCATGAACATCAGTCAGTTGTATTTCTATTTAGACTTTTTCAATGGTATTTTCTCACCATCTACAGATTAGGATTTTGTGGTAGTGCAGTATATATATGGTAGCTGTTAAAAATAAGGACATGTTATGTTATTCTGAATATTGGTCCATTATGTGGGGTGTGTTGATATACTTTTATGTTACGAATGAATGAATATCATGAGATTGTTCTGAATAATTTGTTCTGAGTAATGGAAGTGTTATGAATGGATTCACTTTGAAGCTGCAAAAGTACTATATGTGATTTGAGCTATTAGTAGGAACGCTTGAGAGCTGGCCACTCGAGGGATCTCGTAAAGCAGATAAGTATTTTCATTGTTAAATGTTGTTAGTTCTATTTTATGCTGTTATTTCTATTCTGTACATGTTATGATGAGATAAATGTTATTCTATGCTCAATACTATTGTGTGTGCCTGCAGGTTGTGTCTTTAAGTTACTGATCTCTGAGTTTTTGCTTACTAAAAATTTCTGGAGCATCCACTCTATTTATGAAACTATTGTTAGTTGTAGATTAAAAGATGTTAGGTGTACTTTCAGTTAATAGTTAGTCGTTAGTGGTTGGTCGCCTTTGTTTAAGTCTCATCGTTAAACTACAATTGCTTTTCTTAGATAGTTTTCATGCTTTATAGAATAGGAATTTAAATGCTTTCTAGCTTAGATGATTTCATGCTTTCTAGCTTAAGTTTTGTTTTCAGCCAATTCAAAAATTCAGAAAATCTTACTAAGAGAGATGGCCAAAACATCTCCTATTGCATACAACCTTTGGACACTACCCGATTGACATAATTGATATATTTTTCAACTAAAGTGTTAGGACCTCACGACAACCTGTTAGCTTTCAGATATATATAGACCATTTATATCCATTCAGGGCTCATAGGAAGACAAATAAACACATTCACACAATCAAACTAGGGGGAACTCTTTGAGTCAAGCTATGACAAATAAAGCTAGTAGTATCAAGAGGAAAAAGATATTTATAAAGGGACTAAGCCCATATTTATACAACAAATTGTAATGAAAAGAAAAGGAAACATGGGAAAATTACAAAAATAAAGAATGAAAGAAGGGAAGAGAGAATAGGTGTTGAAAGGATTGTACCATCCGCCTAATGATTTATAAAATAACCAAATCGATATTAGATAAGGAGCATGCATAGGCATTTAAAAACTTGGTTGGTACCCTTTGGAGCCATAATGGTCTATGTTAGGTGGATGTGTCATTTATAACACTATAGTAGAGGGAGCCTATGGAATCTAGCAAAAACCTGGCACCTGTAGTGATGGGCCATTAGAGTGATGGAGGTGTGTGTTGGAGGTGGGTCTAAAGTGAACACTTTGACTTGATATTGTTCACCTGGAGGGTCAAATAAAACTAGCAAGAAGAAACTATGCTGACATCACCAAGAAGGGAAAGCAACTTCCTGCATAATTATTTTTGAAAAGAGACTCTATTAGATTTGACAAACAAGAACTTGAGAATATTTGTTTCATTAGATTATTTACTGCATCAATAGCTAGCACAACCCCAAGGGTGCCAACATGGCAAAGGCCAAAAAAAGATCTAAAGAGGAGAAAATAGCAAAAGAGAGTAGGTCCCATAATTGTGTCAAGCCTAGAAGCATATAGGAGGAGGATGCACTAAGATTCACACTATTAGATGCTATTTAGAATCCACAACTAAGGAAAACTTAAAGGTACAAGTGTAGTAGAGGCTTGGGAAACCTCTAGAAATGGATAAGGAATTGGTGGACATGTGCTTAGAAAGACATGTGTCTTGTTGAAGATAATAATCCCATCCTACTAGAATGTGTTATTGGAATTGCAAAGATCATAATGCAAACACCAAGATAGCTTTCAAAAACAATATGAGAGCATAAGAAGCCAAATAACTATAATCAAAAGTGAATGAGATTTACAGTGAGGACCCTTGCATATAAAGGCAAGGAAGTGGAAGTAGGAAGGTAGGACTAAATGTCTAAGTACCCCTCCAAATGTGAAACACATGTTAGCTCACTTGAGACAAGTTTGAGGGCATGTGTCAAGTCTTTACGAGGTGAGACAAATAAGAGAATAACCTATAAGTATGAAACTTAAGCTAAGTTTGAATGGGTCAACCTATAAAAGGTGATTATCTAATTAGATGTAAAATGACCCTATTTAAACTAACACCCCCCAAGTGCAACTTAGGGAGAATAGATACAATGATGATGATAATGGATCCTAGCTACAAGTCCATGTTAGGTACCCATGTACAAACAAATTTCTCATAAATGGAGTAAAGGGGAAAACCCAATGGGAAATAAAACTCCTCTCCAAAAGAGAAAATATGCATGAAAAATGTATAAGTGAAGAAAGAAGGAGGACTCAACATGATCCCTGAAAGACTATACTTCTATCATGATTGTACAATAAACATTCCCCCCATAGGAGAGAAAAGAGAGAAAGTCGATATGCCACACCCCCCCCCCCAACAGAAAGTGAGAAGGAAAGAACTCCATGTGAGGAAATGATCCTGCCCAAAACTAAGATGAGAAGAGAAACCATGCAACCTCCCCTCAAAATGCCTCATGTAGTGCCAATAGATACTCAACACTGGATGCTGAAGATGTCTCCCCTTGGGAAGAAATAGAACCACATAAGTGTGCAAGATAGCTTCCCATTCTAGACAGGAATATGCAAGAAGAAAGGTGAATGTATCTAAATTCTGCACATGATCCAAAGATGATAAAGCCCAAGATGATGTTTTCGAATGTTGCTCAAAAATCTCCAATCCAATGCTAAATTGTGTCAAATGTTGATATGTTGAATCAAGTACTGTAAAAGATTTAGGTACAATAACCATGGATGTATGATGCTCACCATAGGCAAGACAACTAGACTGATAAGAATCTGATACTTCTGTAGACGATGTCAAAATGGATGATGAATAAGTTGAATATGTGGACTCATGAATATATGTAGAATCTATCACTATAGAAGCTAATGTAGGCAAAGGAAGAGCAATCATATCCAAAGAAGGCAAAGTTGATGCACTTCATCGAATCTGCCATCAAATAGAAGATGAATGTCCTCAATTATGTCTTCCAAATCTACAATTTGGGACTCTACAAACAAGGATGATATGTCTATTAGAAATGTGTCCCAATTAGGTAGATCGAGAAAACTAATAGCAATGCTTGGTGCACAGAATATCTAGAAGCCGTGAATGAATCAACATTGGATTTGGATGTAGCAATAGGTGATGGAGTAGATAAAATATCAATGTAAGTCATCAGACTACATTATTTATACCCAAATGATGGTATTATCTCACAAGATGTCTAGCTGAGATCATATGATGATTCTGTAGGTGCTAGATTATAATGAATCAGGTAAAGCAATACCATTATCAATGAGAAGTTTCATTTCATCTATTTGTTGAAAAATACAACCTTCTTCTATATGCTTGGTTTTCCCACAATATCCAAATTTGATTTTCTATTTATTAGGAGGATTACAAAGAATACTCAAATGGAATGGATTTAGTGTGAGAGACATTATCTTAAAACTAGCAAATATGGATGCAAAATCACAAGATTATTCGCCCAAAATGATTAGTGTTGTACCATAGCCCCCAAAGAAGAAAAAAGGTTGATTACAATTTGTGCAAGTTTGGAAGCCTAAATCATCCATTTATAACACATGATTTTTATAATTTTTGTTAAAAAAGGCTATCCAAATCCAAAATTTCAATGCATAAATGGAATCCTTGCAATCTTTTGATAAGTTTTAAAAAATGTTACAATTTTTTGATAAATGGGGTGAAAGTTATGTCTCATCAAAAATTATGTAAAACATGTGACTTCGGAGGCCAAATAAATTCACCACTGCATAGTGGATGCAACTATCTTTCTATCAACTATAAGAAGTTGAAAATCTGACTCCTCGAGTGCAAGTTATGGAAAAAATAAAAATATAGCCCCCTTTTGCAAACACTTGGCAAAGCTAGTGGTTTGGCACTTGGCATAAAATGCTAGTGGTTTATCTTAACTGCTAGCACAAAATGTTAACTATGAACACTAAATGCTAGCAGTTTAGTAAAGAAATTGCTAGTGGTTACAAAAAGTGTTAAGGTTACAAATAATTTTCTAGTGTTAAGGTTAAATGTTACATTCACCAAAAACATTACAACTAAGAAAAAAGTTAATAGTTAACATTTAATGATAATGGAGGTTACAATAGTTGTTGAATAAGATGTTGGTGGCTTTCAACATGTAATGGTTTGAAAGCTACTAGGAAGACTATGACCTCATGTGGGAGACCGTGACCTGGTGGTCTAGAACTATTGGAAAAAATAGTGATTGTTGTTGTTTATATGGAAACAAATTACAAACGTCGCCTCTTTCTTTCTCCACATGACTCCAACTCGATGGTTACAATGTTTATTAGAATTTCTAAAATATTTTACAAAATTTTCCAAAAGTTTGCAAACTAAACAATGGTTATATATTGTTATGTATGAAAACAAGATAAGGTTGAAGTGTGGTTAAGGTAGATTCAATCAAACCCTCCTTTCACAATAACATTCAAGGACAACAATCGAGCCGAGTCACTATAGATGGAGAGGACTCAACTACAGGTTGATGTCACTTAGGAATGATATGGAAAGATAGATTAAATTGATAGATTTGTCAAACCCTAGTTCAATTAAGCTTCAAACCCTAATTATATGAAATCAAATACAGATGAACAAGATACGATAAATGATCGCACAGGAAGACACTAAATACATATTAGAAACATACCAGGATTCAGACTTCCGAAGGTGGAAACTTCAGGGACACTGGGGCGGGCACCCTAGTCCAAGAGGCCAATTTTTCTATAGACCTGGAACAGTGAGGTGTGTAGGATTGCAACTTGCTTCAGAGTTTCTAGAGATGCCAGTCGGGAGGACTACAAGGCGGGTACCCTAGTCCAGTAGTTTAGGTTTTCTACAATTTCTTCTCAGATCCTGAATCTTTATCGTCTGCTCAGCTTCTCTGCAACTCCACTTTGCAAGATCCCGCACCTATAACTTGCAATCATAAAGAGAGGGGTTTGGGGGTTGTGGGGTTTAGGAGCTTGCCTTAGTCAAGCCCTGAAGTGGCATCCAAGCCTTCCAACACCATTGTTAGATAGAGTGCAGCCCTTGGTGGACAAAGGAAAAATCAAATGATGAAATAAATTGATTGGAACACAAATGGATGTCACCTTGGAGGTGAAGCCCTCACAGATAATGAAGATCTTTCACACCATGAGGAGATGGATTGATGAAGCCAAATCTACAACAAACACAATAACAACATAAGTCTGCTCTACAACACAATGAATGCCTTGAAATCCCTTAGCTCAATATCACAAGTTCACATTATCCATCTAGGTTTAAAATGAAGTCCTAAACATGTTTATATATGCATTCCCGCTAACATTCCTAATTCAAATTGAAAGGCTAACAAAGAGAAACCTTTTTAAAGGTCCTATGTTGACAATTTAAATTTAGATCTTGGCAAAATAGGCTTGGACTACGGCGTGGGTGCCCAAGTCCAAGGTATGATTTTTAGGTAAGCACTAGAAAACACATTGAAGACACACAAGACACAATGAAGAAAGTAAGAAGCATGCAAAACATGAAGAATATAGAGGAAGCACATAATACACGATGAAGACATGAGAACAGTCATGCAAAACATGATGAATACATTAATACAACATTTTATATATAAAATAAAATCCTAACTAAGGGGCGGAGGGGGCTCATCACCACACGCCTTTATACCACACTCAGGGGAAAACACACCAAACAAAGACCCGAATGTGAAGGGGGCTCATCGCCACACACCTTTAGACCACACCTAGGGGAAAACACACCAAACAAAGACCCGAATGTGGAGGGGCTCATCGCCACGTGCCTTTAGACCACACTTGGGGGAAGACACATAAGGAGAGCACATGGAATACATGAGCATCGCATAGCATGCCATGGACATAACTATATGTCTTATACACAATAAACACAAGTGATGGAAGGATCTTATTTCTAGGTCCCACCATCTAAAACACACTACAAATAGACCTGATGGTTGAGCTTATGCTACAAAAATCACCAAAGACATGCTTAAGGGAGGATAGCTCAAGGTCCAGCCCTACCTCGCGATGAGGACTTTGTATAAAAGGATGTGCACTAGCTCAAGAGATACACCATCCCGCCTTCCGCAGAAGGGAATTCAAAATGCTACCCCACCCGCATCATGGAGATACCTTATAGTGAAAAGGAAGCATTTGCTCAAAAGTATACAACCCCACCCACATCACGGAGATGCCTTACAGTGAAAAGGAGGTATATGCAATAGATCAATGTTTGCAAACATGCTTTGTTAGTGTCAAAATAATTAGACATATACCATTATATATGGCCCCACCTTAAGGTGGTTGATGTTGCTTACCGATATCAAGCACATTAAGGTAGAGTGAAAACACACAAGGGAACAAGAGCTCTTATAAAGCCCATGCCCCCAAAGGTGACATGTGCCACGATCGTCGAATGTTCCCATAAACACATTGATAAGATATGCTAATATAATCAAGAGATAATGTTAGAACATCTTACTCTAAGATAATAACCAAATCAAATCATGAAAGCAATGCATGTATTAGATCACATCAAGAAACCAAGGATACACTGACAGGTTCGGATCCGAGTATAGCCGTTGGGCTTATATTATAGGTATCTCAAGACCAAGTGTAACAAGGTGAGATACAAAACAATCTAAAGTGCATGGAGCAACTATATTGCAAAGGTCTGTTTGAAGAGATAAGACAACATGATATATCACAAGGAGTAATTCTACTAGTCAAGCATCAGATATATATATATCAACCTTGTCTTCATATATGGACTAGGTCTATTTTTGCTTACTTGCTAAAGGGACACACAGTCCGTATTAGTATTTGTTTGTTTTCATCATCCACTGACTAGGTAGAACCATTGAAGAAGGTAAACATTAAAAATGAGAGAGGAGAGCAAGTGCCTTACAAACACCATGTAGGAGGATGTCCCCAAGACATCAACCGCAACGCTATGCCCCTAAGACATGACACACAACAATAAAATATAGAATAGAAGGATAGAAGAATGATGAAATAAATAGAAGAATGGCCACAACAGAGGCGGTCTCCCGGTATCCTTGACCTTACAAGACTATCAAGGGTCATCCTAGGAGACCTAAACAACATATAACACAACACGGGGGAACACAACACAACACACACACACACACACATATATTTTCATTTTTTCTAAGAGGAGTTCAAACTTGCAAGCATCTTAGAGAGGTGCTCCATCAAGTGTGACAAATTTTGTGAGAAATTCATACCTGATTGATTCTTCTTTAGATGTAATGATCATACAATTCTTGTTTCTCAAGATCTTTTATGTTGAACGTCATTCATTGCTTATGAGGAGGGGAATCATTGCTATTTCCTACCGATGAAAGTCACCTTATTCTTTTCCAGTCCTTTGATTTCTTATTCTAATTTTCTTGATGGAGTCTTTCACGATGGAATGGGATGCTTTCCATCATAACAACCTTTTATTGCTTAATGTTATCCTGTCGAGGTTGCTTAAATTTCGTATCTGGTGCATCTTGGTTATCTCTCGATCCTTGAAGGGATAATGGCAGAGGAACCTTGACATAGATACCTTTTCCTCATGGATGAGGTGAGTCTTTAATCTTCTCCTTATCCACTTTTGTCATGCCAATTATTTCATCATATTCAAGATAGTTATCTTCCTGCTCTATTGTATTTTGCTCTACCATATTGTTGTTGCTATGCTTAGGAAAAGGATTAGTGAAGATCTGTAAATTATGATTCAGAGGGGCAACCTACTTATTTCCATTGTCATTCACTCTAGTTACTTGTATTATATTAGAATTGATGAGGTCTTGAATTTCATGTTTAAGACACATACATCGTTCAATGTCATATCCTATTGAGCAGTGATATTGATAGAAGACATTAGCATCAAATGATGGTCCTTGTATCATGTTACTATCAAATGGTTTCACAGGAGGAAGCTTCAAAAGATTATTGCTTACTGCTTGATTCATAATTGATTGAAGAGAGTTAGATAATGGAGTAAACTGTCGATGTTGTTGTTTGAATTGAAATGATGCCCATTTAGGATTACTAATAGCAGACACTTGTGATTGAAAATTATTTGAATGTTGTCCATTGATCTTGATGAAACTCTTGTTAGTCCTTTTAAAGTTGTTTTGAGAAGGTCCAACCATGGATTGACCAACTTGAGCCGATGAGTTTGGATTCTCATTCTGACTAGACGAAAGTTGGAAATCATGAAGAGCTATGCATAAATGTTGAAAAGAGCTATACTTCATCAAGAGGATTTTATCATAGATATTAGGTTGTAAATTCACAATGAATACCTTCTGAAGATCTTCATCTTTAATCGGGTATTGTATTTGTGGGATGAGACCTTGATATTGATTGATGAATTCCATCAATTTCTCTTTCAAACCTTGTTTACAATGAACCAAGTCAATAAAATGACTTTAGGTCCAATGTTTTCTTGGAAGTGTTGTAAGAATTTATCAACTAGTTGTGAGAAAGAGTTTATTGAATTAGGAGGTAAAGAGAAAAACCATTCCAAAGTAGTATCTTTGAGAGATTGTAGGAAAAGTTTCACTAGCAAGTCCTCTTTGAAGAAGAAATCACTACACATCACTGTGAATGCTGCCACATGAGTATTAGGATCACCTTTACCACCATACTTTTCAAAGCAAGGAGTCTCAAAATTTTCAAGCATAGGAGTTCTTAAGATTGCATAAGATAAAGGACTATGAGCATGATATGTTGGTAAAGTATGTTGGGAAGAATCAATCAAGTTTGTCACCCTTTGTTGTAAAGAGGTCATGCCTTGCAAGAGTTGGTTTAAAAGGGCATCATTCAGTAATGCGGTTTGTTGTTGAGAAGAATTAGAAGTTATGGTCATGAAATTTTGAGGTGATTGGTTGTAAGTGATAACAAAAGGTGGTTGAGAACAATTGTAAGTGAAAAGTTGGTTGAGAACAATTGTAGGTGAAAGATGGTTGAGAATAGGTCGAATGGAGAGGTAGTTGAGAGTGATTATTCATATAAGAAGTCACCCTAAGTGCTAGGTTTTGATACTCCCACAGACTTGTAATTCTGTGAATTAATGCCATTAGATACTCCCATACTAGTGGTAGCATTACTACAAGCTTGTGCATTAGTAGTGAGGATTGATGATCTGAAAGTAGACATTTTGGTAGTTGATATAGGTGCTAATACCTATGTATGATTTGGTGATGACAAATTGTTAATAGTATTTGTACAATAAGTCACTATCATAATGTTGTTATTCACTATATGGGCTAGTCCATGGAGTGTATTAACACCATCTTGTCCTTCTTTTAATAACTCTCTTAGACAATGAACAACAGGTACACCCTCTTTAGCTATCCTTTCTTTTTCCACAAATGCTTGAAAATCAGCTAGTTCTTTATCAAGTTTGTTAATTTGATCATCAGATACATGTGTTATCACATCAATAGGATCTTAAAAATCAAGAAATGTGTGTTCTTCTATTGTAATTGTAGGATGTATGATATCTTGCAATGTTTGTGTTTTACCTTTTGTAAAGTAAGTGTTAAATGGATTTTTTTTGATGTTGGTACACTGTTGCTATCAGAAGCACTAGAGCCCATTAATCTAAGACTTTTCCTTAGGGGGATGTTTCTATTAAGGCAACATGTTATACAACTCATGCAAAAGCATACAACACTCAATGCACAAACTAATAGAACAAACCAAAGGAGTAAGGTAGTTATGCTTGTTGAAATACACAATGTGTAATTGAAAAAGGTGAAAGTTTCAAAGCATGCACTATGATCTAACACTACACTTCAAATTTTAATGAATGTTGAAAAGGAGTAGCAAAATCTGAAAATGCAATTTTGTCTACAAACCCTAGTTTTTGCTAAGGCTAGGTTATATGAAAAATGCAACTTTTTAAGCAAAACTCTAGAAAATGAAATATGCAAATGCAAGATTAAAGATCATGAAATGATGAAATACTATAATTTATCTTAGATCTGATGTAAATATCAGAAAATTAAATGTTTTTATGATATGCAACACAAAATATGTAAAACTATGCATTAATGCAAGCTTAAAATGCTTATTTTTTCACATTTTTTGAATGTATGCAATATTTTTGAATGTATAATGATGAAAATGATATGAATGAATGCAAAGATTGATTACAACACTTAGCAAGATGCGAGTTCAATTAAAACACGGGTTCACCAAAATGTTATGTATGAAAAGAAGATAAGGTTGAAGTGTGGTTAAGGTAGATTTAATCAAACCCTCCTTTCATAGTAACATTCAAGGACAACAATCAAGTCGAGTCACTACAAATGGAGAGGACTCAACTACAGGTTGATTTCACTTGGGAATGATTGGAAAGATAGATTAAATTGATAGATTTATCAAACCCTAGTTCAATTAAGCCTCAAACCCTAATTATATGAAATCAGATACATACGAACAAGATATGACAAATGATCACACATGAAGACACTAAATATAGATTAGAAACATACTAGGATTCATATTTCTAGAGGCAGAAACTTTGGGTACACTGGGGTGGGCACCCTAGTCCAACAGGCCAATTTTTCTATAGATATGGAACAATGAGGTGTGTAGGACTACAACCTACTTCAGAGTTTCCAAAGATGCCAGTTGGGAGGACTACGGGGCAAGTGCCCTAGTCTAGTAGGTTAGGTTTTCTGCAATTTCTTCTCAAATCTCGAATCTTTATCCTCTGCTCAGCTTCTTTGCAACTCCACTTCGCAAGATCCCACACCTGTAACTTGCAATCACAAAGAGAGGGGTTTGGGGGTTGTGGTGTTTAGGAGCTTTCCTCGGTCAAGCCCTGGAATGACATTCAAGCCTTCCAATACCGTTGTTAGATAGAGTGCGTGTCCTTGGTGGACAAAGGAAAATCAAATGATGAAATAGATTGATTGAAGCACAAATAGATGTCACCTTGGAGGTGAAGCCCTCACAGAGAATGAAGATCTTTCACACCATGAGGAGATGGATTGATGAAGCCAAATCTGCAAAAAACAAACACAATAACAACACAAGTTTTCTTTACAACACAATGAATGTCTTGAAATCCCTTAGCTCAATATAACAAGTTCGCATTATCCATCTAGGTTTAAACTAAAGTCCTAAACATGTTTATATATGCATTCCCCTTAACATTTGTAATTCAAATTGAAAAGGCCAACAAAGGAAAACCTTTTTAAAGGTCCTATGCTGACAATTTAAATTTAGATCCCGACAAAATAGGCCTGGACTAGGGCACAGGTGCCCAAGTCTAGTGTATGATTTTAAGTCTTGATTAACATTAAATGTGGACCCCTAAGCTCCATTTGACATGGGTTTTGGAGGAAATTGCTCTGGGATAAGTTTTAAACATGCGTGATTAAATTAAGGGGACTTGGGTGATCCCACAATAGTGGGTTACACTTTTTGGCCAAACTTGACGTTGAAATGAACATTTTGAACTAAATCTTCACTTTCAGACACCTATAGCTGCTAAACCATGAGGAATTTGAAGATGATGCAAACTAGTGATTTCTGATATTTTGTCTGTAGATTCTAAATATATATTTTAAAATTTTTTTGGAATCAAATTGCATTTCTTTTTCCATCTCCTTCAATAACTAGTTTTTAATAGTAAACACTAATTTTAAAGAGTGATGTGTACTATAAGCCACATAACTTTTTTTCTATGAAGGATAAAATTCTATTTTTTTTGAATTTAGATTTGTAACTACAATAAATAGATGATGCATTTGGTTTCATAATGTTTTATTGAATTTTTTTTTAATTGAGTTTTGAAGTCAAACCAATTACAATTTAGACATAGGTGTACTATAAAGAGCATAACTTTTTTGTATGTATCAGAATTCATTTTTTTTTGTTGGAATAAGGACATCAATACCTAGAGGACATGCATTTTTTAGAATTTTTTTTCTCTATTTTCCTATTTTTTCGTATGTGTGAAACAAAGACCTTGCTGTTCATTGAAAAACCTACATTCACAAGAAATAAAAAATAAATATAATAATCAAATTAAATATATTTAAAATTATACTTTTTGGGAAGCTTATAATTAGGACTACATACTTACAAAACATAAATTTTAAATGAATTCATTTTATCCCCCAAAAGGTAAATCAAAAGTGGGTTTTTATTAGCATTTTGATAGGTGTAGAGGAGACTCCATTATAGGTATGGTTTAAAACTAGCGGGGTTCTATCCAAGGGGGTTTGATCAAACCCTCTTTAATTAAAATCCTTTAAATGGAACCTTTCAAAGCTTAAATCATTATATTTTCTAAAAATATATGATTTTAGCAAAAATCGAGATGTCCCAGAAAGTGTAACCCATTATTGTGGCAGCACCCACCTAGGAGCTAAACTAGGAGGTAAAAAATCCTAGGGAAACTTTTTATGACATAATATATATAAACAAATATCAAATGACTTTAATGGTTATAAACCCTAACCACTAAGATCACAAATGTGATGGAGAAAAACCAGAGCCTATAACTCGATCCAAACCAACTTTGGTAGGAAATAAGGTTAAAAACCTCTAAGAAATAGCTGTGGCCTAGCAAAACAAGGGACAAAATGCCAAACAACTATACATTGACCCAAAATTACCATGAATCTAATTTGGAGAGGAGAATCCATAGGTTTCACACCCAAATAAAACCTAGAATCACGACAAAAATCTAAATGATTATCAAAATTTTATCCAAATCTAAAAAATGATTTTTCAAAAAAAAATTATTGTTCAAACCCAATAAATCCGTATAGGTACAAATTTTCGTATAAGGTCATACGATCATATAATATAGGGGTACATGACGCTAAGTTTTTTTGTAAAAAATGTTTGTGTCAGAATTTGACAAAATGATAGGCTATCTTTAGTTCCTTAGGCCTTCTAGACTCAATGGTGAGGTATGTTTTGCTCCATGAGATACTTTTGATAGGGCTATGCGCATGAATCACTCAAAAGGCAAAGGTTTTTGCAATTATTGGATTTGAAACCATGTTGGAATTGGTAAGATTAGAATGCAAACACTAGGATAGCTTCCACAAACAATATGAGAGCATAAAATTCAAATAACTATTATCAAAAGTGAATGAGATTTACAATGAGGACCCTTGCATATAAAGGCAATGAAAAGGAGGTAGGAAGGTAAGACTAAATGTCTAACTACCCCTCCAAATGTGAAACACATGTTAGCTCACTTGAGACAAGTGTGAGGGCATGTGCCAACTCTCTATGAGGTGAGACAAATAAGAGAATAACCTCTAAGTAAACTTAAGCTAAGTGTGAATGGGTCAACCTAGAAAAGGTGATTATCTAACTAGATGTAAAATGACCCTATTTACACTAACATGTGCTACATATGAAAGAGGGAAATTGCCTTTGGAGTATTCATTAGAAACCTTTCTTCTAATGTCGATAGGCCATCTTTTCTCATTATGTCAAGCATATCTATCAACATGGCGAACCCAATCTCTAAAATACCATTTCCTTTTTTAGCTACAATAATAATTACCTTATGAAAAACACCTTCTTTTTGAGATATCCCTACCAAAATATCAAATATATCAAACCAATGCTTTAGAGGAATACAACCTTAGCTAACATGGACCTTAGTGATTGCTAACTCTTGTTCTTCTCTTGTGCTACTTGACTTTCTCATTAAGAGAACAATCCTTGTTGAGACCCTCAAACAAGTGCTTGTTGATCCATGGATATATACATTTCCCCTCTGAAGATTCAAACTTTTTATATCAAAAACTCCTCCTTTGAACTCCCTACTATTTTCACTTCTCTCTTTTAAGACAAATTTAGATAAAGGACATCCTGTTGATAACTGAGAGGGGGGGGGGGTGAATCAGTTATCCTAATTATTTCTGCTTTGTGAACTTTATTAACAATCAATGTAATATTAAACCAAATGAGCAAACATAATCATGAAATGGAAATACACATGACACAGTATTTTTGATGTGGAAACCTTGTTAAGGGAGAAAACCATGGGGTGATTAACCCAAGATTGTATTCTTTGTTAGAAGAATGGAAATACAAAATGGCACTTGCCAATTAGGGCTCACTGCCCGAGCACACTGCTCACAAGGAGGCACACTGCCTACAAAGAGACACACTGTCTACAAAAGAGTGTTATACAATACTTGAACTGATTGGTAGCATCCACATATGTTGGAGTTCAGTTCCGGTTAGGTTCAGTATATTGATCTGTTGCACTTCATCTTTCTTCTCTTATGCCTCTTTCCTTTCACATATCAGACCTTCCTTATTGTTTCTACTCTACTCTGCTTTTATTCGCACATCATATCTCACCAAAAAACACCTCTCACAACTAGTTCCATCCTATATATATATCTGCACAAGTGATTTCATTATCTTCCTAGTCGGCACCCAGAACAGTTAATCTTTTCACAAACTCTGTTCTGTCGGTTGAATCCTTGCACATCAAGTAATGCGGATCAAGTATATGCTTGTAGAAATCATTAATCATGTCGGCCAAACATGATTCATGCCTTCATAACCTTTACCATCATCAGTGACACATCCGGAAAGTAGTCTGATGTTCTGTCAGTCAGTTCTTCCTCTGTTCACACTATCACTCAGGAATCCGGTACTCAACTATTCATATCTTTTTCCTTGTCCATCACCGGAGGCTAAGTCCTTGGAATCTATTACTCAAGGTAGTCCTCTTGACTTTTCCAAATCCACACTTCACCAAGATACTTCCTCTAAGAGATCCTGACCTGTCTGTCGGACCTTGCCACAAGCTCTGTTCTTGTTTACCGGACCTCAACAATCTTCATTCTGACTTCCGGTAGAGACACACCATGTCCTACATGTTGGTGCCTAAATTCACTGTCAGTTAATTTAGCAATTTTCATGCAGGTACCATCCCAAAAAATCCAAAAAAGGTTCTAAGTTTTGGCACCCCTTCAGTGTTTTTCAGCATCTGCATCTCATTTCTTGAGGAGGGGTCTTCGTGTTTTCTCCATCGGCATGGGTTCGTTTTTGTGTCTTCAACATTTTGGTTTGAACTTGAACCCTTTTTTCTATAAGTTCAATGGTTTAGCGGTTCATGGTTCATTTCTCTTCTAGCGGTTCATATTATGCATTTGCCTTGCGCAAATATTGTATCGTTGAACCTCTCGCTTGAACCCTTTTCTCAACGGTTCAAGGTTCAATAGTTCGATGCTTTGAGTTTTTTGCTCTCGGCCGGAGTGTTTTGCAGATGGAGTATTATTTTTGATGTTTGAACCTCAGTGTTGAACCGGTTCGTGGTTCGACGGTTCAACAGTTCAGCGCTTTGTGTTTTTGGTGTTCATCGGTGTAATACTCTTCATCAGCAGGGGAATTTCATGCTAGGCCGACAGTTGGGAGTCTGGCCGATGGTGAGGTTGGTGTTTGACATATCAGGGTGATGAGGGAGTGTGTCTTGGAGACGGAAAGACCGTCGGTGGGACTGTTGCTATCAGCAGAGGGGTTTTGGCCTCTGCCAATATCATTACTCGGGCTGATGGGGATTTGGGCATATGTGTGGTCGCCAGGACTTTGATCTATCGGCGTAGTAATTTGTGGTCTTCCCGATAATTTTTGGTCATACCGATGGAGGAGGGTGGATTGGTAACCACTAATGTAGTGTGTTTTGGTGGCCATCGAGGAGACGTGTATGGTCAGTGGGAGTCTGGGAAGTTAGCCCGATGGTCTTTCTCTGGCCGATGACAAGGAATATAGTGTAAGCGTTGGTGTGACTTTTGCCTATTGGCGAGGAGGCTTTTTGGTTGGCCGATGGTAGTAGTCTGGCCGACAGAGGATTGCGGTGGCTTCATCGGTGTAACTGATGAGATCAGCGAAGGTTTGGAGGGTCAGCCCGACGGTCTTTCTCTGGCCGATGAAGGGGAATGCGAAGGTAGCGGTTGGCGAGACCGTTGAGATCCATGAGAGATTTGTGGGGTGAGCCGATGGCCTAGGTCTGGGCGATGGGCTTTGGGCTGAGAGGCGTGTGTCGAGTGTGGCAAAAGCGCTTGACGCTTATTATGTTTGTGGCCCCGTTTATAAACTGCTGAAGGAGTCTCCGCGGCACCAATGTGGGATTAATTTCCCTGCACATTTGAAACTTCAGAAAATGCATTTTAGCTGGGAATTTCTTTTTGAACGCAGCGACAGTTTTCACGCGGCCGCAGGTGGTTGAGCCATCAATGGTGACTATAGCAGGGGTAAGAGAAATGGTACACATGATCAGGTGGCCCGATTTATGGAGGAAGACTTCCTGATGGCGGCGCAGGGCTCGAGGCCACCATTGTCTACTTTCTGTCTCTACAGCAATAACTTCTGAGCGCCATTCCTTCTGTGGGATCTGTATCTGGCAGTTTTTTGTAATAGCCATGTAATTAATTGCTGTGAGGTACACTTTCTGGCCAATATAGGCAGACTGTGTTACCATTTTTGAGGTTGTTGAAAGTTGAACATTTGGCTCTGTAATACAATACAGCTGATTTGGTTGCTCTGTACAGCAAAACCTGTGAGTTTATGTATCTCTTGTTGTACATTTTTGCATGAATCCACTGATTTCATGGTTAATTTTATATGAGAAATGCTATGTTAGCATGTGTTTTGTTAATTCTGTCTCCAGTATTGCATGTATCTTTCTTCTGAGTCTGGATATTTAAGCAATGTTTGAGACTCTAGAACATAGAATTCCTGTGTTGAATGTCTGATCTCTTAACTTCTGCTCAAGGGGTAGATTAAATTGTTCTCAGATTGAACATTGGGAAGGGTACACTACAGTAGGGATGCCATAAGTATAGATAGCTTAACACTCTGTATTGGGAGATATCTGTAAGGCAGGTATCATATGTGTCCCCCTGAAATCCAGTTTTAGTTGTTCATGCATATCATTCACAAGTGTATGTCTACTGACTCCAGGCCCTGGATAGGCACCAATCTTGCTTTGTGTTTGTGTTACAACATGTCCAGCTTTGCATCCAAACTTAAAATCAAAATCAAAATCTAAAACAACCTTTAGGACATTAGAATTAGTTTTAGGATCCTTAGTCCTCTGTCTACAACTGCAAATAGGCCCAAAGCTAGCCCCTTTGCTCTTATCTTTCAGTTTTGGTCTACTTACAGGAGGACTTATCTACTTTCTGTCAGCATCCCAGCCTTTGTATGTATATCCTCATGGATGTTGAGTAGGGAATACCCCCCTAGGTTTTACAGAGCCTGAAGAAGAAGAGGAGATAAATAGAGTCTATCTCCTACACTGTTGGCCCCTGGCCCAGAGATCCTATTGATCATTGATGGTTACCTTGTAGGGAAATCTGGGAATAAGCATCCAGTCTGGGAAAAAACCAACACTACAGATGTGTGGGATGAACTTTTTTGCCATCAATGACAACAATTATGAATCCATATAGTGTCTCTTGCCAACAATCTCTCCCTTTGGCATTGATGGCAACACTTAGTGAAAAATGACTAAGTGTTTACACTATGCTCCCCCTTGGCTGATGCTCTATCTTTATATACATTTTCCTTAGCTCCTCCTTAGTTGGATTCCTCATTTTTCACTACTCCTCACTCCCCCTTTGACATCAATGGCAAAGGGTAGGGTCCGCATACCAAAATTATCAAAAATTTAACTATATTTAGCTGCATAAGTATATATATACAAGTTGTACTTACATATACTTAAGTATGTCTGAAAAAGTGTTCTTCAATTGTACAACTTCTGTCGCCCAACTCTGCTTCATCCTGTCCAAAATTGAGATATGCCCACTCAACAGGAATGCAAACGCATCTGCCCTTTTTAGATCTGTCAGATCATTTGTCTGGGCTGTGATTTGAGCTTCACTTATGGCCTCATGCATGGCCTCTAACTTAGGGATAATAATCCTTCTAAGTTCACTCATCCGGTTAATTATGTTCTTTCTTTCCTTCTCAAAATTCTTTATTGCATTTGTGATTGCAATAGTCTGACATTCTTGATTTATTATGGAGGATGAAAGAGGATCAAAACTTTGAGACAAGCTTAGTAGTTTGTCCTCTTGCTCTTTTATTTTCTTCTCAATCTCCACTGTTACCTTGGACTAGGAGATACAAAATTTGTATATTTCACTGCCATCCTTAAGAGATTTTCTAAGCTCTTTATCCCAATGTTCATGTTTCTCTTATCATTAATGATCAAACCCTGTACCTCAGAGAACCTTTTATCCAAAAACTCCTTCCGGACCTTTTCTTCAGCTGATTTTTCTAGAGAATCAAAATGTGTACTAACACTGTTGACTAAGGTTTTGAGATTACCGAAAGAGGAGGCTGTGGGACCCTTCTGAAAAGATGGCATGATCTTTTCCAGCACTCTGGATGCTACCTCCATAAGCTCACAGTCTTCCATGTGAGATTTCAGTAGTTTCTCTTTGACTTTCTCATTTGCAAATGAGGCTAGTTTCATTGTTTGAACTGGTGACAAAGAGTTAAAATCTAATGGTCCTTTTAGTAGGTCCGGTTCATCAATTTCTATAGTGGCTTTTGTCAAGAATTCTTGAATAGTTTGTGCAGTGTCTCTTACCGGAGATAGATGTTTCTTCTCTTCTTCAACCTTGGAGCTGTCCTTTGGAGTTTTCTTTCCTCCTACATTCTCACCACTAGTAGTTGTGGTCTTTTTTGTTGAGGTCTTCGCACTGTCATCTTCTTTTTCTTTTACCTCTGCTTCTTTCTCCTGTGATTTTTCTTCTCCTTTAGATCTAGAGACTGTAGGGGAAACCGGAGGAGAAATGTTAGTCTGTTCGGGGCCCACCTCTTCTGACATTTTCTCAGGAGTTTCTTCTGCAACATTTGTGGTGGAGGGGTCAGTACCCAAGTCCTCTATGATAGGAAGATTAAATCTTTTGAAGGTTTTTCAGAGAATCTCTTCAGTGTCCTTGGCTACCTTGTCGGTCTCACCAAGCATAAGCTAATTCATCCTTGCTTTGCTCCTGAATTCATCCTTGCAGTCTTTGAATACCATGTTCATTGTCTTGGGATCAATTGAAGGATATAGCTGAATAGCTATCTGTTCCTGAATCTCAATGTCTTTTGCCATGGCATTGTTCTTTCTTATTCTAACTCCTTTTCTAGGCTTTTAGGAATTAGAGATATAATCTCAATGAAAGCCTTATTGTATATATTCAGATACTTGATTGTAGCTTCCTGCAGGATCTTTTGATTAGCCTCATTGTAATCATCATAGAATTTGGCCATTGGTTGAAGGTTTCCATCCACAGTGACTGATTTGATTACACTTTTTAGAGACAGGGTGGGCTTTTCAACAAATTCCTCTGCCATTTCTTCCTTGTCTTGGCCTGTGGAGAGTTTACTGGATCCTTTCTTCTTCTGCTTCTTTATTTCCTTTACCCCCTCATCTGATTTGGTTTCCTCTTCATCTCTTTGACTTGCATAAGCCCTTGTGGCTTTTGTCTTGGATCTTTTCTCTCTTTTGTCGGATGCCTGGACTTCTGATTTTGAGCTTTTGGCTATGACAGGTGCAGATCTTTTTGATGATCTGGTCCGAGTTGAAGTTTCTACCGGAGTACTTTTCTTGCTTCCCTTTTCTGCCTCTTTCTTCTCTTCCTCAGCTTTTTGTCTCTTTTCTTGGTTGGCATCAAGTGCCTCCTTTGAGATGCCAAGACCTTGGGTAATATGTTCTACTTCTTTTCTCACCTTTCTTTTCATCTCTAGTTCTCTGAGTTCCACATGAATTTTTACACTCAGCTCCTCAAAGGTTCCAAACCTCTCTACCTTTGGATATTTAGGCTGGCTTAGCATGTGTTGAACATGCAGCTCCACAATCTGTTCATCAACTTCATACCCCATGGGCATGATCCAGACTATCCTTGGTTCTACTGCCTCCATTAGGCACTGATCAGTTTCTACCATAAAACAGACTGTGTCTTTGTATTTCTCAACAAGAGACTGGGGAAGCCTTTCTCTTGCTTGCATCATGTTCTGAAAGTTCTTGAAGTATCCCCACAGAGCTGTATTTTGTGCATTGTTATCACCAAGTCCATGTAAGTAATCTCTGATTTGGATGGCTACTGGCCTATCACTCTCCCATACCCAGCCACTAGATCCAGGAAGCTCATTCATAAAGTAGAAGAATAAGGACAATATTAATCCACCATACTTGAATGAATTCTTTTTGTCTTTCTTGATTTTTTGTAGATTCTCCAAGAGTTGGTTCAGGAGAAGCTGACAAAGATCATAGTCTGCATCCTTTCTTAACATTTCATAAGCTGTGTAGATGGCAGTTCCAGTTACAGAATTCTCTCTGCTAGAATGATATATCTTATATCCAATGATCATAGAAGCGAACTTGACATCCGGATCAGTGATGTCATCTACTGTCATTGCTCTTTTGTCAAACTTAGATCCGGTAGCCTCACTCGTAGTTTGGTTCTTTACAGATTTAAGAACAGGAATCCCACCAGATGAGTGTAGTCCGTTAACTGCCCTGATGGCATCTTTAGTGATCTTGAATGGTCCATTTAACCACATGAAATTGTCATGTATTCTGCTCAAAATGTACCTAACCCATTCATCCTCCGTAAAATAGGGGAAATGTATGTATTGTGCAAAATGCTTTTTCTGGAGGCCTATGTATTGGGGTTTGAGCTCAAATGGATCATCTAACAGTTGTTTGTGATAGATATCTCTTAGTTTGAATTCCCCAAACTCTTCAACATTTGCATGTATATAAACCCTAATATCTTCGGTGTGCAAAACACCATGCGGAACACTGGAAAATGCACCTAGGGGGTCTACCTCCAAGGATTTGTATGGATGTTTCTTAAATGTAGGGTGAGGTCTATCAGAAATCTTTACAATATTTAGAGTACCCATTATCAAGAGATTTGCAGTGAGATATTTGAAAACAGAAAATACCTTTTGCGCCTATCAGTTTCACGGAGTTGGTTGGATTGATCTCTAGAAGTAGTGACTTCTGCAAGTGATCTTCGATGAACTTGAGGAATTTCGTTGCAGAGCTCCGCTTTTCGTTTCTTCTTCACATGTGAGTGTATAAGTGTGTAAATGACAGACAAATGAACTCTTTTATTCCAAGAAGCCCTAATTTTCATCCAGCAATAAATGTGCAACCTAGTTCATTTCGGTTTGCCTTGTTTTCCTTGTTCAAGGAGGAAGAAACTCATCCAGATCATTATGATTCCGTTGTGATTGATGTTAGTGATGAATCATCATATCCACTTGTCCTTCTGATCATCTTATGTATCCGCAGATCAGGCTGTATCAATTTGGATTCATACCGGGCCAATCTTGTGAGAAACCTGTTTTACCGGAAGACTTGCTTAACCGGACCAATTTTGAAGGAATTGAACTTTTTAAATTTTCTTGCGAATCTCTCAGATCTTTACCTGACCTTCTTTACATGTTTCTCTAGAAACCATTTGATCTGCAGCTTCACATGTGCCAATTTCAGGCACCAATTGACTGGCTGGGGGAACAAGTTTTTTCTTTGTGTCTCCCCCTGAGCCAGAGCTCATCTCTTAATTTCCAGAAGGAATATCAGCACCAGAGTCTGGTGCGGAACCATCCTCTATATTCTCTATACTCTTCTTTACCCAAATCTTGTTCATCTCACTTTTAACTTCATCCGCATTCACCTTTTGTTTCCCCTTATCTTGATTCTGTCTTTGATATACCGGACCTCTTTTGTCCTGATTCTTGCTTCTATAGAATTTTGCAATATGACTGGATCTATTGCAAATTTGACAAACAACATTTCTTTGCATATTGGATTGATATCCTCTTGATCTGCATTGATTAGCCATATGACCTATTCTATTGCATGCAAATCATCTACCATTGAATGATTTGTTCATTTGCATAATTCTGCATTCATGAGATTTGTGACCATACCTTTTGTAGTTAAAACACTGTTCGGAGAAGGATGAATTAGTCTGATTCATTCTCTTTCTGCACTGATTAACTTTGTGACCAAAGTGATTGCAATTGTGGCAGTGTCCATTGAAGGATGGATATCTTTGAGCATTAGGCTGTCTTACCAGAGGTCTTCTAGGCCTGTTCCATGGATTTTCTGATCCAAAACTCTTCTGACCGGATCCAGAGCTTTTTCCTTTCTCATATCCCAAACCACACTTGTCATCTACCTTCTTTTGACTTCCAAGAAGAACTTCAAGTTGAGCAGAACTTATTTTGAATTTCTCTTTATACTCATTTGCTGTTTGAAGATCCCTTTTGAGAGAGACAATTTGATTCTCAAGTTTTTCTTCATTAGCTTTAGCATCTTCAAGATTAGATTCAAGATGTCTGATAATTCTATCCATCTGGTGGCAATCTTCTGATTTCTCCTTGAGAGATTGTCTTAGATTATCTTCAGTTTTTCTTTTCTCTTCAACTTCTTGGGTAAACTTCATGACTCCTGATTCCATTTCATGTCTTACCATAATGATTTCTTTTGATAACTTTTCACACAACTCAATTTTTTCCTTCAGCTCTTCATTTGCATTATTTGCTTCACCTTGTCTTGCCAATTGCTAAAGCAACTCCTTTCTCTTTTTCACAGAGAGACTTAATTTGTCTTTTAGTTCTCTCATGAAATCATAATCCTGTTTGAGCCTTTCCTTTAATTCATTGACTTTAGAGTTTGACTGTTCAAGATCATCAAGGGCAGTCTTGAGTTGCTCCCTTAAACCATATGCATCCATTTGAATTCCCAGATCTTCCTCAAGCTGTTAGGCTCTGTTTAGGAGGAACTTGGCTCTGATACCAATTTTTGATAACTGAGAGGGGGGGTGAATCAGTTATCCTAATTATTTATGCTTTGTGAACTTTATTAACAATCAATGTAATATTAAACCAAATGAGCAAGCATAATCATGAAATAGAAATACACATGACACAGTATTTTTGACGTGGAAACCCTGTTAAGGGAGAAAACCACGGGGTGATTAACCCAAGATTGTATTCTTTGTTAGAAGAATGGAAATACAAAATGGCACTTGCCAATTAGGGCTCACTGCTCGAGCACACTGCTCACAAGGAGGCACACTGCCTACAAAGAGACACACTGTCTACAAAAGAGTGTTATACAATACTTGAACTGATTGGTAGCATCCACATATGCTGGAGTTCAGTTCCGGTTAGGTTCAGTATACTGATCTGCTGCATTTCATCTTTCTTCTCTTATGCCTCTTTCCTTTCACATACCAGACCTTCCTTATTGTTTCTACTCTGCTATGCTTTTATTCACACATCATATCTCACCAAAAAACACCTTTCACAACTAGATCCATCCTATATATATATCCGCACAAGTGATTTCATTATCTTCCTAGTCGGCACCCGAAACAGTTAATCTTTTCACAAACTCTGTTCTGTCGGCTGAATCCTTCCACATCAAGTAATACGGATCAAGTATATGCTTGTAGAAATCATTAATCATGTCGGCCAAACATGATTCATGCCTTCATAACCTTTACCATCATCAGTGACACATCTGGAAAGTAGTTTGATGTTCTGTCAGTCAGTTCTTCCTCTGTTCACACTGTCACTCAAGAATCCGGTACTCAACTATTCATATCTTTTTCCTTGTCCAGTGCCGAAGGCTAAGTCCTTGGAATCTATTACTCAAGGTAGTCCTCTTGACTTTCCCAAATCCGCACTTCACCAAGATACTTCCTCTGAGAGATCTGGACCTGTCTGTTGGACCTTGCCACAAGCTCTGTTCTTGTTTACCGGACCTCAACAATCTTCATTCTGACTTCCGGTAGAGACACACCATGTCCTGCGGATGTATGGGATGAACTTTGTTGCCATCAATGACAACAATCAGAAATCCATATAGTGTCTCTTGCCAACACATCCAAATAACCTTTTTCTTGTGAAAACATGAGAGCTTCCTCCTCTTATATGATGCAAGCATTCTTGTGGAAAATCTTCACTTTCCTTTCCATGTCACTTTTCTTTCTACAACTATGTGTAGTCAAGTCACTCATGATTCCATGTTGCTTTTCACACTAATACTATTGTCATCTCTATAATATCTTCTAAAACTACCAAGTATAGCCACATCATCTTTACTCTTACTACCCATAATCAAATATTGCCTTGTCATCTTTATAGTGTACTTGAAGTGATTTAAAAAATAAATGGAGCTCCTTTGTTGAGAATTAATTTCCTTATTCAATAAAGAACTCAAAACCATTTAGTACTTCTTGGAATAATGCACCCACTTTTCCCATTCTTCATCAGTAGGCTAGTCAACATTTATAATTATTTTTTACTTTATTCATATTGGTTTCATAATTGGTGTCTAACATTCCTATTCACGCTACTATGACATATACCTTAGCACAATCATGGGCCACTAGGATGAATATATGCTACTTACTATTCATGGTAGACACCAAATCCTCACTTGTAATACCATCAGGCAAAAAAATGTTAGGAAAAGGGAGTGTTGTACACCTTGCATAAAAACAAAATATCTTAATTATGTAAAATAAATATTTATTTGTGGTGTATCTTAGGGGATGTGTTTAGCCACATTAAATATTTGTTTGAGTCCACTTGTAAAGTTGTATGTAACATTAGGTTAGTTATTTTATGTGTGGGAGACATAATAATTAATTAATATTTGAAAAACTTAGTAGAATAAAGTGAAAACTTAGTAGAAAGAATTAAATGAGGGTCAATAGTTTTGTGTACTCATGGTTTTAAGACACATGGTTTTCCCAATACCACAAGTTGTATTTGTGTAAGCTTGAGTCTATAAAATCAAGCACATGGTTAGTGGTTTAGGTTGGTTAGTTGAGTTGGTTTTCATTGTATTGAGTTTCTC
The DNA here is from genome assembly GCA_027924645.1 of Cunninghamia lanceolata. Taxonomy (NCBI): domain Eukaryota; kingdom Viridiplantae; phylum Streptophyta; class Pinopsida; order Cupressales; family Cupressaceae; genus Cunninghamia; species Cunninghamia lanceolata. Next base: position 4,816,938 of record BSBN01000749.1, on the reverse strand, counting down.
TTGTGAGTGCATATGTGAAACATGGCATGGGATGTGTGGTTACATGCTTGGACACATGGATGATGCATTGGAAGAGTTTGATGTTTCAAAAGTATTCATGAGACTTTTTTAAGTACATTTTAATGTTTTATTGCTGAATAATACATAGAGTATGGATGCTTTTGGAGGCTAGGTTTTTTCCCTCTTGAGGGTTTTCCCAGGATATATCTTGTGTCACCTTGTGGTATGATTGTCTATTCTTTTGGCATGGTGGATTCTGGTTTATCATGATTAATATTTTTTTTCATTTTTATCTCTCATGGGGTTATGTGGAAATGTTCTTTATTATTGTACCTTTTCCTTTCAAGTGGTATTAGAGCCTAGTTGCTAGGTTGTGGGAGGAGATCTCCTATGTTTTATAACCCTTGAAATGAGTAGATTGTTGTGCATAGTGAATCCATGATCTTGTAGGATGAGAATGAAGGAATTTTCACGGTCACAAGTGTGTTCAATAGACTTGGGTTGTTGTAGATCTAGGGTTTGATGGGAATTCGACAGATGAGTTTTTTTGAGGGCTCTTTGTGTGGGGGTTTTGGAGGTGAGATTTTGAAAGTGGCCTCATGAGAAAAAATAGACCTCACCATTGAGTCCAAAAGGCCCAAAAACATACGGATCCATATATAAAATGATATATTTTGGAAATAATTTTTTTGAGTATTTTTCAAGCCCTAGGGGAATCTTGGTAGGGAATATTTTGTATGATCGTACGAAATCCATATGGTTGTATTGTGTGCTAGACAATATTCCCCATGCGTTGTGTTTTCCTAGGCCACCCGTCTGCAGAAATATATATTTTTAAAATAAATCTAGAAAATTAAAATTTGTAGAGGTTTATTTGAATTTTTTTTTTGAAATGGTCATCCAAGGGGGTGTGTACCCTTGGTCACCTGGGTGATTAGCGCCTAGGCCTAAGGGGCTGGTGGCTTGGGGGCTCAGCCCATTGGTCATGCCTAGCCTAAGGGCCTAGACCCCCTCAGGTGGTGGGTGGGCCGCACCATCAGTACACAATCGCCCTCTGCAACTGCCACCGGTGCCCACGATCAGAGAACCACTAGCACTGACAGAGCAACCTAGGAACCACTAGTTCACCACCTTCTTTTGACCCTCTAAGCCTATTGGAGGAGTATTTTTTGAGGGGCATAACTTCTTCATATGCTATCAAATTTTTAACTTATTATAGGTGTTGGAAATGTCTCTTCGAGTACTATGTAGTGGTATAGGTTTGGTAATCATATTTTTCTATTTGTGTCAAAATTTGGTGCCTGAAGTTGGCATTTATTTGAAATGGTAAAATAGTGACAACTTTTGCATACAAAATTAGATTTTGGATTTTGAATAGGCATTGGAGAAAATTTTACAAAGTACTACATAGTGGATTGAGTATATTTTCAGTTTGATGTATAGAGAGTGGTTTGTACTTGCTTGAGAACTTGTGGGAGCTTGAGATTTGGGGTGTGATTGTGAGAGAATTCGAATGAATCTTTGGGCATAAACTTGTGGAAGTGCATTTTTTATGAGACTAATATGATGGTATAGCAGGTTATCAAATTTGATGCTTCTTGATATAAGTTTACAAGTGTTTTCAAAGTTTGGACTTTGATTACTACAACAAATCCCTATGATTAGCTCCCTTTTTTGCTCCATTTTTTATTTCCATCCACTGTTTTAATGTATTTTTCTCTAATTTTTTGAAAAAGTCGGCGCTATTTATTGGGATGGCGTTATTTTTGGCATTTTTTACACCGATCAGAACAAGTAGGCGCTAAATTAGGTACAAATTAGTACCTAATTTAGTGCCTAATTTAGCGCTTGCTTTAGCACCTAATTTAGCACTAATTAGGGTTACTTGGGTTTAGGGTTTATGGTTTTGGGGTTAGGGGTTAAGGTTTAGAGGTTTAGGGTTTAGAGTTTAGAGAGAGATAGAAGACCAATAGGGAGATATAGAGGAGACCGAGGGGAGAGATAGGGAGATAGAGAGTGAGGGACATGGCCAAAGACATAGGGAGAGAGATTGAGAGGTAGAGGGACAAAGGTGATAGGGAGAGAGGGGAGAGATAGGCAGATAGAGGTTTAGGGTTTAGGGGTTAGGGGCATTATTTAGGGTTTAGGGTTTATTGTTTAGGGATTAGGGTTTCAAGTTTAGAGGTTTAGGGTTTAGGGTTTATAGAGAGAAAAGAATGATAAGGAGATATAGAGGAGACTGTGGAGAGAGATAGGGGGATAAAGAGTGAGGCACATGGCCAGGGACATAGGGAGAGAGATTGAGAGGTAGAGGGATGATGGAGATAGGGAGATAGGGGAGAGATAGGGAGATAGAGATTTAGAGTTGCTTGGATTTAGGGTTTAGGGGTTTAGGGTTACTCAGGTTTGGAGATAGCTAGATAGAGAGAGAGAGGAGACAGATAGGGAGAGATAGAGGAGATAGAGGGGAGAGATAGGGAGATAGAGAGTGAGTGAGATATCTAGAGAGACATGGAGAAGGATTGAGAGGTAGAGGGATGATAGAGATAGGGAGATAGGGGTTTAGGGGTTAGGGGTTAAGGTTTAGGAGCATTATTTAGGGTTTAGAGAGAGGACCAATAGGGAGATATAGAGAGTGAGGTACATGGCAAGAGACATAGGAAGAGATAGGGATATGGAGAGTGAGGAACATGGCTAGAGACATAGGGAGAGAGATTGAGAGGTAGAGGAACGATAGAGATATGGAGATAGGGAGATAGAGGTTTAGGGTTGCTTGGGTTTAGTGTTTAGGGTTTAGGGGTTTAGGATTTAGGGGTTTAGGGTTTCTCAGGTTTAGGGTTTAGGGGTTAGGGCTCAGGGCTTAGGGGCATTATTTAGGGTTTATGTTTTAGGGGTTAGGGTTTAGGGTTTAGGGGCATTACTTAAGGTTTAGAGGTTTGGGGGCATTATTCAGGGTTTACAGTTGCATGTCAAAATAACTCTCTCTCTCTCTCTCTAAATCCCTCAACCCTAAATAATGCCCTTAATCTCTAACCCCTAACCCCTAACCCATAACCCATAAACCCTAAATCTAAGCAACCCTAAACCTCCATCTCCCTTCCTCTCTCTGTCTCTCTCTCTCTCCCTTATCATAAAGCAAATGGAAACAAGAAAACTAGGACATGAAAAGAGGGATGAGGATATAAATTGGCAAGATGAAATGGAAACAAGATAAAACTAAAGTTCAATGGATGGGAAGAATGATGAGAGGAGAGGTGGAAATTAGTAAAATAGGGAAAAATTAGTGGGATCTAAAGGGAAATTGTAAAGGAAAAGGAAAACTAGGAAATCTAGGAAAAGGATTTAAATAGGGGAGAGAGAGAGAGAGAGAGAGAGAGAGAGAGAGAGAGAGAGAGAGAGAGAGAGAGAGAGAGAGAGAGAGAGAGAGAGAGAGAGAGAGAGAGAGAGAGAGAGAGAGAGAGAGAGAGAGAGAGAGAGAGAGAGAGAGAGAGAGAGAGAGAGAGAGAGAGAGAGAGAGAGAGAGAGAGAGAGAGAGAGAGAGAGAGAGAGAGAGAGAGAGAGAGAGAGAGAGAGAGAGAGAGAGAGAGAGAGAGAGAGAGAGAGAGAGAGAGAGATGCTTTGGGTTAGGGGTCAGGGTTTAGGGGTATTATTTAGCATTTATGAGTTTAGCATTGCTCAAGTTTAGGGTTTAGAGTTTAGGGTTTAGGGTTGCTTGGGTTTAGGGTTTAAAGAGAGATAGAGAGAGGGGACTAATAGAGATTGAGAGAGATAGAGGAGATATAGGGGAGAGATAGGGAGATAGAGAGTGAGAGACATGTCCAGAGACATATTGAGAGGTAGAGGGATGATAGAGATAGGGAGATAAGGAGAGATAGAGATATAGAGGTTTGGGGTTGCTTGGGTTTAGGGGCATTATTTAGGGTTTAGGGTTTAGGGTTTTGGGGTTAGGGGTTAAGGTTTAGGGTTTAGGGTTTAGAGAGAGATAAAGGACCAATAGGGAGATATAGAGGAGAGCGAGGGGAGAGATAGGGGGATAGAGAGTGAGGGACATAGCTAGAGACATAGGGAGAGGGATTGAGAGGTAGAGGGACAAAGGTGATAGGGAGATAGGGAGATAGAGGTTTAGGGTTACTTGGGTTTAGGGTTTAGGGGTTAGGGGCATTATTTAGGGTTTAGCATTTATTGTTTAGGGGTTAGGGGTTCAAGTTTAGAGGTTTAAGGTTTATAGAGAGAGATGAATGATAGGGAGATATAGAGGATATTGAGGAGAGAGATAGGGAGATAGAGAGTGATGCACATGGCCAAGGACATAGGGAGAGAGATTGAGAGGTAGAGGGATGATAGAGATAGGGAGATAGGGGTTTAGGGTTGCTTAGGTTTAGGGTTTAGGGGTTAAGATTTAGGGGCATTATTTATGGTTTAGGGTTTATGGTTTAGGGGTTAAGGTTTAGAGGTTTAGGGTTTAGTGTTTAGAGAGAGAGAGAGAGAGGACCAATAGGGAGATATAGAGAGTGAGGGACATGGTCAGAGACATAGGGAGAGATATTGAGAGGTAGAGGAATGCTAGAGATAGGGAGATAGGGAGAAAGAGGTTTAGGGTTTCTTGGGTTTATTGTTTAGGGTTTAGGGGTTTGCAATTTAGGATTTAGGGGTTTAGGGTTTATGGATTAGGGCTTAGGGGCATTATGTAGGGTTTATGGTTTAGGGGTTAGGGGTTAGGGTTTAGGGTTTAGGAGCATTATTCGGGGTTTACAGTTGCATGTCAAAAGAAGTCTCTCTCTCTAAATCCCTCAACCCTAAATAATGTACCTAATCCCTAACCCATAACCCCTAAACCCTAAACCTGAGCAACCCTAAACCTCTATCTCTAGGTATCTCTCCCTACTCTCCCTCTCTCTATCATCCCTCTACCTCTCAATCTCCCTCCCTATCTCTCTAGACATCTCACTCACTCTCTATCTCCCTATCTCTCCTTCTGTCTCCTCTATCTCTCCCAATCTATCTCCTCTCTCTCTACCTATCTATCTCTCCCTATCTCTTGTCTCTCTCTCTCCCCTATCATTCCTCTATCTTCTTATCTCTCTGGACATCTCACTCACTCGCTATCTCCCTATCTCTCCCTATTTGTCTCCTCTCTATCTCTCTCTACCTAGCTATCTCTCTCTTGCCTCTCTCCCCTATCATTCCTATATCTCCCTATCTCTCCCCTCTATATCTCCCTCTCCCTTATTGATGAAGGAAATGAAAACAAGAAAACTAGGACTCTCTCTCTCTCTCTCTCTCTGCACATACCCATTAGGTAGGCTATTTTGCATATGGTGGTCATATCTTTTAGGTCCAATCACCTCCAAACTTCACAAATAGACATAGAGCATAATTCTAAGCATCTTTCATAAAGACCACTTCTCTACATAGGTGCAACTAATACCACTTTTTAATTTTTTTCCACATTTAATACTAATTCTTTTCCATTTTCCAAGTCCTACATGTGTCCAAGTTGTATTGTTTGTCAAGCTTTTAGTCTAATTGTTAGTCCTAGCTCTCATGGTTATTAAAATGTTAGTATAGTTAGATTTATCCTTAGGTAACATTAATTTACACATTGTTGCACAAACAACCACACTCAAAAATAACCTTACCTAATTAAGGTTAACCTTTAAGGTTCTTTCATTTGGTGAGCCTAATAGATCTAACTAGTTCAATCTTCTTATAGTCCATGCTTAGCCTTCCAAGAGAGTTCATGCCATGTTAATTTTGCATTATGTCCTCACCTTCCTCTTGCTAGTTGTAGTACTCTTATTTTCTAATCCTATCCCTATATCATACTATTGTTGTTGACTTTTCTTTCCATCTTCATCATCATAGTCCTAGTTATCCTATTTTGAGCCTACCATTTATCATGTCTTGTACTTCTTCTATTCATGTCAATTTTAATGACCGAGCCAAATTTTCCATAAATTGTTCTCCACCAAACCCTAGACCCTCACCCAAATCCTTACTTTCCTAAGAAAAGCCCTTCCCCAAACATGATTTGATCATGTGGCTCCTTCCATCACTAGACAGGTGCTCCTACTTTCCATTATTCATCCAATACAATCCTAATGTCACAGCTCACATTCCCACACCTACATTCAGGGACTCCATTCCCCCTATCGACACCATCATTGATAATCATTTTAAGGAGTATCCCTTGAATAATCATTAAACTGTGGATTATCCCATATCCCCATCTTACACTTTCCTTACCGTTGAACCCTTAGAAGATGACATTTAGCTATCCCCACCATTACCAATCACACTTTCTAGCAATCCCACATAAGACACCTTACCCATCACTTCACCGAGGTCATCACCAATTAAATCACCTCATTACTCCATTAAACCATACCTATACCACCTCTTTCCCACTCCACAACCTGTATTAACACATGATTCACCCCATGACATACTATAGTTACCACAATGCCAATTCACTCTACCATCATTCTTCATATTATCTTATGAATCACCATCCTTTCTTCCCATTCCTTAAGACATCATACCATGACACACATCCCTTCCTCCATTACATCCTCCCTAACCCTTTCCCAACATTGAAAGCCCACTACCCATGCCACCTCATTTTTATAACACATTTGACCATAACATTGTCATAACAATCATCACTCATCCCGACACCATCCTCCACCATGTGACATTTATCTAACACATATTCCCAATTATAATTATATCTACACAAAACTCAAGGTGTTGTAAGTACAATTAGAAGACCTTAACAATGTTTAAATGATAGGCATTAAATTAGGCACAGCTAGGTGCTAAATTAGGTGCACTTTGTGCCACCTTTGGCACGCCAAAGAGATTATATTTAGGGTTGAAAGTTGGCGCTAAATTCAGCGTTAACTACGCCGACTATAGCACCGAATAATGAATCAAAAACAAAAAATTAAAAATTCTCACCTTTGGGGAAGCAAGGAGGGGGTCACCTCCCACACCTCTTAAACAGAAGGCAAAATCATTCCAGTATCCCATGGAACAATCAACACAAACCAGGTGATTGGAGGAGAAACATAAATTAGGCTTCTAGTGTGTGGGTGCCCAAAAACAACCTGCAAAGTGGTAAACCCTACTCTCCACTGGATAGGAGAAGTAGAATAATGAAACTTGCCACCAATTATATACAACCACGGAGGGATTACCTGAAGGAGTTCGGGCTATTTGCAAAATGGACTGGTTGGGAGGCATCAACAAAGGAAATCATCGAGTCGATCAACTCATAATTTGAGGGCCGGTAAGAACCAGATCCTTATCCAATAATATCTTCTTATTAGAAAGTGCAGATACGAAAATTAAAAACAAAATTGGAGCAACTACCTACGCTGGGGCAACTACCTACATTGGGGCATCAATAAAATTGTATCATGTCTTCAACAATCATTTTCTTTGAAGCAACGATGTAAACTGCATTGCATCAAAGAGGGGCAAAATGTAGACACCCTAAAATGACCAAGTCGTCACATCACTTGCATTCTCATCTAATCTGTCGCATCACCTACACTCCAACGTTAATTAAAGAATCTAATTATTTAATTAATTTCACCAAAATCACCCAATTCTTCTAAATCACAAAATTGCGACATTAGTTAAATAAATCCTTTTTATTTAATTAATTAAATTAAATTCCTCTGTTATTTTTCCATAATTAAATAATTTTAATTATTTAATTAGATCTTTATCCTCTTTCCAAAAATCACATCTACATTAAATAAATAAATAAATTATTTAATTAATTCATCACAAATTCTATCTTATCTATAATTAAATAGTTTACATTATTTAATTAAATCAAAATTATTCTTCCAAAATCATGCACAACAATTAAATAAATTTATTTATTTAATTTGCTTTCAAATCTTCTAAATTAAATAATTCTAATTATTTAATTACTTCTTCCAATAATATCTTCTCTAAATTTAAATAAATCAATTATTTATTTAAGTTGCTTTTTCTTCTAAATTGAGTTATCTCTAAAAGAACTCAAGCTTTCTTGCTCATGCAATTAAATATTTCTAATATTTAATAAAGCAAAATATCTTCTTATTCTCATGCAAATCCCTTCTTCTTGTTTTAAATCACTTAATTAATCATTACATTATGTTAATTGCTTTAACTCATTCTTCTATTCTTGATAACTCCTCTCATGCAAAAGAAAGCAAGACACTTGGCTTTTTCTCATTCATTGCACGTTCCTCAACTATTCTCCTCCATTGATTCTTCTGAATTATCTGGACCGTTGATCGATCTTTGTTGAAACCTATATAAACCCCCCTCATCTCCTTCATTACCTCTCTCTTCGATTTTATTCTCAGGCATACTTAACAGCGCTTTGAGCATACATCACATCGATTGAGCAACCTTACGATCTTTTAACATTGATCTATTGACACACATTACTTGCTTGTTGTGGCTATGGTTTCACAACTTCATTAAGCAATCCACACATCTCCAAAAGGGAACAATACAGATTTTGGTAAGAGCTTTCATGTGTCTTTGATTTTATGATAATGGCTTTTACTTAGATTGGTTCGCTTTATGTTATTGGGTTTTTGATTTGTTTAAGTTTTTATTTAATCAATTTTTCCTCATATACATTCTGGCACGCTCGGTGGGACCCACTAATCCCTCTTTTTCTTTGAGAAATTGATTCTTTTTGAAGTTATAGTACGGTACAACGCAAAAGACACATAAAATCGCTTCTGGTAGCATTCTAAAGCGCTTCTGGAGATACAGTGCAGTGCCCTCGGGCAATCCTGCGGCGCTTCTGGTAATACAGAGAAGCACCCTTGGTAACACAGAATAGCGCTCTGGGTAGCATCTTTAAGCGCTTTTGGTTAAATAGATTTTCTGACTTCAGTTGGTGTTTTGACAGGGTTTTTATTCCTTACATATCTTTTCATTTCTTTGACAAGTTGTTGTATTTGTCTTTGAACCCTCTTTTGATACTTCCTAAGCTGACTTATTTAGGGATATCTTTGATATTTGAGTTAAACCTATTTGTTACTACACCTTCTGGATATTCTGCATTTCACGATACAGATCTCTCAGATACTACTTCTCAGAACAGTAGATCAATCATGGAATCCCATTTGGATCCGGTTATTTTGACCAAAACTAACTTTTTTGTGATCTAAGACAGTACAGCGCATTTGGCTATACAATATCACGCATTCGGAAACACAGTACAACGCTTCTGGATATTGTTCGGTGCTTCTAGTATTATTGTTTTACACTTCTGGTATGCATCACAGCACTTTCGAAAACACAGTACAGCGCTTCTGGATATTGTTCGGCACTTCTGGTATTATTGTTTTATGCTTCTGGTTTGCATCATAGCACTGCTGAAAACATAGTTCGGTGCTTTTTGGTAGCAGAGTGACGTGCTTTCGGTGAGACAGCAGCTCACTTTTGGTCATATTGATTTATTTTGGCTAACTTATGGGTTTTTGTGGAACTAACTGACTTGTTGCAGCCTCTTACTACTCACACAGAGCAAATAGGTGTTTTTAACATGTTCATGTAGGATGAGCGTTGAAGAAATCTTGATCTATCTCACTAAGTCTTAGAAACACATTGCATTGTTAAAGGGATAATTGAACAAATCATTTTCTTTGCAATTTAAGTCTTAGGAACATATTGCTTTTCTTAAGGGACAATGAACATGTATGCAAAAACACCTCAATTTTCTAAGGGACAATGGACATGAATGCCAAACACTTCAATTTCATAAGGGACAATTGACAACTACAAACGTGTGTGTGCCTAATTTAGTTGCACCTTATTTTTCTTATAACGGGACAATTGAACCTTTGTTTGATGTGCTTGCTCTTACTTTTCAGTACTTCCTTTAGAAGGGCCTACTTTTGGATTGTGCTTCATCCAAAAGGGATGACCCTAAGTGGAGTTTTCCTTTGAACCGCTATATAAGAGGGATAAGGCGAAAGCCAAGTCCTAACCGACGTCAGCCTTACCTTGTGGTGCCAAACTGAAAAGAGGTGTACTAGCTCTTTGTGGAAACGATTTTCACATTGAGCAAAGTGTTTGATACTCTTAGTAGGATTGGTTAAAGCTTTTAGTAGCTTGTCGCATTGCTCGTAAGGCGTTGGTCCCTCAAAGTTACTAAGAACCATTTTAGATAGTGACTACCCGACCTACCTCCGAACATTGCAGTAATCATAGTGCAAGGGGAATCGATTTAAGCCCTTAAGATACTCACCATTGGCTCCCTTGAGAAGAGATAGTATTCCCTTGGCCAAAAAGCTCTTGTGACCTACTTGAGCTTTCCAAGGGGAGGGTGAGATATCCCTACCTATCGTCTCTCGCAAAGATACAAAATATCTGACACCTTTATGGAGTATTAAGCTGTGAGCTGATCTACTGCAATGAAACCTTGTCTCTATGGATAAAAAGTGCTTGTTATTGTTTGCAATCATCTTATACCTGTGGAAACATTGGGCTTGTTTTTGAGCCTCAAACATACACTATCTGTTGTGTCAGTCCTTGTGTTTTGACCACTTGTTTGCTATGTTTTCTCTTGCCAAAGACAAAATCAAATCTGAACCATAACCAAATCTATCAAAATCACCTTTACAAACATCAGACACTACTTCAGCGCCCCTGGTATTACAACAGCTTGCCTTTGGTAGTATAGTAGATCACCTTTGGTATAGCAGTACCTCGCCTCTGGTAAAACTCTATTTCAGCGCCCTTGGTATATCAGTAGCTCACTTTTGGTAACCTTAGCTCACTTTTGGCATAGCAGTAACTCACCTCTGGTAGCTCAGTCCATCGCCTTTGGCATCACAGTAGCACACTTTTGGTTGCACAGTCCTGCCTCTGTGGTCAAACAATATAGCACCTTTGGTCCAGTACATTGTGCATCAGTAGTTTGTCTTTTTCTCAAAAGCACCAGGTAGAAACCTTGCATTACCTTTCTTGTCCTAGTGTATTCCATGGTAACCACTAGGCTCCAGCAAACTATGAAGTCCAAGCAAGCTGTCCCTAGGAAGCGCAAGTCACCTCCTCACACACCGCAATCGGGTCGTCTCAACATTACTCCCAATGTCACTCCTAGAACACCTGCAGAAAGATCTACCAATTCTCCCAGCATGCCGCACATCAACCAACCAAGCAATTCCCAAGAAGGTAGGGTCCCTTTGGTAAGTACACCCCAATACACCACCAGTATGCCTCCTGATTTTGTCCCACAAGGTTATATTGTGGATCTTGCCCCATCTCAAGAAGAGAGACACTTTGAAATAGGTCAATCCTCTCAAGCAGATGAGCAAGATCTTGACGAATTCATACAAGAGCCTAGAGTCGTGGCCGCCTTTGACAAAATCCTTAGTAAGAACCAGGATCATTTCTTTCACTTACTTGCAGAGCAATGAGCCAAGTTACCTCAAGATTTTGATTTATCCACTCTCAAGGAGACAAACAACACATTGAGTGCCATACAAGCGGTGCAAACCATGTCCACGGTGACTACGCCCTTACCTGCACAAGGCTCGCAGTATAGGAATCCCCTTTTTCAAAACCCAACAGAAGAGAGGGCCGTATCACCACTTCTGACTCCTATGGAGATCTACAAAAACCAACAAGAAGCTCTCCAACTTCAAGCAGAGCTAGCTAAGCAAGCCACCTTAGCTCGATCAAATATGCAACAACCTCCTAAAGTGTCCACACCAATCGCAAGTGGAATCTTGGTTACTCCATCACGCATAGGTTTCCCACCAAATTACAATCCGGGGAACAACTATGTAGCCATGCAACAAGGGTCTCAACAAATACCACCTCCTATATCATCAAACCTTCATGTCTCTCAACCAATTAGAGTCATGCAACCCCAACCACAGCATTCTTCTACTCTCATCACCAATCAACCTCAACCATCGCAAATCACATCTACCTATGTCCCTCCTCCACAACGTTCATCCACGCTAAATTTATTCAACACGTTGCCTATCCACCCTCAACATTCCCAACATCAAGTTTCCCAAAGCTATGTGCCGCCATCGCAACCTAATCAAACGCACTTTAGCTTTTCTCCACCCAATTCTTTTCTTCAACCATCACAAAGCCAACATTCTTACCTAGCGCCACCTCCACCTCTTCCAAATCAAAGCATCCAATTTCAACCCAATCTGAACCAAACATATAATGCGTACGACCCCAACCAATCTTACGACCCTTATAATACCAATGGTCATGGCTTACAATACAATCTTCCGTATGGGCAACAACTACCACTTCTAGGACAACAGGAGATGCTTCCCACCCCTACCACGACGATGGAGCTAAAGATCGCAGAAGTTCAACAACAGCTATCTGATCTTACATTTGGCCACACCAAGAAGACCTTCTCTTTAGAGGAAGTGTGTCCTTATCCTTTTGATCGGTCATTGCCAATGATCCCTTTTCCTCAAAATTTTACTATTCCTAAGTTTGATAAATACAAAGAAAAAGGTGACCCAAAAGACCGTCTTAGGGAATTCTATCTTGCTTGCTTCGAGGTCTCACATAATGACACATATCTTATGCGTCTCTTTCCTCGCAGTCTTGGAGGACAAGCTATAGAATGGTTCTCACACTTACCCACGGGTATCAAGTCTTTCAATGAGCTAGTAGAGAAGTTTGCCACCCACTTTTCTTACAACGCGGAGCATGAGATTTCTATGACCGATCTATGCAACAATAAATAGAAAAATGGTGAAACTTTCATTTCTTTCCTTCAATGCTGGAGGCAAATGGCTAGCAAATTCCCTTTCAAGATTCTTGAGAAACAGCTTGTTAGCATATTTGTGCAAAACCTCAACCAAGAGTTAGGCTTCCATTTGCAAATTCTTAGTGCTACAACCTTTGACGAAATCACATAAAAGGGTATCAACATTGAAAAGGCCCTCATTGCTAAGGGTGTGGTCAAAATCTTCAAACAAAAGAAAGATAGCGCTCCTCATCAACAATCGAACGATAAACCCAAGTTTTGGAACAAGAAAAAAAACGTGGTCAACGATGGGGTGGTCAATTCTAAACATGTCCAAACGTTGCAAACACCGCTGTAGCTCTCCAAACCAAGTCAAGCTCCACCTCAACAACAGCAACAACTGCGACAACCATATCAAAATCAACAACAACGATAACAGGAGTGACCTCAACAAGATTACCCACCGCGACGCCAATTCACTCCCTTGGGAGTGCCTATAGAGTCGGTCCTACAACAGATCTTGCAGAAAGGGCTCATCACCTTACCTGATGCTCCCCCATATGGAGAACCTGTCTACAAAACTACACATTACGAAGACAATGAATATTGTGAGTTCCATAAGAGCAAAGGGCACAGAACTGCATCATGCATGAAGCTCAAGCACCTAATCCAAAACCTCATCGACGGTAATCAAATCACTTTGGAGTATGAATCACCAGTTCAACACATGAACAAGGATCTCGACATGTACAAGGAACCATTCCCTCATCATGGTCCACCTCCTCCTTAGGATAGAGGTAAAGGTATCAATCATTCTTCCACTTCCTTTGATTCCATTGTAGGTCATTTTGAAGAGAGTCGAGTGTCTACCCTCACAATCAAAGGCAAATCTATGGATTGCGCTGTTACAACTCACCGTGGTCGTGTCACCATTCATGGTCGTACACCTAGTCTCCCAACTCAATCTGATTATAATCTTCTCAAACATTTAGGGAAGACGCCAGCACAGATCTCTATTTTGGACCTTCTATGGTCATCACCTGCACATAGAGTAGTGCTAGAAAAAGCCCTCCAAGAGTCTTCAGTTCCCAACAACATAGCAGTTGCAGATTTCCAAGCTATAGTAGGTAACATTGCTTCACCCTACAATGTGGTCTTCTCTGAGAAAGACCTCCCCTCCCATGATCCATGTCACAATGATGTCCTTCATATTGAAGTGCTCATCCATAAGCGCAAAATTAAATGTATACTCATAGATGGTGGTGCTGGTCTCAACATCTGTTCTTTAAAGTTACTTAAGCAATTGGGATACTCTGAGGATCATGTCAACAATGATCAAAGTATTACAATCAAGGGATATGATGATGCAGAACGCCATTCAGAAGGTGTTATCCACTTGCCTATACAATTGGGCCCTGTCATGCTTGAAACCAGGTGTCAAGTCCTTGATATTGAACTACCTTACAACATTATCCTAGGCCGCCCATGGATCCATGCAATGAAGGCTGTTCCCTCCATGTACCATCAATCTCTAAAGTTCCCATACAATGGTATGGAGATAACTATCCCAGGAGACCCTAATCCTTTTGCATTCTGTCGTGTCTTGCAAGGCAGTTATAAGAATTGCAACCAAGTGCCTAACAATGAAAAAGCCCTTGAATCCCCACTATATGTTGACCCTGCAACATTGACTCCGGCCTCTACAAGTAACCCTAATCCTCTACCTGTAATCACAGCTCGCATCCAGGATATAGGCTTTGGCACTTATGATATCTCAAAATCTTGTTGTGTAGGGTGGATGCCTTTATCTCCAAAATCTTACGGCAAACCACCCATTACCAAAGTAACCAAAAAAGTAGCTATTCCTCCCCCAGGGTTCCTAACCCAATTCCAACATGGATGGTTATTGGAAGAGGAAACTATTGAGGATATTTCTTCTTGGCTCTATAAGGAGAAAGAACCAGTCACAATACCAGTCAAACAATACAGCAATGGCTTAAGAATAGTAAAAAACATGGGCTATAAAGGCAAAGGTGGCCTTGGGAAACAGAATCAAGGAACTATGGAACCCATTGTTGTGACAAAGAAACTAGATAAGAAGGGATTAGGATTTGGAAAAAAGGTACCACACGCCTTGGACATCGAGTATATCCTCGACGAGGTAGCTGACGCTTTTCCTGCCGATTTGACATCTACAGAGGATATCATCGATGACTCTTCCCTCCATATGACCAACCTATTCACAGAATCCTCCATTTTTACGCTATCCTTCGTATCCTTAACCTCCACTACCAGCACCCAGAATGTAACACTTGTCTACCCTGAACTTATCGATTGGGACCAACAAGGGTCCCCCGTAATAGATGTATTTCAGAATGACGAAGTTCTAACTGAGTTCATGGGATTTCGGGAAGGTATCCCTCTTGGCGATCATAAAGTAGGTTTTGTAATGGAACTAGAGCCAACGGCTTATTTTGGTGAGAATGCCAAATCCTCCAGTCGCAAAAGTAAAAATAAAGAAGGATCTCTAGGTGAAAACCACACTATGGCACCTCCTGATCACAAAATAGTAAAAACAAAGGACGTATCCAAAGGTGAAAACCCAACTGTGGCACCTGAGGATGGAGAATTTGACCTTCCCCTACCATCTAAGTATCAAGAGAAGTCAGCTCTCCTAGTAGAAAATTCTACAGAGATAAACCATGGCACAGAACAAAATCCGAAGACCACATTCCTAGTAGCATCATTATCAGAAACAGAGCACAGGAATCTTAACACATTCTTCTTATAGAGAACCATCAACTTTGTGTGGACCTATGCTAATATGCCAAGGTTAGACCATAAGCTAGTTGTTCATTATCTCACAGTTGATCCAAAGGTTAAACCAGTCAAGCAAAAGTTGAGGAAGATGCACCCACAAATAGCTCTCTTAGTGAAAGTGGAAATACAAAAGTTGTTAGATTCAAAATTCATACAACCTATTGACTATTCAGACTGGGTATCAAACATTGTACCTGTGTCTAAACCCAATGGGCGCATCCGCATGTGTAATGATTTTAGAGATCTCAACAAAGCATGTCCCAAAGATGACTTTCCACTACCAAACATTGACATTATAGTAGATTTGATAGCAGGTCACGAGATGCTTTCTCTCATGGACGGATTCTCTAGCTACAATCAGATAAGGATAGCAGAGGAAGATTAGCATAAAACAACCTTTACTTGTCTGTGGGGTAACTATTGTTGGTGTGTCATGCTGTTTGGTCTAAAGAATGCAGGAGCAACCTATCAGAGAGCAATGACAGTAATATTCCATGACCTCTTTCATCACATCATGGAGGACTATGTGGATGACATACTAGCTAAATCTTCTAGGGTAGATCACATACAAGTTCTCAGGCAGATCTTTGACAGGCTCAAGAAATATCAAGTAAGGCTCAATCCAAAGAAGTGTGTCTTCGGTGTAACATCAGGGAAGCTATTGGGTTACATTGTTTCTCGTCAAGGTATCGAAGTAGATCCAGTAAAAGTAAAGGCTATAATAGAGATGCCTCCACCAAAGAACCTAAAAGCATTAAGGAGCCTCCAAGGAAGGTTGCAATCCATTAGGCATTTCATCTCATAGCTAGCGGATAAATGTCAACCATTTCAACACTTACTTCGAAAGGATGTCTCATTTCAATGGAATTATAAGTGTCAAGCAGCATTTGATCAGCTCAAAGAGTATCTAGCTACACCTCCTGTATTGGTTCCACCAGTTGCTGATAAACCTTTGATATTATACATCTCAACTACAACTTCGGCCCTAGGGGCCTTGCTAGCACAACATGATGAAACAGGGAAAGAGCATGCAATTTACTATATCAGTAGAACCTTGGTGGGATATGAACTCAATTATTCACCAATGGAAAGGGCTTGTTTAGCAGTAGTGTTCGCCTCCCAAAAGTTGTAGCATTACATGTTGAACCAACACACAATTCTTATAGCTAAAATTGATCCCTTGAAGTATCTACTAGCAAAAGCAGCTCTTCTAGGCAGACTAGCTAAATGGGTCATGATCCTTAGTGAGTTCGACATTGAGTATGTGGATCGTAAAGCAATCAAAGGACAAGCACTAGCAGATCAACTAGTAGAAGCACCCATGACAGATACACACCCTATGGTAGCAGACTTTCCAGATGAGAATCTATTCACTCTTTCTAACTCCATAATGTGGAAGTTGTACTTTGATGGTTCCTACACACAGCATGGATCAGGGGCCGGCATCTTGTTTGTCACACCTCAAAATGACTATATTCCTAAGTCATATCGGCTTGCATTCCCTTGCACCAACAATATTGCTGAGTATGAAGCACTCCTTATAGGTCTCAATACAGCAGTTCAATGGGACATCACAGAACTACAGGTTTATGGAGACTCACAGCTAGTCATTCGCCAAGTCACAGATGAGTACAAACAAAAGATGAAAAGTTGGTCCCCTACAAGCAACTAGTGGATGCTTACAAACCACATTTTTCGAGCATCACATTTGAGCAAATTCCAAGAGAGCATAACAAAGCTGCAGATTCTATGGTTTCTATAGGGTCACTGATTGACATGCCTGCAAATACACAGAAGTGTGAATTCTTGATCGAGCAATTGTTGATACCAGCTGTCGATGTTCCTGTTACTGAAATCATCTGCAAACTTGTTGGTCCCAATTCCCCATGGTACGAAGATATCTATGAATACCTCAAGAACAAAACCTTTCCCCCTGACCTATCATCCACCCAACGCAAAACCTTTATCTGTCAATCCTCCCGTTACATCATTCTGGGTGATACACTGTATCGTTGGAGTCTCGATGGTATCCTCTTACGATGTCTTAACGCGGAAGAAGCCGAAGCTACCTTACGAGACATACACGAAGGTGTCTGTGGCACACATTCTACTGGTCCTAATCTTGCTAAGAAGATACTCAGAATAGGTTATTACTGGCCTACAATAGAGCAAGATGCTGCACAGTTTACTAAGAAGTGTCTACAATGCCAGCAGCATGGAGATTTGATTCACGCACCAGCTCATGAATTACAACCTGTGACAACTCCATGGCCTTTTTCTCAATGGGGTCTCAACCTCATAGTACAAATCCACCCTTCCTCCTCCAATGGCCACAAGTTTATCATTACCGCCACTGAGTATTTCACAAAGTGGGTTGAAGCCATTCCCATGACCTATATCACCGGTAAGCAAATAGCCAAGTTTATCCTTAACTACCTCATATGCCGGTATGGTATTCCCCAAGCTATTATCACTGATAATGAGAGACCATTCAAGAATCAAGATGTCC
The DNA here is from genome assembly GCA_027924645.1 of Cunninghamia lanceolata. NCBI lineage: Eukaryota > Viridiplantae > Streptophyta > Pinopsida > Cupressales > Cupressaceae > Cunninghamia > Cunninghamia lanceolata. Next base: position 4,798,849 of record BSBN01000749.1, on the reverse strand, counting down.
GTGCCTTATGCATACAGTACAACATCCAACATCTCTTTTCAACTCCCTACTATCCACAGAGTAACAGCCAAGCTGAGGCTTCAAATAAAACCATTCTCAAAATCCTCAAGAAAACGGTCAATGAAGCTGGTCGTGATTGGCATTTACAACTCAATCCTGCCCTATGGGCCTACTGCACTAGTATCAGAACTCCAACTAGTGCCACACCCTATGCCTTGGTCTATGGCTCTGAAGCCATCCTACCTATAGAGGTCGAGATCCCATCCCTCAGAGTATCCATGCAGGACCTGATTGGCGGAGAGGAGTATCGCACTTCCAAATTAGCTGAGCTTGAACTACTAGATGAGAGGTGCCTTGCCGCACTTAATCATCTCCATGTCTATCAAAACCGTCTCCGGCGTAATTACAACAAAAAGATCAAAGAAAGAAGGTTTCAAGTTGGTGATCTTGTACTAAAAGAAAATCAGAGAAATCAAGCAGATCGAGAGAAGAAGGGCAAGTTTGAGCCTAACTAGTTAGGTCCCTTTATTGTGACAGCAGCATATGGATCAGGAGCTTATATTTTAGCTACACCTGACAGCATTCCTCTGGATGAGCCACTTAATAGTGTCCATCTCAAGAAGTTCTACGCCTGATCCTCAGAGTATTCCAAAAAAAAATAAAAAAAATAAAAAAACAAAAAAATCCAAAAAAAATCTGTCCTCTAGTGAAAACCTGGCAAACAGGCACCTTGGATAAGTACCATAGTGAAAACCTGGCAAACAGGCGCTATATGTAGAGTCAGCATCCATCATCTATCAAGTCTTGTCCACTCCATGTCCAGTGCACAAAGCATGCCTTTCCATCCATCCATAATAAAACCATTGACCTTGTTTGCATTTTCCATCTCCTTATCTAGTATAGCTTGGAAATTTGTCAATGTCCATCATCGTCACCCCACATCTTGATCTGTGTCTACAGTTAACACTGTCTTGTCCTAGGTCAAATCTTTCTATGTCTTCTTCATCAGTCACCCATACAATTTCCTCTACCAGAAAGGGGGCAACTCTTTCCTTAACTTAGGTCTAGGATTGGTTCCTTGTTCGTGGTTCACAACGCACACTTCAATCTCTTTCTCATTGTTCACAAGTAACACCCTTTAACATACACATCGCTCCTACGATAAGGCTGTTATCTTCTCAACACTTTTCCTACATCATCATCTCCAACCAGAACTACATATCATCTCTTCTCAATCTTAAAGTACATTGATCCCATGGATATGGGTATGTAGGCAGTCTGGAATACGAAGGAAGTTTCTAGTACTCAGGTACATAAGATCCCCTCCTTTCCACCTTGATCCATTTCATCACTCTATCCAGAACTACATATTTATCACGTTCATCTTCTATCGTAAATGTACCTTGATCATGTGGATACAGGGTATGTAGGCAGTCTGGAATATGAAGGGTGTATCCAGTACTCAGGTACACACAATCCATCATTCTCCACCCACCCCAATCCATTAGCACTATCATCCTTCTAGTCTTCCATTTATCAAAATCCATTCGCCTCGACTTGACTAACTCAAGCGGCAAGCTAGCGCATCCTTTCAAAGAAAAAGTCCTTAACAAACTTGAAGCAAAGTAGCTTCCTTCCAGAGTCATCTACTGTCCTGCATACCGATTGCCAACATCAGCTAAGTCCCACTTAACCAAACCACCAGATCCACAGGCTTGTCTTCTGCGAAGTGTTCCATTGTCGAGACCAACACACGTGTCTCCTGTGACATGTGGCATTTCCTGCAGTGAGACATTGTCTTTTTAGGTAGATAGCACCCTTTAATGGACACAGAGTTCCTACGATAAGGTTGTTATCTTTCCTATCCAATCTATTCTAAGCAACCTCTTTGGCAAGAGAATATGTTGGCTGTATGTTTACTTTGTAAGTCAGTCAATTTGCTTTTTGGTTTATCTTTTGTTCCTTTTCCATTGCCTATTCAAGGATACCTTGATTTATCTATAATCTTGGTATGTTGCGATGCAGTACGGATTGGAGGCATAGTCATTGCTTTTTGTGTGTGTCGTGTTTGAGGAATGACTTTTAGCATCTTTCTTAGCATTATATTTATCTTGTATGTGTTACCTCCTAGCATCTTACATATTAATAATTCTTCTTGCATTTACATGTATTGAAGTTTATTTTATGTTCAAGACTATGTCTTCTTCATATGTTCCAACAAGGTTATATTATGTCTAAAGGGATCTAAGTTCAAACCGCTTGCTTGCAGAGTCAACGTCCATGCACTCAGATATTACTGCACCTTGGTCTTTTATACCTTGGTGGTGAACTATCCATGTGCTATATCAAAAATAAGGATTGCTCTTTATATACAATTGCGAAACCAATGCAACAAGCTCATCTTTCATCCATTCCCACAACCTTTATATCATTTTCATTGCAGTGATCGATCAACAGTCTCTGTCTCCATCTCCTCCTGTTCTCCTCTCTGGTGCATATCTGCAAAACCCACATGTCAGATATCACTAGTCATCACATCTATATCATCTTACATCTCTATCATCATACACCTATAAGCATCATATAAGCAACATATGTCATCACCTGAATCCATAATCATACATACATATCATCACATCCATGACATCAAGGAATGCATACACAAAAGCACGAACAACAGTGAGCCGAATAGATCATCATATATATCATGTAATGGTATCATAATGCAAAATGTCTGTGTCTACATCAATAATACAAAATGTGTATACATCCAAATATACATCAATATAGTACATCAAGGCTATCAAGAGCCCGCAAAATATACATCAGAATGCACGCAGGCATCTGTCCAATATGATACAAATGGTATAAGGTACAAGTGTCCATCGTGATACAAGTATGGTACAAATATGATACAATATACAAATGTGTGTGTCCTAGTGGGTAGAGCTCCCCTCCTGCTGTGGTCCCTATCCTCCCCCTGTGCTCAGTGGGGGTCCCCCTGCTGGTCCTCCTCCTCCCCCTGGTGGCAAAAATGGTCCTCTCACTGAGGACACTGACTGCCCTGTCTTACGGGATCCGGATGTCCCAGATCTGCTCCTATCTCTATAACTCAGTGCCTGCTAAGCTGCTAGCACTGCACCCACATACAGACCCCTGTAATACTCTGCCTCCCTGCTGGCTGATACTAGCTCTCCCTGCACCCAGATGAGCTCGCTGTATAGAGTCCTCTGATTCGCACCTAGTGCACGGCGTGCCTCATCTCTCTCCTGCCTCACTCTAAACAGTGTGGCCTCTGCTGTCAACCGCAGCTGTACCTCTGCATCCCTCTCCCGCATAGTCTGAGCTAGCTGCCCATCATCTCCTGCCAGTGTGGGTGCTGCCTGTGCCTAGGCTTGTAGTGCTACCTGTACCTGTGCCTGCACCTGGGCCTGTACCTGTGCCTGCATGCCTGCCTGTAAGTGTGCCAGGGTTGTCTGCGCTGCTGCGGCCACCTGTGTCTGCACTTGTGCTAGGGCCTCGACCTGTCTCACCTCCACCCTAGCTGCATCCCTGTCCCTCCTCAATCGTACCATTCAGAGCTCTAACTGAGTCCTCCGGGCTATCTCCTTCTGAAGTAAATGCTCGGCTCTTGCCAAATCTGTCTCTACAACTGGCTCCTCCTCCTCCGCCATCTCTATTTCTGCTTGTTGGCCCCTGGCCTCTCCCACTGCTTGCTGTCTGGCCGCTCTGGCCTGGCATCTAATCTTGGCCTCTGCACCTGGGACCAATACCTCCCCCACTGCCCCTGCCACCCCTGGTGTCGTCAGCCGCACTGGCTTGTGAGTCTGCCAATATGTATCATACTCGGGCAACGTCCCTGGGTCTGCCAGTCCTGTGTCCTAATCCCATCTCATGGGGACAAGTCCCCGTACCTCTGCCAAAGCTGTAGCCACTAGGATCTCTGCATCCTAGTCTCCAACCTCCCACCGTGTCCTGCAATGTGTAGCCTCCCCCACTGGTAGTCCCTGTGGTAATCCAAACTGCCTGAGTACACGCTCTGGCAGGTACCTCTCTATTACGTCTACTCATCTCCTCAATAGATAACGAGCCTGTCTGTAGTACATCAACTGCTCGTGCTCATCCTCCCACTCCTCATAGAGTAACCATGGCCTCCAAACAAACAGGTCCATCTCGTCGATCTGCCGCCTCCAATGGCTAACAGACCCCATCCTCCGATGTGTAATCACTCCGTCATATAGGAATGCATATGGCTCGCCTCTATCCCAATGACGCTGTGCCATGGGTCGGATCACGGGGATATGCTCCCACGCCCATACCTATAACAAGGTCACCCCTGCTGAGAGGCTCTTGCCTCTCCTGTACACACAGTGATGCATGTCATGATACAACTGTCCCAGCACACATGGGCCCCATGCATACTGTCGGCCATGTGTGAACATCCCAGATAGTATAGTAACCCAGCCAACTGATAATCCTCTATATCTCCTGTCAGGAGACAGGAAGCCGCTAATCAGTGACACCACTATCCATCTAATCCGGTCGCAGAGTCTCGGGACGTCTGCCCATCGAATCTCCCCATCATCTATCCAAAGGTCATCTGTGCAGAAGACCTACACCAAGCCTACCTCGCCCCGCACTGGGTCAAAATCCACTATCTCTCCATCAATCTGAATCCTCAGGATGCGGTATACATCCTCCAGTGTCACTGTCACCTCCCCCATCAGAAAGTGAAATGACGAGGTCTCACTGTGATAACTCTCTACCACTGCTGTCACCAGGGTGAGATTCGCCCTAATGTGTCAAGTGGGCCACATGCCATAGTCCCGCATGCTCCAAGAATGCGTCCTCCTCCCATGTCAACTGTACTACCTCATGCGTTGTCGGGTGGTGTCGCTCTCGCGACATCAGTGGCAGCATAATCTTCTGCATCCACAACAAACCACTTGTCAATTTTTTTATACCATATCCCCCAAATCCTATCTACCACTCCTTTATCCATCCCTTTTCTACACTAGGGTAGTCAACCCTTCAATCCCCCTTACCTAGATTCCTTCTATCACCTAACCGAACGCGCCTTGTTTTACACAAAAGTGCTTCACTGTTCTACCAAAAGCGCCCAGCCACTTCTACAATAGCGTTGCGCTAGCCTACACCAAAGGCGCCTTGTTTTACAAGCGTGCTACACTATACCCCCAACCGTGCCTCACTGTATGCACAAAGGCGATTTGTTTTTTTTTCTGTGCATCTCCAATTGCGCTAACCTATTCTACCAAGTGCACTGCACTACCTAGCCAAACGCGTTGTGGCATTATACCAAAAGCACTGTAGCGCTAATCCCCAAAACCAACCATGCTGCGTTTTTGCTAAACGTGCTTCACTTACCTACCAACCACGCTGCGACGCGCCAAAAGCGCTCTAACCGATTACCACTAGTGCCGCGACACCCTAAAGCACTTTTGGCTGACTTAGCTGACCTCCCTAAACCTAGTCCTAATCTGCCCTCCAAACGACAAATTACAATGACATTTTTGAGCACTTACCGCTGCCGAAGCTCCTACTGGCCTCCTGTAGGTCTGCACCAGCTCCGCCCGATGCCTGTGCACTGGAATCGGCATCTCTCCTCGTTGTCGGCTCCTTCCACTCACCCTAGGTTTGGAGGCTTTACTCTCTCAATCTAGAAGCTCTTAGTGTGCAAATGAGGATTGTGGTCCCCATGGGACCTATTTATAGTGTCCCACCCTCAGTTTTTCTTCCCACCCCATTCTACTCTTCCTCCTACCTTGTCACGCACTCCTCTAGTCGAGTGTCAACCCAGTTCTTCTGTCGCTTCCCTGTCTTCCCGCTTGAGGGGGCATACACTAGGGCAACTACCTACATTGGGGCATTAATAAAATTGTATCATGTCTTCAACAATCATTTTCTTTGAAGCAATGATATAAACTGCATTGCATCAAAGAGGGGCAAAATGTAGACACCCTAAAATGACCAAGTCATCACATCACTTGCATTCTCATCTAATCTGTCGCATCACCTGCACTCCAACGTTAATTAAATAATCTAATTATTTAATTAATTTCACCAAAATCACCCAATTCTTCTAAATCACAAAATTGCGACATTAGTTAAATAAATCCTTTTTATTTAATTAATTAAATTAAATTCCTCTGTTATTTTTCCATAATTAAATAATTTTAATTATTTAATTAGATCTTTATCCTCTTTCCAAAAATCACATCTACATTAATTAAATAAATCAATTATTTAATTAATTCATCACAAATTCTATCTTATCTATAATTAAATAGTTTACATTATTTAATTAAATCAAAATTATTCTTCCAAAATCACACACAACAATTAAATAAATTTATTTATTTAATTTGCTTTCAAATCTTCTAAATTAAATAATTCTAATTATTTAATTACTTCTTCCAATAATATCTTCTCTAAATTTAAATAAATCAATTATTTATTTAAGTTGCTTTTTCTTCTAAATGGAGTTATCTCTAAAAGAACTCAAGCTTTCTTGCTCATGCAATTAAATATTTCTAATATTTAATAAAGCAAAATATCTTCTTATTCTCATGCAAATCCCTTCTTCTTGTTTTAAATCACTTAACTGATCATTACATTCTGTTAATTGCTTTAACTCATTCTTCTATTCTTGATAACTCCTCTCATGCAAAAGAAAGCAAGACACTTGGCTTTTTCTCATTCGTTGCACGTTCCTCAACTGTTCTCCTCCGTTGATTCTTCTGAATTATCTGGACCATTGATCGATCTTTGTTGAAACCTATATAAACCTCCCTCATCTCCTTCATTACCACTCTTTGATTTTATTCTCAGGCATACTTAACAGCGCTTTGAGCATACATCACATTGATTGAGCAACCTTACGATCTTTTAACATTGATCTATTGACACACATTACTTGCTTGTTGTGGCTATGGTTTCACAACTTCATTGAGCAATCCACACATCTCCAAAAGGGAACAATACAGATTTTGGTAAGAGCTTTCATTTGTCTTTGATTTTATGATAATGGCTTTTACTTAGATTGGTTTGCTTTATGTTATTGGGTTTTTGATTTGTTTAAGTTTTTATTTAATCGATTTTTCCTCATATACAGTGATATCTCAAATGATAGTGAGTAATGTCTTAAAATGCTTCAAACATGCTCAAGGAAGAAGTCTATAGCTCTTGGAACATTAGTGTTCTTGGAGCATGTTAGGATAAAGATAGCCCTTTTAGATAACCAACAAACAACTACAAATATGTAGTCATATTGGTTTTGAGTGCTTGGAAGACCAATAACAAAATGCATGGAAATGGGTTCCCATAGCTGAGAAGGTAGTGGTAATGGTTGATATATCCAAGCTTTTGATTGGAAGGCTTAGGCTAAATACAAAGATAACACTATAAAATTAATCCCCAAACTAATTTCATAGTGATAGGACATTGAAAGTATTGTTGAAAGTGTTTTTGACTTTAAGTTGTTAACTTTAATAATCCATCTCATCAACATTAGTCAAAGAAATGTGTTTTGTTTATCACTCCTTTCTGCTCATCATAGGTTGCATGATAAGTATCCAAATTGCTAAGTACTCAAAGGGGAAAAGATTCACCACTTTGTTGGTTACACCTATATACTTCACAACCAAATGATATTGCTGAATGGAAAATGACCACTTCAAATATTGATGTTCCTCAATCATAGACAAGGAGTTCATAATTTAAGTGTTTGGCAATCAAGGATTGGGAAGCATATTTTAAGATAGTCCATGCTCATAGTGTTGGGACTTGGGTGATATTCACCTACAGAGATTTTTTATAGGAAGAGTTTGTCTATATACTTAGTTGTGGTGAAATACAATGAGTTTTCAAGAATTCTGGTATAGTAGACATTGTGATTTACATATGATAATGGTGTTGTAAGTTTTGCGGTACATCATATATGTTGGTTCACATTTGTTGGTGCTATGACAACAACCACAAGTCATTTGGATGAAGAACTCACAATTGCATATGAGTTTAGTGTTTGTTGGAACATGATTAGAGATGCAGGAGCACTTGTGGCAGAATTTGAGAGTAGGATAATGTTCTAGAAGATGGCACAAGGGACCACAAGTAGTTAGGAGTAATGTTATGTTGGTGAGCTACTACAAGTGAGGAGTTGGTAGTGGTAGCTATATTGGAAACATAGATCCATAGTGTGTGATAGTGGTAGAGTGTACAAGGTGACTATCCATGCAGAGACATCACACTTGGTGATTTGTATCATATGCTAATGTCATGTATGGTTGGATTATAGTTGCATGACTCTTGGTATTCTATAGGTTGGTTGGACAGTTAGATGGTTGGTTTTTTGATGAATATGTCTATATATATCTATCATGAAGGAAGCTACGTTAATTTGGTCACAGTTTGAGGTGGAGTTTCAAACCCTGGCTAGAATTGTTAGAATGCTATCATTGCAACATACCATGAGTCTTGAGGAAACCTAGCCTGGTTCATGGGTATCTTTTTTGACATAGTTATAAACCCTAATGGTGTTGGTATTTCACCTATAAATGTCCACTCTCTCAATTGTGGATGCAAGGTCTTCTTGGGATTAATAATTCCACTCCTAGGTAGGGTTTTGGGATGGTTTTAGATCCTTGGTTTGGGTCAACTTGCCCCCTAATACTCCCTCCAAGGTTATGAGGTTTTGCATTACTAAAGCCACAATGGAATACAATGTTGAAACAACACTAGATGACTGTATTTGATTAACAGTTGACTCTTGGAAAGAATAGGTTTTGTCAATTGCATATAGTTGTGTAACATTGCAATAGTTGTATTGTACTTTTAACTAGAACAGTCTATTGTGAAGGCATTCATTTGATGAGAATGACCTTTGAGTTCATTGTAATGACTTGCACTAAATTAGAAATATGATTTCAAACTAGTATTTATTAAATTGGAGACTGTTTTTGAACAAATTTATCTTAGTATGGACTTCCCTATGTTTGAATGACTGAGCACTACCCACGAAATAGTAGATATTATGTACTTGTGATCACTACGTCATTTGGATAGAGGATTCATAAATGGAATATAGGACCTTCTGTTTCATTGTGCATAAAATCCTAAGGGTTGATTAAGTTATTGTGCATGGATGTAAATGGAAACTTTAAGCTCTCTGAAGGATTGCTTATTGTTTGCAAAGGAGCATTAATTTCTTATGTTAACTGTGGAAACATCTTGTGGACACTAGTATGGTGTTGACTAAGGAATTATCTTGTAAACACTAGAAAGGTCTATGCATGTTAATCATAGACTGTAACCCTACATTTGGAAGGAAATTGTTACTGTACATGTGATATATACTGTACAGTGGTATTTGGTCTATGGTATGACATCTTTCGTAGGAGGTACCTTCAGATTTCTGTAGCATCATATCTAGGCTAAGGTATTGTAAAGTTAAGTGTGCATTGTATGGTGTTATTGTATTGGAGGTTGCTATATGCAAATCTACAATGATATAAAGAGTGGCAATGTTCATGATTAGTTTTTGAATATGCAATGACACCTTATTATCATTGAAGAATAGATAGAATTTATGCTCAATATCTCAAGTGGTAGAGTTGTTGGATTCTACTAAAATTGTACTCCCGTAGTAAGCCATGCATATAACCCATGGCAGATATAATGAACATTAGGCAGTTGACTGATATAATGATCTGTAAAGTATAAATCTATTAGTGACATTATATAATTTAATTGTAACTATTAGTATTTACTGAAGTCCTTAGATGTAACCTTGTATTGTTATAATGGATGTGGCGGTACAGTAGTGTATATATTCTTTGTAGTGTTTTGATCAAGTATGAATCTATTGTATATGGCTTGAATAGTCTTGATAGTTAATTTGATTATGAACACTTGTTAAAAGATGTGTAAATCATTGTAGCAATCAAGATAACAAGAGTGAACTTTATGATATTACATAAAGGGTGAATAAGACCTTGTCTTTACTCTAAGACATAAAGTTAGACATTAATTTGATAAACCTGAGTTTAAATACTTTGGGATACAAGCTCTTATAACAATAAGATCTTGAATCACCTTTAATGGTTACCAAATATTGGTATTGTTAGTCCAGGAAGTTAACCTTGCCATGAGAACTACAAAGTTGAAAATATCCCTTTAAATTCTTTCATCTAAATGGTTTTAAAAAGTCAAACCATAGGTTACTACATCTTAAATCGAATGTACATAAATCTAACTTTTGTGAAAGATACACTATTTTTGCAATAGGGGTAGATTGATGAATCATAATTGGATAGGCAGTTGGAAGCAAGGCATGACTTGAAGTGTTAGGGATTTAAGTTTGTTGGAGTAACACTTGAAACAAAGCAAAGAATCCAAGGTTGCATGAAGGGTCAAGACATGACCTATAACAGTTGAACTTCCATAATTGATCAAGTAACACTTGATGCAATACGAAGGAACTACCAATGTATGGTAGGTATGGCATGACTTCATTCAACAGGATGTTCAATTCTGATCAAGTAACACTTGATGCAGTGGAAAGAACATGTGGGTATCAGCAAGACATAACATGTCTTATTACTACTTGAACTTCATACTTAATAACACTTGCGTAATGAAGGGCTCATGATGACATAAAATGAAACTTGATTTATGCATGTTTGATGTACCCAATCAAGTGACACTTGACATGATGCAAGGTGTTGTGATTAGCCAAATACACTTGGCTATGCATTGAAAGAGGGTTAGTCATGTAACACTTGATGCCTACATGAATTTCATTTGAAAAAGTTACACTAGATAAATGTGTAACACGGATGCAATAAGTTAGTTAACTGGACCTATGGCTCAAGAATGTGTTGAGTCACACAAATCAAGGTCAATTCTAACAATATTCAAGGATACACACAAGCCTCCACAGAAGTAGTATTTGGATGAATATGCTTTCTAACAACAAACAGAGTACAACTGTAACTGTTTGTTTCAAGTATCAATCTATAACCTCTTCAAAGATTATTGAAAGTCACAAGAAATGCAAATTAACAAGTATCATTCTATAAGCTCATGCAAGGGAGCAAAGAATCGGTCATAGATGTGCTCATATTTGGATGAATATTTGTGCTCCCATCGGTCCTAGCAATAAACATGGACAAAATGACATGGGATGCTCCATGTCCAATTCATCCCAAAAGAATTTATTATATGCACAAAATGGATTTGTTGAAAAGGCATTGCAAGGATGCTATAAAAATCTTTGAATTAATTAAGCACTTTGGAACATATCCTAACATTGTAAGCCTTGCTTGTATTCTAGGTGCATGCAGCCATGCAGGCTTAGTGGATGAGAGCTGTACATACTTCAATCACATTTGTAACCATTATTGCATTAAACCTACAGTTGATCATTATGTGTGTATGGTTGACCTCCTTGCTTGTGTTGGCTATCTTGAAGACACCCTAAACTTTATCATTGAGATACCTGTTAAATCTGTTGAAAAGGCATGTGAACTATTTGACAAAATCCCTGAAATAAATGTGGTCTAATAGACTGCAATGATTGCATGATATGCACAAAATGGATTTGTTGAAAAGGCTTTAGAAAATTTAAAGCAAATGCAATTGGCTGGTGTAAAGCCAAATTCCACAACCTTTGCTAGCATCCTCCCTGCCTGTGTCAAAATGGGAGCTTTGGAATAGGGTATGGACATCCATCAAAACATACAAAATAGAGGAATTTTGTCAGATGTTGTAGTTGCAACTGTGATGCAGAGTGTCAAGCAGAAGTGTGCAAAAATGTTGGTTTTTGCCAATATCGGCAAGAGACTTCCAACGTCTTACCAAAACTATCCTATCTTTATCCTTATCAGCTAGACTCTTGTTATCGACCTCCCTCAGAAATGTTACCCCAACGACTATTGTCTCTCTGACGTATCGATAACATACACCCCATCGGCAACTAGTTGTAAACTCCTACCGACACACTCCCATTACACCGATAAACTCTTCACTGGTGACACTTGCAGTTGTCACCCCGATCGGTGAAAGCTTCTACTGTCGAGCTAATGCAACTTTCTCAACCTGACGTTCTTACTCACGCTGATGCATACATTTCATTATGTAATGTGTGGGGTCCACTATCTCCCTTAGTCTTCTGAATGAACACTTGTATGTGTCTCCGACACCATACCAATCTTCAGTAAGATGAGATCCATTTGTCATCGATGCCCACTCATCGGTTAGATGTTGTGATTCAGAGACTTCCAAAGGCTCTCTCGATGCCTATGTCACGCTGATAGCCTCACAGGTGCTCTGTGACGACACAATTCTGAACCTCAAACACAAAAATGAAGGAATCTATGTGCAGAGATGCCTGACTCCTTTGCAAACCCTCGTCACTCTTCTCTCATCAATTCCACGACTAGTTACATAGAGATGCCTAGTTGGATCAGATCAGGTTTCCTAGTTTCCTGGGTGATAACATGGAAAATACAAAACTTATGCAACATTCCTCCATCACACTGATAATAAAGATGATTTTAGTGGACAGAGGAATGAGTCCTCCATTTGTCTATCAAACCCTAACTTCTAGGTTACAAACCAGTCTTTGCAGAAACAACAATATCTCACAGTCAACACGTTACAGAAACAATAGGAACTACCAAGTAGAATCTAGTCTAGGGCATGAGGGCTTGTGATCTGAACAAAGATACAATCTCAGAAAATACACAGACAAGATAATATGAAACACCTAAGAACTCCAATTATTCATTCATTCAATCTTCATCAGCATGCCTCTATCCTCTTACTGCTTGCCTATAAAAAGGTTTAAGACAACATTTTTTAGTTTCCAACTATGCAAACTAACTTACAATCAGTTAGCCATTGGCTTTCCCCTCATACAAGGAAAACCACATGTTTTCCTTTCACAATTACATCAATGTGACAAAATTGACCCTTATTACAACATGAAATGGCTTAAGAGCCTTATGAAACAACAAAAGAAAATATGGCCCTGCACTACAGAGAAGGTGCTCCTGCACCATACTCCCCCTGCAGGAAAAACTCAAGTCCCTTGAGTTGCTAACTACTGAAGTGTCTTCCCATGCTTCAGAATATCTGCTTCACTCATCCAGGTTGCCTCAGAATCAGGAAGATCCTGCCACTTGACCAAGTAGTCCTTGTACACACCCTTCCTTGTCTTCTTGACTACTTTGGAATCCAAAATGCATTCTAACTGTAAAGGCTTACTTGGAGGGAAATCTCTGATCCAGTTTTCATCTTCAATCACAACATCTAATCCATCTTCAGTAGGCAATGGAGGTCTAAAAGGAAATAGGTCTGCAACATTAAAAATGGGAGATATGCCAAGACCGGATGGCAATTCTATCTCATATGCATTTGGACCAAATTTATGCACTACCTTGCATGGTCCTATCTTCTTCATTAATAATTTGGTTGGTTGTCCTTTAGGCAATCTTTCCTTCCTAAGATAGGCCATCACTAAATCTCCTACCTTGAACTGTACCTCTCTTCTTTTTAGATCTGCCCTATCCTTGTACTTCGAGACAGTTTTCTCCAACTGAATCTTGACCTGATCATGGACCGCTTTCATGGTAACAACAAAGTCTTCTCCTAGAGCACTCCTTTTATCCCAACCTTGTAGGTCTTTGAGTTCAAGTGGTCCTCTTGGATGGAAACCATAAACAATTTCAAAAGGACTTTGCTGAGTACTTCTATTCCTTGAATCATTATAAGCATATTCAGCTTGACTAATCACTAAATCCCATGCCAACCCATGTTTGGTAAGGCATCTGAAAAGGTTTCCCAAGGAACTATTAACAACCTCAGTCTGACCATCAGTTTGGGGATGGTAGGCTGATGAAAATGACAACTGTGTGCCCAATTTTCTCCATAGGGTCCTCCAAAAATGACCAACAAACTTGGAGTCTCTATCAGTGACAATTGAAAGGGGCAAACCATGAATTCTGACCACCTCTCTAAAAAAGAGACCAGCAATATGAGATGCATCATTCGTGCATTTGCATGGCACAAAATGAGCCATCTTACTAAACCTATCCACAATGACAAAAACACTGTCTACACCCCTTGCTGTCTTAGGAAGACTAAGCACAAAGTCCATACTAATGCTTTCCCAAGGTCTGTTGGGAATAGGAAGTGGTTGGTACAAACCAGCATTAGAAGACATACCTTTGGCCTTTTGACATATAGTACAACTTGCAACATATCTCCTTACATCTGTCTGTACCTTTGGCCAATAGTAGAACCTGGTGACTTGTTCCAAAGTCTTGTCCAACCCAAAATGTCCTCCTAATGTTCCATTGTGCTTCTCCTTAATGATATTGTCCCTCATTGAACATTTAGGAACACATAACAAACTGCCTTTTAATAGGAGACCTTCCTGCAACACAAAATTAGAATACTCACCATGAAAAGTGTTAGCCAAACGTGCACACACTTCATAGGCAGCCTTGAAATCTGCATCTTCCTTGTACAACTCCTTCAGACATTCTATACCCATGCTTTCCATTTGTACTTCCTGTATGACTAGCATCCTTCTACTTAAAGCATCTGCCACTTTGTTGGCAACACCTTTTTTATGCTTAATAGTGAAAGTATAGGCCTGCAATTGTTCCATCCACTTGACATGCCTATGATTCAACTTTTCCTAACTATTTAGGAAGCTAAGAGCATGGTTGTCAGTAAAAATAATGAACTCTTTTGGCAGTAAATAGTGTCTCCACTTTTTGAGAGCTTGCACCATTGCATACAGCTCTAGCTCATAGGTAGAATACCTTTGTTTGGCCTCGTTCAACTTCTCTGAAAAGAATGCCACTAGATGCCCATCCTGACTGATAACAACACCTATTGCTTGCTAACTTGCATCACATTCCACAACAAAAAACTTTGTCAAAATTTGGGAGTACCAACATAGGTAACTCAACCACTTTCTTTTTCAACAGTTCAAAACTATCATCAGCTTGCTTTGTCCATTGGAATTTACACTTCACTCCACCCTTGATGGTATTGAGAATAGGAGCATTTATGTGACTGAACCCTCTAATGAACTTCCTGTAAAAAGTTGCCAAACCATGGAAACTTCTAACATCTCCTACTGTCTTAGGAGTAGGCCAATTAAGAATAGCCTCAACCTTTGTGGGATCCATTTTCAAACAGCCATTGGAAATCACAAAGCCCAAATACACTAGTTCAGCTTTCATAAAATCACATTTATCTAAGTTGATCATCAACTTACTCTCATGCAATTTCTTCAACACCTGTCTAAGATGCTTTACATGCTCTTCCTTGGTCCTACTGAAAATCAGTATATCATTAAGATAAACAATAACAAATTTTCCAATAAATTCTACAAGTACCTCATTCATCAACTGCATGAATGTGCTTGGAGCATTGCTGAGTCCGAATGGCATGACAAGCCACTCATAGAGACCCTCGTTTGTCTTGAAGGTAGTCTTCCATTCATCTCCCTGCCTAATTCTAATATGGTGATAACCAGATTTCAAATCAATCTTGGAATAGTAGTATGAACCACCAAGATAGTCCAACAGATCCTTAATCCTTGGCATAGGAAATCTATACCTTATGGTGATCTTATTAATAGCCCTTGAATTTGTACATAGCCTCCACTTTCCATCTTTCTTAGGAGCAAGTACACTAGGGACTGCACATGGACTGAGACTCTTTCTAATCAATCCTTCTCCAAAAGTTCTTGAATCTGTCTACCTACTTCTTCATTCTACTGTGGTGTCAACTTGTAGGCAGCTTTGTTGGGTAATGTGGCTCTGGGAATCAAGTCAATTTGATGACTTATGTCCCTCATAGGTGGTAAGGAGTTAGGAGTATCCTCTACCACAAGATCTTGGTACTTATCCAATAATTGTTGCACTTCCAATGGAATCTCCTTCTGCTTCTTGTTTTACTGTCCTGTTACATCTATAGGCTTCATCATCAGGGCGTACCCTTGGGTATCCTCCTCCCTCAAGAGTTGTAGGAACTCTTTACCACTAACTAACATGACCTTGTTGTCACTGCTCTTATCTCCAACCTGCTCTGGTAAGGGATCCATCTTAAACTTCTTGCCATTTTTGGTGATCATATAGGTGTTCTTTTCACCATCATGTTGTGCCTTCACATCATACTACCAAGGTCATCCAAGAAGAAGGTGACAAGCATCCATAGGAATAATTTCACATAGTACCTTATCCCTATAATCACCTAGTTCAAACTCTACCCAAGTCTGTTCCTCTACCATGAAGTTCTGATTCTTATTCAACCAAGATATTTTATGAGGACTAATATGGGGCAGCCTTTTTAGTTTACATTTTTCTACCATTTCAGAAAACACTACATTTTTAGTAGAACCTGAATCAACAATGATTTTATAGAGCTTACCATATGCTACTCCTTGGGTTCTGAAGAGATTCTTCCTCTATGGAGGCTCCTGCCTCAATGGCATCTTCACCAAGGTTCTCTTAATCATCATGCTTTCTCCTTCAAGCACTGGTGTAGCACTACCAATTGGTGAATTTACACTTTGGCAATCATCATCCTTCAATAGCTGGTTCCTTCTCCCACCATCATGGGAGCTAGATGCCTTCTCAGGGCATTTATTTGCAGTATGGCCTACTTGATTGCAGCTGTAGCATCTTCCAGTGAAGACTCCAGGTCCTCTACCCGCACCACCACCTCTGCCTCTGCCATTAGGTCTTCTCCAACTTCTGAAACCACCACCTTTCTATTCTGTATCAGAACATGATTCTTGCTGACTTGAATTTTCACTTTTGTTTGGCTGTCCTCTACCAAAATTACCTCTTCCCCTATTGTTCCTGCCACCTCTTCCTCTATTATTTTGATCACCTCTCCTTTTCAGCTTATCCTCTGCCCTAGAGGCTAATTGGAAACATTCATCCATAGTCTTGGGAACCACCATACTGAATTCATCTTATATATTATATCTTAGACCATCAAGATATTTGGCCACCATCTCTTTCTCCTCCTCCCTGTGATTGGCTCTCATGCTCAATCTGTGGAATTCTTCAGTGTATGTAGCCACGTCCATATCTTTCTGTCTGAGATGATTAAATTTTCTGATGGTCTGCAACTCATAGTCACATGGCATGAACTTGGTTCTCAGCATGGCCACCATTCTACTTCATTTGGTGATTGGACTCTTTCCAACCTTCTCCCTTTCACATTGTGTGTAGTTCCACCAAACCAATGCAGAACCTCTCAATCTAGTTTTTGCAAATTTTACCTTCTTACTGTCACTGTACTCCTTGAAGTCAAAGTAATTACTTATGGCTTCAATCTAGTCCACAAGAGCATCCCCATCTAGTTTCCCATTAAACGTGGGAACATCCATCTTCAGATCACCACTGTCTCCATGACCCTTGAGTGCATTTAGGAATGTCTTTTGATCAACAGACATACCTTCTCCTTGTGGATTCTCCTATGTTTCTTCTTCTTCATCCTCCTCTGACTCAGAAGTGCTTCCATTCTTCTCTTTGGATCTTTCTTCCTTCAGTTTCTCTTCGAGCATCTCTTCTACCATCTTCTGGATGGCTGCTTTGCTCATCGACTTGGGAGGCATTGTGCTAGCCTCTGTTTCTATCTCCAACTCTTTGTCTGACATATGCGGCTCTAATTCAGATATTGGCTCTGATACCAATATGATGTAGAGTGTCCAGCAGAAGCGTGCAAAAATGATGGTTTTTTCCAATATCAGCAAGAGACTTCCAACCTCTTACCGAAACTATCCTATCTTTATCCTTATCGGCCAGACTCTTGTTATCGGCCTCCCTCAAAAATGTTACCCTGATGGCTATTGTCTCTCAGACGTATCGATAACATACACCCCATCAGCAACTGGTTGCAAACTCCTACCGACGCACTCCCGTTACACTGATAAACTCTTCATCGGTGACACTTGTAGTTGTCACCCCGATCGGTGAAAGCTTCTACTGTCGGTCTAATGCAACTTTCTCAACCCGAAGTTCTTACTCACGTCGATGCATATATTTTGTTATGCAATGTGTGGGGTCCACCATCTCCCTTAGTCTTCCGAATGAACACTTGTATGTGTCTCCAACACCATACCAATCTTCGGTAAGATGAGATCCATTTGTCACCGATGCCCACTCATCGGTTAGACGTTGTGATTCGGAGAGACTTCCAAAGGCTCTCTCGACGCCTATGTCACGCTGATAGCCTCGCAGGTGCTCTGTGATGGCACAATTCTGAACCTCAAACACAGAAATGAAGGAATCTATGTGCAAGGATGCCTGACTCCTTTGCAAACCCTCATCACTCTTCTCTCATCAATTCCACGACTAGTCACATAGACATGCCTAGTTGGATCAGATCGGGTTTCCTAGTTTCCTGGGTGATAACATGGAAAATACAAAACTTATGCAGCATTCCTCCATCACACTGATAATAAAGATGATTTAAGTGGACAGAGGAATGAGTCTCCATTTGTCTATCAAACCCTAACTTCTAGGTTACAAACCAGTCTTTGCAGAAACAACAATATCTCACAGTCAACACTTACAGAAACAATAGGAACTACCAAGTAGAATCTAGTCTAGGGCATGATGGCTTGCGATATGAACAGAGATACAATCTTAGAAAATACACAGACAAGATAATATGAAACACCCAAGAACTCCAATTATTCATTCATTCAATCTTCATCAGCATGCCTCTATCCTCTTACTGCTTGCCTATAAAAAGGTTTAAGACAACATTTTTTAGTTTCCAACCGTGCAAACTGACTTACAATCAGTTAGCCGTTGGCTTTCCCCTCATACAAGCAAAACCACATGTTTTCCTTGCACAGTTACATCAATGTGACAAAATTGACCCTTATTACAACATGAAATGGCTTAAGAGCCTTATGAAACAACAAAAGAAAATATGACCCTGCACTACAGAGAAGGTGCTTCTGCACCAAACTGCCCTGTTAAGCATGTATGCAAAATGTGGAAGCATAGACAAGGCACGTGCACTGTTTGATAGAATGCCTCAAAGAAATGTGGTCTCATGGATTGCAATGACTATAGGATATGCACAAAATGGATTTGTTGAAAAGGCTTTAGAAATTTTAAGGCAAATGTAATTAGCTGGTGTAAATCCAAATTCCACAACCTTTGCCAGCATCCTCCCTACCTATGTCAAAATGGGAGCTTTGGAATAGGGTATGGACATCCATCAATACATAAAGGATAGAGGAATTTTGTTAGATGTTGTAGTTGCAACTACCTTGTTAGACATGTATGGAAAATGTGGAAGCATAGACAAAGCACGTGAACTATTTGACAGAATGCCTCAAAAAAATATGGTCTCATGGACTGAAATGATTATAGGATATGCACAAAATGGATTTGTTGAAAAGGCTTTAGAAATTTTAAAGAAAATGCAATTGGCTGGTGTAAAGCCAAATTCCACAACCTTTGCCAACATCCTCCCTACCTGTGTCAAATGGGAGCTTTGGAATAGGGTATGGACATCCATCAAAACATAAAGGATAGAGGAATTTTGTCAAATGTTGTAGTTGCAACTGCCCTGTTAGACATGTATGCAAAATGTGGAAGCATAGACAAGGCACGTGAACTATTTGACAGAATGCCTTAAAGAAATGTGGTCTCATGGACTGCAATAATTGCAGGATACGCACAAAATGGATTTGTTGAAAAGGCTTTAGAAATTTTAAAGCAAAAGCAATTGGTTGGTGTAAAGCTGGAAACATGAAAGAAAATAAATGCAAAGTCTTTCCTATTTTAATCGGTGGCATCATGGTAGGGGGTTTCTTGTGAGATATTATAGTTTGAAATGCTCTCATAGACATGTATGCAAAATATGGAATCATAGACAAAAAACTTGAACTATTTGACATAATTCCTCAAGGAGATGTCAGCTCATGGAATGTAATGATTGCAGGATATGTACAAAATGGATTTTGCAAGGATGCTCTCAAAATATTTGAATTAATTAAGCACTCTGGAACATATCCTAACATTGTAAGCTTTACTTGAATTCTAGGTGCATGCAACCATGTAGGTTTAGTGGATGAGAGCTATACATACTTCAATCACATTTGTAACCCTTATTGAATTACACCTACAGTTGATCATTATGTGTGCATGGTTGACCTCCTTACCCATGCTGGCTATCTTGAAGACACCCTAAACTTTATCATTGAGATACCTGTTAAATCTGTGCTGGTTGTATGGATGTGTTTTCTTGGTGCCTGTAGATCACATATGAATATAGGCTTAGGAGTATTTACAACAACACTACTTTTTGATTTGGATCCTAAAAATGTTGCACAACTTATGTTTCTCTCTCAAACATCTATCGAGAAGTGGGCAAGTGTGGTGAGGTAAGGAGATTGATGAAAGATAAAGGAATTAAAAAATCCCCAGATGCAGTTGGATTGAAGGGCATAAAATGGTACATGTTTTTTGTGTAGGAGATAGATCACATCCATAGACAAAGGAGACCTATACAAAGTTGGAGAAATTGACTTGGAAGATGAAGGCGGCAAGGTATTTTCTAGATTCAAGAATTTACTTAATGATGTGGAAGGATGGGAAAAAGAATTATTTACTCTACCACCATGGTGAAAAGTTGGCAATTGCATTTGGTTTGTTAAACATGCCCCAAGGAACAACTATTAGAGTTGTTAAGAACCTTCGAGTATGTGTTGATTGCCACACTGCAACAAAATTTAATCTCTAAGATTCTCACAAGAGAAATTGTTGTGAGATGTGAACCCTTTCCATCATTTTAAACATGGACAATGTTCTTGTGGAGATTATTGATGATGCTAAATGAAACAATCTAAAAAATAGGCTTACACTATAATAATCTGCACCGTGTCAGATTTCCAACTGGCAGGTGTAAAGCCCAACTCCTCAACCTTTGCCAGCATCATCCTTGCCTGTGCACAAATTGAAGCTTTGGATGAGGATATAGACATCCATCAAAGCATAATTGGAATTGGATTTTTGTCAGATGTTTAGTTGCCAGTGCCACTTCTAATCACAAAGGCTTATGCACAAAATTCAATAAAAAAGAATAAAATTTATGCACAAATTCTCTCATGAATGATTTCAAATTGTAATCAATTTCTTTGTAGCTTATAATGTGTGGATAAGAATTGATTTTCCTTGTAGTTTCCTATGCCATTAATTAAAAGGAATCTAGATCTACACATTCATCTTAGATGCATTTGCACAGTTGAAGCCTGTTGTTTTAAATCCTTTACACAAGTTTTCCATGGGTTAACCTATGATAACATGTCACGTAGCAACATAACGACAATCCTCTCAAGGGGTTCTTAAATACCACCAATCTAGGTTAATTTATGTTGAGTTGTGTGCATAAAATAGATTACATCCATCAAAGAAATGTGGTCTCATGGACTGCAACGATTGCACGATATGCACAAAATGGATTTGTTGGTAAGGCATTAAAAACTTTCAAGCAAATGTAATTGAATATACATATATAGAGAGAGATGTATGTGGAAGCAGAGACAAGGCATGCGAACTATTTGACAAAATCCCTGAAATAAATGAACATTGTCTAATAGACTGCAATGATTGCATGATATGCACAAAATGGATTTGTTGAAAAGTCTTTAGAAAATTTCATGCAAATGAAGTTGGCAGGTGTAAAGACAGATTCCATGACCTTTGTGAGCATCCTCTGTTCCTATATCAAAATGGTAAGCTTTGGAATAGGGTATGGACATCCATCAAGGCATAATAGAAGGTAGATTTTTGTCAGATATTATAGTTGGAAATGCTCTGATAGATATATATGAAAAATGTGGAAGCATAGACAAGACACACAAACTGTTTGATAGAATGCCTCAAAGAGATGTCATCTCATGGAATGCAATGATTGTAGGATTGCACAAAATGGATTTGTTGAACATGATTTAGAAACTTTCAAGCAAATGCAATTGTTAGTTGTAAATCCAAATTCTGCAACCTTTGCCAGCATCCTCCCTGCCTGTGCCCAAATGGGAGCTTTGGAATAGTGTATGGACATCCTTCAAAGCATAATGGTAGGGGGATTATTGTGAGATATTATAGTTTGAAATGCTCTCATAGGCATGTATGCAAAATATGGAATCATAGACAAAAAACGTAAACTATTTGATAGAATTTCTCAAAGAGATGTCATCTCATGGAATGCAATGATTACAGGATATGCACAAAATGGATTTTGCAAGGATGCTCTCAAAATCTTTGAATTAATTAAGCATTCTAGAACATATCCTAACATTTTAAGCTTTGCTTGTATTCTAGGTGCGGATGAGAGCTGTACATACTTCAATCACATTTGTAACCCTTATTGCATTACACCTATAGTTTGATCATTATGTGTGCATGGTTGACCTCCTTGCCTATGCTGGCTATCTTGAAGACACCCTAAACTTTATCTTTCTTTCTAAATCCCCAAATTTTCCCTATTCCCACTCACATTGAAGACCTGTGAGCGGGAATAGGGCTAACATTTTTTCTTTTAAAAAATCAGACGGATAAAGCCATATTGCTAACTTCATTTTTTTTTCAAACAAAATAGACCTTTATCTTAAGGTTACTCATGAACCTTAAGATAAATAATTATTGAAAAAAAATGGTGCTTTCCTTAATGATATGTAAGAGAATTTAATCAACTGCTACTTGAAAACTCTTTAATGTTTCTGTCTAATGCATGGACCAAGCAAAATGTGGCACTTTGTGGCACTTAAGGTTATGTAATAGTGAAAAAGAACATACATGGACCAAGCAATTTGTGGCACTTAAGGTTATGTAATAGAATTTACAGTTGATAGTTAAATTGTATAACAATTTTTTTATGATCTTTACTAACGTTTATTAGAATTGTTGCATATTTTACATCATTGGAATGACATATTAGCTATAACTTTTTTGAAATTTTATTATGGTATGTGCACTTTGATATGATGTAATATGATTATGGTTTCGTTTCATATGTTGTAATATTAGATATATAACAGAAAAATAAATTATTGCATGAAATAAATAATAACTTTTCATTTTAAATGTTTTTTTTTTGCAGAACATGGGCCTTCCAGAAGATCAAGATGATCCTCATGATATAGATCCAAAATATGTTGGCAGATCACATGGCAGAGGATAATGATGACATAGATATAGAAGACATCGAGGCCGATGACGATGATTACGATGATGATGATGATCACGATGGTGATGATGATGATGAGGCAGTTGCTGGTAGTAGCCAGTGACATTCATGATCATATAGACTGCATCATGGATCATTGCTGATATATCATTATGGTGCCTCTTTTCATGGTTACTATCATATGTATCATTTTCATGGCCTACAATACCATATTATTGAGTTGTATCATTTTGACCTATATCATTTGGACATGTATCATCTTGAATTGTATCATTTTGAGTTACATAATTTATCATTTTTACTTATATTATTTGTACATGTATCATTTTGACTTATGTCGACTGTTGGACATGTATCATTTTCATATGTTATTGATTTAATAGCATATTTGACTTTCACTTGTTTTAGTTATATATTATGATGATCTAATCAGTAATGACTTGTCAATTTATATATATTGAAAGTGGTCGATGATTTTTGGATGGATATTTATTACGTATGATGATTTTAATTTACTGCTTAGGATGGATGTTGTCAAATTCAATTAAATTATAGATATTTGACTCACTTGTTTTAATTATAGATGATGATCATGTTACGATAATTATCTTGTTATTTTATATATACTGGATATTGTTGTAGATTTTATTTTGATGGAGATTTAATAGGTATAATGAGGTTGTTGTTGGCAAGAGACACTGCTAGGCATGTCAGGTGTTGTGATTGATGACAATTGAATCTATTTTACACATCCGCATTACATCATTTGATCATACTGGAAGTCAGAGTGCAAATTTATCTAAGTCTGGATAGACAAGAACAGAGCATTTGACAGGGTTCAACATATTAATCTGCATTTCTCCATAGATAATCTCATTGTGCTGTAGATCTGAGGGAATGTTAAGGGATGTCAGGGCTACCTAAATCCAAGATTTTAGCCTCCGGTGATGAAGGGATTGTAAGTTACAAGCATTTAAGTATCGAGTTCAGGTTAAATAGTTCAGTCCAGTGAAGAACAGGCTGACTTGTTGTTTGATCCTTGTGCAAGTTGAAAGAAGTGATTGGTTGAGTAATGTATGAGATCCAGTTGTATTGGATGACATGTGTGATGACTTGAATGTATAGGTTTTGGTCTACATTGGTATTTGGGCATGGATTCAGCTGATAGAACAATGTTCTCAAAAATACCTTAAGTTTTTCTCAAGGCTGACTATAGTTGATGTTATCTCATGAAGTGGATATATATGATTGATGGATTCGAGCGTTTGGTGTGGTGGTTGTGTGAAAATGAAGTAAGAGGTCTGAAGGGTGGTAGTATCAAGTGCGAAGCAGAGATCTAATCCTCTGATTATGGCATAATAGTGAAACATGGTAGAAAAGGATGAAGTGTGCAAAGTCAGTGTATTGAGCTTAACCGGAACTGTAATTTTGCATTGTTAGATGCTATTCTTTAGTTCAATCATTCCAGTGAACTCTTGAAATTATTTTTGTAGGTAGTGAGCCTCCTTGAGCAATGAGCTCCAGGTAGTGTGCCCTGAAGGCATGTGCCTTCCCCATTTTTAATACTTTTAATAGAGTATAAATTCTTGTGGGTTAACCCCCACCATGGTTTTTCCCTTAATCGAGTTTCCACATAAAAATCCTGGTGTTATGTGTACTGATTTTGTTTCTACTCATGTGTTGTTGATTCATGCTTTCATGGTTATATCATTCATATGTTAATAAGTGGTAAAGAAGTTTAATTGTAGCAAAGGTTAAAAGTTTTTGTGATAACTGATTCACCCCCCCTCTTAGTTGTCTACCCTTATTTAAACAATTGGTATCAGAGCAAGGTTCCTTAGAAGAAGTTTAATAACTTGAGGAAGATCTGAGGTGTTTTCAATGGGTTCATTCAAGTATTCTGATGGCATCCATGAACAACTTAAACTTGCTTTAGAAGATCTTGATTAGTCTAGAGCAGAAGTCAAAGAACTGCAAGAGAACTTTAAAGATGCTGAAGACTTCATTAAGACCTTAATAGAAAAATTGAACAAATCTAATGAAAAGAGGAAGGAGCTACTTCTTCAACTAGCAAATCAGAATGAAGACAATGACATGGATGGGGCCATGAAAGAGAAGACAAAGGAATGTGAGAAGTTAGATAAATAAGT
Organism: Cunninghamia lanceolata; assembly: GCA_027924645.1. Classification (NCBI taxonomy): domain Eukaryota; kingdom Viridiplantae; phylum Streptophyta; class Pinopsida; order Cupressales; family Cupressaceae; genus Cunninghamia; species Cunninghamia lanceolata. The sequence goes on along the minus strand of BSBN01000749.1, from coordinate 4,773,440 downwards.
TGTTGTCCTAAAGCATGAGATGGAATCTAGGCTAATGAGGCTAACCAAGGAAATTGAATAAAGGAAGAAGATTGAAGAAAAACTAAATCAATCTCTGAAAGAGAGAACAGAAAAGTGTTTTGATGGAATCCACTCCTAAAACAAGGTCTACCAAGAGTTCTAGTTCAACCTCCAGTGTGTCACCTTCTCTTGCTACAGAAAAACCTACCGGTAAGGAAGTAAAAAGGATAAAGGTAAAGGGAAAAATAACATATGTCAGTTTGGAGAAAGTGGATGAAGAAGAAACTAACTCAGATGATGAAGTAAAGAGTTGAAGGCATCAGGCACTAAAGCTGCTAAAGTGTCTAAGGAGAAGCCCTCCGGTAGCAAATAGACAAGTAAAAGGCATAAATTAGAGGCTTATGTTGAGAAGCCTACTCTCTCTATGGATGACATCATTAATTCAGTCACTGTAGATGGAAACTTGAAGCCAATGATTGAATTTTATGATCATTACAGTGATGCTGATAAGAGAGTTTTGGAGGAAGCAACAATCAACTATTTGAATATCTATAATAAGACTCTATTTGAAATAACTTCTGAAATTCTAGAAAGCCTTGAAAAAATTTTAGAACTAAGAAAAGAGAATGCAAAAGCTAAAGATTTTGAGCTTCGGGAGCATGTGTTAATAAAATTGTGTCCTCAAATTACTCCGGATCAAAAGAACCTGATATTTAAAGAATTGAAAGAGGACTTTAGGAGTAAGATCAAAATGAATATGCTCATGCTGGGGGAGATTGATAAGGTAGTTGGAGATACTTAGAAGATTCTTCTAAATGCATTGAAAAAACATAATCTTCCCACTGTTGAAGAAGAAATTAGTGTTGAAGTTGATCCCTCCATTCCAGATATTGAGGAACTTGATAAATTTGATGATAATGCTAACATTAAGGACACACTAAATCCTCCAGAGAATGTAGAAGATATTTCTGATGTAAATAAAAGTAAGGATGCCTCTGGTGATGATGCAGAGAAGGTGGAAGCAGAGAAAAAGAATGAAAGTGATGAGCAAAACATTGTGGTTGACTCCGAAAAAGGAGAAGATGGAGGCCCTGAAGAGCACAAGTCTGAAACATCATTTTGGGCAAGAGACACTGCAGATGTAGTGAAATAAATTTTGGAAAGAGATAAATAGATTACAGAAGATCAAGACATAATACAAGGACTAATCAATTTTGATACTTTATCATTGGTGTAGAAGATAAAGTTGGCCTCTATTGCAGAAGCTAAGGCCAGAGAGGAAATTTTGAAGTCCCACTTAGAAGATAGTGAGCTACTTGGCCTTGCATCTGGGATTTTAGAGAAAATTATGCCCACATATCAGAAGGATTCTTCAGCATCTCCCTCCTGTCAGTTAAAAAGCCTGATAAACTCTGTAAGTTCTCATTTTGAAACCTTAGAGAAGTCAACGGAAGTTAAAGTAAAAAATGAATTTAATGAGAAGAGGTTTGCTGAAATAAAGAAAATAATTAGCTATGATAGATCCAGGCTTGATATCAGTGTAAAGAGTATTCAAAATGCCCTATCTGAAGGTGTAGAGATCTATAAGTTTTGTCTAAATAGATCTAAAGCTGTTGAAGATATCGAGAAAAAGATTAAGGACATAGAGCTCAAACTGTCTAATATTTCTTAGTCATATAGTCCTTTAACTGAGTCTGTAATTACCAAAGAATGCCAAGTAGTGAGTCTACAGAATGAATTGAGTGATTTGGAGAAGGAAAAGGCCAAAATTCTGGGCAGACTGGATGAGCCCCGGGGACTGATCTCCTCTATGTTAGAAACTATGTATGATATATTGGCAGAGTCCCAAGCAACAGCTGCTACTAGTGATCCTACTAACCCTCAAAAGGTAGAATCATTGGCATTTTTGTTCAGTGGGCACATATCTATCTTGGGCAGTATTAAAAAGAACTGGGACAATGAATTGACAAAGTTGAAAAACATTTTTGGTGATATCTTTTTGCTGATGAACAAAGCCTAAGAATAGTATGTTCATATGCAGAAGTATGTAGAGTTTTGACCCTTGTACATAAAGTTTTTGCATGAATTTTGATATGTGGATCAGTGAAAAATGAAGAATTAATCTAAGGGGGAGCATTGGAAATCACAAGTGTATATAGTAAGGGGGAGTTGTTCTAACACTTAGTCATTTTTCACTAAGTGTTGCCATCAATGCCAAAGGGGGAGATTGTTGGCAAGAGACACTACTAGGCATGTTAGGTGTTGTCATTGATAGCAAATAAATCTATCTTACACATCTGCATTACATCATTTGATCATACCAGAAGTCAGAGTACAAATTTATCTAAGTCCGGATAGACAAGAACAGAGCATTTGATAGGGTTCAGCATATTAGTCTGCATTTCTCCACAGATAATCACATTGTGCTACGAATATGAGAGAATGTTAAGGGATGTCAGGGCTACCTAAATCTAAGATTTTAGCCTTTGGTGATGAAGGGATTGTAAGTTACAAGCATCTGAGTATCAGGTTCTGTTTAAACAGTTCAGTCCTGTGAAGAATAGGCCGACTTGGTGTTTGATCCTTGTATGGATTGAAAGAAGTGATTGGTTGAGTAATGTATGAGATACAGTGGTATTGGTCGACATGTGTGATGACTTGAATGTATAGGTTTTGGTCCGCATTGGTATTTGGGCATGGATTCAGCCAACAAAATATCGTTCTCAAAAAGACCTTAAGTTTTTCTCAAGGCCGATTGCAGTTGATGTTATCTCATGAAGCGGATAAATATGATCAATGGATTCGAACATTTGGTGTGGTGGTTGTGTGAAAATGAAGTAAGAGGAGTGAAGGGTGGCAGTATCAAGTTTGAAGTATAGATCTAATCCTCTGATTATGGTAGAACAGTGAAACAGGGTAGAAAATGATGAAGTGTGCAAAGTCAGTGTATTAAGTTCAATCGAAATTGTAATCTTGCATTGTTAGATGCTATTCTTCAGTTCAATTATTCCAGTGAACTCTTAGAATTATTCTTGTAGGCAGTGAGCCTCCTTGAGCAGTGAGCTCTAGGCAGTGTGCCCCGAAGGCATGTGCCTTCCCCATTTGTAATACTTTTAACAGAGTATAAATTCTTGTGGGTTAACCCCCATCGTGGTTTTTCCCCTAACTGGGTTTCCATGTAAAAATCTTGGTGTTATGTGTGCTGATTTTGTTTATGCTCATGTGTTGTTGATTCATGATTTCATGGTTATATCATTCATACGTTAATAAGTGGTAAAGAAGTTTAATTGCAGCAAAGGTTAAAAGTTTTTGTTACAACTGATTCACCCCCCTCTCAATTATCTGCCCTTATTTCAACAATTGTTAATTTGTATGGATGTCCATTTCCCTAAAAACTATTTATAAATGTTATCCTATAAAATATTTCAAATGCTTCAGGGGTCTTTAGGTGGATGGAGCGCATATCAGTGAGTTAGAGAGTATTCTGTCAAACAGGTCTGTGAGCTTATCTCGCAAAGAGGATAGAATAAGATGGAGCTACTAAAAAATTGGGGAGTATCAGGTTAAGCTAGGCTATAAGGTGAAAGATGGGGTGGTTAGAAAGCAAGATTGGCCCACTCACCTTTTTTGGAACAAAGATGCAAAAATGGAAGCAAAGCTAGATGCAACAAGTGACGTTATATCAGAAGCAAAATTGGAAGCAAATTTGGAAGCGAAACTAGAAGCAAAATTGGAAGCAAAACTAGAAGCAAACCTGGAAGCAAAATCGAAAGCAAAACTAGAAGCAAACCTAGAAGCAACACAAGAAGCAAAACTAGAAGCAAAATTGGAAGCCAAACTGGAAGCAACAAAGGACATCATAATGGAAGCAAAAATGGAAGTAAAAATGGAAGCAACAAAGGATGTCATAATGGAAGAAAAACTTGGTGTCAATTAGGAAGCCAAAAAAGAAGCTATTTTTGATGCCATACCAGAAGCAAAACAAGAAGCACGACTGGGAGCAAAACTAAAAGCAAAAATGGGAGCACAATCCGGCGCAAAAATGGGAGCAAAACCTGGTGCAAAAATGGGAACAAAATTTGGTGCAAAATGGGAGCAAAATCTGGCGCAAAAATGGGAGAAAAATTTGGTGCTAAATCTGGTGCTAAAGGAGGTGCTACTTTTCTGACGCAAAATCCGGTGCTACTTTTTCAGTGCAAAATCTAGCACAAAATCCGGTGTCGAAGAGAATATGCAGTTTGATGCCAAGTTTTGCGCTGGTAGAAGTGTCCAATTCATGAACTCAAATGCACTAAATTTTGGCACTATTTTAGGCACTAATTACATGTTTTGTTGTAGTGTATGGAGATAGGTACACATGTTTTCTTCTAGTTTGAGGACTTTATTGATACACTTGAGAGGCTAGGAGTCTTGTTTTAGTGGGATTTGAGTAGATATACAATGACGATGATGATTATGGTGTCATAGGTACATGTAAGTACATTTGAGGATTGGCACGACGTGATCATGTATGTGGTTTCCAGTTATGGGTTATGATGATTGACTCATGCTTGTAGGTGGTGGTGTGATTCAATTTTAGGAGATTGTTCTTATCTCCTAGATGCTTGATTAGTTCCTATTGTCACGTGAAATTGCACCTTGCTTGGAGCCTATCCAAGCATTCCAATGACACAATGGGACTAATCTCAAGGTGTGGGACCTTGCAAATGAGATCAGAAATCCAAAGAAGGCTGGTTCCTCTTTCTAAGCTTAAGGCTTAGAGAAATAGACTAAACCTACACTAATGATCACCAAGGGAAAAGGGAGAGAAAGATACAGAAAGGGAAAGGTGATACACCAAGATTTAGGATGTTTGAATGCAACTGACATAACATAGTAATGATCTCAAATGCTGAAAGGAAATCACACAGACTCATGGGGATTCAAATAGAGGTTAAGGAAGAAAGACAAAACTATGAAAGGGACCATTTTATCCACAATACACAGCTTACATCTATCAAATAAACACAATGCAAGAACAATGAGAGAGGCAAAATTTAGTTTATATTGATCATAGAGGCTAAATAGCCATTACAAAAGAAGAAGAATTCATTATAGGCATGAAATAGACACAAAATGATAGATTCTCCTTCATTGTTGAACTAGCATAGAGACACAAGAGGCTCAGCAAAAGAGCACAATCCATCAAATCTAACTAGTTTTGGAGAAAATCACAAGGTTTGAATCTACAAGAAATTTTTTGCCTCTAGAAGTGACCCAGTGCAACCAACCAACCTGAAATACATCTTTGAATCATGCATATATAGCTTTTATAATTGCACTATAGTAGCTGCTATGGATGTGGAATGAGAAGTCAACAAGAAAGAACCATCGCCCATTCTATAATAACTTTGTTTCAATGTCCTTGGAGCATGCCCACATGGATCTTCCCATGAAATCCACTGAAGAAGAGTGTTCATCCATGCCATGAGTACAAGAAATTCAATGCAAAGGGACAAAAGTAGCATGGGGAAGTGAGGAATCCATCTCCCACAAGAAATCAGGTTCTGGAGAAGCATTAATGGTGCCCAAGAGGGTCGTTGAGTAGTCTCGTTGTGTTGGGAACATTGGAAAATGCCTTTGGAAGGCAAAAATGTTGGGCTCCAACATATCAGACTTCCTTCGACTGACCTTCCACTGATCGGGCCTTTGGAGAGGTGAAAGAGGAAACCTTGACCTCTGAAGTCCAAGAGAAGAGAAGTCTTTGGGTTTCGGGGGTCAGGCCTAGTTCACTGTTATGTCTTTCATTGATCATAGGAAGAAGAGATCGACCTCTGCCTCCACAATACTTAGCCAATTTTATGAAATCGATAGAGATCAGGCCTCAGGCCTTATGCCTTATGTCTTCCTAGAGAAGGAAGAAGAGAGAACGTCTGAGCACCACAAGATTGAAGACTTAGCCGCTTTTGCAAAGGTTCGGTGGAGTTTGGGGTTTAGGCCTTCGACCTTCCTCCTTCCAAAAGAAGGAAGAAGGAAGAAGGAAAGACTGAAGTCCAACTCCCTAAAATACTTAGAAATATTTTGAATGAAGAGAAGCAGAACTCGGGTCCCAAACCTTCCACCTTAGATGATGTCATTAGGATATGGATATTTTGACCGGATATGGATATTTGTAATTGCAAAATGTCCATGTCAAAATATCCGTATGAAGCTTAGAACTCTGAAGTTTAACATACTTAGAGCATTTACTTGGCGGACTTCGGCAAGCAGACCTCTAGCCTTCGACCTTCCAAAAGAGAACGCATAAGAGAGAAACCACAAAGTCTGGTGCCCAAAACACTTAGGTGAATTTGTAAGGGACAAAGTAGAGTTTGGAACTAGTTAGGATGGTAGAGCGAAGGGAATCACTCCAAATTTTGAAACTCCAAAAAGGAAAAAACACAAGGAAAACTTAGGTTTTTTGGGACTTAGCCATTTTGGGTAGTTTTCTCTTGCATTTCAAAGGGTGAAAATACTAGGATTCATGGATCCTTAGGCTATTTGGCCATAAGGTAAATAAGATAACATTTTGGTGACTATGTAGGGGTGTTTTCCTGCTAAACACTGGGATGATCCAGAGGCAGGCCATATCAATCTGTTGGGCACATAGTCATAGGGCACAACAACAAGAACATGGGTTGGCCAGACCAACGCAAAACTGAACACTACCTTTGGAAACAAGACAAGGCAAAAAAAACAAGGCAAACAATCTCCTAATGGGAATGATGTTTGTGCAAAAGCACTTATCGAAAGGAAACATCTAAAATAGAAATAAATCTAACCTACACCTAAACTAACCAACCAAAACTGACCTTAAACAAAGCCATTAACTGGTTCTTCAAAATAACTGCCCCTTCTCAATAATTTAGAATGTTTTACATGCTTGTGGACAGTTAACAAGAGGTGGGGGAGGGATGGGAATACAACAAATTGACAAAACACTTCCCCCAGAAAGAGAACAAACTCACTTACCCACTTGAACTGATTGTTGATACAACTACCTGGAAGCTGATAAATGGGCTGACCCCACTTATTCTGATGCTCAAACTCATGGTTTGAAGAAAGAATGATAGGTGGTGACTCTTTCTCATATGTCTTTAGCTGGGCCAAATGCCTTATAGGGTAGCCCTTTGAAATGACATGCAAATCAATAGAGTTGATCTCATGCCTCTGCTCTATTTCTTTCTCTTGAGGCTAGTCTGACTGCTCTAACTCCTCAATCTGCTCAAATGGCTTAGGATTTACCTCATCTAGAGGCACTAATTTACCATCCACATTTGAGTAGTAAACATCAAGCTCATCCTAGAAATGAGCCTCCTCTAAGTCCTCTACACTCTCCAGTATAGGACTACTCATGTGCTCTTCTTCATGAGTTGTAACTTCACTGTCATGCTGGGCCTGAACCTGCAACAACCTTCCATCATTTTCAATGTCCCCACAATACTGCACATCCACTATCACCTGCATGTCTTCTTCATTTTCAATGTAACTAGGCAGTACATGAAACAAGGCAGCATCATCCACTTGCCAATTCAAAAACACACATTCAACCTACATTTGCCTTTATCCTCCCATAGCTTGCTGGCTAGGTCCAATCTATTTTTTTGGGACTGTTGATGGATTTTGGACCATTGAAACTTGGTTAAATTTTTCATTTCAGCCTGTGCTTTGGATATGGGACTGGTTGCATGGATGGTGCCACTCATATCTTTGAGCCAAGCTGTTCTAAATTATAACAAGCACGCCTGATGTACTCATAGCAGTTGAGTCTATGAAGCTTAGGGACCTAACATAGCTCTATTAATTTTGTCTTTGATTATTTCCCTGACAAGGCTGCTCGCTAAGTTGATAGGGCTGGTTGGGAACTTGGTATGACACATCAATTGTAGGAACTGGTGCCATGATTGGATGAATGACTGGGGCTTCTAGAAATAATGACATTGGATGCCTAGGAGCAATCTTTCTAGCTAGGATTAAACAATTTTTTAGCCTAATATATACCTCATAGGCATTAGGTAACACATCCCCTCCTAAAGACTGGATCATGATAGCGATATCACTGTTCAGGGATCTCAAATAATACAAGAAGGAAGCATTAGGGGACAACCTCACCAATGGTGGAATTTTGTACCAAGTTTTTTGAAATCTGAAATTAAAATCCAACATGTGGTGAGTCTGAGATCATGATGGGCCAAACAGTGGCAATGGAGAAAAAACTTGCTAGATGAAAAAGTGCAAACATTTAGACTAATATTTAGATTTGGATGGAAAGAGTGTTAATATATCTAGCTCAAATATGGATTCCCTTAAAACATTCCTTGGGATTACCGCATAGTTAGGCAACTGGGAGTCCCAAAACTTACCAAAAAAACTTGCAAAACCACCCATTTAGTGTTATCATGAAAATTTTCACAATTTCATCCTTGAAGTTGATAGACTTTTTTGTAACTAAATTTAATCAAATGAGAAGGGTTTATAGAGGAAGCTATTAAGATTCTAAAAATATAATAAACACCTCTTAATAATTTTAATAGGTAATTATTATTAATTTTCTACATATGCTATGTTTGATTTCCTGATAGATATATATATTGAAAAACACCCATAACTTTCAACATATTAATCCTTTTTTAAATCCAAAAGATGCATCACATTCTAGGATTTAGTGGGTATAACATTTTTTTTTAATTTTCATATATTTTTGACCAAGTTACGTTGGCTGGAAAATTAATTTTTAATATTTTAAAAAAGTCACAGTAAAAAATTCATAAACAATTATTTATTTACTTAAAAAAAATCATAAGTAATTATTTATTTACTTAAAAAATCCAAAAAAATATGTGTCACATCTACTCATGTGTTCTTTACTTAAATCCAAATCACGGAGGAAAAATATTATCTTTTTCTCATACTTAGGTTGGTTGGAATGACACATACTTTTTACATTTTTCTAAAAATTTTAGTAGTGCTTCATTGAAATATCCAATTTTCACCAAACTATTTTTAAAATTTTAAAAAAAAAGTAGTTGCCCATAAACTACATTCAATTTGTTACAACTTTTATTACTATCTTATTTCTAGATTATGTAGATAACTCATTCAATTTTTGACATGACGTAATGTCCCTTACCTAATTTGCCCTAGAAAAATTCAAATGCCACAAGTTAGGCTTAGGGTTTTGGAATTACCATATATATTGTCTTCAAACTGCATAATTCTTGTGTTCTAATTCTATAATCATGACATAGGAAAATACATATAGATATACCAATATACATCTTTAACCATTAGGGTTAGATAAGATTTTTCTTGCATTCAAATTCATAAACAATATCAATATAGAAAGATCATATATTTATTACTATGTAGCTAACTTAGTTTGTTTACTAAACTTACTCATAGAAGGGGATGGTGCTAAGAGGCATGGCAGGGCATAGACTGTCAACAGTGCCTCCATACAGTCCCCTCAGGGAGGCATGGTAGGGTGTTAATCAGTTCTCCTTCCAAATAGTCCCTCATGGAGGCTTGGTAGGGTATAAACTGTCAACAATGCCTCCATATAGTCCCCTCAGGGAGGCATGGTAGGGTGTTGATTAGTTCTCCCTCCAAACAGTCCCTTAGGGAGGCATGGCAGGGTTCCCTCCACACAGTCCCTTCACCATTCTTCTTTGATTGGTGAGTCTCAAGATATATATATCCAGTCAAAGAAGAATGGTGAAGGGACTGTGTGGAGGGAACCCTGCCATGCCTCCCTATATATATATATGATAGTGATATGCAATAAGTAAGACAATCAATAGTCACTAATGATCTGACCTGCTATGTATATCCAATAATGTTTCTTATTCAATTTCTAGTTCTTAACAATATATCCTTTTGCTGTCCTTAATAGTCCATATGACTGTGTAAATAGATATCCTTCTACAAATCAAATGTTTGGTGTAAAATTCAATGATCCAATTATTAATATTCCTTGATGATTGATCGACTAAAGATCTCATTCATATGAGAACTGTTGTATTATTATATATGTTATTTTCTTACTCATGTATATCTCCCATTCATCATTCCATCTTCTATATATACCATCCTTTTCCTTATGAAGAAATGTGATTCCTTATGAGAGACACCACTCTACACAATGGACGTGTCCCCTCATAATTAATCACTGTTTCATAAACTCAAACATTCTTTTACTAGAATTACTGCCCTTAACAAATGATAATTAATACTATTTAATTATAATTACCGCACCTTAAATATCATCGTTGTTCCTTAAATATGATCGTTTCATAGTATACAATGCTGCCTTGAAGAGAATAATCGCTGCCTTGTATATATCTTATGATCAATATAATCACATTCATTGATGTATGAAACATTGAATGAATTGTATATACTCCTCTATCAATTGCTCTTATTGTATCGATCCTCCTCTTTGCTGATCATATTAATTTATAGACCTTCATATATTAACTGCACCATATATCCTTGTATATTAAAACACCTTTTGTCTTATATATATTGATCAATTACTCATTTGCTTCAACAATATTATATGTTGTCATATATATTAATTGCTCCATATAAATCACTCCTCTAGTTGCTTCTGAGAAGTCGACCAGCTTAGGATCGTTATTTAGTTTTATGATTTTTTCTTATTTTGGGGGCATGACAATCTACCCTTCTCAAGATTTCTTGTCCTCAAGTAATTTCAAATTGGGATAATCAAAGATTTCAATTCCTTCCTAATTATCTTGGTTATGTCAGACTCTACACTCGATGATGTCTTTGAGGATTAGTTGTTAGTATACTTGCCTCGACTTGACTACTGATAAGGTCAATACTATCCTCTAACATATGAGGGTAATTTATTGTCCAATAGTCTTCTTACTATTTCCCCATAACTCTCAACAATAAAGCCAAGAATTGGAATTTGGCAAGACTTGTTACTTAAGACAAGTTTTCTCTCATTTCATCACCCCAAGGATCCTAGGCAATGGTACAATTTTTCATTACTCCTTGTTGAAGTAAAAAATCATGATGGATTGTGGGAATGTTGTGAATATCGAGATCCCACTTCTTTTTATGCAATCACTTTTGCTTCCGTGTATTGGACCTAGATGTTTGAATGACAACTTCCTTTAGATAAAGTAGGTTTCATTTTGTGTAAACATTCAAACAAGTTTGTGGTAAGTTTGTTTTTCATGAGGATCTTATAGGGTTTTTGTATTAATTAACCTCATCAAACATCTATCATTAATATTTAAGTATAAATTTATGGGATTGATCAAGTCAAAAGATGTACAATAGTTTAGCATTCCTTACATATTAGGAGACTTAAATTTATAGATTTACCCTAATATCTAATTCTTGTTCCATCTTCTAATTCAATTGGAGGTTATTACTCCCTTTTTTTTAACACATCTCCATGTTAGGTACTAAATTTATCTTGGGAAAGTACCCAATTTATTTAAAAAATATATAAATGTATTCCAAAGTTTGAAAGGTGAGAATGATCCTGAGATTTGTGGGTTATGGACCCCTAAGGTAACTTAGCATAGACTTATGTAATAATTTTGTTGTAGCTTGGTTTGTATCAACTTTATCTAAGAACTTAGACCCTCAGATGAAATGATCTACTCATATAGAAATGAATTTGGTCCACAAGACAAAGTTTACTGGATCAATTTTATAGGTTATGATGTAGATCATATGTGGTATGGACTAGATTGTATCATCCTTGTTTTAATGAGTGTGGGATAGATCACTTGATTGCATATTTGATCTTGTTCCAAAGGAATAAAACAATTTATTTTCAATGATGTTCCTCTTCCATGAAGCTTGATAAATATATCTTACAATAATTTTCCATCATTTCTCTTAAGATTTCTATCCCCATTTGTAGGTTCCTAAAGAATTGAGTTGTCTTCATTCCCTTCTCCCAAAAATTGTTATTTTGAATTTTAATAGATTGACCATCCTAGGTTAAAATGATACCTCAATGTACCTAAATCTTGAAGTTTGAAAGATAACCATAATTCATCTTTGTATCTTTGGTTATGCCTAAGTTTCTGTGACAAATAGATTTTCATTTGAGAATTGGAAGTCAAATTATATCATTAGATTCTACTATGTTGAGTGATTATCATTTGATTATTTGATTTCCAGCTGAATAGATGAGTGTCGATTGCTTATGTCAATTAATTGATTTATCTCTTATAGCTATTTTTTAAAGGAGTCACTACTCTTCTTGGCTGTCTTTTTCAAGAATAATACTTTTCTTTTGAGTTGATTGTTAGATTTATTTCCTCTTGATGGTTTCTTCACAAGGAAATGATTTCCGTTTTATATTTTATTGTTAAGGAAGTCCTACATTCGAAGGGTCACACTTTTCGTATTTGGGGTTTCATCCTTTCTCGCATCATTATTATTCTTGAGAACCTAATTTAATTATCTATAAAATTACTTAAGGTTCTATTAAATGAAATGCTCTCTCCTAGTTACAACCCTTCGTTATTACATAAGTTAATTTGTTAGTGCTTCTTAACCCAATAAGCATTTGACAAATAAATCTTTGATAGATTTGGCATTTTCGTAATTTTTTTTCATAAAGTAATCTTAAACACACATAGAGTAAACTGGTTGAAGAAACATTAAACATGAAGCAAACACCTAGATATACATAATACATGAAGTGTGCATGATATACAAAGTATACACGTAGGGCACAAAGTATGAAGCATATGTAATATATGAAGTATACACATAAGTACATGTGAAGCATGAAGCATACATGTAATGCATAAATACATGTAATACAATAAGCATGAAGTATACACGGAGTATACGCATAAGTATATGTAATACAAGAAGTATGAAGCATTTACGTAATACACAAAGCATACACATAAATATATGTAATACACGAAACATGAAGCATACATGTGATGCATAAATACATGTAATACAATAACCATGAAGTATACATGAAGTATATGCATAAGTGCATGAAGCATACACGTAATACACAAAGTATATGCATAAATATACGTAATATGCATGAAGCATACATGTGATGCATAAATACATGTAATACAATAAGCATGAAGTATACACATAAGTGCATGAAGAATACATGTAATACACAAAGTATACACATAAATATACATAATACATGAAGCATGAAGCATGTGATACATGAAGTATATGCATATGAATACACGTAAGTCACGAAGTATACACATGAATATATGTAAGTCATGAAGTATACCTTTGCATACACGTAAATCATAAAGTATACACTTGGATACACATAAGTCATGAAGTATACACTTGGATACATGTAAGTCATTAAGTATACACATGAATACATGTAAGTCATGAAGTATACACTTGAATACATGTAAGTCATGAAGTATACACTTGAATATACATAAGTCATGAAGTATACACTTGAAGACATGCAAGTCATGAACTATACATTTGAATACACATAAGTCATGAAGTATATACTTGAATACACGTAAGTCATGAAGTATACACTTGAATACACACAAGTCATGAAGTATACACTTGAATACATGTAAGTCATGAAGTATACACTTGAATACATGCAAGCCATGAAGTATACACTTGAATACACATAAGTCATGAAGTATACACTTGAATACATGTAAGTCATGAAGTATACACTTGAATACACGTAAGTCATGGTATACACTTGAATACACGTAAGTCACGAAGCATGTAAGGCATGAATTATACACATGAATATACATTACATCAACTATCATTCACAGGATGACAAGAAAGTTGCTCTGATACCAATTGTGATGTACACCTTACCTAATTAGCCCTAGAAAAATTCAAATGCCACAAGTTAGGGTTAGGGTTTTGGAATAACCATTTATATTGTCTCCAAACTATATAATTCTTGTGCTCTAATTCTACAATCATGACATAAGAAAACACATATAGATATACCAATATACATCTTTAACCATTAAGGTTAGATAAAATTTTCCTTGCATTCAAATTCATAAACAATATCAATATAGAAAGATCATATATTTATTATTATGCAGCTAACTTAGTTTGTTCACTAAACTTAGTCATAGAAGGGGATGGTGTTGAGAGACATGGAAGGGCATAGTGTGTCAACAATGCCTCCATACAGTCCCCTTAGGGAGGCATGACAGGGTGTTAATTAGTTCTCCCTCCAAACAGTCCCTCAGGGAGGCTTGGCATGTATAGACTGTCAATAATGCCTCCATACAATCTCCTCAGAGAGGCATGGCAAGGTGTTGATCAGTTCTCCCTCCAAACAGTCGCTCAGGGAGGCATGGCAGGGTTCCCTCTACATAGTCCCCTCACCATTTTTCTTTGACTAGTGAGTCTCAAGATATATATAAATGACAGTGATATGCAATAAGTAAGACAATCAGTAGTTAATAATGATCTGACCTGCTATGTATATCCAATAATGTTTCTTATTGAATTTCTATTTCTCAACAATATATCATTTTGTTATCAAGGTTAACAATCCATATGACTGTAAATAGATATCCTTCTATAGATCGAATGCCTAGTGTAAAATTCAATGATCCAATTATTAATATTCCTTGATGATTGATCGACTGAAGATCTCATTCATATGAGAACTGTTGTATTATTATATGTTATTTTCTTACTCCTATATATCTCCCATTCATCATTCCATCTTCTCTCTCTCTCTCTCTCTATATATATATATATACCATCCTTTTCCTTATGAAGAAATGCGATTCCTTATGAGAGGCACCACTCTACACAATGGATGTGTCCCCTCATAATTAATCATTGTTTCATAGACTCAAACATTCTTTTACTAGAATTGCTACCCTTAACAAATGATAATTACTGCTATTTAATTATAATTGTTGTACCTTAAATATCATTGTTGTTCCTTAAATATAATAATTTCACAGTATACAATTGTCGCTGCCTTGAAGATAATAATCATTGCCTTGTGTATCTTATGATCAATATAATCACAATTGCTCATGTATGAAACATTGAATGAATCATATATACTCCTCTATCAATCACTCTTATTGTATCGATCCTCCTCTTTGCTGATCATATTAATTTATATACCTTCATATATTAACCACACCATATATCCTTGTATATTAAAACACCTTTTGTCTTATATATATTAATCAATTTCTCATCTTCTTCAACAATATTATATGTTGTCATATATATTAATTGCTCAATATATATTGCTCCTCTAGTTGCTTCTAAGAAGTCAACCAACTTAGGATCGTTATTTAGTTTTATGATTTTTTTCTTGTTTTGAGGGCATGACACATGAAGTTACTTAAGTCTATTTTTCACATTTACATTGCCACTTAAGGGTAGTTTTTGTCCCATCATGATCCTACACTCACCCCATGAATTCATAGGGAGCCCTTTTAATAGTGGTTAGTTGGTCTATCAGGGACAAATGATCATTGTTATCTTCAAAACGCTGACAGAGCCTTTCTCCTAACTCATCCCAATCATGAATTGAACTTGTAGGTAACCCCTTGTATCACTAGAGAGCTTTTCCTTTCAAGGAAGAAGCAAGGAGCCTTACCAGGGGGTAAAAGTACAAACCTATCTCACACTTTTATAAAAGAAACAACCAACACTGATCTAACTTTGTAACTTGAATCACTACAAAGTGACGTATATGTTTTGAATTTTAAAATGATGTAAACTAATAAAATGCTGAAAAATAAGGTTGAATGGGACGTCACACTTTATATAGTAAATTTCATTTATTTTCCTTCTTTATTTTTTTGTGTATTCATAGCTCAAACCTTTAGTGCATGGATTATTTTCTTCCCAAATTTGATAAATGTATATTTTTAAATAAATCTTGGAAGTTGTGTGTAATGAAAACACAATTGTTTTGATGGAACATCAATTTTTGTCTTCATTATTTATCCAAAATAGGAAACAAATTATGTCAACTTGACAAGGAATCTCTCCTCTAGCACATCATATTTTTTTCAAATTTTTTGATAAACTTTACTATTTTCTCTTGAGACGACAATCAACACCATATTTTGGTGCTGATGACCTACTTTTAGTAGAAATAAAATATAAAATATAAACACTAATTGTTTAAAAAATTACATTTTTACAAAGTAGATTGATTGATCTACAAAAGGTTATTTTTAGATTCTTGTAAAATGATTATTTGCATGAGTAGGATTTGTTAGAGCATCAAGTTTTTCAAATAATTTCATTTTTTTGGTAAATGAACCCCAAAATGATGCTACACATGTTTTTAGTGGATGGTTCTGATTGGAAAAGTTATGGCCTAGATCTAATTTAGCTAGAATGAATCCAAATAGAAAATAAGTTTCACCAAAATTGACTTTTAGTTGGAAATACTTAAATTCATTCATGCTAATAAGTTGGCCCAAAGTGTGACACAACTTTGAACTTTTACCCCACAACATTGTCTTGAGTAACATTGTGAACAAAGCATACATTAGCAATGTCTTGTATGTGCTCAGCGGGTGTGGTAGAGTTTTCACCAGTGAAAAAGGGAATAACCTTCAAAATTGAAATTGGTATGTCATCATAATGTGCAAGGTTGAGAGGGCTTCCATCATTAAAGGCCACAAAGGGTTTGTTTCTTGGCGGGGCCATGATAGTGGTGTGAATGTTATGATGGTTTATAAATGCCTATTCTTGATGGGGAAAAGAGACCATGACTTCCATAATAGCTTGACACACTAGAGCATTGAAAAGCAGAGATGTATCAAAAATATTCTTTGAAAACAAGGGTAACAATTCTTCTTTTGGAGACTGGAAACATACCAGAAGAGAGCCACCATGTGATTTGAGATGCTTCTGAAAGCAAGATAGACTAGGAAAACCACCTAAATCCTAATCCTTAAGGTTCTTTAAGCACTTGGGCTGCTTTCACCAGTGGATTTGTTTAGTAGAGTTGCCATGGTGTTTGTGAAGACTACTCTAGATGGCAAAATGCACTGAATAACACACCAAATCCTTCAATGGATGATAAAGCTCATCATACTAGTTCCATCGGGCGTGATAGAAACTGTTGTCACGTGAAATTGCACCCTGCTTGGAGCTTGTCCAAGCATTCCAATGACACAATGGGATTGATCTCAAGGTGTGGGACCTTGCAAATGAGATTAGACCTCCAGAGAAGGATGGTTTCTCTTTCTAAGCTTAAGGCTTAGAGAAATAGACTAAACCTACACTAATGATCACCAAGGGAAAAGGGAGAGAAAGATACAGAAAGGGAAAGGTGATACATCAAGATTTAGGATGTTTGAATGCAGCTAACATAACACAGTAATGATCTCAAATGCTGAAGGCAAATCACACAGACTCATGGGGATTCAAACAAAGGTTAAGGCAGAAAGACAAAACTATGAAAGTGATTGTTTTATCCATATTACACAACTTACATCTATCAAATAAATACAGTGCAAGAACAATGAGAGAGGCAAAATTTAGTTTATATTGATCATAGAGGCTAAATAGCCATTACAAAAGAAGAAGAATTCATTATAGACATCAAATAGACACAAAATGATAGATTCTCCTTCATTGTTGAATTGGCACAGAGACATGAGAGGCTCAACAAAAGAGCATAGTCCATCAAATCCACCTAGTTCTGGAGAAAATCACAAGGTCTGAATGTACAAGGAAGTTTCTATCTCTAGAAGTGACCCAACGCAACCAACCAACCTGAAATAAATCTTTGAATCATGCATATATAACTTTTACAATCGCACTGTAGTAGCCATGGACATGGAATATTGAGAAGTCAACAAGAAAGAACCATCACCCATGCTACAATAACTTTGTTTCAGTGTCCTTGGAATGTGCCCACATGGCTTTGCCTGTGAAATCCGCTGAAGAAGAGTGTTCGCCCATGCCACGAGTACAATAAATTCAATGAAAAGGGATAAAAGTAGCATGGGGAAGTGAGGAATCTATCTCCCACAATAAATTGGGTTCTAGAGAGGCATTAATGGCAACTAGAAGGATCGCTGAGTAGTCTTGTCATGTTTAGAACAATGGAAAATGCCTTTGGAAGGCAAAAAGGTTGAGCTCTGACATATCAGACTTCCTCTGAACGACCTTCCACTAATCGGGCCTTTGGAGAGGTGAAAGAGGAAACCCTGACCTTTGAAGTCTGAGAGAAGAGAAGTTGTTGGGCTTTAGGGGTCTTGCCTTCACCATTACATTTTTCACTGATCATAGGAAGAAGAACTCAAACTTTGGCTCCACAATACTTAGCCAATTTTATGAAATCAGTGGAGATTGGACCTCGGGCCTTCTACCTTATGTGTTCCTAGAGAAGGAAGAAGAGAGAATGTCTGAGCCCCACAAGATTGAAGACTTAACCACTTTTGTAAAGGTTCTAACCTTCGGCCTTCCTCCTTCCTGTTTAGGGGAAAATTGGATTTGTTATTGTTTTAGTGTTTTGATGTTTAAATCCTCCTCTCCACTAAACAATCAAGGATCTAGGGTCGAGTGGCAAGCACTATCATACCCTAGGTCACTTGTGAGATGTAGAGAAACTTGGATTAGGGAATTGAATTATCAATTTTCCTTCTCCTATGCTCAATTGACCATTAAAACCCTAATTATGCAAATACGACAACAAATTGACGAATAACAGAAAAAACTCTTGCAGACAAGAGTAAAATACCAAATCATAGAGTACCTATTTTTAGGGTTTTGAAGCGGAATAGTCAGGGACAGTGGAGTGGGTGCCCTAGTCCAAGGTACCAGTTTCTTCATAGGATCCGGACCTCCTTCCGACACTGATAAGCCCTGTAACTTCTATTTTTAGAAATTTATCTTTTGCGGAGGACACTAGAGTGAGCACCCAAGTCCTAGAAACGCTCCTATGTCTTGCTTCTCTTCAGATCCTGAATCCTTGATGCTTGCCAATCCTTCTTATAACTTCACTTTTCCCAAATGCGACACCTATAACCTGCAATCACAAGACTTGGTTTAGGGGTTGTGGTGTTTAGAGGCTTGCCTCAGACAAGCCCCAGAGGGCACTTAAGTCTTTGAACACCTTTGTCAGATAGAGAGTGTGTGCCCTTGTGAGGCAAAGGTAAAAACCAAAGGAATCAATGATGAAAACACAGTATATTGTCACCTTGTAGTGAAGATATCATAGGAGGAAGATGCTCTTCTTTCCATGATGAAATGGATGCTCAAATCTGTAAACAAGCACATAACCCACACAAGTTTGCTCTTGCAACACAATGAAAGCCTTGAATCACCTTGAGAACACAAATGCTTGCTAGTAATCATCTAGTCCACAAATGAATGCCTAAACATGTTTATATATGCAACTACAAGCACTCCCTCCAAGATTTCAAAAATCAAAACTTATCGTGTCGGCAAAAGGACCAAATAACGGTCATAAACTGACACTTAAATTTTGGGCCTGACCCAAAATAGGGCAGGACTAGGGCGCGGGCACCCAAGTCCTCCCCCCTATTTTGGGTAGGGTTAAGGTCAAGGGGTCTTCCTAGGTCCACTTTGCCATGACACCTAGGCCTCATTCCATCAGGATGCCAAAATATGAACTAAGATGTCCTAAATGCATGCCAAAGACTCGGGAGCTAAACCTTATGAGGGAAAAGCCCCCAAGAGGACATTTTCTGACATTACATTTAGCCCCCACTTTAATGTATGTATACACACAAGGCCAATACATGCATTAAAGTAAGGTCACAAACACAACAAACACATCAAGCACAAAGAAGACATGCCAATCACATAGAAAATAGTAACAGACATGCAAAACATGGAGAAGACAGTTACAGTCATGCGGAACATGGAGAATACAATTAATGCATAGAAGACACATTAACGCATGGAAGGCAGAAATGATATCTTTACTTTTCTTTTTCTCATATATATGAAATGCAAATGCAAGTACTGGAAAGTAAACAAACCCCCTACAATACATGATGCACTCATCGCATAGGTCTTTGTATATATGGGGCAACACACATGCAAGACACACAAAAACTCCCAAAATGTAGGATGCATATGGGGCAACAGACACACCACACAAAACAAGCACGCCAAAACACACACACTTGAAGACACAGAGAAAACATGGCAAACAAGCGATGGTGTGTTCCCTATTTCTAGGCTTATCACCATCTTAGGCATGTTACATACATACACCAATGATTGGGATTCACCACAACAATCACCAAAGATACACTTAAGGGTTAAGTTAGTCACAGAACTGCTCGCCGCCTCCGTAGAGGACTTTTGAAAATGCAACCCCACCCATGTCACGGAGACACCTTATAGTGAAAAGGGAGCATGGCATACCACTCCACCTGCATCACAGAGATGCCTTATAGTGAAAAGGAGGTAAGAGCTCAAAAGTATACAACCCCACCCGCATCACGGAGATGCCTTATAGTGAAAAGGAGGTATACGCAATAGATTTCAAGATAGATTGGTTGATTTCAAAAAAACTCAAGATGCAGGAAGTACTCATTGCACTAGTCTACACCTAAGTACAAGCACATTGCTAACATCTACAATAGATAGGTTACCTTATATATGCCCCCACCTTAAGGTGGTTGATATCATGCAATGATATCAAGAATGTTAAGGAAGGAATAAAACACACAAGGGTACACCAACTTTCAGAAAGCCCATGCCCCCTGGAGGTGACATGTACTTCATGATCACCAAATGTTCCCACAAACACATCCCTGCAAGAAACATGTTAGTGTCTACAACCTCATAATAAACAACAACATCAATGCACATGAAATCTGAGGTATGCAAGATTCAAGGTAGACAAAGTGCATGAAGCAGAAATATTGTTTATGATTTGTAAATGAGATAGAACACCATCAAAATCATCACTATGCAGAAAGCATGAGTGCTTCCACTAGCCAAGTGTCAAATAAGATATACAACCCCATTGTCATATTAGGAACTAAGTCCATTTTTTGATTGCTCTCGAAAGAGACACTTGGTCTGCATCAGTATAAATGTTTTTCGTCATCTGCCCGCTAGGTGGAAACACTAGAGGAAGGGAAACAATAAATAAGAGAGGAGAAACAAGTGTCTTAGGGACAGTCATGTAGGAGGGTGCTCCCAAGTGTCACCAACTACAACGCTATGTCCATAAGACACAATACACAACAATGAAATCAGAGAGAGACAATTTAGAAGAATGATGATACAAATAGAAGAAGGTCACAACAGAGGTGGTCTCCTGGTATCCTAGACCTTACAAGAGAATCAAGGGTCATCCCAGGAGGCCTAAACAACACATAACACATCATGGGGGAAGCACATTACAAGAGAAATAAAGGGTTAGAAATACTTACCCTGTAGCACCATCGTTAAGAACATACACATTTAGGATATCTCTCATGTTGTTTTGATCTTGTAGAACTAACATTAAGTTTAGGATGACGAGAAGCTTTCTTTTCTTTAAAAGAATTATATTCAATGCCACTTGAGTAATGTGTTGAAGTGGATTCTATAGGTACTCTAATTCCTTGTTGATTTACACCACATCCCTTACCTACATAGTCGTTATGTTTATACAAAATTTGAAATCCACAACCATATAGAGAGTCCAGTTCCTTAGAAGAAGGTGAGGCCTCGTAGGTATCATAATTTGTAGTATAAGTGAGGGTATTGTTTTTATTTTCTACCAAGGGGATTTTAGGTTTCTTAGGTGCTTCAAAAGGTTGCTTAGGTGAGATCAATGCCACTTTTGATGTGTCAAGGCTATTAATTTTATATTCCCCTATACTACAAGGATTAAAATCCAATGAACCCCAATCATCACCAACAAGTGCATTCGACGGTTGAGAGTCTTGCACAACATTAGTCATTGATGGATCCCTTCACAAATTATTTAAGCTTATATGATTGTAAATTGGTTTTTGCATTTCAATGTGTAGATAGTTATCTAGTTCAGGATCGACACGAGTAGTATGAAGTTTACCTTTGAATATAAATTTGATTGAATGATGCAAGGTGGAAGGAACTACCCCCAATCCATGAATCCAAGGTCTACCAAGAATCATGTTGTAAGATAAAGAACAAGGTATGACATGAATTAGGGTAGGCACAAGCACAGGTTCTACTTGTATAGGTAGAGTTATAGTGCCCACAGATTGTCATCCAACATTATCAAATCCATGAATGCTAATGCCATTTGGTATAATTTGTGATGTGTAAACCTTGATTTTGTGTAGTAGGTCAATGCTACAAACATTAAGAGCTGATCCATTGTCAATCATAACTCATTTTACCAACATTCTATTTATTGTGACAAAGATTATAAGAGGATCATATTGGTTTTGAACTTCAATTGATGGTAATTCCTGTGGTTGAAAGAGAATATCTATTTTTGTCGCATGCATACTATCCAATACGGCTGCTACATCATTTGGATTAACATCAGGTGGCAAAATCACCTTTTGTAAAGCTTCTTGGAGCATCACATGGTATGTAGGCAATGTTTGTATTAAATCCCAAAGAGAGATCTTAGCCAAAGTACCACAAAGCTGTTTGACAAGATCATACTCTTGACCACTTTTATGAGTAAGATGAGGTGGTGGAGGGAGCATAGGTTGAGAACATGGAAGAGACATAGGCACATGCGGTGCTTGGTTACTTTGCTTGTTATTACAGGTGTTGTATGTGTGAATCACATTGTGGTGTGGTTGTTGTAACACATTTTGAACACCTTGAACTATAATCACCAGTTTTAAGAAATAGGGTGCACTAAGTGCCCCTCGGACAATCATTTTAGGAATATTGCTATGAAGTCTATTAATGATTATTGAATTAACATTGTTTCCCTCTTGATTGCACCCAATATCCATCCCCAAAGGATTTAATGTGAGAGACCTTTTCTCATCCACTAATGCTACATCTTGGCCAGGGAGAGCAGTGGGATGAAAGGAAGGTACATCAACATCATCATCATACTTTGTGGCGGAAAAGTACTTTTCACTCTCATATTTCTCATGAGTATTCCTAGAGATGAATTTGGTTAAATCTTCTAATATCAAAGGATATGCTCCTATGAGTAAAGTGAAGCTACTAAAATCATGTGTATAAAAAAGTAATTGCAACTCATATGTAGAACATATAGAAGTGTCAATACCACTGATATAAGCTATGTGTTCTAGAATATGAGGATTCTCATTAGTGAAATTAGAGAAATTTTTAAAATATAGGATATACTCATGCAAAGATTTCATAGATGAATAACATGAAAATGCCATAATGGAATGCAAAATCAGATTTTAACAATTTTTCAAGAGTATACAAAAGACAAGTGCAAACTATATGCAAAAATGATCTTAAAATGCTTTATTTTTTGTACTTTTTTAATGCAAATATATGAAAGCAAAGGTGTTGTAAGGATTTTTATCAGAGGTAGAAAATAATATGTATGATATCAGTCCAATACAGAAATAAGATCCTTTACAACATACTTTTGATGCAAAACCAAGATAATGCCAAGTCAAACTATAGTGAAAATATGTTGAAATAGACACTTTTTTCACCAAAACTCAATATAACAAAGCATAAAAAAGGGTTTTGTAGGGAAAATGATGATGGAAAGAAACTAATATAAGTAATAACAGCCACTTGGTTCCAAAATACCCAACACAACACGCTTTTAGTGCCACTTAAGGTAAAACCCTAGTGAAAATATAGCAAAAATAGGCTATTTTTCACGGTTTTTCAATTTCAAGACCTAGCAAAAGGGGTGTTGTAATGAATTTTAGGATGTAAAAAAATTAATACTGATTATATCAGTCAACTCAATCAATAAAATTTTTCACAACATGCTTGAGGTGCAAACTAGGTCAAACCCTAGGGTAAAAATAGCCAAAATATGTAGTTTTTCACCGAATTTTCAATACAAGAGCTCGTTAAAAGGGTGTTGTGAAGATTTTTAGGAGGGGAATAAAATTATTACCCTGATAACAGCCAATTAATGCAAAATACCCTTCACAAAATGCCTATGGTGCAAGTTTAGAGAGTCGATAAGGCCAAATTTACTGAAAATCATTGTTTTTGAAGCCCTAGGTTTGAGATCTTGACACAAAATGCTATGTGAATGTTTTGAAGTATGATTTATGATGAAAATGAATTAATCTAAGATCTGAAAATGATTTTCAAGCTCTAATATGCAAAATGCTAATGCAAATTTAATGAAAATACATGAAAATTGCTAGTTTTTGTTGAAATTTTCTATGCAAAAATGCAAATATTTTGAGTCTAAATGTAAATTTACACTAAAATGAAAGAATAAAAACAAATCTTAATTTTAATGAGCCTCTAAAATTAGTATAAAAATATGAAAGAAGATTTTGCTTACTAACCCTAGATTTTGGAACTACTAGGTTATATGAAAATTGTCAAAATTTCTACAAAAACCTAGCAAATTAATAATGAAAATGCAATGCAAATTTTTGAATTTTTAGATTTTTGTGTAGCTTATATCAGATCTGATACAAAAATCATGAATTAGGAAAATTTAGAAAGAATTGATGCAATTTAGTAAGCCAAACAATGTAATTTTTTTGTATTTTCTAAATTTTTTTTTTTTTTTAAATTTTTCTCAATGCAATAAAATGAAAGACTATATGAATGAATGAAATCAATCCAAATCTAAAGACACACACTTAGAAAGTTGCAATTTAAGTCCAAAAACATGGTTTCACCAAAATATTTAGGGGAAAATTGTATTTGTTATTGTTTTAGTGTTTTGATGTTTAAATCCTTCTCTCCACTATACATCAAGGATCTAGGGTCGAGTGGCGACCACTATCATACCCTAGGTCACTTGTGAGATGTAGGGAAACTTGGATTAGGGAATTTAATTATCAATTTTCCTTCTCCTATTCTTAATTGACCATTAAAACCCTAATTATGCAAATATGACAACAAATTGACGAATAACAGAAAAAACTCTTACAAACAGGAGTAAAATACCAAATCACAGAGTACCTATTTTCAGGGTTCTGAAGTGGAATAGTCGAGGACACTGGAGCGGGTGCCCTAGTCTAAGGTACTAGTTTCTTCACGGGATTCAGACCTCCTTCCGACACTAATTAGCCTTGTAACTTCTATTTTTAGAAATTTGTTTGCGGAAGACACTAGAGCGAGCACCCAAGTCCTGGAAATGCTCCTGTGTCCTGCTTTTTTTCAGATCCTAAATCCTTGATGCCTGCTAATCCTTCCTACAACTTCAATTTTCTCAAATGCGACACCTATAATCTACAATCACAAGACTTGGTTTGGGGGTTGTGGTGTTTAGAGGCTTGCCTCAGTCAAACCCTGGAGGACACTTAAGTCTCCAAACACCGTTGTCAGATAGAGAGTGCGTGCCCTTGTGAGGTAGAGGTAAAAACCAAAGGAATCAATATGAAAACACAATATACTGTCACCTTGTAGTGAAGATATCATGGGAGGAAGATGCTCTTCATTCCATGATGAAATGGATGCTCAAATTTGCAAACAAACACATAAACCACACAAGTCTGCTCTTACAACACAATGAAAGCCTTGAATCACCTTGAGAACACAATAGCTTGCTAGTAATCATCTAGTTTACAAATGAATGCCTAAACATGTTTATATATGCAACTACAAGCACTCCCACCAAGATTTCAAAAATCAAAACTTACCGTGTCGGCAAAAGGACCAAATAATGGTCATAAACTGGCACTTAAATTTTGGGCCTGACCTAAAATAGGCAGGACTAGGGCACGGGTGCCCAAGACCTCCCCCCTATTTTGGGTAGTGTTAAGGTCAAGGGGTCTTCCTAGGTCCACTTTGCCATGATACCTAGGCCTCATTCCATCGGGATGCTAAAATATGAACTAAGATGTCCTAAATGCATGCTAAAGACCCAGGAGCTAAACCTTATGAGGGAAAAGCCCCCTGTTGGTTTTTCTTCTGAATCAACATTAGGGTTTGCCAGTTCTAATGCATGGGAAGATTCAGCCAACTAATACAGGAGGTTGCGTGAGCTCCTCCCCTTCACTTCTGGTTTTGCTGCACCAAGGGGGGTATTCCTATAGCTAAAGATGTAACCTTGACTAGCTCAATGATAGAAAGATCTAACTTGACAACAACAGGCAGAATACTCTCATGTATGGACCAAGATCTGCATGACAGATCACAAGATTGGCAACATTCTTGGACATATGTGTTTGGTTGGGTATGAGAGTATGCAAGGGTTCTAATCCTACTCCTATAGCTAACAGGTGGAGGGTATGAAATGATTTGTTTTGATGTTTGGAGTTACGGGATCTTTCTAGACCCTTTGAATAGATAGGTTCCCAAACCAGTGCCTTATCTGGGCATCAAAGTTAAATCTATGAATGTAAATGTCTCCCTATGATAACATATCTTTATATCCAGAGGACTTAGGAAGAATGTTACTCCTAACACCAACATGTCCAAGAAAGGGTATTATCTATGATCATACTTTGCAAATCCTATGATGCAATCTATTTTTCTTTGTATCTGATCAAAAGCCTATTTAACCACTCCTTGAGCAGACCCAATAAATCAGACACACAGTATGCATATACTGAAAAACTTGGAAGCCCTTGACAACCTTGTTTGAAAGGAAAACAAATGACATATAGGAGACAATTAGAAACAATATACACACCAAGTGTTTTTCATTTAAAATTAATCTGCATAGAAAGTCATCATACAGGAAATTATCATTTACAAAACAAGAAAGACTGATACACCAGACCAAGGACCAAGTCTGCAACAGAAAATGCCTTTCAAAATGTGAACACCTTGTGTTCAGAGTCAGAGCAGAAAGCCCAAAAACATCCAACACCAATAAGTAACATAGTTTGGCTTTTTATACCAAGATTGTGTACTTAGCAACATTTATTATAGGACAAGGTAAAAAATCTCTAGATACAAAGATGAGAAATGGTGCTCAAAAGTCATAAATGCAGTAGAGGACAAAACAGGAGAGAGCAAGAAAAGGGCGAGGAATAGCTGAGCTCGAGCCCTGTGCCACCGCTGGAAAACTCTCCGTCACAAATCAGGTACATGGCTGCTCGACCGCCAGCCCATGCCTCTGCATAACGCCATTAATGGCTCAACAAACCATAGCTTCTCTTGGAAACTGTTGCTGCGCACCCATGGAAACTTCCCACTCAAAACATGCTTGAGGTCGCAAGGAAGAATAAACATCGCAACTTTGAAACCTGGCCGTCGATCAATATCCACCGCTTGAAAACCATGGCGCAAAATCTACATTGAAAAGTCACTGTCCTGCGAAATTGTGCCACGTAGGCACCTTGCATATGTATGTTCTGCTTTGTGTGTCACGCCATTAGTGTGACCAAGACTATCAAGGAGACCTTCATATTTGCATGATCTAATATCCCACATTCTTCAAGAATGGACCCCCCCAATCACTTTATATATGAGGCTGCATGTAAATAAAACGTTGCGCATTTTACCATATGTGACCTACGAGCTAACCACTGGTGGTTACCACTTCATCCCCCGCCTCCGTCGGTGTGACACACATCATCGGAGCAAATGAAAAACCTCTCAGCGACATCCCGTGTCACACCGATCGCTACACCATTTCCAGGTCTTTAGCGAGACTATAGACCATCGGCTCGCTAAAAAATTCTCATACTGATACACCAATCTTGCCGATGAAGCCCTCACAATCCCTTGTCGGCCAGACCCAAACCATCGGCGTATTACCTGTTTCTCACACCGATATGCCATGTTACGCCGATGACCACACCTGTTGGTGTGACTTAAACCATCAGAGTAACCTCCGCCTATTTGCCCGATGCCATACATCACACCGATGAACATCCTGATGATGTCACCATCACATTCATATATCAGCACCAAGGTGATATTTGTAAGATGACCCAATATTCAAAATATCACCTGATATTCAGAATATCACCCCTATTAGGATGTCGGGCTGCACTGTAGCTCCACTACAGGATCGGGATGATATCCGAATATTACCCGATATTGAAACATGATGACCCTGATGAAATATTTGGTTGATAGAATATCATGATTATGCTGACCACCTCCTAAGAGAAAATGATGCTGATACTGAAACATGCTGAGGAGGCCTGGATACTTAGAACTTTTTGGATTTTCTGGGAAGGTGCTTGCATATACATATTTAAGAACCAACACCCCCAAGGGGACATTTTCTGACGTTACACTTCCAAAAGAAGGAAGAAGGAAAGAACGAAGTCTGACTCCTTGAAATACTTAGAAATATTTTGAATGAAGAGAAGTGAAACTCAGGTCCTAAACCTTTCGCCTTAGATGATGTCATCAGGATATGGATATTTTGACAAGATATGGATATTTGTAATTGTGAAATGTACATGTTAAAATATTCAGATGAAGCCTAGAACTCTGAAGTCTGACATACTTAGAGCATTTACTTGGCGGACTTCAGAAAGCGGACCTCCAGCCTTCAGCCTTCCAAAAGAGAACACAGAAGAGAGAAACCTTGAAGTTCGGCGCCTGAAACACCTAGGCGAATTTGCAAGGGACAAAGTAGAGTTTGAAGCCGGTTAGGATGGCAGAGTGAAGGGAATAACTCTGAATTCTGAAACTTTGAAAAGGAAAAAAAAGAAAACTTAGGATTTTTGGGACTTAGCCATTTTGGGTTGTTTTCTCTTGCATTTCAAAGGGTGAAAATACTAGGATTCTTGGATCCTTAGGCTATTTGGCCACAAGGCAAAATAGGATAACAATTCCTTGACTTTGGTTACTCATTTGTGGAATTGTATGGCAAATCAAATCTAGGTTGATTTGGTGCTTGAGTCTTGAGGTCTATAGGATTATCTTCTTGTTATATTGGTTTACAAGTTACTAATGTGATGATGAGTTTGCATGTGTCATGATTGGGATCTATGAGATATATAGTTTTGTGGGCTGATAACCTATTTGATTGCAGTGGGATGACTTAGATGTGGACTGCCTATATCCACAAGATCGATTTAGTATTGATGTAGACTTTGTTAGTTGGCCTTGTTTTTGGTCATTTGTGTAGTGGTATGTTGGATTGAGATGAGAGGATGGATGATTAGAGTACTCAAATAGTCAGTTATTGGGACTTGTAGCATGTTTATCACAATGTCATGGATAGCTTGGTTACATGGATTAGTTTGAGCTTTTGATAGTGATAGTTTATCTTCTTGGCTTGGATATCTTGGTTCTACTTTAGATTTATTGATATTACAATTGTGTGTGTGGACCATGGGTGATCTTAATTTAGGAGGTGGTTAGCATGATACCATGGATAACACATATCATAATTCAGTGGGAGTTTTTGATAGTGATGTGGATTCATCACTTAGTGATGGATGATCTTCTATAGTGGCTAGGTGTCATGGACAAACTCCTGAATCATTGATGTAGGAGCATCCCAGGTTGTAGAGCGATCTTGCATCAACCAAAAAAATATTTGCATTCATTTTGTTTTCTTTCATTTTCCAGTTCAGTACAGTTAGTTCAGTCAGCAGTAGTTTCTGTATTTTGGTCTGTATTCTACCGTAGTTTTATTCTAGACCTTGCAGAGTAGGACTTAACATGTAGACATCATCATGCACATCATATCCAAAGTTTAGATCATTTGGATTAGTTTCTAGAGAGATATCGCTATCAGAAGATTAACCGTGTTCTTAGATCAGAGCATCCAGACAGTCTTAGACAACTAGCTGAAGGAGAAGACTTGCAGAGCACTTCCATGACTTGTGGAGCTAAATGAAACATCTTTTGAGACACTTTGGGACATGGTTGACCTTCCCTAAGATCCACACTTGCGGAGGAGTACAAGTTGCTTAAGGCTGACCTATCCATGTACACATGTTACATCTCTTTCATTAGACTTTGTAATCTGTCCTGGCTAATGAGGAGGATTCTTGTGATATGGAGATGATATATATTCATGTAATAGATGTATAGGTAAGTAATTAGGATAATTTATGAGTTAGATAGTTTGAATTCTTTTGGTATCAAGTACTTCAATGCCATAACTTACTATTCTGTAATTAGGCATGTGAGCCCTAAATTGTAAGCCCACATGTTGCTGTCATATTTGCATTTGAATCTATGATATATTGAACATCTAAATCTACATTTGAATTCTATAATTTAGTTGCTTCTGCTGTGTTTACTCTTGTTGCACAGTCTGGATTGTTTACTCCTTGGACCCTCCTAACCGTGACTGCACCAAGTGGTATCAGAGTGAAGTATGAATCCTTTGGGAGCAAAGTTGTGAAGACATTTCGTAATATCTTGTTATGAACAAATCACCCAACTTGAGGTAGACTATCTATGTTGTCAACCAATCACTGATTGTGAAGCAGTTGTCACCTTGTAGCTTGATTGTTGAATTGAGGTAGTTACACTTGATCCTAGGAAGAGATGCAGTCGAGGAGAATACCTATTGTTGGTACTATGGTTGGAAGAATAGATGAGATGATGGAAACAATGAAAATAATGCGAGTTTGATTGGATGCTATTGAAGAAGATCGAAGAAGAGGATTGACACCTCGACCTAATGTTTAAAGTGATGATGAAGAATTTCTTGATCTGTTGATCAAAATGAAGAAACCCTAGAAGAAGAAGAAGAATCAGATCAAGTGAAGATGTTGAGAGCTATTTCAAAGATTAGAAAGAGACCTAGAGTGGATGTACCAAACTATATTGGCAATTTGAATATAAAGGAATTGATTGGTTGGAAAAATGACTTAAAAGAATACTTTGAATATGAAGGAATTGAAGATTCAGAGAAGGTGAGATTTGCAAAAACTAAGTTGAAAGGACATGTTGCTATTTGGTGGAAGGAAGTAAAATTGGGCAGAAACAAAAGATGGAAAGAGAAGATCATAAAATGGGATAGAATGGTGACAAAGTTGAATCAGTTTATACCCATTGACTATGAGTTGGAATTGTTGAAGAGATTGCAGAACTTGAGGCAGAAGGAGAAATCTGTGGAGTATACTAAGGAATTTCATAAGATGATTATAAGGACAAGACATAGAGAAGCAATCAAGGAGAAAGTGGCAAGATACATCAATGGACTAAGATTGAACATCCAAGAAGAACCAAGTCTGGTGAGGATGACAACACTGGAAGAAGCATATCAGTTTTCCTTGAAAGTTGAAGAAAAGTTGAACAAGAAGCATGAGCAGAGACGGAGAGGTAGAGGAGGTAAAGTTTAGAGAGGTAGAACATTCTCCATAGGAAAAAGATCATATACAGAGCAAAATAGACAAGATAGAACATTCAAGAAGGAATACAAAGATAACAATGCATACCAGAGAGATGATAGATCTTTCTACCATAGAGGAAATCCTAATTCTTACCAGAGTGAAGAATACAAAAGATATGGAAGAGGACTTGATAAGAGAACATTTAGAGGAACCTGTTTTAAGTGTGGAGGTGAAGGACATAGAGCATTTGAATGTCATCAAGGAAGTACAAGCAAGAAGACAAAGAACAGTGCAAGAACAACATATGTGGAAGAAGAACCTATTGGATCACCTAATTCAGTTGGTAAACCTAATAAAGTAGAATCACTAGTCATGGGGAGAGCACTATTTAAAGCAAAGACAAATGAAGGACCACCATAGAGGAAAAGTTTGTTCTGGACCAGATGCAAATCAGGAGGTAAATGTTGTAAGGTTGTAATTGCTAGTGGTAGTTTAGATAATTTAGTTTCAGAGGAGATGGTGACTAAGTTGAAGTTGGAAAGATTGAAACACCCTAAGCCATATCAGATAGCATGGATTCAAGATGATCATACAGTACTGGTGAGTGAACAATGTTTGGTGAAATTTCATATTGGATCTTGTCATGATGAAATATTGTGTGATATTATGCCTATGGATGCATGTCATATATTGTTGGGTAGACCATGGCAGTATGATAGAAAACCTATACATGATGGGAGAAAGAATACCTATACTATAACATCAAATGGAAAAAGAATTACCTTGATTCCTTTGGAAGATGAACCTAAGGGTGAAGTATGTGGGAATACTAGAATCTATTTGGTTGATGGAAGGAAATTTTTTGGATGGTTTGAGACATGAGAATATGTGTTATGCATTGATTTCTAAGAAGCCTTGAAACCTAAAGATAGAAATTAAAGAATGGCAACTAGAGTCCTAAGATAACTGAATTGATGACATAATATGAAGACATCATATCAGATAATGTACCCAAAGGATTGCCACCAATCAGGAGCATTAATCATCATATGGATCTTATACCTGGAGCTAGTTTGCCTAATAAAGTAGAACACAGAATGACACCAACAGAGAATGAAGAATTGAATAGATAGATACAAGATTTGCTAAGTAAAGGTTTGATCAGAGAAATATTGAGCCCTTGTGCAGTACCTACAGTGTTAGCACTGAAGAAGGATGGAGAATGGAGAATGTGTACAGACTCTAGAGAAATCAACAAGATCACAGTTAAGTCTAGATTTCTATTGCCTAGGATGGATGACATTATGGATTATTTAAGTGAAGAAAAGTATTTTACAATGGAAGTAGTTAGAATACTAGGTTGTACAAATCTTTGGCAGTACCAGAGAGGCCTTGGGAAGACATAAGCATGGATTTCATATTAGGATTGCCAAGAACATATAGAGGACATGATTCTATTTTTGTAGTGGTAGACAGATTTTCAAAGATGGCACATTTCATACCTTGTAAGAAGGCAAATGATGCAGTGCATGTAGATGACCTATTTTTCAAAGAGATTATAAGATTGCATGGATTACTAAGAGCATAGTTTCAGACAGAGATACAAGATTCCTTGGATACTTTTGGAGGACATTTCAGAAGAAGATGAAGACAGATTTGAAGTTCAATTCAACATTTCATCCATAGACCAGGATGGACAGACATAAGTAGTGAATAGGAGTTTGGGAAACTTGTTGAGATGTTTGGTTGGAGAGAAGGCAAGAAATTGGGATCTCATTCTATCACAAGCAGAGTTTACATACAATAATTTAGTGAATAGGAGCATAGGAAGAACACCATTTGATATTGTGACATGAACTAACCCTAGAGGAGTAGCAGAGTTGAAAGATATTAGCATGGAGAACATGAGAAGTGTAGAGGCAGAAGAATTTGTAGGACACATGGAGACAGTGCATAATCAAGTTAAGAAGCATTTCAAGGAGATGAACAATAAGTATAAGGAGCAAGCAGATGAGAGGAGAAGACACAAATAATTTTCAGTGGGAGATGAGGTAATCGTATATCTGAGAAAAGAAAGATTTTCGGTAGGAACATACAACAAGTTGAAGATGAAGATCTTTGGACCATGTAGGATAATCAGGAAGTTTGATTCAGGAAATGCATATGAAGTGGAGCTACTAGAAACATTGGGTATATCACCTATTTTCAACATTGCAAACCTATATCAGTATCATGAAGTAGAAACCGGTGGTAGTATTGAAGAAGACTTGAAGAAGTAGTTACCACAGCAAGCACTAGAGCAGATTGAAGACATTTTGGACTGCAGAGCTGGATACAGCACCAGAGGCAAGAAATACAAATAATATCTTGTGAAGTGGAAAGGCAAATCAGAAAAAGACTCATCTTGGATTTCTTAGGCTGAGGTGGACCATCTTGGTTTCCCTTTAGGCCCAATAAAGTGAGGGATTCACTTTTTCAACAACCCCAGGTGTTTGATGCAGGAGTATCCCAGGTTGCAGAGCAATCTTGCATCAACTAAAACAAATATTTGCATTCACTTTATTTTCTTTCATTTTCTAGTTTAGTACAGTTAGTTCAGTCAATAGCAGTTTCTATATTTTGGTCTACATTCTACTGTAGTTTCATTCTAGACCTTGCAGGGCAGGACTTAGCATCTAGACATCATCATGCACATCATATCCAAAATTTAGATCATTTGGATCAGTTTCCAGAGGATTCTTGTGATCTAGAGATGATATATATTCATGTAATAGATGCATAGGAAAGTAGTTAGGATAATTTATGAGTTAGATATTTTGAATTCTTTTGGTATCAAGCACTTCAAGGCCATATCTATTGCAAATATGTGTCTAATCAGTGTTCTCATTGATGTCAACATATCCTTGTTGTCATTAGTGTCAATTGTATCTTATTCTATTGCTTGTTTAGAAGACTTGTATGTTGAGGATATTGAGAAAATTAGCCTCTCTGGAAGAAACAAGTGAGTTACATATCTCTCTGTCAAAGACAGTACAGTTCAGTGAAGTATATTGCTCTGCATTCCCAGTGAGATGAAGATCAGAGTCTGCCGATTAAAGGGTTTGTAGAGGATTGTCTGAAGTCGCTCTAGTAAAGATTTGAGAGGTTCACATGAAGTATTGGTGAAGTTATGGCCATCTGAGTAGAACTGGGTTTTGTAGTTGTTTAGAGGTGATAGGGTGATAGAAATTTTGTCTAGATTTCTTCGCATTAGAATATTATGGTCTGCAGTTCTAGAGGTGTGTTTGGGATGGCAGTACGTATCCTCAACTCAAGTGGTTCATGGTTTAGAGGTCCACAAGAAATCTTTCTAGTGTGACAATCATGACAGTTGGTGTTCTTGAGTTCTCGGATGAAGGTGCAAGTGCTTCTGGTGATCTGAGGTGGTGTGGTTATTCTATTGATTTCATTGTGCTTGTGGTGGTCTCTAAATTGGGTGCCTGTTGTGTTGGTGGTCCGCATTGAGGATTGATCTCATGGATGAAGATTTCCCCTTGGGTGTTGTTGTTCTTTCTAGTCTTGGCCGACCGGATGCATGGTGCATGTTGTGGATGATCTAAGAGAAGTTTTATGGAGTGTGGCATGATGTTTGAGGAAGATTTGAGTCCCAATTATGTTTGGCCGATAGTGTAGTGGTTTGCATGTAGCATATTAAGTCTTGTGATTGTAATTTCTTGAAATGCCTATCTTGGAGAATGTTCTAGATAGATGATTGTTTGGCCAACTTTGATGTTCATTCCAAAGTCGATGACATGTATATATAAGTGTTGTGAAGTTGTGGAAAAGTGTGCAGGCAATGAAGATGTGGATGTAGTGAGGAAGTGAGTGGGGGCAGAGTAGAGGTGTTGTGTGCTTCAATGGAACTAAACCTTGCATGAAGAAGATGCTATTTCTTAGTTCAATCTTTCAGTGTTAACATTGTAAATGTTCTTGTAGGTAGTGAGCCTCCTTTGAGAAGTGAACTCTGGGCAGTGCACCCGAAGGCAAGTGCCTTCCCATTTTCTATTCTTTTAATAGAGAATAAATCTTGTGGGTTAACCCCCATGGTGGTTTTTCCCTTAATCAGGTTTCCACGTAAAAATCCTGGTGTTATATGTGTTGATTATGTATCTGCTCTTGTGTTGTTGATTCATGCTTTCATGATTATATCATTAATCTGTTTATAGGTGATAAAGAAGATTAAATGTAGCAAAAGATAAAGAATTGTGACAACTGATTCACCCCCCCTCTCAGTTGTCTACCCTAATGTCAAGAATTGGTATCAGAGCCATTTCCTCTAAAAGAAGCTTGACTACTTGAGGAGATCCAGGATGTCGACTTACAAGAAGGATAGTCCAAGATTTGATGGAACAAATTACTCTCTTTGGAAGAGTCGCATGGAGTGCCATTTGCAATGCACGGGTGATGCTTATTGGTTGATAACAAAGGATGAGTATAAGCTCCTGGAGAAAGGTCTTTCAACTCCAGATGAACTCAAAGATGCTGAAAACAACATTCTGGCTAAAGAAGCATTGTTAGGTACCCCGACTGATACATAAATGACAAATGTCCTGGAATTGAAAACTACTCATGAAATCTAGAAGAAGTTGGAAACTCTATATGAAGGTGATGCATATGTCAAATGTGCTAAGTTACAGATCCTGAAAGGTAGATATGAGAGTTTGAGGATGAGTGAAGATGAAAACATCACTTCCTACATGCAGAAGGTGAATGAACTTGTGTACAGTATCAGGAGTGCTAGTGGAAAATTGGAAGAATTAGAGATTGTTGGCAAGGTGCTTAGATCCTTACCTACTTCATACAAGCATAGAGTTGCTGCTATTAAGGAGATCGGGACTGTGACAACTATTACAAGGGATCAGTTGGTTGGCAAACTTTCAACATTTGAAATGAGTGAGCTTGGTGATTCCCTTCCTAAATTAGAATCTACTTTTAAGGCTAGTGTTTCCAGGAAGCAAAGATTTGATCTAGATGAAAGCTCTTCAAGAAGACTATCCAAATATGAGAAAAAAAAGAAGGAACTTGAAGAAGATGAAACAAAGCTTAAAGAAATTAAAGCCCTTATTGCCAAAAGATTACCAAGAGGATCCGGTAAGTATGAAGGAAAGTTGCGTTTCAAATGTTTTGCTTGCAATAAGATTGGTCATTTTTCCTCAAGATGTCTAGAGAGGGTTTCAAAGCCAAACCCTAATAGACCTAGGTCTTAGAAGAAATGCTACTATGTCCAAGAAGCTACTGATGAAGGACTTACAAATGATGAATCTGATAAGGGAAGTACATCTAGAAATGAATGGGTGTTCATTGCTATCAAAGAAGAAAATTTGGTGCCTACTGAATCTGCTAGCTATATGAATGTGGAAAGTGCCTTGGCTACTTAGATTGAAGAAAAGGATGAATGGCTGATTGACAGTGGATGTTCTCACCATATGATAGGTGATAAAAGTAAGTTTGTAAGTATGGAAAGATATGAAGGTGGAATTATGAAGTTTGAAGACAATTTAGCTGGTAGAATCCGTGGCAGAGGATCCATCTCTTTTGATGGCAAGCACAACACTGATGACATTTTGTATGTAGAAGGGTTGAAGCATAATCTTCTCAGTGTTGGATAGTTGGTTGATAAAGGGTATGATCTCTAATTCAAGGATGGGAAATGCAGAATCTTGGAAAGCTCTGGAACTGAGATTGCATCTGGTACATAGACTAGAGGTAATATCTTTCATTTAAGTTGCACTGATAAAAGATGTTTGATTGCTCAGATTGAGCAAAGTTGGTTATGACATAGGAGAATGTGTCATGTAAATTTTAATAACATTACCAAGATAAGTACTACTCAGGCTATGAGAGATCTTCCAAAGCTTGTAAAACTTGCTAATAGCATGTGTAAGGAATGTTAGTTGGGCAAACAAAGTAGAACTACATTCAAAAGTAAAGAATAATTTTCAAGTGGATTATTGGAACTTGTGCACATTGATTTGTGTGGTCCTGCTAGAGTTAGGAGTTTGTAAGGAGACATATACTTTATGTTGCTGATTGATGATTACTCTTGGATGATGTGGGTCACCTTCTTGAGAGAGAAATTAGAGGCTCTTGAAAAATTCAAGGTGTTCAAGGCCAGGGTAGAGAATGGGATTGGTGTGAAGATAAAGTGTCTGAGATTTGACAGAGGTGGAGAGTTTACCTCTAGTAAGTTTAATGCATTTTGTGAAAAGCATGAAATAAGAAGACATTTATTTGCTCCTAGGACTCCTTAGCAAAATGAATTTGTGGAAAGGAAGAACCAGACTATTTAAGAGGCTGCTAGAACCATGATGATGGAGGCAAATGTTCAACATGTCTATTGGAGAGAGGCTATGAGTACTGCTATTTACACTCTTAACCGGGTGCAGATCAAAGGTAATATTAGTAAAACCCCTTATGAATTAGGGTTTGGTAATGCTCCTACTGTGAAATACTTTAGAGTTTTTGGTAGTAAATGCTATATCAAAAGAGATGAGGATCTAGGCAAGTTTGATGCAAGGTGTGATGAAGGAATATTTCTAGGTTATTCTAACCAAAGCAAGGCATACTGGTGCTTTAACAAGAGATTGAAAATGATTGTTGAAAGTGCTAATGTCAAGGTAGATGAAAGCATGGAGAGACCTTCCAAGTTCTATGAATATGAATCAGATGATGAAAATGAAAAGCAAGTTCAAGCTCAGACTCATATTCAGATTGCTCTGGAAAATCCAGTGACTTAAGAAGCTAATGAAAATGCTGAGGAACAAGTTCAAGAGTTAGAAGTTCAAGAAAATCCCAAAACTCCCAAGTATGTAAGGTTGAATCATTCTGAAGATTAGATAATAGGAAATAGAAATAAAGGTGTTCAAACTAGAAGAAAAATTGCTGAAGAACAAGTGGAGTATTGTTTAATTTCAAAGATTGAACCAAAATCAGTGAATGAAGAATGTAATGATGAAAGTTGGGTAAGAGCAATGGAAGAAAAATTAATGCAAATTGAAAAGAATCATACTTGGGATCTTGTTCCTAGACTTGAAGACAAAAATGTAATTGGAACTAAATGGGTCTTCCAGAATAAATTGAATGAATATGGTGAAGTTTGGAGAAACAAAGCAAGATTGGTGTGCAAAGGATATTCTCAAGTAGAGGGAATTAATTTTGAAGAAACTTTTGCTCCAATGGCAAGAATCGAAGCAGTCAGATTATTTCTTGCCTTTGTTACTTACAAAGATTTCAAAGTTTACCAGATGGATGTCAAGTCAGCATTCCTAAATGGAGAGTTGGAAGAAGAAGCTTACATTGAGCAACTGGAAGGATTCTAGTTGTTTGATAAGGGAGATATAGTCTGCAGATTGAAGAAAGTATTGTATGGACTTAAACAAGCCCCAAGAGCCTGGTATGTAAGGTTAGATAAGTATCTGCTAAAGTTAGGCTTTAGCAAAGGCACTGCTAATAGTAATATTTATTTCAAAATTGATCATGAACACATCTTGATTGTTGAGGTATTTGTTGATGATATCATCTTTGGTGGAAATAAGAACATGTGTAAAAAAATTGCTGATTAGATGCAAAGTGAATTTGAGATGTCCATGCTTGGTGAAATGAATTTCTTCTTAGGTCTGCAAATCATTCAGTCAAAAAAAGGCATCTTCATATCTCAGTCTAAGTATGTGAAAGAGTTGTTGAAAAAGTTTGGAATGGAGGATTCAAAACTAGTGAGTACTCCTATGATAACCAAATGCAAGTTGAGTAAAGATGATGATTACCCTAAGGCAGATTAGAAAAGGTATAGATCAATGATTGGAGGACTGCTTTATCTGACTCATACCAGACCTGATATTATGAATGTAGTTGGCCTTGTTGATAGATTTCAAGTTAATCCTAGAGAATCTCATGTTGTAGCAGTCAAAAGAATTTTTATATATCTGAAGGGAACATCTGATTATGGCTTATGGTATCCTAAGGGTGATGATTTCACTCTTCATGCATATACAGATGCTGATTGGGCAAGAGATGTGGATGATAGGAAAAATACTAGTGGTGGTGCATTTTTATTGGGTAAGAGATTAGTTTCTTGGTTGAGCAAAAAGTAGGAGGCAATTTCTCTGTCTATTGTAGAGGCATAGTATATAACAGTAGCAAGCAATTGTACTCAAGTTTTGTGGATGAAGCAAATGCTGAAGGATATCAGAATTGTGTTTGAAGAACCTATTACAATCTTTTGTAATAATTCAAGTGCAATAAACATTTCAAAGAATCTGGTGTTACATTCAAAGACAAAGCATATATCCATCAAGTTTCACTTTTTGAGAGAAGGTAAATGAGAATGAAGCTAGATTGGAGTTTGTTTCTTTAAAGGATCAGATTGTGGATATCTTCACTAAGCCTCTACCTAAGGATGCTTTTGAGTATCTCAGAGGGAAGTTAGGGGTGATTACCCCTCCTGTTTAGAACTAAGGTGCACTAGTGTGCATTAGTCCAGTGGAATTCATAGTCATACCTAGTGATCTGGATTGGTGTTAAGGGGATGCTACTCAAGGGGAGTAGTCAGCATGTTTTGAGTTTAGTTTGGTCTTGTCCAAGAAACAAAAAGGGTGAGAGATGCTTGCAAATATGTGCCCTTTTCCATTGATGTCAAAGGGGGAGAGAAGTCATGTGAAAAAATTGGATGGAAGTGAGTAGTTGCTAGTGAAAGGGGGAGCAGTGGAGAAAGTGGTTGTAGGTGTGATAAGAGAAAGGGGGAGAAGTTCTTGTCTTGATGGTTGAACCAAATTTTCACATCATATGTTGCCATCAATGACAAAGAGGGAGATCATTGTAAATATGTGTCTAATCAGTGTTGTCATTGATGTCAACATATCCTTGTTGTCATTAGTGTTAACTATATCTTATTCTATTTCTTGTTTAGAAGACTTGTATGTTGAGGATGTTGAGAAAATTAGCCTCTCCGGAAGAAACAAGTGAGTTACATATCTCTCTGTTAGAGACAGTGAAGACAGTGTAGTTTAGTGAAGTAGATTGCTCCGCATTCCCAATGAGATGAAGATCAAAGTTTGCGGATTAAAGGGTTTGTAGAGGATTGTCTGAAGTTGCTCTAGTAAAGATTTGAGAGGTCTGCATGAAGTATTGGTGAAGTTATGTCCATCTGAGTAGAACTAGGTTTTGCAGTTGTTCATAGGTGATAGGGTGATAGGAATTTGGTCCGGATTTCTCCGCATTGGAATATTATGGTTTGTGGTTCTAAAGGTATGTTTGGGATGTCAGTGTGTATCCTCAACTCAAGTGGTTCATGGTTTGGAGGTCTGCAAGCAATCTTTCTAGTGTGACAGTCATGACAGTTGGTGTTCTTGAGTTCCCAGATGAAGGTGCAAGTGCTTATGGTGGTCTGAGGTGGTACAGTTGTTCCTGTTGATTTCATTGTGCTTGTGGTGGTCTTTGAATCAAGTTCCTATTGTGTTGGTGGTCCGCATCGAGGATTGAGCTCATGGATGAAGATTTCTACTTGGGTGTTGCTATTCTTTCTAGTCTTGGCCGACTGGATGCATGGTGCGTGTTACGGATGATCTAAGAGAAGTTTTATGGAGCGTGGCATGATGTTCAAGGAAGATTTGAGTCCTAGTTATGTTTGGCTGATAGTGTAGTGGTTCACATGTAGCATATTAAGTCTTGTGATTGTAATTTATTGAAATGCCTAACTTGGAGAATGTTCTAGATAGATGATTGTTTGGCTGACTTTGATGTTCATTCCAAAGTCGATGACATGTATAAATAAGTGTTGTGAAGTCATGGAAAAGTGTGCAAGCAGTGAAGATGTGGATGTAGTGAGGAAGTGAGTGGGGGCAGAGTAGAGGTGTTGTGTGCTTCAATAGAACTGAACCTTGCATGAAGATGTTATTTCTTAGTTCAATATTTCAGTGTTAACATTGTAAATATTCTTGTAGGCAGTGAGCCTCCTTTGAGCAGTGAGCTCTGGGTAGTGCATCCAAAGGCAAGTGCCTTCCCATTTTCTATTCTTTTAACGGAGAATAAATCTTGTGGGTTAACCCCCACCATGGTTTCTGCCTTAACTAGGTTTCCATGTAAAAATCCTGGTGTTATGTGTGTTTATTATGTATTTGCTCTTGTGTTGTTGTTTCATACTTTCATGATTATATCATTAATTTGTTTATAATTGATAAAGAAGATTAAATGTAGCAAAAGATAAAGAATTGTGACAACTGATTCACCCCCCCTCAGTTGTCTGCCCTAATCTCAACAATATCTTACTATTCTGTAATAAGGCCTATGAGCCCTAAATTGTAAGCCCGCATGTTGCCAGCATATCTGCAATTGAATGTATGATATACTGAACATCTGAATCTGCATTTGCATTATATAATTGAGTTGCTTCCATTGTGTTTACTCTTACTGCATGGTCTGGACTATTCACTCTGTGGACCTTCCTAACCATGACTGCACCAATCATGATTCATATGCAGTATGAGTACTTTGACATCTTGAGTTATATTGTTAGGAGATGGTTATCTTCATGTGATTCGAGATGTTGATCCTTGGTTTAGAGTATGATTGGTATTGTGTCTTGGTTTACTTGAGATACAAATTTGAGTTTTGACATGATATAGGTTCTCTTAAGACTAGAATATGTTCATTGGAGTATGTAATCTCATAGGAGGATATGTTAGATCATGATGCCATGATGTCTTCCTAGATTATGAAGATGTGTAGTGGGAGCTTTGACAATGATCTTGTTTGGTTCTCTTGGTATTGAGTACATTGGTCATGTGCTTGGGAGCTTCATGATAATGTGGTGTTGCATTTGGAGCTTAACATGGACTGATTGGTTGGAGGTGCTCATGGATACTTGGAGACTTGGGTGAGGCTAGAGTTCTCTTGGGATTAGAGACATTTGTTAGATAGTTACTCTTTGGAAGTTTTGACAAGAAGATTAGGGAGCCTTTCACCTAGATATGGATGTGATTTCATGGACCTAATAGGAGATTGTTCTCAAAGAGTCATTGTGGCTTGGTGTATCTTGGAAGAGCATTCTCATTCCCCATTCTTGCTCTACTTGATGGATTATCATCTAAGAGGTATTGTCCATCTTTTAGATGCATTTTGTTTTATGCTTTATCTTCTCATGGATGGATCTTGAGCTATGGTTATTGGTTTTGGATGATTCATTTGAGGGATGTTTGGCATGGTTATCTCCTAGTGAATATGAGTTTGATTTATTATGTCATATATGAGTAATTTAGGAGATGTTTATTGGGCTTATTACTATTTATGGGAATGGATATTTGAGTTGATCTTCCTTAGTTAGAGAGGTTATATCCATGTTGGTTATTACACATGATACATATGTTTCATTTGATCTATGAGATTGAATGGTTGGGCATTGTTGAGGCTTTTCACTTGGGGTTGTAAAGGAGATCATAGTTGACACAAA
Source organism: Cunninghamia lanceolata (assembly GCA_027924645.1). Classification (NCBI taxonomy): domain Eukaryota; kingdom Viridiplantae; phylum Streptophyta; class Pinopsida; order Cupressales; family Cupressaceae; genus Cunninghamia; species Cunninghamia lanceolata. The sequence continues at coordinate 4,730,627 of BSBN01000749.1, read as the reverse complement.
TTAGCACTTTGAGGTGTTGATAGAAGGGCATGATTTGATTCACAAGTTTTCTCTCTTTATTCTATGGCTACTTCCTAGAGGTTCATGTTCATTTGATTTGGGAGAGTTATGGTGACATGTTGTGAGGGAGTATGCAGCTATTTGTATTACATGTGTAGATCATTGAGATTGTTGTTGGTACTACATGATATGATCATTAACCAAACCTTTGTTTAAGTGTTGATTGGTAGAATTAGTATGCATTGATCTATTTTTAGATTTGACTTTACCTATGTAGTGGGAGTTCCTGGATGTGTAATTTCTTTGACAAGTTTTATACAGGGAGCTTGCAATTACAGTTTCTGCATTGGACATATTGTTGGCATGAGTTTATTGATGTTTTTGATACCTAGGAGGTATGTATGGTTGGATTTATTAGCATATGTTGTGGGTGCTATTTCCAATCATGTGGGTTTTTTACCTTTGACGATAGCTTGGAGCCTTTGTTATCACTTGGATTTGATCCTTGTGCTCTTTGGATTGGTGCATATTCACCTTGGCATGTTCCTTTTCTTCCATAGGAGACATGTTGGAGGATGAGAGGAGTTCTTGCTTGAGATGGTGGTCACCTTGGTTTTATTGTAGGTATCTTGATGGAGCAAAAGATCATGTTGTAGATTCATGTGGTTTCAAGTATGGCTATGATGATATATTTCATTGATTGACCCTTATGTAATCTATACAAGTGGGAGAATGTTAGGAAAAGGGTGTGTTGTACACCTTGCATAAAAATAAAATATTTTAATTATGTAAAATAAATAATTATTTGTGGTGCATCTTAGGGGATGTGTTTAGCCACATTAAATATTAATTTGGGTCTACTTGTAAATTTGTATGTAATATTGGGTTAGTTACTTTATGTGTGGGAGATAGAATAATTAATTAATATTTGAAAAAATTAGTACCATAAAGTGAAAACTTAGTAGCAAGAATTAAATGAGGGGTAAATGGTTTTGTGTACTCATGGTTTTGTGTTAGCTTGAGTCTATAAAAGAAACCACATGGTTAGTGGTTTGGGTTGGCTGGTTGAGTGGGATATCATTGTATTGAGTTTCTCTTGTGAGTGCATATGTGGAGCATGGCATGAGATGTGTGGTTACATGCTTGGACATGTGGAGGATGCATTGGAGGAGCTTGATGTTTCAAAAGTACTCATGAGACTTGTAAGTGCATTATAATATTTTATTGTTGAATAATACATAGAGTATGGATGCTTTTGGAGGCTGGATTTTTTCCCTCTTGAGGGTTTTCCCAGGATATAACTTGTGTCACCTTGTGGTATGATTGTCTATTCTTTTGGCATGGTGGATTCTGGTTTATCATGGTTAATATTTGTTGCATTTTTTTAATCTCTCATGGGGTTATGTGGAAATGTTCTTTATTACTATACTTTTTCCTTTTAGAAAACCACCTTAGTATCCCATGAACCATCAATCAAATGGTTGGTGGATGTTTACAATAATCTACAATTGAGTTTTATTTTCATCTCATGTGAGCTTCTAGATTAAAAGATCATTAATTTGTAGGGCACACAATACATGTCTTATATTGCCTTTGCTACATACCAAAATTGTCATGTCATGTCCAAATAGATCAATAGTGCAACCACTTGGTAATAGCTCTAGGAAAGTCTCCTTGAGATCACATGAGACATTAGATCAAGAGATCAATGGCCATTGCAAACCCAAGATCACCAAAACCCTGACAATACCTCCAGATAGTAGGAGCCTACCACATAGCACTATGCTGGTAAATGAATTTGTACTTATCAAGTCATCAATAGTTATTGGGATAAAAACCCTCCTCAAGATGGTGAGACTTCCTTGTTTAAATCCAAAGCTTGAAATTATACACACAACATATACACCATATATATTTGCATTAGGTAATTTTTGAATGATTTTATAAAATTGCAAAGAAATACTTTATAAAATAAGGATATAAAATGTAAGTGTGAATCCAATCAAGTAGAAAAGCATAGCTTAATTAATTCAACACAAATGGTTTTATATTTTTTAAAGATGAAGACTATTTAACACATTCATAGGCTACAAAGAATATTTCAAGAAAGTAAATGATTGTATCTAATATAAGAAGAATACAATCAGAATCACAAATTTGATACAAAGCTCAAATTAGTGACCTTTATTTATTTTCCCAAAACAAAAGGAACAAAGTCTTCTTCCTTTTGTGCAAAAGTTTTATAAATTACCAAAAAATCCCATACAATTGAGCTTTCCCTTTATAATTTATAGGGAAAATACTTCTTTACTCCTCATAACTATCCAAATAACCATCACAAAAAATCATAATAATTACAAGATATAATATTATCTCCCACTTGAGCATGCAAGTTTGGAGATAATAAACATTAGAAAATTTAATACAAATGCCAAATATTAAAACATTATGTTTTAGATTAATTTTAAAATGCATTTGGCTATCATATTCATTTATACAGTGTTTGTTCTTCATTATTATAACTATCAACATGGATTACTTCACCTTTGTTGGGTTGATCTTCTTGCATAAACTCTAGCAAATTATTCAAGGCTTATTTCACCAAATTTAGATTTGGCCCTTGAGTGTACTTGAAACAAATATCTCTTGAGGTAATATCATTAAATATCTTTATTAGTGTTTTATAATGCTTTAGTAATTCCTTTTTCAAAATGATCAAATAGCACCCTTATTCTCATGAGGTTATCAATTGAAGATATGTTAAATCCTATTGAGTCCAAGGATTCATGCTTGATCATCTCTACTAACTTCTTTGTAAACAAGTTGATTGGATTTACAACATTGACACAAAATCCTCCTTAGAACTCCCACTACTTGGGCAATATTTAGTTTGGTGTTGATAATAGCATACAAAGTTCCACCAACTACACTCACATAAAGGATATGGCTCATATATTTTTTTTAATCTAGTGTCAAAGAGCACTCACTCATTTATAAACCTACAAATGAACCATTGCAAAACAAGGCATACTTCCTCCAAAGTTTTCAACTCATTCTCTATGCCCTAATCTCCACAAAACTTAGCTCTCTCAAGTTCTCCACATCACATTAAAAACTAATACTAAGGATCCCCAATCATTCATATTGTCACTAAAAATAATAAAGTATAATTGTAGTAAATGATCACCAACATGCTTGAGACAAACATAGTAATTTGATTAACTCTACATAATTCTCAACTAGATAATAACATATGAATTAAAACTCCATGATGAAAACCCAACCCATAAAGAGATATCTTGCAAACCATATCCTTTTGTCAATACCAAAAAGTGCTTTAGCTATGAAAAATAGATCCAATTCCAAATCCCCATACATAAAAGCCATCTTAACATCTAACCCTTCAACCCCAAGGTCAAATAACAACTCAAAAAATTTGAAGAGATGCAAGATTCTTACACTAAAAGGAAGAAAATACTAACATGGACATTCCCACTGTGGATCAGAAAAGTTGCAAATGAAGAAAAAATAAAGATAAAGCAAACAAAGCACAATTATACCTTCCCTTCAAATGCAATTTCGTCTCACGAATCGAGCATAATGAAGTGTACCCATGCTCTAATGGATATGATCCATTGATTTGAGTGATAATGTCGTATGTGGATTGCTCTCAACTTTAGCATAACCTTGACATATGATAATGGATTATATTCAACAACATAAATTTCCAATAATGAGTGTGGATGAATTTGGCTTGAGAGAGGATTTATTTATAGTCTTCTAGAAATCATGATCAATGGTGGAGGATGATTGAAGAGATCAATGGCTAAGAATGATTGAGAGGATTTGGAGGAATAAAAGAGTGACAAGTGTCCTTGTTCTCTCATGAATTATGGGAGTTAACATGCTTGATTGGCTAGTTGACTGAATTGATTGATCTGTCATATGAATAGATTGATTAGTCAATTGACTTGATTGATCTGTTAACAAAATTGATTGAGAATAATTATTGAGGTGATGAGAGAGAATCATGGTGATGAGAGTAAAATAGGAAAATTAAATAAATAAATTATTTAATTTCATGTGCAAATGGATAAATAAATAATTATTAATTTTATTTATTTGGAGGAAATAAAATATTAGTTTTAATTAAATAAATCATTCAAAATTTATTTAATTAATGTATGAAGAGAAATTATCTTAATTAAACAATTAAGAATTATTTAATTAATATGGAGGAATAAGATACAATGAATAAAGAGATGGATGAATTTAATTAAATAATTAAGAATTATTTAATTAATATGGAAGAATGGAAATCAAATAATTAAGTTAGGAAGTGATGCAAATCTGATGCAATGATACAAAAATGCATTGGTGAATTTTAGGTATCTACACTTTTCCCCTCTTTGAGATGATGCTTTTAAAACTTCATTCAAAGAAAAATAAAATCATGTTGGTGATATGTCTCAGTAAGGCAGAGGAATGATATGCCCCAGTTAGGTGACAAAATGAAGAGGCGATGCCTCATCGAGAGATTATTTAATTTTTTTCAGGTAAACTCTCAAAAAAAGGAAAAAAAGGGTCATTAGGGGTGCTCTGGTAGTGAGATTAGGCTAGTAGAAGAAAAAAATGGAAAGAAACAATGGAAGAATGAAGAAAAATGGGAAGAAATTAGAGCTAGGGGGTAAATTAGGGCTAGGGGTCATAAATAGGGGTTTGGGGGTCCACAATCCTCATTTACACTCATCCTCCTTAGAAACCTAGAGCAGAGTAGAGCATACAAGTAGAGAGAAGATGACATGCATTCCAATGCACAGGCATTAGGTGGAGCACATGCGGACACACTAGCGGCCAACCAGGTCGGGTGTTGCAGTATGTATTTGGTCCTTGGGTTCTTGGGGTAGACGTAGGTGCAATAAATGCTAGGGAAACTAGGTCAAACAAAAGCGAGATTTTAGTAGTTAGGCATAGTTGTCGCATGATGTTTGCATTTGTAGGATAGATGTTTGCTTTTGTCGTAGTTTGGCACATATGTCACCTGAATGTGTGCTATTTCTTTAGCATGGTGCAAATGTAGCATGTGTGTGTGCTATTGTTGTAAAGTGGCACACGTGTAGGGCAGAATGACACAATTGTAAAATGATACGCTTTTGCAAGCTAGGTTGACACAATTATAGGCTAAAGTGGTGCAATTGTAAAAGTGAAGCTCAGTTGTAGGATAAAGTGACACAAATGAAAAAATGGCATGCGATTGTAGGTTAAAGCTACGTAATTACTTAAGGATGAACAAATGTAGGATAAAGTGGCACTTTTGCTAGAAATTTAATGATTGATGACACATGTGGCATGGATGCAGATTGTATTAGACCTAATCATGTCACGTGAGCACTGATCATTGACGATGGCATTGAGACTAGACCTAACTGAGATGGAGACAAAGTTTTTAGGAGCTACTGGATTGTGGCACATTACATTCATGCCTAAGATTTGGGCACATTATGAGATGATGATGGAATTGGTGGAGCGCTGGCATAGCGAGTGATATGCTTTCATCTGGCCTACGAGTGAGATTACAATCACACTAGAGGATCTCTGGAGGATATTGTGCATTCCCATTCATGGGGAGTATGTTATTTATGACATGACAGGGGTCGAGGAGGTCTTGGAGCATGTAATTATGTCAAATGATCTAGGACTAGAGGAGGACAAGTTTGATCTGATGAGGGGGATGTAGAGGTTTGGAGTACTACCATTAGTAGTGGTAAGATTGATTGGGGGAGTCTTGGTACCATACAGAAGATCACAGGGTTTTTTTATCTAGATAGGGATGAGTTCTAGAGAGGATGTTGATAGATATAGTTGTGTAAACATGGGGGCCATGTGTATTGGTACAACTTTATCATGGGATGCACCAGGTGGTCTATAGGTTGGGATAGGGCCTCAGTTGTAGTGTTATATTGTTGCATATATAGGCTTGGGAGTACATTACGATTACATGGCCAGTTGCAAACAAGACCAGAGGGCTAGACTTACCCTTTGTATTTATGTATGAGGGGATTTTGCAACATTGGCATTTGGGAGATATAGTATATTGGAGGTGTATTTTTTGAGCTAGATACAGTGATCTAGAGACCATGGTAATTATGAGAGATATGGGATGGGGATGATGAGCATTTTGTATAAATTAGGTAGACATGATACATCATGGGGTGCACACCTCATAGTATAGAGTGCTACATGCTAGACTAGGTATCACGATAATTCAGGATACGACAGACTGCTACATTACATGAGGAAATGTTTTCTAGAATAGCACAAGAGGTAGATGAGTGGGGTCCACCAGTGGATCCAGATGTGGCAATTACAAAGTTTGAGGGGTTGATGCCAGTGCCTTGGGTGAGAGTTACAGATGTGGAGGATGATGGTACAACTCTAGAGTTTGATGCATGGTGGGCTGCCAATAGGTTGGTACAATTAATTATTCTAAGAGTGATAGGAGGAAAGAGGAAGTGGAAAGAGGTTGAGGAGGGGATAGAGTGATAAGGAGGGGAGGGGTTAGTGATAGATAATGGTGAAGATTGGGAATCCCTTTGGAGCATAGGAAGGTGGAGGGGTGGAGGTGGTTTTTGCATAGGTACAAGTGCAAGTGGAGGAGGTGGGCTGAGAGGAAAAGGATGAGAGGGTGAAGATAGTTGGTAGCAAGGGGGTGAGGAGGAGAGAGAGGATGAGGAGGGGGAGGATGAGGAGGTTGGTGTTAGAGGAGATGGAGACAGGGTGGAGGAGCTACAGGTGCGTCTAGCTACTATGATATCAGAGGGAGACTAGTTATGAGTCGAGGTGTAGAGGCTATAAGGTTTGTTAGTATAGAGGATAGGAGAGAGGGATGCTGAGTGGGTTTGGCAGTAGCAAGCAGAGTCACTTGTCGTGAGACTCAGACAGGAATAAGATTTGGCTTGAGAGATGGCAAGTGGTGGGGGGATGGTACAAGCATTTGCATAGATCTCTTGGGTATCGAGAGAGGCTTAGTATTACAAGGCACTTTATGGGAGTGTAGTTCCAATGGAACAGAGGCAACTAAGATTTGGAGAACTGAGCCAATTTGTAGGAGGATTGAGATCTGGGAGGACAAGGCCTTCTATTATGGGGCCACCATGAAGGCAAGAACCACCACCACCACCACCATCACCAGGGGCACTAGCAATAGGGACACAACCTTCACCCATGGGAGTACAACCTTCACCCATAGGGGCACAATCTTCACCATCTGGAGAGTGGAGTTCCACATAGACACCTTATATTATTATGATGTATATATGATGATGACGATGTAGATATGATGTATATTATGATGCCTACAAGCTTTGTATTTATTATATATTATGGCTCATGTAGCCCTTGTACAAACCTTTATTATGTATCATGACACCTTTTTGATGTATATATGAGATGAAATGGACTATTGGAAACATATGTGATGGTTTTGGATTTTATGTTTATGATGTTATGAATGGTATTTATTATGCTCATGGATTTATGATGATATGTTGTTATTTTGTTATGGCTATATAATGCATGCATGATGTGATGACTTGATATGATGTATTTATGATGCGATGGATATATATGATGTAATGAATATATATATATATATAATGTGATGATAAAATAGATTTATGATATGATGTTATGGCTAATGGATTTATGTTATTGTATGGATGATTTTATGGTTATTGTATGGATGATTTTATGATGATGTTACCAAGATGTTAGTTATGATGATGATGGGGTTTGATCACGATTTCATGGATTTCTCATGCATGTTTTTGGATGTAGGAGAAGGATGGATGTAATGCGCATGAAAGAATGGATTAGATATGGTAGATGTATATATATATATATATGATTATAAATGAATCTATAATGTGATGATAAAATAGATTTATGATATGATGTTATGGCTAATGGATTTATGTTATTGTATGGATGATGTTATGGTTATTGTATGGATGATTTTATGATGATGTTACCATGATGTTAGTTATGATGATGATGGGGTTTGATCACTATTTCATGGATTTATCATGCATGTTTGTGGATGTAGGAGAAGGATGGATGTAATGAGCATGAAAGAATGGATTAGATATGGTAGATGTAGGATTAATTAGAAACTTGGTATGAATGATGGATATGTAATGGATAGAGATGATTTTTTGGTTATGCTAAACAATGTAAAGAGAAATCCTTATTTTAACATAGAAAAAAGTATATTATGCACCAAGGTATAAAGAACCAGGGTGACTTTTTATCCTTTGCATGGACTTGACTTACAAACAAAAGGGTGTCCATATACATACCGTAATAGAATCTTGTTGGAGATATGTGAGGAAGAAAAATTAGAGCTTGATAAATTCCTAGTGCATAAAAGGTATTGAATAAACTTATATGCAAAGGATGACTGATATGCAAAAACCTATTTCAACACACACAAGATAAATACTAGCTAGAGTAATAAGAACATCCAACAAATATGGCACACAAAAATAAATGATTATGCCCCATTCTATGCTAGTCTTAACACACTAAGATATAAAAAGATATAAGTGGCCTTGAATAAGCAATAGAAGGAGACAAAAAGATAAATAAAAAAGAAAAGACCAATTGAAAAAATAAACCATTCAGCCATCGTAATCTCTTCCAAAAAATGTGATTGATATGGGATTGTGCCAAATATAGGAAAGATTTATCATGTTGTAGGTATGAGTTTTGATGATATCTGTAGATGTTTAGGCAATGGGTACTTAGGTGTTATGGTGTCTCAAAAGGTAGTCTTACCTACGATTTACATTAAAACTCTATGTTTTGATATCAATTCTAATGGGTGTGCATTTATTATGGATGACAACTTGATTTCCATATGATTTATTGCTTGGATTTTTTTATGTTTTAATTTTTTTGTATTTTGTGGAATATGTGATGTTTTTGTGTTTTGGTAGGTTTATTGTGAAAAGTGTGAGTCTCAATGACATTGAACCCTCTCTAGGACGACCAAGTATATACCAAGAATGCCCTCAATTAGGTACAAGATTATTTATTATGGAATGGGATAGGCCGATAGAGTAGGATAAGTACTGACATTTTTTGAAAATTATCAAGCCATGATAGTAGGATAAGTGGATAGACATGAAAGATAATATATGGTGGATTGAGATTTTATTATGGATGGAATGGATAAGAACCTAATAGATGGTGGATAGACCTTTACACATGACACCTATTTGTTAGGTTTTCACCATAGTACTTGCCCAAGGTGCCACTGAAGTGGTTTTCACCATTAGATGAATTATTTCTCTTTACTTTTTTCAATTTTTTGATTTTTTTGGTTGTTTTTATTTTTTATTTTATTTTTTGACTAGTTGGGATATCCAAGGGTCAAGTATAGAACCTCTTGAGGTGGATGTTTATTGACCAGTTCTTTGAGAGGTTGGCCCTCTAGTGTTACAAGATGATAAGCACTTGATCCATAGTCATTTGTAATGAAAAAATATCCTTGGCAATTAGGTTCAAACTTACCTTTCTTATCACGTTCATGTAGATTCTGTCAATTCTCTTTAAGGACAAGGTCCAATTTAAAAATGACGGATCTTGATTTTATTTTTGTAGCTTTGTTGGAGGTGGTTCTAATATGCTTGAAGGTGGTTCAGGGCATGAATATGCCTCTCATCTAGGAGTTCCAATTCATGTAACTGTGATGTGCGATACTTCTCATCAATGAGGTTCTATAATGAAATCTGTAGAGAAGGGAGCTCGACCTTGACTGGTAAGATGGATTTGGAATCAAAGACAATAGAATATGGAGTGGCTTTGGTAGGTGTGCAGATGATGCAAAATAGGGGTTTAAATCAACACAAACTCCAAAAGAACTCACTTTACAAGTTTGAAAACCTATTCTTGTTAGTATCTCACATAAGCCTTCATATTGCTTTGTAACCCTCCAAACAACGATTTTTTTGAGCATAACTCTCTGAATACTCTTCAAAACCACAAATAAATTAGTGTTCTAGATACTATTTTTGTCATTATTTAACATATCTCAAAATGGGCTAGGGTTGTTTTGTATGGAGTAGGGCAAAAACAAGATTGTTCTTGTGCAAACCCTAGGATTGTTATAGAATTACTTTCACCAAAAATGACATAACTCACCCAAAACATAATGCAATTACATGAAAACAAAATAATTTTAAACTAGAAACAAATATATTTCCATCCATCTATTATATGCATCAATGTGAGGTCATACCATGCTATACCATGCATGTTTTTAGACTACATTTCCAGAAAATTAAACTCTTCAGACCTACCCTCAATAAAAATGCCATAACTTATTCAATTCTTAATGAAATTTGATTCAACAAAAAGAAATGGAAAGTAGAATCAATAATATTTCCATATATATCATATTGAGGTCCTATACATATCATAAAAATCCATACCAAACTCTGAAACAACAATTTAACATTCAGAAATGCAAAAACACGGGTATCTTTTATTGATATCACATCAAAATGTAACAACCCACCTTCTCCAACCTTCTCCCCCCTTTGGATTCATGTTTAAAACATGTGTTTATGCTTTCCAAATTATTTTCCAACTACCAACCACCCACAACTAACTTCCTAATCAAGGTTGCAACTTTAATGCACTTTTTAACAACTTTCATAATGACAACTTTTTGACAATTTGACAATTTTTACAAGTTTGATCCCTAATGACTCAAATGACTCCAATTACATCATAAATGGTCTATTATGACCTTATTGAATGAAAAAAGACTCAAAATACAACATAAATCAAATATTTACAAAATGGCCTCATGGAGGCATAAAGTCCATTAGGTGCTCCTACACCATACTCCCAGAGGAATGAAAATTCAAGTCCCATTGAATGCTAGTTTGCTCCTTCTTCTTGGTCTTCCAATTATTTTGAAATTTGTCCTTCATATTTGCAACTGCTCTTGGGTCCTTCTTCCTCTTCTTTTTCTTATACCATCTCTCATCTAGTATCCCCTCAGCTTTCAGGTTCCAAAATTCCATTTCTTGTGTATATACCTCAGTAGTATCATCCATGTCTTTATCCTCATCATTGGAACACCACATGACAACATATTCACCATTAGTGTAACCTGCATCATACTCTTGCAAACCTTCATATACCTCATTAGTAAACAAATTTGAAACATCCTTATTAGCAATTTCATTATCAACAACTGGATCATGAATATCAACACCAACATTATCAACAACCTTATCATCAGCAACTTGAGTATCAATACCAAATTTATCAGTAACCTCAACATATCTTTCTATTTTCTCATCAAAAAATAAAGAGATCCTTGCATTCTCAAATACAAATGGAAAATCTACATCATGCATCTCACCGCGCCCCTCTTGAACATCAGACTCAAATAACTGAAAATGGTATGAAGACTCATCCACAACTATGTCTACCTTGTCCTTCTGTATTTCTTCAATGCTTGATGTTAAAATAGTCATAGATGTATTCACCATTTCATTTCTTACCTCTTCTATTGCTGCTGTCCTTGCTTGTATTTTTCTTCTTTAAAAAATCCTCTTAATAGGCCACCTAACCTTCTTTCTTGGTGATAAATGCCAACTTTGCTCTTGCTGTGCTCTCTCTTCAAGTTCCATTATTCTTTGTGTATACACCCAAAATTGACATGACCCTACTTAAATAAATATTTTAAATATTTATTTCACCTTCATATTCTTCTATCAATAAATAAATAAATTTATTTATTTATTTGATTAAGCTCCTCTCATATTATTAAATAAATTACATTTATTTAATTAATTAAATTCACCTACATCAACTTCATTCTTCTAAATAATTAAATAATTTTAATTATTTAATTAAAATCTTTTATTCTTCCAAATTTAAATAAAATGCAATTTTATTTAAATAAAATCTAAAAATCCCACAAAATAAAATATATTTCTATATTTTATTTATTCCTCTCAATTATCTACAAAATAATTAAATAAATTCATTTATTTAATTATGCTTTCTTATCTTCTCAAAAATCTTTCTTATCTTCTAAAAATACATTCCTCTTGTCATACAAAAGCAAAATCAGTTTTAAAGCATCTTTAAAGCAAACTTGCTCTTAAATTAGAAAAATATATTCTAATTTAAAGAAAAATGAAAACTCATCCTCATCAAGAAAGCTTTTAACTCAACAAAGCTTCCTTTTGAATGACATGTGTCCTTCTTCCATTGGTTGCACGTTCCTCAACCATCCTCCTCCGTTGTTCTTCTCATTTCTTCTCAACCATTGATCTTTCTTTTCCCAACTCTATAAATACAACCCTCTTCTTCTTCATTTTAGAATCCATTGTTTGAGTAAACTTATGCTGCAAAAACACAAGCGTGCCTTTGGCACAACCATTTCTATATCATATCATCCATCATTAGTGTGTTGAAGCTCATCTTCAATCACACAAAGTATCATAGCTATTCTATTCTTGTCATCTTCAACAAGCAAGGGAGCATACACTTCTAAGGGCTTCACTATTATCAAGATCAAGAACAAATAGGCGAGCAATGGAAGATGAAAGGTAAGGGTTGTAAGTATCACACTTTGTTGTTTTTTGAATATCTTATTCCTTCACATTCTATTGGTGTTTGGGTTTTTGTTATTCAATTGATTAATCCACATTTCCCATTCACACTTTGCATGTCAAGTTCCATACTTTTGTTCATTCCTTCCAAGGCTTGTTGAAAGGAAGCTAGGTGTGCGGAAACGCTTCCTACACTAATCTATTGAGGAGAGGGCTATGCAAATTCAACTTTATCCTAACTATTACAACAATGTTAAACCCTTAACATGAGATATTGCAGCAAAACACAAGAGCCAGAAAGAAGACAGAAGAAGAGAGACGGAGATTTATGGTGGAGAAAACCCTTATTGGGTGAAAAATCCCACACTGAGAAACCTGCACAATGTATTAACAAATCTGAAAGAATGTTTACAATACACTTGCAATTCAAGCTTCAATGGTCTTTGATACTCATGTCTGGAGTCAATCTGGCAGCATAACAGTACTTGTAAACTTGTGATACAAACTCCATCTCTAAACACCTACTTAAATAGAACATACAAGGCAATTTTGGACCTTTCTTGGAATGGGCATCCAATATGGCATCTTGGACCAAAACCCATGCCTAACGACACTTGGTCAACATTGTAGAATGTATCTAACACTTGTCTACAATTCCCATCCCAAAGAGGTCACCACTTTCCAAAATGGGCTATGACAGATGCTCTTACGACACTTACGACCGTCATAGAATCTGTCATAGCGGTTACAACTTACAGCTGTAAGAGAATCTATCATACACATGATATAAATAGAATATTCTCTTACAACACATCATATTCCACCTTGGGGCAACCAAAAAAGCCTCATTCAAAGATGCTTCATGACACATGTCATTACCTATCTTACAACCTTCTATTCTCGACTCTTACATGTCATAGATTCGTCATAGGAATCCGTCATAACCGTTTCGGTCAAACATTCCTTACACAACATAGAAGATGCTGACACATGGCAGAATATTCCTACCACTAAGTGGGATGCCTATCTCCTCATGTGAGGACAAAATAACAAGTTGTCATAATCCATGTAGGATTGACACATCATCGTGCCACATCCCACAATATGACAAAGTGGAATTTCTAATTATTTACAACATAGGTAATTGAATAATAAATACAAACATTACAAATGTAGAGAATTACCAAGGTTGAGACAGCTTAATTCCCAACATTCTCCCACTTGTCAAACACCTTGTAAGAGCCAATAGAAAAACAGGATTTAACTGCTATAGGCCGAGAGGCCGATAGACTCCAAACACCATCTGAACTTCTCTGTGCCCACTAGTTTTGTCAATGCATTTACAACATTCTTCAAAGTATCTACCTTCTCCAAATTTACCTTTCCATCCTCAACCATGTCCCTCACGAAGTGAAACTAAACATCAATGTGCTTGGTTCTAGCATGAAAAGTTGGATTCTTTGCAAGGCAAATTGCACTCTGACTGTCACAACTGATCCGGATCTGACCTACATCAACACCGATATTGGCACACAATTTCTTAAGCCAAATGACTTTCTTACAAGCACGAGTTGCTGCCATATACTCAGCTTATATCATGGACAAAGCAACAATAGGTTGTCGCTTACTCATCCAACTAATGGCACCACCAAACAATGTAAAAACATAAGCATTGGTGGATCTCCTGCTGTCAATGTCACTTGCCCAATCTGAATCCACAAATCTACGAATATCAATAGAATACGAAGGTCCTGAAACATTACCATGATAACAAATGGAATACTCAGAAGTACCCCTCAAATATCTAAACACTCACTTAACTGCATCTCAATGAACCCGTCCAGGATTAGCCATAAATTGACTAAGGACTCCCACTGCTTGGGTAATGTCTGGTCTTGTGCAGACCATAGGATACATCAAACTACCAATAGCACTAGCATAAGGTACTCTGCTCATGTCCTCCACCTCACTAGGAGATTTTGGACAATCCTCAACAGACAATTTGTCCCCAAGGAAACGGGAACACACAATGGTCTACAATCTCCCATGCTAAATCTGTCCAACACGGTCTTAACATACTTACTCTGACTTAACCAAAGTTTTCTGTTGGTTTTGTCTCTTCTGATTTCCATTCCTAGAATGTACATGGCTGCCCCTAAATCTTTCATTTCAAACTAAGCTGACAACTGAGATTTAAAATCAGAAATCATATTCTTACCCTTCCCAATGAGCAACATATCATCAACATATAGTGCAATAATGAGAATACGATCACCATCAAACTTATAATAAACACAGTGATCTGATTTCGATCTCACAAATCCAATTGACAACACAAAGGCATCAAACTTCAAGTACCATCTCCTAGGTGATTGTTTCAAACCATACAAAGACTTCTTAAGTTTGCAAACCAAAATTTCTTTACCTTTTACCATGTAATGCTCTGGCTGTGACATGTAGATTTCCTCCTCCAAGTCATAAGCTGCTGCGAGAGACAACATGAATCGAATGGATGCCAACTTTGCAACGGGAGAGAAGATCTCACCATAATCTATACCCTCCACTTGTGAATACCCCTTCGCAACCAATTTGGCCTTATACTTTTCAATACTGCCATTTGCACCAATCTTCTTTTTGAACACCCATTGGCATCCAACGGGTTTCTGTCTAGGAGGCAAAGGCACCAAGTCCCAAGTTTGATTCTTTTCCAAAGAAGCCATTTCTTCCTCCATGGCCTCCTTCTAGGAACCTGAATCCTTTATATCCAAAGCATCTGATATAGTTCTAGGTTCATCACTGTTAGTGAGCAAAGCATAAGCACAACTAGAATCAAGCAATGTAAAACCAAACCTTTCAGGTTGCTTCCTTATCCATGTAGACCTCCTCAAGAGCTGAGGTTGAGGTTCAACTTATTCTTCTTCTAAGCTTTCAGAGCTGCTAGAGCTCTCCTCATCATCAGGTCCAACATTGTCTTTCTGTTCAGTCTTCTTAGGGGTGAGAGGAAACTGAACAACATCCTCTTTCTTTTCTTTTTCTTTTGGCTGCAAAATAGTGGAAGAAGGTGTAAGCTCACTGAAGATGACACTTTTTCTATACAACACTTTTTCAGCCACGGGATCCCAAAGCTTGTATCCTTTCACACCAACACCATAGCCGATGAAGATAGACTTAATAGCTTTGTTCTCCAACTTTGACCGCTTCTCCCTAGGCACATGTGCATATGCCTCACAACCAAAAACATGAAGATGCCTTACTGAAGGCTTTCTACCAGACCACACCTCCATGGGGGTCTTTCCAACAAGAGCTGCTATAGGAGATCTATTTACCAGATAGCAAGCAGTGGCAACAGCTTCAGCCCAAAACTTTTGTTTTAGACCGGCTCCACTAAGCATACTCCTAGCCTTCTCCATCAGTGTCTTGTTCATCCTCTCTGTAACTCCATTTTGCTGTGGTGTGTATGGAGTTGTCTTATGTCTTTCAATCCCAAGTTCCTTGCAATACTTATCAAATTCTATAGAACATAATTCACCACCGTTGTCAGTTCTCAAACATTTAATCTTTTTACCAGTCTGATTTTCAGCAAATGCTTTAAACTCCTTAAACTTGCTATAGACTTCAGATTTGCTTCTGAGAAAATAAATCCATGTCCTTCTACTGTAATCATCTATAAAAGATACAAAGTGTACAAATTTTGATAACGAAGGAACATTAACAGGACCAAATACATCAGAATGAATGAGGTCCAACACACCAGAAGACTTATGAGAACTCGAGTAAAATTGAACACGGTTTTGTTTTCCATAAATGCAATGTTCACCAAAGTCAAACTCAAGATTACAATCATCTAACCCCTCAATGAGGTTCTTATTTTTAGGGTATGCAGACCCTTCTCACCAATGTGGCCAAATCTCTTATGCCATAACATTGTCTTTTCTGTAGGAAGTTTAACTTCCAATGCACGATTACAACCATCAAGACTAGAAACAATAGATTTCTTCACTGCTCGTTCAGATGGTGGGGATGAAGTGACTGCTGCCCTCTTCCTTGAGTCAGAAGAACTATTGCATTGTGAAATGCATGCCTCCAGTTGAGACAGAGTACCTCTCCGAGTACCCTTAGCAAGCACCATAGATCCTCTAGTCATCTTGCATCCTTCTTTCGAAAAGACAACCTGCACACCTGCATCATTCAATCTACTTACAGAAAGCAGGTTCCGTGCTAAGCTTGGGATGTGCATAACCCCAGAGATCCCCTTCACTCGACCATCAAGGAATTGGATAGAGACTCTTCCATGACAAATGATCTTCAGATGAGAGTCGTCACCCAGATACACCTTTCCACCATCGAACTCCTCATACTTAGTGAACCAGTCTGGATGCAAGGTCATGTGGAATGATGCACCAGAGTTGATTAACCACACATCATCAGATGCATGGGTTGCCAGGGCTGCGATGAAGGCATCACCATCATCTTGTGATTTGTTAGAATATGAATCAGGGGCTTTCTACTTTTTCTTCTTCTCCTCTCTGCATTCCTTTCAGAAATGCCCGGTCTTGCCATAGTTCCAACAAAGAGCCTTGGACTTTCCAGGAGATTTGGATCTCCCATGAGATTTGGATCTACCCTTCTCATCTTTCTTGTCCTTCTTCTTCCCTTTCTCCTTGGGTCTTCCATGAACTGCAAGGGCTTCTTTGGCTGCCTCAGAAGACTTTCTCCGCATCTCTTCAGATAACAATGAAAAAACCACCTCTTCCATTTTGAATGTGGATGTGGTGCTTCCAATTACCACGACAAGATGATCACATGAGTCTAGCAGAGAACAAACTAGGGTCATACATCGATCCTCCTCCTCCATCTTTACACCAATAGATGTTAATTGTGCAACCAACATGTTAAAGGAATTCATATGCTCAGCCACGGATCCTCCATCCTCCATTCGAAGAGAATACAACTTCTTTCTTAGGAAAAGTTTATTAACAAGGGATTTGGCTTGATACACATCCCCCAACTTCTTCCAAAGGAGTTTTGCAGTGGTCTCTTCATGGACATTTAACAACACATAATCAACAAGACTAAGTCTTATGAGACCCTTAGCCTTCCAATCCTTGAGATCCCAATCAACTTGTGTCATTGTAGCTGGTTTAGTTCCGTTCACACTTTCCTAAAGGTCTCGGTCAACTAACATGTCTTCCATTTTGAGCTTCCACAA
Organism: Cunninghamia lanceolata; assembly: GCA_027924645.1. Taxonomy (NCBI): domain Eukaryota; kingdom Viridiplantae; phylum Streptophyta; class Pinopsida; order Cupressales; family Cupressaceae; genus Cunninghamia; species Cunninghamia lanceolata. The sequence goes on along the minus strand of BSBN01000749.1, from coordinate 4,712,780 downwards.
CTCGAAATTACTGCCGTTGAACTTCTCTACTTCAAACCTTCCTGATGTGCCTACGATCTCCTTGCTGCAATAACATATAGAATTCTCTACACAAACTCCCACTCAACCTAAGATTAGCTCAAAAAACCCCTACCCAACAACTAGGACCAAAGGTGATCAAGCTCTGATAGCCACTGAAAAGAAGCTTGGTGTGCGGAAACGCTTCCTACACTAATCTATTGAGGAGAGAGCTATGCAAATTCAACTTTATCCTAACTATTATAGCAATGTTAAACCATTAACATGAGATATTGCAGCAAAACACAAGAGCCAGAAAGAAGACAGAAGAAGAGAGACAGAGATTTACGGTGGGGAAAACCCTTATCGGGTGAAAAACCCCACACATAGAAACCTACACAATGTATTAACGCATCTGAAAGAATATTTACAATACACTTGAAATGCAAGCTTCAATGGTCTTCAACACTCGTGTCTAGAGTCAATCCAGTAGCATAACAGTACCTGTAAACCTGTGATACAAACTCCATCTCCAAGCACCTGCTTAAATAGAACATACAAGGCAATTTTGGACCTTTCTTGGAATGGGCGTCCAATATGGCATCTTGGACCAAAACCCATGCCTAGGGACACTTGGTCAACATTGTAGAATGTATCTGACACTTGACCATAGCTCCCATCCCAAAGAGGTCACCACTTTCCAAAATGGGCTATGACAGATGCTCTTACGACACTTACGACCGCCATAGAATTTGTCATAGCGGTTACAACTTACAGCTGTAAGAGAATCTGTCATACACATGCTATAAATAGCATATTCTCTTACAACACATCATATTCCACCTTAGGGCACCCAAAAAATCCTCATTCAAAGATGCTTCATGACACAGTCATTACCTGTCTTACAACCTTCTATTCTCAACTCTTACATGTCATAGATTCGTCATAGGAATCCGTCATAACCGTTTTGGTCAAACATTCCTTACACAACATAGAAGATGCAGACACATGGTAGAATATTCCTACCACTAAGTGGGATTCCTATCTCCTCATGTGAGGACAAAATAACAAGTTGTCATAATCCATGTAGGATTGACACATCACCGTGCCACATCCCACAATATGACAAAGTGGAATTTCTAATTATTTACAACATAGGCAATTGAATAATAAATACAAACATTACAAATGCAGAGAATTACCAAGGTTAAGACACCTTAATTCCCAACACTTGCCTTATCTCTCTTATCTCTTTTTCAAACTCCATTTGTCTTGCCCTTTCCTTTTCCTTCTTTCTCATCTCTTTTTCCTCTCTTTTCATCTTCTCACTTTCCCTTTTCTTCTCTTGCTTCATATTTTGTGAACTCCCAGCTAGAAAATACCTCTTCAACAAATCCATTTGTCCTTAAAGCAAGTCCCTTTAACCTTTCTTCTCTTTCCCTTTGCCTTATCTAGGTCTCTTCTCTTCTTCTCTACCTAGTCTTTTGGCAATCAGGTTCTCTCTTCAACCTGCACAAACACAAACACACAACCACAAACTTCTCTTGCCTAGACCTTCTATGCTTTGATACCAATTGATGCAAAATAGGGGTTCAAATCAACACAAAATCCAAAAGAACTCACTTTACAAGTTTGAAAACCTATTCTTGTTAGTATCTCATATAAGCCTTCATACTGCTTTGTAACCCTCCAAACAACATTTTTTTGAGCATAACTCTCTAAATTGTCCTCAAACACACAAATAAATTAGTGTTATAGATACCCTTTTGGCCATTATTTAACATATCTCAAAATGGGCTAGGGTTTGTTTGTATGGAATAGGACAAAAAGAAGACTGTTCTTGTGTAAACCCTAGGATTGTTACATAACTGCTTTCACCAAAAATGGCATAACTCACCCAAAACATAATAAAATTACATGCAACCAAAATCATTGTAAAATAGAAACACATATATTTCCATCCATCTATTATATGCATCAATGTGAGGCTGTACCAGGCCACACCATACATGTTGTCAGATTGCATCTTCATAAAATTAAACTTTGTAGACCTACCCTCAATAAAAAATGCCATAACTTATTCAAATCTTAATGAAATTTGATGCAACAAAAAAAAAATGGAAAGTAGACTCAATACTCTTTCCAAAAATATCACAATTAGGTCATATACAATCTGTAAAGATCCATACCAAACTCTGAAACAACAATTTAACATTCAGAAATGCAGAAACAAGGGTATCTTTTATTGATATCACATCAAAATGTAACAACCCACCTTCTCCAACCTTCTCCCCCTTGGGATTCATGTTTAGAACATGTATTTATGCTTTTCCAATCATTTTCCAACTACCAACCACCCACAACTAACTTCCTAATCAAGGTTGCAACTTTAATGCACTTTTTGACAACTTTCATAATGACAACTTTTTGACAATTTGACAATTTTTACAAGTTTGATCCCTAATGACTCAAATGACTCCAGTTACATCACAAATGGTCTATTATGACCTTATTATAGGAAAAAAGACTCAAAACACAACATAAATCAAATATTTACAAAATGGCCTCATGGAGGCATAAAGTCCATTAGGTGCTCCTGCACCAGTAGATACTAGTACGATAAGCCCATAAGGTTGGGTCTAGTTGTAGATGCCAGTCACAACCAACTTTATTGATAGTCTTTTTTAGGATTTTTAGAATAGTTTTATTAGACGCCTTACCTTGGACGTTATCTTGTTGGTAGTAGGGGTGGAAAAGCATTGTTGGATATGGAATTTATTACAAAGGGACTGAACTTCTTGATTCATAAAAGGCTTACCATTATCGGTGATAATGGCAAGGGGGATGTCTTACCAGCAAATGATATAATGCAAAATAAACTTGGCTATTTGGGTACTGGTAATGTAAGTGAGTGGAATTTCTTCTACCCACTTGGTGAAGTATTCGGTAGTAGTTATTATGAATTTGTGGCCATTGGATGTTGGAGGGGTGATTTTGCCAATGAGATCGAGCCCCCACTATGAAAAGGGCCAAGGAGTTATTATTGGTTGAAATTATTGAGACAACACATGAATGAGATCACCATGTTGTTGGCACTATAGACATTTATTAGCAAACTGATTGTCACATCTCGACTTTGGACTCCATTTATAATTCAGATTAATAGATATTTAATTATGATTGTTTTACTATTGTGTGATTTCCCGTGGGTAAAGGTAAAATTGTCGTTATTTTAAAATGCATAGAATTTGAAAGTCGATTTAATGATCAATTATTATTGGATGTATATCGTGTTCTTGCTTTGGCTATGATTATAAGGACTAACATAATGATGTAAATCTAAGTGCAACTGAGTGTAGAAAAAATGCTGAAGATGAGAACATGGTTGAGGTAGAAGTGTTCTTGCCATCAGAAAGAGTTGGCATGATGAATAAACTCGATACGTGCACACACTCACTTAGTTTCATGACATATTTCATCATTGAATGGCTTTATTATACATCATTATGTGGTTATGTAGTCATGTTTGAGCATTTTATATGGTTAATGGATGTGATTGATGTATGATTATTAGATAAATAGGTGATTTTGTTGCTACTGTATGTTCTTTTGAATTGCTTAAGTTAGCCATGTATTTATACTTTCTTTTTGACATAGATTTAATAGAATTGTATAAGTTGAATTCAATTGTTTTATTAATAAGTATTTAAAGTGTTTATCTATATTATTTACGCTTGAATGAAATGATATTCAGATAAAACTTAAAAATAAGTTTTTTTTTATTTATAGATATATTTGTATAATTTGAAAATATATTAAAAATCTAAAAATAAATATATATACATGCAAGTTAAAAATAATAAAACCGCTCTATTTTTATATTCATGCAATGTCAAAAGAGGAGGAACAAAAGTTTTATCAAGTTTAGATATTAAAGAAAAAGCATGAAGAGGAAAGCATGGGGAGAGCACTGTACACCTCCTCAAGCATGCAACTAGAAAAAGAAAGAGAAATAGTGGGAATTAAAAGAAAGAAAAGCATAAAGGAAAGGGAGACATAAAAGAAAAGGTATCAATGTTTTTAAGAGAACAAAATAGAGCTAGAAAAGAAATGGGGGATACGAGGAGAAAAGGAGAAAGGAGGACATGAACATCTACGTTAATAGGTACTTTCCTTTATAAATTACATTGGCAAAGTTATTTTAAGTGTGACTGTGTTTTCTTGTTCTGGACTGCATAGCTTCTTTGACCTATAAAATGATTTACTGTTCTTTAATGTTTATGGCCTGTTCTTTAAAGTTTATCAGCCTGAACTCTCTAATCTTATTGGCCTATTTTCCTTAACGGCTTGTAGGTAGAAGAAGTCTAACATATTGAATCTACTTGTAAAATATTTGTTATGGCCTGAAATATGGAATTTGCCTATTAATATTTATATTAGCCTTTTTCCTCTTAACCGACATATCTCTCTTTTGCCTTAGTTCTATTTTATAAAGATTTGTTTTATCAATCTGTGGCAAACTTATATCAGCCTCTATACACTTCTTGGCTTGAGCCTTATCATTTATTTTGGCCAGTGTTTTATCTTGTCAATCGGTCTGTTGATGTGTGTATCAGCCTGAAATGGATTCCAACAACCTCTGTACTGACCTTGCTTTATTCTTAAAATGACATATATGTATTCTTAAAGGCCTCTTTAATACTTATTTTATGGTATATTGCCTATTTTTTGTTGTAATGACTTGTTTGACTTCTCTTGATTAACTGCCAATGTATAGTAAGATCTGCTTGTGTTCTCTTGTTTAAACTGCTTGTTTATGCTTTTGAATCAGCCTCTTGCAAATGAATTGGCCTGCCCTTTTCTTTTGGACTACATATTATTATTCTAGCCTATGTATTTTCTTGGTGGCCTATATTTTATTTCTTTCTCTTTGGCTTGCGTTGTTTTGTTCTCTTAATAAAAGGATGCATGAGTTGACTTTGTGTGCAGTATGATAGTGTTTTGAACCAATTAAAGATACATGTAGTATATAGACGTCCCTAAACTACTTTTGATGTCCTTTCTTTCTAAAATTCCTGTCGTAACAATCTACTATTCCTATAGCCGACTGTTTTCTTGTAATAGACTATTCTCTTGTAGTTGAATATCTTCATGTAGCTGAGAAATCTTATTCCTTCAATGAAAGACCCCATTGATAGTCTCTTAAACTTGGGTGTCTATAAAATAGATTGCTCCTATGGTACCCCATATATTGGCGAAATAGGAAGATCTATCTGCACAAGAATCAAAGAGAGGGCAGATATTAGATGAAAGGGTCACAAAATTGGCCCTCATTGATCACTCCTCTAACACCAAGCACCACATCCACCTAGAAGACACCATTGTCCTTTCCAAGGAAGACAATTTCTACAAGAGAAAACTTAAAGAGGCCATTTTCATCAGAAACCACCCTACCAACCTAAATAGAGATGAGGGATGGAATTTAAGCCAAACTTGGAACCCCCTATTAAATTCCCTTAAAATTTGCCATCCCCCATCTTGATTAACCTTAACCTCCTCCTGTGTTCCCCCCCCTTCTTGTCCGTGTCTTTGCTTCACCTTTCCCTCCTTCTCTTCTTTTCTCTCCCTTGCTCTCTCTTTCCTGTCAACCTATCCTTGAGACCTCACTCTTGTCCTTGGCCATCCTTTTTCCCCCTTTCTTCTCCCTTGCCCATCCCTCCTATCCTTTCCTTCCCCTTGCCCCTTACCCCTCGGACTTTCTTTCCTTCTTTACCTTGCCTCATGTTCTTTCCTTCTTCTTTTTCTCTCTCCTCTTCTTCACCCTTGTGTTTCATTCTCGTTGTCCCTCTCCTCTAGGTTTTTGACCCTCTTCTTCTTTCTTTCCTTCTTTCTTTCTCGCGAGGCTAACTATTTTTTTTTATCCCCCTAAAGTTTTTTATGTCAATTTCTCCTTCTCTCATCTTCTTATCCTCTACTTTCTTTGATGTATTCTGACTCTCACAGGTTTTTAGTGGTATACATAATAACTTATATACATACATATATATTCTTTGTTTCTTGTCAGGGTATATACTTCCCCATATTTCTTTATTTTCACATATTTTATATTTATATTTTTGTATTTTTGTTTACTTACATATTCATTTGTAGATTTTAGACTCCTTTGTATATATATATATATATTCTTTTTCATTCATCCTTTACATTTTTCCTCTCTATTTTTGTCTCCCTCTTTACTCTTACCTCTGTTCTCTCTTTGCATTTATATCTCATTTACATTCCCCTCTCTTGCATGAGTCTACATTTTCTTATCTATTTTTGACTTTCACCCTCTCTTGTTTTTGCACACTACCTCTCGTTCTTACTTATCTCTTTTTTGCATTCTCTCTCATCTACACTTACATTCCATTCTCCCCCTCTTTTTTTCTTCCATATCTTATTTGCACTCCCCCCCCCCTTTGCTTTCTACATGTTATCTCACGCTTGCTTTTATTTTCCCAGTTTCCCCTCCACACTTCTCTTATTTTGAGATTGTTCTTTTACATACATATATAGGTTCTTTTTCACCTTCAATTTTAGACACCTTTATTTCTCCGTATATAGTATTATATGCACTTTATTGCTTACATTTATAGAATTATTTTTGAATTTGTTTTATTTGTACACATATTTATAGCTATTTAATCATACTTTTCAATTATCTTTGCTTTATTTAACCTTTTTGGTTTCTTTCTATTTATCTTCTTGTATTTATTTTTGCTCTTTGATGTTCTTAATTTTAACTTTCTTAGCTATTGCTTACTTATTCCCATTTAATAACTCATCTAGTTTTTCTTGCTATCCATGCCAACCTCCTCTCTCTTTTTAAGAAACATCTCTGCAATCCAACTCATTCACATTCTTTTCCTTTCCTCCTGATGATGGATCATGGAGTGTGATCGAAAACGTTGAGACAAAAAAGCAAACACAGTTTTCTTCCAGAAGCATTGAAAATTCTATAATCCTGTAATAGACTATTCTCTTGTAGCTAACTGTCTTCCTATAGCAAACTATTCTCTTGTAGCAGACCTTTCTGCATTCCTATAGTAGACCTATCTGCATTCCTGTGATAGACCTTACTGCATTTCTGTAGCAAACCTTACTGTATTCCTATAGCAGTCAGACCTTGTATTTTTGAGTGACTATAATTACATGTTCCATGCCTTCTCTTTAATGGTGTTTTTGTTGGCTTTTATGAAATTGTTAAGCAATATATATCTTCTTAAATTCCCTGTCACAAATTAAATGGTTATGGAATTATAAACCTTCTTGCGGTTATAAAATCCTAGATCTAGCTTTATTTTGAAATAATTATGAGTGTAATATGGGTTAAAGAATATAATTAGTTTTATATCTTTTATGTGTATCTTGAATAAATAATGCATGAAGATCTTTATCATGATTATTTTCTTGAAACTGTATTCACATTGATTGTGCAAAGTAAAGAATTAGTAACTGTCATTAGACAAAACATGTGTTACAGATTTGTTTTGAAAGGAAAAATAGTTTATCTTTTATATGTGTGTATTGGGCTTACATTTTGGGATGAGTGTCGAATGTGGATAAATAGAGAAGGCTGATCCTCTTTTTAGGATTTTGACCATAACTTTTAAAGTGCTTTGGCCAAAGCCATGTTTTCATTGAAATAGATGAAATGATTGTGTCTAGAAAAATTATATTTATATGTTTCTACACATCCTGTTTGTAAGATATTGCACATTCTATTAGAAAGATATGCATTTAGAAATCAGGTTGCACCAAGTTGTCCCTCTTGCCTATTGTTTCTAGGTTGTTAGGCACTTCATGTAGGGTCAGGTATCCTTCATGTTAGGAAGGATTCCGGGGAAGTGTAATGCTTCATGGTTGGGCAGAAAAGTGCTCAAGCCATGTTCTTGTCTCTCAGCTTGTGGATAACCATGTGGGTTAGTGGCATCCAACAATAATGATTTGATTCATTATTCATTACTTATATATTGTACTGAGATGACTTTATGGTATGAGAACAAGAGATATATCATTGTATATTATTTTATTGTGCTAACACCTAGATGTAGTACGTGCTTTTGTAAGATGTATTATGACGTTATTACTTAATATATAGAAGAATTATCTTTTTATCTAAGTTAATGTGAATGAGTTTATTTTTTTTTACTTCCATGATTATAGTATATGAAATGTGTACTTTACATTTGGTATCAGAGCACATTTCTAGGATTGGGATCTTTGGGGTGTTGTGTTGCTCAGTTTGTTCAAGCATGTGTGGGTCCTTGTGTGTTGGCATATTGTGAGTAGCATGTGCCTTCTTTTGTTATGTCTTCCTTGCATGTGTGTGGTGAGGAATATGTTGTTTTGGGGTTAGATAGACCCTGGTGGTTGTCAAGAAGTTCTTATGTGTGTTTCCTTCTTGATGTCCTGAATGCATGGCATGAACCCTTGCAGTGTGTGTGAGTGCTCTAGTGACCTTTGTAGGGTCATGTTCATGCTTGTGTGACCTTTTTTGATAGAGGAGTTATGAGAACATTAGTGCAAAAGGAAATACCATGTTCTTGAGTGTGATTGATCTTGGTTTACTCTTTTAAGAGTTACGCATTAGTATGTGAAAGAGGATGTTTGATCATATGCTTGATATGTGAAGAATATTGTTGTGGTAATGCTAGTTTCAATGTACCTTGCATTGTGCACCTTGTTGTGTGTATGGTTGTTTCAAGAGTAACATATCCTCGAAATGCTTGTAAATTTTTTATTAATTACCTCTATATAGTGATTGGTAATGCTTGCTTGACATGTATATTGCATTGTCTTACTGAGAGCACATCCCTAGGTGTGGATTAACTATGTGGTTGCAGGAAAGATAGTGTTACATCGCATTTATAGAATAGATCATTTAGGGTAATGACTTATGTTCCTAGATTACATTCTTCCCTAGGATTCATGTTGGTACCTAGGTGTAATTATTGTATTGCATTGTTTAAGTTAAAGAGGAAAAAAGGGTGTGAAAAGAGCCATTTGCATAGTCCTAGTGATGTTTGAGGTTTTAGAATCATGAGTGAATTAGTAAACCCTGTATCTTGTGACTTTGGGTTGTGTTTTCCCCATTTCTTAGTGTGCATTTAGTATGCTTGTCATCATTTTGTGAATAAATTTGGTCTCATGAGAATGTTTCATTAATGCATTAACCATATGATTGGTTAATCCTTGATTGGTGAGAAGTGTTAACTGTTGCTTGTTAGAGAGATTGATGAGTCTACTAAGATATCTTGGTTTGTGAACCTAATTTTGTCCTAGCTTAATCTTGGTTTCTAGATGTTGGCTAGTGTATATGTTTTGTATGGAAAAGCGGGGTTGCTGGTTTTAAGGGTTTGTGTGTAATCCTCCTTTCCCAATGAACATTCCAAGGGCTTATTAACTGAGTTGAATCTCCACTAAGCAAGAGCAATCACCTATCGTGTTGGGCAGCCACTTGGGAAGATATGGACTCTTGGATGTATCTATTTAATGTTTAATTATGCTTAGAAACCCTAATTATGCAAATCAATAAGCAAATTATCAAATTACGTCAAATCCTTTTAGACTGAGGCAAATGATAGAGATATTTAACTTGCTATTTTTTAAAGTTCAAAAGGTGGAAAAGTTAGGGACATGGGGACTAGTGCCCAAGTCCAAGGTACCTGTTTCTTTGCAAGATCCTGATCTCCTTCTGACATTGATCTACACTACAACTTCAGTTTCTGGAGATTCCATTGTAGAGGACACATGGACTAGCACCCTAGTCCAGGAAAAGCACCACTGTCCTACTTCTTTTTAGATCCTAAATCCTCTGTGTCTACTACTCCTTCCTGCAACTCCACTCCACGAGACTCAACACCTGTAACCTGCAATCATAAGGAGTGTGGGAGGGGGTTGTAGTGTTTAGAGGCTTGCCTTAGCCAAGCCCCAGAGAGATATTCAAGTCTTTTGAACACCGTTGTTAGATGAGAGTGGATATCCCAGTGGGATTGAGGGAAAAATCCAAATGATAAAAGATTAAAAACACAATAGATATCACCTTGTAGTGAAGATCTCATGGAAGGAAGATGCTCTTCATGCCATGAGGAGATGGATGTCAAATCTGCAAACACAAACACAATAACAACAAAGTATTTCTTTGCAACATAATGAATCCCTTGAATCACTTTCACAAAATCACAATGCTTATCAAATTTCCATCTAGTATGCAAATGAAACCTAATCATGCTTATATATGCAACTACAAAGATTTCTGCTAAGAATTTTGTCAGCATAGGACCTAATTAATGGTCATTAAACTGACATTTAAAATTAGGGCAGACCCAAAATAGGGTTGGACTAGGGCACTAGCGCCCAAGTCCACACTCCAATTTAAGCTCAAATTTCATTAAAATGCAGCCCCCTAGGTCCTATGTGTCACAAGACCCAAGGGTTTTCTCATCAAGAGTCATAAATAACATGCAAGATGCTCTAAATACACTAACAGGACCTGGGAGCTAAACCTTAATAGGAAAAAGCCCCCAAGGTTACTTTTTCTGACATAACATTTAGCCCCACTTTAATGTATGTATAAACGTAAGGCCAATACATGCATTAAAGTATGGTCAATTAACACAACAAACATGCTAAGCACGAAGAAGACATGCCAAACACATTGAAGACAATAACAGGCACACAAAACATGGAGAAGACAGTTACAGTCATGCAAAACACAGAGAAGACAACATTGAAGACACACAAAACATAGTGAATACAATGAATGTAGTGAAGACATTGATGATTTTCTTTTCTTTTTAAATTTCTCATATATGAAATGTAGATGCAAGTACAAGGAAAGTAAACACACCACCCATAATGTAGGAGGGACTCATGGCAACCAGTCTTTAGACTACACATGGGGCAACAAACACGCCAAACAAATCTTAGAGTTCAGGAGGGACTCGTTGCCACCAATCTTTAGACTGCACTTGAGAACAAACATGCCATACAAATCAAGCACACCAAACAAATCCCAAAGCATAGGAGGGACTCATCACCACCAGTCTTTAGACTATGCTTGGGAACAAACACACAATACACACACATAGAAGACATAGAGAAAACATGATAGACAAGTGATGGAGTGTACCTATTGCTAGGTTCATCACTATCTCAGATTACAAGCACACACTGATGATTGGGCTTCGCCACAACAATCATTGAAGACATGCTGAAGGGTTGAGTTAGTCATAGAACCACTCCCTGCCTCCGTAGAGGACTTTTGAAAATGACAGGATTGTGCACTCTCCTCGAGAAATACACCATCCCTGCCTCACATAGAGGGATTAAGATAAAAAGGATATGCACGATATCTCGCCTCCGTAGAGGGCTTAAGATAAAAAGGATATGCATGATATCCTACCTCTGAAGAGGGCTTAAGTGATTGTAATAGATTCAAGATTCACAAATACATGTTGCTAACATCTATAATAGACAAATTACCTTATATATGCCCCCACCTTAAGATGGTTGATGTCGCATACTGATATCAAGCACGTTAAGGTAGGAATAAAACACACAAGGGAACATGAGCTCTCGCAAAGCCCATGCTCCCCAGAGGTGACATGTACTTTATGATCACCAAATGTTTCCACAAACACATTCCTGCAAAAAAGTGTTAGTGTCCATATAATCATGATAAACAATAATGCATAGAGAACTGAGGAATACAAGAGTCAAGATAGACAAAGTGCACAAGATAGACAAAGTGCACAAAGCAACAATATTGTTATGTTTTGTAAGTGCGATAAGACAACATCAAGGTTACACAGAGTGATTCTACTAGCCAAGTGTCGGATAATATATATATATATATACCCCATCGTCATGTATGGACTAGATCCAGTTTTTGATTTCTCGCTAAAGGGACACTAGGGCCGCATCAATATAAAATGTTTTTAATCATCCGCCTACTAGATAGAACCAGTAGAGGAAGGGAAACAATCAAGCAAGAGAGGAGAAACAAGTGTCTTAGGGATAGTCATGTAGGAGGGTACCCCCAAATCACCAACCACAATGCTATGTCCATAAGACACAACACACAACAATGAAAATAGAGGAGAAGCAATATAGAGGAATGATGATACAAATAGAAGAAGGGTCACAACAGAGCCAGTCTCCTAGTATCCTTGACCTTACAAAAGTATCAAGGGTCATCCTAGTTGGCCTAAACAACACATAACACATCATGGGGGAAACACATCACAGAGGTAAAGGATTAGAAATACTTACCTATAGGGATACCCAAACTAAGGGTTGTCATCGAGCAAATCATCCTCTTCCCAATCTTGGATACTAGAGGAAAGAGGTGTGTAAGGTACCTGTTACCATTTTTTGACCACAGCTCAAAAATTGGCTTACAGATATAACATTATCATTTTTTGAGTGAGGTTTGATTTACTTCTATTATGAGTTAGTTGCATAGTTGTTATGTTTCCATGTTCAAATGCAATTCAGTTATTCAAGAAAAAAGGAAAGAATTTAGATCAATCATTGCATTGCAGAGCAGTCAAGTGATATAAGTACTTCATTCATCACAATGGTTATTCATTTACAAGTTGAAATATATAAAGGAATAAGCATTACATTGAAAGAAATGATGACATATCAGGTGTCCCACACAAGCCGTGGGTTATAGCTGAACACATGCAGATATAAATAAAATACTATGCATCTAATGAATGGGAAAGGAAAGACATAGCCATCATTTCCTTATTTTTTAGATCTCTGAAGTTGTATCCTGTCCTGCTCCTAATCTCAACATGTACCCAAAAAATGTGGGAAGGGTTTCATTAGAAGCTACGGTTATGAAAATCCTTTATCTATCATAAGAGGCATAATACTTTGATTATAGGGCATTGATCAAATGAACATCATCCATATGTAGAAAGAACTAAAAAGAAGAAATCATGGAGCGTCATTGTTTTATTCTAATCTATTTGCTTCATGTGCAGGTATAGGATAAATTATGTGGCTGATTGAAGACATTCAACATGTCGTATCAAGTGGGCTCCCACAAGGGTTGAGATCAACATGCATATACAAGGATTGATTACTCATCAATGATTAATAATCCAATAAGGAACATTCACCATTAATTAGTAAGTAGGATTGTACAACAAGTGAGTAATCAGAGCATTATTTTTCTCATTGAGATGAAATGACAAAATTAAACTCAGATTTAAGTTATCAAACTGCCTTTCAGATGATAAAATATATCCAATTATGCTTCACATTGCTACTGATGAAGTGCTTACACATCATGACATCAATGATCAAATGTTACATACAATATGTGTCATGAAAGAAGAATGAAAATATTGCAAATCTGATAGTGCGGAAGTACAAAAACATGTATCAGATATAAGGACAACCATGGGATTTGTATTGAACAACCTTAAAATGTTCAATAGGTGCAATGAAAAACATGTTCATATGAAAGAGCATTAGTGTTTCAATGATACAGACCAGACAGACCAAAAGGTCCCTCACTGCCTTGTCTTAATAAAATATAAGAGGAAGTAGAGAAACAATTAACTCATAGTGCCTTGATCAGATAGACCTTAAGGTTTCTATGTCATTTATATGTCACAGTGATAAAGGAGATACAAGTGCTGTGTCATTACCTTGAAGCCAGTTACAATACATCAAACATATCAATGTCATATTTTTTCAAGTATCATGAAATACCAGAGATATAAATGGTCATTCATCCTATTTGTGTATACCAAGAAATAAGTTCACATGCCTTGTTCATATATCAAAGAGTACTGAATCAAGTTGAATCTGTTGAATTGTATGCATGAAAGGAGCAATGTTTGTGAATGGGTCAATTAAAAAATAACAACAGGTATACCTTTTAATTTCACAATTGTTATTTTTCCATCACTATGGGGTAGATAAAGAAAATAAAGACAGCCCCATAGCTATAACACCTCATGAAGGAGGACTGAAATGTTTACTGAACATCTGAGAGTATACATGCAAACATAGCTACAAAGTATTCTTTGTGTCAAGCAAATGAAACAGTCATGACAGATCCAGATGATAATGTAGCTTCAAAAGGTGTAAGCAATGATATATCATAAGCTAAATATGCTCAGAATTGTTTCAAATCAAGTGTTCATGCATTATTCAGGAAAATTGAATATTAAAGAGCTCCAGGAAGAAGTACCTGCCACATAAAATAAGGGATCTCAAATGCATTAGGATGAAGAAAAAATACACAAGTGACATAGCCATACATGACATCAAATGAACAACTATAAGGTGTCATTATCATCTCATAGAACAAGTGCCATGAATAGTTAATAAAGATATTTGATAGAATACATGCTACAGAAGATCAAATGTCAAGCTATAGTTCCATGTTCAAGAAAAGAAGATACAGTTTTAGATTTTTATGGATTATATGATATAATAAGTTACAAACATGATTCTATCATGCATAGGTGAAGAAATTCATGTTTTCCTTTCTATCAAATACAGTCAAGAGAATGAGCAAGTAAACTGGCAAAGAGAAGCTATAGAATCAAAAAATGACCAAAGAAAAGAAATGATTTATGTGTTCATAATATGGAACCCTTATTCCATTTTAGTTCATATAGTGAATGTTACAGAGATGTTTATTCTGCCATAGCCATGGAAATAAAAAGTGCTACTGTGTAGAAGAAAATGAAACCCTCATGTTAAGAAAATGAAACTTTCATTTCATCTTGTCTCATTTTGAAAAGGAGAAGTTACAGAGATGTTTTTACTACCATGGCCGCGACAGATAAAGGTTTTTTCAGATACCCCTTAAAAATTTCAAACCCTAATACCATTTTGTAGCTATGGCAAAAGGAAGACAATACAATGTGTCTACAGGCATAGACGTGAAGTAAAGAAGTATATTGAGCACATAAGAATGAAACCCTTGTTTCATACGTTAAAAACACTCAAGTTTTCATCTGCACTTAAGATAACAGACAGAAACAAGTGGAATAGGTGTATACAATCATGGCCATAGTGGAAGAGTTCATATTTTTAAGAAAAATGAAATACCCATTTCAATTTGTTTATACAGAACTCTTATCTTTTTTGTCACAATGAAAATGAAACCATATATAATAATAGAACGAAGGAGCTCACCTTATTAGCAGAAGAAGAAACTGCCATGGCCACGGCCTCATATGAGGTTGTCACAATTTTCTCTCAGTTGCAAGAAAGTTCAAACACAGAGAAATAACTAGAGGACATCAAACCCCAAGTCGACCATGGAAATGTTGCAGAGTTGAATAGAAAGAAATGCCAAATGAAATGAGATAGCTTTTAGTGTTCATGTCTTTGTTTTGTTCGATGGGTTGTTCTTCACTTTTCATTTTTTACTTTGCAAATAAACATTATTGCCTTATCCAAATATGCGTCGATGGTTCCTAGTGATCATGAAGTGGAGAGGCCGATAGTTGCCTTTGTTCATATTGTTCCCAAAGTCAAATGATAGTTGACATCATTAGAAGGTGATGTTTATGCCTTATAAACTTTCAAACAACCTTTTATGCCTTGTGGTCTTATCACCCAAAGTCAAAGACAAGGAATCATATGAAGACAAGATAAGGTTACAAGATGGCAAGGGTTTATCATTAGTTTTATGTTTGCATAATGAAGATTCTTAGAGAGAGAAAGGTGTATTTTCATAAAGGTAAAGAGCATAAGAAGATAACATATGCGTGCAAGGTGAGATGACATTGAGAATAGGTCAATTTTGACACAATAGTGCTTGCATAGGCAGTGAGGTGGCATTTTGTGAGGCATGGAGACGGAGATGAGGTGGCAGGATATTGACACATGGACAATGTAGTTATGGGGATTAGAGCCATGGTGTTAAGCCTTCAAGGCTTTTATATTTTTGCAAAATATATAGTAATGTGTTCATAATTTTTTATGATTTTTATAGAAAATCAATTGTAATACATTGTAAAGTATTTGGCAAAATTATGAGCGAGATATTGTTTATTTTTTTGCAAAAAATCAAATCAGATAGGTATATAGATTAAATTGCCACAACATTGTAAGGTTAGTTTTAAAGCAATCATTGATAAATTGCTTTTAAAACTTAACTATTTTTAGGCAATTTATAGGCTAATAAAACAAATCAAATATTCTTTTTGATTTATTTTATTTTGAGTCATATAGGACAAAATTTGGAGATTTCATGAGTAGGAGAAAGCAACTTTATGGTGGGGACACATCAGGAGACCCTTTGGCATCGTGATTTGGCAGTTTGGACTATTTTTTAGAGATTTTATTTCTGCTTTTATGAGTAGCTCGAAAATGGACTTGGAGTCTATTTTGAGGAGCTTTTTTCCAACTTTCAGGAGGGGATCTTTCACAGCATATATCTCAGATTTTCCTTTCTTTTAGGGAGTTCCAATTTTAGTTTTCAGTTTTAGAGATCAGAGTGCAGAGAGAAAGAGTCTTCCTCTCACATTGAGAGTGTTGTACTCATTTATTTCACTATATTCATTATTCCTTTAGTTATTGAGTAGTAGCCTTCCTTCATATTTTGTCTGAGTATTTGCAAGTTGATCTAATGTTACATTGTGATGAAAATTTATCCTTTGCTTTGTCTTAGCTTGTGATTTTCTTTTGTAAAAAACTTGTTTAATTCAACTTGCATGTTGTGTTTTCTAGACCTCTATGTGAAATATTTATGAGTTAAATAAGATGAGAGTTGTGAGGGTCAGAGTCCAATAACCTATTTGTGAGTAAGATTTGTTAGGTAATGCCATCTTCAAGGTAATTAGCATTCATTTCTTTCAGTAAATCTTTCTATCCTTTTTTCCCGCAAGTCATTAGATTAGGAAATCATAAGGAGAACTAGCTCACTCTGGAGATTCATTCTCATTATAGGAGACCGACATCCAAGAATGATTCCATGTTTCAACATGTAGCTAAGTTTCTGTGAACTTGGCAAGGGTGCATACTTGATTGGCAACACTTTTTGGCATGCCCAGTGGGACACTGGAAGCAATTTCAGAGAAATTTGTACCCTCATAGCTATTGTTTTGGTATACGCAGTAGTTTTTCCTAGCCTTTGGAAGCTTTCAATATACCTAGTGACTCATTTCCTCTAGTTTGGTATGCAAATTAGTACTTTTAGCCTATGAAAACTAGGTCTAATCTAGACCCCTTTGATTATTTACAATTCTCTACACCTAAAAGGAGAGGCATATCAACAACTGAGTCATTAAGGAGATCAACGTCTACAATTTCACGATTCAGTTCTGTGAGTCTGGTCAAAAGAAGTAGAAGTCTAGTGCTGATAGTCTAGAGACCTATAATGGCTAGATAGTATGCATTTGCTGCTTTTAATGGAGGTAGTCCACTACAACTGGCCCAAAGAGATGATATTCCAATGGCAACCCTTAAAGGATTTCCTTATTTCACCGGAGAGGATCATACTACTACTGCCGAACACATTCAAGATGTGGCAACCCTTTGTTCCGTACATAATGTCACTAAAGAAAATGTGGCAATCAAACTTTTGGCTGCTTCGTTAAAAGGAAAAGCCTTACAGTGGTTCATATGACTTGCTGAAAATTTAATAACATCGTGGGGTCTACTCGGAGATGGATTGCACAAGCACTTCAAAGACAAATCTGACTATCTCTCATTGTTGGAGCAACTGAGCACCATCAAAAGGGCACCCCATGAACACATGGCTGATTTCAACTACCGATTTCAGAGAACCTGAGATAGGATTCTCACAATGGTAAAACCCTTGCCAAGGCATGCATTTTTGTTTTATCTTAAAGCTTTAAACAGTGAAATTTCTGTAATGATTTAGTCTATGGGAGGGACCACCCTTCCAGATTCTTTTGAGATTGTTGTTAGAGCAGAAAACTACCTTATTCAGGTAGGGAAGATAGCCCCTAGACCCCCTTTACCTATTTTCCCTAAAATCGAGCCATCTATGCCAATGGCAGTTCCTCCTCTAGCTGTTGTCCCACATGTTCTAGCAATAGTATATCAAGCAACCCAAGGAACTGCTGTTCCAGCTCAAACCCAAAATACCCTGAAGCTTGAAAAGACATTAAGGACAATTGCAAATAAGCTAGTAAATATGGAGAAACACTTGCCTTATCAAAATCAGTATCAACCCAATCAGGAGAATGCCCATTTTCAGCCCAATCAACAATATAGGCAACCCTTCCAGGTTGATCCTCAGAGCCAAAGAAGAAACGACAACCCTCGACCCTTCTAGGATTACAACCTAAATACTGCTAGCACCTCCAAAGAGCTTGTTCCCACATAGAATAACTTGGCTCAAGATAGTGACTGGTGCTATCCATATCACCAACCACATAATCAAGTTGCTTGCACAAATGGAGTAAGAAATCAGGCACTCATGGTTTAGAATAGCTATGCAAGTTTGGAAGGAGTTAATGTTGAAGTTTCAACTCAGCAAAATAAGGCTGATGTAGTCTTAATGAATTGGGAAGAATCTAATTTTTGTGGTATAAATTATTTACAAGGTCATAATGAACAAAGTACACCTGTTTCTGCCAACATGAGGTTGAAACTAAGAGCTGCAGATGTTAATCAACAAGCTGCTATAGTACAACAGTAGGCTGTAAGGGACAAAAATCAAGTATATCTGTCACAAACTACCCCTGTACCATAGAAAAAAGTACAAATTCTATAGAGAGACCAAACAGTACCAGTGAAAGATCAACCCAAAATGCAACAACAGTCTTCACAAGGGCAGATTGATTCAGCCACAGCAAATGGACATCAGAAGGTAAACCTTGTTTCTTTCAATATAGTTGATCATCTTAAGAAAGCTACAGTGAGTATGTCAGTTATGGATGCTTTACACATTCCTGGCTAGAAGAATTTGCTGCAAGAAGCATTGGCTGAACTCTCACTTTCTGAGCGTTCTAGTCAAGAGAAGGCTAAGGTTGTTCTTGCCAATAGCTCAGAGATCAAGAATGGGCAACTAGAAAATGAGGTAAAACCCCCTCCTTTCTAAGTCTCATTATTGGTGATAAGCTTGTTCATAACTATATGGTAGACTCATGAGCAAGCAGCTCAGTCGTGCCGAAAAGTGTAGCTGACTCATTAGGTTTGGTTTATGAGCCCCTTGAAAAAGGAGTAGTTTAGTTAGATGGGTCTGCACTTAGTACTACGGGGATAATAAAAAATATGCCACTCACCTTGCATGCTTGTCCTAATTTTTCCATCAAACAAGACATTTACATCATTGATCTTCCACCTAGTTTTGTAATTTGCCTTTCTAGGGAGTTCACAACCAAATTGGGTGGGTTTCTTTCCTCTGATTGGACTCACATGTTTTTTAGAACACGGTATGGTATAAAAGTAACAATACAGTTTGAACCACTTGCAAAAGACCACATTCAACCCTATGTTCCCAGCCCAATAAATGCTAATCTATACATCACCTGTAGGCAGCAAGATGAACCAATGAACCTAGATCCCAATGCACCTATAGAAGACATAAACTTAGATGATTGGGCAGCTGAAGATCATGAAAGTGACCCTTTCTGTCACATGGATGAGGTAGGATTAGGCATCTCTATGATATAGGAACCTAATGTAGTGATTCCTAATCTGATTGAGGACCAAAATCAGTTAGAACAACAAGAAGATCAGCTTTGGAAGCTGTACTTTGACGGATCAAGGACCAAGACATGTGCTGGTGGAGGTAATATGTTGATTTCACCTCAAGGAGACAAATATTATGCTACCTTAAAGTTCACTTTCAGCTGCATAAACAATGTGTCTAAATATGAGGCCCTGATCCATGGTTTAAAGTGGGCTCAGAAAAAAGGTATCAAATCTATTCAAGTTCATGGGAATTTTGAATTGATCGTTAATCAGGTTAGGAATCTAAATGTGGCTAAAAATGATCTGCTCAAAAAGTACAAGCATAGAGTGTGGGATTCAATTGAATTTTTTGATGCTTTTAATCTGATTTCAATTCCCAGGGATCAAAATAAGTATACAGATAAGCTTGCAGCCTTGGGATCTCAATTTGAGATTCCTGATCAAATTCAGAATGTTGAGGTACAATCATATGTTAAGATAGTTGTCAGACCTTCTGTACTTGACAACAGTGTTTCATGGCAAGTGTTTAACAATGACGAATAAATCTTAAGTTTTTTAAGTGCAGAAGCTAAATTTACAGCTGATAACCAACATAAATATCAATAGTAATTTGAAGATCAGATCATTCAATTGAGGACCAATAAGTTGCCTAAGGGACTAGTCACATTAGAATCAGTGTTCAACATGGATGATCAATTCAGAAAAGATAAGTGCAGCATGACAGTCAAGCAAGAACACTATCAGACTATAGAAATTTTCAAAGACAAGTTGCTGAAACTTGGAAAGGTATGTGCTAGAGAAGAACAACAGTCTTTTGTTCAATTATGTCAAGATTTTTCTGATGTTTTTGCATGGGAGTATAAAGACTTGAGAAGTTTTGATCTTGGTTTGGCCTAGCACACCATAGAGTTAGAGCCTAATGCCAAGCTTGTTAGGCAAAAGTAGAGACCCCTCAATCCCAAACTTGAGCAATTGATGAAGGCTGAGTCGAATAAACTGATTGAAAGCAACATCATTTTCCCAATAAAACATACCTCCCGGGTTTCCAATTTGGTCCCAGTCAGGAAGAAGAATGGTGAGATCCAACTTTGTGTTGATTTCCATGATCTAAATCAGGCCTCATTGAAAGACCACTACCCTCTTCCTTCCATGGGATAGATATTGCAAACTATTTTAGGTTCTGATAGCTATTCATTGTTAGATGGATACTCTAGATATAATTAAATTCTGGTCAAAGAAGAGGACCAATATAAAATTGCATTCACAACTAAGTGGGGTACTATGGCCTATCAAAAAATGCCATTTGGTTTGTCCAATGCAGGGGAAACCTTTCAGAGGGCAATGGATATGGCTTTCCATGGTCTTATGAATAGAATAGTGCTGGTCTATCTAGATGATATAACTATTTTTTCCAAAGATTCTAATGATCACTTTGATCACTTGAACCAGATTTTTTAGAGGTGCAAGGAGTTTGGAGTTTCATTGAACCCCAAAAAGTGCATATTCTCAGTTCATGAAGGTAAACTCCTTGGTCATATTGTTTCAAAAGAAGGTATTTCTATTGATCTTGAGAGAGTGTCTACAATTTTAGATTTACCGCTATCTGCACATAAGAAGGGCTTGCACAGCTTTCCTAGCAGAATTAACTTCGTTAGGAGGTTTATTATGAATATTGCAGCTTTGTTACAACCTCTCACTGCCATGTTGAAGAAGAATGTGTCATTCAACTAGACTAGGGATGGAAAAGGAAGATTCAAGAAGATTAAGGAAGCCCTCATTGCTGCCCCTACCCTCATTAATCCTAATTATGAGAGGGATTTCATTTTGTATGCTTTTGGAGGAGCTGACACCATTTTTGTAATGTTATGTCAACAAAATGATGAAGGTTTAGAGCAGCCAATTGCATTTTTTAGCCATGTACTACACGACTACGAGGTAAAGTACTCTTTTGTGGAAAAACATGTTTTTGTTGTTGTAAGGAGCCTCAAGAAATTTAGACACATGTTGTCTAATAACAAAATTCACTTAATGGTTTCTCATCCCACTGTCAAGAGTTTCTTATTGAACAGAGATATAAATGATAAGAGGGCTGGTTGGATAACCAGAGTTATGGAATTTGATGTTGATATCAAAGTGACCAAGTTGATTAGAGGCAAGGGCTTATGCAAGAAACTTTCTAAAAGTGAAGAGTTTGATCAAGAACATCAAGAGGACACTGAAACAGTGCTAAATAATAATGAACCAGCCACTATACCAGCTCTTACAAATAGCTGGGTGTAGCAGATGATACATTATTTACAGTGCGGTCAATGCCTTGAAGGTTTAGATAGAGCAAGAAGAAGGTATTTCAGGTTACAAGCTACTCCTTATGCTATCATTCATGGTATTTTATATAGGAGAGATTTTAATGGTGTATTTATGAGGTGTGTTGGACCTGATCAAGTTGATAGGTTGTTAGAAGAATTTCACAATGGACCTTCAGGAGGTCACTTTACAACTAGGACAACTGCCTTGAAGATCATGCATGCTGGTTATTATTGGCCTGACTTGTTTAAAGATTCTTTTTCTTGGGTGAGAAGATGTGAGAAGTGTTCCTTATTTGTAGGTAAGCAAAGGCTTGCTACCTTACCCCTGCATCCTATTAAAGTTGAACAGTCATTTGCAAAATGGGGGTTGGGTTTCATAGGACCAATAAACCTACCTTCAAGTGCAGGTCACAAGTCGATTTTGACTGCCATAGACTATTTCACCAAGTGGACCGAGGCTATTTCCTTAAAAGAGGCCAATGAATTTGCTGTCCTAAGTTTTTATAAGGATCGAGTGTCAAGATTCGATACACCAGATTTAATCATCTCAGATAATGGTCTAGCTTTCTTAGGATTGAGAATTTTAGATTGGTCTATTAGAAATAATATTTATTTGAATACTTCCTCTAACTATTACCCACAGGGTAATGGGTAGGCCGAATCTACCAACAAAAATCTGATAAGGATCATCAAGAAGACTGTTGAAGACAACTAGAAAACTTGGCACGAAAAGTTAAAGTTAGCTCTTTGGGTTGATAGAATTACACCCAAGAGGGCTACTGGTTGTTCCCCTTATGTTCTTACGTATGGAAAAGAGGCTCGGTTACCTATTTTAGTTGAATTGCCTACATTAACTTTCATCAAAGAACTTGAAATGCTAGAGGAACAACCTCTAGTAATCAGGCTAGCTTAGCTCATGGAGATGGAGGAGACAAGGAAAGAGGCCTTAAGAAAACTTGATATGCATCAAACCCAAATGAAGAATACATTTGATAAGAGAGCAAGACCAAGGAACTTTATTGTTGAAGATTTGGTGTTCAAGTGGAATGAACTGAGGAGCAGTCTTGGAAAGCATTCTAAATTTGACGTAATTTGGGATGGGCCTTATGTTATCACAGAGTGCAAAGAAAACAATGCATTTTAGCTGTCCAAGTTGAACAGAGGGGTGCTGTCTATCCCATTTAATGGGATCCACCTCAAGCATTGCCTTTGAGGATAAAAAAATCTTTTGTATATAGTAGAGTAGAGTTGCAGTAAATAAGTGCTCATGCACATTTGTTTGCAACATTTTGTTTTGGCCATAAGGGCCTGTTAGTTTGCTTTCAGTAGAGTTTGTTTTCAGTTTTCTATTATTGTTTTGACTATTGGAGAGCTGAATTGTAGTGTTTTCTAAGTTTTTGAGAAGGACAGAGTATGACTTAATGCCCAATGACTGTTCAAGGAAACTGGTCAAATGCTTAGCAGGCAAGCATATAGCAGAAGTCGCTAGAAATGTTATCGATTTTTTACCACAGCTCAAAAATTAGCTGAGCAGATATAACATTATCATTTTTTGAGTGAGGTTTGATTTACTTCTGTTATGAGTTAGTTGCATAGTTGTTATGTTTCCATGTTCAAATGCAGTTCAGTTATTCAAGAAAAAGGAAAGAATTTAGATCAATCATTGCATTACAGAGCAGTCAAGTGAGATAAGTATTTCATTCATCACAATGGTTATTCATTTACAAGTTGAAATACATAAAGAAATAAGCATTGCATTGAAAGAAATGATGACATATCATATGTCCCACACAAGCCGTGGGTTATAGCTAAACACATACAGATATAAATAAAATACTATGCATCTAATGAATAAGAAAGGAAAGACATAGCCATCATTGCCTTGTTTTGTTGATCTTTGAAGTTGCATCCTGTCCTACTCCTGATCTCGACATGTACCCGAAAAATGTGGGAAGGGTTTCGTTAGAAGCTACGGTTATGAAAATCCTTTATCTATCAGAAGAGGCATAATACTTTGATTATAGTGCATTGATCAAATGAACATCATCCATATGCAGAAAGAACTGAAAAGAAGAAATCATGGAGTGTCATTGTTTTATTCTAATATGTTTGTTTCATGTGCAGGTATAGGATAAATTATGTAGCTGATTGAAGACATTCAACATGTGGTATCAAGTGGGCTCCCACAAGGGTTGAGCTCAACATGCATTTACAAGGATTGATTACTCATCAATGATCAATAATCCAATAAGGAACATTCACCATTAATCAGTAAGTAAGATTGTACAAGTGAGTAATTAGAGCATTATTTTTCTCATTGAGATGAAATGGCAAAATTAAATTCAGATTTAAGTTATCAAATTGCCTTTCAGATGATGAAATATATCCAATTATGCTTCACATTGCTACTGATGAAGTGCTTACACATCATGACATCAATGATCACATGTTACATACAATATGTGTCATGAAAGAAGTATGAAAATATTGCAGATCTAATAGTGCAAAAGTACAAAAACATGTATCAGATATAAGGCCAGCCATGGCATTTGTATTGAACAGCCTCAAAAAGTTCAATAGGTGCAATGAAAAATATGTTCATATGAAAGAGCATCAGTGTTTCAATGATACAGACCAGCCAGACCAAAAGGCCCCTAACTACCTTGTTTCAATAAAATATAAGAGGAAGTAGAGAAACAATTAACTCATAGTGCCTTGATCAGATAGACCTTAAGGTTTCTATGTCATTTATATGTCACAGTGATAAAGGAGATATAGGTGCTGTGTCATTGCCTTGCAGCTAGTTACAATACATCAGACATATCAATGTCATATGCTTTCAAGTATCATGAAATACCAGAGGTATAAATGGTCATTCATCATGTGTGTGTATACCAGGAAATAAGTTCACATGTCCTGTTCATAAATCAAAGAGTACTAAATCAAGTTGAATCTATTGAAGTGTATGCATGAAAGGAGCAGTGTTTGTGAATTAAAAAATAACACCAAGTATGCCTTTTAATTTCACAATTGTTATTTTGCCATCACTATGGGGCTAGCTAAAGCAAATAAATATAGCCCCATAGCTATAACACCTCATGAAGAAGGACTGAAATGTTTACTGAACATCTGAGAGTATACATGCAAACATAGCTACAGATTATTCTTTATGTCAAGCAAATGAAACAGTCATGACAGATCCAGATGATAATGCGGCTTCAAAAGGTGTAAGCAATGATATATCATAAGTTAAATATGTTCAAAAATATTTCAAATCAAGTGTTCATGCATTATTCAGGAAAATTGAATATTGAAGAGCTACAGGAAGAAGTACTTGCCACATAAAATAAGGGATCTCAAATGCATCAAGATGAAGAACAAATACACAAGTGACACAGCCATATAGGACATCAAATGAACAACTATAAGGTGTCATTATCATATCATAGAACAAGTGCCATGAATAGTTAATAAAGATATTTGACATAATATATGCTACAAAAGATCAAATGTCAAGCTATAGTTCCATCTTGTCAAAAAAAAGAAGATATAGTTTTATATTTTTATGGGATTATATGATATAATGAGTTACAACCATGATTCTATCATGTACAAGTGAAGACATTCATGTTTTCCTTTCTATCAAATACAGTCAAGAGAATGAGCAAGTAAACTGACAAAGAGAAGCTATAGAACTAGAAAATGACTAGACAAAAGAAATGATTTTTGTGTTTAGAATATGGAACCCTGGTGCAGGAGCACCAAGACATCAGGGTTTTGGTTAGATTTTCAAGTTGTGTTGTTTGTTAATAAGGTCCTTGAGACCATCTTCAATATTGTAATAAAGCCTTAAAAGGCATAGTCAGTTAGTGGAGTTTAGTTTAGTCATTTTTTGTGTAGTGGTCTGCAGTTTTCTGAACTAGGACAGTCTATTTTTAGACAAAAATAGTCTTTTTAGTAAAAGCAGTCAGTTCTGCCTTAATATAGCTTTCCCCACGATGGAGTGAGAGAAAAAGGTTGATTTTAAATTGGAAACATTGGATTGTATTCCTCATGGAGGCGAGGAGATGGAAAAAATGTAATGGGAAGTAGTTTTATAAAGGAAAACTACAGAAAAAAAAGTCTTTTTGCTGCCTTTTCATTATTTTTTCTTACTTTCTGCCCCAAAAATCATACCTACCGTACTGTCATGAACCCATACAGGACAATGTTAGAGGTTTCTACCTTCTTTATCTTATGCATGCATTGTTGAATGGTTTTAGATAAGTTCAAGGAGAGATTAAACGTTTTACTAGTCCTTTTCTACAGTTTCACTGTTTTCTGTATTTTGCTGTTCTTTTGCATCTTCCTCATGGCCATACAGTATTATCATATATCTCATGCATGGGATGATAAATTAGATGGTGCTACCTTTGTATTAAAACAAACTTGGAGGAATTTTATTGTCATTGAAGGGTTTGTCAAACCTTTTCCTGCCACTGCCCTACTTTTCCAATTTATCACTGTTTTATTGCTATTTCTCTTGGGCACACTTGTCCGTACTGCTCTGTCATGAGCTTAAATGCATAGAAAACTTGAAGTTCATGGAGTTACCTTGAATCTAAGTTGATTTAGGAGTGATCCCATTATGGTTGAAGGATTTTCTATCCATTCTTCCAAAACTGCTCATTTACCTAGGGTTTTAGAGGATTTATAGGGGTTTTATGAAATCGGTGGTTTGGCATGTTAATCTCCCAACACCATAAACATGAAGTGGGTGAAATGATCTTGTTTTGGCATGTTTTCAACTAGTTTTTGTGTTACAAAAGTAGGACATAGCTGGAGTGAGTCTTTGTGCAACCTAAGCCCTATGTCTTCAATGTTTTGGGTATTTGTAAGCTTGGAGAGTGAGTGTTCAAGTGGGACAGTTTCTTGGGTTGACCCAAGAAGCCCATAATCTATGTAAACAAACCTTTTCTAGCATGATCAATACCTTGGAGCAGAGTATAGGGGCTGAGGACAAGTTTGGAGTCCTTGTGGTGTGTGGAAGAGGCCTAATTAGGCTTGCTGCAGTAGGGGACAGTCAAGATTTGGGTGGTGTGTCCCAAAGCAACTTGTGATGCACGTTTAGTATGTTTTATAAATCAATAATGGGTACCCAAATATGTCAAGGTTGTTGGGTTATTAGTCTTGGTTGGAGAAATAAGGAACAACAGTCCCTTTTAGAGGGCTACATGCAATAAGTATTGTTTGCAAGCAAGTGACTAGCAATGCATGGTGTTATGAGTCTTTGTGACCTAGAGTGGTCTTAGTCTGTCAAAGAAAGTGTTTCATGGTGTTTGGAAAGGTCAGAAAGTTGGGATATACCTCCATCCTTCTTTTGAGCATTATGCACATTTTGTTATCCACGACAGTCAAGAGGACAGTCTACCCCTCTAGGACAGTCAATCATGAAGTTTGATGAAACCTTGTTAGGACTCTCCCTACCTCTGCATCATTTGTGGTATCAGAGCATAGTTAGTAGGTTTGTGAAGTGTTGAGTTGAAGAAGAAGTTTATCAAGATGCCTCC
This sequence comes from Cunninghamia lanceolata, assembly GCA_027924645.1. Taxonomy (NCBI): domain Eukaryota; kingdom Viridiplantae; phylum Streptophyta; class Pinopsida; order Cupressales; family Cupressaceae; genus Cunninghamia; species Cunninghamia lanceolata. The sequence continues at coordinate 4,685,236 of BSBN01000749.1, read as the reverse complement.
AAGAGCAAGAAACATGGCTCAAGAAATGAATGAGCTGAAAGAGAAGCATGCTAGAGAGCTGAGGGAGCTGAAGGAAAGAATGGCTACCCTAGAACAAAATTAGAGAAGAGGAGTGGCTCTAGGTGAAGAGATTGAGTCTAAGGAAGAAGAAGAAGTTGAGTATGAAGATGTGGAAGAAGAGTTAGACCCTGAGGATCAGAGGATGGTGAAGTTGTTGAGGGCAGTGAAAGATGACAAGCACAAGATGAAGATAGATGTGCCAAAGTATGGAGGAAGCTTGAATGATGAAGAGTTGTTAGACTGGATTGCAGCATTGGACAATCACTTTGAGTGTGAATAAGTTCCTGAGGATCAGAAAGTGAAGATTGCAAAGACCAAGCTAACAGGTCATGCTTTGTTATGGTGGGATTATCAGCAGACAGAGAGAAGAAAGCAAGGAAAGGCAAAGATTGTCTCACGGGACAAGATGGTAGCAAAAATCAAAGGTAAATTCTTGCCTAAAGATTATGAAGTTCAAATGTTTAAGAAGCTTCAAGGTTTAAGGCAAAAGGAAATGGATGTTAAGACATACATTGAAGAGTTTTACAAGCTGAGTATAAGGTCTGGTCAAAATAAAACTGAAGTGCAAAAAGTTGCTAGGTATATTGGTGGTTTGAGATTTAACATGCAGGATGAGTTAGTATTGGCAAATCCAAGGAGTGTTGGAGACTGTTATCAGATGGCAGTAAGAGTGGAAGAGAAACTAAAAAGAAGACAAGATAAGTTAGCTAGAGGCAGAGGCAATACCTCTAGAGGTAGAGGATCTTTCAATACAAAGCAAGTTAGTGAAAGTCAAGAAGACATGAGCAAGGCACAAGGACAAGGTGCTGATTTCAAACAAGGATAGAGTGCAAATTTTAGGGGTAGAGGTACATTTGGATTTGGAAGAGGAGTGTTTACAGGTAGATGTTATCACTGCAATGAGGTGGGACACACATCTTTTAAATGTCCTAAGAAGGATGATGTTGATAGGAGCAAGGACAAAAGGATTCACTTGGCACAAGAGGAGGAGCAGCCAGAAGAACTAGAAATGTCGTCAGCCTCTCCAATAATGGTTGGAGAAATGCTTCTGGTGGAGAAGGGTAAAATGCAGCAACCACCACAGGTATCTATTTTCAGAACTAATTGTTTAAGCCATGGAAAGATATGCAAGTTGATTGTAGATTCAGGTTCTCATGATAATCTAGTTTCTTGGGAAATGGTGCACAAGTTGGGATTGAAAACTTTTGATCATCCTCATCCTTACAATGTCACTTGGGTGAGTCAAGAGCAGCAGGTAATGGTTACTAAGAAGGCATATGTTGATTTTACAATTGGTCCATATCAGGACTATGTTTTGTGTGATGTTATTCCAATGACATGTGGGCATATAATCTTGGGTAGGCCATGGCAACACTTGAGGAGAACAATTCATGATGGTTATATTAATAACTATGTGCTACACAAAGATGGTAAGAAGTTCAAACTGATACCTTTATCTTGTGAAGAGAAGAAGGAACATGTTACTATTTGTTTTGGAGAGAAACTACAGTTGAATGTGCAGGTTAAGGATGATGGGAAGCAGCAGGAACAGATGCAACAGAAGAAGGTGGATGACAGTCCTAGAGAGCAGCAGGCTTGGGACTTGAGTTATGTCAAGGTTGGAGACATTGATTGCCCTATAAAGAGGTAGAAGAAGGAAGGCAAACATCAGATAGTCCAGGGAGGAATGAATCAGAACCTCCAGATGGGAAGAGTAGAAGCATTGCAGCAGCAAGGTCCTAGACAAGGACACAAAAACAAGTTTTATGTTACTAACACTGTTTACAGGAGCCATGCAGGTTAGAGGAGGAAGATAACTCTTGGAGAGTTCATGTTTCCTAGTCAGAGGAACATCCCAACAAGATGGAAGAATGGTTGGAGCAGATCCCCTAACTCTTGGGACAAGAGTTTTCATCATGCCGGGGAGTATGGTGCAGGAGCACCAAGACATCAGGGTTTTGGTTAGATTTTCAAGTTGTGTTGTTTTTTAATAAGGTCCTTGAGACCATCTTCAACATTGTAATAAATCCTTAAAAGGCATAGTCAGTTAGTGGAGTTTAGTTTAGTCATTTTTTGTGTAGTGGTCTGTAGTTTTCTCAACTAGGATAGTTTATTTTTAGACAAAAATAGTCTTTTTAGTAAAAGTAGTCAGTTTTGCCTTAATATAGCTTTTCCCACAATGGAGTGAGAGAAAAAGGTTGATTTTAAATTGGAAACATTGGATTGTATTCCTCATGGAGGCGAGGAGATGGAAAAAATGTAATGGGAAGCAGTTTTATAAAGGAAAACTATAGAAAAAAAAGTCTTTTTGCTGCCTTTTCATTGTTTTTTCTTACTTTCTGCCCCAAAAATCATACCTACCATACTGTCATGAACCCATACAAGAAAATTTTAGAGGTTTCTACCTTCTTTATCTTATGCATGCATTGTTGAATGGTTTTAGATAAGTTCAAGGAGAGATTAAACGTTTTACCAGTCCTTTTCTGCAGTTTCACTGTTTTCTGTATTTTGCTATTCTTTTGCATCTTCCTCATGGCCGTACAGTATTATCATATGTTCTCATGCATGAGATGATAAATTAGATGGTACTACCTTTGTATTAAAACAAACTTGGAGGAATTTTATTGTCATTGAAGGGTTTGTCAAACCTTTTCTTGCCACTGCCCTACTTTTCCAATTTATCACTGTTTTATTGCTATTTCTCTTGGGCACACTTGTCCGTACTACTCTATCATGAGCTTAAATGCATAGAAAACTTGAAGTTAATGGAATTACCTTGCATTTGAGTTGATTTGGGAGTGATCCCATTATGGTTGAAGGATTTTCTATCCATTCTTCCAAAATTGCTCATTTACCTAGGGTTTTAGAGGATTTATAGGGGTTTTATGAAATCGGTGGTTTGGCATGTTAATCTCCTAACACCATAAACATGAAGTGGGTGAAATGATATTGGTTTGGCATGTTTTCAAATAGTTTTTGTGTTACAGAAGTAGGGCATAGCTGGAGTGAGTCTTTTTGCAACCTAAGCCCTATGTCTTCAATGTTTTGGGTATTTGTAAGCTTGGAGAGTGAGTGTTCAAGTGGGACAGTTTCTTGGGTTGACCCAAGAAGCCCATAATCTATGTAAACAAACCTTTTCTAGCATGATCAATACCTTGGAGTAGAGTATAGGGGCTGAGGACAAGTTTGGAGTCCTTGTGGTGTGTGGAAGAGGCCTAATTAGGCTTGCTGCAGCACGGGACAGTCAAGATTTGGGTGGTGTGTCCCAAAGCAACTTGTGATGCATATTTATTATGTTTTAAAAATCAATAATGGGTACCCAAATATGTCAAGGTTGTTGGGTTATTAGTCTTGGTTGGAGAAATAAGGAACAACAGTCCCTTTTAGAGGGCTACAAGCAATAAGTATTGTTTGCAAGCAAGTGACTAGCAATGCATGGTGTTATGAGTCTTTGTGACCTAGAGTGGTCTTAGTTTGTCAAAAGAAAGTGTTTCATGGTGTTTGGAAAGGTTAGAAAGTTGGGATATACCTCCATCCTTCTTTTGAGCATTATGCACATTTTGTTATCCACGACAGTCAAGAGGATAGTCTGCCCCTCTAGGATAGTCAATCATGAAGTTTGATGAAACCTTGTTAGGACTCTCCCTACCTCTGCATCAAACCCTTATTCCATTTTAGTTCATACAGTGAATGTTATAGAGATGTTTATGCTGCCATAGCCATGGAAATAAAAAGTGCTATTGTGTAGAAGAAAATGAAACCCTCATGTTAAGAAAATGAAACTTTCATTTCATTTTGTCTCATTTTGAAAAGGAGAAGTTATAGAGATGTTTTTGCTGCCATGGCCGCAACAGAGAATGGTTTTTTGAGATGTCCACCTAAAAATTTCAAACCCTAATACCATTTTGTAGCTACGGCAAAAGGAAGACAATACAATGTGTCTACAGGCATAGCCGTGAAGTAAAGAAGTATACTGAGCACATAAAAATGAAACCCTTGTTTCATATGTTAAAAACCCTCAAGTTTTCACCTGCACTGAAGATAATAGATAGAAACAAGTGGAATAGGTGTATATAGTCATGGCCATAGTGGAAGAGTTCATATTTTAAGAAAAATGAAATACCCACTTCATTTTGTTTACACAGAAATCTTATTTTTTTTGTCACAATGAAAATGAAACCATATACATGAATAGAACGAAGGAGCTCACCTTATTAGCAAAAGAAGAAACTGCCATGGCCGTGGCCTCATATGAGGCTATCACAGTTTTGTCTCAGTTGCAAGAAAGTTCAAACATAGAGAAATAACCAGAGGACATCAAACCCCAAGTTAGCCATGGAAATGTTGCAAAGCCGAATAGCAAGAAATGCCAAATGAAATGAGATAATTTTTAGGGTTCATGTCTCTGTTTTGTTCGATGGGTTGGTCTTCACTTTTCATTTTTTACTTTGCAAATAAACATTATTGCCTTATCAAAATATTCATCGTGGTCAACACTTAACAATCGATGGTTCCTAGTGATCATGAAGTGGAGAGGCCAACAACTGCCTTTTTGCATATTGTTCAAAAAGTCAAATGATAGTTGACATCGTTAGAAGGTGATGTTTATGCCTTATAAACTTTCAAACAACCTTTTATGCCTTGTGGTCTTATCACCCAAAGTCAAAGACAAGGAATCATATGAAGACAAGATAAGGTTACAAGGTGGCAGGGGTTTATCATTAGTTTTATCTTTGTATAATGAATATTCTTGCAGAGAGAAAGGTGTATTTGCATAAAGGTAAAGAGCATAAGAAGATAACATATGCGTGCAAGGTGAGATGACATTGAGAATATGTCAATTTTGACATGATAGTGCTTGCATAGGCAATGAGGTGGCATTTTGTGAGGCATGGAGATAGAGATGAGGTGGTAGTATATTGACACATGGACAATGGAGTTATGGGGATTAGAGCCATGGTGTTAAGCCTTCAAGGCTTTGATATTTTTGCAAAATATATAGTAATGTGTTCATAATTTTTTATAATTTTTATAGAAAATCAATTGTAATACCTTGTAAAGTATTTGGCAAAATTATGAGCCAGATATTATTTATTTTTTGCAAAAAATCAAATCAGATAGGGATATAGATTAAATAGCCACAACATTGTAAGGTTAGTTTTAAAGCAATCATTGATAAATTGCTTTTAAAACTTAACTATTTTTAGGCAATTTATAGGCTAATAAAATAAATTAGATATTCTTTTCGATTTTTTTATTTTGAGTCTTATAGGACAAAATTTGGAGATTTCATGAGCAGGAGAAAGCAACTTTATGGTGGGGACATATCAGGAGACCCTTTGGCATCATGATTTGGTAGTTTGGCTATTTTTTAGAGCTTTGTTTTCCACTTTTCTAAGTAGCTAAAAAATGGACTTGGAGTCTATTTTGAAGAGCTTTTTTCCATCTTTTAGGAGGGGATATTTCACAGCATATATCTCAAATTTTCCTTTCTTTTGGGGAGTTCCAATTTTAGTTTTTACTTTTAGAGATTAGAGTGCAGAGAGAGAGTCTTCCTCTCACATCAAGAGTGTTGTACTCATTTATTTCACTGTATTCATTATTCCTTCAGTTATTAAGCAGTAACCTTCCTTCATATTTTGTCTGAGTATTTGCAAGTTTATCGAATGTTGCATTATGATGAAAATTTATCCTTTGCTTTGTCTTAGCTTGTGATTTTCTTTTGCAAAAAACTTGTTTAATTTAGGTTGCATGTTGTGTCTTCCAAACCTCCATGTGAAATATTTATGAGTTAAATAAGCTGAGAGTTGTGAGGGTTAGAGTCCAATAACCTGTTTGTGAGTAAGATTTGTTAGGTACTTCCATCTTCAAGATAATTAGCATTCATTTATTTCAGTATATCTTTCTATCCTTTTTCCCCGCAAGTCATTAGATTAGGAAATCATAAGGAGAACCAGCTAAATTTGGAGATTCATTCTCATTATAGGAGACCCACATTCGAGAATGATTCCATGTTTCAACAGGTAGCTAAGTTTCTGTGAACTTAGCGAGGGTGCATACTTGATTGTCAAAAGTACCATAGCCCAAATTTTGTCTTTATCTTCCAATTCTTCAGTGTTGAGGTTTTCTATGTTTGTTCCAATGTTAGGTTGAATGTTTTCTTGTTGAGCAGTAAGTCGTCCAAGGGCAAAAGCTTATCTTCACCTCCTCCTTTATTTTTTTTGTCTATTCCTTCTTGTTTTAGCACTTATTTATTCAAAGGCATCATCATATTTTCCATAGGGTTTTGTACATTAGAGGAGGAAGGACCATGTTCAAATTTCATTGGTCTCGGTGGAATGCTTTGTTGTCTATGAAAACCTCCTAATCCTTGTAAGGATGTTGGAGGAGGGACCTCAGCGTAGATGCCATCTCTTCGTGGGCGAGGTGAGTTATGAAACTTTTCCTTATCCACATCTATCACACCAATTATCTCATCATATCCATAGTAGTCTTGTCTTCATTTTCCTTTTTCTCTAAGGGGACCCTCAAACACATGTTGTTCATCCCTCATTGTTTGTAAAGGAGGACTGGCCACTCTAGCTAGTTGTTTTTCTTTGTATCATCTATAGTTTAGGAACGATTGGTCTCCTCATGGCTCAGGTTCTTTTTCAGGTTGTGGCCAAAAGTAATCAGGGGTGAAATTCTTGCTCTTAGCCAAAGATTGGTATGTGTTACGACAGACAGTATGGATCTCTCCATGCAAAGGGAATTTTAGGCATTTATGAATAGTTGAAGGGACAACATTCATAGCCTTAAGCCATGGGTGTCCTAGTTTTACATGAAAGAGGTTGGATACGGGGATGACATAAAATAACTAATCCAAAACTTTGTCATAAATTGAAACTAACAACTTTACCAATCCAAATGTTTTCATCAAATATTTATTATGCATTTTAATTCTCAAATCCGATGGGTCATAATAGTTTTGTGACAAATCATGTTTAAGAAGAAACTCTTCTGTAACCAAATTAGTCTTGCAATTAGGGTCTATGAGTGTTCCATTGATGGGGAGGCCTATGGGTTTAGCAAACCTATCTTGACACAACACTTCAAGACCTATATCAATCCCAAGTCTCCCTACCAATTCAAGTGCTCAAAGACATTTTCTACCCCAAAATGCCTATGTCAACCTAACCAGTCTATTACAGAAAGACCTGTTTGCCTGTTGTTCCCAATACAGACATTGCTTACTTGGTGTGAGGTATTCTTCTTTACCCTCACTGTTTCCAAGATTCCTAATCTCCAAGGCTCATAGCCTTCTTGAGCCCATTATCAGCCCTCCTCTCTGGGTCCAGGGTTCTGATTGCTTGGCACTCAATTCTTCCACTCTATTTTCACGTCTGTCTCCAGACTGCAACTTGCATACTAGCTGGGCTATGGCACAGCTCGCCTAGTACAAGTTCACATGGCCGTTCTCTGTCAACCCATTCACAACAACAGAAAGAAAAAATAAAAAAAGAGACTCTGTTTGATTTCCCCCCATGACTGTACAAAGAATATGCGAGGACATCAAACTAGAGTCATTATGTACAAACAGAAACAAAACTAACAGGAATTAAACTGTCTACTCTACTGCAAAATAGATTATGCAAGTACACTATAGACAAAATTCAAATGGATTCAACTATCAATGTTTTTATTATTAGAAGTTCCTCTATTACATTCATGGCATCTTAGGTTTCAAAACGTTCCAACCACTTTACAAAGCAAAAACTAGCTTTTATATTGTTCAGCTTCATTTCAGTTATCAAACAGTTAGGTTTTCTGCCTATTCGGCTCCCATCGGCAAAATAGATTCTTTGTCGCACCGATGAACTTTTAGTCCCACATGCACCCGTTCAGGTTGGCCACTGCGGTTTATATATCCAACGGCTCAGTAAACTATTATCGGCACTTTTGCCGCCGACGACCCCTGTCTACCCCCATCGGCACAACCCAAACTATCGGCCAACATTCAACCATGAACTCTGATAGTCCCTTGTCTCACCGATACCAAGTCTTCACCCTCCGTCAGCGTGACCACTATGCCTCGGCCTCAAATCTTTAAGCTACATCGACAAAAGTCCTCCCGCCGATGTCCTAAAGAACCATCGGTGTAACAGCCCATATCGGACAAGACCTCAAAAGTCACACCGAACCTCAGACTCCTGCCGATGTCATCGGGGTGACTACTCAGCATCGGACAAACCTTCGATACTTATTCCAATGGCCCTTGTCTCACCGACGCCTACAAAACGCCTTCATCAGAATGACCACAACCATCGGTGAAGCAAACAATACCTACGCCGAAGACCAATGTCTCACCGACCATTCTAACCCATCAGCTTGACATTCAACGTCGGCCAATTTCTAACTCCCTTCATCGATATGTCACCTCTCCCCGATGGTTAGCACCATCGGCTAGCTGATACTATCGGTATAACTTTCCACTCTTCTTCCGCTGCCTATTGTCATGCCGATGTGTTTTCGTCAGTGTGACTCCCTACATTGGTCAGACATTCTCGCTGTCTCCTGATATGTCTTTTCACGCCGATGTGCCTTTGTCGGTATGACTTTAACTATCGATAAAAACTGAAAACGTTGTGCCGATGAGCTTGCTTACTCCGATGGGTTTACTTTGCACATGTATAAACTTCTTCCTGCTCTACCCTATTTTGAAAATTCAAAACATCACAACAAAATGCAAACATATATACACATGGGCTCCAAGCCCTTGGTGCTCCTGCACCATCCATGCATAGGTATTTTCATTATTTTCACTGTAATGTAAAGAGGCCCTTTAGTATCTACCATTTCTTTGTCATGAGGTGTAAATGTTATTTCAAGTTCAGGATCCCGTCTTTTCAAATGCGAACTAGGAGGAAGCCTAGCATTATTGTTGTATTGAGAAGACATGTGTATGTTTTAAAATGAGTGCTAGATCATATTTCAAAAGGTTTTCAAAACTTATGCAAGAACAAATGCAAAAGTATGTATGAAAATGACCTAAAAATGCTTAATTTTTCACTTTTTTCAATGCAAAACACTAGGAGAAAAGGTGTTGTGAAAATTTTCAAGAGGCAAAGAAAATAATATGCCTAATAATAGTCCAATTATGTAGAAATATCTTTCACAACATGCTTTTGAAGCAACTCTAGAGAGTGATGATAAGTCAAAACCTAGTGAAAATAGGCTCATAATATGCAATTTTTCACCAAATCTCAATGCAAAAGAGTATGACAAAGGGTGTTGTGAGGAAAATGATGATGGAAAGAAAATTATAACAGTAATAACAGCCACCTAATGTGAAAAAATCTGTCACAACACACTTGTAGTGCCACTCAAGGTCAAACCCTAGTGAAAATATAGTCAAAATATGCAATTTTTCACAAATTTTCAATGCAAAAGCCTAGTAGAAAGGGTGTTGTAATGAATATGAGGAGGGTCAATAGATAATAAACCTAATAACAGCCAATTAGTTTAGAAAAATACCTTATAACATGCCTATGGTGCAAATCTAGAGAGACGATAAGGCCAAACTCTAGTGAAAATGCAAGGTTTTCAAACCCTAGACATGAAATTTTACAAGAAAACCACTAGGATGAAACATTAAAGTTAGAAATCAACCTTAATGAGTGTTTGAAAATGGTAGTAAAATCTGAAACAAGATTTTGACTACAAACCCTAGCTAATGCAAAACTAGGTTTTTATAAAAATTGCACAATTTCAAGCAATTTTTGTCAAATTAAGCACACAAATGCAATGCAAATGTATTCCAAAGGATGATTTTCCAATATTTAATTCAGATCTAATGAAAATGATAGAAATTTAATGAAATTGAATGCCAAATAATTCAAATTATGCCAAAATGCAAGCCTAAAATGCCATCTTTTTTCAAAATTTTCATTTTTTTTGTAATTTTTTGAATGCAATAAGATGAATGAATGTAAATATATCAAACAACACTCAGAAAGGTGCCAAAAAATTCAAAAACATGGGTTCACCAAAATTTTTTGGATGGAAAAGGGGGATTGTTGGTTTTAAGGGTTTGTGTGTAATCCTCCTTTCCCAACAAACATTCCAAGGGCGTATCAACCGAGTTGAATCTCTGCTAAGTGAGAGCAATCACCTATTGTGTTGGGCAGCCACTTGGGAAGCTATGGACTCTTGGATGTATCAAAAAATGTCTCTATTTAATGTTTAATTCTTCTTAGAAATCCTAATTATGCAAATCAGTAAGCAAATTATCAAATTACAGCAAATCCTTTCAGATTGAGGCAAAGGAAAGAGATATTTAACTTGCTATTTTTTGAAGTTTGGAAGGCAGAAAAGTTGGGGACACAGGGACCAAGTCCAAGGTACTTTTTTCTTTATGGGATACCAATCTTCTTCTGAAGCTGATCTACACTACAACTTTAGTTTCTATAGATTCCACTACGGAGGACATGGGGACTAGCACCCTAGTGCAGGAAAAGCACCAGTGTCCTGATTCTTTTCAGATCCTGAATCCTCTATGTCTGCTACTCCTTCTTGCAACTCCACTCCATGGGACTTGACACCTGTAACCTACAACCACAAGGAGTGTGGAAGGGGTTGTGATGTTTAGAGGGTTGCCTCAGTCAAGCCCTGGAGAGACATTCAAGTTTTTCAAACACCGTTGTCATATGAGAGTGCATATCCTGGTGGGATAGAGGCAAAAATCCAAATGATAAATGATTGAAAACATAATAGATATCACCTTGTAGTGAAGATCTCATGGAAGGAAGATGCTCTTCATGCCATGAGGAGATGGATGTCAAATATGCAAACACAAACACAATAACAACAAAGTACTGCTCTATTACACAATGAATGCCTTGAATCACTTTCACAAAATCACAATGCTTATCCAATTTCCATATAATGTCCATCTAGTTTGCAAATGAAACCTAATCATGCTTATATATGCAACTACAAAGATTCCCGCTAAGAATTTCGTAATTCAAACTTTGTATGTCGGCTTAGGACCTAATTAACGGTCATAAAACTGATATTTGAAATTAGGGCAGACCCAAAATAGGGCTGGACTAGGGTGCTAGTGCCCAAGTCCACCCTGCCATTTTAGCTTTAACTTCATTAAAATGCAGCCCCCTAGGTCCTATTTGTCACAAGACCCAAGGGTTTTCTCATTGGGAGTCATAAATAACATGAAATATGCTCTAAATGCACTAATAGGACCCAGGACCTAAACCTTAATAGGAAAAATCCCCCAAGGTTACTTTTCTGACATAACAGTATGATTATGTGTGCCTTTGCATGATGATTGTGATTCCCTTAAATGGGATTCAACTTTTGGTTGTTGGGCAGCTTGAGTGATGTTCGTATAGTTAAGCAGAAATGATCTTATGTTATAGATGTGATTAGATTCTTGGAAGAATTGTGTATTTGGTGTGATTGAGTGTGTTCTCTTACTTGCCTAGATTTTGGGATCTAGGTGTAGTGTAGCATTGTACTCCCTCTCTAGTGGCTAGAATTAGTCACATAGTTCATGTAATGTGGAACTTTGAATTTTGATACTTTATTTATTTGACTTTGGTAAATTCTTTAATGTTGTAAGGACCAACATTAAATTATTATTCTTGTTTATGAATAAGTATAGCCATCAAAGTTTGATATTTATTTATCTTGTGACCTTATGGTCATGTTTGATTTATTGTTGAAATTGACTTTCCTTCCACTTTGATATTTTATTTATTTATTTATTATTGGTGGCCATGCTTGAATGTTTTAAATTGTTGGTCATGTACCATGCTATGTTCTCTATCATGTCCATGATGGGCCTCTGATGGATTATCTAAAGGGAGTAGAATGTAGAGAATATACTAATTCTTGGTGTGCGTGTTACTAGAGCTTTGGTAGATTGAATTCGTTGATTGTTGTTAGATGCAATGAATATTGTTTGAAGTGTTGAGGAAGTTTTGAAATAGATTTCGTGTCACTATGGATCACTTGATGCGAGTTGAATTTTGTATGAGATCAAATGTTCTTTATGTGAACAAGATATGTAGAGAACTCGTTTGGATTGAATCTTGCTTTTAGTAATTGTATTGGTGAAGTGTTGTGTTGTGTCCTTTGTCGGAGAGTTTCATAACTCCACTCATGTTTTGACATAGCATAGGATGAGATGAAGGCTTAGTTAGTGCTTGAGCATGTAATGTATATATTTATGGCATTATAGTTGTCTTCTTACTCTTGTTGAGTTTCCAACCTTGGGATTTTGGTTATTTCAGGAGTTTCTCCTTAGTAGTTTGGAGGTTTCCAGCTTGATGCTGGAAGGGATAAGTTGTTTCCCTTTGTAATCCATTTTATGGATACTTGGTGTTAGGCCATGAGGAAGCCTTGTTCTGCCTAGTCGATCATGAATTCATGATCGTGTTGGGTTGTGTTGTTTGACCATTTTGGTCTAGCTTAGTTAAGAGTGAAGTGGTTTTGCAAGTAGCCTTGCACCTTGTTGGTGTGTTGTGGCCACCTTAGATGTGATCCTAGTAAGTAATAGGTTGCTAAGCCTTGCTTGATGGAAGTGCTTACACTGTATCAACAGTTGTGTCATGTGTATTGATTGACATACTTTAAGGAGTGGTGCTGGTGGAGTCCACTCAAATTTTTGATAGATGGAAAGTTAAGTTGCATAAAGAAGATATTGTTTAGTATAAGGTCAAGTGGGACCAATACTCTGTGGATAGTGCCACAAGGGAGGATGTAGAGGAGATAGACTTTTCTTTTCCTCATTTGAGGATTTAGCAGAAACTCTTATTTTTGCATAATAGAGATACTTTTATTTTGACTTGATACTTTATTGATACATTGATAGTAGTAGTGAGATACTTTTATTTTAGTATGTGTTTAATAAGACATCGGGATGATGTCTATTCCTAGTGGGGAAGGATGTCACATCTCGACTTTGGACTCTATTTATAATTTAGATTAATGGATATTTAATTATGATTGTTTTACTATTGAGTGTTTTCCGTGCATAAAGGTAAAATTGTCGTTATTTTAAAATGCATAAAATTTAAAAGTCGATTTAATGATTGATTATTATTGGACGTATATCATGTTCTTGCTTCCACTATGATTATAAGGACTAACCTATTAATGTAAATATAAGTGTGACTGAGTGCAGAAAAAATGTTGAAGATGGGAACATGGTTGAGGTAGAAGTGTTCTAGCCATCAGAAAGAGTTGGCATGATGGATAAACCTGATACATGCACACACTCACTTAGTTTCATCACATATTGCATCATTGAATGGATTTATTATGCATCATTATGTGGTTACGTAGTCATGTTTGAGAATTTTATTTGGTTAATGGATGTGATTGATGAATGATTAGTAGATAAATAGGTGATTTTGTTGCTACCGTATGTTCTTTTGAATTGCTTAAGTTATCCATGTATTTTTACGTTCTTTTCGACTTAGATTTAATAGAATTGTATAAGTTGAATTCAATTGTTTTATTAATAAATATTTAAAGTGTTTATATATATTATTTACTCTTGAATGAAATGATATTTAGATAAAAATTAAAAATAAGTATTTTTATTTATAGATATATTTGTATAATTTAAAAATATATTAACAATCTAAAAATAAGTGTATATACATGCAAGTTAAAAATAATAAAACTTCTCTATTTTTAGATTCATGCAATGTCAAAATAGGAGGAAAGGAAGTTTTATGAAGTTTAGATATTAAAGTAAAAGTATGAAAAGCATGGGGAGAGTGCCACACACCTCCTCGAGCATGCATCTGGAAAAAAAAAAGAGAAATAATGGGGATTAAAAGAAAGAAAAGCATAAAAGAAAGGGAGACAAAAAAGAAAAGGTATGAATATTTTTAACGGAACAATAGATAGTAAAAATGAAAAGGGGGATACGGGGAGAAAAGGAGAAAGGAGGACAGGAACATCTACGATAATAGGTACTTTCCTTTATAAATTACATTGGCAAAGTTATTTTAAGTGTGACTATGTTTTTTCTTGTTCTAGCCTGCATAGTTTCTTTGACCTGTAAAATGATTTATTGTTCTTTAATGTTTATGGTATGTTCTTTAAAATTTATTGACCTGTTCTCTAATCTTATCGACCTATTTTCCTTAACGACATGTAGGTAGAGGAAGTCTAGCATATTGAATATGCTTCTAAAATATTTGTTATGGCCTAAAATATGGAATCTACTTGTTAATATTTATATTGGCCTTCTTCCTCTTAATCGATGTATCTCTCTTTTGTCTTCATTCTATTTTATAAAGAGTTTTTTTATTGATCTGTGGCAAACTTATATTGGCCTCTATACACTTCTTGGCCTATGCCTTATCATTTATTTCAGCCTTTTGTTTCTTTTGGCTAGTGTTTTATCTTGTCAACCAGTCTGTTGATGCGTGTATTAGCCTAAAATGGATTCCAACAACCTCTATACCGACCTTCCTTTATTCTTAAAATGGCATATATGTATTCTTAAAGGCCTCTTTAATAATTATTTTATGGTATATTGCCTATTTTTTTTGTAATGAATTATTTACCTTCTCTTGATTAACTGCCAGTGTATACTTAGATTTCTTGTGTTCTCTTGTTTAAACTGCATATGTATGTTCTTGAATCAACCTATTACAAATGAATTGGCCCACCTTTTTCTTTTAGACTGTATATTATTATTCTAGCCTACGTATTGTCTTAATGGCCTATATTTTATTTCTTTCTCTTTGGCCTACGTTGTTTTGTTCTCTTAACAAAAGGATACATGAGTTGACTTTGTGTACAATATGATAGTGTTTTGAACCAATTAAAGATACCTATAGTATAGATGTCCCTAAACTTACTTTTGATGTCCTTCCTTTTTAAAATTCCTATTGTAGTAGTCTACTATTCCTGTAGCTGACTATCTTCCTATAATAGACTATTTGATGCATGAGCATCCCTGGTTCAAGAGAAATCTTGCATCAACCAAAAATATTTGCATTTTAGTTTGTTTGCAGTTCAGTTTGTTTCTTTTCATTTTCCAGTTTAGTTCAGGTAGTTCAGTCAGTAGCAGTTTCTGTATTTTGGTCTGCATTCTACCATAGTTGCATTTCAGATCTTGTAGAGTTGGACTTATCATCTAGATTCATTCATCTACATCATATCCAGAATCTAGAGCATTTGAATTAAGTACCAGAAAGTTATCACTATCGGAAGATTGATTATTTTCTTAGAACAGAGCATCTTGACAGTCTCAGACAATTAGGTAAAGGAGAAGACTTGCGGAGCATTCCTCGACTTGTGGAGCCTAATGAAACATCATTCAATGATCTTTGTTTCATGGTCAACCTTCCCCAAGATCTGTACATCATCCCATACATTTGCGAAGGTGGTCTACATGATTACGTCTAACCTATCTATGAACACACATTACAGCTCTTCATTTGAGTTTATGATCTTCCTTGGCCGACATGGAGGAATCTTTGATACTGAAGATGATATATATTGATGTAATAGATCCATAGGAAAGCATTTCTCATGATTTAGAAGATAGATAGCTTTGAATACTTTACGAAGGTGCTTCAAAGCTATATCTGATGCATATTCTGATATTCTATAATCAGGCCTTTGAGCCCTAATCGTAAGCCTGCATGATGCCAGCCAGATTGTATTTAAATTCTATGATATACTGAATGACTGAATCTACATTTGCTTTGTATCTTTGAGTTGTTTCTATTGTGTTTACTCTTGATGCACGGTATGGACAATTCATTCTTCGAACCCTCCTACCGTGACAGCACCAAGTGGTATCAGATCGAAAGTTCAATTCTTTGGGAGTGAATTGAGCAAAGTTGGTGAGGGAATTCCATAAGATCTTGCTGTGGACATATTGCCAAATTGAGGCAGGTTACTTGTGTTGCAATCAATCACCAATTGTGAGGTAGTTGTCACCTTGTAGCCCAATCGCCGAATTGGAGGTAGTTTACACTTGATCTGAGGAAGATGCTGTCGAGGAGAGTTGCTACTGTTGGAACAATGGCTGGTAGGATGGATGAGATGATGGAAATGATGAAAAAAATGTGAATTCAATTGGATGCTATTGAGGAAGATAGGCGAAGAGGACTAACACCGAGACCTAATGTTGAAAGTGATGATGAAGAGGAATTTCAATCTGTTGAACAAATTGGCGAAACCCTAGGAGGTGATGAAGAAGAGGAATTAGATCAAGTAAAGATGTTGTGAGCTATTTCAAAGATTGGAAAGAGACCTAGAGTTGATGTGCCAAATTATACTGGTAATTTGAACCCCGAAGAATTGATTGACTGGATAAATGACATGGAAGAATACTTTGAGTATGCAGAAGTTGAAGATCCGGAGAAGGTGAAATTTTCAAAGACAAAGCTGAAAGGACATGCTGTTATATGGTGGAAAGAAGTTTAGTTGGATAGAAACAAAAGAGGAAAAGAAAAGATTACAAAATGGGATAGGATGGTGACAAAATTGAAGAGTCAGTTTATACCTGCTGACTATGAGTTGGAACCGTTGAAAAGATTGCAAAACTTGAGACAAAAGGAGAAATCTGTGAAGGAGTACATTGAAGAATTTCATAAGATGATCATAAGGACATGGCATAGTGAAGAAATCAAGGAGAAAGTGGATATATACATCAATGGACTGAGATTGAACATTCAAGAAGAACTAAGTTTGGTGAGGATGACATCTTTGGAGGAAGCATATCAGTTTGCCCTGAAAGTTGAAGAGAAGATGAATAAGAGACATGATAAGAGACAAAGAGCTAGAGGAGGTAAATTTTAGACAGGAATAACATTTTCCAGAGGAGACATATCACATCTAGAGTAGAACAAGTTTGACAACACATTCAAGAAGGAAGACAGAGATAGCAATGCATACCGAAGTAATGACATAAATTTTCATCACAGGGGTAAATTACAATTCATACTGGAATGAAGGATACAAAAGAGAAGGAAGAGGATTTGATAAGAGAACATTCAGAGGCACTTGTTTCAAGTGTGGAGGTGAAGGATATAGAGCATTTGAATGTAATCAGGGGAGTACAAGCAATAGAACAAAGACTAGTTGAAGAGAAGCTTATGTGGAAGAAGAACCTATTGGATCACCTAATTCAGTTGGCAAACCAGAGAAAGGACAATCACTTGTGATGAGGAGAGCACTTTTTTAAATAGAGAGAAATGAGGAACCATCGCAGAGGAAGAGTTTGTTCAGAACTAGATGTAAATCCAGAGGTAAATGTTATAAAGTTGTAATTGATAGTGGTAGTTCAGATAACCTAGTTTCAGAGGAGATGGTGACTAAGCTGAAATTAGAAAGATTGAAACACCCTAAGCCCTATTAGATAACATGGATTCATGATGATCATAAGGTACTGGTGAGTGAACAATGTTTGGTGAAATTTCATATTAGATCTTATCATGATGAAGTCTTGTGTGATATTATGCCTATGGATGTATGCCATATCTTGTTGGGTAGATTGGCAGTATGATAGGAAAGCTATACATGATGGGAGAAAGAATACATATACTATAACATCAAATGGGATGAGAATTACTTTGATTCCTTTGGAAGATGATCCTAAGAGTGAAGTATGTGGAAATGCTAAAATCTGTTTAGTAGATGGAAGAAAATTTCTGGATGGTTTGAGACATGAGAATATGTGTTATGCTTTGATTCCTAAGAAGCCTGAAACATTGAAGAAGGAGACTAAAGAATCACAACCAGAGGAGATAAAAGAGTTGCTGATAGAGTATAAAGACATCATATCAGACAATGTACCTGAAGGATTGCCACCAATTAGGAGTATCAGTCATCACATGGATCTTATACCAGGATCTAGTTTGCCTAACAAAGCAACATATATAATAACACCAACAGAGAATGAAGAATTAAATAGGCAGATACAAGACTATTAAGGAAGGGTTTGATCAGAGAAAGTTTGAGTCCTTGTACAGTACCCGTAGTGTTAGCACTAAAGAAGGATGGAGAATGGAGAATGTGTACTGAATCTAGAGCAATAAACAAGATCATAGTTAAGTATAGATTTCCTTTACCTAGGATGGATGATATCATGGATTGTTTGAGTGGAGCAAGATATTTCACAAAGATAGATTTGAAGAGTGGATACCATCATATTAGAATTAGAGAAGGAGATGAATGGAAGACTACTTTTAAGACAAATGAAGGATTGTATGAGTGGTTAGTGATGCCTTTTGGATTGACAAATGTACCAAGTACTTTCATGAGGTTGATGAATGAGGTTTTGAAGAGATTCTTGGGTAAGTTTGTTATTGTTTATTTGGATGACATTTTGGTTTTCAGTAAGACAAAGGAAGAACATTTGCAACACCTGAGATGAGTATTACAGAGGTTGAGAGAAGAGAAATTGCTGATAAACATCAAGAAGTGTAGTTTCATGAAGGAAAAATTAGTGTACTTGGGATTTGTGATTTCTATGGAAGGATTGAAGATGGACCTTGAGAAAGTAAGAGCAATTTCATGGATTGGCTAGTTTCTACCAGAAGTTCATTAGAAATTTTAGTTTAGTATGTAACCCTATGACAAAGACAATGAGAGGTGACAGAAAAGATTTCAAGTCGACATCAGGAGCAGATAAGAGTTTTGAATTTTTGAAGCAGAAAGTGACAGAGCAACCTGCTTTAGCATTACCAGATTTCAATAAGGTATTTCAAGTAGATTGTGATGCAAGTGGACATGCAATTGGAGTAGTGTTAAGTCAAGAAGGTAGACCTGTAGCATATTTCAGAGAGAAGTTGAATGATGCAAGGAAAAGATATTCAGTTTATGATCAAGAGTTCTATGTCATAATTCAAGCCTTAAAGAAGTGGAGACATTACTTGTTACCTAAGGAGTTTGTGTTGTATACAGATCATCAAGATTTACAATATTTGAATAGTCAAGGTAAGTTGAATCAGAGACATATGAGATGGGTAGAGTTCATGTAGAGTTATACTTTTGTGTTGAAGCATAGGAGTGGTAAATCAAACAAAGTTGTTGATGCGTTGAGTAGAAGAAGAAACTTGTTGACATAGATGAGAGTTGAAGTGTTGGGTTTTGATGAGTTGAAGAACATGTATGAGGGAGACACTGATTTTGCAAAACCTTGGAAAGCATGTAAGGAACCTGTTGTGACAGATAGGAGCAAGTGGTTAGATTATTTTATTTAGGAAGATATGTTGTTCAGAGGAAATCAATTATGCATACCTAGAAGTTCAATGAGAGACAATTTGATCAAGGAGAAGCATAGTGGAGGATTGTCATAACATTTTGGCATTGACAAGACAATGGCTTTGGTGAGTGAAAACTACTTTTGGCCTCAGATACATAAGGATATTTGGAGATTTGTGCAGAGTTGTAGAATTTGTCAAATTGCAAAAGGGAGTAGTCAAAATACTAGATTGTATAAACCTTTGATAGTATCAGAGAGACCTTGGGAAGACATAAGTATGGATTTTGTGATGGGATTGCCTAAGACATAGAGAGGACATGATTCTATATTTGTAGTGGTAGACAAATTTTCAAAGATGGATCATTTCATACCTTGTAAGAAGACAACTGATGTAGTGTATGTAGCTGACCTATGTTTCAAGGAGATTGTGAGATTGCATGGATTACCTAAGAGCATAATTTTAGACAGAGATGCTAGATTCCTCAGATATTTTTGAAAGATACTTTGTAAGAAGATGAAGATAGATCTAAAGTTTAGTTCAACATTTCATCCATAGACTGATGGATAGACAGAGGTAGTGAATATGAGTTTGGCAAACTTGTTGAGAGGTTTGGTTGGAGAAAAGGCAAGAAGTTGGGATTTGATTCTTTCACAAGCAGAGTTTGCATACAATAATTCAGTAAATAGGAGTACTGGAACAACACCTTTTGAGATTGTTACTAGAGTAAATCCTAGAGGAACAACAAAATTAAGAGATATCAGTGCAGAGGAAAAGAGAAGTGCAGAAGGAAAGAATTTGCAGAACATATGAGGACAATGCATAATTAGGTTAAGAAGCATTTTGAAGATATGAACAACAAATATAAGGAACAAGCCGATGAGAAGAGAAGACACAAAGAATTTGCAGTTGGAGATGAAGTAATGGTATACTTAAGGAAAGAAAGATTTCCAGTTGGGACATATAACAAGTTGAAGATGAAGAAGTTTGGACCTTGTAAGATACTCAAAAAATTTGATTTAGGAAATGCATATGAAGTGGAGTTACTGGAGACATTGGGTATATCACCTATTTTCAACATTGTAGACCTATATCAGTATCATGAAGCAGAGTTCAGTGACAACATTAAGGAAGACTTCAAGAAGTAGTTACCACAACAAGTACCATAGCAGATTGAAGACATTTTAGACAACAAAGTTGGACGTAGCACTAGAGGAAGATAATACAAAGAATACCTTGTGAAGTGGAAAGACAGACCAGAAGAAGATTCATCATGGATTTCTTAGGTTGAGGTGGACTGTCTTGGTTCTCCCCTAGCCCCAGCAAAGTGAGGGGACTCACTTTTTCAATAAATTAGATGTCCGATACAGGAGAATCCATGGTTCAAGAGAAATCTTGCATCAACCAAAAATATTTGCATTTCAGTTTGTTTCTTTTCATTTTCCAGTTCAGTTTAGACAATTTAGTCAGTAGCAGTTTCTATATTTTGGTCTGCATTCTACTACAGATGTATTTCAAATCTTGTGGAGATGGACTTATCATCTAGATTCATTGATCTACATCATATCCAAAATTCAAAGAATTTGGATTAAGTACTGAAAAGTTGTCACTATCAGAAGATTGACTATTTTCTCATAACAGAGCATCCTGATAGTCTCAAACAATTAGCTAAAGGAGAAGACTTGTAGATTATTCCTTGACTTGTGGAGCCTAATGACACATCATTCAATGATCTTTGGTTCATGGCCAACCTTCCCTGAGATCTGCACATCATTCCATACATTTGCAGAGGTGTTCTACATGATTAGGTCTGACCTATCCATGAACACACATTATAGCTCTTCATTTGAGTTTGTGATCTTCCTTGGCCGACATAGAGGAATCTTTTGTACTGGAGATAATATATATTGATGTAATAGATCCATAGGAAAGTAGTTCTCATGATTTAGAAGATATATAATTTTGAATTCTTTGTGAAGGCACTTCAAAGCTATATCTTGTGCATATTCTGATATTTTGTAATCATGCCTTTGAGCCCTAATCGTAAGCCTGCATGATGCCAGTTGGATTGTATTTGAATTCTATGATATACTAAATAATTGAATCAACATTTTCTTGATATCTTTGAGTTGTTTCCATTGTGTTTATTCTTGCTGCACAATCTGGATAGTTCATTCTATGAACCCTCCTACAGTGACTGCACCACCATTCTCTTGTAGCTGACTATCTTCCTGTAACTGACTGTATTCTTATAATAGACTATTCTCTTGTAGCTGACTGTCTTCTTATAGCAAACTATTCTCTTGTAGCAGACCTTCCAGAATTTCTATAGCAGACCTTTCTACATTCTTGTAGTAGACCTTTTTGCATTCTTGTAGCAGACCTTAGCAAACCTTACTATATTCCTGCAGTAGTCAGACCTTGTATTTTTGAGTGACTATAATTACATGTTCCATGCCTTCGCTTTAATGGTGTTTTTGTTGGCTTTTATGAAATTGTTAAGAAATATAGATCTTCTTAAATTCCCTGTCACAAATTAAATGGTTATGGAATTATAAACCTGCTTGTAGTTATAAAATCCTAGATCTACCTTTATTTTGAAATAATTATGAGTGCAATATGGGTTAAAGAATATAACTAGTTTTATATCTTTTATGTGTATCTTGAATAAATAATGCATGAATCTCTTTATTAGTATTATTTGCTTGAAAGTGTATTCACATTGATTGTGCAAAGTAAAGAATTAGTAACTGTCATTAGGCAAAAACATGTGTTACCAATTTGTTTTGAAACGAAAAATAGTTTATCTTTTATATGTGTGTATTGGGCTTACCCTCCGTGATGGGTACCAAATGTGGATAAATAGAGAAGGCTGATCCTCTTTTCAGGATTTTGACCGTAACTTTTAAAGTGCTTTGGCCAAAGCCATGTTTTCATTGAAATAGATGAAATGATTGTGTCTAGCAAAATTATATTTATATGTTTCTCTACGACATCATGTTTGTGAGATATTGCACATTCTATTAGAAAGATATGCATTTAGACATTAGGTTGCATTGGGTTATCCCTCTTGCCTATTGTTTATAGGTTGCTAGGCACTTCATGCAGGGTGGGGTATCCTTCATGTTAGGAAGGATTTTGGGGAAGCATAATGATTTGTGGTTGAGTGGAAAAGTGCTTGGGCCATGTTCTTGTCTCTTGGCTTATGGATGACCATGTGGGTTAGTGGTGGCCAGCAATAGTGATTTGATTCATTAGTCATTACTTATATATTGTACTTGATTATTGTACTGAGATGACTTTATGGCACGAGAGCTAAAGATATATCATTTTATATTATTTTATTGTGCTAAAACCTGGATATAGCACATTCTTTTGTAAGGTGTATTATGACATTATTGCTTACTATAGAGAAGAATTATCTTTTTATCTAACTTAATGTGAATGATTTATTTTTTACTTCCGTGATTACAACATATGGAATGCATACTTTACACCGATGTGCATCCTGTTCCATACTAGGCCAATAGTATCCTATTCTCAATAACGTCTTTACAAGGGTAGGAGCACTAGAATGTGAGCCACAAATTCCCTCATGTACCTCGTGTAAGGTAGTTTGGGCTTCTTTCCAATTGAGGCACCTAAGAAGAGTACCCTTAAGACTCCTTCTATAAAAGATATCACCCAAGATGGTAAAGTGGGATGATCAACGAATGAAGGTTTTACATTGGTTGAAGGACAGGTCAGGTAGAAGGGATTGGTCATGAAGATAGGCATATATTTCTTGATACCATGGGAATGTAGGACCAACCAGTTCATAGATGAGTTTAGATCGTGACATCATATGTAGGAATGAAGAGTTGTTCTACAAGAAACTCACACCGTTGGCTATTGTTTGGCAAGTCAATGAGAGAGCCAATGGTGTCCATTGCATCTACAACTTTTTTACTTAGTCGAGGCATTTGTTCAAAATGAATCTCAAAAAATTATTTCTTGAAGCCATTGACCATATGCTTGTATGGGATTAGCTTGTCATCCATAGTTTGATATTCATCATTATCTTGTTTCATAACCAATTATGAATCTCCACAAACATGCAATGTGTCAATATTTCACTGGATAGCCATTCTCAATCCTGTAATCAGAGCTTCATACTCAACTATGTTATTAGAGCATGGACATGCAATCCTGTATGCCTTAGTGATGCAATCAAATTGATGTGTGATGAAGACAATTCCTGCTCTAGAAGCATGAGAAGTGACTGATCGATCAAAGTATAATTTCCATTGTGTCAATGGGATGACTGAATATATGGATTCATCAGGGAACTTTGTAATATGTGGATGATTTGTTTGAATAGGATCGTCGACAAGTTGATCTACTATAACCCATCCCTTGGTAACTTTACAATCTACATACTCTATATCAAATTCACTGAGGATCATTACCCACTTTGCCATTTGTCTAGTGAGTATATCTTTTGACAACAAATATTTAAGTGGGTCTACCTTGGAAATGAGCTTGACTTGATAATTAAGCATATAGTGTCAGTTTTTGGGAATTGAAGACAACTGCTAGACACACTTTCTCCATAGGAGTGTAATTAAGTTCATATCCTACCAAGGTTTGGTTGATATAATATGTAGAATTTTTCTTTTCTTAATTCATTGTGCTGTGCTAGAAGAGCCCCTAATGCTACCAATATAGCTAAATTATACAATAGTAGGGGCTTCCCTAGAATTGGAGGCATAAGAACTAGAGGGGAAGCAAGATATTCTTTTAATTTGTCAAAATATACTTGACATGAAGTATCCTATTTGAATGTGACATTTTTTCGGAGAAGATGTTTGAAGGGATGACATTTATCGACCAACTGAGCAATAAAATGCTTGATTGCCTATCCAAGTTATCTTGTAGACTACAAAGTTGCTTCAGAGTCTTAGGAGTAGGCATTTTGATGATGGATTTCACCTTCACTGGATCAACTTCAATACAGATTCTTGATACAATATAGAATGTGGATTAGAAAAGTTGCAAATGAAGAAACAACAAAGATAAAGCAAATAAAGCACAATTATACCTTCCCTTCAAATGCAATTTCATCTCACCTATCTAGCATAATGAAGTGCACCTAGGCTCTAATGGATATGCTCCTTTGATTTGAGTGATAATGTCTTATGTGGATTGCTCTCAGCTTTAGTATAACCTTGGCATATGATAATGGAGGTAATGGATGATATCCAATAGCATAAGTTTACAATAATGAGTGTGGATGAATTTGGCTTGAGAGAGGATTTATTTATAGGTTTTTAGAAATCATGATCAATGGTGGAGGATGATTGAAGAGATCAATGGATAAGAATGATTGAGAGGATTTGGAGGAATGAGAGTGTGATAAGTGTCCTTGTTCTCTGATGAATTATGGTAATTAATAGGCTTGATTGGCTAGTTGACTGAATTGATTGATTAATTGTCATCTAAATAAATTGATTAGTCAATTGACTTGATTGATTTGTGTTGGGTGAATATTTTGTCTTCAACTAATTGAAGGCAAAATGGTTATATCATGTTGGGAATTAAGGTGTCTCAACCTTTGCAAATTCCTAATGTTGTATTTATTTATCCTATGTTGAGTTGGCATAGTCAGCACCTTGTGTATATGTAGCAGGGTAAATTTTGGTGACTTTGGCAACCACGGTTTCCCCCTTGAATAATTAACAGGGGTTTGGGGGCAGCGCCCCCAAGACAGGGTCAAGGGGTGTAGCCCCTTGTGGGGTCCAGGGGAAGCGCCCCTGGTGCACTTCCTATCACAGTACAGGGCAGGGTTGAGGGACAGTGCCCTCGTGGGGGCTCGGGGGGAAACCTCAAACATTTTTTTAATTAATGACAAGTGTCAGTGAGTATCTTTACACGAGAGAAAGGCATCTTTGGGCAGTCAAGGGCAGTTATGACATGTAAGAGGAATATGATATTTTTAGTCAGTGTATGATGGATTCTATGATAGTTGTAAGGTGCGTAAGAGCATTTGTCGTAACTTATCTTGGGACTAGGTGCCCACTTCGGGATGGGATGTTGGACAAGTGTCCTTAGGCATGGGTTTTGGGGCATGAGTCCAAGATGGATGCCCATCTCTAGAAGGTTCCATATTTGCCTTGTAAGCTCTATATAAATAGGTGCTTGGATGGGAGATAGATAACTTTGGTACAAGTACTGTTATGCTACCGGAATATCTCTAGATTCGACATTCGAAGACTCCTGAAAGAGCATTGGCTCTAAAACTGTATTATAATCTATTATTGTTTACTATAATACATTTGAGCTGTGTTTTGGAGTGTGGGGTTTTTCACCCGTAAGGGTTTTCCCCATGTATATCTTGTCTCTCTCTCTCTTCTGTTACTTTCTGTGTGTATGTGTATTGCTGCAATATCTCTGTTAGATGTTCTATGTTGCTGTAGTTGTAAGAATTAAATTGAATTTGCATACATCTCTCCTCATTAGATTAGTGTAGGAAGTGATTTCCACACACCTAGCTTCCTTTTAGTTGGTATCAGAGCTTGATCACCTTTTGGTCCTAGTTGTTGGGTAAGGGTTTTTTGAGCTAATCTTAGGTTGAGTGGGAGTCTATGCAGAGTATTTTGTTTTCTATTGCAACAAGGAGATGGCAAGCACATCAGGAAGGTTTGAAGTGGAGAAGTTCAATGGCAGTAATTTTGAGCTGTGGAAGCTAAAAATGGAAGACATGTTAGTTGACCGAGACCTTTGTGAAAGTGTGAACGGAACTAAACCAGCTACAATGACACAAGCTGATTGGGATCTCAAGGATCGGAAGGCTAAGGGTCTCATAAGACTTAGTCTTGTTGATTTTGTGTTGTTAAATGTCCATGAGGAGACTACTGTAACACTCCTTTGGAAGAAGTTGGGGGATGTGTATCAAGCCAAATCCCTTGTTAATAAACTTTTCTTGAGAAAGAAGTTGTATTCTCTTTGAATGGAGGACGGAGGATCCGTGGCTAAGCATATGAATGCCTTTAACATGTTGGTTGCACAATTGACATCTATCAGTGTAAATGGAGGAGGAGGACCAGTGTATGACCCTGCTTTGTTCTCTGTTGGACTCATGGGATCATCTTGTCATGGCAATCGGAAGCACCACATCCACATTCAAAATGGAAGAGGTGGTTTCTTCGTTGTTATATGAAGAGATGCGGAGAAAGTCTTCTGAGGTAGCCAAAGAAGCCCTTGCAGTTCGTGGAAGACCCAAGGAGAAAGGGAAGAAGAAGGACAAGAAAGCTGAGAAGGGTAGATCCAAATCCCGTGGGAGATCCAAATCTCCTGGAAAGTCCAAGGCTCTTTGTTGGAACTATGGCAAGACCGGGCATTTCTAAAGGGAATGCAAAGAGGAGAAGAAGAAAAAGAAGAAAGCTCCTGATTTAGATTTTGACAAATCACAAGATGACAGTGATGCCTTCATCGCAGCCCTCGTAACCCATGCATCTGATGATGTGTGGCTAATCGACTCTGGTGCATCATTCCACATGACCTCGCATTGAGACTAGTTCACTAAGTATGAGGAGTTCGATGGTGGAAAGGTGTATCTGGGTGACAACTCTCATCTGAAGATCATTGGTCGTGGAAGAGTCTCTATCTGATTCCCTGATGGTTGAGTGAAGGGGATCTCTAGGGTTATGCACATCCCAGGCTTAGCACGGAACCTACTTTTTGTAAGTAGTTTGAATGATGCAGGTGTGTACGTTGTCTTTTCGAAAGAAGGATGCAAGATGACTAGAGGATCTATGGTGCTTGCTAAGGGTACTTGAAGAGGTACACTGTTTCAGCTGGAAGCATACATTACACAATGCAATAGTTCTTCTGACTCAAGGAAGAGGGCAGCAGTCACTTCATCCCCACCATCTGAACAAGTAGTGAAGAAATCTGTTGTTTCTAATCTTGATGGTTGTAATCATGCTTTGGAAGTTAAACTTCCTGCAAAAAAGACAATGTTATGGCATAAGAGATTTGGCCACATTGGTGAGAAGGATCTACGTACCCTGAAAAATAAGAACCTCATTGAGGGGTTAGATGATTGTAATCTTGAGTTTGACTTTTGTGAACATTGCATTTATGGAAAACAAAACCGTGTTCAGTTTTACTCGAGTTCTCATAAGTCTTCTGGTGTGTTGGACCTCATTCATTCTGATGTGTTTGGTCCTATTAATGTTCCTTCATTATCAAAATCTATATACTTTGTATCTTTTATGGATGATTACAATAGAAGGACATGGATTTATTTTCTCAGAAGCAAATCTGAAGTCTATAGCAAGTTTAAGGAGTTTAGATCCTTTGCTGAAAATTAGACTGGTAAAAAGATTAAATGTTTGAGAACTGACAATGGTGGTGAGTTCTGTTCTATAGAATTTGATAAGTATTGCAAGGAACTTGGGATTGAAAGACATAAGACAACTCCATACACACTGCATCAAAATGGAGTTGCAGAGAGGATGAACAGGACAGTGATGGAGAAGGCTAGGAGTATGCTTAGTGGAGCTGGTCTAGAACAAAAGTTTTGGGCTTAAGCTGTTGCCACTACTTGCTATCTAGTAAACAGATCTCCTACATCAGCTCTTGTTGGAAAGACACCCATGGAGGTGTGGTCTGGTAGAAAGCCTTCAGTAAGGCATCTTCGTGTTTTTGGTTGTGAGGCATATGCACATGTGCCTAAGGAGAAGTGGTCAAAGTTGGAGAACAAAGCTGTTAAGTGTATTTTCATCAGCTATTCTGTTGGTGTGAAAGGATACAAGCTTTGGGTCCCTGTGGCTAAAAAAGTGTTGTATAGTAGAAGTGTCATCTTTAGAGAGCTTACACCTTCTTCCACTGTTTTACAACCAGAAGAAAAATAAAAGAAAGAGGATGTTGTTCAGTTTCCTCTCACCCCTGAGAAGACTGAACAGAAAGACAATGTTGGACCTGATGATGAGGAGAGCTCTAGCAGCTCTGAAAGCTCAGATGAAGAAGATGAACCTCAACCTCAGCTCTTGAGGAGGTCCACACAGATAAGGAAGCAACCTGAAAGGTTTGGTTTTACATTGCTTGATTCTAGTTGTGCTTATGCTTTGTTTACTAACAGTGATGAACCTAGAACTGTATCAGAGGCTTTGGATATGAAGGATGCAGGTTCCTGGAAGGAGGCCATGGAGGAAGAAATGGCTTCTTTAGAAAAGAATCAAACTTGGGACTTGGTGCCTTTGCCTCCTGGACGGAAACCCATTGGATGTAAATGGGTGTTCAAGAAGAAGATTGGTGTAGATGGCAGTATTGAGAAGTATAAGGCCAGATTGGTTGCGAAGGGGTATTCACAAGTGGAGGGTATAGATTATGGTGAGATCTTCTCTCCCATTGCAAAGCTGACATCCATTCGATTCCTATTGTCACTCATAGTAGCTTATGACTTGGAGGTAGAACAGATGGATGTGAAGACAACTTTCCTTCATGGTGACTTGGAGAAAGAGATCTACATGTCACAGCCAGAGCATTACATGGTGAAAGGTAAAGAAAATTTGGTTTGCAAACTTAAGAAGTCTTTGTATGGTTTGAAGCAATCCCCTAGGAGATGGTACTTGAAGTTTGATGCCTTTGTGTTGTCAATTGGATTTGTGAGATCAAAATCAGATCACTGTGTGGATTATAAATTTGATGGCGATCGTATTCTCATTGTTGCACTATATGTTGATGATATGTTGCTCATGGGGAAGGGTAAAAATATGATTTCTGATTTTAAATCTCAGTTGTCATCTTAGTTTGAAATGAAAGATTTAGGGGCAACTAGGTACATTCTAGGAATGGAAATCAGAAGAGACAGAACCAACAAAAAACTTTGGTTAAGCCAGAGTAAGTATGTGAAGTCCGTGTTGGACATATTCAGCATGGGATATTGTAGACCATTGTGTGTTCCCGTTTCTTTGGGGACAAAGTTGTCTGTTGAGGATTGTCCAAAATCTCCTAGTGAGGTGGAGGACATGAGCAGAGTACCTTTTGCTAGTGTTGTTGGCAGTTTGATGTATGCCATGGTCTGCACAAGACCAGACATTGCCCAAGCAGTGGGAGTCCTTAGTTGATTTATGGCTAATCCTAGACGGATTCATTGGGATGTAGTTAAGCGAGTGTTCAGATATTTGAGGGGTACTTCCGAGTATTCCATTTGCTATCATGGTAATGTTTCAGGACCTCCGCATTATGTTGATATTCATGGATTTGTGGATTCAGATTGGGCAGGTGACATTGACAGCAGGAGATCCACCAGTGCTTATGTTTTTACACTATTTAGTGGTGCTATTAGTTGGATGAGTAAGCGACAACTAGTTGTTGCTTTGTCCATGACAAAAATTGAGTATATGGCAGCAACTCATGCATGTAAAGAAGCCATTTGGCTTAAGAGATTGTGTTCAGATATTGGTGTTGATGCAAGTCAGATCACGATCAGTTGTGACAGTCAGAGTGCAATTTTCCTTGAGAAGAATCCAACTTTCTATGCTAGAACAAAGCACATTGATGTTCATTTTCACTTTGTGTGAGACATGGTTGAGGATGGAAAGGTAAATTTGGAGAAGGTAGATACTTTGAAGAATGTTGCAGATGCATTGACGAAACCAATGGACATAGAGAAGTTCAGATGGTGTTCGGAGTATATGGGCCTCTTGGCCCCTAGCAGTTAAATCTTGTCATTGCTTTTGACCCTTGCAAGGTGTTCGACAATGGTTATATCATGTTGGGAATTAAGGTGTCTCAACCTTTGCAAATTCCTAATGTTGTATTTATTTATCCCATGTTGAGTTGGCATAGTCAGCACCTTGTGTATATAAAGCAGGGTAAATTTTAGTGACTTTGGCAGCTGCGATTTTCCCCTTGAATAATTAACGGGGGTTTGGGGGTAGTGCTCCTAAGACAGGTTCAAGGGGCATAGCCCCTTATGGGGTCCAGGGGCAGTGCCCTTGGCGCGCTCCCTGTCGTGGTACAGGATGGGGTTGAGGGGCAGCGCCCTCGTGGGGGCTCGGGGGCAACGCCCCTGAAATCTCAAACATTTTTTTAATTAATAACAAGTGTCAGTGAGTATCTTTGCACGAGAGAAAGACATCTTTGGGCAGTCAAGGGCGGTTATGACATGTAAGAGGAATATGATATTTTTAGTCAATGTATGACAGATTCTATGATAGTTGTAAGGTGCGTAAGAGCATCTATCGTAACCTATCTTGGGACTAGGCGCCCACTTCGGGATGGGATGTTGGACAAGTGTCCTTAGGTGTGGGTTTTGGGGCATGAGTCCAAGATGGATGCCCATCTCTAGAAGGTTCCATATTTGCCTTGTAAACTCTATATAAATAGGTGCTTGGATGGGAGATAGATAACTTTGGTACAAGTACTGTTATGCTGCCAGAATATCTCTAGATTCAACATTCGAAGACTCCTGAAAGAGAATTGGCTCTGAAACTGTATTGTAATCTGTTATTGTTTACTGTAATACATTTGAGCTGTGTTTTGGAGTGTGGGGTTTTTCACCCATAAGGGTTTTCCCCACGTATATCTTGTCTCTCTCTCTCTCTTTTGTCTACTTTTTGTGTGTATGTGTATTGCTACAATATCTCTGTTAGATGTTCTATGTTGCTGTAGTTGTAAGAATTAAATTGAATTTGCATACATCTCTCCTCATTAGATTAGTGTAGGAAGCGATTTCCGCACACCTAGCTTCCTTTCATATCAACCACAGTGTAATAAGATAAATCTCTCCTCTCAGCAAGGGGAGGTTCCCTATTAACTATTACAAACTTATTTGCACTAAAAACTAATTTTGGGGTGAAACCATGTCATCCATTTCTCTTTTTTCAGAAATGATGTTTACAACATAAAAGAGCACTTTCACAATACAAATCGAAATGACCAAGAAACTCACAAGAGGACAAAGTCTATCATTGATCCTTTTACTAATTTACAATTTAGAACCAAGTAGGATAAGGTGCAGCTCAAAGTCTTCATCGAATACTATGGCAAAATATACGATCACAAAAGATAATAGTAGTTCAAAGCCTTTCCAATATCTTTTACTTAAAAACATAAAATCACAAGCTAAAGATAATTGTTGTAGCACAAAGTCTCCAAAATCAGATTTAGAACATCTCCTAGATTATTCACACTCACACTACAATTTGATCAAATAGATAAGATAGTATAAGGAAAAGGACATAAGAACAATTTCCAATACGCCACAACTTATTCCAATGCAAAGATTGAAAGATCGCTTGCTTTTCTATTCACTTGATAAAATATGATTTACAATTTGAATACAAAGTCTCAAAATGCTCTTCAATTTGGCAGAGTTTCACTTCAATAACTAAAAGATAAAATTTACAATAGAGGTCCTCTTTATTTATAGGGAGGAGCTTAGAGCAAAAATAGGAAATTTACAACTACTTTGACTTATTCAACAAAAGAGTCCTATTTGACTTGGGACTTCCTTTGTCTCACATGTAATTACATTTTGGAAAAATACATATGAAAATGTCCAAAACTAAAAATAAAGTACATGTGAAAATACAAAAATAAACTAAGGCATGATCACTTTCATCAACTCTCGTTCCCATCCTTCTTCAGAAAATCCTCAAACATTGTCCACATTGTTTGCATCTCAAGGTTATCCGGTCAAGAAGTATTCTCAGAAATGACACAAGTCTTTGTTACTGAATATTTCATGGAGGTAGCAGCCTTCTCATGCTTATCCAGAACTACCTTGAGAATATCCAAGGTCAACTATATATCTGACAACTTATCCATAGAAGCCACTGAGAAAGCTTGATCTTCAAACTCCTTTGGATCATGTTATTGAATGCATGTATCTTTTCATCTATGGAAAGAAACTTTTGGTCTCTTTGACTGGAAATTGCAGTAGCGAGGGAGAACTGAGCATTTGCATGGTCTTTGAAGGGCTAAAGTGCAATTAGAGTGAAAAACTGAGTGAAAGTGGGCTAAAGTTAACAACTTGAAAAATTTCCTAGAGTTAGAAAATTTTCAGGGAGTGAGTGCACGGGTGGCAAAAATTGCCGCCCTTGCATGTGGACAAAATTGTTTTTGTGCACGAGAGGCAAAAATCTCCGCCCTTGCATGTGACAAAGGGACCAACATACACAGGCGGCAAAAATTGCCGCCAGTGCATGTAAAGATGCAATGGAGGCAAAAATTGCCACCAGTGCATATAAAGATGCAATGGACGCAAAAATCACCGCCAATGCATATGAAGATGCAATGGACGCAAAAATCCCCACCATTGCATATAAAGATGCAATGGAGGCAAAAATCCCCACCATTGCATATGAAGATGCAATGGAGGCAAAAATCCCCGCCATTGCATGTGAAGATGCAATGGAGGCAAAAATCCCTGCCATTGCATATGAAGATGCAATGGAGGTAAAAATCCCCGCCATTGCATATAACAAAATTTTACTAACTCCTAAAAAGTGAAATTTTCAATTAGACTTGTTTTGCAAAATTCAAGACATTGACACAAGTTGACGCTTGAAAGGATGTTCCAAGTCTAGTGGACCACGCACGAGACCAAATGTGATTCACCTCGTTTTGCATGTTTAGAGTTGTAGGCTACAAAACGGACAAGTTTTGTAGGGGTCATCCTACAAATTGAGTGCAACTAAATTTGAGGATAACAATTTGTTAACAAAATTGATTGAGAATGATTAGTGGGGTGATGAGAGAGAATCATGGTGGTGAGAAAAAATGGGGGTTGATGAGAGAATCATGGTGATGAGAGTGAAATAGGGAAATTAAATAATTTATTTATTTAATTTCATGTGTAAATGGATAAATAAATCAAATATTAATTTTATTTATTTGGAGGAAATAGAATACTAGTTTTAATTAAATAAATCATTCAAATTTATTTAATTAATGTGTGAATGGAAATTAGTTTAATTAAACAATTAGGAATTATTTAATTAATATGGAGGAATAAGATATAATGACTAAAGAGATGGGTGAATTTAATTAAATAATTAAGAATTATTTAATTAATAAGGAAGAATGGAAATCAAATAATTAATTCAAGAAGTGATGTGAATGCGATGCAGTGATATGAAAATGTATTGGTGAATTTTAGGTGTCTACACCCACAACAAGGGAATAAGCCCAAATCCACTAACTATCTCCTATACTTCTCAAAATAGTCCTCAGAATTGGCTCCATAGTTCAAGACAATCTTATCCTTAGAGATGGAAACTCCATGGTTCAAGACTCATTCACATGAGAAGACAAAGGAAAACAAAATCATGCTATGTACTTTTCAAACTAGTTCTCAAGACTAATGAAATAACTCAAGACAAAACTATCCCTAGAGCTGACACCTTTAGAGTTCAAGACTCATTCACATGAGAAGATAAAGTATAATTGAAATGCATCTAAAAACTAGTTGGGCAATACCTATTAGATATTTTTCTACCTAGTGGACCTCCTTGAGAGTGGGGTATGAGATTATTTTTCCTATGATGTTTCAATTCACACCAACTCTCTCTATATGAATAATCTCCTCATTAGGAACATGTTGAATTCATGTCCAACTCTAGATGTAGGCTCCTCATTCTTTCTATTGAAACCTCATTGAGAGACTCACCATTTCAACACTTGATCTCTAATTCTTAGGAGATCTCCAATGTCACCAAAAATTTAAATCACTACGAAAATTTTTTGCTACATTATCACTATAGAATCTAAGAGCTTCTCATGATGTCATGATTCTAGTCTTCACAATAGAAGATTATCTGCCACCAATTGAAAAATCTACTCAAAAGCATCCATATCATGCCAAAACTCTCATTGAAAGTGTTATAATGCTTCCCTTGGCACGATAACACATCATTGCCAAATCTTCCATTAATATTTATATAGATCTTTCTATGGCATTGTGATAAACTAGTGATAGATTCTCAAAAAAATACCATGACATGCCAAAACTCTAAATGCATGTAAGATCTTTTTCATAGCATTATGATCAAATATACATCTCCAAAAGAATTGAAGATCACCTATGGACTTAACACAATAAAGGAAATCAACTACAAGATTAAGAGTTACCAAAAGAAAAAGTAAAACCACCATAAAAAAAACTAAGATAATATGTCACCTTTGACTATGTTTGTGAACAAAGCTCCCACTCAATCATGATGCAAAGAATAACATGTAAACATATTCAATGTTCTTAATAAACCTTAAAGACCATCTCTCTCTAATTGATAGATTTACACTTAACTATTACCATTGCCAAAAATCTTATTGAAAAGTGCTCTAAAGCTTCCCATGGTAGAATGGTTTATGTTCCTTATCCACCATGGAACATTCACCAAGGTCTTTCCATGGTGAAAGCTAAAACTTTTCTTCCAAGAAAATTAAGGTATCATTGTGTTGATATCTTGAAAATTCCCCTTCAAGTCACTTTAGGTGTTGCTAAGGTGACACCTTGATATCTCAACTTTCTAGAACCATGATATATCATTATGGTGATACTTTGGGGTCTCCCCTAGCATCCAAGTGTCACCATGTCAAAACATAGGGGTCTCCTCTTCCCTAAAGATATCACCTAGGTGACACATGACTTAGGTATTTCACATTGAAAGTTCAAGGAACCATAACTTTCACATACAAACTTTAAATTAGGTGTCATTGTTTTGGAATTACATATTATTTTGAGATGAATTCAAATAAACAATAAAAAACTCTCTAAGAGGTCTCACCAAAGTGATAGCTCCTCTCCTTTGTCTATAAATTTAAGAGTCCATGCCCTCCAAGGTGTTGTGCTAGTGATATATCGAGGCAAAACTTTGGCACTAACTTTGACTCTTTGAACTTTGAGGTATTGTGAAGGTGATGGCTTGAGACATCCTTTGAGAAACATTTTTCTCCTTTCTTGAGGCATCATGGGGTAATAGATTGAGCCCTTCCAAGGACAAATTTATGTCTCCTTACTTTCCTTGGGAAAAATCTAATTTCCATGTCCTCCAAGATATCATCGTAGTGATATCTTGAGGCATACCTTGAGAAAATAACTTTACCCAATATATCACCATGGAAATATTTGCCTTGCCTCTTTATTGCATAGTAGCCATTGAACTAGAAATGATTAAAATGCCAATTGACCAGAATCATTAAAGAACACTCTATACAATTTGCTTTGAGTTTTTCATGCAACATGGAACTACAAAAACAAAACCCATCAAAATAGCACACATGTGACCTCTAAAGGTAACATAAAGCACGGTCAGTGCTCACACTAAAATCAAAGAAAAAACCTTAAAACTCACATATCTTGAAATAATACAACTTGGGTCCACTAGAACAATGTAAACCCAAAAACATGCATTTGAATTTCCATGGGAAACAACAAAAACAAGACATCATGGATATTATTTCGGTGACATGAACATTAGATCCAAGAAACCTCAAATCCAATATGCCAAAAAGTATGCAACTTTGAACTTCTGGTCATTTAGGAATCTAACAAGAAACCATAATAGAGATGTTGAGTGATTAATCACATACTAACACACTTGCAAAGGGAAAGATGCAACAAAATTCATCTTCCTACAAATATAAAACTACCTTTATCCAAAAAACCCTCTAGAAATACAATCTAGAAAATAAATTTCCACATATCCACAACTCATAGATTTTGATGAAATGTAAAATTTGCAAAACCATACACATAAATCCAAATATAAATTGGCACATATAAAACACCCAAAAGGTTGAAACATGCTTCAAATGACAGACTATCACAAATTTGCAAAATGCATGTCCATGCAGACCCACATGAATAAGATTCCACAACATGCACTAGGAGTTGTTGTAGGAGCTTATAGGTCACCACATGACCAACTCCACAAGCTTTATACAAAAAATCAAGGGTTATTGTAGGAGATTCTAGATCACTCAAAGACCAACTCCACAACATTCATTGACACACAACTGTGTATCTCTCATGCAGGTCCAATACAACATAGATCCATCAAATGCATTAGCATGCAACCCACATATCATGCACAACACTAGAGACAACCACATAGATTATGCATGCAACTAGATTCTCCATTTTAAGCCTCAACAACTAAAATACAGTGTCATTCAATCATTATCTCCTTCTTATTGTGTTTTCATTATTTGTGCCAAATAAACATGATCACCTAGGTAAAGCTTCCACTCAAACAAGGATAATATCACAAGGAAGGAAACCCTCATACAATCAAAACCACGCTCTATACAAAATAAAACAAAACTAAGCTCACAAAAGAGAAATAAATAGTTCCTACATTAATCCAAATGGAGAAGAAATGCAATAAGCTATAGATCTGACAACTAATCAAGAGATAAAACACATTAAACACAAGATATATCTTGGGAAACCCTCTTGGGAAAAACTCAACCTCCAAAGCACACTCAGTGTAATATTAAACAACAAAAACAATTAGAATACATTCACAAAGTATTAGTGCCATGTCAAGAGCAAGACATCTTCAACCACTAGCTTCTAGAGTCAATCCAATAGCATTACCTTACAAGTAAATGTGCATCTATTTACCACTAACCCATGCATCTAATATATAGGCAAGTCCAAAACTAGAAGCCAAAGATATTTTCCAAAGCCATGTACTAAAACCATGAGCAAGTCTTGAGCACACAAATAAAAAACAAAATCTAACACTCCACTAAACATAAGTATTACTATTTTGGATGTATCTACCTTTTAGAAAGATTCTCTTATGCATTGGCTAAAATTTCTCCTTAATTTTCTAGTCCACACTATATTCCCTGTTTTCATGCCCTTTCCAAAGTAATTCTTTCACACCTTACAAATTATGCCATAGTTGCTTTTAGCAAATTATATGATGCTAAGTGCTACTTCCAACTTGTCAAATAAATATTACAAAGTGGGACACCCTTTTCTATGTGGGCACATAATTAATACAAATTAAATAATTCAAACATTGGGAAATTTTTAAGATGTAGGACACCTAATCCCAACAATATTTGTAAGGGATTTATAATTATTATGTATATTATCATGGTACTAATGATGTAGGTAAGATGTTGGACATACAAGGCTTTGTTGATTCAGATTGGGCTGGGGATTTAGGTAACATCAAGTCAACTAGTGGCTATGTGTTCAATTTGTTTGGAGGTGTAGTTAGCTAGAAGAGTAAGAGGCAACCCATGCTTGCTTTGTTTACTATAGAAGTAGAGTACATGGATAGTAAACATGCCTATAAAGAGGTAGTATGGTTACAGAGGTTGTGTTTAGGTATTGGCTTTAAGTGTAGATAGGTCAAGATTTGATATGATAGTTAGAGTGCTATCTATTCGGTGAAAAATTTATACCATGCTTGTACTAAGCATATTGATGTTTATATCAATTTGTTTGTAAGATGGTTAAGGATGATATAGTCATGATACAAAATATTGACACTTTGGATAATGTTGTAGATTCTTTCACTAAGCCAATGAGCATAGATAGTGGTGTAGAGAGGCTATGGGCCTTGCCCCTTCTAGTACCTAATTCGTTCAATTTAATTTCCTATTATGTTTTGGAAATGTAAGTTTCAAGTGGGAGAATGTTAGGATTAGATGCACCATTCACCTTGCAAATTCTCTGTCTTGATTAATTATAATTATTCATGTAGATAATAAATAATATATGATCTCCCAATATCATGGAATGGGCTAAATGAGATGCCCATGTGAGGCTAGGGAATGATGTCTTTATTATTTATTCTCCAAGATACTTGGAATATTGTGTAATAAGACATTACATAGGAAGGTTACTTGGAAAGGGTCAAATTGGGAGTTATAAAGGTTCTTCCAAGATATGTGTTATGACATGGCATCAATTGTTCTCATGGAGCACCTAGGATTGAAAGATGGCCAAAATGACAATTATGATATAATCTATGATGCATAATTGGTGTAAGAAATGTAAGAGGAGTTATTTTATTCTGGGTTTCTTGACCATGACTACATGGGGCATTCTATTTTTGGATGAGGAATATGGCAACCTAGTTTTGGGCCCATGGTTTCAACTCTTGTTTTTGGAAACCATTCTTGGTTTCTAGTTTCTAATTTCCTATATATTGGAGGCATGGGATAGTGGATTCATATGTTTATTTCTAGGTATTATACTATTAGATTACTGTCAATCAAAGGGATAGGCAAACTATATCATTATACTCCATTGTTTGAGAATAATTCAAGCTTGGGTCTCTTTAGTAGTGTAATTTTCTCTTGCAAGGATTTCTCCATGTATATTTGGTGTTTATATGGTTTGCTAATTGGTACACTACTTATTCATGTTTTATTTTAGTTTAATAGTTTAAGCACACACTAAATTGGATAAAACACTATATTTGTTAATGTCTCTCTTGTACCGTCTCTCTTGTACCATATATGATGCAGGAGTATCAACCTAGTGCATTTCATGTCATTTTGGAAAAGTTGGAATTTTGATGTCAAGTGTTTTGTCTTGGTTTTTTGAGGTCAATAAGGTCATGTAAGACCATTTGGGGTCATTGAAAACCATAGTGTAGTGTTTTGATGTCATATGGCAAAAAGTTGTAAAATGTTGTCAAGCAACTTGCTTATGTTGTCATTAAGCCTAACAAAGTCTTAATGGGTAGTTTTTTGTAGTTTCCAAGGGTGTAATGGGATAAATAGAACATGTACCCTCATGTTCAAAGGTTGGAGAAGAAGAAAATGAAAGAAAATTAACTTTTTGCAGTCTTTCCATGTGTTTTTCTATGTGTTCAGACTAAAAACCCTAGGTGTACAGACCTGTACGGAATAGTACAGACCTACAACCAATTGGGGAAGATGGAAAATCTTTTACTCTTTCATTTTCATTTGTTTTCAGGAGATTTCATTACGTTTTGTGCATTTTAGAGCATTTTTTGTGAAAATAGGCAGAATTTAGCCTAGGATTTCCAGCCATAGAATAAAAAATTCATTTCTTGAGATTTAATAGATGCAAAATTCTGAAATCCTCATGAAAGTACTATTCTAATGTGTGTTAAAATATTATGAAGGTTTGGGATTGATACCTTTTGATCCTAGAAGGTTATGCAAGGTTATAGGTGTTGATCTATAGGGCACAGTTATGAAACCTAGGTCATTGAGTTGTCTTTGCATTTTTTATGCATAGTTGTTGATGCTTGATTTGGGAAACATGATTAGGGGTCTTTAGAGGTCTATAAAAATCATAATATAGTTGGGTGGTCTTATTTCATTCATTGTCACATGAATTGCTAAGTGGTATTGCTGGAAATAGGCCTCATTAGAAAGAGGATAGTCAAAATTTGCCCTAATCCATACAAAGAAACCACATCTCATTTTTTGATATGTGTTATTATGGCCAAAAGGGTATTCCAAACAGGTCTTGTAGTTTGAACAACAAGTCTACAATGAAAGTTATGGTAAAAATGTCATTTTGAAAGGCTACTAGGCTATTAGAGGACTGAACTCTAACAACAAGGTCTGCATCTTGAAAGATTGAAAGTCATCCATTCTAGAATGATAGGAGAGAATGAAAGAGTGTTGTCATACCCCATGTGTGTGTTTCCTCCATTGTATGTTATCAAGTTCAAGGATTAGTTAACTAGGATGAACAAGTTGTAAGATTGTCTCAAGTGCATGGTGTTTGAGTCAATGCTTGAATGTAGGTCAAGTTGAATAAAGAAGATTCTTTCCTATTCCTCTACATCATTTTTGGTATCAGAGCTAGAATCTCTCTGGGAAGTTATTTAATTATTTTGGATAACATGGTTCAATGAGATTTGATTTTTAAGGATGGCTCTCAATAAGAAGAAAGATGGGCAAAGGGCATCATCATTATTAAATACTTTGTTCAAAGTGGCAGAGAGGCTAGATGAGGAAGAAATGGAAGCCAAGAAAGAAAGCAAGTTGTAAAAGGAAAGATTATTTCGTACTACCTGCAAGTCCAAAGGTAAATGCTGTCAAGTTGTGATTTCTAATAACTGCATGGATAATATTATTTCTAAATATATGGTAGATAAGTTGGATTTGAAAAGAAGACAACACCTCGTGCCCGAGTTGACTTCAAACAGGTACCTAGGCAACCATAAGTGAGCAATGCAAAGTTGAGTTCCAAATTGGCAATTATAAGGATGAAATAGTTTCTGATATTATGCATTTGGATGTATGTCACATTGTGTTTGGAAGGTTGTGGCATTATAGCAGGGTAATGAAGTATAACAGGAAAAACAACACATATGAGTTGGACAAAGATGGGAAGAAATATGCATTAACAACCTTGAAGGGTGAGTGTACGGGAATTGAAAGCTTATTGCTAAGTGAGAAGATACAGTATGAAGCAAAGAAAAATGAGGTAATGGATGAGGTAACAAATTTTGAAACAACATGTTGTTTGAAAAACCAGTTGAACAAGAAATTGAAGAAATTTCTTTTGAATTTGCTCAAACTAATGAAAGTAATAGTGACGTTGTTGTTGAAGTGGGTGATGTTTAGGAAGAAGAAGAAGAGACAACAAAAGAAGCTGTAAAGGACTCACGAATAGTCCAAAGAGAGAAGATAGTTATGGAGGATAAGGAGATAGCATGGTTCTCAAGAGAAGAACTGAGAGTTGAGAATGTTGATGTCAAGGAGAACAAAAGAATGGATGAGCAATTCAAAAATAAAAATGAATGGTTGAGTAAGGTTGAGGTGAAGCCAAAGATTTTGGAGAATAATGAAGAGAAAAGAATGTATGACAAACAACATGAGGTGGATGAAGAAGTGAAGTATGAAGAAGAAGAATATGGTTTCTTTAATATGTTTGTTTCCTATGCAGGTGAAAAAGACAAAGTGAATGACAACGAAAGTAAATTTACAATTGTAGTCCAAGGTCAAGCTAGAACAAGAAAATAAACAAAAGCACATGGCTACATTGTACCAAGTTGGCCTTGGCTCAAGAAGCCTCTTGTTGGAATGCAAAGCACAAGTGAATTGGTTGAAACAAATGTAGTTGATATCCAACAAAAAGGAAACAATGCACACATGCAAAGGAACTAGAAGACTAGAAAGAAGATTCATATTTGAGGTGGAACTCAATTTTGTTTTTCCTCTTTGGGGAGTATGATGTAGGAGCATCAACTTGGTGCATTTCATGTCATTTTGGAAAAGTTTGAATTTTGATGTCAAGTGTTTTGTTTTGGTTGTTTGAGGTCAATAAGGTCATTTAAGACCATTTGGGGTCATTGGAAACCATAGTGTAGTGTTTTGATGTCATATGACAAAAAGTTGCAAAATGTTGTCAAGCAACTTGCTTATGTTGTCATTAAGCCTAACAAAGTCTTAATGGGTAGTTTTTTTTCAGTTTCCAAGGGTGTAATGAGATAAATAGAACATGTACACTCATACTCAGAGGTTGGAGAAGAAGAAGATGAAAGAAAATTAACTTTTTGCAGTCTTTCCATGTGTTTTTCTATGTGTTCAAACTGAAAACCCTAGGTGTATGGACTTGTACGAAATAGTATGGAACTAAAACCAATTGGGAAAGATGGAAAATCTTTTACTCTTTCATTTGCATTTGGTTTCAAGAGATTTCATTACGTTTTGTGCATTTGAGAGCATTTTTGTGAAAACAGGCAGAATTCAGCCTAGGGTTTCCAGCCATGAATAAAAAATTCATTTCTTGAGATTTAACCAATGGAAAATTCTGAAATCCTCATGAAAGTACTATTTTAATGTGTGTTACAAGATTATGAAGGTTTGGGATTGATACCTTTTAATCCTAGAAGGTTACATATGCAAGGTTATAGGTGACGATCTGCAAGGGACAATTATGAAACCTAGGGCATTGAGTTGTCTTTACATTTTTTATGCATAGTTGTTGATGCTTGATTTGGAAAACATGATTAGGGGTCCTTAGAGTTTTATACAAATTAGAATACAGTTGGGTGGTCTTATTTCATTCATTATTACTGTTGTCACATGAAATTGCACCCTGCTTGGATAGGACTCCAAGCATTCCAATGACACAATGGGATTGATCTCTAAGTGTGGGACTTTGCTAAGTGAGATCAAACCTCCGAAGAAGGATGGCTTCCTTGTCTAGTTATCACCTAAGCTACTAAATTTTGGGGTGAAAAGGGGGAAGAAATATGTTGAAATGAAAGTTAAAGCATCAATACTTAAAACATGAAAGGGTGATGCACCAGACAAATCTAAAGAACCCTTGCAAAACTGAAGCATGCACAACCAACCAGATACAGCAAGCAAATATGCATAGAATAGATAATCCTAACAGAGGTAAGAAGCAAGGTGATTGAGAGGGACAAGAGATATTCATAGACAATCACATGCAGATTCACACAAAGATAGAAAGATCAACCAAAAGGCATGATAGCTTGCATATATCTAATGAAAGGCAAGGTTACAGCATGAAAAATCCTATTTGAAACAGGGAGAATAGGATACTCCAAAAAGTTCCAACCCTTCTTACATCATAAGCCTCAGCTTATATAGCACCTCAAAAATTAACCTAGGTTGGTTCCCCAAAACCCCTTAGGGAGCTGCATCCAGACAACCCTCGAGAAGAACGTCCTAGCTAACAGGAGTAATGGTGTTGAAAATTGGAACAAGGTAGATGGAATGTAGCTTTGAGACATTAATGCAAGCAGTTGTGTCATTGATCTGATCCTCAGAAATGGTGGAGGATCACTTAGCATTGAATGCGAGCAGCTGCCTCTGACAGTTCTGACAATCAGGCGGTGGAGACAAGACTGGAGATGAAGCGGTGGCGGGATATTTTAGGCCATTAATGCAAAAAATATCTTCACCAACTCAAGAAAGTCATCACCGAAATAGTACACTAGACCGACATGACGATCCGGATCAAATATGGAAGTGGGAACCCTCCTGAAGAATTCCCGCCAAAAGGTCGTCATCTGGATATTTTTAAATTTCTGCAAGACATGAATAATCCCACATGCACCCCGTGGAGACGCCTCCATCACTTTATAAGCTAGGCTGTGAGCACATATAATGTCAGTGCTTTTGCTCCCGACGGCATCATCATAAGTCTTAACATCATCCTCCATCAGCAAGACTCCTCACATCGGTGACCCATCTACATGTTAGCCCGATATAGGATGTCACCCTGATGTTTGAAGTTAGCCCTGAGCCTCATCATCATCTTCAAGACCCGTGAAATATCCTCCTGACGAAATATCCTCCTGATAGAAGAAGCATGATATAAAAATATCACCCTAATGTTTGAAAATCAGGATGACGTCAGCAGGATGTCGGGGAGGAAAGATCCTCCTGATCATGTTCATACAATATACCTCCTCATATCTAGGTGACGTCATCAGCACATTAGGGTAGGGTGATATTTAGCAACAAGAGCAATATGTAAGGTACCTGATATTTAGAAATCAGCCTGATGTGAAATATCTACTGATATCCTGATGACGTCAGCAGCATGTTGGAAAATCAGGATGATCTTCGAATGCTAACTGATGTTAAGAAAATATAAGCTCCTTCAGACCTTGAAGGCATAATCATGATATTGGGGCAGGATGATATTCAGAAATATCATCCTCGCAAAAGAAGATCAGGTTGCACTATAGCTACATCATAAGATCGGGGTGATCTTGGAATATGACTGATATTTGGAAATATCACCCTGGTAGGAATATGCATGCAGCTGAAACAAGTGGATATCGCCCCCGGTAGGAATGACGTCTGCAGCATGTTGGGCGATCCAGCGAATATGAAGTG
This sequence comes from Cunninghamia lanceolata, assembly GCA_027924645.1. NCBI lineage: Eukaryota > Viridiplantae > Streptophyta > Pinopsida > Cupressales > Cupressaceae > Cunninghamia > Cunninghamia lanceolata. Next base: position 4,641,110 of record BSBN01000749.1, on the reverse strand, counting down.
AAACATAACATCAGGATGATCTTCAGCTAAGATGACCTGATATCAAATGTGATGACCCTCCATAACTTCTTCATCTTAGCGAATTTCAGGGTGATGTAAAAGACAAACCTGCCTATTTTTTCAAGCTCTTTAACATGGCAAACCTCTTCAGGCAAGCTTCAGATTTTGAAATTGGGCTAAGACCTCAGGATCACAAATATGGCTTTCATGGGGATATACATCTTGACTCATCCTGCTTGAACTATTTTGACTCTACCTAGAGGAAAAATAGGTCAACAATTACATGAATTGCTAAATGGTATTGCTGGAAATAGGCCTCATTAGAAAGAGGACAGTTAAAATTTGCCCTAATCCATACAAAGAAACCACATTCCATTTTTGGATGTGTTATTATGGCTAAAAGGGTATTCGAAACAGGTCTTGTAGTTTGAACAGCAAGTCTACAATGAAAGTTATGGTCAAAAATGTCATTTTGAAAGGCTACTAGGCTATTAGTGGACTAAACTGTAACAACAAGATCTGCATCTTGAAAGAATTAAAGTCACCCATTATAGCATGATAGGAGATCATGAAAAAGTTCTGTCATACCCCATGTGTGTGTTGCCTCCATTGTATGTCATCAAGTGCATGGCTTAGTTAACTAGGATGAACAAGTTGTAAGATTGTCTCAAGTGCATGGTGTTTGAGTCAATGTTTGAATGTAGGTCAAGTTGAATAAAGAAGATTCTTTCCTGTTCCTCTGCATCAATATACCCTATTATTCAACACTTTAAAACCTAGGCATGCACTCCTTTAAATAGTATAATTTGGAAAGCCTAAAAGACTTTGAATCAATAACTCAATTGGTATGATTAATCTCTTAGACATGCTCAGTTTCTTTACATCTTCTACAGGTGTGTGCAAGAAGTTGTGTCTGCTTATTGGCCAAAAAGTGGAAGTGTTTTCCCTTATTTTCAGAATTTGTCACATTTGACCTAAAAATTTGAAGCACTTAAAGGTGGAATCTTGAAAAATGTCACTAAATATGAAATGTAGTACTTGGAGTTTAGTTTCCAAATATGTAATTTTTTTCAATACCCAGATGATAGAAATTGATTTTGAATAGGCATTTCTAAAAACCACTGTTTAAAAGTCATTTGTTTTTTACTATACCATGTACGTGTACGTCATCCATATTTTGACCTAAATAATCATATTTTTGAAAATCCTTTTGGGAAAAGATTTATAACTCACTGAAGCACGTTTTCCATATTTTTTTGTAATTTTTTATTGAATTATTTTTTTAATTAATTTTTTATTGGCCATTTTTTGTCTTTTAAGAAATCATCGTGTACGTCACGCATAAGATGACCTAAACTTAATATTTTTTGAATTTTTTTTTAAATTGAAAAGAATTGTCTAAAGTACGTTTTCCTATAATTTTTTTTACAAAAAAATATTTTAATAAAAAGTGATTAAAATACTAAAAAACTCTGATAATTAATGTTTATGGACCTGTTTCATCAGAAATTGATTAAAAAATAGTAAAATTAATCCAATTGTAAAAAAAATTACATATTTAGAATCTACACTATCTGATCTATAATGGGTTTTAATTTCATGAAAATATTCTACAAAATAGACCTTCAGATATATGCCCAAAGTCAATATTTTGTTGTGACATTGAGAGGGCCTTCAAGAACCTTCAAGTTGTAGGTCAAACTAGGTTCAGAAGTCAGGTTCGGGTCCCCAAAGCATTTCCTGAACTAGGTTACAAAGAAAAACCTGAGCTTAAAATTCAAATTTTAAATAACGGGATCCCGTTTCTTACTCCACCAGTGCAAAATAAAATGGGATCCTGTTTAGTAAATGAGATCTGTATTAAACGGGATCCTATTTAATAAACGGGATCCTGTTTATTATTTGTCCACTTTTTTAAATAAGATTGTACTATGACTGTCAGCCCTGCAACTTGCTCTACAATACGACCAACAACAACATTTGCAGCAATCTCTACCATCTTTTTTTCTTTTGCAGGTCCATCAACTTGGAATATTGTTTGAATTTTGATAGAAGCCATCATTGAGACACTATTTGAGTGAAATTTTGTTGAATTGGTACTTGTTTGAAGGACTTGAACAAAGAAGAAAGGCTTTCAAGTTTTTTACATTCATTTGTACATGTTTCATAAATTTTTTAATCATGGGATCACAAAGTCGTAATAAGAGGAAAGATAGGAAGGTATTAACCCCTAAAGAAATTGAAGCAAAGAGAGAGGAGGCAAAAAGACAAAGAGATAGAAGAATAAAGATTCAATCAATGAATAATGCTGGAGCATCCAATTCTACAACTATTGAAGATAAAAACATTGAGGAGACCATGGATGTAGACAATGCAAATTTGCAAGAGGTGAATGTGAAAACTAATACGATTATACAAACTACTCCTGGTATGTCTTCAAATCCCTCTATCAATGCTATGGAGAATGTTTCAATAGGCACAAATCCAGGTACTTCTTCAAATCCACCTTTGAATGAAATGGAAATAGTGTTGATAGGAGATTTAAAACAAGCTGGATATAACAATATTGAGATTGATAATATTCGTAGAGATCAAAATTTGAAACAAATTGTTGTTGAAAATGAAAATGAAAATCCTTTTATTGAAAATGAAAATGAAAACCAAAACCGTTTTGTTGTTGAAAATGAAAATGAAAACTGTTTTGTTGTTGAAAATGAAAACGAAAAGCCTTTTGTTGAAAATGAAAATGAAAACCGTTTTGTTGTTGAAAATGAAAACGAAAATCCTTTTGTTGAAAATGAAAATGAAAATCATTTTGAAGTTGAAAATGAAAATAAAAATCCAGGATGTGATGTTGAAAATGACATTTTTTTAAAAAAATTGAAAGAGATGTTTTGGATAATCTTCCTGGTAAAATTTCTTGGAGACAAATAAGAACACATGCCAATAGATTATACAAGGAATTTTTTTATCGTAAAAAACTATCGTTTCAATGTCAACTAATGATGCAATTAATGAGAATGTGGAAAATGAGAAAAGTAATGAAAATGTTAGGCATTTTTATTAAACCAAGAAGAAAAGATCAATCACTAAAACATGCTATGTCTACTGTTGCTAGTGCCATTGAGTCTATTGGAAGTAATAGTCGATCCAAAGATAAGAATACAGCAAGACAAGCTATAACAACTGCTATAGTGAATAAAACAACTTTGAATAGAAGAATGGTAAGCAATATTAGTGGAATTCTAAAAATACATCCTAAAACATTGGTAAGAGCAGCAAAAAGAAGAGAAAGTATAGAAAATGATCCAATTAACCAATGTTGGAGTTTTAGTGGTTGACTCACGAGATCTGACATGGAAATAAATGTTGAAATCAGATCTTTGATCAAAAAATATTGGCATGATAATACTAGGGTATCATTTAATGCTAGAGATGTTTTAAAATTAAGAGTGGGGTCCAAAGTTCGCGATCCTCATCCAAAACACCTATTAGATACAACGCAAACTAAATTTTATAGAAAATTTTGTGATGAATTAGTGTTACCTGGTAATATTAAAATAAATCAAAGATCTTTTGAAAAATGCAAACCATGGTATGTAAAGATTAATAAGCAACGAATATCTTATTGTTGTAAAACGCATGTTCAATTTCATTATTATTATGATGTGTTTCAATATATACGTTGTACTTTACATAGTAACATGATTATACAGGAATGTGATATTAATATGCCAACTGAAGTAATAAAAGAGTTTATATCAAGTTTGTTCTGTGAAAGATCTAATGAAAAATTATTTTATTTAAGTTCATGTATTTTTGGACAATGCACTAGTTGGGGCAATCTTTCTTTGTTAAGAGTTTGTATGCATGAAAGTGTTGAAAATTATTTTGGACAACAATTAGTAGATGTTAAAAGATTTAAGAATGTTGAATATTCTTTAAAAGATGGAAAATTTGGAAAGCGTTGTGATTTAATTACAGAAAAGGTTAGAGTGCATGCATTCATATCAGAATTTAAGAGTAAAATTGTACCAAAATATGTCAAGCACTCTCAACAAGCTCGATGGCTTGATGGACAATTTCGTGAATGTAGAAACATATTTCTAGTTGGTACTATATTATCAGTGGTTGATTTTGTGGAAAACTATACTTTAGCTCTGCAAGAGGAAATTCAATCACAATATTACAATTCAGTGCAAGTTGCTATGTTTGTTCATATTGTTTATAGACATGCAGATGATAGTATAGAGAATGATAGAAAAATTTTAAGGGAGTATCATTCTATTTGAGTGACAACCGGTTACACTCATCGGAGTTTGTCCAATTTTGTTTCAATATATATTATACAAATTTAAGAGAAAGAGGAATCTAGATGACTGAACATCTTATATGGTCAGATAATTATACGGGGTAGTTCAAGAATGCTCGAATGTTCTGTTGGTTAAGTAGGGTTCACAAGGAGAATAATGTCCAACATATGTGGAATTTTTTTGAAGCTGGACATGGTAAAGGAGAACATGATGGAGCTGGTGCGTGTGTTAAAAGAATTCTTGCTAGACAACAATTGAAATTTGAGGATGCAGTAAAATTTAAAGATGCACGTGGGATTGTAGATTGGTACAATACAAGATTATGTACACCTGGATCAAGCAAGTACTCTACAGTTCATCGATTCTTTTGGTTGGTTGAAGAAGAAAACATTCTACCTAGACTTGATTGTCAGACAATCAGTGGATCTACTAAATGGCATTCATTTAGGAGTTCGAATGCAAGTACATGGACTATCTGGACAAGGGAGCTTGCTTTTTTTTGTCAGTTTTGTATTTCAGGAGATTGGGAAGCATGTGAGAATACAGAATGGGTTGAAGAGTGGAAGCAAAGACCATTGACACTTGCACAAGCACACGATCAAAATGAAACAACAATTGAAGACAATGATCAACTGTTTGCATTAGACGATTATGACCGTGTTTCAGACCTTGTACAAGAAGGTAATTTAATTCAAATTATATTTTATTTTATTTCACTTCATTACTAATTTGTTGTGCTTTTATTTATATTTATATGTGTACATATGAATGCATGTATGTTGATTGGTCAAATTTTATGGACATGTGCAAGTTATTGAATCAAAATTTGTTTGTAGGACATGTGTATGTTGTTGTTGCACCAAAGAAGAATGAAGAAGAAACAAAATATTGGTTGGCTCGTTGTGTGGAGACTAAACATAAGTTAACAACACCTCGAGAAGATGACGATGGCTTTTCTTATCCAACAGGTTTAGTGATCCCCTTAAGACATCCCCTTAAGCAAATTTTGATAACAAGTCTTTGATCCCCTTAAGCAAATTTTAAGAACTTCTTTGATCCCCTTAAGAAAATTTTAAGAATTTCTTTGATGGTGGCTATCATTATCCAATAGGTTCGGTGGTGGTTGTTGGCACTTGGCTACGGAAATACCTAATAAGGAAGAATGGTTTGCCTGCATTCAAAGATTATGAAACACATAAGAAGATTATACACTACTCACATTTGGTGTTGGAAACAAATATAAAACTGGAGAGGTATCGTGGAAAACCTACAAATAAAGAGTTATGGAACATTTCTATGGAAGACCATGAGACAATCATCGATGCATTAGAAAAAAGAGAGGGTGAAGAGGGTACACTGGAATAAGTAAATACATGTAAATATAGTTAAATAGATTTATATTGTTCTTTTAAATACATTAAATACATCTTTTGATATTTCTTGTGCATTATTAGTTGAAATTAATTTAAATTATCCTTTTATATCCTTAGGTCATCATCACAAATTCATCACATACTTTGAAACAAAAACTTGAGAGGCACTTGTAAATACAGGTACAAATTGTGTATATCTAGATAGTTTTATATAAATTATTAAAACACATGTTTTGATGATATATTGATAAATTGCTTGTATTATTTTTATATCAGGTGGCATGAAGACCTGCTACATTCCCCACAAGTTTTGTAAACATTATTTTGAGTTGGCGTGAAGACCTGCTACATTCCCCTACAAGTTTTGTAAAAAATTTTATTCTATATATTTTATTTGTTAAATTATGCGCATGTTTTTCTACTTTGAATTTACTTTAAATTTGATTTTATTATATTGTTAAATTGGGTTGCTTTGGGCAACTTCACCAAATTTTGAGAACTTAAGACGTCCCCTTAAGACATCCAAAAAGTTAGCATCTTTGTAGGTTAATTAACATGGCCAATTTGAAGTTGTTAATGGACCACAGTACATCCTACGTGCAGTTATGTTACTTCTATGTTTCAATAACCATATATCTCTCAATCCAACTGGATTACACTATCATCTTTATTCTATCCTTAAAATTTCTTCTTTATATTTGACATGCTCAATAATGAAGATGAACTATTATATGTCCATGATGTGAATCATGCATGTATATGTCCTCTCTATGTTAGCAATGATATGAAATTAACATATGTCACTAAATGTATATGTCCTCTTCCCAATGTAAACAAAAAGTAATGAGAAAATCCATGATTGTCAAATAAATTCTAATCCAATGGCATAATCTAGATCTTGATTATCAAGCAAATTTTAGAAGAAATAATCTCTAGCATCAACCATATAAAATCTACAAAGAGAGATAAGCTATTCTAAGCCTCTTGTTGATATTTGCATTTATGAGTCTCAACTCATTTATTTTATTTTAACTAATTAATAAAATTTAAAAAGCATGCTATTAGACCTAAATAACTATAGCCTATGTTTATTTTCCTACACAATCCTAGACTAGAAAAAAATAGATTTTTTTTTAAATTAAACAAATATAACTTATAGATCACTATGACTAAAGTTATGAGCAAGTTCTATTTTGTGTATCAAATTCTTAAATGAGCCATGACCTTTTACGTAGATATATTAGTGTGGGCTTAGGTCAATACTATTTAGTTAGTTCCATAAAATAGTAAGATATTGTTAGGTCGATACTATTTATTTTTTGTATTGGAAAATTTTGAAATATTGATGTGTTAATTTGTTGATATTTTCTAGAGTGAAGAAAAGACCTGACAAATCTTAGAAGCCTTAGTGAAGGATATCAAGAAATGGGGCACAAGGGTAGCCAAAGCTCCACTAATAAATCTTACCAAGACATTTAAGCAATTGAAGAGTGTAGCTTCTCCTTCTCACCTTTATTTTGCAATTTTCTTATAAAATCTATTAGATTGGGATTAAAAACTTAAAGTATTGTAGATTAGTATCTAGTCTAAGATGTTAAATTTTTACCATGTTTGAAATTGTTAAAATTCCTTGGGGGAAGAAGTTCCCTTTCAAAATATGCATCAACAAGTGTTGAATCAATTTTGCACATCATCAACATTATTCTTCTAATTAGTTTATCATGTTTGGATATCTTGTTAGGGTTTATATGTTTGGATAATTTGTATAGATAGAGAAGTTCATACCATTAAATTGTGGCATGTATAACACTATACAATTCTTCTTTCATCCAATACAATTATATTACAAAAGTCTTATGCTCATCTTGAATGTGTATTTGCATACTAATCTAGAGTTTTTTATGGATATGAACTACAAATTCTATAACATAACACACTAAATTACAAGTTTGGACATCCTTTAATCCTCCTAGGATTCAAATCAAATAAGATAGGTTCAAAACATGTTTTTTCAAGTGGTTTTTTTTGCATATACAAGTTTTGGAAAGAACTAATAAATTTGTTAAAATGAAATACTTTTCAACCAAACAAAAGAGTACAAATATATAAAGTCATTTACAACATCCTTTATATAAAGTCATAAGGGGAAGATTAAACAAATATATAACCTTAAAAAATATTTCCATAATTATAAACTATTTAAATAAAACAACAATATCCACAAGAAGAAAACAATGCCTACTTATTGTCTATCCAAATAACCCACACAAGAACAAATAGAGGAAGGTCAGGTTGTATAAACTCCAGGTCCATGAACTCAAAAAATATACAAAGTCCCATACATTCAAAATATAAAGTCCATGTTCAACAATATATATATAAAGTTTGGATGAAAAACAGTATATAACATAGTCCATGAAATAGTCAAATTATGTAGCCCATGTTCAATAACCTATCACATACTATCTCTATAATCAAGAGTCCTCTTCACACCATGATGCGAACTACTCAAATGACCTGAATCACTCTATAGAAGAGAAAGATTTAGATGAAATCAGATGTAAGATGATTAAAAATGATTTAATGACAATTTTTAAATTTATAATTTTTATCATATTATAATTAAATTACTGTGTGAGGCTGAGAGGCATGCTCTGGTGCACTTGGACATGTCTCTACATGCTCTGAATCAATCTATTTAATACAAGAGAAACTTCAAGTTGAAATTAGATGTACAAGATGATTTTAAAAATGATTTAATTCAATTTAATTTATAATTTATATATCATATTTAAATTATTATACCGTAGGAGGGACTTGTTGTGCATCCTCTATTCCAGGACCTGTCTCTATAGGCGTAGCTACATGACATGTCTCAAGCTATAAAAGAAAAAGAATTTTGAACACATGTTAACATATATATCTATCAAGAAATTTAATTTAATTTAATTTAAATATAATCTAAATTTTAAATTATACCGTATCAGGCTGCCCATCTCCTCTGTCCTCCTGCTCTACATGTGTTGTGTGTTGATGAAACGTGTCACTAACAAGCTCCTGTACAAGGTCATTTCTAAGTTAGCACATGTGTGTACAAATTAGGTTTTAAAACATATATATAATTGACTTGTGTACATGTTATACATTTTTGAACAACCTGAAATGCAGTCAACTCCTGATATAAACTTGGATTATCCAAGTGTGTTGCAATGCCCATCCTCATTGTTGTGTCAACCTGCATAGACATATTTTTAATATATATTAAATAGTACATGCACGTTTTTAGATACAGTGATATATCAAAATAGAAAAATCTAAGTATATATAGTTTTTTAAAACAATATACATACTATAAAAGTGTGAGATGCCCAATGATGGAGGAGCACTCGAGACACCCTGAGATGGAGGATTCAATGTGGAAGAAGCCTGAACCAGTTCATAAATATTTAATGTACACACATTCAAGACTGAATTACAAATTAATATCAAGACAAATAAAATTAATATTTAAAATATAAATCATTCAAAATGTACCCCAAATGGGTGCTCGAGATGAACAGGTGTCGATGAAAAATTAATTCGATCAATGGTCCTTGTTGCCATCATCTACACCAAATAATTCGATTGTTAAAATATTACAATTTAATTGATCTATATGTTGATTAAAAACACATGCTTAAAAAATTGTTATAAATTCAACATGTGTACATAACCTATATATACCTGTGTCGAATGATTAGTGGGATGATCCTCAGCAAATAGATAATCAACAAATGATTCACCCACATTATCAGATGATGCATGTGTAGCTGAAGTGGGTGCAGTTGGTTGATAAGGTCCATAACACAAATGATTGCAACTCATGCATGTATGAGGCATCGACACATGTGGAGTGGTACTAGGACCACTTCCATCATCAACTCCTCCATGTTCTCTAACCTGAGCTACCATCATAGAAGTTTGCTCATGTAGGCTACCTGAGAGTGCACTCAATGTGCCTAGTGTGGATACCACTGCACGATGCTAGAAGGGTGAAGGAATGGTAGCAACAGGAGGGTTAATAAGAGGTTGAATAGGCACGGGTTGTTGGGGATCAACCCGTGCCCCTAACCTCTGTTGTGGCATGCCACCACCACTACCCTGGAATGATCTAAAATCAAAGTAGTTGGGTTTTTTATTCAGAACAAACTCTGCATATAATTTTCTCAAAAAATATAAAGGAACCTCACAATTAGCATGAGGTGGATAATCAAACACCATCCACCATCTGTCCCAAAAATTGGTAGACATTCCTTCATGCCTACACCACCTGATTGATATTCTTTTCTTATTTGCAGGAATAGGTTCATTTGTAATGGGATGTCTAAAATATTGTGCTAATTGAGCTTTTGTGATTTTAAGATCCAAAATAGTCTTATAGGAGAGGCCATCAGCATAAAATTGGCGCCTCTCCTCTCTCCATTTCTGGAATCCATCAAAGTCTGAGTCAATAGACCTCACAAAATCTATAATGTTTTGCATCAAAGATGCAAAACGTACCACGTGAGGAGGCATGAATTGTTCATTGCGAATGGAATTCAATTTTTCTTGTATGGAATCCACATTTTCATTAATTATGGCTCGCAAGCGAGCCTGGTCAGTTCCAGGTGGGGGTGGAGGTGGGGCATCTGGCACTGGGGGTGGGGGTGGGGCCAGATCATTTTGTGCATTGAGGAAGTCATCAACATCAAAGTGAATATCATCCAGATTCATGATATATATAAAAATAGATATGAACCTACATATATACATATAAACATACAAATTTAAAATTAAATCAAGAATATATATATATATTATAAATAAACATATAATGTACATGTTCAAAAATTATAAATTATATACATATGTTTCAAGAAATTACACTTTCAGAAATAAATTTAAATTAAACATATAGATACATGCAATTTTCAAATTGAAATCAAGGAATTTTCATTTGAGAGCTAAATTTTGATTCTTATAGTGAGGGAGACAAGAAATATCAATTTAATAGTATATACAAATCAATTTAATAGTCTAGGGCTATTAGGACTACCATAATTCAAATTTGTTCTCAAGGTTTGTTATCATATGTTAGGTCCAAGGTTTCAATTTTGTTAATTTTTCTATGGAGTTAGGTCCAATTTTCTAATTTTGTTAATTTTTCTATAGGAAAGAGGAAATCATTGAATGTGAACTTTAGTATCTTGTATAATGTTGTCATGACCATTAAGGACTGAACATTAATTGTTATTAAATTCCTCTAGATTGTTATATGGACCTTTAAGATAGCCTTAAACCAATAACAAACTTGTCATGAGGGACAATGAACTATAAAGGGACAATGAAATTGTTGTTAAGATGTAAGACTCCTCTAGAGATTCAATTGCATTATCTAGATAATCAAAGAGACATATATATCAATGAAAGGTGAATGTCTAGGATTAGGTGGTGGTGAGGGTAATGAAGTGATTGATGGATTAGAAGGTGGATAGACCAATGAATTAGGATTGGGATTACATGGTGGTGTTGGGATAGGACTAGTAGGCTCTTGGATAGGCATTCGATTGGATGATGATGAAGGATACCCATATAAGATGCATAATCTAGAGTGGTGTTCCCCTTGTCAAAGGTAACATAAGGATTTAAGGACACTTTCAATCTTGGTGAAAAGGGTAACTTGGACTTGCACGTTCTTGTTGCGAAGGAACTTGATAGTCTTGTTCAAAATATATGCATCATGATCTACAAGGTTCTCATGATCATTGGGAGGAAATTAGGAACCTCTTAGGATTGTGACTTTGGGTTTGGCATGGTCAACTTCGAGAGGTTGTGTGGCCCATATCCCTATAAGAGTATGAAGGGTGATAGGAGGTTGTAGGATGGCTAAAAGCATTCACATGATGATAATGTTCAAGTTTAAATCAAGATATGCATCATGGTCTACAAGGTTCTCTTGTTCAAAAGGTTCATCATATTCTACAAGGAACTCACAATCATTGGTACCAAATTCAAGACCTCCTATTATGACCGGGGGTTTCCTATTGATTGTGAGTTCAATACTTGCTTCTTTTTTATTGTCACAACCATTTTGGACAAAAGAAATGAATTAGAACAGATGCATCTATGCTATTGAATGATGTCATAGAAAACAATGGACTATCATACCACCTAGGTAGAATCATAATGAACATCTGCAAGACTATAACTAGACTTAGAGAACTACCTTGAGGTGGATATCTTGTGCATGCCACACGATCTAAAAACCTAAATTTGATGAAGTTGCCTATGGTAACCAAATTTGATAATGGAGATAGGATTGAAGTTACAAGTTGCCTACTTGACTAATCTGAGTATGAAGATGAATATATTCTGATGATTTGTGATTTAAATTTAATGAAGAATTTGATGCTTTTTATTTAACTTGTGATTGTAGGGATTCAATCTAGCTAGAAAAAGATAAATTAGTCAAGATGGTTCTAGCTCGATTTTGTTTCCTATTTCCTATTTGCAAAATTATTATTTTCTATTTAGTTGTTAGTCCCAACTCTTTCCTTTTAAGAAGTATATCAAATCTAATGTAGTAGTAGATACTTCTACATATACAAGTTTCTGTTAGGAGAAAATATCTTTTGCCAAATTTGTATAGAGTTGTCTATAGTGTGTTCCAGGGTAATCAAATGATGTTTAAGTCACAATTTAGAGGGTTGAGGGATAAGTTTGTGTTGAGTTTATAGGAGGTGTTTTCTTACATAGACCTCTCCATAATCTAGGTGTCTCCATGTCTAACTCAAATGTTTCAAGGGATATTATATCCAGATTAATGATAACATTTTATATATATGGCTATGAGATCCACGATCATATCAATGTTTGGTAGAGAAAAGTTATCTTTAGGGTATCCTTTTTTGATGTCTCAAAATTTAGTGCAAACATGAATTTCCTTAGTTTTCTTGCTAACTAAGACCACATTAGAGACCCATTTAGGATAAGTAATAGTCTGAATGAACCCCACATCCAAGAGTTTATACAATTCTTCTTTGACCAAGAGGGCTACTTGGGGGTACATTTTGCGTAGCTTTTATTGAATAGGTTTGGCATTGAGGTGAACCACAAGATGATGCATGACTTTAAAGATGGAGTCTCAAGGCATATCACCATAAGACCACATGAAGAAATCACCATAATCTTTAAGGGTGATGGTTATGCCTTCTTTGATGTCAAGGTCCAGTGGAGCTACTATCTTAGAGAGTTTAGGGTCCTCTTCTATTCACAGGTTGATGTCTATAGCATCCTCAACAAGGAGAGGGGAGTCATGTCTTGTATATGAATGGTATCTAATGGAAGGTGAAGTTTGTCATTGGGGAGCTCTTGGGAAGTGTCCATTTTTATTGTATCATTTTAATCAATCACAAGTTTCCTGTTATATCTTGTTTCTATTCTGCCTACTAGGGTGCCTTAGGACTAAAGGGTTCTTCTTTCTCTCCAAAATAAGCATAGGTGTTAAGTATGGTGGAAAAGTCTTTCTTATGATTACAATGGGGATGTGGTCTTGACACTTCATAAGTTTCATGATGGCTTCATCATTTTGGAAAACATCAAATCATAAAGGGTCGTGTTGGTCCCAATCGATAAGCTCAAGGTATTATAGGTCTAAGGAGATGGTGAGGATAGTGACCTATCATGAAATAGGTTAGTGGTGGCAAGATCTTCGTAAGGATCATGAGTGGGGCCTACATCAATCTCATTAAGATTAGGGGAAGCATTACCAATGAGGTTAGGCTCGTATCACAATTAACATCACGATGTTCATCCCAGGGGCATAACCTAGCTAGTGAGGACAGCTACAAGTGTCTCTAAAGTTACATTTGTTGGCTTGATTTCATTCTTGATTAGTTGGCTATCACAAAAATTGTAAAATCTTCTCAATTCTTGATTAGTTGGTTGTCTCTAAAGGTTTGATTATGAAGGACGTGATAAAGGTTTTATTATGGTTTGTTGTAATTGTTTTACATGAGAGTTACCTATTCAATAATGCCTTTAAAATACAATGATGTATACATTGATATAAGTAAATTTTATAAAAACCAAATATATATATCATCCCAATGCTATATAATTTTTGACAGTTTGTTCAAAATCTCTCCTTTCATATGATACATTCGTTTCAAAATTTCAATTGTATTTTACAGCTAAAATGTCTAAATATAGCTATTCAACACTCAAATTAAAATCAAATTTTGATAGTTTGTTCAAAATCTTTCCTTTCATATGATACAAAATTTTCAAAATTTCAATTGTATTTTACAGCTAAAATGTCTAAATATAGCTATTCAATTCTTAAATTTAAACAAAATTTTGACAGTTTGTTCAAATTCTATCCTTTTATATGATATAGTCTTTCAAAATTTCAATTGTATTTTACAACTAAAATGTCAAAAAACATCTATTCATTTCATAAATAGAAACCCTAAATAATAATTTACAATTTAAATTTTGATTGTATTTTACACCCAAAAAAACAAGGGAAACTTCAAAAGATTGATTGCTAAATTGTAGAAGTGGAAAAATCCACTTACCTACTGTTTTGATGGTGACTCAACTTGGGATCCCATTCTCAGCTGTCGCTGGGAAAAATGTGGTCTCTGCCCTTTTTAAAAAAAAAAAAAAAATTTCAAAATGGGATCCCGTTTCATAAAATGGGATCCCGTTTTGTGGTTCTAAGTTCGGGATCCTACTAAGGAACAGGATCCCATTTTGGTTTTTAGGCTCAGGATCGCGACCCAAAACGGGATCCCATTTTTAGCTACTTAATTTCATATTTTTTTCTAACTCTGAAACTTCCACCTTAAGTGGACACAACTTCTTGCATTTACCCCTATCTAGTGTAATTGACTTATTCAACTTGATGAGTTACATCTATATTTAACCAAATGAAAAAAAGGGAAATATTTCTTTAGAAGGTCACCAAGAATTCAAACCTATAGAGACATGTAGTACCTCCCTTGCTTACATTAGAAACCTTGGAGTCAAATCAAGGATGAATTTCACCTTCAATCCTTTGACAAACATATTATTCAAGAGATTCAAAACTTGGTTCCCCCTCCTTAACTCTTAAGTTATCTACCTTTTTCTAGGTTACAACTTCCTCAAGGATTGGAAGTGGCCAAGTGGGAATCAATTCATTATCTTCCCTCTCAAAGATATCTAATTCCTTCCTTCTATACCTCTTTCCCATTATCTTAATGCTAAGTGGAATTTTTGTTTATCCTACACTAAGTGTCTAATCATCAATCATTGGATAGATGGAAGTCCAAGGCTAACTCCTAGGCCCAAGTAAATCCCAGCAAGCTTCTTCACTTTAAACTAGCAATCGGTAAGTTTTTTCACCTCCACACTCCCCTCAATCATGTCCCTTCTATAAAATAATGTGAACTCTCCAAACATGTCTTCTAGTTGGTTCCCATGCCAATTAGATCTAGTCCACTCTCTTTACCTCCCTCTCCTCTATCCTCTTCTATAAATGGTCTTAGAAAGATGCTTGAGAAAGAGAAACAATATGCAAGCATAGTAAGCTATAGGATATTTGTTTCTTTTTGTATTTGTAAATAATAGACAAAAGAAAACAACAATTAGCATTTCAAATATACCTAAATGAATCATAATAGGCTTTAAACATCTGGCTTGCGTGAAATAATAGATTCTTCACATTATACATAAGAAAATTTAAAACATTGCTTGAACACACACACTATAGATAGCAATGAACACTTTCTTGTCTTTAGTCCAAAAAGGCTTTAGACCTCTCATTTGATCTAAAATTCAATAAACTCTAATTGTTGATCGAGTTTCCAAATTGTACTTAGATAGTGAGAAAATCTACCTTTGAAGATCAAACATGGAATTCAAGATAATTTTCTTGTATTAGAGCAACTTAAAGTAGCTCTTGATGAATGAGAATATATTCTACCCTCTCTATATTCACATCCATTAAATACCTACAACCCAGGCAAATAAAAGTAGAAGAAAATTGTATACATGAACATTTACTAATATAACAATAACTACCCTTAAAATGGTACATCCATAAAGAACATAAGACATGCATAAATATACCATAAGAATAAGGTAGTTGTGAAAGGACAAAATGTCCAATTCCATGTCGTCATCTAACATTAGAGATCATAGTTTCTTTTTTCCATAACATATAATGGGAAATCACAATTGGAAAGGTCAACCTTTTACAATTTGCCAATCACTTGAATTAGCACACATAATGGCCTTCAACATTTCAAATTCTAGATGACAGTCAAGGTTACAACATGCTATTAATCTATTGGGAGATCCATATATTTGTTCCCGCATAACATTAAAGAAATATTTTCTAATAGATTGACATATAATTAGAGCATAATCTTCTACTATAAACTACATACTTAATCTTAGATTAAAATTTTCATGGTATGGAATTTTGTATAGGTCCCAAAATTGATAATCTATAACCAAATCTATCTAGAAATATCACTATAGGAGTATTTGTTGATAACTGAGAGGGGGGGGGTGAATCAGTTATCCTAATTATTTCCCTTATTGAACTTTCCTTTTAATTAAAGCAGCATAAAATCAAACACAAAACATTAACCATGAAGTAAGAAACACATGACACAGTATTTTTGACGTGGAAACCCTGTTAAGGGAGAAAACCACGGGGTGATTAACCCAAGAATTATTCTCTGTTAGAAGAATAGGAAATTACAAAAATGGCACTTGCCAATTAGGGCTCACTGCCCGAGCACACTGCTCACAAGAGGCCCACTGCCTACAAGAAGACACACTGTCTACAAAGTGATGATAATCACAGTCTTGAACTGATTGGAAGCATCTGCATATGCTGGAGTTCAGTTCCGGTTAGGCTCAGTACACTGATCTGCTGCACTTCATCTTTCCTCTGTTCTTTGTTCTGCTATCTTTCACATACCGGATCCTTTTTGCTACCTCTGCTCTTTCTCTGGACTTATTCGCATATCTCTCCACACCCACACTCACTTCACAACTAAATCCATCCTCTATATATATCCGCACAAGTAGTTTCATCACCTTTCTAGTCGGCATCCGGAACAGTCTTAGTTTCTTACAAACTCTCATTCTGTCGGCTGAATCCTTCCTCACCAAGCAATGCGGATCAAGCATATACTTGTAGATATCATTAATCATGTCGGCCAAACATGATTCATGCCTTCACAACCTCTGTCATCAGCAGTAACCCATCCGGAAAGCAGTCTGATACTCTGTCAGTCAGTTCTTCCTCTGTTTTCACTGTCTCTCAGGAATCCGGTACTTAACCATTCATATCTTTTTCCTTGTCCATCACCGGAGGCTAAATACTTGGAATATACTACTAAAGGTAGTCCTCTTGACTTCCCCAAATCCGCACTGCACCAAGACACTTCCTCTGAGAGGTCCGGACCAATCTGTCGGACCTTGCCACATGCTCTGTTCTTCTTTACTGGACCACAACTTTCTTTATTCTGACTTCCGGTAGAGACACATCATGACTTGCGGATATGTGGGATGACCTTTGTTGCCATCAATGACAACAACCATGAATCCATATAGTGTCTCTTGCCAACAATCTCCCCCTTTGGCATTGATGGCAACACTTAGTGAAAAATGACTAAGTGTTTTCACTATGCTCCCCCTTTGCTGATGCTCTGTCTTTATATACAATTTCCGGAACTCCCCCTTAGTTGGATTCCTCATTTTTCACTGCTCCTCACTCCCCCTTTGACATCAATGGCAAAGGGTAGGGTCCGCATATCAAAATTTTCAAAAATTTCTTATACTTAGCCGCATATTTACATACTCACATATATTGAAGAATGTCTGCAAAGGATGTCTGTAATTGAATCATTTCGGTAGCCCAACTTTGCTTCATTCTGTCCAAAATTGATATGTGACCACTTAACAAAAATGCAAATGCTTCTGCCCGCTTGAGATCTGTCGGATCTTTTGTTTGGGCGGTGGTCCTAGCATCACTGATGGCCTCATGCATGGTTTCCAACTTAGGGATTATAATCCTTCTAAGTTCTCCCATCCGGTTGGTGATGTTCTTCCTTTCCTTCTCAAGATTCTTTATTTCGTTCAAGACTGCAATAGTTTGACATTCTTGATTTATTATAGAGGAAGAGAGAGGATCAAAACTTTGAGATAAGCTTTGTAGCTTATCCTGTTCCTCTTTTATTTTCTTGTCAAATGCTGCTGTTGCCTTTGACCAGGATATACAAAATTTGTAGATATCACCGCCATCCTTAAGAGCATTCTCTAAGCTCTTTATTCCAATGCTTACAATCTTTTTGTCTTTAGAGATTAATTCTAATATCTCTGAAAATCTCTTATCCAAAAATTCCTTCCGGACCTTTTCTTCAGCTGATTTTTCTAAAGAATCAAAATGTGTATCAACACTGCTGACTAAGGTTTTTAGATTACCGGAAGTGGAGGCTGTCGGATCTATCTGGATTGATGGCATGATCTTCACAAGTACTCCGGAAGCAGCCTCTATCAACTCACAGTCTTCCATATGAGACTTCAGGAGCTTTTCATTTGCCTTGGCATTTGCAAATGAAGCTATCTTCATTGTTTGTACCGGAGAGAGAGAGTCAAAATCAAATGGGCCTTTTAGAAGCTCCGGTTCATCAATCTCTAGAGTTTCTTTGCTCAAAAATTGTTGAACAGTTTGTGCAGTGTCTCTTGCCGGAGACAGATGTTTCTTCTCTTTTGCAGTCTTAGAACTGTCAACCTCTTTGTCCTTCACCACTGCTTCCTTCTCCTGTAATTGCTCTTCTTCTTTGGATCCGGAGACTGTAGGGGAAACCGGAGGAGAGATGCTAACTTGTTCATGGGTCACTTCTTCTGGAGCAGAGGGTCCCAAGTCCTCACTTGTCTGTTCAGGGCTCACTTCTTCCGGAACAGAAGATTCCAGATCAACAGCTGTTTCTGCACCTAAGTCCTCTACAACAGGAAGATTGAACCTTTTGAAAGCCTTCCGGAGGATCTCTTCTGTTTCTTGAGCCACTTTGTCAGTCTCACCAAGCATGAGTTGATTCATCCTGGCTTTGCTTCTGAACTCATCTTTGCAGTCCTTGAAGATAATGTTCATTGTCTTGGGATCAATTTGAGGATATAGCTGAATAGCTATCTGCTCCCGGATCTCAAGATCTTTGGCATGAGCATTATTCTTTCTTACTTCCATTTCCTTCTCTAGGCTCTTAGGAATGAGAGATATGATCTCAATGAAAGCCTTATTGTATATGTTCAGATATTTAACTGTGGCTTCCTGCAGAGTCTTTTGGTCTGCCTCACTGAAGTCATCATAGGATTCAGTCATTGGTTGAAGGTTTCCATCCACCGTGACCGACTTGATTATGCTCTCTAGTGACAGAGTGGGCTTTTCAACAGTTACCTCTGCCATTTCCTCCTTGTCTTGGCCTGTGGAGGGCTTACCGGATCCTTTCTTTTTCTGTTTCTTTACTTCTCTTACTCCTTCATCTGATTCTGTCTCCTCTTCATCCTTTTGGCTTCCATAAGCCCTTGTGGCTTTTGCCTTTGATCTCTTACCGGATGCCTGGACTTCCGGTTTTGAACTTTTGGTTGAGGGAGGTGCAGATCTCTTTGTTGATCTGGTCCGGGTGGGAGCTCCAACCGGAGCACTTTCTTTGCTTTTCTCTTCTTCCTCAGCCTTCCTCCTCTTTTCCCGGCTGGCATCAAGTGCCTCCTTTGAGATGCCAAGACCTTGAGCAATGTGCTCTACTTCTTTTCTCACTTTTCTTTTGATCTCAGGTTCCCTGAGTTCTACATGTAATTTTATACTCAGCTCCTCAAAGGTTCCAAACCTTTCTGCCTTAGGATCTTTGGGCTGACTTAGCATGTGTTGAACATGCAGCTCCACTATCTGTTCATCAACTTCATACCCCATGGGCATGATCCAGACAGTCCTTGGCTCCACTGCCTCCATTAGGCACTGATCAGTGTCAACCATAAAGCACACTGAGTCCTTGTATTTCTCAATGAGAGACTGGGGAATTCTCTCTCTTGCTTGCATCATGCTCTGAAAGTTTTTGAAGTATCCCCATAGAGCTGTATTTCTCGCTTTTGCATCCCCAAGTCCATGCAAATAGTCTCTTATCTGGACTGCAACAGGTTTGTCATTTTGCCATACCCATCCATTTGTTCTGGGTAGCTCATTCATGAAGTAGAAGAATAGACATACAATCAGAGTACCATACTTAAAGGAATTCTTCTTATCCTTCTTGATTTTCTGTATGTTTTCCATTAATTGGCTTAGTAGCAGTTCGCAGAGATCATATTCTGCATTCTTTCTTAACATTTCATAAGCAGTGTATATTGCAGTTCCGGATACAGAATTCTCCCTGCTGGAGTGATAGATCTTGTATCCTATTATCATTGATGCATATTTGATATCCGGATCGGAGATGTCTTCAATGGTCATTGCCCTTTTGTCAAATTTTGATCCGGTGGCCTCAGTTACAATGTTGTTCTTGACAGATTTGAGGATAGGTACTCCTCCGGAAGAGTATAGGCCAGTTACTGCTCTAATTGCCTCTTTTGTGATCTTGTAGGGTCTATCTAGCCATAGAAAGTTGTCATGCATCCTGCTCAGTACATACCGGACCCATTCATCCTCTTCAAAACAGGGGAAATGAATAAATTGCTCAAATTGTTTCTTCTGAATATCCTTATACTCTGGTTTAAGCTCAAAGGCATTGTCAATCAGCTGCTTGTGATAGAGGTCTCTTAATTTGAAATCCCCAAATTCCTCAATGTTTGCATGTATGTAAACCCTAATGTCTTCGGTGTGTAAAACTCCGTGAGGAACACTAGAGAAGGCTCCTAGTGGGTCAACCTCCAATGATTTGTAGGGATGTTTCTTGAATGAGGGGCGAGGTCTATCGGAGATCTTAACTATGTTTGGAGTAGCCATTCTTCAAAGATTTGCAGTGAGGTAATGAAAAACGGAGAATACCTTATGCGCCTTCGGTTTGCACGGAGTGGTTGGATTGATTTCTTTATCCAATAGCTTCGGCAGGAGATCCTTGGAGTGCTTGAAGAACCTTGTTGCAGAGCTCCACTTTTTGCTTCTTCTCGAGTGCAGAATGAGCAAATGACCTTTGAGAAATCCCTTAAATTGCTCCGCGAACCCTAATACCTGTCTGCAATAAATGCTTCACCTACATCATTCTGGTTTGCCTTGTCTGGATAGCTTGGAGTATCCCGGATTAGTCCTGATCTATGGATATCATCCGGATCTATCAATCATGAATAAATCGAGGTGGCATATTACAAGATCATCTCAAACACTCTGTCCAATCCGCAGAACAAGATAGTGCATTTCCGGATCTTTCCGGACCTTTTTGTAATCCTTTATCATACCGGAGCATTTCCCTGAACATGTCTTATTTGATCGATCATAGCTTCTTCATAACTCCATGCGGACCTCTAAAAACTTGACTGAAGTATCTCAAGACTCATATCTACAAACCCTTTGATCCGCATCTTGTGCCACATCCGGCACCACTTGTTTGGCTGGGGGAACAAGATTTTCTTTGAGTCTCCCCCTGAGCCAGAGCTCACTTTTAATTTCCGGAAGAAATATCAGCACCAGAGTCTGGTGCGGATCCAACCTCTACATTCTCTAAACTTTTCTTCACCCAAATCTTGCTCATCTGATTCCTAACCTCATCCGCATTCATCTTTTGTTTACCCTTGTCTTGATTCTGATTATACACCGGACCTCTTTTGTCCTGATTCTTGTTTCTGCAGACTTTAGCATTATGACCGGACCTATTGCAGATTTGGCAAATAACATTCCTTTGCATATTTGATTGATATCCTCTTGATCTGCATTGATTAGCCCTATGACCTATTCTATTGCATGTGAAGCATCTACCTTTGAATGATTTGTTTACTTGCATAATTCTACATTCATGGGATTTGTGTCCATACCTTTTGCAGTTGAAGCACTGTCCGGAGAAGGATGAATTATTCTGATTCATTCTCATTCTGCACTGATTAGCTTTGTGACCAAAGTGGTTGCAGCTGTGGCAGTATCCATTGAAGGATGGATATCTTTGAGCATTTGGCTGTCTTACCGGAGGTCTTCTAGGCCTGCTCCTTGGATTTTCTGATCCAAGATTCTTCTGACCGGATCCGGAGCTTTCTCCTTTCTCATATCCCAAGCCATACTTGTCATCTGTCCTCTTTTGACTTCCAAGAAGAACTTCAAGTTGAGCAGAACTTATCTTGAATTTCTCTTTATATTCATTTGCTGTTTGAAGGTCTCTTTTGAGAGAGGCAATTTGATCCTCAAGTTTTCCTTCATTATCTTTGGCATCTTCAAGATCAGATTCAAGGTGTCTGATAATCCTGTCCATCTGGTGGCATTCTTCTGATTTTTCTTTAAGAGATTGTCTTAGATTGTCTTCAGCCTTTCTTTTTTCTTCAATCTCTTGAGTAAACTTTATAGTTCCTGATTCCATTTCATGTCTTAACATAATGACTTCTTTTGATAACTTTTCACATAACTTGGTTTGCTCAGTCAATTCCTCATTTGTATTGCTTTCTTCACTTTGTCTTGCCAACTGTTGAAGCAGCTCCTTTCTCTTTTTCATAGAGAGACTTAATTTGTCTTTTAATTCTCTCATGAATTCATCAGCCTGTTTGAGTCTTTCCTTTAATTCACTGACTTCAGAATTTGACTGTTCAAGATCCTCAAGGGCAGTCTTGAGTTGCTCCCTTAAACCATATGCATCCATTTGAAATCCCAGATCTTCCTCAAGCTGTTAGGCTCTATTAGGAGGAACTTAGCTCTGATACCAATTGTTGATAACTGAGAGGGGGGGTGAATCAGTTATCCTAATTATTTCCCTTATTGAACTTTCCTTTTAATTAAAGCAGCATAAAATCAAACACAAAACATTAACCATGAAGTAAGAAACACATGACACAGTATTTTTGACGTGGAAACCCTGTTAAGGGAGAAAACCACGGGGTGATTAACCCAAGAATTATTCTCTGTTAGAAGAATAGGAAATTACAAAAATGGCACTTGCCAATTAGGGCTCACTGCCCGAGCACACTGCTCACAAGAGGCCCACTGCCTACAAGAAGACACACTGTCTACAAAGTGATGATAATCACAGTCTTGAACTGATTGGAAGCATCTGCATATGCTGGAGTTCAGTTCCGGTTAGGCTCAGTACACTGATCTGCTGCACTTCATCTTTCCTCTGTTCTTTGTTCTGCTATCTTTCACATACCGGATCCTTTTTGCTACCTCTGCTCTTTCTCTGGACTTATTCGCATATCTCTCCACACCCACACTCACTTCACAACTAAATCCATCCTCTATATATATCCGCACAAGTAGTTTCATCACCTTTCTAGTCGGCATCCGGAACAGTCTTAGTTTCTTACAAACTCTCATTCTGTCGGCTGAATCCTTCCTCACCAAGCAATGCGGATCAAGCATATACTTGTAGATATCATTAATCATGTTGGCCAAACATGATTCATGCCTTCACAACCTCTGTCATCAGCAGTAACCCATCCGGAAAGCAGTCTGATACTCTGTCAGTCAGTTCTTCCTCTGTTTTCACTGTCTCTCAGGAATCCGGTACTTAACCATTCATATCTTTTTCCTTGTCCATCACCGGAGGCTAAATACTTGGAATATACTACTAAAGGTAGTCCTCTTGACTTCCCCAAATCCGCACTGCACCAAGACACTTCCTCTGAGAGGTCCGGACCAATCTGTCGGACCTTGCCACATGCTCTGTTCTTCTTTACCGGACCACAACTTTCTTTATTCTGACTTCCGGTAGAGACACATCATGACTTGCGGATATGTGGGATGACCTTTGTTGCCATCAATGACAACAACCATGAATCCATATAGTGTCTCTTGCCAACAGTATTATCATGTTTTTCTATGGCCATTTCACATGGATAGATTAATTTACATAATAATTAAAGTGACTTTGAATACTGTACTTTCAAAGGTTCTATGAATTAAATCAATGACTTTACATACCTCCATTTTTTGCCTTCTCATTGATTGCCTTCCATTCCTCTACCATACCAAAATTCATGTAGAGGTGACTTAAAAGGTTAAGATTGCCAATGCCAAGGTAGGGATTAGGGTCTCATGGGTTTTGTCAAAGTAGATCTTAAAGTATTTTTGGCTCTAGGAATGTTCCAACATTGCGAGACTTCACCTGTAGTAGACATCTCCGATTGAAACATAGCCCATTTTTTTCCTCAATGGTTTTAAAAATTTAATCACAACTATCTTCTAATAGAAAATACTTCACATTAAACTAGATCTATGAATGCAAGCATCCATTCTAGCAACACTGATGAAACAAAACAAGGAACACAATGAGAGTGAAACCTTAATGATTGTTATAGATGAAATCTAGGAGGGAAGCCATTGAACTTGACACTATGATTGGAATATAATAAAAAAATGAATTTTATTATGTGATTATCATTGATAGACTATATGGATCCACATTAACCTAGTCTCATTTACTAAATTTAGCATTCCCTTGTAGGACTCTAAACATTGGCTAGTCATTGGTCCCCTGCCTTCATATGGTTGAGGTAGGGATTTACCAGGTGGAAAGTACCACAGTCTAATTCATCGATACAACTTGACATGCCTATTTTCATAATAGGTGTGGAAAATCTTTATCACAATAAACTATACAAAACTTTAGTGAGAATAAATAGTGTCCTATTGGTTAAGCCTTGTATCTTGTAGATTTGGAGTGGCTTAGTTTTATTGTATAAGAAAAAATGTGTAGAGAACATTATTTCAAACCTTGGACAACCAATTTTTATGTTCCTTGTTTCACTTGACATTAATCTTTTCCCTTCATCACTTTTTAGGGTACAATGAAACTATTGATGGTCAAGAGGTTGTTTGGTGGCAATAGTTTCAAAATTATTCTCTAAATTACACCCACCCACACCTTGTTGAGATAATAGATTCAATGGACATTATTGTTGTAAATTTGAAATTCTTTAAGTTTCCATTTTAGTCCATCCACCCATTATATTGTAGGTTTGTAGCTTAAAATACTTATATGCCAGTTACTATTCTAGATGTTGTTAGATCTTATAATTGTATTCATGTATAGGAATCTGTATAAATGTGACTATGTATAACAAGGAATTATACAAGAGTGATGTAAATTGATATCTTTTTCCTTGATTTAAAGTAATTTACAAATTAATAATCCTACAATCCTTGTTGTAGTTGACTCACCTAACATAGATGGCATTAATCTAGTTAAGTTAATTTATTCATTACTAAGTAACCTAGATAAACATGGGGTATCCTATTTTGAACTCATAGCATAGGGCAGTGTTCTTATCCCATTGTTGCTCCCATTTTGTGACCCTTGTCCTCTTTTATCACTTGTTTTCCATGTTCTATGTTATTTCCACTTGAAACTAAACCATTTATTTGTCTAGATTGATATAGTCCTTTTTATAGAAACTACATCTAGATCCGTATCAAAATACATCAAGTTTATATCTTAAATATTCACTTTGGTCATATTTCTAGCTAGGATACCTCCAATTTAGTATATATGCTCCTATGCATCATAAAATTGCCAAAATCTTGTCTTAGGAAAAAACTGCTTTGTCATGGCATAAATGACTAATTGCTACATGATCATGGCATACATGTTTTTTTTGTTCATATAAGAGTCTTTCCTAACTAATAATTTCTTTTCTATGCAATTCTAGGAAACCATCTAGCATGGTCAACATTATCCAAACCATCTCAATCACATTATTTACAACCATCCTTTGAAGCAACACTGTGGTGAATGGGTATATTTAGAAATTACTTCATTTAGACACTTCTTTGCAATCCATGTGAGCACATTTCTTTAAGGGATTTTGTCAAACAATCCACATGGTCACCAAAAAATAATTTTTCAAAAAACATGAAAAAAGTTTAAATACGGACTGGCCCAAAAATGTTCAGTCTAAAACCAAATGACACTTTTTAGGCAGCAAAAGTAAAAATAAAGAAAACTCTAGTCCTTAAATTTGTATTTTATTTCAAAGGCCAAAAGGTCTCATCTCTTTGTGTCTTTCTTGTGATGGACAAGATTCCTAGCACCAAAATCTCCCAAGCCAATCTATTCCATTATTTTGGCTCTATTTTGTTAACACATGCATTTATGAAGCATAAGCTATTTTAAATTACTATGATGAATCCCATTGATTTAAATAATTTGAGAAATTAAAATCTACAAAAATGAGCATAAATGTATATCAACCAACTCTATGTTGCAAAACCAACATATATTTAAATAATTCCCTTTCCTTGCAATTCAAATTAATATAATACTGTGATAAGAAAAAGTGAAAACAAAACAAAATTCAAATCCTAAGATTTAAACCTCATTTCACATCTACCTACACTTTAGTTGAAGAAAAGAAACTATAAAACATGAATGAAATAAAATAAGAAATCTCACCCACACGCAATCCCTATTGCGCCAAAGGTTGTTGTGCTTCAATGATTTGTTGTTGATGAAGGATGGAATGTGGTTGCTCATAGCAACAACATGACATTGCATTTTTGATAGATTATGATGAAAATCACTTGGGGAAGGCTCAATTTATAGACTCCCAAATGGAGGGATCAATGGTGGAGATCAACTACGAGATCAAGGGTGAGGATTGAGTTGGTTTGGTAGTTGGGAGATGGATGGTGGAGGATTAAATGTAGACTTATAATTTCTTTTTAATTTTTGGGAGATGGTTATGAAATGGAAGGTGGAGAATAAGGGGAATTTTATAATTCTTTTTATTCATTTTGGATGGTTGAGTGGAAAAATAAAGATTTAATAAAATAATATTTATTAAATCATTTGAAGTGGGAAGGAGACTAGGTTATTAGGACTTAATAAAAGTGGGCTAGGAGTTTGAAAAAATGGGTAAATTAATTAAATAAGTTAGTTTAAATTATTTAATTAATGGAAAAATGAATGGTATGTGATGCTAGGATGCGAGCAATTTTGGGTGTCTACATTTTGCCCCTCTTTGAGATGGTGTTGTGACTAAGAGAAGTAACAACATTTCAAAGAAAGATAAATTATAGTGGTTGTTAGAAGAGCTGCCCCAACCACTCAAAGGAGGAGTGATGAGGATAATGAGGTAAGGATGATTGGATGATGCCCCCACGAGAGGATATGTGGGTTTGAAGAACACGTGTATGCTATTGAAATGGATGGAAAGGAAAGTTGAGGATAGGGGATTTGATGCTACTGATGTAGGAAAGGTCTTAAGGATAGTCATGCTAGTTTGTGTGAGCAACCTAATGTTTGATGTAGCACTTGACATCATGCACCATGATATAGAGACCATGGTGACGATGTGTCTCATGCATTATGGACTAAAGGGCTGCAAGCATGTATATTCATATGGAATGATGATAAGGAAGACCATGATGTCATTGTGACAGCTATGATGCAAGGACAATGTAGATGCAAGACAAAATGATAACACATACAAGCAAATCAAACAAGCATGCATAAATGATACAAAGAAAAATAAGATGTTGCCCCTAATCAACTAGCTAAAATTTGATGATTGATTGTTGATTATGTTAACATTGTTGATTTGGGAATGATATATCTTGAGAACAACATGAGGATTGGGAATGATATATCCCAATGATGATGGTTGATTTAAGCTGATGAAGATTGACAGTAAGGCTAGGAACAAAATGGATGAATGCTTTTGGATGATTAGCTAAATTTCTTGACAAGATTTGTGTGGATTAACTAATTTGGGATTGCTTGGGATTATTGTATTGGATTTCTTGGGATGATTGCATTGTATTTATTTTAGATTACTACATTAGATCACATTTTGATTACCATATTAGATTGCTTTTAGATTACTGCATTGGATCACATGTGGATAGTATTTTTAATTTGACTATTGGATGGGATTGTTGTCTCCATATGATAAATAGTGACAAGGGAACACCAAGTCTAGAAACAAGGATGGGAGGTAGGTTGATTTAGGATGATGGTATTGATATATTAGTAATTTGATGGATAAAGGATCTCCAAGTACTATGTTGCAAAGGAATAACATGCCCCATTTTGTAAATGTCGTTCAAGAAGCTAGACTAAAGAGATATAGTAGAAGAGATTGCCAAAGAATGTTTCAAAATCATGGCTCAGTCCTTATCAAGATTAAAGGAAAGAAAGGAGGATTGATGAGAATGATGACAAGTATATGTGGATATAATAGATTAGGATGATATGATGGGGTAGATGAGACAACTTGGCCCTAGTGCATTTTACATAGACAATCATTTTAAACATCATGTCCATGAATGGGTTTTCATCATGGTACTTATCCAATGTGCCATGAAATGGTTTTCACTATTGGACAAATGATTTTATCTTTACTATTATGATTTTTTTTGTTTTTTAATTTTCTAATTTTTTGAATTTCTTTTTTGTTGATTGGATGATATTGATAGTCTTCACATGTCCCTGTATATTTGATATAGATGATGTAGATGCTCGTATCATAACATGTCAATAGTGACTTGCTTGGAGTAATTGCTTCATCGGGATCAAAGTGCTGAATCCATTAATTTTGGTGTTTTTCTTATTGATAATAGAGCTAGCCTTATTTCAATGTTTACATCTTAATAGGGCACCATCATAACCCTTATGATAAAGTGTTGTTGCCAAATGCAGTCAATTTGGGATTTGA
Source organism: Cunninghamia lanceolata (assembly GCA_027924645.1). Classification (NCBI taxonomy): domain Eukaryota; kingdom Viridiplantae; phylum Streptophyta; class Pinopsida; order Cupressales; family Cupressaceae; genus Cunninghamia; species Cunninghamia lanceolata. The sequence continues at coordinate 4,612,567 of BSBN01000749.1, read as the reverse complement.
AATTTTTGGATTTGAGGCATAATTTTGGATTTGGATGGGGGATGTTGTTGGCAAGAGACACATTATAGCTTCATGAGTGTTGTCATTGATGGCAACAAATTTCATCCCACCCATCCACAGGACATGGTGTGTCTATACCAGAAGTCAGATTGTAGAGTAACTTGGTCTGGTGACTAAGAATAGAGTATGCAGCAAGGTCTGACAATTAGGTCAGGATATCTCAGAGGAAGTATCTATGTAAAGTGCAAACTTGGGGAAGTAAAGAGGAGTACCTTAACTGATAGATTCCAGGGATTGAGCCTCCGGTGATGAAAGAATGAAGAGATATAAGCACCTAAGTATTGGGTCCCTATTTGGCAGAGTAAATAGAGGAAGAACTGACCGACAAAGCATCAGACCTTGATCTGGATGAGATATTGATGGTGATCAAGCTTACTAAGGTATCATTCATGATTGGCTGACATGATTGATGACTTCTATGAGCATCTCTTTGATATGCATCACTTGATAAGCAAGGACTCAGCCGACAGACCAAGAGTTTGGGAAAATAATAAGTATTCTGGATGCCGACTAGAAAGTGGATGAAATCCTCGATGCAGATATATATACCAGATTATTTTCGGTATGAGTGGATGTGTGTGTGTTGAAGTGTGCAAATAAAAGAAGAAGAGTAGTGTGGAAGTAGTAAGATAGCTCTGATATGTGACAGGACAACAGCACCAAGAAGAGGAAGAATGAAGTGCAGCAGATCAGTGTATTGAACCTAACCAGAACTGAACCTTAGCATATATGGATGCTTCTCATCAGTTCAAGTATCTAGTCTCCTTATTTAAACTATTGTAGGTAGTGAGCCCTGATTGGCAAGTGCCATTTGTACTATCTTATTCTTTTAATAGAGAATACAATCTTGGGTTAATCACCTCGTGGTTTTTCCCTTGACAGGGCTTTCCACATCAAACCAATGTGTCATGTGTATTGATGTCATTTCTATTTCATGATTATGTTTGCTTATTTGATTTGATGCCTCACTAATTGTTAAGAAAGATCAGAAAGTTGAAATAATCAAGATAACTGATTCACCCCCCCTCTCAGTTATCAACAATTGGTATCAAAGCCAAGTTCCTCCAAACAGAGCCTAACAGCTTGAGGAAGATCTAGGAATTCAAATGGACATGTATGGTATGAGGGAACAACTTCAGTCTGCCCTAGATGATCTTGAACAATCTAATTCTGAAGTCAATGAATTGAAGGAAAGACTTAAACAAGCTGATGATTTCATAAATGAATTAAAAGGGAAACTGAGTATCTCTATGGAAAAGAGAAAGGATCTACTTCAGCAATTAGCAAGTCAAGGTGAAACCAATGATTCAAATGAAGACCTAAAGGAGAAAACCAAGCTATGTGAAAAGTTATCAAAAGAGGTCATTATGGTAAGACATGAAATGGAATCAGGAGTTATGAAATTCACCCAATAAATTGAAGAGAAAAGAAAAACTGAAGATGATCTAAGACAATCTCTCAAAGAAAAATCAGAAGACTGCCATAAAATGGATAGAATAATCAGACATCTAGAATCTGATCTTGAAGATGCTAGAGATAATGAAGAAAAACTTGAGTATCAAATAGACATTCTTAAAAAGGATCTTCAAACAACAAATGAATACAAAGAAAAATTCAAGATAAGCTCTGCTCAACTTGAAGTTCTTCTTGAAAGTCAAAAGAGGGTAGATGACAAGCATGGCTTGGGATATGAGAAAGGTGAAAGCTCTGGATCCGGTCAGAAGAACTTTGGATCAGGAAATCCAAGGAACAGACCTAGAAGACCTTCGATAAGGCAACCAAATGCTCAAAGATATCCATCCTTCAATGGATACTGCCACAACTGCAATAACTTTGGTTATAAAGAAAATCAGTGCAGAAGAAGAATGAATCAGATTAATTCATCCTTCTCCAGACAGTGTTTCAATTGCAAAAGGTATGGTCACAAATCTCATGAGTGTAGAAATATGCAAATGAACAATTCATTCAATGGTAGATGTTTTGCATGCAATAGAGTGGGACATATGGCTAATCAGTGTAGATCAAGAGGATATCAGTCAAATATGCAAAGAAATGTTGTTTTCTATAATTGCAATAGATCTGGTCATAATGCCAAATTCTGTAGAAGTAAGAATCAGAACAATAAGGGTTTGGTACATCATAATCAAAACCAAGACAAAGGAAAAGGAAAAATGAATGTGGATGAAATTCAAAGGGAGATGAACAAGATTTGGGTAAAGAGGAGTACATAAAATGTTGAGGATGGATCCACACCAAAATCTGGTGCTAATATTTCTTCCAGAAACTAAATAGAAGAGCTCTGGCTTAGGGGGAGGAACAAAAGAAAAACATTTTCCCCGAGCCAGTCATTAGGTGCCCAAAATTGGCACATGAAAGGTTGCAGATTAAGGGATTCTCAGAGAAACATCTAAAGAAGGTTTGGAAAAATATGAAAGATCTACAAGAAGGTTTGAAGAGTCTAATCTGCCCAAATAGATCCGATTTGACTGTCATCCGATAAAAGCAGGATTCTCACATTTAGATCCAGCTTGATTCAAAATTGAGGAATCTTGATCTGCGGAGAGATCAAATGATTATGGAAAGAAAGATAGATTGTTAATAATCACCAAGTATAATTTGAAGCATATCTTAGTGATCCAGAAAAAGATCTTTCTCAGAACAAGGAGAACAAGGCAACCGAAATGACTTGAGTTGCACATTTATTGCAATGTGTAATTATGGTTTTCTCAGTGATAAAAGGGTTCGTTTACTCTTCATTTGCACATTTGCATTAGTGAAATAGACAAGAAGAGCTCTGCAAACAAGATTGCCTCATCTCTCTCAAGGATCAATCGCAGAATTCAAATCAGCTGGTGATCTCTTTGGCTCATTCCGTGAACCCTAAAAGGCATAAGAGGTATTTTTTGTTCTTTCTCTGAATCTTTAAAGATGACTACTCTGAATGTTGTGAATATTTCTGATAGGCCATGCCCTAAATTTAAGAAACATCCCTACAAATCTCTAGAAGCGGATCCTTTAGGTGCATTTTCTAGCATTCTGCATGGGGTTTTGCATGTTGAAGACGTTAGGGCATACATTCATGCGAACATTGAAGAGTTTGGAGAATCCAAGGTGTCAGATATCTATCACAATCAGTTAATAGATGACTCTTTTGATCTCAAACCTCAGTATAAGGCTATCCGAGACAAACATTTTACATAGTGCATTCATTTCCCTTATTTTCTGGAAGATGAATGGGTCCAGTATATTTTGAGCAAAATGCATGACAACTTCATGTGGTTGAACAGGTGATTTAAGATCACTAAGGATATCATTAGGGCAATAATCGAATTACACTCAACCGGTGGGATGCCTACTCTCAAATCTGTCAAAAACCAAATTGCAAGTGAGGCTACCAGATTGAAATTTGATAAAAGAGCAATGACAATTGAGGATATCACAGATCCAGATATCAAGTTTGCATCAATGATAATTGGATATAAGATATATCACTCCAGCAGGGAAAATTCAGTATCCGGGACTGCTGTATATACTGCTTATGAAATGTTAAGAAAGAATGCAGACTATGAGCTTTGTGAGCTCCTTCTGAACCAACTTTTGGAGAATCTGTAGAAGATAAAGAAGGATAAGAAGAATTCTTTCAAATATGGTGGTTTGATACTCTGCCTATTCTTTTACTACATGAATGAGCTACCCGGATCCAATGGATGGGTATGGCAAAATAATAGACCGATTGTAATTCAGATCAGAGATTACTTGCATGGGCTTGGTGATGCCAAGGCACAAAACATGATGCTATGGGGCTACTTCAAAAACTTCCAATGCATGATGCATGCTAGAGAAAGAATCACCAAATCTCTAGTTGAGAAGTACAAATATATAGTGTGCTTTATGGTAGAAACTGATCAATGCCTAATGGAGGCTGTGGAGCCAAGAATAGTGTGGATCATGCCAATGGGGTATGAAGTGGATGAGAAAATTGTAGAGCTGCATGTTCAGCACATGCTAAGTCAGCCCAAGGATCCCAAGGCAGAAAGGTTTGGAACCTTTGAAGAATTGAGTATAAAGATTCACATGGCACTAAGACAACCAGAGATGAAGAGAAAAGTGAGAAAAGAAGTAGAGAATGTTGCCAAAAGATATGGCATCTCAAAAGAGGCACTTGATGCACATAGAGAAAAGATGGAAAGGACAGAAAAAGAAAAGGAAGAGGCAGAAAAAGAAAGTGCTCTGGTAGAAGCCCCCTCATGGACTAGATCCTCTAAGAGCTCTGCATCTACCACTGCTAAGAGCTCAAAGGCATCAAAACCGGAAGCAAAATCATCTGGTAAAGGAGAAAAGAGAACAAAGACAAAGGTAACAAGGTCTTATATCAGTCAGAAGGATGAAGAAGAGAAAGAATCCGATGAAGAGATTAAGAAGATGATGAAGAAGAAGAAAGTATCTAGTGAAGACAAGGAAGCAGAGGTAGAAGAGTTTGTTGAAAGGCCCACTCTATCCTTAGATGATGTAGTTAAAGTAGTTACTGTGGATGGGAACCTGCAACCAATAACAGAATTCTATGATGCATATAATGATGCAGATAGAAAGATCCTGGAGGAAGCCACAGTTAAGTACTTGAACATATACAATAAAGCATTTATTGAAATAATTTCTCTAATTCCTCAAAGTTTAGAAAAGGAACTTGAAATGAGAAAAGCAAATTCCAAGGCTAAGGGTTTAGAGATTAGAGAACAAATAGCTATTCAGCTCTATCCTTTAATTACTCTGAAACAAATGGATATGATCTTCAAAGATTGCAAGGATGAGTTCCAGAGTAAGGCTAGAATGAATTAGCTCATGCTTGGAGAAACTAGAATGAATTAGCTCATGCTTGGAGAAACTGATAAAATGGCAAAAGAAACAGAAGAAATCCTCTGGAATGCCTATAAAAGATTCAATATTCCTGTTATAGAGGATTTAGGTAATGATCCCTCGGGAATGGATAACAAAGAAGAATCTACTAAGACTGTAGAAGAAGAGGTAAAGGAGACAAGTGAAGAGAAAGATAAGGACTTAGAATCCTCTGCTTCGGAAGAGGAGATCCATGAACAAGCAAACATCTCTCCTCCAGTTTCCACTACTGACTCCGGATCTAAAGAAGAAGAAAGAGTAGAAGAGAAGATCAGTCAAGAAGCAGAAGAGAAGGAAAAAGAAGATGACAGTAATAAGGGTGCAGAAGGAGAGAAAACTCCAATAGAAAAGACCATAGATGATAGTGGTTAGGCTGTAAAAGGGGAAAAAAACCTGTCACCGACAAGAGACACAGCAAAAGCAGTCGAAGAATTCTTAACCAAGGAGATGATGGAATTTGATGAACCGAAATTTCTTCAAGGACCGTTCAATTTTGACTCCCTCTCCCTGGTTCAAACCATGAAGCTATCATCCTTTACTTCAGCAAAGGCAAAAGAAAAACTTCTGAAGTCTCACATGGAAGACTGCAAGCTCATAGAAACTGCATCCGGTGTATTGGAGAAGATCATGCCATTGGTTCAGAAGGATCCCTCAGCCTCTTCATCCGGTAATCTCAAATCTCTAGTAAATAGTGTTAGCACACATTTTGGTTCCTTAGAGAAGTCAGCAAAAGATAAAGTCTGGAAGGAGTTTGTGGAAAAGAGAATCTCTAAAGTATAAGGACTAATAACCAGTGATAGGAGAAATATGGATATAGGGATAAAGAGCTTAGAAAATACTCTTAAAGATGGCGGAGAAATGTATAATTTTTGTCTATCATGGTCCAAAGTAATAGTGGAGATTAAGAATAAAGTGAAAGAACAGGAGGATAAACTAACAAGACTATCTTAGAATTTTGATCCTCTTACCACTTCCATAATAAATCAAGAATGTCATACTATTGCAGTCTTGAATGAAATTAAGAAGCTTAAGAAGGAGAAGAAAAATAGAATAAGTAGGTTGAGTGAACTTAGAGGGATAATTATCCCTAAGTTAGAGGCCATGCATGAAGCCTTAAATGATGCTCAAACCTCAGCCCGAACAAGTGATCTGACAGATCTGAAGAGGGCAGAAGCTTTTGCATTCCTGTTGAGTGGTCACATCTCAATTTTGGATAGGATGAAGCTAAGCTGGGCAACAGAAGTTGTACAATTGAAGAATACTTTTGCAAATATACTAAAGTATATGTAAAGCATAACCGAATAATATACTTATGTGATAGATTGAGTTTTAAAAATCTTGGTGTGCGGACCCCACCCTTTGCCATTGATGTCAAAGGGGGAGTGACGAGCAGTGAAAAATGAGGAATCCAGCTAAGGGGGAACTCTGGAAAATGTACATAAGAACAGAGCATTAGCCAAGGGGGAGTATAGTATGACAGTCATTTTTCACCAAGTGTTGCCATCAATGCCAAAGGGGGAGATTGTTGGCAAGAGACACATTGTAGCTTCATGAGTGTTGTCATTAATGGCAACAAAGTTCATCCCACCCATCTGCAGGACATGGTGTGTCTATACCAGAAGTCAAATTGTAGATTAACTTGGTCCGGTGACTAAGAACAAAGTATGCAGCAAGGTCTGACAATCAGGTCCGGATCTCTCAGAGGAAGTATCTATGTAAAGTGCGGACTTGGGGAAGTCAAGAGGAGTAACTTGACTAATAGATTCTAGGGATTGAGCCTCCGGTGATGAAAGAATGAAGAGATATAATCACCTAAGTATTGGGTTCCTTTTTGGCAGAGTAAACAGAGGAAGAACTGACCGACAGAGCACTAGACCTTGATCTGGATGAGATATTGATGGTGATCAAGCTTACTAAGGTATCATTCATGATTGGCCAACATGATTGATGACTTCTATGAGCATCTCTTTGATATGCATCACTTGATAAGCAAGGATCCAGCCGGCAGACCAAGAGTTTGGGAAAATAATAAGTATTCTGGATGCCGACTAGAAAGTGGATGAAATCCTCAGTGTGGATATCTATACCAGATTGTTTTCGGTATGACTTGATGTGTGTGTGTGTTGAAGTGTGTGAATAAAAGTAGAAGAGTAGTGTGGAAGTAGTAAGACAGCTCCGATATGTGACAGGACAGCAGCACCAAGAAGAGGAAGAATGAAGTGCAGCAGATCAGTGTATTGAACCTAACCGAAACTGAACCTTAGCATATATGGATGCCTCTCATTAGTTCAAGTATCTAGTCTCCTTGTTTAAACTATTGTAGGTAGTGAGCCTTTTGTGAGCAGTGTGCTCAAGCAGTGAGCCCTAATTGGCAAGTGTCATTTGTACTATCTTATTCTTTTAACAGAGAATACAATCTTGGGTTAATCACCCCATGGTTTTTCCCTTAACAAGGCTTTCCATGTCAAATCAGTGTGTCATGTGTATTGATGTCATTTCTATTTCATGATTATGTTTGCTTATTTGATTTGATGCCTCACTAATTGTTAAGAAAGATCAGAAAGTTGAAATAATCAAGATAACTGACCCAACCCCCCTCTCAGTTATCAATAGATGTTGGATGTGGAATTAGTTGATTGAGGTTTGTAGGATTTAGGTGGATAGGTAGGTGATTTAAATTGGCTTGGAGGATTTTTGACTTGCCATACTTGGGATGGTGGATTATGGAGTTTGGATTTTGGATTAGGATGATGATTAGGACCAACATTCTTATATAAGCAGGAAGGCAATGGACACCTATTATATGATAGTGCTTATTTTGATTTTGAGTGATTACTAGATTTGTATATTTAGGAGCAACATTCTTATACAATCTGGAAGGTGGAGGATACCTATTAGATGCAAGGTGCATCTTTCGATGTGGCTCCATGTTTTGAGTGATTTCTTGATTTGGATATTTTACCGAGCACTTGATTTGATTGGTCCACTTTTCTTTAGGACCCATATTGCTTTTATGTTCCTTTCTTGGTTTTTGGATTCATTTACCTTTGATGTTTGATTTGGATCTTTTGCTTTGTATGTTTTACAATTTTATTAATCCCAATCAATGGGTTGAGGATGTGGAAGATAAAGTTTGATGGTAGGAATAGTGGAGGTGGAATGATTCTTGGTAGCAATCTTATTGTAGGCGATATGAATGGTCCCTATCTCAATGCTTTCATTGGATGAAGTTTCTTTAGTGATCATTGAAGTATCACTTTAACACCATTAGGTTGTTTGTTAGAAGCTTGTAGCTAATGCCTTGACCATGATTGATGTAGATTGGGATAGGCTCTGTGATGCCTTGCTCATGAAGGCCCAATCCTTTTCCTTGATAGTTCATGCTTTTACATATCTCATGTATGATAGGATACTTTTTCTTGTCAAAGCATGATGCTATTCCATTGGTGTGTTGCTGAGAACTATTAGAACTTGGTATTGTCTCATATGCGAGAAAGCTTGACTTGATGAAGGTAGCTAACTCTAGTTGATAGGATGCTTGTGCTTGCTCATTATGTATGTTTTTCATGCCTTGAGTATTGCTTGTGTTTGTTATGCCTTGATCATTTGAATTCTTAGTGGTAGATTGCTCATTGATATGTTTGATATGATCAATGCCATTTACTTGATTGTCTATAAGTATTCATGGGGACCAAGTGTTCCATCATGGGAAGTGGATGTTGTTGGATGATGGATAGGACTAGTTGGATATTGGATAGGATTGAGTGAATGATAGATAGGATTAATTTAGATTTCTAGATCATGGATAGCATAAAGTTGGATAAGGGGGTTGACTTGGTTCTCTTGATCATAGATAGGATCTTGATCATAGATAGATGCGTCTTGGATACTTTGATCTTGACCATAGATATGATTGGTTAGGTTGATTTGATCTTGATTTGGTTGGGTGCACATTTGATCCTACTTTAGATTTTGTTCTTGACATAACTCAAATAGTTCAAATGATAGATCGTTGACAACATACTTGTATGATGGGTTTTGACTTGATCTTGGGATAAGATGATATTTGATAGGCTTAGTGGGCATTGATTTGCATGCCAATGTTTGATTTTGAACAAGGATGGTACTAGGAGTCTCTTTGATAGATTGGATAGGCATTGGATTGTATGATAGTGTTTGATTTTGGAAGGTACTAGGTGACCTTTGAATAGGCTTGGTAGATGCACCAAGGGCTCAATGACTTTATGCTTTCTAGGCAGATGGTTATCCTTTGCTAAGAGTCCTTGGATAAAATCCTTCATGGTTTTCTTAGATGGGTTTGGATTAGGTTGATGATTGGATAGTTGATAGGATTGGTAGTACGATTGATGGGGTGAGTTGGATTGTAAAGGTTTTGATAATGAAGGGATTACATAGGATGTAGAGGTTAAAAGGTACTTGCATGAGGTTGGTATAGGAGATAAGGATTGACTATGAGGACCTTGGTCTAAAGTGGTGCTTCCCTTATGAAAGGTACCATAAGGATGACCAATAGGTATGTGTTTAAGATTGAAATAATAGATGAAAGGCTCTAGCATGTTCATAGGTTAATGATGAAAGTTTGTGGCAAGCTTGCATTCAATAATCTCATCAAGAGTTTCATCATCAAGACTACCATAATCATGATATTCATCTTGATCTATAGGACTATCATCATCATCATCAAAGGGGTTTTGATTTTGGTTATGACGGGGGGACTTATCAAAACAAAATGGATGCATGATATGATTTTGATTTGAAAAGATTTTGATGATGTTGGATAATGGATTGGATTGCTTTTTAGATGATTTAATTTTGAACTGATGGGATTTAGGATAATTTAATGATTTGGACCTTAAAACTTGATTTAATGTCAAGATTTTGAATATTTTGGATTTGAGACATTAGGTCTAAGACCTTAGATAGCTTGATGGTGAATGTATGAAGGTCAAGGGTTCATGATATTTGATGTTTGATTGGATGTTGGTTGAGTTGGATTGAATGAGATTTAATTTGGCTTAAGATTAAGATTGATTGGGATTTGACATGAAGATATAAGACCTTGTTCGATCTTGACTTGGATTTGCATTTGGTTAGAACTTGGCTTGATTGCGTTTGTTTTAGGTGCAAAGATCTTTGAGTGAGTATTAATTTGTGAATTAGGATTAAGGTACAAGATCTTTGACAAGGATTTGTTTTGATTAAGATGAAAGATAATGTTTTATTTTAATGATGGATTTATTGATGAGGTGATTTGATTGGATAAAGATGGGATACTTTGCTTGATGATTGCCTTTGTATGGAAAGGGATATGATGCAACAATTGCTTAGGTTGATGTTGGTGATTGGATGGATTAAGTTTTAGGACGATACTTGATGAATGGTTGAAGATTTGGGATGAGAATTTGAATGGATTAGGATTTAGAATGATGATTGAATGATGTTTGATAAGGTCTATGACTCTTGAGATATTAGATGATGAATTTGGGTTAAAGGACAAAGTTTGATATGGGAAACCAATTGGACTAGTGATAATTAGGTGTTGGTTGGATTTTGACTAAACTGGAATGGATGGACTAGGATTGATTAAGATTGAGATTAAGTGATTTTGATTTGGGGTGATGGATTAGATTATATTTGATGAGATGGATTTTGATTAGGGATATGGATTAGGATCAGGAGTTATGATTTGAGGAGTTGGATTGAACAAGGATGTACTTAGTTCTAATTTGGATGACTTGAGAAATGGGTTGATTGGGATTTGGGATGCAAGTTTGAATTTGGTAAGGATTATGATGTTGGATTGTAAACAAGGCAGGAGTATGTGATTATGATTTGCAGATGTGGACTTGAAATTCCTTCAATTGTTAGCAGGAGGATTTGGATTATGGTCTCTTTCAAAGTTGGATTTGTACTTGAGATGTTTGTAATTGCAAATGTTTGATGTTTGGACTCAAAGGTTGTTCAATGACTATTTGCAAGAGGACACATCAAACACAACAAGCATATTGGTTTATGTTTCGATGTAAATGATGTTTATTAGTTTAACACATGAAAACACATCAAACACATTAACAACATATTCTATTCAAGTGGTGCTATACACTTGTAATCCCACTTTGCTACCTTGATTTAGTCGTAATGTGCAAGTGCCATGATGAGGAAACTAATCATTTTTATCACCTAAGATCACTCAAAATGTGTAAGGGGAGAGCATACATGGTATGCACATTCAATTCTAGGGGGCATATAGACTGTTGGCAAGAGACACTGCTAGGCATATCAGGTGTTGTCATTGATGGCAACTAAAGCTATCTTACACATCCACATTTCATCAGTTGATCATACCAGAAGTTAGATTGTAGATTTGTCTAAGTCTGAATAGAAAAGAATAGAGCATATGACAAGGTTTAGCATATAAGTCTGCATTTCTCCACAGGTAATCACATTGTGTTGCAGATCTAAGGGAATGTTTAGGGATGTCAAGGCTACCTAAATCCAAGATTTTAGCCTCCGATGATGAAAGGATTGAAAGTTACAAGCATCTAAGCATTGGGTTCTAGTTAAACAGTTCAGTCTGGTGAAGAATAGGCCGACTTGGTGTTTGATCCTTATGTGGATTAAAAGAAGTGATTGGTTGAGTAATGTATGAGATCTAGTGGTATTATCCGACATGTGTGATGACTTGAATACATAGGTTTTGGTCCGCGTTGATGTTTGTACATGGATTTAGCTGACATAACAGTGATCTTGAAAAATTCTTTAAGTTTTCTTGAGGCTGACTGCAGTTGATGCAATTTCATGTTACAGATACATATACTTGATGGATGCAAGCATTTTGAGGTAAGGTTGTGAAAAGATGATGTGAAAGGTGTGAAGTGGGGTAGTATCAAGTGTGAAGCAGAGATCTGAGCCTTAGATCATGGCAGAACAATAAAATAGGACAGAGAGAGATGAAGTGTGCAAAGTCAGTATATTGAGCTCAACCGAAACTACAATCTTGCATTGTTAGATATTATTCATCAACTCAAACATTCTAGTGAACTTCTATAATTGATTTGTAGGTAGTGAGCCTCCTTTAGTAGTGAGCTTTGGGCAGTGTGCCTTCCCATTTATAATACTTTTAATAGAGTATAAATTTCTTGTGGGTTAACCCCCACCGTGGTTTTTCCCTTAACCAGGTTTCCACGTAAAAATCCTGGTGTTCATGTGTTGTGATCTTGCTATTTTTGTTCTTGTGTTCATGCTTCTTTCTTTTGGATGTAAGTGGTGAATTAATAAAGGAACAAAGTAATAAGTTTTGCAGAACATTGATTCACCCCCCCTCTCAGTGTTCCTTAATCACAAAAATTGGTATCAGAGCCAAGTTCCTTAGAAGAAGTTTAACAGCTTGAGGAAGATCTGGGAAGGTGTTTTCAATGGGTTCTTTCAACTGATGGTATCAATCAACAACTTCAAGTAGCCTTAAATGATCTTGACCTATCTAGAGCAGAAATCTAAGATCTGCAAGAGAACCTTAAAGATGCTGAAGATTTCATTAAGACCTTAAAAGGACAATTAAAGAAATCTAATGAAAAGAGGAAGAAGCTACTTCATCAGCTAGCAAATCTGAATGAAGACAATGACATGGATGAGGCCCTGAAGGAGAAGACAAAGGAATGTGAGAAGTTAGCAAAAGAAGTTGTCCTAAAACATGAGATGGAATCCGGGGTGTTAAGGCTAACCAAGGAAATTGAAGAAAGGAAGAAGACTAAGGAAAAATTGAAACAATCTCTGAAAGAAAGAACATAAGAATGCTACAGATTGGACAGAACAATTGGTCATCTAGAATCTAATCTACAAGAAACTAGGGATAATGAGGAAGAACTTGAAAGACAAATTGTCATTCTCAAACATGACCTAGAAGTTGCAAATGAATATAAAGAGAAATTCAAGATAAGCTCAGCTAAACTTGAGGTGTTTCTTGATAGTCAGAAGAAGGCAGATGATAAGCATGGTCTGGGATTTGAGAAAGGTGAAAGCTCTAGATCCAGTCAAAGAAATCTTGAAGCAAGAAATCAAAGAAGGAATCCTAGAAGACCTCCAATAAGACAACTTAATGCTCAAAGGTATCCATCTTTCAATGGCAATTGTTTCAAATGCAATAAGTATGGTCATAGAGATAATCAATGCAGAAGTCAAGTGAATAAAAATGCATCATCTTTCTTCAGTCAATGCTTTAATTGCAAAAGGATAGGTCATAAGGCTGAGGAATGCAGAAGTGGATCAAGGAATCCTCCTACAAACAAACAAGTGTTCAATGGAAGATGTTTTACTTGCAATAAGTTTGGGCATATTGCAATGCAATGCAGATTTAAACCTGCTCCAACATGTAATTGTTAGAAAATAAAGATTGTGTGTTTCAACTGCAAGAAATCCAGACACATTGCTGAATTTTGCAGAAGCAAAAAGGAGAACTCACAGGCAGGTAAAGGAAAGATAGAGCAGACGTTGGACAAAGGCAAGGACAAAGTTGATATGAATGAGATCTAGAATGAAATGAACAAAATTTAGGTGAAGAAATGTGAAATAAATGTTGACAATGGGTCCACACCGGAATCTGGTGCTGATAATTCATCCAGGAATTGAAACAAGAGCTCTGGCTCAGGGGGAATTGCATTGAAAATCTAATTCCCCCTACCAGTAAGTGGGTGCCTGAATCTAGAATGATGAATGAAGATAAAGAAGCCTATTGTAGATCTGTTGAAGCAAATTTTGGAAGAAAAGAAGCTAATGCGATTGATTGTAGAGAAATTGAAGATTAACTGTATGCAGAAATAGTGTAACCAGATGTATTAGGGAAGAACATTTATTACAATGAAGCATTAGGTTTTGTGGAGGATAAAAGGTCATTCATTCAAACACTTGAATCACTTTGCATTCAAAGAGAACAAGGAGAAGAGCACCTAAGCTGAAATTCCAGAGAATTGAAGTACGAAGAACGAATTCGGCAGCTAACCCTAATTCCATGAAGAAAAAGGTATTTGTCTGTGAAGCTTTGAACTTGTAATCTTTTGAAATGGCTACTCCTCTGGTTGTGAACATCACTAAGTGGCCGAGGCTAAAGTTTAAGAATCACCCTTTCAAGTCCACTGAAGTCAATCCGATGGGAACTTTTTCTGGAGTTCCATATGGAGTTCTTCACATAGAAGACATTAGGGCTTATATTCACGTGCCTCTAGATAAGCATGATGACTCAAGGTTTGCTGATCTATTCATGAATCACTTAAAAGGTGATGATTTTGAGCTCAAAATAGAATACAAAGCCCTGAAAGACAAGACGTTCTTAGAATTTGTTGAGTTTCCATGGTTTGTAGAGGACGAGTGGGTCCGGTATGTCTTGAGTTGTATCCATGATGAGTTTCTATGGTTGAATCATCCATTTAAAATCACAAAGGATGCAATAAGGGAAGTTACAGGACTGAATTCAACCGGTACCTTGCCTCAGTTGAAGGTTGTAAAGAATCAAGAAGTCACCGAGGCAACTGGATTGAAATTTGATAAGAGAGCCATGACTATAAATGACATAGAGGATCATGGGGTCAGATTCGCATCAATGGTGATAGGATACAAGATATATTACTCTAGCAGAGAAAATTTAGTTATTGGAATAGCCATCTATAATGCATATAAGATGGTAAAAGAAGGTACAGACTATGATCTTTGTGAACTGTTGTTGAACCAGCTTATGGAGACCCTAAGAAAGATAAAGAAGGACAAGAAGTACTCATTCAAATATGGTACACTAATCATGTGGCTTTTCTTTTATTTCTTGAGTGAGCTCCCTAGGGATAAGAATATATATTGGTCCAACAACCAACCAGTAGCAGTCCAGATTAGAAATCATTCGAAATGTTTGGGTAGTTATGATGCACAAAAGACTGCACTTTGGGGATTCTTCAAAAATTTCTAGATTATAATGTAGGCTAGGGAGAGAATACCTAGAGCTATGGTTGAGAAATAATAGGACACCATTTGCTTTATGGTTACTGTTGATCAGTGCAAAATGGAAGTAGTGGAGCCTAGAGTTGTGTGGATTATGCCTATGGGGTATGAAGTGGATGGGAAGATACTAGAACTATATGCACATCATTTGTTAAGTCAGCCTAGGGATCTGATTGAAGAGAGATTTGGAACTTATGAAGAAATCTCACAAAAATTGCATCTTGAATTCAAGGCTCCTGAAACCAAAAGGAAAGTAAGGAAAGAAGTTGAGCAATTGGACAAGAATCTAGGCCTTACTAAGGAAGATGTGAGGCAATCTAGGGAAAGAACAAAATAAGCTAAGAAGGAAAAATAGGATAGGGAACATGGCAGTGTTCCAGCAGAACCTCCTTCCAAGTCAAGAACTACTAGGAGTTCTAGTTCAACCTTTGGTGCATCACCTTCTCCTGCGGTAGAGAAATCCAAAGAAAAACCTATCGGTAAGGAAGGAAAGAGGACAAGAGTAAAGGGAAAAAGAACATATTTCAGTGTGGAAAAATAGGATGAAGAAGAAACTGACTCAGATGATGAAGTTAAAGAGCTGAAGGCCTCAAGAACTAAAGCTGCCAAAGTGTCTAAGGAGAAGCCCTCTAGAAGCACAAAGTCAACCAAAAGGTATAAGGCAGAGGCTGGTGTTGAGAAGCCAAATCCTATGGAGGACATCATTAAAACAATCACTGTAGATGGAAACCTAAAACTAATGACTACATTTTATTATCATTACAATGATACTGACAAAAGAATTTTGGAGGATGCTACTGTAAAATATATGAATGTATTCAACAGAGCACTAGTGGAGATTTTGTCTGAAGTTCTTAAGAGTTTAAGAGACATTCTGGAAATAAGAAAAGAAGTTGCCAAATCAAAGGATATGGAGCTGAGAGAACATGTAATGTCTAGTCTATGTCCAGTGATCTCCAAAAAGGAAGCAGATAAGATTCTCAAAGAAGTCAAGAATGAATTCAGAAGCAAGAAAAGGATGAATAAGCTAATGATTGGAGACATTGATGAAGTTGTTAAAGAAATAGAGCAAATTCTAAAGAAAGCATTGGACAAGAACAAGTTTTATGTGGTTATAGAAGAACTAGTTGATACTAAGGATGCACTAGTCCTGAATAATGAAGAGCTGCAGAAAAATAGCAACAAACTAGAGAAGTTGATGTCTCCATTCCAGAAGAAGAAACATTGAATAAAGAAGATGAAGAAATGATGAAGGAAAATCAAGAAAAGGAAACTGATGATGTAATTAATTCCTCCACTCTAGATTTTGAGGAACTTGATAATATTTCCAATAAGGATACACCAAATCCTCTAGAAGAGAACATAGAAGACATCTCTGATATAGACAAAAGAAAGGATACCTATGCTGGTAATGCAGAGAAAGCAGAAGCAGAGAAAAAGAATGATAATGACAAGCAAGACAATGAGATTGACTCTGTTGTAAATATGTGCCTAATCAGTGTTATCATTGATGTCAACATATTCTTGTTGCCATTGGTGTCAACTATATCCTATTCTGTTGCCTGTTTAGAAAACTAAAATGTTGAGGAGATTGAGAAAATTAATAAAGATCAATGAATGTGAACCATACGATAGTATAGAGAGTTGTTTGATGTAGCTCCAGTTAAGATTTGAGTGGTCTGCATGAATATTTGAAGAAGCTATGGCCATCTAAGTAAAACTAGGTTTTGCTATGA
Source organism: Cunninghamia lanceolata (assembly GCA_027924645.1). NCBI lineage: Eukaryota > Viridiplantae > Streptophyta > Pinopsida > Cupressales > Cupressaceae > Cunninghamia > Cunninghamia lanceolata. Next base: position 4,595,876 of record BSBN01000749.1, on the reverse strand, counting down.
TAAGAAGAGATAGAATGACAATAAATTGGTCCAGATCACTTCGCATTGAAATATTATGATCTGCGGATCTATAGGCATCATTGGAAAGTTAGTGTGTATCATCAACTCTAGTGGTTCATGGTTTCAAGGTCCGCAAGCAATCTTTCTATTATGACAGTTATGACAGATAGTGTTCTTGAGGTTTTGAATGAAGATGCAAGTGATTCTGATGTTTTGGAGGAGTGTAGATGTTCTTGTTGAATTCAATGTGCTTGTGGAGTTCTCTAGATCATGTGACTATGGTGTTGAAGATCCACATTGAAGATTGAGCTCGTTGTTGAAGGTTTCTTCTTTGTTGTTGCTATTCTTCCTAGTCTTGGTGATGTAGGAGCATCCCTGGTTCAAGAGTAATCTTACATCAACCAAAAAACATTTACATTTCAATTTGTTTGCATTTTAGTTCTTTCATTTTCCAGTTCAGTTTAGGCAGTTCAGTCAGTAGCAGTTTCAACTTGTGGTCTAGTTTTGGCATTTCACATCTTGCGGATCTGGACTTAGCATCTACATTCATTCATCTACATCATATCAAGAATTCAGAGCATTTTGATTAGTTACTAGAAAGATATCGCTATCAAAAGGTCAACTATTTTCTCAGAGCAGAGCATTCTAACAGTTCCTGATAATCAGCTGAAGGAGAAAGCTTGCAGATCATTCCTTAACTTGTGGATCTCAATGACACATCATTCAATGTACTATGGTTCATGGCTGACCTTCCCCAAGGGTCCGTACGTTGTTCCATTCATTTAAGGAAGTGTTCTATGCATTTAGGTCCGACCTATCTATGAACATGTTACAGCTCTTCATTGGAGTTTGTGACCTTCCTTGGCCAACACGAAGGAACCTATTGGTCCGAAAATGATATATAATAATGTAATAGATCCTTAGGAAAGTAGTTAACAATTGATTCCTAATTCCTAGTGTTAGCACTCATTTTGACCTGGAGGCTGATCTTTCATGTTTAAGGGGTTTCTTCATTGGAACCCTATATCTTCTTGCCCATTTTCCTAAGTGTTGAACCTCCTCGGCATTTTTCAGCTGCATCATCATATTTTCTTCGAGGAGGAGGTCATCATCATCATGTTTGCTTCGATGGTGGTCAGCATCATCATGTTCTCTGTCGACTTGTTTTTCATCAGGATCATCATATTTCGATATCGGGTGATGTTTCGATATCATCCTGATCCTGTTGATGAGCTTCAATGTGCCTTAGTTTTCTTGCGGAGGGTGATCTTTCAAGTATCCGGTGATTTTCCAATTATCACCCTGCCCTTTGTGATGATGATGTCACCCCGATCTTCTGAAGGGGTTATTCTCTAAGTTGTTCGACCTGACTTGTTTTTTCTTAAGGGTCGTCATCATCATCATGATATTTCCAATTATCATCGTGTTGCTTGCGAGGGTCATCATATTTTCTGCCTGCATGATATTTCGCCGGGGTGATGTTTTTTTTATCATCGGGTGATCTTGGTTATGATCATCCTGATGATGTTGAAGAGTTCTAAGTATGACCCGATATTCACCGGAGTCATCATATTTGAACGTCAGGATGATCTTGGTCAATATCATCCTGATGATGTTGTATCATTTCATGTTCGATGTTTTATCACCTTGATGATGCTGACGTCATTCTTACGTCAGGGTGATATCCGTTTTTCTACCTATCTGCATCATGATATTTCCGAAGGAGGGGGTGATATTTTCATATCACTCGGGTGTATGTTTGTTCCAGCGTCATGATGATGCTGATATCAAGGAGATATCCGCCTGCCAGCTTCGTGCATTATCTAGTGGGGGTGATCTTTTCAAGCATCATCATATTCATCTATCGCCCTGATCTTATAGTGGAGCTACAGTGCAACCTGATATTTGTGCATCAGGATGATATTTCCAAATATTCAGTTATCTTCCGAATATCATCCTGATGTCGATATGATGATGACGTCAGCAGGATATGATAATGACGTCATCAGGATGTTCATCGGCCAGACTTTTGGTATAGGCTCAGTAGGAGGATGTTCCTCCGATGGATCAGGTTGTGCGAATGAAGGCGATTATCATGTAGGTTATATTGCGATATGATGCTGACGTCAGGGTGATATTTCAAGCGACAGGATATCATGCTGCTGGGGGATGATGATGATGAGGTCTTATACTAGTGTCGTCAGGAGCAAAAGCACCGACATCATATATGCTCATGACCTAGTATATAAAGTGTTAAAGAGGTTGCTGCGGGGTGCATGTGGGATAATTGGTATCCTGCATATTCGAAATATCATGATGATGAATCTCGGCGGGAAATGGTTGCGATGCAGAATTGATGTTCTTCCCGAGGCCGCGGGTTGGTGTGCCATCAATGGCGATTGTTGCAGAGGTATGGGCGATGGCGTGGGCGGATCTGGTACCCGATTGAAGGTGTACATCAGCGGACAGTGGCGCAGGGCTTGAAAAATCTTCCTATCTCCTCCCCTACCTGCTGCATTCATGTTTGGGCGCCAATCTGGTAATGCGTTGAGCGCCATTTCGTTGATACTGTGTATCTGGCAAGATTTTTGGTCAACCATGTAATTAATTGCTGAGCACCTACCTGGCTGTTATAAGCAGGTTGTGTTGCTCATTTGAAGGTTGTTGAAAGTTGAAGATTTTTGGCTCTGTAATTCAAAACAAGCAGGCTGGTTGCTCTGTACAGCTTAACCTGTGAGTTTATGTATCTCTTGTTGTATGTTTTTGGCATGAACCCACTGATTTCATGATTGATCTTATATGAGAAATGCTATCTTAGCATGTGTTGTGTTAATTCTGTCTCCAATATTGCATGTATTCTTCTTCTGAATCTGGATATTTGGGTAATGTTTAGATTCTAGAGCATAGAATTCCTATGTTGAATGTCTGATCTTTTAACTTCTGCTCAAGGGGTAGATTAAATTGTTTTCAGGTTGAACATTGGGAAGGGTATACTGCAGTAGGGATGCCATAAGTAGAGATAACTTAACACTCTGTATTGGGAGATATCTGTAAGGCAGGTATCACATATATCCCCCTGAAATCCAGTTTTAGCTGTTCATGCTGATCATTCACAGGTGTATGTCTATTGACTCCAGGCCCTGGATAGGCACCAATCTTGCTTTGTGTTTGTGTTACAACCATGTCCATCTTTGCATCCAAACTTAAACTCCAAATCAAAATCTAAAACAACCATTAGGACATTAGAATTAGTTTTAGGAACCTCAGTCCTCTGTCTACAACTGCAAATAGGCCCAAAGCTAGCCCCTTTGCTCTTATCTTTCAGTTTTGGTCTACTTACAGGAGGACTTATCTGCTTTCTGTCAGCATCCCAGCCTCGTATGCATATATTCATGGATGTTGAGTAGGGAATACCCCCCTAGGTCTAGCAGAGCCTGAAGAAGAAGAGGAGATAAAATATAGAGTCTATCTCCTACACTGTTGGCCCCTGGCCCAGAGATCCTGTTAATCACTGATGGCTACCTTGTAGGGAAATCTGGGAATAAGCATCCAGTCTGGGAAAAAACCAACAGAAATTGGAGACTCTACTGGGGAACCTTGTGAAAGAACCCTGGTTTTCAGAAGAAAACAGTTCCTAGTAATAGGTGGCGACTCCGAAGTAATCTCCCAACCGGTCAAAGTAAAATTTATATGCAGGGGAGAAGATCCCAACAAAATCCTTTATTTGAAGAGTTACCAGTAACGAAAAGAATGATGTACAGAAGAAAGGGAACTGTCTCAGTTAGTCATGAGAGCTCCCCCAGAAAAGGTGATGATATACAAGATAACCCTAGGCCATCAGGACAGCATGCGCCTTATTTTTCAAATGCAGAAGCTGATATTCAAGGTGCATATGAGAGGCAACAGGGTGGTAGCATGAGAATGAGGTCAGAGGTGTTCCAAGAACGCCCATTTTTAGACCCTAGTGAAAGGTTTGAAGAGGCAGAGTCTCTGAGGGATGATGAAGATGATGACCAAAGTGGCATGAGACCATCTACCTCCAGGCCTAAGGATGAACAGTTAGCTGAAGAAATCAGAAGTCTAAGAGCAGAACTAGAATATCTACAAGCCATGAAAATCAGAGATGATATGAAGCAGAAAGTGCAAGCCTTAAGAACTGCCCAAAATGATTCAGTTCCTACCCTAGAGAATGCAAATGTGCAGAGACATCAGCAAAGATATGAAGTGCAACATCAGCATCATGATGAGAGACAAAATGTGAATGATGCTAGGATACCACTAAACAATGTAGGACACCAGAATGCAAATAGAAATGTTAATGTTAATCAGTTAAACAGACAGCCCATGCAGTTAGATAGATTCAGGCAGCTGGTGTTTGATGGTATTCCTGGGTATCCTAACCCCATTGACAAGCATCTGAGGCTGCAAGTGCCTAAATTTTTAGGAAACAACACAGTGTCAGGAGAAGATCATCTAAAAGCCTTTCAAAATGTCATGGATAACTTTGAGGTTGAACATGAGGATGTTTTCATGAAGTCATTCATGCAATCCTTAATAGATGAGGCAAGAGAATGGTACAAGAGTCTGCCTGACCGGAGTATTTCATCATGGGATGATTTTAGAAGGATGTTCAAGGAGCAATATGGTGATAAAACTGACCCTAGCTTTTTTGTAAATGAGTTCACCAGTATCACTAAAGGGTCAAATGAGCAGGTTGCAAATTTTAATGCAAGATTTACTAAAGTGTTAAACAAATTGCCACATCACATGAGGCCAAATGAACCAATGTGCATAATATTGTATATCAATGCCTTTGATGCAAAAACTGCATATGGATTAAGAGATAAAGGTCCTGCTACTCTCAGGGATGCTTTCAGAATTGCAGTGAATATTGAAAACAACAGGAAAGCATCGGGCAAGACAAATAGAAGGGATGATATAAAAATTCTGCAGAATCCAAACAAGCCTCATAACACTCAAGGTAGTACATCTGCCCCTGAAGATAAGATAGACAAATTGGCAAATGTTGTTAAGGACCTGAGCTATAGATTAGCTAGAAGTGAAAAAGGGATGGGTCCTGATAGGCAAGTCTATCAAAGGCAGGAAAAGAGGCCATCATTACATGATATGCCTTATAACACCAATTGGCATGATGGTAAGCCTGTATTCCCACGTAACAACACAAATCAGAGGGCTCAACATGTCAAAGAAACTCCTGATCCTCTAAAGAAAGCTATAAATATTGTTGATGATGCTCCATGGTGTATAATTTGTCAGATGCCACATTCACAGTCACAGTGTATGATTGCTCAATCCTTGTATGATAATGCTACATCTTGTAATGAATGCAATGAGCCACATCATGTGCAGGATGATGATGTTAATATGATGTCCATAGGCAATGGATACACTCTTTATGATGCTGATGAGAATACAGATCATCAAATTCAGGCCTGCCAACAGTTCCCATATGATGAAGATAATGAAGATAACTATGTGTATGCTCAGAACTCACACAATTTTCTGAGTAACTTACAACGACCTTCTGATGAGGAAATTAGAGCCTTCACAGCTGCAGCAGTTGCTCAAGTCAAAAGCAACTACAATCTCAGAGGTAAAAATCAAGTAGGCAGCCCACATCAGCTAGAAGATATTTCTGCAGGTCAGCTAGTGCATGGTCATAAAGGAACTAAACCACAAAAAAGGCAGTGGGTAATTAATAAACAGAACTTTAGACACAGAACAGGTCATGAATTTCAAGGACCAGAAAACAAAATCCCTCAGGCTGAAGATCAAAGTAAAGGTTCCCAAGACAGGAATGATGATCAGGGAACTATGAAAGTGAAAGCTAAATCAGCTCAGGATAAAAACAAGATTGTGGAGCAAGCTACAGCTGTTACACAAAATTATGCTCCATTTGATATAGCTCAAATCCTCTCTCAGGTAAAAGTCTCTGTTCCACTTATGGAATTGATGAAAGTGGAAGAAATCAAGAATAGGACAATATCCCTAATCTCAGGGGTACCTTTTCAAGCTAAACAAAATGTTCAGACCCAGGGTGAGAAACATGTCATATGTAATGAAGAAGATGAGGCTCCTAAAGTCTATTTAGGAATGACTATGACAAAGTGTCCTTCACAAGTGGAACCATTTTATGTTTCCCTGGTTATAAATGGAAAAATAATTAGAAATTGTATGCTTGACTCTGGAGCATCTACAAATGTCATGCCTTTGGCCATCATGCAACAAACTGGATTAAAAATTGACAAGGCATGTGGAAAATGTTATGCTATGGATGCCAGAGAGGTACCAGTTATTGGAATCATGAAGGATGTAGATTTCAAACTGGCAGCATTTCCTGAAAAGAGATATAAAATGAATATAACAGTGGTTGACATCAAGCCACAGTATGGTATGTTGTTGTCAAGAAGATGGGCAGCACTAATTGGTGGAAGCATGCAGCTGGACCTGTCTTATGCCATGATTCCAATGAATGGCAGGGATGTTAAGCTAATCAGAGAACAAAGATCATCAGAGACAGTGGAAGACCAAGAAGCAAATGAATAGGTATGCTTTGTAGACACTGACTGTGATAACTTCAAGGTTGTCTCAGATGATACAGAAGATAAAGAGAAAAATGTCTGCACTGAAGAGGTGGATCAGCAAGGCTTATGGACCTTGTTTTTTGATGGAGCTTGTGCAAAAGAAGGCTCTGGAGCTGGAGTTGTTTTCCTGTCTCCAGCTGGTAAGCTCCTCAAATTCTCTTTCTTGCTGAGGTTTGATTGCACAAACAACATTGCAGAATATGAGGCTTTACTCTTAGGCCTAAATATTGCTCTCAAACATGGAATTAAGATGTTAAGAGTATTTGGGGATTCTGAGCTGATTGTATCCCAAGTTAGAGATAAGTATGCTGCAAAAAATAAAAGACTGAAACAATACAAGCATGCCATTTGGGATACCATTGAACTATTTGATGCATTTTCAATAGGCTGGGTAGAAAGGTCAAAAAATGTTATGGCTGATTTCTTAGCCAATGTTGCAATAAGGCCAGATGACATCACTCTGTCAGATGTTACAAATGTAGAGGTTAAAATTAGGCCTGCAGTGCCAGAAAATATATGCAGTTGGCAAGTGTTTAATGATGATAGGGATTTGTTGAAATTTTTGCACTGCATAGATGAATATGAGAATCAAGAGATTGATTTCCAAGCTTTTGTAGAGACTGTAAATGGAAAAGAAACTCTTGTGGGAAAAGAGATAATTCAGTTGAAGACTAACAAGATCCCTAGAGGGTTAGTAGCTTTGGAAAGAGCCTTTGACAGTAGAGACAAATTGGTCACAAGGACATCCCCCACAAATAAGGAGGATTTAGAAGAAATAAATTTGGGGACATCTCAGGCCCCTCAGAAGGTATATATTGGTAAACAGCTCAAACCACACATTAGGAGTATGCTGATTGCATTACTGAAAAGGTATAAACATGTTTTTGCTTGGTCATATGAGGACCTAAAAGCCTATAGGGAAGACTTGTTCCAGCATGAGATCCCATTGAAGCCTGAAGCTAAGCCATTTAGACAAAGGCAAAGACCTATTAATCCTACCTTAGCTCCCAAGATGCAAGAAGAACTCAAAAGGCTCAGGGAAGCTGGAATAATTGTGCCAATCAGACATTCAACTTGGGTGTCTAACCTTGTCCCAGTCAGAAAAAAGAATGGTGATATTAGGCTTTGTGTTGATTTCAGGAAATTGAATGTATCCTCTTTAAAGGATAACTATCCATTGCCTAATATGGAAGATATGTTGCAGAGAGTGACTGGTTGTGAACTCTTGTCCATGATGGATGGATTTTCCGGTTATAATCAGGTGAAGGTAAAGGAATCAGAACAGTATAAGACCGCCTTCACCACTCCATGGGGAACTTATGTGTATGTTAGGATGCCCTTCGGACTAACAAATGCAGGTGCTACATTTCAAAGAGCAATGGATGTTGCTTTTGCAGGGTTGATTGATTCAATTCTGGCTGTATATCAGGATGACTTGACTGCCTACTCAAAGAAAGAAGAGCAGCATTGTTTGCATCTGGAGCAGATTTTCATAAGAGCACTAGAATATGGTATTTCTTTAAATCCAAAGAAGTGTGCCTTTGGGGTAGTTGAAGGAAAGCTTCTGGGACATATTGTTTCCAAGGATGGAGTCAGGATAGATCCAGAGAGAGTGGCTGCTATTGACAGGATCCAAATGCCAAGAACTGTAAAAGGAGTTCAGTCCTTCTTTGGACAGATAAATTTTGTTAGAAGATTTGTTCCCAACTTTGCAGAAACCACAAGGAACATTTCCAAGATGATGAAGAAGGATGCAACTGTCCACTGGGAAAGTGAAGCAATAGAATCATTTCAGAGTATCAAAGAGGCAATCAAGATGGCCCCTGTTCTTAAATCTCCTGATTTTTCTAGGCCATTCCAAGTATTTTCATTTGCTTCCTTTCATACTGTTGCTGCTTGTTTGCTACAGAAAAATGAAGATGGTTTTGAACAGCCCATCGCTTTCTTCAGTATGTCCTTGCAGGCCTCTGAGTTGAAGTATGATATTATGGAAAAGCAGGCATATGCACTGGTCAAAGCCATCAAAAGTTTCAGACCATACTTGGTAGGATCATATATAGTTGCATATGTACCTCATGCAGCAGTTAAAGACATATTCACTCAGCAGGAGGTGACTGGAAGAAGGTGCAGATGGATAAACAAGCTGCAAGAGTTCAACATAGACATACAAGTTACCAAGTTGATAAGAGGACAAGGATTAGCCAAGATGATGGCACAATCAAACTTGGAAGCATGCCAAGTCAATGCAGTCCAAGATGAGAGTGTAAATGTATCAGGATCTGAATGGTATAAGGATATTATCTACTACTTGCAAAATCTGAATTGTCCTTCCCATTTCAGTGACAGCCAAAAGAGGACTTTAAAGTTACATGCAATCAGGTATGTTATTGTTCAAGGTGAGCTATACTGGAAAAACCCTGATGGTGTGCTGCTGAGATGTGTGGATGAGGATATGGCTAACAATGTTTTGATTGATATGCATAAAGGATTGTGTGGTGGACATTATACTGCCCAAACAACAGCTCATAAAATTCTCAGGGCAGGATATTGGTGGCCCACTCTCTTTTCAGATGCACAAAAGTTAGTAAGGAAGTGTGACCCTTGCCAAAGATTTTCAGGAAAGCTGAAATATGATGGTGCTTTACCCCTCAGAACTGTAACTGTGGATGCTCCATTCCAGCAATGGGGAATTGACTTCATAGAGGAAATTGCAGACAAATCAAGTGGGGGACACAGTTGGATTTTGGTGGCAACTGATTACTTTACCAAATGGATTGAGGCCATTCCAACTAAGAGAGCTACAAGCAAGGTGGTGACAGATTTCATACTAGAAAATATTATCATCAGGTTTGGAGTACCATTCAAAATAGTCACTGATAATGCTATGTGCTTCAGATCAGGTGAATTTGTTGATTTTTGCAACAGGTATGGGATAAATCTATCATATACATCACCATATCACCCACAAGGGAATGGTCAAGCAGAATCAAGCAATAAGAGCATCATGAAAATTATCAAGAGGATATTGGACAAGAATAAAAGAGCTTGGGACTCAAGATTGAACTTAGCAATATGGGCTGACAGAGTGACAGAAAAAAGGGCTATTGGGAAGTCACCTTTTGAGCTAGTATATGGTGCATCAGCTAGACTGCCCATAAACAATCTCCTACCAGTTTACAGATTCATTCAGGAAAATGATGAGGAGATTGAAGACTCCATGACAGAAAGAGTGAACCAACTGGTTGCATTGGATGAGAACAGAAGGAAAGCCCACCAGATCAATCTCAAAAGACAACAAGATGTGAAATATCAGTTTGACAGGAGAACTACAAAAAGGAAGTTTCAAGTCAATGATCTGGTGCTCATTTGGAATGCAAAAGGTCAAGAAAAGGGTAAACATGGTAAATTTGAACCCTTATGGATGGGCCCATATCAGATTAGCAGTGCTCATGGGGAGGATTCTTATTTCCTCCAGGCCCTAGATGGTGAAGTTCTGGAATTGCCTATGCATGGCCAATTCCTTAAGTTCTATTTTGCATAAATATCTTGTTGCTGTGCACATTTGTAAAAAACATGTATGTGGTGTAAATGCCTTGTACAGCTCGTGCTTTTTGGCTTTTTGTCTGGTCTGCCCGGAGATCTGGTTCTCGCTGCAGGTTTTCACCTGCACGTCCCCATTCGGAGCCACTGTTAGCACTCATTTTGACCTGGAGGCTGATCTTTCATGTTTAAGGGGTTTCTTCATTGGAACCCTATATCTTCTTGCCCATTTTCCTAAGTGTTGAACCTCCTCGGCATTTTTCAGTTGCATCATCATATTTTCTTTGAGGAGGAGGTCATCATCATCATGTTTGCTTCGATGGTGGTCAGCATCATCATGTTCTCTGTCGACTTGTTTTTCATCAGGATCATCATATTTCGATATCGGGTGATGTTTCGATATCATCCTGATCCTGCTGATGAGCTTCAATGTGCCTTAGTTTTCTTGCGGAGGGTGATCTTTCAAGTATCCAGTGATTTTCCAATTATCACCCTGCCCTTTGTGATGATGATGTCACCCTGATCTTCTGAAGGGGTTATTCTCTAAGTTGTTCGACCTGACTTGTTTTTTCTTAAGGGTCGTCATCATCATCATGATATTTCCAGTTATCATCGTGTTGCTTGCGAGGGTCATCATATTTTCTGCCTGCATGATATTTCGCCGGGGTGATGTTTTTTTTATCATCGGGTGATCTTGGTTATGATCATCCTGATGATGTTGAAGAGTTCTAAGTATGACCCGATATTCACCGGGGTCATCATATTTGAACGTCAGGATGATCTTGGTCAATATCATCCTGATGATGTTGTATCATTTCATGTTCGATGTTTTATCACCTTGATGATGCTGACGTCATTCTTACGTCAGGGTGATATCCGTTTTTCTGCCTATCTGCATCATGATATTTCTGAAGGAGGGGGTGATATTTTCATATCACTCGGGTGTATGTTTGTTCCAGCGTCATGATGATGCTAATATCAAGGAGATATCCGCCTACCGGCTTCGTGCATTATCTAGTGGGGGTGATCTTTTCAAGCATCATCATATTCATCTATCACCCCGATCTTATAGTGGAGCTACAGTGCAACCTGATATTTGTGCATCAGGATGATATTTCCAAATATCTGGTTATCTTCTGAATATCATCCTGATGTCGATATGATGATGACGTCAGCAGGATATGATAATGACGTCATCAGGATGTTCATCGGCCAGACTTTTGGTATAGGCTCAGCAGGAGGATGTTCCTCCGATGGATCAGGTTGTGCGGATGAAGGCGATTATCATGTAGGTTATATTGCGATATGATGCTGACGTCAGGGTGATATTTCAAGCGATAGGATATCATGCTGCTGGGGGATGATGATGATGAGGTCTTATACTAGTGTCGTCAGGAGCAAAAGCACTGACATCATATATGCTCATGACCTAGTATATAAAGTGTTAAAGAGGTTGCTGCGGGGTGCATGTGGGATAATTGGTATCCTGCATATTCGAAATATCATGATGATGAATCTCGGCGGGAAATGGTTGCGATGCAGAATTGATGTTCTTCCCGAGGCCGCGGGTTGGTGCGCCATCAATGGCGATTGTTGCAGAGGTATGGGCGATGGCGTGGGCGGATCTGGTACCCGATTGAAGGTGTACATCAGCGGACAGTGGCGCAGGGCTCAAAAAATCTTCCTGTCTCCTCCCCTACCTGCTGCATTCATGTTTGGGCGCCAATCTGGTAATGCGTTGAGCGCCATTTCGCTGATACTGTGTATCTAGCGGGATTTTTGGTCAACCATGTAATTAATTGCTGAGCACCTACCTGGCTGTTATAAGCAGGTTGTGTTGCTCATTTGAAGGTTGTTGAAAGTTGAAGATTTTTGGCTCTGTAATTCAAAACAAGTAGATCTGGTTGCTCTGTACAGCTTAACCTGTGAGTTTATGTATCTCTTGTTGTATGTTTTTGGCATGAACCCACTGATTTCATGATTGATCTTATATGAGAAATGCTATCTTAGCATGTGTTGTGTTAATTCTGTCTCCAGTATTGCATGTATTCTTCTTCTGAATCTAGATATTTGGGTAATGTTTAGATTCTAGAGCATAGAATTCCTATGTTGAATGTCTGATCTTTTAACTTCTGCTCAAGGGGTAGATTAAACTATTTTCAGGTTGAACATTGGGAAGGGTATACTGCAGTAGGGATGCCATAAGTAGAGATAACTTAACACTCTGTATTGGGAGATATCTGTAAGGCAGGTATCACATATATCCCCCTGAAATCCAGTTTTAGCTGTTCATGTTGATCATTCACAGGTGTATGTCTATTGACTCCAGGCCCTGGATAGGCACCAATCTTGCTTTGTGTTTGTGTTACAACCATGTCCAGCTTTGCATCCAAACTTAAACTCCAAATCAAAATCTAAAACAACCATTAGGACATTAGAATTAGTTTTAGGAACCTCAGTCCTCTGTCTACAACTGCAAATAGGCCCAAAGCTAGCCCCTTTGCTCTTATCTTTCAGTTTTGGTCTACTTACAGGAGGACTTATCTGCTTTCTGTCAGCATCCCAGCCTCGTATGCATATCTTCATGGATGTTGAGTAGGGAATACCCCCCTAGGTCTAGCAGAGCCTGAAGAAGAAGAGGAGATAAAATATAGAGTCTATCTCCTACACTGTTGGCCCCTGGCCCAGAGATCCTGTTAATCACTGATGGCTACCTTGTAGGGAAATCTGGGAATAAGCATCCAGTCTGGGAAAAAACCAACACATAGTTTAGATTTTGTGCGAAGGAGCTTCAAAGCTTTATCTTGTGCATGTATGTAATCAGGCCTGTGAGCCCTAATTCTAAGCCCGAATGTTGCCGGCTAGATTGTATTTGAATTCTTTGATATACTAAATGACTGAATCTGCATTTGTTCCATTTATTGAGTCGTTTCCATTGTGTTTATTCTTTCTGCATGATCCGGATAGTTCATTCTGTGAACTCTCCTATGGTGACTACACCAAGTGGTATAAGAGCGAAAGTTTAATTCTTTGGAGCAAAATTGGCAAAGGAGCTTCTATAAGATCATGTTGTAAGTAGATCGTTGATCTGAGGCAGGTTACCTATGCACAACCGATCGCCAAATTTGAGGTAGTTTGCACTTGATCGTAGGAAGATGCCGCCGCAGAGAGTTCCTCTTGTTGGTACAATGGCTATTAGAATGGATGAGATGATGGAATTGATGAGAACAACGTGAATTTATTTGGATGATATTGAGGAAGATAGGCAAAGAGGATTGACACCTAGACCTAATGTTGAAAGTGATGATGAGGAAGAATTTCAATTAGATGAACAAATTGGTGAAACCCTAGAAGGCAATGAAGAAGAAGAATTAGATCAGATAAAGATGTTGCAAGATATTTCAAAGATTGGAAAAAGACCTAGAGTTGATGTGCCAAACTATATTGGTAATTTGAATCCTGAAGAGTTTATTGACTGGATAAATGATATGGAAGAATACTTTAAATATGAAGAAATTGAAGATCTGAAGAAGGTGAAATTTGCAAAGATAAAGTTGAAAGGACATGCTGCTATATGGTGGAAAGAAGTTTAGTTAGAAAGAAATAGAAGAGGAAAAGAAAAGATAGCAAAGTGAGACCAGATGGTGAAAAAGTTGAAGAATCAGTTTATACCTGCCGACTATGAGTTGGAATTGTTGAAAAGATTGCAAAACCTGAGACAAAAGGAGAAATCTGTGAAGTACATTGAAGAATTTCATAAGAGGATCATAAGGACAGGACATAGTGAAGCAAGGAAGGAGAAAGTGGCAAGATACATTAATGGACTGAGATTGAACATTCAAGAAGAACTAAGCTTGTTAAGGATGACGTCTTTGGAAGAAGCATATCAACTTTCCCTAAAAGTTGAAGAGAAGTTGAATAAGAAGCATGATCAAAGACAGAAAGGTAGAGGAGGCAAATTTTAGAGAAGTAAAACATTTTCTAGATATGATAGATCAATTGTGGAGCAAAACAAGTTTGACAACCCATTTTAGAAGGATGACAGAGATAATAATGCTTACTAGAGAGATGACATAATTTTTTGCTGGAGAGGAAACCCTAGTGCATACCGAAATGAAGGATATAGAAAAGAAGGAAGAGGATTTGATAAGAGGACATTTAGAGGTACTTGTTTCAAGTGTGGAGGTGAAGGACATAGAGCATTTGACTATAATCAAGGTAGTACAAGCAAGAAGATAGAGAACATTGGAAGAGCAACCTATGTTAAAGAAGAACCTGTTGAATCACCCAATTTTGTTGGTAAACCTGAGAAAGGAGAATCATTGGTGATGAGGAGAGCACTATTTCAAGTAGAGACAAATGAGGAACCATCACAGAGGAAAAGATTGTTCAGAACTAGATGCAAATCCAGAGGTAAGTGTTGTAATGCTGTAATTGATAGTGGTAGTTCAGATAACCTAGTTTTAGAGGAGATGGTGACTAGGCTGAAATTGGAAAGATTAAAACACCCTAAGCCCTATCAGATAGCATGGATTCAGGATGATCACAAGGTACTAGTGATTGAACAATGTTTGGTAAAATTTCATATTGGATCTTATCATGATGAAGTCTTGTGTGATATTATGCCTATGGATGTTTGTCATATCTTGTTGGGTAAACCTTGGCAATATGATAGAAAAGCTATACATGATGGGAGAAAGAACACATATACTATAACAGTAAATGGGAAGAGAATTACTTTGATTCCTTTAGAAGATAATCCTAAAGATGTGGTATGTGGAAATGCTAGAATCTATTTGGTAGGTGGAAGGAAATTTTTGGATGGTTTGAAATAGGAAAGTATGTGTTATGCCTTGATTCCTAAGAAGCCTAAAGTAGTGAAGAAAGAAACTAAACCGGATGAGATAAGAAAGTTGCTGACAGAGTATGAAGACATCATATCAGATAATGTGCCTAAAGGGTTACCGCCTATAAGGAGTATTAGTCATCACATAGATCTTATACTGGGAGTAAGTTTGCCTAACAACGCAACACACTGGATGACACCAACAGAGAATGAAGAATTGAATAGATAGATACAAGAGTTGTTGAGGAAAGGTTTGATTAGAGAAAGTTTGAGTACTTGTACAGTACCTACAGTGCTTGCACCGAAGAAGGATGGAGAATGGAAAATATGTATTGACTCTAGAGAAATAAACAAGATCACAGTTAAGTATAGATTTCCTTTACCTAGAATGGATGATATTATGGATTGTTCGAGTGGAGCAAGATATTTCACAAAGATAGACTTGAAGAGTGGATACCATCAGATCAAAATTAGAGAAGGTGATGAATGGAAGACTACTTTTAAGACAAATGAAGGATTGTATGAGTGGTTAGTGATGCCTTTTGGATTGACAAATGGACTAAGTACTTTCATGAGATTGATGAATGAAGTCTTGAAGAAATTCTTGGGTAAGTTTGTGATCATGTACTTGGATGATATTATGATTTTCAGTAAAACAAAAGAAGAACATTTGTGACATATTAGAAAAGTTTTGTAGAGGTTGAGAAAAGAGAAATTGTTGATAAACATCAAGAAGTGTAGTTTCATGAAGGAAGAGTTGGTATATTTGGGATTTGTGATTTCTATGGAAGGAATGAAGATGGACCCTAAGAAAGTGAGAGAAATTATTGAATGGCCTACACCGAAGAGCATTGGAGAAGTTAGATCATTTCATGGATTGGCTAGTTTCTACCTGAAGTTCATTAGAAATTTTAGTTTAGTTTGTAACCCTATGACAGAGACAATGAGAGGTGACAGAAAAGATTTCAAGTAGACATCAGGAGAAGATAAAATTTTTGAGTTTTTGAAGTAGAAAGTGACAAAGCAACCTGTTTTGGTATTACCAGATTTTAATAAAGTATTTCAAGTTGATGGTGATGCAAGTGAAAATGCAATAGGAGCAGTGTTAAGTCAAGAAGGTAGACCTGTAGCATATTTCAGTGAGAAGTTGAATGATGCAAGGAGGAGATATTTAGTTTATGATCAAGAGTTCTATGCCATAATTCAAGCCTTGAAGAAGTGGAGACATTACTTGTTGCCTAAGGAGTTTGTGTTGTATATAGATCATCAAGCTTTGTAGTATTTGAATAGTCAAGGTAAGTTGAATCAAAGACATATGAGAAGGGTGGAGTTCATGCAGAGTTATACTTTTGTGTTGAAGCATAGGAGTGGTAAATCAAACAAAGTTGCTAATGCCTTGAGTAGAAGAAAAAACTTGTTGACAAAGATGAGAGTTGAAGTGTTGGGTTTTGATGAATTGACTAATATGTATGAGGGAGACACTGATTTTGCAAACCTTGGAAAGCATATAAGGGACCTACTGTAATAGATAGAAGTAAGTGGTTGGACTATTTCATTCAAGAGGGCATGTTATTCAAAGGAAGTCAGTTGTGCATACCTAGAAGTTCAATGAGAGATAATTTGATCAAGGAGAAGCATAGTGGAGGATTGGTAGGACATTTTGGCATTGACAAGACAGTGGCTTTTGTAAGTGAAAATTACTTTTGGCCTCAGATACATAAGGATGTTTGGATATTTGTGCAGAGTTGTAGAGTTTGTCAAGTTACAAAAGTGAGTAGTCAGAACACTGGATTGTATAAACCTTTGGCAATACCAGAGAAACCTTGGGAAGATATAAGCATTGATTTTGTAATGGGATTGCCTAAGAGACAGAGAGGACATGATTCAATAATTGTAGTGGTTGACAAATTTTCAAAGATGTCTCATTTTATACTTTGTAAGAAGACAAATAATGTAGTGCATGTAGCTGACCTATTTTTTAGAGAGATTGTGAGATTGCATGGATTACCTAAGAGTATAGTTTCAGACAGAGATACAAAGTTTCTTGGATACTTTTGGAAGACACTTTGGAAGAAGATGAAGACAAATTTGAAGTTTAGTTCAACTTTTCATCCACAGATAGATGGATAGACAAAGGTAGTGAATAGGAGTTTGGGAAACATGTTGAGATGTTTGGTTGGAGAGAAGATAGGAAGTTGGGATTTGATTCTTTCACAAGAAGAGTTTGCATACAATAATTTAGTAAATAGGAGTACTAGAAGAACACATTTTTAGATTGTTACTGGAGTGAATCCTAGTGGAGTTGTAGATTGAGAGATATTAGTATAGAAGAAAAGAGGAGTGCAGAAGCAGAAGAATTTGCATATCATATGAAGACAATGCATAATCAGGTGAAGAAGCATTTGGAGAATACGAATAGTAAGTATAAAGAGAAGGCTGATAAGAAGAGAAGACATAAGGAATTTGAAGTGGGAGATGAAGTAATCATGTACTTGAGAAAAGAAAGATTTCCAGTTGGAACATATAACAAGTTGAAGACGAATACGTTTGGACCTTGTAAGATACTCAGAAAATTTGATTCAAGAAATGCATATGAAGTGGAATTACCAGAGACATTGGGTATTTCACTAGTTTCAACATTGCAGACCTTTATCAGTATCATGAAGCAGAGTTCAGTGAGAGCATGGAAGAAGACTTGAAGAAGCAGTTACCACACAAAGCACCGAAACAGATTGAAGACATTTTGGATAGCAGAGATGGACGCAACACTAGAGGAAGACAATACAAAGAATATCTTATGAAGTGGAAAGGCAGACTTGAAGAAGATTCATCATGGATTTCTCAGGCTGAGGTGGACCGTCTTGGTTCTCCCCTAGCCCCAGCAAAGTGAGGGACTCACTTTTTCAATAACCCCAGATGTTTGATGTAGGAGAATCCCTAGTTCAAGAGTAATCTTACATCAACCAAAAAACATTTGCATTTCAGTTCTTTCATTTTCCAGTTCAGTTTAGGTCGTTCAGTTAGTAGCAGTTTTCAACTTATGGTCTGGTTTTGGCATTTCACATCTTACAGATCTAGACTTAGCATCTACATTCATTCATCTACATCATATCAAGAATTCAGAGCATTTGGATCAGTTATCGGAAAGATATCGCTATCAGAAGGTTAACTATTTTCTTAGAGCAGAGCATTCTAATAGTTCTTGATAATCAATTGAAGGAGAAAGCTTGCGGATCATTCCTTGACTTGCAAATCTCAATGACACATCATTCAATGTATCGTGGTTCATGATCGACCTTCCCCAAGGGTCTGCATGTTGTTCCATTCATTTGAGGAAGTGTTCTATGCATTTAGGTCCGACCTATCTGTGAACACGTTACAACTCTTCATTGGAGTGTGTGACCTTCCTTGGTTGACGCGAAGGAATCTATTAGTCTGGAAATGATATATAAAGTTGTAATAAATCCTTAGGAAAGTAGTTAGTAATTGATTCCTAGTTCATAGTTTATATTTTGTGTGAAGGAGCTTCAAAACTTTATCTTGCACATGTATGTAATCAGGCCTGTGAGCTCTAATTCTAAGCATGCATGTTGTCGGCTAGATTGTATTTGAATTCTTTGATATACTAAATGACTGAATCTACATTTGTTCCATTTCTTGAGTTGTTTCCATTGTGTTTATTCTTGTTGCACGGTCTGGATAGTTCATTCTGTGAACCCTCCTACCATGACTACACCACTTGGCCGACTAGATGTTTCAAGTGTGTTGCGGATGCTCTAAGAGCAATTCTTTTGAGCATGGCGTGTTTCTAGAAGAAGATTCAAGTCTTAGTTATGTTTGGCTGACAGCGTAGTGATTCACATGGTTGTAGTGCTGACCTTGATGTTCGTTACAAGGTTGATGAAGCATATAAATACTTGTGAATGAATTGTGGGAAGTTGTCCTTGTGTGAAAATGATAAAATCCTAAGAAAGGTACAAAGGTAGAGTAGAAAAGAGGAGGAGCAGAGGAACAAGAACAGTAAGGTATGAAGAGATGATGAAGAAGTGTTTAGGGCAGAGTAGAAGTCGTGTAATCTTTCAAAGGAACTAAACCAGGCATAAAGAAGATGCTATTTCACAGTTCATTCTTTCTATATTAAACATAAATCCTTGTAGGCAATAAGCCTCCTCGAGTAGTGAGCCCTAAGGCAAGTGCCTTTTCATTTCTTTCAAGTACTTTTAACAGGGTACAAATCTTGTGGGTTAATCCCTACCATGGTTTTCTCTTAATCGGGTTTCCATGTAAAAATCCTGGTGTTATGTGTGTTCAATTTGTTTTTGCTCATGTGTTGTTGATTCATGCTTTAATGTTTACATCATTAATCTAATTGTAAGTTGATAAAGAAGTTTAAAAGCATAAAAGGTTAAATTTGTGGGACAACTGATTCACCCTGCCTCTCAGTTGTCCAGACTAATTCCAATAATTGGTATCAGAGCTAGATTCGCTAAAAGAAGCTTGACCACTTGAGGAGATCCAAGATGTCAACTTATAAGAAGGAAAGTCTAAGATTTGATGGATCAAATTACTCCCTTTGGAAGGTACACATGCAGTGTCATTTGGAATGTATTGGTAATGACTTTTGGATGATAACAAAGAATGAGTATAAGATTTCAAAGAATGGCCCTACTACTCTAGATGAACTCAGGGAAGCTGAATTCAATATTCGAGCCAAAGAAGCAGTATTGAGTGCCCTGATTGATACAGAATTGGAAAATGTCCTGAATTTGAAAACTACCCATGAAATCTGGAAAAAGTTGGAAAATTTGTATGAAGGTGACAAATATGTCAAATGTGCTAAGCTACAGAGCCTGAAAGGTACATATGAAAGGTTGGTAATGAGTGAAGATGAAAACATTACTTCCCACATGTAGAAAGTGAATGAACTTGTGACCGGTATCAGAAATGCTAGTGGAGTATTGGAAGAATTAGAGATTGTTGCCAAAGTGCTCAGATCCTTACCTACAACATACAAGCATAAAGTTGTTGCCATTTAAGAGATTAGGACAGTGAAAATTGTTACAAGGGATCAGCTAGTTGGTAAGCTCTTAGCATTTAAAATGAGTGAGTTTGGTGATTCTCTTCCTAAGTCTAAATCTGTATTTAAGGCTAGTGTATATGGAAAACAAAGATAGGATCCTGGTGAAATCTCTTCAGGAAGATCAAATAGATTTGCTAAGGCAAGGAAGGATCTTGAAGATGATGAAATTGAGTCTGCAGAACTTGAAGCTCTTATTGCCAAAAGAATGCCAATAGGATCTTGTAAGTATGAAGGAAAGTTGCCATTCAAATGTTTTGCTTGTAATAAGATTGAGCATTTTGCATCAAGATGTCTGGAGAAATTTTCAAAGCCAAACCCTAACAGATATAAAGGTCATAAGAAATGTTACTATGTCCAAGAAGTTGGAGAAGGAGTCACAAATGATGAATCTAATCATGGAGGTTCCACTAAAAGTGATTGGGTGTTCATTGCTATCAAAGAAGAAGATCCAGTGTCTACTGAATCTACTAGCTATGCAAGTGTGGAAAGTGCCTTGGCTACTCAAGTTGTTGAAAAAGATGAATGGGTGATTGATAGTGGATGTTGTCATCATATGACTGGTGATAAAAGTAATTTTATAAGCTTTGAAAAATATGAAGGTGGAATTGTGAAATTTGGAGACAACTCAGCTGGTAGAATCCATAGCAGATGATCCATCTCTTTTGATGGTAAGAATAATACCAATGATGTTTTGTATGTGGAAGGACTGAAGCATAATCTTCTCAGTGTTGGACAGTTGGTTGACAAGGGTTATGATCTCTAATTCAAAGATGGAAAATGTAGAATCTTGGAAAGCTCTAGAACTGAAATTGCATCTGGTACTCAAACTAGAGGTAACATCTTTCATTTAAGTAGTTCTAGCAAAAGTTGTTTGATTGCTCAAACAGATCAAAGTTGGCTATGGCATAGGAGAATGTGTCATGTGAATTTTGATAATATTGTCAAGATAAGTTCTACTCAAGTTGTGAGAGATCTTCCAAAACTTGTGAAACCTGATAGCATGTGTAGAGAATGTCAATTGGGTAAACAAAACAAAACTTCATTCAAAAGCAAAGAACAATTTTCAAGTGGACAGTTGGGACTTGTGCATACTGATCTCTGTGGTCCTGCTAGAATTAGGAGTGTGCAAGGAGACATATATTTCATGTTGCTGATTGATGATTACTCTTGGATGATGTGGGTAACTTTCTTAAAAGAAAAATCAGAAGCTCTTGACAAATTCAAGGTGTTCAAAGTTATGGTTGAAAATGAGATTGGTGTGAAAATAAAGTGTCTGAGATCTGACAGAGGTGGAGAGTTTACCTGCGATGAGTTTGATACATTTTGTGAGAAGAAAGGAATAAAAAGATGGTTATCTGCTCCTAGGACTCCTCAGCAGAATGGAGTGGTGGAAAGAAAGAACCAGACCATTCAAGAAGCTGCCAGGACCATGCTGATGGAAGCAAATGTTCCACAAGTCTATTGGAGAGAGGCTGTGAGTATTGTTGTCTACACTCTTAACCGAGTGCAGATCAAAGGCAATTTTGGTAAGACACCTTATGAACTATGGTTTGGTCATCCTCCTATTGTGATATATTTCAAAGTTTTTGGTAGTAAATGCTATATCATAAGAGATGAGGATCTAGGCAAGTTTGAAGCAAGAAGTGATGAAGGAATATTTCTGGGTTACTCTACTCAAAGCAAGGCATATTGGTGCTTTAACAAAAGATTGAAAAAGATTGTTGAAAGTGCAAATGTTAGAGTTGATGAGAGCAAAGGACATACTAGGTCTTGCAGATATGATTCAGATGATCAAGATGAAT
Organism: Cunninghamia lanceolata; assembly: GCA_027924645.1. Classification (NCBI taxonomy): domain Eukaryota; kingdom Viridiplantae; phylum Streptophyta; class Pinopsida; order Cupressales; family Cupressaceae; genus Cunninghamia; species Cunninghamia lanceolata. The sequence continues at coordinate 4,574,003 of BSBN01000749.1, read as the reverse complement.
ATCCAAGTCAAGAAAGGCAAGTGAAAACTCATATTCAGATCCAGATTGATCCAAAAATTCTAGTGACTCAAGAGGATAATGCAGAAGTTGAGGAACAAGTTCAAGAAATAGAATTTCAAGCAAATCCCAAAACTCCCAGGTATGTAAGGATGAATCATCCTAAAAACCAGATCATAGGAGATAGAAATAAAGGTGTTCGAACTAGGAGAAGAATTGTTGAAGATCAAGAAGAGATTTGTTTGATTTCAAAAATTGAACCAAAATTAGTAAGTGAAGCCTGCAATGATGAAAACTAGGTAAAAGCAATGGAAGAAGAATTAATGCAAATTGAAAAGAATCACACTTGGGATCTTGTTTTTAGACTTGAGGACAAAAATGTGATTGGAACTAAATGGGTCTTCCAGAACAAACTAAATGAAGATGGTGAAGTTGTAAGAAACAAAGCAAGGTTGGTATGCAAAGGATATTCTCAAGTGGAAGGAATTGATTTTGAAGAAACTTTTGCTCCAGTGGCAAGAATAGAGGCAGTCAGATTATTTCTTGCATTTACTGCTTATAAAGATTTCAAGGTATACCAGATGGATGTCAAGTCAGCATTTCTGAATGGAGAGCTAGAAGAAGAAGTGTACATTGAGCAAATGGAAGGATTCTAAGTGTCTAATCAAGAAGATATGGTCTACAGACTGAGAAAAGATTTGTATGGACTTAAACAAGCCACAAGAGCCTGGTATGCAAGATTGGATAAGTATCTACTAAAGATAGGATTTAGCAAAGGCACTGCTGACAGTAATCTTTATTTCAAGATTGATCATGAACACATATTAATTGTTGAGGTATTTGTTGATGATATCATTTTTCATGGTAATGGAAGCATGTGTAAGAAATTTTCTGATCAAATGCAAAGTGAATTTGAAATGTCTATGTTTGGTGAGATGAATTTCTTCTTAGGTCTGCAAATCACTCAGTCAGATAAAGGTATCTTCATATCTCAGTCTAAATACGTGAGAGAATTGTTGAAAAAGTTTGGAATGGAGGACTCAAAACCAGTAAGTACTCCTATGGTAACTAGATGCAAGTTGAGTAAAGATTATAATTCACCTAAGGCAAATCAGAAAAGGTATAGATCAATGATTGGGGGACTGCTCTATCCAACTCAGACCAGACTTGATATCATGAATGCAATTGGAGTTGTTGCTAGATTTCAAGATGATCCTAGAGAATCCCATGTAGTAGCAGTCAAGAAAATTTTTAGATATCTTAAAGGGACATTTGACTATGGCTTGTGGTATCCAAAGGAGAATGACTTCACTCTTCATGCATATATTGATGTTGATTGGGAAGGAGATGTGGATGACAAAAAAAGTACTAGTGGTGGTGCATTCTTCTTGGGAAGAAGATTGGTTTCTTGGTTGAGCAAAAAGCAAGAGGCAATATCTCTATCTACTGCAGAGGCAGAGTACATAGCAGCAGCAAGCAATTTCACTCAAGTTTTGTGGATGAAAAAAATGTTGAAAGATATCAGAGTGGTATTTGAGGAGCCTGTTACAATCTTCTGTGATAATTCAAGTGCAATAAACATCTCCAAGAACCTGGTGTTGCATTCAAAAACAAAACACATATCCATCAAGTTTCATTTCTTGAGAGAAAAAGTAAGTGAGAATGAAGTCAAAATGGAGTTTGTTTCTTCAAAGGATCAGATTGCAGATATCTTCACTAAGCCTCTTCCCAAGGATACTTTTGAGTATCTTAGAGAGAAGCTAGGGGTCATTACCCCTCCTGATAAAAATTAAGATGCACTAGAGTGCATCAGTCTGGTGGAATTCACAGTCATATCTTGTGATCCAGATTGATGTTAAGGAGGTACTAGTAGTCAGCATGCAAGTTTTGAGATTGATCTAAAACAAAAAGAAGGAGAAAAGACTGCAAATATGTGTCCTTTGCCATTGATGTCAAAGGGGGAGAGAAGTCATGTGGAAAACCAGTTGTTGATGAAAGCAAGAGCAGTGAAGATAGTGGTTGCAGAAGTGATAAGAGAAAGGGGGAGAAGTTCTTGTCTTGATGGTTGAATCAATTTTTCACATCATATGTTGCCATCAATGACAAAGGGGGAGATTGTTGCAAATATGTGCCTAATCAGTGTTGTCATTGATGTCAACATATTCTTGTTGCCATTAGTGTCAACTGTATCCTATTTTGTTGCCTATTTAGAAAACCAAAATGTTGAGGATATTGAGAAAATTAATAAAGATCAATGAATACGGACCACACGGAATTATAGAAGGTTGTCTGACGTAGCTCCAATTAATATTTGAGAGGTTCGCATGAAGATTTGAAGAATCTATGGCCATATGAGTAAAATTGAGTTTTTCTATGATCAGAAGAGACAGAATGACAGTAAATTGGTTTGGATCGCTCCGCATTGAAATATTATGATCTTTGGATCTATAGGCATGATTAGGAAGTCAGTGTGTATCATCAACTCTAGTGGTTCGTGGTTTCAAGGTCCGCAAGCAATCTTTTTAGTATGACAGTTATGACAGACAGTGTTCTTGAGGTTTCAGATGAAGATGCAAGTGATTCTAATGTTTTAAAGGAGTGCAGATGTTCTTGTTGAATTCAATGTGCTTGTGGAGTTCTCTGGATCATGTGACTATAGTGTTGAAGATCCGCATTAAAGATTGAGCTCATTGTTGAAGGTTTCTTCTTTGTTGTTGTTGTTCTTCCCAGTCTTGGCCGACCGGATGTTTCAAGTGTGTTGCGGATAATCTAAGAGTAATTCTTTTGAGCATGGTGTGTTGCTGGAAGAAGATTCAAGTCTCAGTTATGTTTGGCTAATAGCATAGTGATTTGCATGGTTTTAGTACCGACCTTGATGTTCGTTCCAAGGTTAATGAAGCGTGTAAATACTTGTGAATGAACTATGGAAAGTTGTCCTTGTATGAAAATGATAAAATCCTAAGAAAGGTACAAAGGTAGAGTAGAGAAGAGGAGGAGCAGAGGAACAAGAATAGTAAGGTATGAAGAGATGACAAAGAAGTGTTTGGGGTAGAGCATAAGTCTTGTAAGCTTTCAAAGGAACTGAACCAGGAATAAAGAAGATGCTATTTCATAGTTCATTCTTTCTATATTAAACATAAATCCTTGTAGGCAATAAGCCTCCTCGAGCAGTGAGCCCTAAGGCAAGTGCCTTTTCATTTCTTTCAAGTACTTTTAACAGGGTACAAATCTTGTGGGTTAACCCCCACCGTGGTTTTCCCTTAACCGGGTTTCCACATAAAAATCCTGGTGCTATGTGTGTTCAATTTGTTTCTGCTCATGTGTTGTTGATTCATGCTTTAATGTTAACATCATTAATCTGATTGTAAGTTGATAAAGAAGATTAAAAGCATAAAAGGTTAAATTTGTGGGACAACTAATTCACCCCACCCCCCTCTTAGTTGTCTGGACTAATTCTAACATACTCCAGAAAGGGACAAGTTGCAGGCCCTGAAGAGCATAAATTTGAAACATCTTTTTGGGAAAGAGACACTACAGAAGTAGTGAAAGAAACTTTGGAGAGAGATAAACAAATTATAGAAGATCAAGATATAATACAAGGACCAATCAATTTTGATACATTATTACTAGTGCAAAAGATAATGTTGGCCTCTATTGCACAAGCCAAGGCCAGAGAAGAAATCCTAAAGTCTCATATAGAAGATAGCGAGTTGCTTGGCCTTGCATTTGAGATTTTGGAGAAAATCATGCCAACATTTCAGAAGGACTCATCAATATCTCCCTTTGGCCAGCTGAAAAGTGTGATAAACTCTGTAAGTTCTCATTTTGAAACCTTACAAAAGTCAGTAGAAGTTAAAGTCAAAAATGAATTTAATGAGAAGAGATTTTCTGAAATAAAGCAAATATTTAGTTATGATAGATCAGGGCTTGATACTAGTGTAAAGAGTATTCAAAATGCCCTATCTGAAGGAGCAGAGATTTATAAGTTTTGCTTAAACCGATCTAAAGCTGTTGAAAATATTGAGAAGAAGATTAAGGACTTAGAGCTCAAATTATCTAACATTTCTCAGTCATATAGTCCTTTAACTGAGTCTGTATCTACCAAAGAATGCCAAGTAGTGAGTTTGAGGAATGAATTGAGTGACCTAGAGAAAGAAAAGGTTAAATTTTTGGGTAGATTGGATGAGATCCGAGGACTGATTTCCCCCAAATTAGAAACCATGTATGATCTATTGACAAAATCCCAAGTTGTTGTTGCTACCAGTGATCCTACTAACCTTCAAAAGGCAAAATCACAAGCATTTTTGTTCAATGGGCATATATCCATTTTGGGCAGCATAAAGAAGAATTGGGATAGTGAATTGTCATAGTTGAAAAACATTTTGGGGATATCTTTTTGCTAATAAACAAGGTTCAAGGACTGTGTGTTCATATGCGGAAGTATATCCTTAGAGTTTTGACCCATGTACATAAAAATTTTACATGAATTTTGATATGTGGATCCCAGCCTTTGCAATTGATGTCAAAGGGGGAGAGGAAAAGTACTGAAAAATGAAGAATTAATTTAAGGGGGAGCATTGGAAATCACAAGTGTATATAGTAAGGGGGAGCTGTTCTAACACTTAGTCATTTTTCACTAAGTGTTGCCATCAATGCCAAAGGGGGAGATTGTTGGAAAGAGACTCTACTAGGCATATCAAGTGTTGTCATTGATGGCAACTAAATCTATCTTACACATCCACATTTCATCAGTTGATCATACCAGAAGTTAGATTATAGGTTTGTCTAAGTCCAGATAGACAAGAACAGAGCATATGACAAGGTTTAGCATTTAAGTCTGCATTTCTCCTAAGGTAATCACATTGTGCTGCGGATCTGAGGGAATGTTTAGGGATGTTAGGGCTACCTAAATCTAATATTTTAGCCTCTGGTGATGAAGGGATTGAAAGTTAGAAGCATCTGAGCATCAGGTTCTGGTTAAATAGTTTAGTTTGATGAAGAACAGGCCGACTTGGTGTTTGATCCTTGTGCAGATTGAAAGAAATGATTGGTTGAGTAATGTATGAGATCCAATGGTATTAGCCAATATGTGTGATGACTTGAATACATAGGTTTTGGTCTGTATTGATGTTTATGCATGGATTCAGCTGACATAACAGTGATCTTGAAAAAGTCTTTAAATTTTCTTGAGGCCGACTGCAGTTGATGCAATTTCATGTTACGGATATATATACTTGATGGATGCAAGCATTTTGAGGTATGGTTGTGAAAAGATGATGTGAAAGGTGTGAAGTGGGGCGGTATCAAGTGTGAAGCAGAGATTTGAGCCTCAAATCATGGCAGAACAGTAAAACAAGACAGAGAGAGATGAAGTGTGCAAAGTTAGTATATTGAGCTCAACTGGAACTACAATCTTGCATTGTTAGATGTTATTCATCAGTTCAAACATTCCAGTGAATTTTTGTAATTGATTTGTAGGCAGTGAGCCTCCTTAAGTAGTGAGCTTTGGGTAGTGTGCCTGAAGGCATGTGCCTTCCCATTTATAATACTTTTAATAGAGTATAAATTTCTTGTGGGTTAACCCCCACCGTGGTTTTTCCCTTAACCAGGTTTCCACATAAAAATCCTCGTGTTCATGTGTTGTGATCTTGTTGTTTCAATTCTTGTGTTCATGCTTCTTTCTTTTGGATGTATGTGGTAAATTAATAAAGGAACAAAGTAATAAGTTTTGCAGAACACTGATTCACCCCCCCTCAGTGTTCCTTAATCTCAACATAGACTTTCTCTAGAGTTTGTGTGGTGAGTAACTAATCATGGCTAACCTCTTACCAGTGCATTACAAACTTATATACGGTTAAATGCTCTTATTCTAGGCTATACACGCATATAGGGTATGTCCTCATTATATGCTAGATATGTGAGGCCAAAGTCTATGAAATGAGGGGTATGTCTAGTGGTGTGGTTCGGAAGGGTAACCCACTTTTCTCCTTCACTTTGCAAGGTAGAAAGTTCTTGTAATTTTAGTCAAAAGTGATAAGTTTCCCCCAATAGGAGATTCTTTTAATTCTCTCCCCAATTTTTATACCCCTTTGGAACATGAGGTTTCAAGTCATCCCTTGTAACATCACTATTCATAATGCTCATGATTTAACATAAAAATGTATCATAATCAAGAGATTAGTTAACAACTTGATTTAGCTGATCAAATTTTAACCAAAATAAACATAATCTTTTCTTCAATTAAGCATGTCAATCTAATCATGATATCAAAAATCTTACGTTTTGGTAATCATTTACAAATCTTTAGTGAATAACCATCACTAATCAAGTACAAGATATGTTCAAGGCATCATAGTTCAATTAATAAATTACAATAGACCCTCTGGTCATAAATGCAAATACTGTATCTGGAACCAATGACATATGTCTTCATTAAACCTTAGCTTGCCTCATGCTTGGAAAGGAGAGCATCATCCTGGTGCTTTTCCTCCAACCATGAACCTATGATCCCTTGCTTAACTTCCTATCTAGAAGTGACCCTACCCTTCACGGAAAGGTTAGACAATAGAAACCATTCGGTTAGCCATCTGAGTATCTGGTGTTGTGTCATTCCTAATGTCTCACAGTCACACACTATAGATCCACTCTAACTTGTATGACACTACTAGAGACATTAGGCGATCTGGAACACTGTGGACCGACAATGCATGCAGAGATGGATGCATTACTTTGGCCAAAGTTTTACATACATACACATTGCACAATGAACATCGTCGTATGTCCACCACCCTAACTTGACTTATAAGCTATCATGTCCTACAGTAAGTTCTCATAGACCTTGTTCTTTAGGTTTAGTATGAGTGGGATCAATTCATCATAAGTTGGTTACAACTAAATAGGTTATTTCATAATGAGGAACTAGTGACTCCTTGTCACCTTGTTCCAGTTTCAATTCATATAAAAATTGACCATTTTGACCACCTTGGTCTCCTATGGTTTACATTTTTGATAGAAAATCATCATATATGATGGAGTCAAATTCATGGTGCTCAAGGCATACCGTGCCTTAGTAGAATAAATTGGTTTCATTAAGATTAATAGCTCTTATAATCTTTATGAGCTTTAGGTGTTACACACCTATTCTATTAGTTTACACTTGAGTAAATAAAGGAATCATAACTCATAACAATAACCAATAAGTCTTAATTTAGACACATATAGAACAAACTTATATTATTCTTTAAGCACATTCAAACTGTTATGAGATGAGACCATATTCTTAACTGATCTCGTCACCTCCATAATTGAAGGTTCACGTATACAATCTTGACAGTTTAAATAAACCTTATATGATTCACAATTGGCTTTCCACATGAGCCAAACTTGATAATAGTTTAGGTGTTGTAAACACAATGAAGTATAATTGCCTTTTTGGCTATCACCACAGTTGAGTGACTGTATAATTCTTTATAGACTATACTCATTACTAGAATTATTCATTATTCCACATAGAGAACACTAGACTCTAACTTCGTCATTATACGACATGTGCTTAATATGCTTTGAAAGCATGCTCAACCATAACGACTTCGAGCTCCAGTTATCATAAAATGTGTAATGCATTACAGCTGGGTCGAAAGACCTTAAGCTCAGACACGGAAAAGAGTTTATTTTTATAAATCTCAACCTCATGGCCTCAAGCTAGTGTCACAATAAAACTATATTGCAGTTGCTTCTCAACTCTTAAGCCTCGATCTTAAAGATTACTATGTTTAGATAGCTCAGCCTTCATGGCTTTGAGCCTATTCACATTACAAAGTTAACTTGTTAAGGTTCGGCCTTAAGGCTCTGAACCACTGAAAGAAATAAAGTTTTAAAACAATATTATCTCGGTCATTTCAGCCTTGAGTCATGATAGAGAAAATATAAACATAAACCATGGCATGGTCATATAAGCCTCCTGCCTCTGTGTTCATCATATAACAAGTAGCATCATGCCATATGAACTCAGGCAAAATTTCTACAGAGTTTTAAACTCATTATACAAAAATTAATTAGAAATTTTGTCCACCATTTTACTTGGACAAGGCTATCAATCAAGATGCAATTCCAGACTGCGACTCTTCAAGCTGCTCACAACTTCTTCTTGTTGGTGAAAAATCATATTTTCACTTTTACATAAGTTAATTAGGGAGATTCTTTTTCTATTTTGAGCCTCATGACATGTATCATAGGCTTTCTTTTCTCTTGAAATCATTGAGACATGTGTCACATGCTTTCTTTATGCTTTCTTTCCACACTTTGTCTATTCTTGGATAGTGGTTGTCTATATCCTTGTATTTATATCTAAATAATGCAAGGGGAATGAGTAGCACTAATTCATGCATTTGGCTTTTGCAATATTTTGTTGCAACTCTCTCTTGTAGAATTTTTCCTACAGATGATTTTGGGAATCTAACATGGTATCAGAGCTCCAGATCTGTCAGTTTCTTCTAAAATCAGAGAGGGTTTTAGCTATGAGCAAATAATCTGTGCATCCTGGAGAAAAACAAACCTCACAGTTGCACTTAGAAGGTGTCAAAACCCCTATTTTCATATAAGGCACTCTATATTTTGCTTAAAAAAAAGTTTTGGGCATTTTTTATGGTTTAGTTTTTTATGTGGAAGAAAAATCTATACGACTGCCTCAATTTCTATGCCAGATTTTTTATAGTCGCCTCAATTTTCATGCCAAACTTTTTTGAGCTTATTTTGATTTTCGAGTTGCTTCGATTTATGTGCCAATTTTTTTGAATTTGCCTCAATTTTTGTGCCTCTTGATTTCTTTCTACCTCGATCTCCATGCTGCTCAATCTCTAAATCTGCCTCAATTTTTGTGTCACGTTCATGTGCAGGCCTAAAAAGGTAGTTTTCTTCCAAAGGCCATAATTTGAGCATATAGACTCAAAAATTGGCGAACAAAAAAGCATTGGAAAGCTAGTTCTAAGCACTATCTAGTAATGCTGGTCTTTTCCCCATATTTTTCTATTTGAAAGCTATTGTTTCTGTTTGAAGTCAAAGCATCATTTTTGACCTCTGAGCTCCGTTCTTGTACCCAGAATCTCCGTTTTTCAAAAATGAATAGGCATTGGAAATGTATCAGCAAGCTTTACACAACCATCTATGTAATTTTTTCAGATTCAACCCCAGGTATCTTTTATTCAGTTTGTCAATTTTATGGCTTCTGTTAGATATCTTGGGCATGCTGCCTCTTGGATAGGTTCTGTTTTCTTTGATAGGCTTCTACTATCAGCATAAATCAATTTGCATGTTTTGATCTCTATCATTTTGAGGAGGTATCATGGGTTTTGCCACTCATCCTTCTATGGTCAATCTAACTAAGGACAATTATGAGTCATGGCAAAGAGGCATCCTGACACATCTCAGGTGGCTACATCTTTTACCTCATCTTTATGGGCTCATACCTGAACCAGAGACACCTATGAAGAATCTATTTGGGGTAACAATCAAGATCATGTTGTACGTTTAATTTGTACCACTGTTGATTATGATATTGTGTGTGATCTTCCCATCTATGAGAGCCCACACACACTTTGGACAAAAATTTGGGAGTTGTATGGAGACCCTCATGTCTCACCATTTCCAACTGATCCTACAACAAATTGTCTCATTCCACTTGATGATGCAAATAATATACCTTATGATGATGATACTTTAGAGGAGCTTGAGTATATGGCATGTCTTGAATGTTCAGAGATAGAGACCTCTCTTGCTCCCTCTTCTCCTCCTATTGAGATCACATCTTTTTCATCACCTGTTGCTACTTTAGAATTTAGTGTTGCATCATCATTGGCTTCTAGTAATTCTATGCAGCAGGTGAATATCAGTCTTTCAGATCCACCTCATTGAGACTTTTATCTTGTAGACATATCATCTCTATTTGTGGAGTCTCACATTGCTGATTTGGAGAACACATTTGAGGGTTTATCTCTCTTGTTTGATGCTATCTCAGGTGGCTTTGCATCACCACCTTCATCTTCTGTGTTTCTAGATGTAGTTCAGATCATATCCTCTCCTAGTTCTTCTTCTCTAATTGAGAAGACAGTTTCTGTTTTGGAGAAGACATATTTTCCCAGAATGAGGTCTCTTGAGTTGTATTCAGAGGTACATGTTTCAATATGGATTCCCTATTCATCCAAGATGTGGGAATGGCTTCTACATTCACTAGTGGATTTATTTCTTCCAAAAGGGAGAAAAGTTGTTTGCAGATAGTGGATTGGATTCTGTCTTCAAGATCTCTTCATTGGTTCTGGAGCTTCTTCTTGGAGGGGATTCATATTCTCTATTTGCTCTCTCTTATGGGAGGCACTCATGATTGTACTTTTGTGATGGATTCATTCCATGGGGGGTCTTAGCGTCCTTCTTCCATCACATGTTCTTGTACTTTTTTTCTCTCTTTTGGAGAGGAGTTTCCTCCCACTGGGTTTTTCTCCTTTTTCTCCACCTTATGAGAGATCCTTGTTGTTCATGGGTACCTAACATGGATTTGTTGCTGAGACCCATCTTTCTTTCTTTCTTTTTATCTTGTGTAATCTCCCTAGGTTGCACTTATGGGGGTGTTGGTGAAAAATTATATTTTCACTTTTACATAAGTTAATTAGGGAGATTCTTTTTCTATTTTGAGCCTCATGACATGTATCGTAGGCTTTCTTTTCTCTTGAAAGCATTGTGACATGTGTCACATGCTTTCTTTATGCTTTCTTTCCCCACTTTGTCTATTCTTGGATAGTGGTTGTGTATATCCTTTGTATTTATATCTAAATAATGCAAGGGGAATGAGTAGCACTAATTCATGCATTTGGCTTTTGCAATATTTTCTTGCAACTCTCTCTTGTAGAAGTTTTCCTGCAGATGATTTTGGGAATCTACCACTTATCACCTAGTGTTCTCTTAGAATATTTTCTCCACCTTCTCACAAAACCCCAACAACCAACCTTCTCCCAGCAAAAGTCCCTCAACAAAAATGAAAACTCAAAACTTGATAACCAGTAACTCATGGCATGCCAATTTGGATGGTAACTACCATTCCACTCAGTAGGTTCCCACAAAAGGTGGCTCGATCCAGGCATCATGCACCTAAAAAGGATGAGCTCAAAGCTCTCCTTCGATCCTCAAGGTCGACTATTAACAATTTAATAATATTCGATAGTATAGAATATTAAGATAACTAAAATAATAACAATATTATTACAATCAAGCTATAAAGAGGTTTCATCCTTATTTAAGGATTATCACTTTAAAATTGAAATCACAAAATGATTCACATAGATAACGTCAGTTATCGGGGTCGAGTAATACTCCCCCGAAATCGACTATCATCCTTAGTCGAATGACTAGGGAATACTATCCCCGAGAACAAAAGGATAACGAGAGACCTCCTTATCTCTAAACATGATTGTCTCTCGACTAGAGATGAGGTTCCAAGAACTTCGTCAAGCTGTCACAACTAGTCATGATAACACCAACGAGATAACAAATTACAAAGAACATGAAAACTAAGAAAGGTGACATGACACTGTTGAAATTAAGGAACACTGAGAGGGGGTGTGAATCAGTGTTATGCAGAACTTATTACTTTGTTCCTTTTATTAATTTATCACATACATCCAAAAGAAAGGAGCATGAACAAAAGAATAGAAACAACAAGATCACAACACATGAACACTAGAATTTTCACATGGAAACCTGGTTAAGGGAAAAACCACGGTGGGGGTTAACCCACAAGAATTTATACTCTGTTAAAAGTATTACAAATGGGGAAGGCACACTGCTCAAAGAGGCTCACTACCTACAAATCAATTACATAAGTTCACTGGAATGTTTAAACTGAAGAATAGCATCTAACAATGCAAAATTATAGTTTCGGTTAAGCTCAGTACACTGACTTCACACACTTCATCTTTTTCTACCCTGTTTCACTGTTCTGCCATAATCAGAGTATCAGATCTCTGCTTCACACTTGATACTGCCACCTTTCACACCTCTCACTTCATATTCGCACAACTTCTCAAAATGCTCGCACCTATCGATTATATATATCTGCAACATGAGATTTATTCAATTATAGTCAGCCTCAAGAAAACTTAGAAGCTTTTTCAAGATCATTGTTCTGTCAGCTGAATCCATGCACAAACATTAATGTGGACCAAAAATTATGTATCCAAGTCACCTCACATGTTGGCCAATACTATTGGATCTCCTAAATCACTCGACCAACCACTTCTCTTCATCTGTACAAGGATCAAACACTTAGTCAGCTTGTTCTTCACTGGACTGAACTGTTTAACCAAAACCTGATACTCAGATGCATGTAAATTTCAATCCCTTCATCTCTAGAGGCTAAAATCTTGGATTTAGGTAGCCCTGACATCCCTTAACATTCCCTTAGATCCACAGCACAACATGATTACCGGTGGAGAAATGCGGACCAAAATGCTGAACCCTGTCATATGCCCTATTCCTGTCTATCCGAACTTAGACAAATCTGCAGTTTGACTTCCGGTATGAACAGATGATACAATGCAGATGTGTAAGATGGATTTATTTTCCATCAATGACAACACATGACATGCCTAGCAGTGTCTCTTGCCAACAATCTCCCCCTTTGACATTGATGACAACACTTAGTGAAAAATGACTAAGTGTTAGAACAACTCCCCCTTACTATGTACACTTTGTGATTTCCAATGCTCCCCCTTAGATAGATTCCTCATTTTTCACTACTTTTCCTCTCCCCCTTTGACATCAATGGCAAAGGCTAGGATCTGCATATCAAAATTCATGCAAAAATCTTATGTACATGGGTCAAAACTCTAAGTATATATTTCTGCATATGAATACACAATCCTTAAGCCTTGTTCATCAGCAAAAAGATATCACCAAAAATGTTTTTCAACCATGATAATTCACTATCCCAGTTCTTCTTTATGCTGCCCAAAACAGATATATACCCACTAAACAAAAATGCCTGTGATTTTTCCTTTTGAAGATCGGTAGGATCATTAGTAGCAACAACAACTTGGGATTCTTCCAATAGATCATACATAGTTTCTAACTTAGGGGAAATCAGTCCCCGGAGCTCATCCAATCTGCCAAAAACTTTGACCTTTTCTTTCTCCAAATTACTCAATTCATTTCGTAAACTTACTAATTGACATTCTTTGGTTGCTACATACTTAGTTAAAGGACTATAGGACTGAGAAATGTTAGACAATTTGAGCTCTAAGTCCTTAATCTTCTTCTCAATATCTTCAACAACTTTAGACTGATTTAGACAAAACTTATAGATCTCTGCACCTTTAGAGAGAGAATTTTGAATACTCTTTACACTGGTATCAAGCACTAATCTATCATAGCTAATTACTTTCCTTATTTCAATAAATCTCTTCTCATTATATTCATTTTTGACTTTAACTTCTGCTGACTTCTCAAAAGTTTCAAAATGAGTACTTACAGAGTGTATCAGACTCTTCATCTGACCAAAGGGAGAGTTAGATGAATCCTTTTGAAAGGTTGGCATAATCTTTTCCACAATTTCAGAGGCAAGACTAAGTAACTCATTGTCCTCATGTGAGTTTTTTAGAATCTCCTCTCTTGCTTTTGCTTGTGCCACAGATGCTAACTTCATCTTTTGTAGAGGGGAAAGAGTGTCAAAATTGATAGGTCCTTGAATTAGCTCTGGTTCATCAAACTCAAGCTTGTCTTTCTCAAGTAATTTCTTCACTGTATCTATAGTGTCTCTTTCCAAAAATGCAGCTCCATCTTTCAAATCCTTGTCGGTACTGTCATCTTGCTTTTGCTCTTTATTCTTCATAGAGTTTTCTTCACCAGGAGCATCTACTTCTGTATTCATCTCTGTATATTCTCTAGTAGATCAGTCTAGAGGAATTTGAGTGTCCTCTACACCATCAAAATTAACTTCCTCCACCATCTCTTCATCTCCTTTATTTAGCATTTCATCTTCTGGAGCAAAGATGTCAGCTTGTTGTTCACTTTCTTTCAACTCCTCAACATTTGGAATGAAGGAATCAATTTCATTATTAGTTTCTTCTTCAACAGTTTGAAGATTATGCCTTTTCAAAGCATTCAGAAGAATCTCCTGAGTATCTTCAACTATCTTATCAATCTCTCCCAGCATGAGCATATTCATTCTGATCTTACTCCTGAAGTCATCTTTCACTTCTTTGAATATTAGGTTCTTTTGATCCGGAGTAATTTTAGGACACAATTTTATTAGCACATGCTCCTGGAGCTCAAAGTCTTTAGCTTTTGCATTCTCTTTTCTTATTTCTAGAATTTTTGCAAGGCTTTCCAGAATTTTAGAAGTTATTTCAAATAAAGTCTTACTATAGATATTCATGTATTTGATTGTTGCTTCCTCCAAAATTCTCTTATCAGCATCACTGTACTGATAATAAAATTCAGTCATTGGCTTCAAGTTTCCATCTATAGTAACTAACTTAATGATGTCATCCACAGAAAGAGTAGGCTTCTCAACATAGGCCTTTGTCTTATGCCTTTTACTTGACTTTATGCTTCTAGAGGGCTTCTCCTTAGACACTTTAGCAGCTTTGGTGCCTGAGGCCTTCAACTCCTTAACCTCATCATCTGATTCAGTTTCTTCTTCATCCACTTTCTCCAAACTGACATATGTTCTTTTGTCCTTTACCTTTGTGCTTTTTCCTTCCTTACTGGTAGGTTTTTCTGAAGCAAGAGAATGTGACACACCGGAGGTTGAACTAGAACTCCTGGTAGACCTTGCTTTAGAAGTGGATTCCACCAAAACACTTCTCTATTTTCTGTCATGTTTCTCCTTCTCAACTTTATCTATCTTTTCCCTATTTTGTCTCACAGCTTCCTTACTAAGGCCTAGATTCTTAACCAATTGCTCAACTTCTTTCCTTACTTTCCTTTTGATTTCAGGAGCCTTGAATTCAAATGCATTTTTAGTGAAATCTCTTTATATGTTCCAAATCTCTCCTCAGCTGGATCCCTAGGCTGGCTCAACAGATGTTGTGCATACAGCTCCAGTACCTTTCCATCCACTTGATACCCCATGGGCATGATCCACATAGTTCTTGGTTCAACTACTTCCATTAAACACTGATCTGTATCTACCATAAAATAGACTGTATCCTTGTATTTTTCAACCACAGATGTAGGGATTCTTTCCCTTGATTGCATCATGTTCTAAAAATTCTTGAAATATCCCCAAAGAGCAGTCCTTTGGGCATTGGAGTCACCAATCTTGTTCAAGTGCTCTCTTATTTGTATGGAAACAATCTTATCACTAGCCCAACACATGCTTTTCTTGCTGGGTAACTCATTCATGAAATAGAAGAACAAACATAATACCAATGTTACTTGAATGTATTCTTCTTGTCCTGTTTGATCTTGTTCAGGTTTTCCATTAGATATCTCTATAGCAACTCACACAAGTCATAGTCAACATTCTCTCTCAACATCTAATAAGCTGCATAGATAGCTGTACCGAATACAGAATTATCCCTGCTGGAATGATATATCTTGTATCTAATCACCATTTATGCAAATTTGACATCCAGATTAGTGATGTAATTTATTGTCATTATCCTTTTGTCAAACCTTGAACTGGTAGCATTAGTTACAGTTTGATTCTTTACTAATTTCAACATTAGCAGTCCACTGGATGAGTTCAACCCTGTCACGGCCTTGATGGCATCCTTGGTGATCTTGAAGGGTTTCATTAACCACATAAACTCATCATGCATCTGAATCAACACATACTGGACCCATTCATCTTCAACGAAGGATGGAAACCCTATAATCTGAATGAAATGTTTATCTTGCAATGCCTTATACTTAGGTTTAAAGCTGTGAATTTCATCCCTTAGATGATTCTTGAACAAATCTACTCCCTCAGATGATTCTTGAACAAATCTACTAAATTTGAGTCCCCAAATTCATCTATGCTGGCACGAATATAAGCCGTAATATCTTCAACATGCAATACACCATACAAAACACTTGAAAAGGCACCTAACGGATCGACCTCTACTGATTTGTGTAGATGCTTCTTAAACTTTGACCTAGGTCACTCAGTGATATTCACAACCAGAGGTGTAGCCATTTCACAAAGATCACAAGTTCAAAGCTTCGTAGAAAAATACCTGTTACTCTACGGGATTAGGGTTAGCTAATGAATTTGCCTGTTGCACTTCGAATCTTTGAAATCTCAGCTCAAGTGCTCTTCTTCTTATTTTCTTCAAATGAAAAGTGATTCAAATGTTGAATGAATAACTTTTTATGCCCCACAAAACCTAATTCGCCATTGTAATAAATGCTTTGCCCTAGTACATCATGTTACACTGTTTCTGCATACAGTCAATCTTCAATTGCTCCACAATCAATTGCATTAGCTTCTCTTCTTTCAAAATTTGCTTCAACAGATCTGCAATAGGCTTCTTTATCTTCATTCACCCTGCTAGATTCAGGCACCCACTTACTGGTAGGGGGAATTAGATTTTCAATGCAGCTCCCCCTAAGCCAGAGCTCCTGTTTTAATTATCAGCACCAGATTCTGGTGCGGACCCATTGTTAGCATTTATTTCACCTTTCTTCACCCAAGTTTTGTTCATTTCATTATGGATCTTATTCATATAAACTTTGCCCTTGCCTTTGTCCAGCTTCTACTCTATTTTTCCTTTACCTACCTGTGAGTTCTCCTTTTTGCTTCTGCAAAATTTAGCAATGTGTCTGGATTTGCTACAGTTGAAACACACAATCTTATTTTTCTGACAATTACATGTTGGAGTAGGTTTAGATCTGCATTGCAATATGCCCAAACTTATTGCAAGTAAAACATCTTCCATTGAACACTTATTTGTTCTTAGGAGGATTCCTTGATCCACTTCTACATTCCTCAGCCTTATGACCTATCCTTTTACAATTAAAGCATTGACCAGAGAAATATGATGCATTTTGGTTCACCTGACTTCTGCATTAATTAGCTCTATGACCATACTTATTGCATTTGAAACAATTGCCATTGAAAGATGGATACCTTTGAGCATTAGGTTGTCTTACCGGAGGTCTTCTAGGATTCCTTCTTTGATTTCTTGCTTCAGGACTTCTTTGACCAGATCCAAAGATTTTACCTGTCTCAAATCCTAGACCATGCTTATCATCTGCCTTTTTCTGACTATCAAGCAACACCTCAAGTTTAGCTGAGCTTATCTTGATTTTTTCTTTATATTCATTTGCAACTTCTAGGCCATGTTTGAGAATGATAATTTGTCTTTCAAGTTGATCCTCATTATCCCTAGTTTCTTGTAGATCAGATTCTAGATGACCAATTGTTCTGTCCAATTTGCATCCTGTTGGATTCAGGACAGACAACTATGAGGGGGGGTGAATCAGTTGTCCAAAACTTGCTTCTAATTTAAACACTTAAATCCTCATTCTTATATAATAGCATGTCAATTAATCACTCATGAAAGCATAAAGCATAAACACCAAAGCAGATACACATCAACACATGAGACACCAAGATTTTGACGTGGAAAACCCAGTCAAGGGAAAAACCACAGGGTGATTAACCCAAGGATTATTCTCTGTTAGAAGAATAAGAAAAATAGATGGCACATGCCAATTAGGGCTCACTACCTGAGCTCACTGCTCACAAGAGGCACACTGCCTACAAGAGACACCCTGTCTACAAAGTAACAAGTATCACAAACTTGAACTGGAGATTGACATCTTTACCATGCCTGGATCAGTTCCATTTAAGCCCGAAGACCTCTGCTCTTCCTTTCACTCTTTCGCTATACCACACTCATCCGCTCCAAGACACACTACAAAATGAATTCACAATCCCTTATTTATACAAGGCATCGACTTAGGAACAATCATCTAAGTCGGCAAATACCTATAAGATCATTCGCAAGACGTGTAATACATCCGGTCAGCCTGTCTTAGGAAGAACACCAATATCTGTGGTTATTCTTCAAATGCAAACTCAAACTTCAATGCGGACCACCAATAAGAATTGTACATGATCCAAAGATCACCAAAACCTTTCCTGAGTCATCAAGAGCATCCGCACTTTATCAGCTTACTGGAATTCTTTTCTTCTTCATCCAGAACTTCAAGAACACAGTCTGTCATCCCTGTCATAATGAAAAAGGTGCTTTCGGACCTCCAACCCATGAACAAATCTAGTTGTCACTTCACACGGACTTCTTCAACACTCTCTCCAATCCATAGAATGAGATAATGCAATTTCGAAGCTCACTGGACCAATCTGTGACACTCTATCACCACTGAACATCTATCGGAACCGGTTCTACTAGAGCAGTCATAACTTCTTCAGATCATTATGCGGACCTCTGAAAACTTGACTGGATCATTTAAAGACTCATATCTGCAAACCCTTTAAACTATATCCTCTGATATTCATCTTATCTTGAACTTTTACCTTAATGTCATCACTGTTCTTCACTGTTCCTAATTGAGACTAATTTCCTCAATATCCTTAGCACACATCTCATCCAATCCTTCTCATTAATGCAATATGAGTATGTTGACATCAATGACAACACTGGTTATCCTCATACTTGCAACAATCTCCCCCTTTGTCATTGATGGCAACATATGATGTGAAAAACCATCAAGACAAGAACTTCTCCTTTCTGTCACAGCTCCCCCTATCAGCAACAACTCTTCACATGTCTTCTCTTTCTTTACTGCTTCCCTTTGATCAACCACTTGTTTTTCACATGTCTTCTCTCCCCCTTTGACATCAATGGCAAAGGGCTCATACTTGCAACTTTAACACATCATAATCATACCAGCTGCTCCCCCTGAGTAGCAGCTCCCCATCACCAATCCGGATCACAAGATATGACTGTGATATCCACTAGACTGATGCACATCAGTGCATCCTAGTTCATCACCTGAGGGGCAATGACCCCTAACTTCTCCTTGATATACTCAAAAGAGTCCTTGGGAAGAGGTTTAGTAAAAATATATGCAATCTGATCCTTGGAGGGCACATACTCCAATCTAACTTCATCCTTGTTCACTTGCTCTCTCAGAAAGTGAAACTTGATAGATATGTGCTTGGTCTTAGAATGCAACACCAGATTCTTAGAAATATTTATTGCACTTGAACTATCACAGAAAATTGTGATAGGCTCCTCATATTCTACTTTAATGTCTCTTAGCATCTGCTTCATCCATAAGATTTGAGTGCAATTACCTACTGCTACAATGTATTTTGCTTCAGTTGTAGACAGAGATATTGCCTCTTATTTCTTGCTTAGCCAAGAAACCAATCTTTTTCCCAAAAAGAATGCTCCACCACTGGTACTCTTCCAGTCATCCACATCTCCTGCCCAATCTGCATCTGTATATGCATGAAGAGAGAAATCATGATCTCTAGGGTACCATAGACCATACTCACCTGTCCCCTTTAGATATCTAAAAATCCTCTTGATTGCCATAACATGAGATTCTCTAGGATCAGCTTGGAATCTAGCAACAAGACCAACAGCGTGCATAATATCCGGTCTAGTTTGAGTGAGATACAACAGTCCTCCAATCATTGACCTATATTTTGTCTGATCCACTTGGGAGAGTCATCATCTTTGCTCAACTTGCATCCGGTTGCCATTGGAGTGTTCATTGGCTTTGAGTCTTCCATCCCAAATTTGCTCAACAATTCTTTCACATATTTTGACTGAGAGATAAAGATTCCTTTCTTTGTTTGAGTAATTTGTAGACCCAAAAAGAAATTCATTTCTCCAAGCATTGACATCTCAAACTCACTTTTCATTTGACTTGCAAAAGTTTTACACATACTGTCTCTTCCTCCAAAAATGATATCATCAACAAATACTTCAACAATTAAGATATTTTCATGATCAATTTTGAAATACGAATTATTGTCAGCAGTACCTTTATTGAAACCAATCTTCAAGAGATGCTTGTCCAATCTTTCATACCAGGCTTTTGGGGCTTGCTTCAGTCCATACAGTGCCTTTTTTAATTTATAGACCATGTCACTATGATCAGACAATTGAAATCCATCTAGTTGCTCAATATACACTTCTTCTTCCAAATTTCCATTTAGGAAGGCAGATTTGACATCCATCTGATACACCTTAAAATCCTTGAAGGCAGCAAATGCAAGAAACAATCTGACTGCTTCAATTCTTGACACCGTAGCAAAAGTTTCTTCAAAATCAACTCCTTCTATTTGAGAGTAACCTTTGCAAACTAATCTAGCCTTGTTTCTGATTACTTCACTGGCTTCATTCAATTTGTTCCGGAAGACCCATTTGGTTCCAATCATATTTTTGTTTCTTGGTCTGGGAACAAGATCCCAAGTGTGATTCTTCTCAATTTGCATCAGTTCTTCCTCCATTGCCTTAGTCCAGTTTTCATCATTGCAGGCTTCATTAACTGTCATAGGTTCAATCTTTGAAATTAGACAATACTCATCTGAATTTTGAGCAATTCTCCTCCTTGTTTGTACCCCTTTGCTTTTGTCACCTATGATTTGATCTTCAAAGTGGTTTAGAGTTACATACCTTGGAACTTTGGGAGTTTCTTGCACTACTATTTCTTGATCAGGCTCATTCAGACCAACCTCTTCTTCTTGATTTACCAGATCAGTCTGAATCTGACTTTTAGAGGAGGATCGAGCTCCTTGAACCAGAGAATCATTTTGATCATCTTCATCATATTCATAAAACCTTGAGGGCTTCTCAATTCCTTCATCAACCTTCACATTTGTACTTTCTATCATCTTCCTCAGTCTCTTATTGTAACACCGGTATGCTTTTCTTTGAGTGGAGTAACCCAAGAAAATTCCTTCATCACTTCTAGCATCAAACTTTCCTAGATCTTCATCTCTTTTAATGTAACATTTGCTACCAAATACTCTGAAATATCTTACAGTAGGAGTGATACCAAACCAAAGTTCATAAGGAGTCTTACTGGTATTGCTTCTGATTTGAACTTGATTGAGAGTATAGATTGCAGTGCTGACAGCTTCTCTCCAAAACATCTGGGGAACATTTGCTTCCATCATCATTGTCCTGGATGCTTCCTGGATGGTCTGGTTCTTTCTCTCTAGGACTCCATTCTGCTGTGGAGTCCTAGGAGCAGATAACTATCTCTTTATACCATGCTTCTCACAAAAGTCGATGAATTCACCAGATGTGAATTCACCACCTCTATCAGACCTCAGACATTTCAGTTTCAGTCTGGTTTGATTTTCTACCATAGCCTTGGAGATTTTGAACTTCTCAAAAGCTTCTGATTTCTCTTTCAGAAAGGTAACCCACATCATCTGAGAATGGTCATCAATCAGTAACATGAAATATCTATCACCTTGCATAATCTTGATTCTTGTCGGACCACATAGATTAGTATGAATTAATTCCAATAATCCGGTAGAGGACTGATCCTTGCTTTTGAATGAGACTCTGCTCTGTTTACCCAGCTGACATTCTTTGCACAACCTATTTGTAGGTTTTACCAATTTTGGAAGATCTCTTACAGCCTAAGTATTGCTTATCTTGATAATGTTATCAAAATTTACATGACACATCCTTCTATGCCATAACCAACTCTGATCAACTTGAACAAACAGACAACTTTTATTAGAACCAACTAGATGGAAGATATTACCTTTTGTTTGAGTATCGGATGCAATCTTAGTTCCGAAGCTTTCAAAGATCCTGCATCTTCCATTCTTGAACTAAAGATCATAACCTTTGTCCACCAACTGTCCAACACTGAGAAGATTGTGCTTCAATCCTTCAACATACAGTACATTACCAGTTTTGCTCTTTCCATCAAAAGAAATGGTTCCCCTACCTCTGATTCTACCAGCAGAATTATCACCAAACTTTACCATTCCTCCTTCATACCTTTCCAAGTCTAGGAACTTGTTTTTGTCACCTGTCATATGGTGAGAGCATCCACTATCAATAACCCAATCATCCTTTTCTTCAACTTGGGCAGCCAAAACTCTTTCTACAACCTTATGATTGACAGATTCAGAGAATATTGGATCTTCTTCCTTGATGGCAATAAACACCCATTCATTTCTGGATTTGTTTCCTATTTCTGATTCATCATCTGTTACTCCTTCATTATCATCTTCTTCATGAACATAATAACAATTCTTTTGGAACCTTTGTCTGTTAGAATTTGACCTTGTAGATCTTTCCAGACATCTTGAAGCAAAATGACCAATCTTATTGCAGTTGAAGCACTTAAAGGGTAATTTTCCTTCATACTTACCGGATCCTCTTGGCAGTCTCTTTGCAATGAGGGCTTCAAGTTGAGCTATTTCTACTTCTTCCTCTCCCATGTCTCTTCTTGCTTAGTCATACCATGACAGCTTCCTTGAAGAGTTTTCTCTCGGATCAAATCTTTGTTTACCTTTCACTGAGGCACTGGCTTTGAATGCAGATTTAGTTTTGGGGGGATCATCTCCAAACTCGGTCATTTCAAATGCAGCCAGTTTGCCAGCCAATTGGTCTCTTGTGACAGTTGTATGGGCTCTGAATTCATCAATGGCAGCAACCTTGATTTTGTAGACAGCAGGAAGGGATCTGAGAATTTTGCCAACAATCTCATTTTCATCCAAAACTCCACCAGCATTCCTAATTCCACACACTAGCTCATTTACTCCTGGCATAAAGGTGGTAATATTTTCATCATCTCTCATCTTGAGTCTTTCAAATTTCCCTTTGAGACTCTGCAACCTTGCACTCTTAACATACTCTTCTCCTTCATGCAGAAGTTCTAGTTTAACCCAGATCTCATAGGCAGTTGGTAGGTCAATAACATTTGAGAGCTCTGAGTCAGTTAATGCACTTAGAAGAGCCTCTTTGGTCTGCAGATTGTTTTCAGCATCTGTGATTTCATTTAGAGTTGTCGAATCACCCTGTGGAGGTACATATGCTTTAGTCACCATGGACCAGTACGCCTTTCCCATACACTGCAAGTGACATTTCATGTGACCTTTCCAAAGAGAGAAGTTGGTTCCATCAAACTTCGGACTATCCTTCTTGTATGACGATATCCTGGATCTCCTCAAGCGGTTAAGCTCCTTTTAGAGGAACTTGGCTCTGATACCAATTGTTGGATTCAAGATAGACAACTGAGAGGGGGGGTGAATCAGTTGTCCAAAACTTACTTCTAATTCAAACACTCAAATCCTCATTCTTATTTAATAGCATGTCAATTAATCACTCATGAAAGCATAAAGCATAAACACCAGAGCAGATACACATCAACACATGAGACACCAAAATTTTGACGTGGAAAACCCGGTCAAGGGAAAAACCACAGGGTGATTAATCCAAGGATTATTCTCTATTAGAAGAATAAGAAAAATAGATGGCACATGCCAATTAGGGCTCACTGCCCGAGCTCACTGCTCACAAGAGGCACACTGCCTACAAGAGACACACTGTCTACAAAGTAACAAGTATCACAAACTTGAACTAGAGATTAACATCTTTACCATGCCTAGATCAGTTCCATTTAAGCCCGAAGACCTCTACTCTGCCTTTCGCTCTTTCGCTATACCACACTCATCCGCTCCAAGACACACTACAAAATGAATTCACAATCCCTTATTTATACAAGGTATCGACTTAGGAACAATCATCTAAGTCGGCAAACACCTATAAGATCATTCGCAAGATGTGTAATACATCCGGTCGGCCTGTCTTAGGAAGAACACCAATATCCGTGGTTATTCTTCAAATGCAAACTCAAACTTCAATGTGGACAACCAATAAGAATTGTACACGATCCAAAGATCACCAAAACCTTTCCTGAGTCATCAAGAGCATCCGCACTTTATCAACTTACTAGAATTCTTTTCTTCTTCATTCAGAACTTCAAGAACACAGTCTGTCATCACTGTCATAATGAAAAAGGTGCTTCTAGATCTCCAACCCATGAACAAATCTAGTTGTCACTTCACATGGACTTCTTCAACACTCTCTCGAATCCGTAGAATGAGATAATGCAATTCCGGAGCTCACCGGACCAATTTGTCACACTCTATCACCACTGAACATCTGTCGGAACTGGTTCTACTAGAGCAGTCATAACTTCTTCAAATTGTTATACGGACCTCTGAAAACTTGACTGTATCATTTAAAGACTCATATCTGCAAACCCTTTAAACTGCATCCTCTAAGATTCATCTTATCTTGAACTTTTACCTTAATGTCATCACTGTTCTTCACTATTCCTGATTGAGACTAATTTCCTCAATATCCTCAGCACATAGCTCATCCAATCCTTCTCATTAATGCAATATGAGTATGTTGACATCAATGACAACACTGGTTATCCTCATACTTGCAACACATCCCTCTTTAGTTCTTTCTTTCAGAGATTGATTTAGTTTTTCCTCAGTCTTCTTCCTTTCTTCAATTTCCTTGGTTAGCCTCATCACCCCAGATTCCATCTCATATTTTAGGACAACAACTTCTTTTGCTAACTTCTCACATTCCTTTGTCTTCTCCTTCAGGGCCTCATCCATGTCATTGTCTTCATTCAGATTTGCTAGCTGATGAAGTAGCTCCTTCTCTTTTCATTAGATTTCTTCAATTGTTCTTTTAAGGTCTCAATGAAATCTTCAACATCTTTAAGGTTCTCTTGTAGATCTCTGATTTCTGCTCTGGACAGGTCAAGATCATTTAAGGCTACTTGGAGTTGTTGATTGATACCATCAAAATGCTTGAAACAACCCATTGAAAACACCTTCCTAGATCTTCCTCAAGCTGTTAAACTTCTTCTAAGGAACTTGGCTTTGATACCAATTGTTGAAATTAAGGAACACTGAGAGGCGGGGGGTGAATCAGTGTTCTACAAAACTTATTACTTTGTTCCTTTTATTAATTTATCACATAAATCCAAAAGAAAGAAACATGAACACAAGAACAGAAACAACAAGATCACAACACATGAACACCAGGATTTTTACGTGGAAACCCAGTTAAGGGAAAAACCATGGTGGGGGTTAACCCACAAGAATTTATACTATGTTAAAAGTATTACAAATGGGGAAGGCACATGCCTACAGGCACATTGGCCAGAGCTCACTGCCTACAAATCAATTACATAAGTTCACTTGAATGTTTGAACTTAAGAATAGCATCTAACAATGCAAAATTATAGTTCTAGTTAAGCTCAGTGCACTGACTTCACACACTTCATCTTTTTCTACCCTATTTCACTGTTCTGCCATAATCAGAGGATCAGATCTTTGCTTCGCACTTGATACTGCTACCCTTCACACCTCTTCATATTCGCACAACAACTACTCAAAATGCTCACACCCATCGATTATATACATCTACAACATGATATTTATTCAATTATAGTCGGCCTCAAGAAAACTTAGAAGCTTTTTCAAGATCACTGTTTTGTCGGCTGAATCCATGCACAAACATTAATGCAGACCAAAACTTATGTATCCAAGTCACCTCACATGTCGGCCAATACTACTGGATCTCCTAAATCACTCGACCAACCACTTCTCTTCATCTGTACAAGGATCAAACACTTAGTCGGCTTGTTCTTCACTAGACTGAACTGTTTAACCAAAACCTGATACTCAGATGCATGTAACTTTCAATCCCTTCATCACAGGAGGCTAAAATATTGGATTTAGGTAGCCCTGACATCCCTTAACATTCCCGCAGATCTACAACACAACATGATTACCGGTGGACAAATGTAGACCAAAATGTTGAACCCTATCATATGCCCCGTTCATGTCTATCCAGACTTAGACAAATCTGCAATCTAACTTCTGGTATGAACAAATGATACAATGCGGATGTGTAAGATGGATTTAGTTGCCATCAATGACAACACATGACATGCCTATTAGTGTCTCTTGCCAATAGACACATGACAACTTACGAAAGGATTAAGGACATAGAAGTCGATACTCAGATGGATAATCAACCTTTTCCTTTCCCAACGTCTAACCTTTCCTCTAGGGTGATACTCTCCTTCCTTCTTTGAAGGATGTTCATTTGTCCTATTCACACTTAGGACCACAAGATCATGATCAGTGCATTGTTATCATATCATAATATAAATCATTTAATTAACAAAACTATTTAACATCAGTAATTACTTCATAATCACAAATTAAATCAGATATTTCCACATTATCAAATCTGTTAACTATGACTAATCCTCCTAGTTATCATGCCAAGTTAAATGATTAAGTCTAATTGTAAGTTGGGGATGTAACATATTCCCCACATAAGAATCATTATCCTTGATGATTAATTGTCTTTAAGATAAACCAACATAATATGAAAACGTTTTCAAAGCATAATATCAAATGTCTCAGAAAAGATGAGGAAATCTAGCATGGAAGTCATCATAATTTTCCCAGGTGGTGTTTTCCTCTGCATATTGGTCCCATTGGACCTTGTACTGTGTTATTTCCTTGTTTCGTAAGTGTAGCTTACATGTTTCGAGCACCTTGATGGGATCTATCA
Organism: Cunninghamia lanceolata; assembly: GCA_027924645.1. Classification (NCBI taxonomy): domain Eukaryota; kingdom Viridiplantae; phylum Streptophyta; class Pinopsida; order Cupressales; family Cupressaceae; genus Cunninghamia; species Cunninghamia lanceolata. Next base: position 4,547,406 of record BSBN01000749.1, on the reverse strand, counting down.
CCACCACTCCTGGGTCCTTCTCCTGTAGAATATTCCAATCGAGCATAGGAATTTGACTAACAACAGAATTAAACTTTTTCAAATAGGAAACATGAAACACATTATGCATCATGGCAAGTGCTATCAGTAGAGAAATTATGTATGCCACTGGGTTGACTTCTTCTAGAACTTCAAATGCGCCCACATATCTTGGTGCCAACTTGGACATCTTTCCAAATTTGATGGAGCTTTTCTAAGGTTTTACACTTAGGAGAACTTTATCTCCCGTAGTGAAATGCCTTTCAATATGCTTTGCATCTGCATAACTCTTTTGTCTATCATTGGCATTTACTAGCCTCCTTTTAATCAGATGGACTTGTTCTTCCATCTCAGATAGCATTTCTAGGCCAAAGCTAACCCTATCTTCTAGCTTATCCTAGCTTATAGGGGTTCGGCACTTCCATCCATATAATGCCTCAAATGGTGCCATCTTAATAGTTGAATGATAAGAGTTATTGTAGGCAAATTCCACTAGAGGAAGATAATCCTCCCACTTGTATTGTTGATCCATGCAATACATCCTTAACAAGTCCTCCAACACTTGGTTCACCCTTTTAGTTTGTCCATCCATTTTAGGATGATAAGCAGAGCTTATGTTCAACTATGTACCAAGTGAAGAGAACAAGGTTTGCCAAAACCTAGATGTCATCTGTGCATCCCTGTCTGAGATAATCTTCTCAGGAATGCCAATGCAGTCTGAAAATCTCTTGAATAAATTTTTGAGCAATGATGGGTGCCCCATCCATCAAGTTTCCAGGTATAAAATGGGTTGCTTTGGTGAGTCTATCCACCACAACCAAGATAGCATTGTGCATGTTCCTTGACATAGGAAGCCCTTGCACAAAGTCCATGCTTATAATTTGCCATTTCCACTCAGGAATTTCATGAGGGTATAATAATCCTGTTGGGTGTTGGTGTTCCTCTTTCACCCTTTTCCATTCAATACAAGTACCTACAAAGTTTGCAGCATCCCTCTTCATTCCTTTCCAAAAATATAAAGGCTTCACATCAGCGAGTAACTTGGTTACTCCAGGATGCCTAGAATATGGTGCAGAATGAACCTCTTTCCAAATCATATTCCTTAACTCTGTTGAGTTAGGTACATTCATCCTTCCTTTAAACCTTAATAACCCATCTGGTTCAAGGTTGAATCCCTCATATTTTGGATTCTATGGATTCTCCTCAAGGGCCTGTTTTACCTGCTCATAAAACTCATCTCCCTTAGATTTTTGTAGCACCTGATTCTTAAAATCAGAATGTATAGAGATCATAGAGGAGATATACCCTCTCCTACTTAAAGCATCTACCACTCGATTGTCTTTTCCCTAAATATATTTAATCTCAAAATCATAATTTGAGATAAATTCTACCCATCTTCTTTGACAAGCATTAAGATGGGGTTGAGTGAACAGATACTTGAGTCCCTGATGATATGCTTTCAACTCAAATGGCTTTCCAAGCAGGTAGTGTCTCCACATTTGATGTGTGTGAATGACTGCTACTAGTTCTAAATCATGTGGGGCATAATTTTGTTCATAGTTTTTCAGTTTGCGTGATTCATACGCAATGACATGTCCATCCTGGACTAGTACACCACCTAAGCCTTCCCCTGAGGCATCAGTAATGACTACAAATTGACCTTCTAGGTCAGGTACTTTCAATATTGGGGTTGAAGTCAATTTTTCCTTCAGTAGGTCAAAGGCCTCCTGGCACTTTTCTGACCATTCAAACTTCTTGCCCTTTCTTTGCAAGGAAGTTATTGGATGTGCAATTTTAGATAAGTTTTTCATAAACTTCTTATAATAACCAGCAAGGCCCCTAAAACTTCAGACCTCATGTACATTTCTTGGTTCCAACCATTTAGAAATAGCCTTAATCTTAGCTAGATCCACAACTATCCCCTTAGCTGAAATTATGTGACCCAAATATTGTACTTCTTTTTGAAAGAAAGTACACTTAAAGAGCTTACCATATAACTTATGCTCTCTTAATCTCTAATGAACAATTCTCAAATGCTGCATATGTTCTTCATTCTTAGAGTAGATCAAAATGCCATCAAGAAATACTAAGACAAACTTGTCTAGATAATCTCTGAACACACTGTTCATAAGATTCATAAATGCCACTGGCGCATTTGTCAATCCAAATGGTAGGACAATAAATTCATAATGTCCATATCTAGATCTAAAGGTTGTCTTATGGATATCTTCATCCTTCAAAATTGGTGATATCCAGATCAAAGATTTGATGGTGACAAGTTGTCATTGATGTCAAAAAGGTGTCCTTAGGATAAGTGTAGTCAGATATGCAAATATGGTTAGAGATGAGATGCTTCTGTTTGATCAGGATATTTCAAGTTTGCCTCTGGATGGATTCTAATGTTCTTGGTGTTTGGTGTTGATCACAGGACTTGTTTGACCTTCATAGAGGTTGAGAGTATGTTTGGACAGAGCATGTTTGGATAGAGTATGCTTGGAATTGAGTTGAGGAGTTGTGTCGCTGTTCATAAGGCTACTTCATGATGTTCTTAGTTGTCTTCTTAGCTTCACTATCAGAAGGATAGTTGTTGTGCTTCATAGGTTCATCTCATGTTTCAAGGTTGATCAAAATGTTGTGTTCTTGATTCAGAAGTTGAATTGAAATATGTTTACGATGGTTCATTTGGTCTCTTTCATTGTGTTCATCATGCTTTATTGGGTTCATGTTAGTTATGACTTCAGTACCAAGAAGGTTCATTATCAGAATTGTACATGCAGCTTGATGGAGATATAAGTTTATAAAAGGTAACTAAAGTGCACAAGATCTCCAAAAGGTGTCTTTTATACCTAAACTCTAACACCATTATGCTTTGGAGAGACTTTGAAACCTAATGTCTTAACTCTTACTCTAGCCCATCGAATATAGTGCTCTTTATGTTTTAAATTGAAGGTGACTTGATATAGCAGGTGCATCACTTAAAGTTTACAGCTTGAAGGGGTCTTCAAACATAGAACACTGGCCCCTCCTCTCCTCACCACTGATGGAATCGGTCCATACCGCTTGTGAATGGGTCGACAAATGGAGAAAGCACGATTTAAAATAGAAAACTTTCAAATCTTAAGGTGAGCGGGCATTGTCAATGGGCAGCAAACACATTTTAAATATCTTATGAGGTGAGCGGAGTTTGTAATGTGTTTTTTATAGTTTCTATTGTGAACGCCTGATTTCTTTGGAGGAGATAAAGCATTGTATGAAGATTGTTTAAAAAGGGGCATCGAATATGCATAGTGGGAGCCCGATAGAGAGTTTAAAAATATCAAATGGTTTAAAATCAAAAACTAGAGTGGGAAGAAGTTTTTCAAATGAGGAGCATGTTTTTGTTTAAAACATTGAATGGTGGTCGACCGAATGTTATGAGATGGTTTATGTTTTAAATAAAAACATTTGTTATTTTTGGATTTTAAAAAGCATTTCCTATGCTTTATGTAAAATAAAGGGGCCACAAACATAGGTGGGCATGAAAGTTGTTTTTTTTGGATAATAAATTTTAGAAATTTTTAATTTCTATTTTATTTGCTTTTTATAAAAAGGCATGAGATCCATTTTGGAAAGTATAGGAGTTTTTCAAGGAGTTTTCAAGGAATTGGTTGATGCTTTTTAAAAGCAAATTTTTAAGGAAAATCCATTCTAATTTCTCTCCCATACAATTGAAGAATTTAGTGATTTTATTTGTGAGAAGATCAAATGATTTTGGAGAGTCTTTTTATATTTCTTGCAGAAGATTTTTTATAAAGACGTAAATATTTTTGATAGATAGATATGGCAGATTGAAGATTTTTTATGTAAAAAGATGGAAGGTTTGTATGATTATCATTTCAGGAAAAAGAGAATATGAAAGATATTTTTGGTCAGGGCAGAGTGGATAAAATTCTTGAAGATATTTCTTTTTGCAGAGAGAATATGAAGTGTTTTTGGAGATTGTTTTTCAGAAATGAATTAATTTTATTGAAGATTTTATTTGCAGAGAAGAAGAATAAATTATTGAAGGAATATGAAAAGATTTTGTAGATGGATATCCTATTTTGTTTGGAAATAATTTTTCAGGAAGATGAAAAGAAAATGAAAGGGATTTAATTTTTGAAAACATAGAGATGGAAGATTATCTAAGATTTTGTTTTAAGATGAAAGTGTTCAGAGATTTTATTATATTCATTAGAAGATTTTTTATAAATTGTTTTGTGCAGAGAATATGAAAAGTTTTGAAAAGAGGAAAATAAAAGTTTGCTTTGGAGATGAAAGGACACTTTTGTATTTCTTATAAGTATTGGTTTTGCAGATGTACTGGTGTGTGGAATTGAATAGAGAAATGAAGACATTTTCTAATAAATCCTTTTGAAGAGAAAAGAATAATGATAAGATGATACTAGGTTTGTAATGTAGAGATAATCAGATGAATTGTTATGCAGATGTGAAGGAATTGAGTATTGAATGGAAACAGAGTATCCCTCTGATTTGTTTATTACATCTGTTGGTGATTTGGTTTGCCAGTGAGGCACAGTTTGCCAGTGAGGCACAGTATGCCAGTAAGGCCTTGTATTAGCCAGTGAGGCTTGTTGGTCAGTGAGACCTATTTGTTTACCAGTGAGGTATATCAGTGTTGGAAGTGGGTGCTTCTGTTTGGTATTGGAGTTGGTGCTCCATAAGGAGTTGATGCTCCTAGATACATCTTGTAGCCAATGAGGCATGTTTTCCAGTTAAGCCAGTGAGGCAATTTTGAGTGGTTTTTTCTACCCAGAGAGGGTTTTCCACTCTAGTAATTCTTGTGTTAATGATATGCTTCTGTGTGTTTTTGCTTCTATGTTAAGATTTATCTTTATGTGGTCCTGCTCATAATTTTCATTATCAAACTTGTACAAATATGTGTAATAGTTCATTGATGACTTTCTCTTTCTGAGTCTTGTAAATTAAATGTTATAATAAGTTGCAAAAATCTACACAACACTGATTCACCCCCCCTCTCAGTGTTGTCCGGACTCCTACAAGATTGATCTTGGAAAATACTATTGCACCCCTCATCTAGTCAAAAAGATCATCGATGGGAGGTAGAGGGTATTTATTCTTAATGGTTTCTTTGTTTAACATGCAGTAATCTATGCACAATGGCAAAGTGCCATCTTTCTTTTTCACAAAAATGACTAGTGCTCCCCATGGTGACATACTAGGTTTAATCAACCCTTTATCTAGCAGCTCTTGCAGCTGAGCTTTTAACTCCATTAGTTATGTTGTTGTCATTCTGTAGGGGGCTTTAGAAATAGGTTCCAACCCAAGAATAATATCAATGGCAAAGTCAAAGGCTCTTTTAGGGGGTAACCCCAGTAGTTCATCTGGAAATACATCCTCAAAATCCTTGACAAAAGGATACTTGTCCATATCTGATCTTTCCTAACCTATGGACTCCTTCATCCCAATTTCATTAAGTTTTTGGGATTCATAAAACATTAAGTCATCTTGGAAGTAGGTTTCCTTTGTTTCATCTATTTTGTCCATTTTGACAGCAAAAAGTTGACATCCTTTTCTCTATTCCCTTTTTATTTGTAAGGTGAAACTTTGCCTTAGTTTGACTTCCCTAGGTTGCCCTTGGAGAAAGACTTTGTTTCCTAAATCATCTAGACATTCTACTATTTTGGCATAACAATCAACTTTGGCTCAATGTCTCCATAGCCAATTTATCCCTAAGATAACATCATACAACCCAAGTGGGGCTACATAAAGATTTACTTCCATAGAAAGCTTGGAAGTTCAACTTGAGCCTCAAATAGGCATTGCTCTACCTGAGCCTTGCTGTGATTTGCATATTCTACATACCAAGTATTTTCCATGAATCCTACTTTTCTAGGTATCTTATTTACAATTTTGGGAGAAATAAAACATTTTGTAGCACCTGTATCAATTAAAACTGAAATCAAAACTCCAAATAAAATACCTGTTCTCTCTACAGGAGTTATTTGGTACTCGGCTTGTCAGTTATCCAAGGCTGCATGGATATGTTGCTAGAACGCCACTTACTGGGAGGGTAGAGGATTTCCTCTAGGTTGCACTCCTTATGATTTATTGGGACACTAATTGGTGTAGTGATCTCCGCCATAAGTGTAGCATCCACCAACTGGTCCTCACCTCCCTTGAGATTTGCTAGAATTGTTTCCATTCTGCTTGGAGTGGTTGTTCCCTTTTTTCTCTCCTCTGGACTCAGCTTGTTTATTTTTGGGCCCTTTTTTATTCTTCTTAATATATTCATGTTTCTTCCCCTTTTTCCTTAAGGATTGAGAAGATTGAGACTAGTTATATCTCTTGTGGTTTCTTTCCCTATAGTTTGACATAGCCTTCAGGTTCTGTTCTTGTCTATCGGCCTTCTTGTAGACATGTTCCATAGTAGTTGGACCGTGAACATTAACCTCACCCACAATTTGGGCGTTCAACCCCATTATAAACTTTTGAACACAAAATTTCTCATCTTGTTGATACTGCAGCACATACTTCAACAATCGGGTGAATTTTTCCCAATATTCATTTATAGTCATATCAGCCTGTTTTAAGTTTTGAAAGTCTATAAGTTTTTTATCATAAAATAGTTGAGGCAACCATCTTTGCCTAAACAATTCTATGAAACTGTCCCAAGTAAGGCTTGTAGACCTCAAGACTAATTCCATCTTTTTGTTCATCCACCATGTGGATGCTTCACCCGCTAGCTAAAATGCTCCCCACACAGCTTTGGTAACCTCATTATAATTTCTAATTTCAAAATACTTCTCCATCTCTGTAAGCCATGCCTCCACGGCATCTCTGCTTATGGATCCATCAAATTTAGGTGGCATGACCTTTTTCATGTCATGAGACAGTTCCATAGCCATAAGGCTCCTCTTATCCCCTTCTTGTCTAGCCGCAGAGTTATTCTCTATGTGCTAGCTTTGGGTGGTGTCATTATGGTGTTCCTCTCCATCACCCCCATCATAATCATCTCGTCTGTCTTCTGAGTGGCCTCCTACTTTATGTTCAAGAGTTTCCACCCTCGCCCTTGTTTCTTTCAACAAAGTCAATATTTGGTCTAACTTAGACTCAGATTGCCCTGAAGGTGCTCCTTCATCTCGGCTATCCTCCATTTTGGTTCTAACTCAAACCTTTACTGCAATCTACTTCTTCCTGAAGTTTGTAGATTAATCACAGATTAGTTTTTTCATGTTAGACAATTCATTCATTTTACAAATCTATTCACATTCATGTAATCTTTAACAAGAAAGGAAAGATTGTCAAAATTTCCATTGCATTAGAGTTTCCATTGGATTACATATAATCCATCAAAATTACAAAATTGTAATTACATCTTCCTTTGGCAAGTCATTTACAATTTGAGATAGCTTCCCATATTCATGTTTTCTTTTCAATCTTAGGAGGTGAGGATACACACTGGTATTCCTTCACATCCTCCTTAGGTACATTACAATCTTTAGGGTTATTCCCCTCGACTGGTGCTTTAGGGGTAGAGGGTGTTTCTAATGCTTCAGTAGAGTTAGGGGCAGCCAACCTTTTAGCTTTCCTTAACTACTGCTTGATGCATTTCACAACATCAGCAAAAGTTTCCTCATTAGATAACCATGCACCTACCAAACATCCAGTCTGTTCAAGTTTCTCTTTCATGGAAGCTCATGCCTTCAAGATCTTTTGTTGGTGTAGGTAACGTCCATGTTACGTTACCTTCTTTCAAGGTGTGGTTCTAATTTTACCATTCTGGCATAGAACATCCAAACATTAGCATACTTAATGTTGGATACAATAATCATCAAGTAGTGAGCTCATTAGGTCCATGTATTGAACCTGGTAGCTCTGATACCATATGTAACATCACTATCCATACATTTGCTCATGATTTAACATAAAAGTGTATCACAATCAAGAGATTAGTTAACAAGTTGATTGAGCTAATCAAATTTTAACCAAAAGAAACATAATCTTTTCTTCAATTAAGCATGTCAATCTAATCATGATATCACAAAGCTTACATTTTGGTAATCATTTACAAATCTTTAGTGAATAACCATCACTAATCAAGCACAAGATATGTTCAAGGCATCATAGTTCAATTAATAAATTACAATAGACCCTCTTGTCATAAATGTAAATACTGTATCTGAAACCAATGACATCTGTCTTCATTAAGCCTCGGCTTGTCTCATGCTTGGAAAGGAGAGCATCATCCTGGTGCTTTTCCTCCAACCACAGACCTGCGGTCCCCCTCTCAACTTCCTATCTAGAAGTGGCCCTACCCTTCATAGAATTGCTAGACAATAGAAACCATTCGGTTAGCCATCTGAGTATCTGGTGTTGTGTCTTTCCTAATGTCTCACAATCACACACTATAGATCCACTCTAACGTGTATGACACTACTAGAGACATTAGGTCATCTGGAACACTATGGACTGACAATGCATGCAGAGATAGATGCATTACTTTGGCCAAAGTTTTACATACATACACATTGCACAATGAATGTCGTCATATGTCCACCACCCTAACTTGACTTATAAGCTATCATGTCCTACTGTAAGTTCTCATAGACCTTGTTCTTTAGGTTTAGTATGAGTGGGATCAATTTGACTCATTGTCCATACTTGGACATTCAACTCCCATCATAAGTTGGTTACAACCAAATAGGTTACTTTTGTAATGAGGAACTAGTGACTCCTTGTCACCTTGTTCCGTTTTTAATTCATATAAAAATTGACCATTTTGACCACCTTGGTCTCCTATGGTTTATATTTTTGATAGCAAATCATCATATATGATGAAGTCAAATTCATGGTGCTCAAGGCATACCGTGCCTTAGTAGAATAAATAGGTTTCATTAAGATTAATAGCTCTTATAATCTTTATGAGCTTTAGGTGTTAAACACCTACCCTATTAGTTTACACTTGAGTAAATAAAGGAATCATAACTCATAACAATAACCAATAAGTCTTAATTTAGACACATATAGAATAAACTTATATTATTCTTTAAGCACAATCAAACTATTACGAGATGAGACCATATTCTTAATTGATCTCGCTGCCTCCATAATCGAAGGTTCACATTTACAATCTTGATAGTTTAAATAAACCTTATATGATTCACAATCAGTTTTCCACATGAGGCAAATTTGATAATAGTTTAGGTGTTGTAAACACAATGAAGTATAATTGCCTTTTCAGTTGTCACCACAGTCGAGTGAATATATAATTCATTATAGACTATACTCATTACTGGAATTATTCATTATTCTACATCGAGAGAACTAGACTCTAACTTTGTCATCATACAACGTGTGCATAATATGCTTTGAAAGCATGCTCAGCCATAATGGCTTTGAGCTCTAGTTATCATAAAATGTGTAATGCATTATAGTTGGGTCGAAAGACCTTAAGCTCAGACACAAAAAAGAGTTAATCTTTATAAAGCTCAGCCTCATGGCCTCAAGCTAGTGTCACAATAGAACTATATTGCAATTGCTGCTCGACTCTTAAGCCTCAAGCTTTAATATTACTGTGTTTAGATAGCTCAGCCTTCATGGCTTTGAGCCTATTCAAATTACAAAGTTAACTTGTTAAGGTTCGGCCTTAAGGCTCTGAACCACTGAAAGAAATAAAGTTTTAAAACAATATTAGCTCGGTCGTTTCGGCCTTGTCACGACAGAGAAAATATAAATATAAACCATGGCACGGTCTTATAGACCTCGTAGCTCTGTGTTCATCATATAACAAGTAACATCATGCCATACGAACTCAAGCAGAAGTTCTACAGAGTTTTAAACTCATTATACAAAAAGTAATTGGAAATTTTGTCCACCATTTTACCTGCTATCAATCAAGATGCAGTTCCAGACCATGACTCTTCAAGCTGCTCATAGTTTCTTATCACCTAGTGTTCTCTCAGAACAGTTTCGCCACCTTCTCACAAAACCCCAACAACCAACCTTCTCCCAGCAAAAGTCCCTCAACAAAAATGTAAATTCAAAACTTTATAACTGGTGACTCATGGCATGCCGATTTGGATGGTAACTACCATTCCACTCGGTAGGTTTCCACAAAAGGTGGTTCGATCCAGGCATCATGCACCTGAAAAGGATGAGCTCAAAGCTCTCCTTCGATCCTCAAGGTCAACTATTAACAATTTAATAGTATTCGATAGTATATAATATTAAGATAAGTAAAATAATAACAATAATATTGCAATCAACCTATAAAGAGGTTTCATCCTTACTTAAGGATTATCACTTTAAAATTGAAATCACAAAATGATTCACATCAATAACATCGATTATCAGGGTCGAGTAATACTCCCCTGAAATTGACTATCATCCTTAGTCAAATGACTAAGGAATAATATCCCCGAGAACAAAAGGATAACAAGAGACCTCCTTGTCTCTAAACATGATTGTCTCTTGACTAGAGATGAGGTTCCAAGAACTTCATCAAGCCGTCACAACTAGTAGTGATAGCACCAACGAGATAATGACTTACAAAGAACATGAAAACTAAGAAAGGTGACATGACACATGACAACTTATGAAAGGATTAAGAAGGACATAGAAGTCGATACTCAGATGGCTAATCAACCTTTTTCTTTCCCAACGTCTAACCTTTCCTCCAGGATGATACTCTCCTTCCTTCTTCAAAGGACGTTCATTTTTTCCTATTCACACTTAGGACCACAAGATCATGATCAATGCATCGTTATCTTATCATAATATAAATCATTTAATTAACAAAACTATTTAACATCAATAAATACTTCATAATAAAAAATTAAATCAGATATTTCCACAATATCAAATCTGTTAACTATGACTAATCCTCTTGATTCTCATGCCAAGTTAAATGATTAAGTCTAATTGTAAGTTGGTGATGTAACATCCCCAAGGTGATGAAATACGTAGGAAGGCTCACTAAAGAGAAATAAGTTCAAGTGATTTTGATTCCTAAAATCACCTTGTGGCACAAAGGAAGAGCATACACATCTTGATTTCTTGGGATTAACACAACAAAAAGAGAACAAGGAAGCATTTTTGATCTCCAAGATCACCTTTTAGTCTGAGGAGAGAGCATACACATTACAGGTTTGTACAAGCACAACAAATAATGTTTATTCCCATTAAATCATAAAATAATTGTGCAACTAAACTAGTGCTTAAAAGATAGACTTCAACAAATAGTTTGCAACAAATACGTTAGTAGTTTTAGAAATAGGAGTCTTTGACAAGTGATTTGTTACAAGAAAGATGTGTTAGAAATGGCATTTAAACCCTACAAAAATTAGAAACAAATTTCGGCACACAAAAAAATTTCACCACAGTGTTCTTCATGATTTTCTATGTATTTTTTAAAAAATCATCTAATTTGGATTTTGTATACAAAAGTTATGTGCATTTGAAGTTTAAAAAGAAAGAGAAAGTTGAACAATTATACCTAAAAATGTAGACTGAATCTTCAAAAACCACCTTCACCACAACAAAATACTCCAAGTCAGCTTTCCAATGCCAACAAAAATGTAAAAATTTGATAAATGAGAAAAAAGTTATGCTACTTTGAAAAAGTGCTATTTTAAGGGTCAAATGAGAAGGGGGTTAGACTTGTCAATTAGACATTCACGATTAGGGCCCATCAACTAGATTGGTCACATGTGCGGTTAAACAACAAGTAGTTAGTGACTGGCTATTAGGGGCAAGTGGCAACCTTTGGTCACCAATGTGACTGTGGGCTCAAAGGTTGAAGGCAATGGTGGCCTGATTAGAATGGCCTGGTAACACATATGACCATAAGGCTAAAAATCAAGGGCAATGAACAACTTGGTAGGTGGGGCTTAAGGGTGTGGTCACTAATAAGATTGGGGGCGAGGGTTGGGCGCTATTAGGCCTATAGAAGCTATGACCTAGTCATCGATAAAATTAGGGATATAAATAATGAATTGTTGCGAGTGTTTTTACCTAGAAGTTAAAAGAAGGTTTTTTTAAAACATGTAGACATAAAAGCTACCATACGAACAAGAGGAATGCCTTGTGAATAAATAAAATGCCCTATAGACAAAAAAAATTATCTAGAGGATTAAACCAAAATGACCTATAGATGGAAGAATTAAACTGTAGATAATAAAATAATTATTTCCCAATGGATAAACAATAATGACGATTGCATAGGGGTTTAATATAAATTGAATAGTACAAATCTTGTATGTCTATACAGACTGATAAAGGGACAAACCCTAAAAGACCAAAAAAAATTGCAACTTTTTTCTCACCAAAATACTAAGTATTATATTGCAATTTTCATTTCTCAAACCTTCTGGACACAACTGTGAGGTCCGTTTTGCACTACAAGGATTCTTGTAAAAGTGCACCCCAAAATTCTTTAAAAAATGATTGAAAACCTGCAAGATCAAGTTAGTAAAACCTACAAAACTAAGGATTAAAGAGGGACAAGGTCCCACCAAGTGTACCGGAAATGTGATAAGAAAAAATGAAAACAAAACAAGATTCAAACCCTATGATTAAAGCTTCATTTCACATCTACCTACACCTCAATTTGAGTAAATAAATTGTAAAACATGAATGAAATAAAGTAAGAAATCTCACCCACACGTGATCCCTATTGTGTCAAAGGCGGTTGTGCTCTAATGATTTGCTGTTGACAAAGGATGGAATGTGGTTGATCATAGCAACAACATGACATTGCATTTCTGATAGATGATGATGAAAATGGCTTGGGGAAGGCTCAATTTATAGACTTCCAGATGGAGGGATCAATGGTGGAGATTAGTTGAGAGATCAAGGTTGAGGATTTAGTTGGTTGGGTAGTTGGGAGATGGATGGTGGAGGATTAAAGGTAAATTTATAATTTCTTTTTAATTTTGGGAGATGGTTATGAAATAGAAGGTGGAGAATAAAAGAAATTTTTTAATTCTTTTTATTCATTTTGGGCGGTTGAGTGTAAAAAGAAAGAAATTAATTAATCAATATTTATTAAATCATGTGAAGTGGGAAGGGGACTAGGTTATTAAGACTTAGAAAAAATGGGCTAGGTGTTAGGAAAAATGGGTAAATTAATTAAATAAATTAGTTTAATTTATTTAATTAATGGAAAATGAATATGTGGTAGGTGATGCTAGGGCGTGAGCGATTTGGTTACCCATCTACCATATATTGTGATATACTATTCAATTTCTTACCCATATATCACAATTGCAAAATACCATAGTCATATTTCACATAACCTATTTTAATTCTTGAATCTCAAGCACTCTCCTACATAAACCCTTTATGTCATGACTTCCATGCCTTGCTTAATTCCCATACATGACAAAATCTCTTAGAAAAATGTGTTAAAATATGCTTTGATCAAAACATTATACACTCTTTAATCATGAATTCAAAATCTGATACAACAATCTCCCCAAAAATTTGAAAATTTAGATTTTAGTTTTGAACGTCTTACATAAAAAATAGTCAACTTACAATCTCAAATATTATTGATGATTTTAACTTTTATCCCTTGCATTTTTCTATTGCTTCTTTTTTTTAAGAAAAGTTAACTAAACAATTAGAATATTAGTTTTCTATTTAAAAAAAAATTAAAGAAAGCATCACATTAGAGAAATTTCTTAGTATAGGTATAGTTCTCAAGGCAAACTAATTCTGGAGATGAAAATATAAATTAATTTTCCTACTAAGAATTGTCTACACAAACAAATTATATAGATAAAAACGTAAGTATCCCTCCAAAAATAGGGACTAATAAACTGGGTCTTACGTACTCAAGTAATGTGAACTAACTTAATAATAAACTAGCTCTTGTGTATTTTAAACTCTAGACTTTCTAATCACGCTTATTGATAATCTATTTGATTTGCTATCTTTGTTGCCAACCAAAAAATAATAATTGAATGGAATCTTGGGATTGCTTTAGATTGCTGCTTGTTGCTTATATGTTAGCTTGCAGTCACGTCCCTTAATAATTCTTTTCTTATAAAAAATAAAAGAAAGAGTATAAGTGATTCCTCACACATGCAGGTTTTAAGAGTAAGATCTAGTGATATTGTTTTACCGAGATGCCAATTGTTTTGTATTTCTTCATGGCAGCATAAGAATCTCACTTTTGCTAAAGTGGCCGGAAAAGAAGACTTACCTTATGTAAAGCATCCAATGATACATACATATATGGAAGGATGACATAGATGCAATAGCGAATCTGTGTTGCTTTATGATTCTCTTGATGTTTGATGCATCAAACTACTCTTATAATATTTTTAATATATGTTTTTTACAATTAAATAATGGTTTTATTACTTTTAAAATTTTGAAAAGAGAACACTACACTATTCTAAAAAAAATATGGGTGGTGGATAGTACACTCTCAAAATTTATGTGGAACTAAATTCAAAAACTAAAAATTGATTCTTGTATATATAAAATTAATATATTATAATTATATTTTTAAAGAATTGAGAGAAACTACGATGAAATTATAAAAATCTAAATTTATTATATTTTCAAATTACTTATATAGGAGAAAAATATTTGAAATGATTTTTTAAATCATTTGAAAAATGGTGAAATGAAGTATAGTTTTAGTTTTATAATTTTTTCAACTATTTATATAATTTGTAAGAGTAAAAATAAATTTTATTTTAGATTGGTTAAATAAATAATTAATTTAGAGGAATGATTTGAGATTGGAATAAATAAATGTTGAATTAGATGTGAAAATTAAATGGATTTGAATACAATATTTAGTGGGATTTTACATTGGGAAAATGATGCTGGAGATGTTAGAAATGGATTTGCAACTATGTTGGTATTTTAGGGCTTTGATCAAATGAGAGTTTTAGAATTTTCAAATTGATTGTACTTTACTTTGGTTTAGATTTGTTATTGGAGGCTTGATCTCTTTGCTTGCATATGTGAATTGGTGTGCAAACCTTAACCCATACATGTAAGGTTGAGTTGGTAGAAATTTGATTGTTGGAATTTTTTCACCTTGATCTTTTGATGTTTGAATCTTAGTAAGGACTGATAGTGTTTATAAACATCTTTGTGGAATCTACTGAATTATAAGGGTCACATTCTTCTTAAATAGACCTCTAGATGAACTAGATTCAATGACAATGAAACAAGCTCAAAGATAACAAACAAGTGTACAATATGCTGCTAGGATTGATGCAATGTTGAGGTAATAATCATTTTTATCCCCTTGTAATTAAATTTTAGACATACTCAATAAGTTTCTAGATCATTCCTAGATGATTCATTGGAATTAGCCAAGTTAAATACCCACTTTGGTGTGTAATTTGAAATAATTCACATTTTAGTCTACTTATGTCAGTCAATTGAAAAAAGTAACAAAGAGTTTGAATTTTAAATTTTAAAAGTTTAAGGTCTAGATCCACTATTGTAGATTTGCACTTATAATTTAATTCAAAATGATGAAAAAAACTCTAAGAATCAAAATCAATCTTTGAAAATGAGTGATAATAAAATCTAAATAAAATGATACCATGAACTAAATTCATATAAAAATATATCACACTAATAAACTTTTTATTACATTAAAAACATTCTAATTAAAATGAACCTAAATTTTAAAAGAAAAGGATATGCATATATAACTTTCATCCTTATAATATTATATTTTTTATTTAAAAAAATAAATAAAATTATTTTAATCTTTCAAACTTAAAAAAATAAATATAATAAAATGTAGATATAATCTTATAATATTATCTTTAAATATTTTAGATTTAAGATTGCATTTTAAATTGATTGAAATGTTAAATAGAGATATAATTAAAAAAAACATTAATTACTCCCTTCTATTTTGTCTTTATAACTTTATATATATTTTATATTAAAAATGAAGTAGTCTTTTATGATAAATGTAGAGAAAAATTAAATCTAATTAATGATAGATTTAAGTTTAGATAAAAAAAGTATAATTAAAGTAATTAGAGAGATTAAATGTTTATTTTTATTTGGTTTGATAAATGATTGACATTTCAATTAATTAGTTAGGATGTTTATAAGAAGTGATATGGAATTATAATTAAATGTAGATATGTTCAGGATGCTCACCCTCATGCTTCCTGTGAGGCATTCAAGGATCAGGCTTAGAGAGGGTGGTGTCAACCCACTCACCACCACTCTACTTTTCCCCATGTTCTTGGCTGTGGACTTAGTGGTTGGCTTGATTTTGGAAAGTTTCCTCACTTGGCTCTTGTAAATTTACCTATACATGACAATCAACCCTCTATTGAAGACAAAAAAGATGATGAAGACAATGATGGTTGGGAACCCCTTGTGGATACTTTGGACCTTGCTGATGTATGGGGCAAACTAGATGACTGAGACCCTCTTCCTCCTCCTTATAGTGCTATAGTGGCTCTTGTAAATTTACCTATTCATGATAATCAACCCTATGTTGAAGACCAAAAAGATGACGAAGACAATGATGGTTGGGAATCCCTTGTGGATACTTTGGACCTTGCTAATGTATGGGACAAACTAGATGACCGAGAGCCTCCTCCTCCTCCTTCTAGTGCTATAGATCTTGCCATGTAATGGCTTGTTTGTGTTTTTTTGTTCCAAGTTTATCCCTCTTTGGACTTTGGGGTGTGACATATTCCATCCACCTTTTTTTGTGAATATGTGTAATATTACTTTATAAATAGTAATAAAGACACTTATTGATTAAAAAAATATTATGTGGCTACTTTGTATGGAAGATACTGTTACTTTGTTACTTTAGACAAGGCTCTATTGTGTAGTTTGGTTTTGGATTAAATTGTATTGTGTGGTTTGGTCCTCTATTGGCACAAATATAATAACCTTGTATATTATATATAGATATATACACATACATACAATTCCACCACAAATAGGAGCTCATCTAGTATAGATGATCTAAGATAATAATAAATTAAAGGTCACAACATTTAAGTGATTAGATAAGGGTCCAAGCCAAGTTTGTACGGAGAAAACAAATCAGAATTATAGATGAATGAATTATCCACCGTTAAATTACACACATTGCAATGACACTATCTTCATACCCACCATGAATATTGATATGAGAGAAAGGACATTTTTTACTAATAAATTAAAGGTCACAACATTTAAGTGATTAGATAAGGGTCCAAGCCAAGTTTGTATGGAGCAAACAAATCAGAATTATAGATGAATGAATTATCCACCGTTAAATTACACACATTGCAATGACACTATCTTCATACCCACCATGAATATTTATATGAAAGAAAGGACATTTTTTAATAATAAATTAAAGGTCACAACATTTAAGTGATTAGATAAGGGTCCAAGCCAAGTTTGTATGGAGCAAACAAATCAATTATAGATGAATGAATTATTCACCGTTAAATTACACACATTGCAATGACACTATCTTCATATCCACCATGAATATTGATATGAGAGAAAGGACATTTTTTTAATTTTAATAGAATTGTTAACGAAACTTATGTATAATTCGTATGTACTATAGAAGACCAAGAATCATTAGATGTATAATTCATAAATCAGAATTATAGATGAATGAATTATCCACCGTTAAATTACACACATTACAATGACACTATCTTCATACCCACCATGAATATTGATATGAGAGAAAGGACATTTTTTAATTTTAATAGTATTGTTTTATCCACCGTTAAATTACACACATTGCAATGACACTATCTTCATACCCACCATGAATATTGATATGAGAGAAAGGACATTTTTTAATTTTGAATTATCCACCGTTAAATTACACACATTGCAATGACACTATCTTCATACCCACCATGAATATTGATATGAGAGAATGGACATTTTTAAATTTTAATAGAATTGTTTTATCCACCATTAAATTACACATTGCAATGACATTATCTTCATACCCACCATGAATGACACTATCTTCATACCCACCATGAATATTGATATGAGAGAAAGGACATTTTTTAATTTTAATAGAATTGTTAACAAAACTTATGTATTGCAATGACACTCTATCTTCATACCCACCATGAATATTGATATGAGAGAAAGGACACTTTTTAATTTTAATAGAATTGTTTTATCCACCGTTAAATTACACACATTGCAATGACACATTCTTTAATTTTAATAGAATTGTTAAATTACACACATTCTTTAATTTTAATAGAATTGTTAACGAAACTTATTGTTAAATTACATATATTCTTTAATTTTAATAGAATTGTTAACGAAACTTATGTATAATTCGTATGTACTATAGTGTACTATAGAAGACCAAGAATCATTAGATGTCGGGGTCGTCATCCCCAAGAATGAACACTTATAAATTTGAAATGTACTATAGAAGACCAAGAATCACACATTAGATGTTGCGGTCCTCATCCCCAAGAATGAACACTTATAAATTTGAACACATCCACATTAGAAGCCAACTATGAAAGACCAAGAGTCACAACTTAGAATTCAACATTAGATGTTGCTACGGAGATTTGAACTTGGGTCTCATCAATAAGAACCCAATGTTTCAACTAATTAAGCTCAACCCCTTGGACAAATACTATTTTATTTTATTTATAATGTTTACTTTATTTTTATTTGAAAAACTATTTTTATTTACTTGAGAAATATTTTATTTACATAAGAATTTTAAAACTATTCTATTTAAGAATTACTTTAGAATTATGCCATTTTTTTAATTTCATAGTTTTAGTTTTTTCTTTTTTAAATGTAGGTTGTGTTAATTACTTTCCTATGCTATTTTTCTAATTCTATAGCTTTAGTTTTAAAAAATATATAAATGTAGGCTATGTTTTAATTTTTATGTACTATATAAATTAATTAATAAATGATAATTGGAAACAATAAATTTTAATAATTGTTTTAAAAAAGTATATAGGTTATAAATATATTTAGCTCAATAATTAAAAAATGTTAAAAAAGATGTGACCTTGAAATTGGTATGTTTTGAGTTTGAAATTAATACATCTTTGTTACAGTTTTATTTTATTAATGTATGCAACCTTGAATGTGTGAATGAGGTGAATGTATCAAAATGTAAGAATAGATAAATGAAATAAGAGATGAGTACATAAGAATGTGTATAATGTGTATAATGGATAAGTAGGTGACATAAGACAAAAGTCCTACTTTATATAAAAATTAGGTCATTTGTCAATATGTCAATTTGTTAAGATACTCTCCTCAAAATAAACCCGAAACTAAATAAAAAAAAACACAAATATTTGCCCATAAGCACAATGCTGTGATTAGTTCACATGGTTGTTGTGCTAGCCATCATGATTCAAATCTAAAGAGACTCCAACCCAAAAATAACATTCAAATTTTACAATTAGGAATATCGTTCTTTAAAATAAATTCTACACTTATTATTTATATATATTTGACAAATCTCCAATTGCTAGATAAAAGTTGACTCACTCACATTCTTCCTTCCATGGAGCTACTGCGAAAATAGACTGAAGATTTTTACAAGCCTTTTAATCTATCTCTTGGCACGTTAATTCTTTGATATGAAAAAGGTTAATCTTGGCTTATACATTGAAGATAACTCCTTAATTGCAAGATAAAAATTCGAGTACACTGGAAGTTAAGAATGATGAGAATATACAATGAATTAAATAATTCACTAAAACTTACACTATAAATATATTGGCAACATATAAATTTGGTACCGATCTTCAAGATCTAACCAGACTAGACTTGTATTTGACATGTAGAGTTGGTTGTCAAATTCCAGGCGTTGTATCAGGCATTAGTAGTAAACTTCAAACAAATAAAGTTGAGACAGGCAAGGTTGGATATCGAATTCCAGGTCTGGTATGAAATACTAGGTAATAAACCATATGCAAATTTAAGTAAAAAATATTACTCCTGTGGTATATTACCATTTGGCATTCACCATTCTACTACAAATTGAGCCATATGTTCTCTCATTTTTTTATTTTTAAAAATTGTAGGCCTGCTAACTGTGTTGGTAGTGACTGGAGTTTAACATATCCATAAAACAACTGCCCTCTGACTGTTGGCTCTGTCATGTATCTTGCATCTAGACCATTCCCACATCAATTTGCAGTTTTATAGAGATTGAGAAATTGCATGAATCCTGATTATATATTAATGAATATGACCTTATAATGCTCCATGACACCTGAGCTTGAACATTGTTCTTTCTGTACAACTCTTTCTTCTGGGTTGAGAAGCTTTCCAGAAAGAGATCTACAACTTTCATCTCTTAATCGCCTCCACTACAACCATTATCAAACTGAACCAATGTGCATCTGATAACAGGGCAGGTGCCTTTGGAGGAGGAGAAAAATTGAATGAGTGCCAAGGAGGATGACTGGATTCATCCATTTAATTAATGCTACACATCAACATGTCTAAATGAGATAAGGTTTAACTGAGAGATAATCAAAATATAGTATGCCCTGAAGCCGTGATAGTACAAAATAAAACAAATATTTACCACTTCAACAGTCAAAGGTCAATTTTGACCAATAAAAATAAGACAAATATTTACCACTTTTTGTTATGAATGAGGTGTAAAATTACTATTGACTCTATGACCTTTGAAGCCGATGATATTTAAGTAGAGTGGTACAAAACACCTATTGGATCTGAGTAAACAAGACAAACATAAAATGAAAAGATGTATAATAGATGTACCATATAGTGCTTATCCATGGCAAGATTATGCTTAGCCACCTTGGATGCAATACATGATCAGGTCTTACAAGGACTGGATTCATCTATTTGATGAATGCTACACATCAATATGTCAAGACAAGAAAAGGTTTAACTGGGAGATAATAAAAAAATATAGTAATGCCCTGAAGCTGTACTAGTACAAAACACCTGCTGGATTTGGGTAAACAAGACAGACATTAAATGAAAAGACGTATAATAAATGTATCATATGTTTCTTATCCATGGCAAGATAATGCTTAGCCACCTTGGATGCTTTACATGATGCGGTCTGACAAGGCAGGCAAACGCCTGAAGAAATTGAGGAGCGAAGCAGGCATTGGTTCTCTGAATCTTGGGTGGCGAAGGAAGTAGAAAGCTAGGCTTATCAAAACCATTTTGATATGAACAATGTACAAGATCATCGAGATCATGAAACATGTAGCAATAAAAATTCCAGTAGAACGAGGATCTCTCCAACTTAGAAGGGCTTGAATTCTCTCTCCCTGTGAAGCAAAGTCACCCAACACTGTCTGTATCCTGGCAGCCAAGCTTCTCAGTCTATCATATCTCATCCTAACAATTTCAGAAGCCTTAGAGCTCTGTATTGGGTCAAATTCTTCATCAAGATCATCCTGATCAACAGTGTCTGCATGTGAAATTCGGGTATCCATGTGTGGTGGCATTCTAGGCCGAAACCTATAGTACCATGCACCTATGACAAAGACATAGAAGAAAACTGTTGGCACAATTAGTTCTGGATACCAGACGAGGATAAGGAAAAGGAAATGCACCAGCACTGTGGTGATTGGATTCTTCCACTGGCATATATCGTCAATCCATTTGGCAACAGATACAACACCAGATAGCACATTCATAATTCTGAACCAATTAGCCTTACTTCTCCTCATGCTCCACATATTAGAGTCTGTGTCCAACATATATTGCACCACCTCATGCCTCAAAGGTGGCTCGGCACGAGACAAACGCATTGCAACAATCTTTATTGCTGTGTTTCTTAATATGTCCTGTTGGCTTAGGCCCAAGGGATGTAGATAGTGCATCTTTGGAAGCAATGGCTTATTGTAGATCTGAACCACATCAAGCAATGAAGGGCAGGAAAATCTTACTGCAAGTTCAATATCTCCCATTTTTTTCACACCAGAAGGCAGAAGAACCAGCAATGGGTAAGAGTTAGTGTAAACTCTATTGCTTTCAAGTGTAGAAATGCGAATCCGAACTTTCCCAATGCGAGAATCCTTGAGGTCAGATGACTTCTGATCATGGCTGTTCATGTAAATATGCCTGTTATCAAAGACTCCTAAGGTTAGAACAGTGCAGGCATCATAAACTTCCCATGTGTACTGTTCATTCCACCTTGGGTTAAAGCTATCAGTAATTGTTCTTGTTCTAATCCATTTCTGCCCATACTTTGCCACACAATATGCATCTGTTGTAGTCCTTCCTCCTTTTGTTTTCATCGGTAACATGTTTTGGGCTCCCAAAATTCCCAATTCCAAGATACCTACAGCTGGTTTCCACAATTGTTTAGCAGTTGGTCTTAGATCACTACTAGAATGAGCAGCCTCATCCATCACATGATAGCCCCCATCAAAACACAAGCGTAGATGAAGTCTTCCATGATACTTGCCATTTTGTTCTCCATTTGATTTATCTAAATTGAACCACCTAGAACTTACCATACGTTCATCCACTCTTCTTTCAATTGTTGTTAGTCCGACTCTGACTTGACCTAGAGCTGTGACATCCTTATTATTTCCATTATTAGGTCGATCTTCAATCAATAATATTAGTGGTTCTTCAAAGGGTTCAGCTGCAACAAACACCAAATCCTCATTCCAAAATGGGCTGGAGGTTCTATTATTGGAGGATCTGGTTCTCAAACCCTGCATACCTAACTGCACCCTCACCTTGAGCTCAGGATATTTTACTTTTTCTGGAAACTCCAAGTCCTGAGCTTCAATCACATTAACCCTTAAATACCACAATTTTGGAGAAAGATAAACTTTTGACCTTGTATTTATCACACCTCCTGTATCAGACTGCCAAGCCTCTGGGAATGTTTCATCTGCTTGTGTTCCCATCCAAACTGCAAGCATGATATCTCCTCTGACTCTACCCTCACCTTCCAATCTATACCACTGAGGTGCCAAAGGGCTATCTGGAGGGACCCTTGTTGGAACTTCTTGGAGATCAAAGCAGACCCCTCCAAGGAAATCATCCTTTGTACCACTGTTTTCATCCCATACAGAAATCTCCAAAGTTGGAGCTGCTTGAAGAGTGCCTTTGCCAAAGGCAAATATTTGATTCCACTCTGGATTTGAATTATTTTGTGTTTTCCGAGTTTGAACAATTTCACCTCCAACTCTAATTTTCACAAATGGATCTCCTGCATTGCCTGCAACAAACCGATTTTTGTTTGAGAAACAGAATAGGATTATCAAACTAGACTCCCTGGTAATGAAGTTTTTTGAAACCTGCATTTAGCTTTTTCAATAAACAACTAACCTATTTCCTTGTTCATTTATTAAGTCTTGTGGTTAACATTTTAGGCAAGAAAAAGGAACAGCAGGCACCAACTAGAGCAAGCTTTCTTTCCTTGGCCCTGGCTTTTGCTTAATATGTACAAGTTTACCAATTATTAATTAACCAATCACTAAATTGGTGCTTCGTTACAGAAACATAAAATGAGCATAGCACCTTGCCCCTAAAATACTTGAATTTGGTAACTTCACTCATACTCTGAAGGAATTGCCTAGAATTATTAATATGAACTGCAGATGTTAGTTTTGAACACAAAATCACCAGCAATAGATGCCCTAGTATGGAAATTTCAATTGACATATATTTTTCCAATCCAAGTCACAATGTTAATGCATTGTCTGATGTTATAAAATAGAAACCAATTGTATACCTTCTGGAAATAAATCCCTGGCTAATCCAGACACTATTCTTGCACCCTAAATTATTCTTACAATAGACTATACTTTTGCCTACATTACTAGGGAACAAACATCACCTGTAGAATCTCTGGATGAAAGAGCTCTTGCTTTCACAATTCTAACAAAAAGATAGGGCATTTTCTCAACCAAATCATATGTTGATCTGTCATCGTTTCCTCCAAAAGGAACATTTATATCCTTAGTGAAATATTCTGCAGACATGGGAGAGAGTGGGGCCATAGGTGGTCTCTCATGACGATGTATTATTTCTTCTTTTATTGGGGCCACTTCTTCAGGAGGCTTGACTTCTTCTGCTGGCTTATTTTCTGTAGGTGAGGGTGCTTCTGCTGGTGGAGCATCAGCAGTGGGCGGTGCTTCAGAAGAGGGTGGTGCTTCTGCAGGGGGAGCTTCAGGAGGAGCTGCATCTGCAGGTGGAGGAGTTTCAGATGGAGGAGCTTCAGCTGGGGGGGCTTCTGCAGGTGCTGCTGCAGCAGCTGGAGCCTCTGCCGGAGGGGCTTCTGCAGGAGGAGCCGCTGCAGGCGGCGCTTCTGCAGGAGGAGCCGCTGCCGGTGGCGCTTCTGCAGGAGGAGCTGCTGCAGGTGGGGCATCTGCAGGGGGGGCTGGAGCTTCTGCAGGGGGAGCTGGAGCAGGTGGGGCATCTGCAGGGGGGGCTGGAGCAGGTGGAGGGGTTTCGGCAGGTGGGGTTTCAGCTGGTGGGGCTTCTGCAGGTGGCTGCTCTGCTGGTGGAGGATCTGGAGGCTTAATAGGCTCATCAAAGTAACAGATCTTAAGCCCTAAGGCTCCCTTGACCGTACCAAGGATACTCTTGTTTTGCAAAGGATAATAAACCAAAGTTTCTTCACCCTTCTTGGGAAACTGGCTTCCAAGCAACTTCACTCTTCCCAAAAAGGGGTTGCGTCCATTAGTAATCTTCTTATCATTGAATACTTCTGCTTCCAATTCCTCCCCAATCATTGTTGTTGGATCAGTTACAGTGAACTCCAGTTTTTCATTCCATGCTGGATTCAAATCTTTGTGTTTTGTCTTTGTACGCTTGCGCTGCCCATCAAAATCGACCATCACATACGCACTGGATGATCCCTCTCCATCCTTAGGCAGTAAATTGCGTGCCTCCACAACCTCCACAATGACCTTTCTTGTCGTCATGCAGGGCAAATTATCTTTACTACTCTGTGATCAAAACAAAAACAGGAAATATCAGCAAATTATCTTTACCACGGTTTAATCAAAACAAAAACAAGAAATATCAGCAAGTTATCTTCACTACTGTGATCAAAACAAAAACAAGAAATATCAGTACAACACTGCCAAACATTTCGAGAACTATTCTTGGATTCTAGCCCAATTGTAATCTCTCAAGGCTTCTAAACGACCCAGGAAAAAAAACACATGTATCTTCTTGTTTACTTATGTCAAAGGAAACTAATGCATCTAATTCTTCAATATAGAATTAAAAAGAAGACCGCAAACAAAATACCTGGCAGCATGCCTAATTTTCTTCAAAAAATAATTCTTTTAAGGCACGAAAAATAAAACCAAATCCAGAACCCAAAATTCAAAAACTTGTGAAGAGATATTCTCTTAGTTTGTGAATTAGATACAAAACTGTCGGGGGTTCAATCCTCACTCTGTTAAAGACTAATCTGTGAAGGACCCCTTTCTCGGTGGTAGACTGCCCAGCAATTCTGATGGGAGGTCCCAGGTTCAAAAATACAATATTTTCAGCTACACAAAAATGATTACCGGCAAAAAGCCAAAACCCAAATCACCTGTAAAAGTTTGCTTATAAGTTTTTATGAGATGATAACTTCCCAAGGTTTAATCCACACTTGGGCAAAGGCCCAACCTCAGTAGCGTAACACTCACCAATGCGAATTGAGACTCTTAGGTCTGATTGGCCTATTCAAGTCTTAAAACAACAAAGAAAAAGAAAAACCACCATACATTGACCATAATTAGTGTAATGGTCGGAACCATATTGCTTGTCAGGTCTGGTAGCAAGGTTACATAGACTTTACCTTCCTAGTACAAAGCCAAATCCAAACCCTGACTAACTGGGGATAACTGTTCTTCCAAATCAGAATACCTAATTCACCTTCTAGACCTGTTACTCTAATACCCACAGAAACATGGTAAGAATTCACCATCTAGTTCTGTTACTCCAATACCCACAGAAACATGGTTCTCCTATATCTTTTGACTACTGTACTATAGGAGAAACTTTTCATCCTTTCACTACAAAACCAACCAGGAAGAACGAATCTTATGTGAGAAAAAATCCATCTCAGATATTCTGCAACACAAGTACAACATTTCAACCTTTGTCACCTCATATTTTAATTTCAACCATTGATGTCTTATAATATAACTTTTTTTTTTGTCTCAAGGAAAATTCTGTTACAATAGTATGTAACCAGGGCTTATTCTAAATGATGAAAATTCACAATAAGATATCTTTCAATGGGATTTTGGCAACCAACATATTCACAAGATTGAAAACAGTTTCTGGTGTACTCACCACTCAACCATTGGCATAGGTACACACTCAAATCACATGAAATGAATCAAAAACCATGAACTCACTGTAAGCAGCCATTAATTCCACTTGGAGCACACACCCAAAAAGGAAAACCTTCCAGAATTTCTTCTACTAACCTCTAGAAAACTGATGTGCACAGTCGACCTCTACACCATTATCAGCAACTCAAAAAAAAAACCGTCTACAATTTCTTTTGGAATTGATGCCTTCAATTCACTCTACACTAATATCAGTAACAACAACATCAGATTCTTCAAGCTTCCTTGTTGTTAATATATGATAGATATCTGTATCTCCAAAAACTGAAACAACATTTTTAATGCACTCAAGATGGTGGTATGAATGCATCAGCCCTTTAATCCCAAATAATGCCCTCCTTGCTGTATCCTTGCCACCTTTTTCTTTTCTTTTCACGATCTTGGAGTAAAGTTCATTATACCCCCCAAAAAGAAGATTACCTATAAAGTAAATCTTATGGTCTACTGCCTAATGCAATTTTTTGAAGCACTCTTATAATTCTAATTACTGTCGACCATAGTCAATGTCATAGCTATAAAAGTTGTATGGCTTCATTTATTTAAAATATTTAGAAAGATAAAGTGCTGCTAAAGTTGACTTAGCTCTGAAGCAAATTCATCACTTTTGATATATGAGATGGTGAGGTAGAGATCATGCATGAATTATCTCCCATCACACATATATGCTATTTATCTTTCATATCATAACATATGGGACATCAGATGTAAATTAAGCCATAGGCTAGTTCTCGTGAGTGTTGTCATGTGAACACCATTTGCAGGTTTTAATATTCAGAGATAAGAAGATTCTTGTGTAAAGGGAGGAGATTCTTGTGTAAAGGGAGGGAATATCTAGTAAGCAACTTCTTTACGTAGTAATGGAAATAAAGAATCCAAACATGAAAGCAATCTACTTTACCTAAATTTCATTCCAAAGCAATTTTGTTTCTGGTTTAGCATTTATCTTAGCGCCCTTATATATTAATTGACTTTACTATTTTTAAACATTTTATATGTTAATTGTCAATTGTTGAACCACCTCTTCATAACATGAACATCTTCCCTCTTTCCACTCCTAAACCTTATTGTCACCTAAGACACTAGCATGTTGTACCCTGTCCTTCAAACATGATAGGTATTAAAACATTGCTTTCTTTGTCCAAAATCCTAATTTTCCACTTCATAGTAAGAACAACCAAGTTGATGCTTGATAAGTAAGGGTTAAGGAAATCGATTCATAGGCATTTGGTAAGCACTTAGAAAACATTAAAAGAGGACACATAAAAAATATTTTGAAGGTTATGAGAAGTTAATCCTAGGTGTTAAGAGGGTTTTGAGCATCTAGTGATTTATTGACCAAGACTTTAGCAATGTAAAAGAGCTTTAATTTTTAATTCTTTTTTAATTTTTAAGTTTTCTTTCTATCTTTTAAACTCCTTGTTCTCCGTGCAACCTCCAGCTCCTCTTCTATTTAGTGTGATTTGAAACATTGATGCTAACAAAATGCTTACACAGTTAAATCCAGAAACTCAATTGTATGGATTGTGAAAATCTAATGTCTTTAAAAGAGCTTTAATTTTGCAAATGGCACATTATTGGCATCAACAATTTGCTTATGCTAAAACTAAGTCTCCATGTCAATAATACCATTATGAAAGACCTTAGGGTCTTGAGGTCCATCATACACCTTGACCTCACACTTGGCTATTGAATAGGAAGCTTTGGATTGGACAAGCCAACAATAATCCTCATGACAGAGAGGTCATTGATTGTATAGGTTACTGTGGAGACTCGTCCAACAAACTCAACAACCTTCTCATATAAATTGATGGGCATGTTGAGAGTTAGAGCCAACAACAAACAACTTTCATCTCTCAACATTAGAAATCAACAACAATAGAATTTTT
This sequence comes from Cunninghamia lanceolata, assembly GCA_027924645.1. Taxonomy (NCBI): domain Eukaryota; kingdom Viridiplantae; phylum Streptophyta; class Pinopsida; order Cupressales; family Cupressaceae; genus Cunninghamia; species Cunninghamia lanceolata. The sequence continues at coordinate 4,519,157 of BSBN01000749.1, read as the reverse complement.
TTTCAACATGATATAATTCCTAGGTTAGATCTATAAAAAAATATAGTTAAAAAAATGACATTGAAAAATATTTCCATATGAGCAAGAAAAGTGCACAGAAAGGTGAAAAATGTGAACTAGATAGGAAATTTAAGATAAAACTAAAAATATCTTGAATACAAAACACAATTATTAGAAATGGAGGTCACCAATTCACTGACATTAGAAAATTAGGTAGAGTTAAATATCTATGAGACCTAGGCTCCCTAAGCATGTGTTGATGTCATAATGATGTCAACAATGGTGATGTGATAAGTGATGTCAACAATGGGGATGTTGTTAAAGGAATATTTTGTGATTGTTGAGAATATTTTGGCAAGGGGAGAATATGTTGATGACCAAGGGGATATTTGGTGTCATTTTCTAAACCCAATAGGTGGTGTTTGGTGGGGGCAAGAGAATATACTAGTAGGAGGAATATTTTTGCTAAATTCATGTGTTGGTGGTTTGTTAACCATCATCTTAGCTGACTATAACAAATTTTAACAAATAATAGAATATACTTGTAGTACAAATTATACCAGTAGGTGTTGTTGAAGATCACTATCTTGTTGTAAGGTTAGTGGTGGTTGATTGGCTATAACCATCTTGGTAATGACAATAGCAAGATTTGATAGGGGCCCATAATAACCTTCAATTGACTACATGAGGCTAGAAATTGTAATGAAGAAATTAAGCTACTGCTAACTTTCACATTATATTATATATGAGCTAGGTTAGAAAATGCTAATTTACAGGAAACTGAAATGCATAATCAACAAATTGAATTCAAAATTGTAAATAGCAAAAAGAAAGGAACTTGGAATCAAAATCTAGAAGTTGTTGCCTTAGATGTATTGATGGGTGTTTTTGCACGCAACAACCTTAGATAAAATACCAAGTATTTTACCTCTCTTAAAAGGAATCTAATCCCAGTTACCTAGAAAAAGACTACCCCAAGGTTTATACTGTCAGGTCTTGACTTGTGAGATAGCTCAGTTGTTTCAATGTATTTATTATTTTCAACAAAGGGACCTTACGTAAGAACTAAGGATGCAAAATGGGTTTGAAAATGATGTATCTCAGAAATTTTACAAAAACCCTTGATAGTTTTCATGTTACATCCCTAATTTCTGACTTGCTATACTTTTACTTTTTAATTAGACATAAGTAAATTTATTGTGATGTTATAGATTTATGACAAGGTATGGCATGGAATGGTATTGAATATCATTTATGAAATCGTGGAAATGACTATGTTATTATCAATTTAATATTTGTATTATGAGATTTGATTTATTAGTTGAATTAATTGAATAATGATGCACTGATTACATATTGTTGATGACAAGTGAAATAGAATTACAAGTTATCAGATGACTCTTAGAGAAGAGAGAGAGAATCTTTCGAGAAGGGAGATATAGACCTCAGATTATGAGTGGTCTATTTGCCAAACAATAATGTGAACCAATGAGTCGTAAGAGGTAAGTCTTGTCTTATTAGTTTACTTTTGAATATAATCGATAGGTAGCCGATATCTTGATTCTCATCTAGTCAAGTCGATTGTGAGTCGACGTAGTCGTTTGTGAAGCAAACAACGTCATTGACGTAAAACGGTTGTGTTATTCTTCTTGAGTCACTTGAGGTTTTATTGTCGATTCTTAATGTCAAGACGTTTTCATCAAGTTAGATGACATGAATATTGTCGACGGATTGTGATGGGGAGGTAAACTCGACCCATTCACATCGACCGTAATCCTTAGTGGTCAAAATGAGTTGATCATCAAATTACTACTAATCGCTTTCTCTATTATCATGTCTATCTATTCTTTACTTGTGATGTATTGAAGAGGGAATCTTTTAAATGTTTATGAGGAAAATACTACCTCATTGTCATTTTAACCATTCATGCCTAGATCCTTTAGGAGAAGTCCATGATGAGGACGTAGGCTTTTAAACTTTTAGATTGTGATCAAGGTGGGACATATAGAGGAGTTTTAATGACTTTGGGTAAAGGTTTTCATAGCTATGTGATATCTAAATGAAAACTTGAGTCCTAATCTATAAGGCGACGGCTTTAATAAGAAAGATAGTGGTGTTTAATACCACAAAATCTCTCATGTTTGCTGGCTCAAACATCTTAAGATTGCCAAGGAATGATGTTTGCGGTTTTAAAGAGAAATTGTCTCCAACTTTGTTGTGAGTCATTTTGAAAGTTATGAAAACTTTAACTACTTTGAGTGGAGACTTAATAACTCGAAGACGTGGAGTTATCTTAGCATGCCGATCCTTATGATTGTAGTTAGTCGTGGATTGGTGAGGGAGTGGCATTTAGATAACCACGTTCCCACTTTCTGTAGGGGATAAAAAGAGCATTCAAAGGCTAGATTTGAGGGAGATCTACAGCCTTGAGGAGGTCGATTTCTATTTTAAGAAGAAGAAACGGTTATTCTTAAGAATTACAAGAAGTGAAAGAGAGTTCTGAGTTCAAATCATCTTTGGGGAGAACAAGGGTTATTAAGGGGAGGAATATAAGTTTTTGAAAAGATTTACACAGTGGGAGAGAGCGGGGGAAAATGAATAAAATTTGAAGTAGAGAATGTCGCAACCCGGGGAAAATTCACTCTACCTGTTAGAGTGGAGTCTGAATAAGTTGTTAACATATTAAGAGGAAATCGTTATCCGATAGGCAGGGGTATTTTTAACGGTAGTGGTCCATTTTGGTGAGGGGTTGGATAAAATGAATGGATGGACTCTTAAAGAGGGTGATGAAGAGTGGAGAGAGGAGATCCTTGAGTCATGAGGGAGATTAGGGAGAGGAGTTTTTGGGCAGTGCGAAAGGAAAAACTAAGGAAAGGAAGAACTTAGAGTAGTGAAGAAAAATACTTCATCTGAAATCTCTACAAGTTTAACTTGGAAATTTGGGACTGTCAACGAAGTGGTGAATCCATATAAAGGTTTATAGAGAGGAGTTAGATCACCAGTTGTTGAATAAGAGCAAGATTGGCAAGGATGATCTTTGGTTGTCAAAGAACACTTAACAAGTTCTTTTGTTGTTCATTATCTTTTAAATTTCTAGTTATAAACAACATTATGATCTATATTGCGAATGGTAGTTGGTATTGAAAACTGATCATTGTTTTTATGTTTGTGAGTATAACGTAAAGCTTATACTTTTTATTTCATTATGTTGAGATAGCAATAGTTGGAAGTTTCTGAGTAAACTATGTCTCTTAATATTTTTAGATCTCCTCTATACCATATACTATAGTTAATGGTAAGAACTTATATGTTTAAGTGAGATGGTTGTGGATTGTAGTTAATAGCTAAGATAATAGAACTCCTTCAAAGTATAAGGAACCATGGGGGTCTAGTTAGGAAATATTGATTCCTCATAAGTATCCCTCTATCTTTCAAAGATACATCAAGTTTAATGAATTCTCTATATCTGTTTTAGGAAGGAAAACTTGGTAACATAGTTTCATCCTAGCTCCTTATAAAGAGAGAAATTTGAACAAACCTCGTAGAGGTTAGAGTGTTAAGTAGGGCAAAAACTCTATGATAACCCTGTAGGGTGATAATTATTCTAAATACCTTGTTATTTTCAAAGTATTATAGCTATTTTTCAATAGAGCAATAAATGAGGAAATATGAACTCAAGTTATATCTGACTCTTGTCATATGGGAATATTTATCTCAAAATAATAACATTTAGAGATGGGTTGAAAACCTATTTAGTATTTGATAGAACAATGTAAGGTTGTAAGTATTGAAGTGTTAATGATCCAATCATAGATGGAAAGATAAATTTAACTCTTTAGTCCAAGGAAGACTAATAGATAATTGTTATTACGATATTCTTACTTCTTAGAATACGTATGTTTGTTATTCCATTGGATTGGAATAGGATGAATAAAACCCCAATATAACCTCGAAGGATTAAGAATTATCTTGCAACACTTTTATGGTTATAAACCATTTTAAGTACTCTATGTGGGAAGTCGTTAAAGGGTCAAGAGCCCTAATCTAGTAATGTTCATGTCTATCTTATTGAAAAGAGGTTTGTTACTAGTCAACAATGATTAACCTTAGGTAGGGAAAACTATTTGTTGGGATACAAGTTGACTTGAAATACAAGTCGTAAGTCTCAGATTTTGCAAACATGCAAGAGGTACCATTAAATGGTTAAGTCAAACATTAATTCATTATACCTTTTTATCACAATTTCTCTTAAGCTATTACTTGTCGACAAGGGGTGAATCTCAAATGTTTCAAGGATGCAAAGAGAGATACCTAAGAATGGATAGTCATTCCATAATGTTAATAGAGCAATGACAGTGTCTTGTGAATTCACCTAAGTTAGAAAGACTAGATTGGAGCTAGATAAAACTCTTTAGTTAAACCTTGACTTAACCTAGATATGGTAATTATAGTATTAAGGCGTTGAGATCATCATTTAGATTGTGATTGAAGGGTCAAGTGCCCTGACTATGTGTAATTATTCTTACTTGCAAGAAGGGAATTAGATTCCTAGACTATAATGCTTAACCTAGGTAAGGTTATCATCTTAGTTGTTACTAAACAATCTATAATTCTTATGAGACAATAAGTCATGGACCTCAGGTATTGCAATGATACAATGAGAGTCCTCATAAAGAAAGAAAATTAAATAGGTCTATGGATTATAGACAGTGAAAGAAAACACCTATGGGTCGAGAAGACTAAATTGTTGAAATCGTCATAACTTCTTAAGTTAAACATAGTTGACCAAGTCAAACTGTAGGAATATGATAGTATCCAAGTCGAGTTGGGGTGGGTGAACATTATGACAACGTTCATTGTGAACAACAATTTATATTGAAACTATGGCCATAGTAATGCATATGTCTCTACATGCATTGTCGGTTCACTGTATCTGGATTGCACATCCTATCGAAAATCATACTTAGCTAGAGGGTATCTAGGGTTGTATGATTGATAGAGTTGTGTAAGATACAACACTATGTACTCAGAAGGGCAAATTACCACTGGTCACCTAAGGTCTATATTCCTCGTGAAGGTTAGGGCCATTTCCTATGTGGAAGATGTGTGGGAGACTGTCGGTCTATGGATGGAGATAAATCACTGGAAAGATACTCTCTCTCTCTCACAGAAGACATGCTGAGGATTGCGATAAAGATGTCAGATTTCTGGATGCAGTATGTCACTGAGACTAAGTAAAACATTACCTAATTCAGGTATTTGTAATTGATTTATTTTTGTAATCATTGCACTTGAGAAAGATAATATGGTTTATTGTATTCGTGATGAGATATCTTGTATTTGTAGTTACTCGACTATTTATTGAATAAAAGAAAAATTTTCTGTCTCATTTTTACCTTGTAAATTTACTTTATGGTGAATTTTTGGTTTTTACTATGTTTATAGAATGTGGATGTTACATTTTAGATTTGAAATTTGAAAGTAGACATTTCATCAAATCCAACAATGTAATGATGATTTTCCCTAAAACTACTTTACTATTAATAAAATTCAAAAGATAGGTAGGAAAGAAGAGGTAAGAAATTCCTAAGGACAACCACATAAAGAATGGAATGATTCAGATAGATAGATTGCTGCAATATACCACTTTCCACTTAACCAGATTAATCACAGTACTACAAAAAATAGTGCAATCTTCAAAGGCAACTTAAGATTTTCAAATCATAAGACTTCGTCAAACACCTAATATATGGCACAACTTAATAAAATTCTTATGATCGAACTAAAATAAACTAGTTGTCCAGACTAACTATACACAACAACTTACAATCAACAAACTGCCAATGGTATGAACATGGAATCCATCAAATATCTTATGCATCCATCAAAATAGAAATTGAACTTTAATTAAATGAAGATGGGGAATGAACCATGAAGAACAAATTTCTATAAATAACACAATGTAAATAAGCAACAACACATGAGAATTTATTTCTATTAATAAAAAATTTAGTAGAGTTTCAACAATTCTATATTTTCAACTTACAAAATAAAGAGAGTGACTGCCTTTATATAGAAGAGGCAAGAGCAGAGAGTTTACAATGAATGGTGTGGATTCATCCAACACCAATGGACCAGATTTCATTACAATAAATTCTTGTAGCAAGAGTTTGTTACAAACTCATTTTTGTATTTGTCCTTTAGCAAAAGATGAAATTACAACTTTTGAACTCATTCCAATAAGATAAAATAACACTTTTTCATTAGTTGCAACAAGACATATATGGGAGGAAGTATATAGATGGATCTATCATATGCCACCATTCTAGTCCATGGTGTTGAGGTGAAGCTTCATAGGGAAAAGAAGGTGGAAGATGAACACATATAGGACCGTTACAAAACTCAGGAGGATGTCAACACTGATATCAAAGATTTCATAGGATATTGCAGTGATGATGATCCTGGCCTAGATGTTTTACCTTCTAGTCTTGTGACCCCTGCTTGTGGTACATCTGATCTATGGACAATGTATTTTGACAGTGCCTATTCAAGAGAAGGCTTAGGTACTGGTGTTGTTCTAATAGTGCCAGATGGAGAACAAATTGACAAGTCTTTTAGACTTGATTTTCAATGCACCAATAATATAGATGAGTATGAGATATTATTGTTGGGTCCGAATGTGGCTCATAAGCATGGAGTCCAATGCCTAAAAATTTATGGTGATTCAAAATTGATTGTGTAGAAAATCAGAAACACCTTTTCTACCAAGGACAACAAACTTAGAGCGTATAGAAATGTTGTGTGGGACACTGTAGAATTGTTTGATGCTATTGGCATTGAATGGATTGAGAGGAGTAAAAATGAGAAGGTGGATGCCTTAGCAATTGTTGGTTCAAGGTTTGATCAGTGGTCTAATTCCATTCCCTTTTCCCATTATGTGGTTGAAGTGCTTACAAGGCCAACAATCTATGAAAACATATACAATTAGCAAGTATTTAATGACAATAATCAGATTTTTAGTTTCCTCAATTGCATGGATGAGTTTGATAATCAAATGATTGATTGACAACCTATGATAGAGGTAGAAGATGGCAAGGAAACATTAATATTTGGGAATGAAGTGGTGCAGCTAAAGACAAATACTATTCCCAAAGGTTTGGTTGCACTTGAAAGAATGTTTGATAATGTTGACTGATGGAAAAGTAAAGGTAAACCAGTTGAAAAGGGCAACATTGAAGGTGTTAACCTTGGCACCCAGGAGGCACCTAAAATGGTTTACATAGGCAAGAAGTTGAAGCCCCATGATAAGCATATATTGATTACTCTGTTGAGAAATTTCAAGAAGTATTTTACATGGTCCTATGATGAGCTCAAGGCTTATAGGGAGGACTTGTTTCAACATACTATTCCCCTCCAGCCTGATGCAAAACCATTCAAACAAAAGTAGAGGCCTATCAACCCTACCATAGCTCCCAAAATGCAGAAAGAATTGTTGAAGATGAAAGAGGGAGGTATCATTAGGCCCATAAGACATTCTGAATGGGTATCCAACCTTGTCTCTATAAGAAAGAAGAACGGATAAAATTAGGTTATGTGTGGATTTCCAAAATTTGAATATCAAATCACTTTAGGATAACCATCCACTCCCAAGCATGGACCATTTGTTGCAGAAAGTCATTGGATCATAATTGATGTCCATGATGGATGGATTTTTTTGGGTACAACCAAGTGATGACTAAGGAGTCAGAGCAATACAACACAACATTTACAACTCCTTGGGGTACCTATGTCTATGTGAGGATGCCATTTGGTTTGAAGAATGTTGGGTCAAAACCATTTAGACAAAAGTAGACGGCTATAAACCCTACCATAGCTCCCAAATTTCAGAAAGAATTGTTGAAGATGAAAGAGGGAGGTATCATTAGGCCCATAATACATTCTGAATGGGTATCCAACCTTGTCTCAGTAAGAAAGAAGAACGGGGAAATCAGGTTGTGTGTGGATTTCCAAAATTTGAATATCAAATCACTTTAGGATAACTATCCACTCCCAAGCATGGACCATTTGCTACAGAAAGTCATTGGATCAGAATTGATGTCCATGATGGATGGATTCTCTGGGTAAAACCAAGTGATGGCTAAGGAGACAAAGCAATACAATATAACATTTACAACTCCTTGGGGTACCTATGTCTATGTGAGGATGCCATTTGGTTTGAAGAATGTTGGGTCAAAACCATTTAGACAAAAGTAGAGGCCTATAAACCCTACCATAGCTCCCAAAATGCAGAAAGAATTATTGAAGATGAAAGAGGGAGGTATCATTAGGCCCATAAGACATTCTTGTTGAAGTTGGAAAACCAACCTCATAGATCCCAATGAACACCTGCAAGCAAATAACCTGTCACATAAAGGAGATCAAGAGGCACAAAAATGGTGCTCTACAACCTTGAAGCAAAAATGCATTAACCAAAATGAATAATTACAAAGAGATCAATCCTTAAGAAAGGAGATCAAAACCCTAAAGGTGAAAACCCTAAGATGAATAATTAATAATTAATTAATAATTAATTATTAATGAGCCTAAGTTTAGCTTAAGTGAAAAATAAAGTAAAGGTGACTTAATTAATTAATCAATATGATTAAATTAATTAAGTAATTAACCTATTACTCCAACAGCCCCCCTTAAGATGAACTTAGGGAGAAGCTAAAAAAAACTAAGGACAAAATGCATGAAAGCAAAGATGGGTCCCGGCAACTAGGCCTGATGAGGTACCCAAGTACAATGAAATCTCTGTAAAGTGGAGAAAAAGGAGAAAACCCAATGGGAAAAAACTCCTCTCCTAAAAGAGATGCTGAAAGAAAGTACAAATGAAATGTCTCAAGAGACTCTCTCAAGAACATATGCAGATATACAATCAGATACCCCCCCCATGAGAGAGAGTGGAGACTCCAAAGCCCCCCCAGAATGAGAGAACCCCTGTGCCGATGATCAAACCAATGTGACTCCCCTAAGGAAGAAACCAATCCAACGATCGATGATGAGGAAAGCCCTGGATGTGAGGTGAAAATGGAAGTCCTAGATGATGCTCATTGGAGAACAGAAGTGAAGCATGAGTGTCTGAATGACAAGATGTTGAATCAAATGTATCAACATCAAACAACTCAAGATGATCTTGAAATGGAATCTCCAATGAAGATGGGATAATAGATGTGCTGAATCTGTCATCTGTAAGGAAATGAATATCCTTTGATATGGCCTCAACAACTGCACAAGATGGCTCGATGAGTGGAGCTACAATGTCAGTCAAACCTGAAGAGGGATCCTGTTGAACAGATGTGGTCTCAACAGGAGGTGGAGGTGTAGAAGTCTCAACACTGGTCTCATGAATAGATGGAAGAACACATAAGTTCAAGTGACCAAACTTCTCCTCAGATACAACATGCTCTCTTGGAGAAAGAGAGTGATACCCAGACAGTGGAGATGGTGGACCAAAGTGTGTGAATGCATACAATCGGGAAGAATGATCAACTGTCCCTGTTGCAACAATGTTGCCAGTCTGAATGTCTCTGATGTGCACTAAATCTGGTGTGAACTCAACTGTCTTCCCTGTCCCACTGTGAGCAATCTGATAAATGGAGAGAAGGTTGGTGGACAAAGATGGTACACATAGTACATCATTGAATGTACCGTCATCAATGTCGATAGAACCTTTCCCACATACACTCATATAAGTGTTATTACCCATCAATATGTGTGGTGAGGATGCAGCCTCAAAAGATGAGAACATGTCCTAAAAAGATGCCATATGGTGTGAAGCACCTGAATCCAATAGCCATCTAGATGAATGTGAACTGGTGGTTGCACATAATGCATGACCCTTGTGTGGAGTCTGTCCATCTATTTGGAATGATGGTGAAGAAGAAGACCCACCTGATGTAGATGAAGAAGAGGGATGAATATTGTTCTTCATAAGAAGAGCTGTCAAATCTAAAACCTGTTGTGCATATCCATCTATCTTCTTCTCATAACATTTAGACTCATCATGTCCTGACTTATTACAATAAGTACACTTAGGTCTTTCTTTCTTTGATGATTCCCCCTTAGGAGAATGAGAATCAGAAGTGTTCTATGAACTGAAATCCTTCCCATGCTCTGTGGTCTTTGGTTTCTATTTCTGCTTCTGCTTTTGCTTCGCCTGAGATGACTGAGCTACCAATGCATGGTTCTGTAATCCTGGAAGAGCATCCAACTGTGATAACTTGGACTGCTCACGGGACAATCGATCACAAAATACCTCAAATGTAGGCATGGTAAATCGTGGACCCAAAGCATCCATGGTGGAGTAGAATGTAGAAGAGAATATCTGAAATGAACCTCGGAGCTTAGATAGAATCAGGTAAATACTCTCAGTGTCAGTTTTGGTCTTGCCACAACCCTGTAACAAAGATCTGAGTGATTTGAATTTCATCAAGAAATCCTTAATAGATGGAAAAGAATCAGGTACCAAGGAAGTCAATTCTGCCTCAATCTGAAGTGCTCTAAACTCATTGATGGTGCCAAATAGATCATTGAATTTTGTCCACATTGCCCGAGGAGTTGTGCAACTCTCAAGGTGAAATAAAAGACTGTCTGAAACATGCAATGATATCAAACCCATGGCCTCATCCATTTTATTCCTATGCTACAGAATCTCAAATTGACGTTGCAACTGAGGCTGAATCTCATCCAAACAAGACCATAACCCCTTAGACATGAGAAGTCTAGTCATATGTGCTTTCCAGGTATGATAATTGTGTGGGGAAAGACGTTCAACTGATGAGGTGTCCGCCATGATGTTTGAGTTTTTGAAATGTGTTTAATGATAGAGGTTTCTGATTTCTGATGTGTATATACAGAAAGCAAGAAAAAAACACCCCCCACAACACAAGAAACCAAACCCCAGTACAAATTTGAAAGCTGGAAAGAGTGAAAAAGCAAAAAATCACTTCAGACTATTCTCTGTGTACTTGGTGAATTTTTTGATGAAATAATCTACAGATCTGGAAAGAGCACTGTAATACCTTTCCAATGCCTATTCGTTTGCAAAAAAGGGAGTCCGTATGCAAGAGTTATGCCCCCGGAAGCGCGAAAACAAGGTTTGACTTTGACTGGAAATAAATGCATAAAATCAGAAAAACCAGGAAAAAAGACCTGTACCACTGGATCAGGCTCGGAACCAGATTTCCGGCGATATTTCGTTTTCGAAAATCCGAGTTTGTATGCAAAAGTTATGGCCAAAATACCAAAACTGCTCCAAAAGGGCTTTGGGGGAAGCCTGGTGGTTAGCTAGCCGCTAGCATTAACCGCTAGCATTAACCATTAGCGGTTAACCGCTAGCGGTTAACTGACTGCAGCGCCTGTGCATACTGTTTTTTTTAATTTTTTTCTTGGATTGCGTGCCGTACCAGGGCATACGACCCAGAATTAAAAAAATTACCTCCCGGAGTCACTGTGACTGATTTTGATGATTTGACAGTCGATTTTGGGGTTTTGGGGCGCTCTGAACTTGATGGTAAGGTCCATTTGGGCTGAAAATGCTCCAAAAATTGCAGGTACCCTCTGGATCTGGTAACCCTCTTAAACTTCAAACCTTCATAGATCGGGCACCATACAACCAAAATTGACGAAACAAAGGTCAATCTTGACTATTTCGAACCTTCTGGACGCAATGGTGAGGTCTAAATTGACTCAAGATGCACTAAAATGTCACTTTAAGGCAAGATCCCTCAAAAAATGAACAGGGAGCTGCAGATCTGGAGCTCTGATACCATGTTGAAGTTGGAAAACCAACCTCACAGATCCCAATGAACACCTGCAAGCAAATAACCTGTCACATAAAGGAGATCAAGAGGCACAAAAATGGTGCTCTATAACCTTGAAGCAAAAATGCATTAACCAGAATGAATAATTACAAAGAGATCAATCCTTAAGAAAGGAGATCAAAACCCTAAAGGTGAAAACCCTAAGATGAATAATTAATTATTAATGAGCCTAAGTTTAGCTTAAATGAAAAATAAAGTAAAGGTGACTTAATTAATTAATCAATATGATTAAATTAATTAAGTAATTAACCTATTACTCCAACAATTCTGAATGGGTATCCAACCTTGTCTCTGTAAGAAAGAAGAATGGGGAAATTAGGTTGTGTGTCGATTTCTAAAATTTGAATATCAAATCACTTTAGGATAACTATCCACTCCCAAGCATCGACCACTTGCTACAAAAAGTCATTGGATCAGAATTGATGTCCATGATGGATGGATTCTCCAAGTACAACCAAGTGATGGCTAAGGAGTCAGAGAAATACAATACAACATTTACAACTCCTTGGGGTACCTATGTCTATGTGAGGATGTCATTTGGTTTGAAGAATGTTGGGTCAAAACCATTCAGACAAAAGTAGAGGCATATAAACCCTACCATAGCTCCCAAAATTCATAAAGAATTGTTGAAGATGAAAGAGGGAGGTATCATTAGGCCCATAAGACATTCTGAATGGGTATCCAACCTTGTCTTTGTAAGAAAGAAGAATGGAGAAATTAGGTTGTGTGTGGATTTCCAAAATTTGAATATCAAATCACTTTAGGATAACTATCCACTCCCAAGCATTGACCATCTACTGCAGAAAGTCATTGGATCAGAATTGATGTCCATGATGGATGGATTCTCTGGGTACAACCAAGTGATGGCTAAGGAGTCAGAGAAATACAATACAATATTTACAAGTCCTTGGGGTACCTATGTCTATGTGAGGATGCCATTTGGTTTGAAGAATGTTGGGTCAAAACCATTTAGACAAAAGTAGAGGCCTATAAACCCTACCATAGCTCCCAAAATGTAGAAAGAATTGTTGAAGATGAAAGAGGGACGTATCATTACGCCCATAAGACATTCTGGATGGGTATCCAACCTTGTCTCTGTAAGAAAGAAGAAAGGGGAAATCAAGTTGTGTGTGGATTTCCAAAATTTGAATATCAAATCACTTTAGGATAACTATCCACTCCCAAGCATGGACCATTTGCTGCAGAAAGTCATTGGATCAGAATTGATGTCCATGATGGATGGATTCTCTGGGTACAACCAAGTGATGGCTAAGGAGTCAGAGCAGTACAATACAACATTTACAACTCCTTGGGGTACCTATGTTTATGTGAGGATGCCATTTGGTTTGAAGAATGTTGGGTCAAAACCATTCAAACAAAAGTAGAAGCCTATAAACCCTACCATAGCTCCCAAAATGCATAAAAAATTGTTGAAGATGAAAGAGGGAGGTATCATTAGGCCCATAAGACATTCTTAATGGGTATCCAACCTTGTCTCTGTAAGAAAGAAGAATGGGGAAATTAGGTTGTGTGTGGATTTCCAAAATTTAAATATCAAATCACTTTAGGATAACTATCCACTCCCAAGCACGGACCATTTGCTACAAAAAGTCATTAGATCAGAATTGATGTCCATGATGGATGGATTATCCAGGTACAACCAAGTGATGGCTAAGGAGTCAGAGCAATACAATACAACATTTACAACTCCTTGGGGTACCTATGTCTAAGTGAGGATGTCATTTAGTTTGAAGAACGTTGGGTCAAGACCATTCAGATAAAAGTAGAGGCCTATAAACCCTACCATAGCTCCCAAAATGCAGAAAGAATTGTTGAAGATGAAAGAGGGAGGTATCATTAGGCCCATAAGACATTCTGAATGGGTATCCAACCTTGTCTCTATAAGAAAGAAGAACGGGGAAATCAGGTTGTGTGTGGATTTCCAAAATTTGAATATCAAATCACATTAGGATAACTATCCACTCCCAAGCAATGGACCATTTGCTGCAAAAAGTCATTGGATTAGAATTGATGTCCATGATGGATGGATTCTCTGAGTACAACCAAGTGATGGCTAAGGAGTCAGAGCAATACAATACAACATTTACAACTCCTTGGGGTACCTATGTCTATGTGAGGATGACATTTGGTTTGAAGAATGTTGGGTCAAAACCATTCAGACAAAAGTAGAGGCCTATAAACCCTACCATAGCTCCCAAAATGCAGAAAGCATTGTTGAAGATGAAAGAGGGAGGTATCATTAGGCCCATAAGACATTTTGAATGGGTATCCAACCTTGTCTCTGTAAGAAAGAAGAACGGGGAAATTAGGTTGTGTGTGGATTTCCTAAATTTAAATATCGAATCACTTTAGGATAACTATTCACTCCCAAGCATGGACCATTTGCTGTAGAAAGTCATTGGATCAGAATTGATGTCCATGATGGATGGATTCTTCAGATACAACCAAGTGATGGCTAAGGAGTCAGAGAAATACAATACAACATTTACAACTCCTTGGGGTCCCTATGTCTATGTGAGGATGCCATTTGGTTTGAAGAATGTTGGGTCAAAACCATTCAGACAAAAGTAGAGGCCTATAAACCCTACCATAGCTCCCACAATGCAGAAAGAATTGTTGAAGATGAAAGAGGGAGGTATCATTAGGCCCATAAGACATTCTGAATGGGTATCCAACCTTGTCTCTATAAGAAGGAAGAACAGGGAAATTAGGTTGTGTGTGGATTTCCAAAAATTGAATATCAAATCACTTTAGGATAACTATCCACTCCCAAGCACGGACCATTTGCTACAGAAAGTCATTGGATCAGAATTGATGTCAATGACGGATGGATTCTTTGGGTACAACCAAGTGATGACTAAGGAGTCAGATCAATACAATACAACATTTACAACTCCTTGGGGTACCTATGTCTATGTGAGGATGCCATTTGGTTTGAAGAATGTTGGGTCAAAACCATTCAGACAAAAGTAGAGGCCTATAAACCCTACCATAGCTCCCAAAATACAGAAATAATTATTGAAGATGAAAGAGGGAGGTATCATTAGGCCCATATGACATTCTAAATGGGTATCCAACCTTGTCTCTGTAAGAAAGAAGAATAGGGAAATTAAGTTGTGTGTGGATTTCCAAAATTTGAATATCAAATCACTTTAGGATAACTATCCACTCCCAAGCATGGACCATTTGTTGTAGAAAGGCATT
Source organism: Cunninghamia lanceolata (assembly GCA_027924645.1). Lineage (NCBI taxonomy): Eukaryota > Viridiplantae > Streptophyta > Pinopsida > Cupressales > Cupressaceae > Cunninghamia > Cunninghamia lanceolata. The sequence continues at coordinate 4,504,068 of BSBN01000749.1, read as the reverse complement.
GGATCAGAATTGATGTCCATGATGGATTGATTCTCTGGGTACAACCAAGTGATGGCTAAGGAGTTAGAGCAATACAATACAACATTTACAACTCCTTGGGATGCCTATGTCTATGTGAGGATGCCATTTGGTTTGAAGAATGTTTGGTCGAAACCATTCAGACAAAAGTAGAGGCCTATAAACCCTACCATAGCTCCCAAAATGTAGAAAGAATTGTTGAAGATGAAAGAGGGAGGTATCATTAGGCCCATAAGACATTATGAATGGATATCCAACCTTGTCTCTATAAGAAAGAAGAATGAGGAAATCAGGTTGTGTGTGGATTTCCAAAATTTGAATATCAAATCACTTTAGGATAACTATCCACTCCCAAGCATGGACCATTTGTTGTAGAAAGTCATTGGATCAAAATTAATGTCCATGATGGATGGATTCTCTGAGTACAACCAAGTGATGGCTAAGGAGTTAGAGCAATACAATACAACATTTACAACTCCTTGGGGTACCTATGTCTATGTGAGGATGCCATTTGGTTTGAAGAATGTTGGGTCAACATTTATGTGGACCATGGACATGGCTTTTAGTTGTATTATTGATAAGATTATGGTGGTCTATCAAGATGACCTGACAACATTCTCGAAGGAAAAAGGTGATCATTGCAAGCACCTTGAGGTCATCTTCAAAAGATGTCTAGAGTATGGGATTTCATTCAATCTCAAGAAATGTATTTGGTGTCGAAGAGGGCAAGTTGTTCAGGCATATTGTGTCAAAGGATGGGGTAAGAATAGATCTGGAATGAGTCAAGGTTATTGACCTCATTTCTCAGCCCAAAGCAGTCAAAGGAATATAGTCTTTCTTTGGGAAGATAAACTTTGTTAGGATGTTTGTTCCTAACTGCGCGAAGAAGACTAAGGCTATTTCCAAGATGCTCAATAAGGGACAGCCAATTATATGGAATGCAAAGTCATTTGAAGAATTCAAAGACATCAAAGAAGCCATCAAGGAGGTGTCAGTATTGATAAGCCCAAATTACTCCAAGCCCCTTCAGTTGTTCTCCTTTGCTTCTTTTAATACAGTTGTTGTTGTGTTGCTCCAAAAGAATGAAGATGGGTATGAGCAACCCATGTCTTTTTCAGTAAATCATTAGAAGAAGCTGAGTTGAAATGTTCTATAATGGAAAAACATGCTTATGCATTAGTAAAGGTTGTGAAAATTTTTAGATCATACCTCACAAGTGTGAAGACCATAGCATATGTGCCACACACAATAGTGAAAGATATATTTATGCAGCATGAAGCTTTAGGTAAAAGGTGTGGATGGATCAACATGATCCAAGAATATGACATGGATATACAGGTAACAAAGTTGGTCAAAGGCCAATGCTTGACTAAGTTGATGGCTAATTCCAATCTTGAGGCATCAGAGATAAATGAAACAGATGTAGAATATACTCCTCATTGTAGATTGACCGATAATTCATGGTATAAAGATATGGTATTTTATCTTGAAAATATGAATTTTCCACCATGTATGGGTGAGAATTAGAAGAGGACCCTCAAGCTGAAATCCCAAAGGTATGTCATATTCCAAAATGAGATAATGTGGAGAAATCATGAAGGCATATTTCTCAAGTGTTTGGATCAAGAGCAAGATGAAGCAGTAATGAATGAATGCCACCATGGCATTTGTGGGGGACATTTCAAGGCTAAGACCACTACTCATAAGATCTTTAGAGCTGGCTATTAGTGGCCAAATTTATTCAAGGATGTAGTACAAAAGATAAGGAAATGTGATGCTTGCCAACAATTTTCTAGTAAGTTAAAGTTTGCTCAAGCACTTCCCCTTTTGTCCCTTGTAGTTGATGCACCTTTCCAGCAGTGGGGAATTGACTTCATTAGAGAAATACAAAAAATCCGGCAATGGATTTAAGTGGATCCTTGTGGCCACTGATTATTTCACTAAGTGGATAGAGGTAGTCCCCACTCATAATGCAACTTCCAAAGTGGTTATCGACTTCATAGTTAACAATATAATAACCAGGTTTGGAGTGCCAATTAGGGTTTTGGCAGATAATGTAATGTGTTTCAGGTCTCAAGAAATGTTGAACATGTGTTCTAAGTTTGGTATTTAAACCTTGTGCATTTATCCCCTATCACCCGCAAAGCAATGGATAGATTGAATCAAGCAATAGAAGCCTAATGAAGATCATAAAAAGAACATTGGATTAGAATAAGAGAAGATGGGATGTGTTGATGTGTTTTTTATGCACATGTAAACTCAGAATAAAATACCAAGGTATTCTATCCTCTCTTGAACATGTTGGCAAAAGACACTATATGGATTCATGATTGTTGTCATTGATGGCAACAAAGTTCATCCCACACATCCGCAGGACATGGTGTGTCTCTACCAGAAGTCAGAGTGAAGAATGTTGTGGTCCGGTAAACAAGAACAGAGCTTGTGGCAAGGTCCAACAGACAGGTCTAGATCTCTCAGAGGAAGTATCTTGGTGAAGTGCGGATTTGGGAAAGTCAAGAGGACTACCTTGAGTAATATATTCCAAGGATTTAGCCTCCGGTGATGGACAAAGAAAAAGATATGAATAGTTGAGTACCGGATTCGTGAGTGACAGTGTGAACAAAGGAAGAACTGACTGACAGAACATCAGATTGCTTTCTGGATGTGTTACTGATGGTGGTAAGGTTATGAAGGCATGAATCATGTTTGGCCGACATGATTAATGATTTCTAAAAGTGTATGCTTGATCTGCATTACTTGATGTGCAAGGATTCAACCGACATAATAGAGTTTGTGAGAAGATTGACAGTTTCAGGTGCCGATTAGAAAGATAATGAAATCACTTGTGCAGATATATATATATATATAGGATGGATTTAGTTGTGAGAAGTGGTGTGGTGGTATGTGATATGCAAATAAGAGTAGAGTAGAGCAGAAGTAGTAAGAAAGATCCGGTATGTGAAAGGAAAGCAGCATAAGAGAAGAGGAAAGATGAAGTGCAGCTGATCAGTGTACTGAGCCTAACCAGAACTGAACTCCAGCATATGTGGATGCTTCCAATCAATTCAAGTATTGTATAACATTCTTTTGTAGATAGTGTGTCTCCTTGTAGGCAGTGTGCCTCCTTTGTGAGCAGTGTGCTCGGGCAGTGAGCCCTAATTGGCAAGTGCCATTTTGTAATTCCTTATTCTTCTAACAGAGAATAATCTTTGGGTTAATCACCCCGTGGTTTTCTCCCTTAATAGGGTTTCCACGTCAAAAATACTGTGTCATGTGTTTTTCCATTTCATGGTAATGTTTGCTTGTTTGAATTAATGCTGCATTGATTAATAAGAAAGTTCAGAAAGAAGAAATAATTAGGATAACTGATTCACCCCCCCTCTCAGTTATCAACAGAACAAAGTCTCTCAAAGGCTAAACTATGTGATCTAGTGAGACAACTCCAAGGTTCATTATTCATAATTTGTAATGGATAGACTCAGTAGTTTGATGTGATGTGGCTAAACCACCTCTATGACATGTTCCAAATTTGTTGTGGAAGTTCTCCATTATCTGACTTGCTTCATTCTTTCCTACACATATTAAGTAAATTCCTTCGTGATTCTTCTGAAATAGGATTAATCCTTGAAGCATAAAATGCTAACTCTTCATTCTTAAAGCTCTCTTCTGGGCTGAGTTCATCTATGCTAGACATTTCTGATTTAACAAATAATATACGATGTCATTGTACCACTTGTCAGGTGATACATCCTTAAGAGTATAAACTTGTTGTACTAACTCTGGCCCTTTATGTCATGTCCCCTATAAACTGACCATTACTCAGTTGAATTAAAAATTTGAATGAAAGGTCAGATATGAATCCATCGCCTATATAATAAAATATTATATCTTAATATAAATATAATATATATAGATAATACTGACATTAAAATATTAACAATGATCCATGACTTAAAGTGAATATCTATAAGAGCTCTCTCTAAAGGGGTGTGACATATCACCAGATATAACCAATCCAAAACATACAAAGGATCGGAGGGGTTATCATTCTAGGGGGCATTTGGGCAGAGTGAAGTGCAAGCACTGATAGCTATTCATTAAAGAATTAAAGAAATTGTGACTTCATGCCTTGAGTGCACATTTCATATAAGGAAGCACTGATTTGTATTCAACAAAGTCATCCTTCAGCAGTGGGGAAGCAATGGTGGAAGTTTCAAAGGCATCATCAATCATTCAAACATTATCCAGCACTTGGAAAAGAATAACCAACAATAACATGCTTGCTATCATCACAAAATCGGCTCTGATATAAATACCACAATAGCCAGCCTATGTGTATCTTGAGCCTTAATTCACATCGTATATCCTTATTAAGGAAGGACGATCATCATAGGAGGGGAGGTACAGCCTTTGTGGACCACTGACTTCATCTACTTGCATCATTTGAAGGTCTTCTTGACATCATTCGTCATTTCCTTGAAAGCAAATCTATTTGAAGAGTTCCACCCATCTTGTCTTTTGTGTTTGGCACTGAAAGTGGTATGTGATATTCATCATTCCTCTCTGATTTGTAACAACAGTGATCTAAGATGTTCATGACCATATTGAGCCTATGCTTTTGATATAATTTTCATTCCATACATTCACAAATTTGTAGCAGCAAACTGTTGACTCAGAAAATCATATCTTGCATATTGATGTCATATATTATTGAATGAGTTCATGATTGAAGTCATCATCATAAGGATTCATTATTGCTATGTATTTTGAGCAACTTGCATGCATATGTGTTTGATATCTATCATTGTTTGAATAGGACAAAGATAAATCAGATCTAGGGTTTTAGAAGGAAATTGAAGTGCAGAAATAAAAATTAGAATTCAGTCCTAGGGTTTACAAAACCTAAGTTCAACACATTACAGTGGTATCAGAGCTTTTGACCTACCATCCTGTGAGGAAATTTGATGCAATCTTACCTAAGAAGGTACAACACACGTAACAACAACAACCAAATGGATGAGGCACTAAGATCATTCATAGCAGAACAAAACAAGACAAACGAAGCTCTCCGTCAAGCACTACAAAATATCGAGAACACTATCAAGAGTTTGAAGATCCAAGTAACTAATGGAAAGGAAGTGGGATCAAACCATGCTGAAAATAGCCAATCCTCATCTGCTCTGAAAGTGCCCATGCCATCCTTCCTGCCAAATGGAGAAGCTCCTAACGAGGAAGAAAATACATCAACTGCCATGAGTGTGGATGATATAGCTACAACTTATGCCAACTTAGACCCCAAAGTGAGAAGGGTAGTTTCATTCAATGATTACTTTAATGCAACGAGAAAAGAAGGAGGACAAAGGGAAAGAAGGCCAATAAATAAGGATCTCAAGAAAAAGGCAAATAAAGTTAACCTTCCTAATTTTGATGGGACTAGCAAGATAACCCCTCATACGTGGCTTCAAAAACTAAATGACTATTTCCAACTCAGGCCTATGACAGAGAAAGATGCATTTCAATTTGCTGTCCTACACCTAGAAGGGGTTGCTTATGAATGGTGGCACAATGGAAAAAGAACTCAAGATCATGGATCCATCACATCTTATATGGAGTTTTCTAAGAGGTTCCTCAAAAAGTTCGATAGAAGGCACCCACAACAAGATTTCAAAGATTTGACCATGCTAAGACAATGAGGGATAGTGGATGAGTACGTGAGCGAATTTGAGAAAATAGTTCTCTGAGTTCCCAAGATGAGTGATGAAAGGCTCACCTTCCTTTTTATCCAAGGGTTGGACAAAAAGCTAAGAGGGTTAGTGGGAGCACTTAGACTTCTACTATGGATGATGCCATAGAAATGGCAACACAATTAGAACAAAGCCAAATTTTCACAAAACCCCTCCATAAGAATGAAAGATTACATGAACCTTTCTCGCCCAAGAATGGAAGGAATGAAAAGAACTTATGTTATAGATGCAAGGAACCTTGGACCCATGGACATACTTTCCAGAGAGATGGAAAGCCTTGAACTGGAGATGGTGTAACAAAAGAAGATCTCCGAAAAAAGAACCTATGTTTCAAATGTAATTAAAATTGGGAGCCTGGTCATCGATGTGCATGGAAAGGGGAACCAAACCTAAAAATCATAACCAGTAAAGAGAAAGAGGAAGAATTTGAACCTAAGGTGAAGAAAAAAAAATATAATGAAGAAGAAAGTTTATAATTGCCCGAGTATGAGCAAACTAGGTCAAGACAAGATGGGTAGGGAGAATGTCTTCCATCGTGCTCTTGTCTAATTATGTTAAGAGGATGATAGGTAGGGAGAATATCCTCCATCATACCTCAACAAGACATGATAGATAGGAAGAATGTCCTCCATCGTGCTCTTGTCTAATTATATTAAGAGGATGATAGGTAGGGAGAATGTCCTCCATCATACCTCAACAAGACATGATAGGTAGGAAGAATGTCCTCCATCGTGCTCTTGTCTAATTATGTTAAGAGGATGATAGGTAGGGAGAATGTCCTCCATCATACCTCAACAAGACATGATAGGTAGGGAGAATGTCCTCCATCATGCTCTTGTCTAATTATGTTAAGAGGATGATAGGTAGGGAGAATGTCCTCTATCATGCCTCAACAAGACATGATAGGTAGGGAGAATGTCCTCCATCATACCTCATCAAGACATGATAGGTAGGGAGAATTTCCTCCATTGTGTTCTTCTCAAATTATGCTAAGACGTGATAGGCAAGAAGTGTGCCCTCCATCACACTCTAACTTGCAAATGATCGGCTTCAGAGATAACTTTAGTGTGCAGATTAAGAAATTAGTATATCTTACAAAGGAACAATGGGGAAGTATAATCAATTTCATGAATCAAATTCCTTTCTATCAAAAAACTCTCCTTGAAATTCTTCTCTCAATTCATACCAAAAATCGTATTATGGGCCCATAACCCACAAGGACCATTCTTCATCTAACATCGCTATTCAAATAAAAGCTTACCAAATCTTCTTTGAACAAAAAATTTCTCTCCATGACATCATATAATCAATTACTCCTCAAGAATACTACTTGCAATTTTGGGATCAATAACACATCAAAAGGTAAAACTACAAGATGACAAGTACAAGACTAAATCTCAAGATGCATCTTGGAATCTAAATACTCTCAAATCTATGATACTTGCATCCCATCGTTATTATCCAAAACCTCAAACAAATGCTCTTTGATCACAAACTTTCTTTCATGGAATCACAATCATTTTCTCTTCACTAAAGCAAAATTCATTCTGGATCAAATCCATGATTTCGTCTCAACATATTAGAAAATAGACATTAAAAATGCAAGGTAATAAAATAACTCCTTGTGATTGCTTGAGGACAAGCAATCTTGAGTGGGAAGGGTTGTCATGTCCCCTATAAACCGACCATTACTCAGTCAAATTAAAAATTTGAATGAAAGGTCGGATATGAATCCATCGCCTATATAATAAAATATTATATCTTAATATAAATATAATATATATAAATATGAATATAGATAATATTAATATTAAAATATTAACAACGATTCATGACTTAAAGCGATTATCTATAAGAGCGCTCTCTAAAGGGGTGCGACGTATCACCAGATATAACTGATCCAAAACATACAAAGGATCGGAGGAGTTAGCATTCTAGGGGGCATTCGAGCAGAGTGAAGTGGAAGCACTGATATCTATTCATTAAAGAATTAAAGAAATTGTGACTTCATGCCTTGAGTGCACATTTCATATAAGGAAGCACCGATTTGTATTCAACAAAGTCATCCTTCAGCAACGAGGAAGCAACGGTGGAAGTTTCAAAGGCATCATCAATTATTCAAACATTATCCAGCACTTGGAAAAGAAGAACCAACAATAACATATCTTCTATCATCAACAAAATTAGGTCTGATATAAATACCACAGTAGCCAGCTTGTGTGTATCTTGAGCCTTAATTCACATCGTATATCCTTGTTAAGGAAGGATGATTATCATAGGAGGGGAGCTGCAGCCTTTGTGGACCACTGACTTCATCTACTTGTGTCATTTGAAGGTCTTCTTGACATCATTCGCCATTTCCTTGAAAGTAGATCCGTTTGAAGAGTTCCGCCCATCTTGTCTTTTGTGTTTGGCACTGAAAATGGTATGTGATATTCATCATTCCTCTCTGATTTGTAACAGCAATGATCTGAGATGTTCATGACCATATTGAGCCTATGCTTTTGATATAATTTTCATTCCATACATTCACAAATTCATAGCAGCAGACTGTTAACTCAAAAAATCATATCTTGCATCTTGATGTCATATATTATTGAATGAGTTCATGATTGAAGTCATCATCATAAGGATTCATTATTGCTATGTATTTTGAGCAACTTCCATGCATATGTGTTTGATATCTATCATTGTTTGAATCAAAAAAAGAGAAATCAGATCTAGGGTTTTAGAAGGAAATTGAAGTGCAGAAATAAAAATCAGAATTCAGTCCTTGGGTTTACAAAACCTAAGTTTGGCACATTACACTTTAGCTGCAATTATTTGTGTCAGTGCTTGTCCACGAACAAGCTTCATCGATTGTATTTCAATGTCAAATTCTTGAATAATGGCGACCACTTGCCTCTTCTTTCTCCTAGTTTGTTTTGAATAAGAAGGGTCTTAACTGCTGCATCTGGTACAATGGCATGTACTTTAGTTCTCATTTCTCCACATTAGGATATCTTAACTCAACATTTTTCAATGGTGTGCTCATGAATGCTAAGGGGTGCTCGTCTCTCTCTTCAATTCTCTGCATGAGGATTGTTGCGCATGTATATTTTGAAGAAAAGAATATAAATAAAATGTCTTTGTGTAATCTAGGCTTATCAAAATAGGGGCATTGATAATAGCTTTCTTGATCTCCTCGAATGCCTTTCTTACCAGAGTTGTCCATTCTAACTTCGCATCTTTCTTCAACATATCATTTAACAGTTTGACAATCTCTGCAAATCCTATGATGAATTTTCTAACAAAGTTTATCTTTCCAAAGAATGATTTTAGTTCTTTTTTTCTTGTAGGCATATCAATCTTTGAAATGGCCTCTACTCTGTCTAGATCTATAATGTCAGAAAATGTCCCCTTGGGGGCTTTTCCCTCCTAAGGTTTATGTCCTGGGTCTTTTATCTGCATTTAGGACATCTTGCATCATATTTTGACATCCCAATGAAATGAGTCCTAAGTTTCATGACAAATGGGACCTAGGGGGATCCCTTGAACCTAACCTTGACCAAAATAGGGGGGAGGACTTGGGCGCCCACACCCTAGTCTTGCCCTATTTTGGGTCAGTCCCAAATTTTTAGTGTCGGTTTGTAACCGTTATTTGGGTCCTATGCCAACACGGTAAGTTTGAATTACAAAATTCTTAGCGGGAGTGTTTGTAGTTTCATATATAAGTATGTTTAGGCATTCATTTGTAAACGAGATGATTACAAGATTTCAAATAGATGATTACTAGCTAGCAATTTGGACTCTCAAGTTTATGTGAAGGTGATTCAAGGCATTCATTGTGTAGCAAGAGCAGATTTGTGTTTTCAATGTGTTTGTATTTGTAGATTTGAGCAATCATCTCCTCATGGCATGAAGAGCTTCTTCCTCCCATGAGATCTTCACTACAAGGTGACATCATTTGTGTTTTAAAACATTTATCATTTGGTTTTTGTCTCTACCTCACAAGGGCACACACTCTCTATCTGACAATGGTGTTTGGAAGACTTGAATGTCTCTTCGGGGCTTGACTGAGGCAAGCCTCTAAACACCACAACCCCCTCATTTCTATGATTGCAAGTTACAAGTTGAAGATACAAGAAAAGTGGAGTTGTAGGAGGGCATTATAGAGTGTTAGATTTATAGATCAGAGTTGAAAACAACACCCTAGACTTGGGTGCCCGCTCTTTAGTCCTTCATCTTCCGTGATGGGAAAATCTCTGTGACAACAAGAATAGGTTACAGACTGGGCTTCCAGATCCCAACAAAAACCTAGGCATTGGACTTGGGCACCCGCTCATTAGTCCCTGACTATTTCACTTTTGAACCTTGAAAACAAGTGCACAGTTATTTGTCATTTTACATCTTTCTATAGCAACATTTTTTGATATTCATCTGTTTACTTCGATATTTGCATAATTAGGGTTTTTGAGGTATAATTGAGCATAATTGATAATCAAATCATACAAATCCAAGTTTCCCTACATCTCATAGTGACCTAGGGTATGATAGTGCATTGCCACTCGACCCTAGGTCCTTGAATGAAAGGGTGAAAGGAGGATACATACACGAAACTACCAAAAACTCAACTATCCAAATTTTACTCTTCACAAGATCTATTGAAATTCATTGTTCTGAAATCACATGTCCCAATAATTTACCTTCTATCACTCCAAACATGCACTTCTTTGGATTCAAAGAGATTCCATATTTTTTGCATCTTTGAAACACTTTTCTTAAATCATCTACGTGGTCTTCTCTCCTTTTGGAAAATATTGTAAGATCATCCATGTATATAAAAATACATTTTACAATTAAATGATAAAAGACAATGTCCATAGCTCTCTGAAATGTAGCTCTAGCATTGATTAGTCCAAACAACATCCTTCAATATGCATAGATTCCCCATTTTTTCGTGAAAGCTATCTTTAACTTGTCTTCTGGTTCTACCATCACTTGGTTGTATCTTGAATATCCATCTAAGAAAGACATCATATGGGAACCATTTACGATTTGCAACACCTCATCTAATGATGGCAATGGATAATTATCCTTTTCATATGTTCTGTTCAAATTCCTAAAGTCCACGCATAGTCTTATCTCTCCATTTTTCTTGTAGATTGGAATGAGATTGGTAACCCACGTAGAGTGCCTTACTGGGAAATTTATCCTTGCAGTTAGCAAATTCTTTACTTCTTGATATATCAACGGCTCTAAAAGAAGATTGATCGGCCACTGTCTTTGTCTAAATGGCTTGTTGTTGGGATTGAGAAGAATGGTGTGTGTAATGATTGAAGTATCATATGTATTCAAATCATTATATCCCCATGCTATAACATCTAAAAATTCTTTCATGCATTTGAGTATCCCTTATTTCTCTTCTGGATTACACACCTTTCCTATAAATGTGTTCTTTTCTTCACCATATATACCTATATTAACAGTTTCACATTTATCTCCCTCAGTCTTATGATATTTCAATGCACTCAATTTATCGGGATCAAAGGGTCTTTCTAGCTCAATCATTCCTCGTGGTATTGTGTTGCTCTTCAAGTTTATAATACCATCTGGATCAAACTCTGCCTGCTCCATATCTTCTTCGTCTATGATTTGAGTAAGATAAATTCCATAGTTTGTGATGAAATCTAATATATGCTTATCGTCGTTGAACACCTAGAAATTTGTAATATTATCTGGAACTGATGGTACTGAAATTAGCTCCACTATAAACTTTTTTAGACCTTCCATGGTGAGTGGTGCTAGTGAACTTTCATCTTGTGCCAAGGAATTTACAACTTGATTCTTTGATCTATAAATTGATTTGATGTTGAATGCATCAAAACTTTCAATCAGGTCCCAAACATGATTCCTATATCGATTCAATCTCTTGTCATGACAAACATATTTCTTTCTTATCTGTCTTATGATTACTTCAGAATCTCCATATACATGCAGGATCTTGGCACCTTTCTTGATTGCCAACAACAATCCATGAACTAATGATTCATATTCTATGACATTGTTTGTACATGGAAATTGAAGTCTATGTGCAGCCAAAAATGAATCTCTTGCTTGATAGATTAATTCAAACCCAGCACCAGCTCCTTGCTTTGATTTGGACCTATCGAAACACAAAGTCCATACCTGATTTTCTTCCTAAGTTTCTGGAGCTTTATTTGGATTCTCTTTTTCTTCATCCCTCTTGGGAACCTTATGTGAAACTAAATTCTTCTCTAGCTGGTCTTCAATCTTTTCAACCTTTTCAACTACTTTTGTTTTGGTAGACAACTCTACAGGAATATTTTCTTTCTCTTTCTTTACTTCTAGAATCTCTTGACTTGCAGCCTATAGAATTCTCTTATACACTTGTTCTAAGGCAATTTTACACATAGCACAAGAGAACTCGGAATGAAAAGTGTTGTGTATCTGGCACCAGTTGGGTAACAAGAGATCTTTGACATTTGCATGCTGACCCAACTCTATTCCTTGTCGAACATTCTTAAGTACAAAATTTTAGATTTTCAAATGTACCATCTCCTTTGTCAGAAGAAGACTCATGATCGCTTTTTATAAAAATATTCGTCTCATCCAATGCTTTTTGACATTGATTTCCTTCTATTCCTGAACCTTGTAGCATAAGGACTTCTTCTATTTTTGGCCTATAGTTTCCAAGATCAGTCTCTAAAAACAAAACTTCATTATCTTCACCATATTCTATGATTATCAGCTTTAACCTTGGAGTACTATCAATCTTGATTTGATTTAGAATCCCTTTCCATGGCAGCCACATGTGTGAGAAGTCAGTAACTACATACCGATTCAATCTCCTCGACCAGTCTCTACTCAAAAGCATACCATACCCACATGGAATATCAATGACTCAAATATCAATGTAATGCTGGATTCTTCGATCGGATGATAATTGCATGTGTATATTATTCAATTATCCAACCACAAGAACCTCTGTCTTCTCCAGCTGCGTAACTTTCTTTAAAGTTTGGGTAGGAATCAAACCTATCCTTTTACATATTATGAGAGGCATTACATTGCTTGATGCTCCTAAATCCATTAGACAATTATGTAGCATCTTTCCAAAAATACGAACTGATAGGAGGAAAGGAATAGGTTCGTCTTTTCCTTGATAAAAGACTATAGACTTTCCTTTTAGTGCTTTAGGATGTGCATTGTTTACCATTTCATTCCCTGGTGGAATTTGATTTTTTACTATATTCTCATTCTTAACAATCTTCTCATTTTTAACAACAATTTCTTCTTTCATATCCTTTGCAGGCTCTTGGGATATATGTATTGGGTTCGAAGGCTGAGGAGCGACCTTGAGTGCACTTTGAAAACAATATGGTGTGCTTTCAACAACATGCGCATTTTGAACCATATTGGGATGGGGAACATTGGATGAACTTGAAGTACCTAGCATAGCATTCCTTGAAGTGAATGTATCACTTAAACACTGCTCAATATTGTATCTCTAATTTTAGGAATTCTCATTAGCTCAGCCAAAGGCACACTCACTTTTACTTTCTTGAATTCTTTTGTGACAAGCATGCTTAATCTTTTCAACTCCTCATTTGATGTAGCAGCATCTCATGGAGGATTAACCCTTTGTGTAACATCTCATGGTGGAACATCTCGTGGTGGAGTAACTCTTTGAGCAGCATCCCTCTGTCTATATTCCAGTGAATTTTTTGGATAACTTGGAATGTTGCTAGCATTCAGATTAGGTAGAGTTTGGAAATTGTTAGGAGGAATTGACGTGGTTAATGGGTCTTGTGCTCAATAATTCCTTTGATAAACCTTTGGAGGTGCATTTCCAATTGACTGTTGAAATGATTGTACTTCACCTGTCATCTCAGCTTGAAAGTCATTATTGAATGGAGGATAATAACTTGAATCTTCAACTGGTCCATTTGGAGATGCTGGAGGAAATCTTCCGTTGTAATCCATTGTGTCATATTCCATCACAGGATGAAATGTGAAGTCTTCGATGATCAACACCTAATCATACCTCATTGTGGGAACAAGCTCATATCTTGTCATTGGTGGAGGGGCTTCTTGAACTTGCATGTTTTGCATATCCTTTTGAAAGATATCAGCAACTATCTTGAATTCCAGACATTGCAACTCGAAATGCTGGTTTGTGTTATGCAATCTACACCAAGTTGATAAAGTTGCTTTTGCTAAGAACACCCTGTCTGCTGGTCTAGGGTTAGGATTTCAAGTATTTTCCAAAGGAATAGGGACATTTCTATTATTTGGAGTTGTGTTCCATGTCCTATTCTATCTTTGGTATCCTTGATTTGTTCCTTGAAATCCTTGATTATATCCTTGATAGCTTCCTTGATTTCCTTGATATCCACTCTGATTTCCTTGGAAGTTCCTTTACATGTTTTGTAAATGGTTATTTTGGTTCCTCGAGTGTGTAACTTTCGTGGAGAACTTCTTCACTTGATCGATAAATTCTTTCATTTCATCCTTCTCTTCTTGAGCTCTTGTAGAGGATGATGAACCTCACAAGTACATAGGTTGTGAAGGCAAAGCTTGTGAAATAGGTGCTCTTAGATGCAACATCAGTTGATTATTAGGTGTTGGAGCAAGATTCATTACTGGAGTATGATGTGCCAGTGCTTGATTGATTCCTTGAATTTGATTTGGCATAGTTGCATATCCCAAGTGATTGAGTGGTCCATGAGTGTTCATTCCTAGATCAATATCAACTTTAACAGCTTCAACATAAGCTTTTTTTAGACTAGTTGGAGTAGTTTCCCTCTTTATGAACATGGAAGTAAGACGATCCAATGCCACATAGTAAAATTCTCTAGCCATAACATCATCAATGTTGTATGGATCTTGCAATCTTGAGTAAGCCTTGTGAAACCTATTGTTGAAAGCACCGATAGGTTCATGTTCTCGTCTCTTTACTTCAACAAATTGCTTGTATAGTTCTGACAGAGTAATAGGAATCCTAAACTTAGCCAAGAAGGTGTCCTTCAATTCTTGCCAAGTGGAGATGGAATTGGCAGGTAGATTGGCATACCAATAGAATGCATCTCCCTCTAGTGAGTAAGGGAATAGCCTGCAAGCTACATCTTTGTGAGCAATTCTCCTATTTTGAAGAGTATCCTCAAAAATCTTGATATGTTCTTCCACCATTTAGTTTACATCATTGCTATGGAACTTGGAACAACCATGTTTAGGATTCTTGGGCATGTCATTGTAGTTTGCAAAAGAAGTGAGAGGAGAAGTGTTTGCCAGGAGCCAAGCCATTAGAATATTTGCTTGTTGTAATGGAACTGCTTGAGTAACTCCTTGCTGAAGTGGATTTGCTTGGGTAGCTTCTTATGTATTGTTTGTTTGAGCAATTCCTGTGAATGGATTTTGTGATGGAGGAGTTTGGAACAAACTTGAAATATCTCCTCCACTTGGAGATGCTTGGCTTGATGAACCTATTCTCTTCCCTTTCCTTGACTTGGAAGGAAATTCCAATTCTACCAAATCCTTGGATGTTCTTATTGTGGACCTTAGAATTCTTTGATGCCTTTCGGGTGAGAAAGAGACAATATGATCTAGTGTGTCCCTCTTCGTCTATCCTTATTAAGAGAAGAAAAACTAAAATTTGTACTCCTTGTTCAAGAGAGGTCCTCCTTCTAGTGCCAATTCTATTGATGTCTTTTTTATGCACAAGGCAACATGCAAACTCAGAATAAAATACCAAGTATTCTATCCTCTCTTGAAAAAAGACACTCAAAGACTAAACTACGTGATCTAGTGAGATGACTCCAAGGTTCCAGATGTTAAGTCCATATCCAATGTATTGTCAAGACCTAACATCTGGAACCTTGGAGTCATCTCACTGGATCACGTAGTTTAGCCTTTGAGTGTCATTTTTTAAGAGAGGATAGAATACTTAGTATTTTATTCTGAGTTTGCATGTTGCCTTGTGCATAAAAAACACATCAATAGGATGATAGTTTGAAATATGCTCTATGGGTTGGCAAGATAAATTTTAAAATATCCAAAGGCAGAAGCCCATTTGAATTGGTGTATGGAATAGAGGTGAAGATGCCCATTAGCATAGATTTGCCAATTTATCAATTGCTACAAGACACAGAAGAAGATCAATATGATGCAATGTCCCAGAGGATCTTGCAGTTGACTAAGTTGGAAGTGCAGAGAAGAGCTGCATATGATAAAATTCTGGATCATACGCAAATAATGAAGTGTTGGTTTGATAAAAGTACTGTGTCAAGAGATTTTCAGATTGGTGACTTGGTTCTCCTTTAGAATGCAAAATCTAAAGATAGGGGAAACATGGCAAATTTGATCCATTATGGCTTGGGCCATATGAAGTGGCTGAGAAGTTTGAGCTTAATGTCTATCATTTGATGACCTTGGAGGGAGACTTCACAGAGCTGTCCATTCACAGTCAACATTTAAAACAATACTTCTCATAAGTAATGATTTCCTTCAAATTTGAATGATAAAATCAAGTTTCATCTTTAGTATTTTGAACCTCGAGTAGTCTTGACCAATATTGGACTTGATTGTGTTTTGTTTCAGTTCTTGTGAGTGGTTTTGGTGTTTTTTTGGGTCTGTCTGAATATCTGAATTCTCACCGTGCCACTTCTTGGCACACATCCCTAATTAGAGCCACTGTTGGGACTCCTATTTTTCAAGCCATGTATTTGCAAAATCTTGCCAAGTTTTTCAAACAACCTAATTTGTCAAATCCATCATATGTCCTACCCTATTTACCTTTTGAAATAGAAGGAAAAATCCAAAAAAATTATTTAAGTCCCAAATATTTCTATGTGTTTCCTTGTATTTTTACCTTTTTCAAAGGTTAGGGTTTTGAGCTTCTATGTTCTTTCATGCCTTCCCCATCAGCTCCAAACTCTGGGACTAAAATGTGTTGAAGTGTTGAGAACTTTCAAAAATCTCCTAATTATGTCAGGGGTCAGAGGTCTAGTCTCCTATCTTTGGTCTTCCTTAAGGCAGGCATCAAGTGGTAGGCCTAAAGGTTGAGGTCCAACAAAGGTAGTATTTGTCTAAGTGTTGCGGAGGGCAGTCGGTGAGCGCTCTCCTTTCCTGTTTCCTTTTGGAGGACAGATGGCAAAAGCTCCAACATCTGAAGTTTGCTGGGCGTTAATGTTTCTGTGTTTGGCAGAGGGTGGTTGGTAGGATTTTCTTCTTGTTTCTTTCCTCTGAAAGGCAGAAGGGTTAAGGCCTGAGGCCCGACCCTCGGTGTTTTTCAAAAGTTTGTTCTATATATATTGCGAGGTCGGGTGCTCTTTTTCTCTTCTAAATGATGCAAGTTGCAAGGAGGAAGGCCCAGGCTCCAAAGTTTGATTTATTAGAAGTCAACTTCCTAGCCTTCCCAGTTATCTATAATGCCTAGAAAACATCAGAAAATGCATCAGCTACTCCTTGGTTCACCATTAATGTGAATTGGGTGGTTGAAATCAATGTTTTTATGATGGTAGATGAAGTTGGTGAGAGTTTTGCCGCCCATTTTGCTCTCAGATCTGGATTGTGAGAGCTATAAAAGCTAGATTGAATTTCTTTCTAAGGGTTGGTCTTTTTGACATTTCTTCAGGTGACAAAGTGTAGAGCTCTCTAGGGTTCCAAAGAACAAAATGTTGTAGTTCTCTAGCAAGGTAGAGACAATTTATGAAAGGTTTCGTATTGATTTCAAGAATCAGTGTATGAACTTCTCCTTCTTCTTATGTAATTTTTCAAGGATATTCTAAGTTTTAGCTAGGGTTTCCTCTTGCCACACTTCATGGTATGATTGTAACCATTAATTAGATGAATATGCAGATTATTAAAATATTACATGCTATGTAATGATCTCTTTTATGGTTGTAGATGAATGCTTGTATTTTGACATAGGATTACTAAGTATATTCTTCATTGATTATTGTCTTGCTTGCATCTGGATATCCAGAAAGTATGTATTTCATTTTTGTGTTATCTTTCCTTCTGCTAAATTGTAGACATTGTAGCCCATGATTATAGGCACCAGTCTAAAATGTCTGATCACCCACACCCATAAAAAACTAAAACAAACTTATCGAGTGTGAAGTAAATAGTTACAACCATATGTTTTGTTGTGGTTCTGCATTGAAACTAGGAAATGGGTGAGTGTAGGATCATTATGGGCCAAACACTACCCCTAAGTGGCAATGTAAATGTAAAAAAACAAACTTAAGTAACTTCATGTCAAAAATTGAATGAGTTATCTGCACAATCTAGAAATAAGGTAGTAATAAAATTTGTAATAAATTGAATGTAGTTAATGGGATACTACTTTTTTTTGAAAATTTTAAAAATAGTTTGGTGAAAATTGGGCATTTCAATGAAGCACTACTAAAATTTTTAGAAAAACGTAAAAAGTAGGTGTCATTCCGGCCAACCTAAGTATGAGAAAAAGATAATATTTTTCCTCTATGATTTGGATTTAAGTAAAGGACACATGAACGGATGTGACACATATTTTTTTGAATTTTTTAAATAGATAAATAATTATTTATGAATTTTTTACTGTGACTTTTTAATAATATTAAAAATTAATTTTTCAGCCGACCTAATTTGGTCAAAAGTATATGAAACTCAAAAATTTAAAATTTTAATGTATACTCAATAAATCCTAGAATGTGACACATCTTTTGGATTTAAAAAAGGATTAATATGTTGAAAGTTATGGATGTTTTTCAATATGTATATCATTAGGAAATCAGACATAGCGTATGTAGAAAATTAATAATAATTACCTAGTAAAATTATTATGAGGCATATATTATATTTTTAGAATTTTAATAGCTTCCTCTATAAACCCTTTTCATATGATTAAATTTAGTTACAAAAAAGTCTGTCAGCTTCAAGGATGAAATTATGGAAAATTTTAGGATAACACTAAATGGGTGGATTTCAAGTTTCTTTGGCAAGTTTTGGACTCCCACTTGCCTAAATATGAGGTAATCCTAAGGCATTTTTGGAGGAAATCCATATATGAGATAGAAATATTAACATCCTTTCCATCCAAATCTAAATATTAGTCTAAATGTTAGCGCTTTTTCATCCAGCAAGTTTTTTCTCCATTGCCACTGTTTGGCCCATCATGATCTCGCACTCACCCAAATATTGTTAATAAATCTTCAAAGTGTCAATTCTTGCAAGCCAAACAAGCATACCCGCACCTTCCATTATTATAGGAAGTGTCTTACATCAGCTTAAACAGAGTTTTTTAGTGCAACAAGCTTGTCTTGACCTAGTGACTGTATTTAGGGGTTAAAACAATAGTTGAGTATTGTTGCAATAGTATGACCTTGAGAACATCTTCCATTATTGTTAATCTTTGCTGAAGGATACCTCTAGGAACACCCTCCTTGACTTAGCTGAGCCAGGAGCAAAGAGGAGATTACCCATTCCCAACCATTGGCCCTTAATTATTATCTTGTTGATGAACTTTTTCTAATCTCTGTGATGACAACCCTGGCCTTGAAGATTGAAGAATGTTCTACGGATTAGGAAAAGCTATTTTGGGACCCAACACAATCCTAACTCTAGTATTAGTTTATTAGGGCCATATTAGGCTTTTATTTAGGCTAAAAGTCTTACTTTCATCTAATAACATACGTAAGTAAAAAATAATGCTTATTTTGGTTCTCTCATTAGGTTTCTTTAAGTTTTTAGAGTTTTGATTAAAAGAAAGTATTTAGTAATAAAAAATTTGAATACTTTGTAGTGGAGGGATATTCATTAGATAGAACAATTTGTACATTATATAAAATATAAAATAAAAGAAAAAAAGTTTTTTGAGAACAAAATCAATTAAATCCTATGATGATGTTAATAGTTTTAAAGTCAAATAAAATAACTCAAGTAAATACATGTATCTATACAGGGCTTAAATTTGATAGTTGACCTTGCTTGTCAAACAATTTTTTTATGACAGTTATCTATTCAATAGTACCCTTCGAATACTATGACATGCCTTAGTATAAATAAATCATATAAAAATTAAATATATATATCGTCATAATCCTATATAAATTTTGACAGTTTATCCAAAATCTCTCCTTTCATATGATAGTCTTTTTAAAATTTGGATTGTATTTTACAGCAAAAATACCTAAATACAGCTATACAACTATCAAATTTAAGCCCTGATCTATACATTACTTATTAAGTAATATTACCTATATATATATCCACAAAATATATTATTATTATAAATCAAAATGTAATAATAATAATGTAATATACAGACGAGTAAGATATACTTATATGCACAAAATTATGGACTTCCTTAATGACGCTGGTATAATTGCCACTGGTAGCGCTAGAAATGTCTATAGTGCAAATTTGGACAATGGTGAGACTGTAGCTGTGAAGAGGCTATTAATTTTTAATGTAGCTTGGATAGGTGTTCTAGTCTCGGGTGGTGATTACGAGGCTGGAAACACAACCGGAATATTTTTCTCTATACCTAGAAAATTGATTTCTTGAGAGACTTCTAGATATTAGGGTTTGTTAGAGTCTAATTAATCCTAGCCATTGATTGAGATTAAATCATGGCCATTGGTTTTCAATGAGAGGATTATAAAAGAGGATCAATGGGCATTTGGAGAACACAGATCCGAGAAGTATTCGCAGTGCTAGCAAATAAATAAATTTGCAGCAATAGCAAATTTATTTGCAGTGATAGCGTTGGAGAGCAGCAGTGGAATTGCCGAAGAAGGAAAATATTGCTGGAGCAATTTCAGCAAGAACAATTGAGGGAAGGGAATTTATAGGAAAGAAAATTTTCAGAGCTCTGCCAGTAAGAGGCAAGCAATTTTGTATCTCTTGATTTTCTGCAGTCGAATAAAATTCTTATTTGCTGACTGGTTTTCCCTTCAGGATTTTTCCAGGGACAATTTGTCCAAAATATTGTGTTCATTTTATTTTTCTGTCTCCGTAATTTTCTGTGAAGTTGCAGCTGTGTTATTATTTAATATTTCTTGTAAATTAATTAATTTTTCAGCAGTCAAATAATCTACATAAGATAGGAAATTAATAATCAGTAGCTGCAATAGATTTTTCACATGGTATCAGAGTAGATCTGAGGGCAGAAAAAGGCACAGGGAGAAAGAGAAAAATAATAAATAAAAATCTAGGGTTTATAAAACCCAGTTTGACCTCTTCAAAGTTATTATTATTATTTTCTTTTGAGATGGAGCCTCAAATTTTGGTGTCTGGAAAGCCAGGATTTTTTTATTGCTGGAAGAGAATGGTATCAAGGAATATGTGACCACTGTTGTACCTGTACCTACAAATGCAACACAGCTCTTAGCATATAAGAAGGAAGATGCCAAGGCGAGGAGGCTGATTCTTGACGGTGTTAAGGATCATATTGTTCTGCATGTTGCAGAGTTAGATACAGCAAAGACGATATGGGACGCCATTATGAATCTGTACCAGAATGCTACCCTTAACCAGAAGCTGATTCTCAGAGAAAAGTTAAGGAATACCCGGAAGAATAAGGGAGAAGATGTCACAAGTTACCTCACCAGACTTAGACTTGTCAAGGATGAATTGGCAGCTGTTGGAGACAAACCAAAGGATGATGAGCTAGTACGAATAGCCCTGAATGGGTTTACTAAGCAGTGGGATGTCTTTGTTCAAGTTATTAATGGACGAGACACCTTACCGAGTTGGGATTGACTATGGAGTGACTTCACTCAGGAGGAGCTTAGACTAAGTCTTGTCAGTGGAACCAGCAGTAATAGTCAGAAAAGTAAGGTGGAACAGGAAAACGTTGCCCTAGCAGGAAAAGGGAAAGCGACGAAGGGGTCTGGTAAAGGATCAAATCCAAAAAGTGAGAAGAAGGACTTGTCTAAGGTCAAATGCTATGGCTGTTACGAGTTCAGCCACTATGTCAGCGATTGCCCACAAAGGAAGAAAAATGAAAAGAAAGGCAAGAAGCAGACAGCAGCTTCAACGAGTGTAGATGAGCTTTCTAGTAGAATGGAGGATGAGTTTACATTCATAGCTTGCCTGACTAGCTCAACCTCACAGGGTGTTGGGTATATAGACAGTGGGGCGTCATTTCATATGACAGGAGTTAGGGAGTACTTCTCTAGTTACAAGGAGGAGGACATCAGATTCCAGATTTAGATGGGGAACAAGTCCAAGTGCAATCCAATTGAGAGAGGGACTGTTCTATTTCAGAGGGAGAATGGCAAGCCTATTTCCATTCATGATGTGTTGCATGTGCCAGGCATGGGCATGAATCTAATTTCCATATCTGTCCTTCAAAATAAAGGCTACAATGTACTCCTTAGAGGGGCGCATGTTTTAATCAAGCATAAGGATTGGAAATCACCCATAGCTATTGGAGTTAGGAGCGGCTGACTTTATAGGTTGCAGTTTGATACTCCTAAGGCACTAGTGAGCAGCAGTAATCCTAGAGATCAAGGAGAGCTATAGCATAGGAGGATGGGCCATATACATCATGGAGCACTTAAATTGCTTCATGAGACAGTGACAGGTGTTCCAGAGGTGAGCACAAAGCATGATGATGTATGTAAGGGATGTGTGTTGGGGAAGTTTGTGAAAGCAGCTTTTCCAAGGAGTGACACCAAATCCAAGGGGGTTCTTGATCTAGTACATTTAGATATATGTGGACCAATGTCAACGAAGTCTCTCAGAGGATATGAATACTTTATTACTTTTATTGATGATTTCTCCAGGAAGACCTGGATATACTTCTTGAAGACCAAGGATGAGGTCTTCAGTCACTTCCAAGAGTTCAAAGCTCTTGTGGAGAATTCGACAGGCAGGAAGGTAAAGGTTCTTCGATCAGACAATGGAGGCGAGTACAAAGGGAAAGAGTTTCAGGAGTTCTGTACCAGCGAAGGAATCAAGAGAGAGTAGACCGTTCCTTACAACCCGCAGCAGAATGGGGTTGCTGAGAGGAAGAATCGTTCTATATTGGAGGCAGCAAGGGCTATGTTGTATGACCAAGATATGCCACGTTACTTATGGGCAGAGGCATGCAGTACAACAGTATACATACAGAATAGGGTTCCACATAAGGTATTGGGCAAGATGACACCAGAGGAGGCATTTTCAGGGAAGAAGCCAGATGTCAGTCACTTCAGGATATTTGGGAGTTTGGCATTTTGTCATGTTTCAGGGGCTACACGTTCCAAGTTAGATCAGACTGCAGAGAGAGGGTACTTTGTGGGGTACAGCGAAACCTCAAAGGCATATCGGATATTTATTCCAGGGACCAGGAGGATTATAGTTAGGTGTGATGTCAAATTCATGGAGGACAAGGCATATAGGAGGTCCAGAGATTTGCCAGCAGATGATCAAAATGAGCAGCCAATAGAAGCTCCAAGGATTGTTCAACCAGAACAGGGGCAGCGAAGCACGAGTACAGTTACTAGTACAAGCACAGGCTCAGGTGCTGAGAGTTCACAGAATATGGAGCAACATATACAGAAAATCCAAGAGATGCATCAAGAAGATATGGAGTTTGATATTTCATCCTCTATAGTTGGCAGGAGGAACAGTGAGGTTCAACAGACACATAGGGATACTCAGGAGTTTGTGGGAGCTCCTAGGACGAGTAGTAGACAGTGGAAACAACCAACCAGGTATAATGACTATGTGGCATTGGTTAGTCAGTTGGTAGATAGTGAGCCTTCCAGCTATCAGGAGGCTGCACATCAACAAGTGTGGCAAGATGTGATGGTTGAGGAATATACCTCAATAATGCAGAATGATGTGTGGGAGGTTGTGCCTAGATCGACAGATACGACAGTGGTTGGATCACGCTGGATCTATAAGATTAAGCATGGTGCAGATGGTAGCATCAAGAAATACAAGGCAAGGTTCGTGGCCAAGGGGTTCTCTCAAAAGGAAGGAATAGACTATGAGGAGACATTCGCTCCAGTGGCCAGGTATACTTCAATACGAGCCGTAATCTCACTTGCAGTGCATATGGGATGGCAAATCCATCAAATGGATGTCAAGACGACATATCTTAATGGTGAATTGTTAGAGGAGGTATACATAGAACAACCAGAAGGCTTTGTAGCACACAACAACGAAACCCATGTGTGCAGATTGAAGAAAGCTTTGTATGGACTCAAGCAGGCTCCCAGGGCGTGGTATGAGCGCATTGATAGATACTTGCAGGGAATAGGCTTTGTGAAGAGTGAGGCAGATGCTAACCTCTACTAATTAGTGGTTGGGGGTGAAATTCTCATTCTTGTTCTATATGTGGACGACTTGTTTTTAACAGGTTCACTGGGGCTTATAGAGGAGTGCAAGAGGGACCTTGCAGCAGAGTTCGAGATGAAGGATTTGGGGCTTATGCACTACTTTCTAGGCATGGAAGTGTGGCAGATAGATGGAGAGATTTTCCTTGGACAAGGGGAAATACTGCATTGAAATCTTGAAGAGGTTTGAGATGCAAGATTGCAGAGCCATATCTACACCTATGATCACGAATTGGAAGAAGGTAGACTCATCCAAGGAAAATAACGTAGACCCCACCTTATACAAGATGTTGATTGGATCTCTCATGTATTTGGTCAACACTAGGCCAGATATATTCTTTGCAGTAAACTCTCTTAGTCAGTTCATGGTTGAGCCGAAGAGAGTGCATTGGATAGCAGCAAAGCATGTGTTGCGGTATTTGCGTGGTACAATCGAGTATGGGATCAAATATGCTCGAGGTGATGGTATTAAGTTGATAGGCTATACTGATGCAGATTGGGCAGGTAGTACAGTGGACAGGAAAAGCACTTCAGGGTGCTGCTTTAGTTTGGGATTAGGAGTTGTCTCTTGGTACAGCAGGAAGCAAAAGTCTGTTGCTCTGAGTTCTACAGAAGTAGAATACATAGCAGCTAGTATGGCAACATGTGAGGCTATATGGCTTCAGAAGTTGCTGGTAGCCTTGTTTGGTCAGAGGGTTGAGACTACCGTGATACACTGTGATAATCAGAGTTGCATTAGATTATCAGAGAATCCAGTGTTTCATGATAGGTTTAAGCATATAGACATTAGGTATCATTTCATCAGGGATTGTGTACAACGGAGGATTGTTCAGCTACAGTATATACCTACAGATCAGCAGGTAGCAGACATTTTGACAAAGGCATTGGGGAAGGCAAAATTCATCTTCTTCAGAGATAAGTTGGGTGTTATGCAGAACACCTTCCTCGCTAAGAGGGAGTGTTATTTTTAATGTAGCTTGGATAGGTGTTCTAGTCTCGGGTGGTGATTACGAGGCTGAAAACACAACCGGAATATTTTTCTCCATACCTAGAAAATTGATTTCTCGAGAGACTTCTAGATATTAGGGTTTGTTAGAGTCTAATTAATCCTAGCCATTGATTGAGATTAAATCATGGCCATTGGTTTTCAATGAGAGGATTATAAAAGAGGATCAATGGGCATTTGGAGAACACAGATCTGAGAAGTATTTGCAGCGCTAGCAAATAAATAAATTTGCAGCAATAGCAAATTGATTTGCAGTGAGAGAAAAGGGCGCAGTGATAGCGTTGGAGAGCAGCAGTGGAATTGCCGGAGAAGGAAAATATTGCCGGAGCAATTTCAGCAGAAACAATTGAGGGAAGGGAATTTACAGGAAAGAAAATTTCCAGAGCTCTGCGAGTAAGAGGCAAACAATTTTGTATCTCTTGATTTTCTGTAGTCGAATAAAATTCTTATCTGCTGACTGGTTTTCCCTTCGGGGTTTTTCAGGGACAATTTGTCCAAAATATTGTGTTCATTTTATTTTTCTGTAGCCAAATAATTTACATAAGATAGAAAATTAATAATCAGCAATAGATTTTTCACAGAGGCTTCCTGGCAGACCAAAACAAATTCTTCATAGAATCCCATAAACCATAGTATGCTTTTCTAAACAGGGTAATTTTGGTTTGGCTCATTATATGGAATTCAGTGTGAAACTAAGAAATTAGGGAGAGTGCATTCAACTAATTTTAAAGGATAGTAAAATATATTTTATATTTTCACTAGATTAAAATGGAGAAAAGAGGTACATATGAGTAAGATATATGCACAAAATTATGGACTTCCTTAACGAGGCTGGTATAATTGGCAATGGAAGTGCTGGAAAAGTCTACATTTTATGCATATTTTGTCACAGTTAGTTAAGTATGACGAGAACCCAATTTAGAGTGCAAATCACTCACGTGTCATATTTCAATACTATGGGAATACACCAAGCTTAAATTATCATTAGGCAGTAATACGTAAGTTTGAGCCATTTCATTCTTATATATATTTCTAAATACTTGTTACAGAATGATGATGCAAGGGAAATTGTTCCATGTAAACTGAGATCTTTGGCTTTGAATATGCAGAGATCTTGGAAAATGATGTCAAACTCATGAAATTGTTGAAAATTGTGTGTTTAGTATTTCTTAAGGTTTTCTTATTTAGATCTTTGAAAAACACTGGAATTCTGCTTGTGTAGAAATTGAGATTAGTTTTCGCTTTGATTATTAGCCACTAAAAGCTTCCTTGTTTGCAGGGGCTATGCTTATTAACTCTGGTAACATCTATGACATTATTTAGGCCCCCTCCATGTGATAGCACATCATATTTCTGTCCCAAATCCTTATCTTTCCAAGTGGGATTCATTTTATTCTCACAATATTTGGTTGCTCTGGGTCAAGGAGGTCGCAAACCTTGTTTAGAAGCATTTGGTGTGGACCAGTTCAGTGACAGAGATCAGGAAGAGAGAAAGTATAAGGCTTCGTTCTTCAATTGGCGGTATTTTGGTATATGCAGTGGTGTGGTCTTATCTGCTTTTGTGCTCAGTTATATTCAAGAAAATATCTGTTGGGGTCTAGGATTTGGTATCCCAACAGTAACCGTGGCAATAGCACTCTGCATTTTCTTTTGGGGAACAAAGTTTTCCCACCATAAACTACCTAGTGCTAGTCCACTGACTCAGATTATCAGAGTTTTCATTGCTACGATTCACAAGTGGAATGTCTCTGTTCCTTCAAAGGAAGAAACACTTTGTGCAGTTCAAGAAGATGGTTTGAAGGTTGAAGTGAGAAAGGCAGCTTTTGCCTACAAAGCAGTTGAGGCAAGGCCCTCTGTACCTTTTCATATGCATCTAATTTTGTAGTTCAAACCAAACGTGTGTGTAAAAGGATGGTTTTAGTCGTGCATATATTTGATTAATTGTATAGCTTCACGCCAATTGCTTGATTGTGCAAAAGCATGTTTTTAGTTCTGATTTTATTAGTCCCTGCCTTAGCAGGAGACTACTGTTTTCACTCGACCAAAACTGCATTTCCTTGAGGGTTCGTGTGTGGCTGAAGTATTAAAAGGATTATTAAGGTCTGGATTTTTTTTGAAGTTTTTTTTGACTTATGGCGTTTTGTAATTGGAGCTATATTTTAGCTCATGTATTTTATTCTGAGGAGCACAGAAGGGTTTTGGCTGTCCAATGAAAAGCCCTGTGAAGAAAATTTTCGTGGGGTTTCTAATGTTTTGCATGGATTTAGACATGTCATGGTCATGGGTTCGAGGGTTTGTTGAACGACAGGTGTCTGTGGTTGAGGGCATATGTTTTGCTTGCTTTGCAGTCTCTTCCAAAAAAGGTGTCCCGACTTCCTGCATTGGGCGCTTCCCAAAATATGGTGGAAAAATGTATATTTGTAAAATGGATCGAGGTAAAGGTTTTGTGTGGCTGTTTCTATTGGGCGGAGAAGATTTGGGTGAGTGCTTATTTATTGTTTTCATCTGTTCCACGTTTTTATTTTGTTGCTGTTTGCCCCATTTTGTTTTCCTTTGTATTTAGGGTTTGTCTGTTATAAACAGTTCCCAAAAGCTTAGATTGAGACAACACAGACTTTTTTCATCTGTATATACTTAGTCAAGACCTCATCAATCCTTATAAATCATTTGCAATATGTGAAATTTTTGATTGGATCTAATTATTATTTTATTTTCCATTTGCCAACTTTCTTGCCTTAGTAGACAAATTCTACTTTATCCCCGCTTGTTGCAAATTTATGATAGATGCACAGATTCAGAGTACATATAGCTTCAATCATGTTAGTGTATAATATAACTAGACAATATTTGGAAAAAAATCTGCCGTCATTGTCATGTATGTGTTTGATCAATATAACCTGCTGGTGTCATGTCGATGAGGTGCTTATATGTTATCTGATTTTTAGCAAGATATGCAGCAAAATGATATTGAAGTAAAGTTGACTGAGAGAAAATTTTGATGAGTTAAGTAGGGGAAAGGACCCAATAGGTGGGATAGTTCCAATTGCTGACACAGTAAATATGCATTTAAGGCTCAATATTTTTTAAGTTAAGGCCCAATACTTTTAAAGTTTGGTACTAGTAGTTGTGAGTTTAAGGTTGTTAGTGTTATTATAAGTACTAATAATTGAATGAAATGTGCCTTTTAGATTTAAAAAGCAACCAATCATGTGATGCCAAATCAGCGCACCATCAAAGGGGGTCTTAATTCACACCTATTGGTCCACACTTTTTTTTGGGGCACTATTTGACACCTCAACAAAAAGCATGCTGATGTGGCATCATATTTGATGATGTGGCCCTGAAACCTTAGTTATAAGCAGGGGCATTGCCAAGTAAGCTACTGTAAATTTTTTGAAGTGATTCGAAATTGCCACGTATGATTTTGAGAGGTGTGAAGTTAGGGTGCACAACTACTGGGTCCTCTCCTCTATGACATCATAGTGAAACTTCCCACAGAAAAAAAATATTTCAATAATACTACATTGAGAAAGTTCAAATCACTCGTAGTAATAAAATTTGGGTTGTGATAATCCTGCATTGATAATATTGTGAGTTAAGGAGGACAAGGTTTTCTTCCCATTTTATTCCTCAGTGGAACTGGTGGAACCGTCACGAAGCAGCCTAGATACATACTCACAACCACCAGTTGTAGAGGCGGGGAGCGGAAAAAGAATCGGCTGTACATGTTTGGGAAATATCCTTAGATATAACAAGTTATGAATCTAAAACAAATTTATCCCGTCTTGCATGTGATTAATAGGAGATACTAAGCCATCTTCGTAAAAATGAGGCAGTGCTCTTAAAGCAAAATGAGGAATAGAATCACTTTGTTGAGGTGGGATCAAAGGGCTGCTAGAATCCTAAGCAGCAAAAGGTAGGCTTCTTGGAGAAGCCATCATATTTTGAGGGATATTGAGATAAATATAGAGTTGCAACCTAAGCATGATCTATAGAAATGGAAATATGGGATATTATGACCAATGGAGCCACTAGGTGGATGGTGCATGCTCTTAAGAGCTAATCTTTCTATAGTTTTCCTCCTAGATCATAGTATATGGAACTAAATCTTTCTATATAGAACAAATAAAGGTTGAGGCCTTGTATTCATCCCATTGAATGTGCTAGAAATATGTTGGTGCTTAAATATTATATGCACATACGCATGTAATAAGTCTTAGGCAACAAACGTGTGCTCGGATATGATGTAAACTGATAATAGTATCTGTGGTAGATTTGTAGGTTTCATCCTTTACATGGATGACCAACTGGGCCACATATTAAATGTTAACTATATCCATATTGTAGCTATCCTGGACTGATTTTTCTTAAACAGTTTATTGGCAACAAATTTAACTTCAGGTAACTTAATTGTACCCAAAATTTTATTCTCAGCTATTATGCACTGGTTATTTGGGTTTGACACTTTAATAGATTTCACTTCCACAATGTTGTTTTTATAATCATCTCTCCAAAAACATTTTTCATGGTGTCTTGTTCAGCTTAAAAAGGTTGTTTATTATGCAATGTGAAGAGCTTACGGATTGAATCTTGTTTATTATGTAAGCTTCTTGTTTATTATTTAATGGTCTATGCCTTTGTGACTTTAATAGCTTTCTCTTCCACTGCCTTGTTTTATAATCATCTTAGCCTAAAAGGGTTCTTGTTTTTTATTATGTAATGTGAAGATCTTACTGATTGAATCTGGTC
Organism: Cunninghamia lanceolata; assembly: GCA_027924645.1. NCBI lineage: Eukaryota > Viridiplantae > Streptophyta > Pinopsida > Cupressales > Cupressaceae > Cunninghamia > Cunninghamia lanceolata. The sequence continues at coordinate 4,474,237 of BSBN01000749.1, read as the reverse complement.
ATTTTTTCATCTAGATCAAGGAATAAGTTCAGTGTCAATACTTAGTCTAGAGCATATGTGTTAAGTGAATCTATTGTTTTAGATCTCACCTGGACATGTAATGTACTGAACTATTGTTTTGGGTTCTTTCAAGGATTTGGAACTAATGAGAAGGAAGTCATAAACATATTGGTTCACAGAGGTGTTCATAGGCGCAAGTTGATAAAAGGAAACACATGAGAAAATGTACAATGAGGATCTTCTAAAGCGGCTAGAATCAAAGCTTACAAGAAAATTTGAGGTTCTATTGTTCATCTCCTCATTACTTTTCTTTTCTTTTAATGCCATTTTTTAAGGATACTACTTAAATCCATTACACATGAAAAGAGTCTATTTCACAATTTTTTATATTTGGAAAGAGATCTATGCTTCTATGGATGTTGGAACCTGCTGAGCCTGATGTTGTTTTAGCACATGAAGCCATTACATAATGCAGTTAAAAAGACAGTTCTGGTAGAATTTTGCTGCTCTCAATCTCCGAGTGAACTACTGCTGGTCAGAATAGCATATCATCTGAAGTATAAAAAATCTTTGTAAGAGGACATTGCTTCACATACAAGTGGGGATTTCCACAAGGTATACTAGTACCATGTTGCCATTAATTCTTCAAGTCAAAGATAACTTCCATCAATGAAATGGAATATGAAGAGTCTCTAAGGCTTAAGACAGATAAACACTTATGATAATGTTCTTTGGCAAAGATGCGTTGGATTTTGTATATGTTTGTAAACATTACGGATTGCAGAAGCCTGAATTCTTTGCTTTTGTAATGTTTGATAAATATGGTATTTCTATATGTTTGTAAATGGGAATGGATGGAAAATGATTTCCCAGTGTTAATAGATGGTTGTCTAATTTAAGTAACTGATATAGGTTTTTTATAGGACTTCGAGAGGAATAAATGCATTGGGTTTGGAATAGAAGTAATCAGTTTACAGAACTTTATGTGTAGGATTCAAAATCAAAGAGAAGTCCTATTTTTCTCTACTTACCGACATTTCTAGAAAACTTCTTGTTTATTATGTATACACAATCATTTCGTAAAGGTTTTTCTACATTTCTAGTTGAAATAAATTTATGGTTTAGATTTCAACATTCACCTGTTTCCATATGAAAATGAGTGTCTCTGCATGACATGGTTGAATCATCGTTGTTTTTCAAGCTGCTTTTTGCTCTTGTTAGTTCCTTAAGATATGAAGTTCCTAAGGTGTATATGCATCTTGCCAATTCCAAAGCCAAAAGTCTTAATGAAGCAATAAAGGACAAAGCTAGGACCCATGAGATTATCAGGATAATAAGCACAAGGAGCAAACCCCAATTGAATGCCACATGCAATCAATTAAGAGATGATTTTGGCCATGGTATTAATCAGGTTCGATGTACTTAAAAAGCTTTATGTTATCATATCCTTTCTTGACTTCACAATCTTTTTTATAAGGTCTACTACATAAGTTTATCGATAGCTTCTAAAGTGTTGCGTACTCTGTCAAACAGAATTTTGCTAACACTGACTAAAAATTACCTGTTTAGGTTTTGAAGAAACAGAAGCCCGAAGATTTTCAGGATGCAATGTATCCACTGCCCCACTAAGTACTTTGCAAAGGTATGAAGAACATAATTTAACGTTTTACTATAATGAAATTTTCAAACAAATAGGTTATAAATTATAGTTTGTTAATGTTAATTTTTTGTCTGATATTAGACCATAATACATTCCATAAACAAATATATTGACGGATCCATGAAAAAATCTGAAGAGCTCTGAACAATTGCATTTTTTATTTCTCTATCATTGATCCTCTCTATATTTCTTCTCTTCCGAACCTAGCATAGTTTGAATTTCCCTCTTCCTAGTTGGAAGCTTAGAGCTAAAGGCACTAATACCCCTGAAGTGCTACAGAGCCCTTGTTACATTGCCCCAACTTCCCACTTTCTAGAAAGGTTTCTAATGAGTCCAACTTTTTCTTGTAGTTATTTCCAAACCAAGCCAGTCTATTTTTAGTGTTTCAAGGGACATTTTCTAAATGCATAAGTTCTATTTTTGGCATTCTTTATTGTACTTCATGTCAATTTGACAGTTCTAGCTCTTATGAACTCTAATAGTTTTTGGGGCAGAATTTCTCATAGATGACATTGTTCACCTATTAATTCTGAAGTTCTTTGCTATCACTCTGTGGAATGGGCAATGGTTATAGTGTTCAAAAGAAGCAGTCTAAATGGACTAGGACTGTGGAATGGGCAATGGTTATAGTGTTCAAAAGAAGCAATCTAAATGGACTAGGACAATTGGGCAGAGCTGCTATTAAAGAGGTTTGACCATCTTAAAAAGCTCAAGATTTGGTGAAAATCCTTGAGGTTCAAACAAACTTGTGACTATGGTCACAACTAACCATTGCTTTTGGTAGTTATGCATGCAAATTTGAGCAAATACCATTATTTTCCATAGGGCACGACAATTTTAATTTTATTTCGTGGCATGTTCCTTCTAGCATCTACTTCAGATTCTTTAATGTTTTCCTGGCATAGCCTTGACTTTATTTTGAGAAGAGGAGGGGGAAGAAGAAACAAAGCTGTTATGGGAACTTGCTTCTAGCCTTCTACTTTGGAAAATGATAAGTTTCATCTCTTGAGAGTATACAAGTTACAAGTTGAAATCTTGTTCCAAATCTATATGCAATACATATGGATATGTTTAGACCACATTCTCTTCTAATTCTGAGGTTGATAGATAACTTACATATGGTTTTTTTTGTCCAAAGGTTGCAATAAAAGTATCATTTATATCTCAAACTCATTCTTCTTAGAATCGGAGGGCATCGTTGATTTTACATTTCACTGGAAAGATCTTTAATCAATTTAACTATTAAGTCTTGTTTGATCGTTTTATTTTGTAAGTTTTGAGGGTCTTTTCTGTACTTAATTTATAGCTAAAGAAAAATATAACTCCAATTATCTTAACCATATATCTAGCATCTTGGCATCGATTGTTTCATTAAAGTAAATGGGTTCTAGTCTAAGTTACTGGTTCGGGTTCAGGTATGCTGGTATGGCAAAATTGTTTTTGGAGTTAGCTTTGTTTTGGGTTCATCTGTACAAAAATCATAAACATATACATATTTGTAGTCATTGTTATCTATGACTTCAAAAAAAATATTTTTATGTGCTGTCTTCACATCAGCACTCAATTGGCCTGAAAAATTTAAACTAAAACCTGTCGTAAATGCTTTGCTGTCCATGATAGACTATAATGTTTTTATAATCTGAATTTGTTCTCCATTGACAGGGGAAGTTTAGTTTCTAAATTGTTTGATCCATTGCACATTTTGATTTAATCAAGCTCTTTTGTTCTTAAAACAGGGAAGCAGTATTGATATCAAAAGAGAGAATGTCAAAATGATGGGTATCAGTGTCTTCTAAAATGCAAGCGCACTAAAAATTGTATCATCGAGACTCTCATACTAAAATGTTAGGTATCGGATAGTACCATCTCATAAAATTAATAACAAGCAAATTGAGACTCTCATCACATTTATAATATAGTTTTAGAGATTAAATAGATTGAAACTTTTATAATATTTAAGACATTTTAGAATGAAATCTAAATATTAATATACTACTTTCTTCACAAGCTAATAAGCTTGTAGTTTTATCAATGACATACTTAAATATATTAAAATATTAACATTCAATAAAAATGAGACATTTATTTTATTGATTAGCTGAGGAATACTTAAACCTGGCACATAAGCCTTAAAGAAATGGATTAGTAGTATTATTTATTCGACATATTATCTGTCATTTTTTATCTGGATGCATCCTAGGTTCTGTATGGGTCCTGCAAAACAAACCCAGTTGAATCCAGGTTTGTTTTGCAGGATTGCAGGACCCTGGATGATCCCACAGTGGATCCAGACTAGGACCTAGACCTGGATCCAAGGGTTTCCAAGAGTGAACCGGTAACCTAGCTTCTAGGACATTTCTAGGATTCAATGCACAGATGGAGTTTCTAGGACATGTCTTCCAACCGTGACTCAATCCTAGGATGGAAGATTTTACTGGACCTATTTTTGGCATAGTGATGATGTCATTTCAGAAGGAAGTTTATTGTTTCTTAGTTATTACTTGCAAATATTTCTTGGGATACCAAAGGTTCTGATGTATGACTTGCAAGTTGAGGATATTGTCCAATCATGATAGAATCATGACAATGCAACAATTATCCATTATCAATATTAAAATGGCATGCCCATGCAAGGATGTATGATACCTTCTGAAACTTGAGAGGAGATAAAGGCTCATAACTCTTGTTTCCAGATATATCTGCTATTGTGTTCAGGGTTTGATTGTTGAATGTCAAACACCAGATTTGAAATGCTGAGCGGTTTTGTTTGTACTGATTCTTGGATTCAGGAGAATGCTACCATAATTTGGTTAGATAGTTGAAAAGTCATTTGAAATGGTAGTAGATTACTTATTATTTGGTGCCTTTTTGCAATTTGTGACCTCTTAATGAATATTTCAATTCAACTTGGTCTGTAAATCATTGTTATGTTGCTTTCTATGCCCTTCAGAAATGCAAGGGCTATATGTCCCTAGTTTGATGGAAACATCCACATATGCCCACATTATATCAGGCAAAACAATAAACAAGAAATGCTTTTACTTTATTGGGTGAGAGAAAATATAAGGGTATTATTTGGTTGCAAAGAAGTTCGGTTTCTAGATCACTCTGTTTTTTCAAATACAGTAGTTTTTCCATTCTGTGCCCCGTATATAGAGTTCCAAAAGGTTGTATTTGCAGTTATTTCCTGATTTTACATATATTACTTACAACCTTTTTGGGTCCCTAATTCTATAAATTTTGAATTTGGACAAAACCTTTAAGTGGAAACTTGAAGAATTCAATGAATGGCAGAAGTTTGAATACAGAAAACTGTGTGAATCTGTTGAATTTCAAGCATATTTTTCTTTCTAGAATAAGGTGTTGCATTAATTTTGAAAAATTTATAGGAACAATGGTTACTTAAAGTTGTCTTGCAATGGATGCTCAGAGTTAACATTGCTCTCTATGCTGTTGGATTTTTTTGCCAGAGGTATGTTGTTTGGATATGCTCCTTACTCATCTTTGTGCTATGCTTGAAGATCAGCCATATATTTAGAAATTTTGATGCAACTGTTTTTGAGATTTTGAAAATGGTAGATATTTGTAGCTCACTGTTGGAATTAGCCATTTTTAGATATGTACCTAAATTATCCTTCAAAATGCAATTTAGGTGCTTTCCCAGTCTAGAAAAATGGTGGTCCTATTTAAGGCACCTCTGTGTTGTTTCTTTGTATGTCTTTGAAATTTTCTAGGTAAATCTAATTTCAAGATTAATAAGATTTTCCAAACAATAACAACCAATTTTTTGTTTAACTTTTATCCCCAACTTCATGTTTTTTTTCTCTAAATTAACTATATTGAAGAAAATATTCAAAAAGAAAGAAACTAAGTATATTAGTGTCCACAAATGTCTAGATCAATGATATTGTAGGAATTCAGCTAGCTTTGAATAGACAAGAAGAGCACTCAAAACTTCTGCAATGAATTAAAAAAGAAGACTAGTTCATCCCCAAAGAGAGAACACTCCAAACTAGCTAAGCTAGAGAAGCACAAGCCAAGATTGATCATCCTGGAATAGTATCAGAAACATCCGGTAAACTACAATTTGAAGAATGTCCCCATGATAGGGTGTAAGAATGTCATCAGGACAATATGCGTTAGAGAGTAAGAATACTGTTGGAAGACACCATATTGATATTAAGATTTATAATTATTATAAGCTATTAGCATCAAATATCTAGAGTACTATTATTATTTGTTTTTATGAAATCAAAAGACCTACCAATTATTCAATATTTAACTAAGAAGTTATATTGCTAGTTTGTTTCTATATGTATTTCAGTGCCAAGATTATAGGCACAAGAGCTTGTTTATACATGAGAACTCTAAAGTTTGCAGCATGGATCATCGTTGAAGAGTTGGATAGAGGATATAACAAGGAATGAAAATAAAATTAATGGTACCATTTAAAGTTACAAGGACATTAAAATTCATTTGTAAGCATTCCAATGCTCAGATTTACTGGACAGGGCCATGGAAGTACATGTAATTGGGTCGCTTATCTCTAAGCTACTTGCCCTAAATTATCAGTTTCTTTCTGAGGTCTGGATTGCTCTGTTTCCTCCAACAGTGACTACCTTTGAGTAAGGCTCTGAGTTACATCTTGTTGAAACTTTGTTCTTTACCTGATGGATCACAGTACAACAACAAATTTTCTCGTCTTGAACGCTGTTAAGAATAATTAGTTGGGAACTTTTCAAACCAATAACAATTATGTCATTCCTTAGGTAATATTGGATGGTACCTCCTGACTATTGTTAAGACTCTGCGTAGGGTTTGCTACCATGGCTATTTTGTGATTTTCTATTCTTATTCATTTATTTTGGGATTCGCAGGGATAGGCAACACAATGTTGTTAAGCAGCAACATCTGGGCAAAATTGAAATTGATATTCAAGCAGTTATGAAGTTCTAAAGCTGCATTTTACTGCTTGCACAGATGATTATTGGATATACTAGTAAATTGGAGTGGCAACAGCTTGCCATTTCAAAAGCTATAATTGCATCAATTTGGAGAAACTCATTAGACTGAATAAATTTTGTTGTGATTGAAGATCTGTGTCACCCATAACATTAGTACCTGCTTCTTATGTCTTAAATTAAGTAATGAGAAGCATCTTGCAGAATTATCAACAAGCAGCTCTTGAACATTAATGCTTATTTCATTTAAAGCATGCCTGGTGATGGAAGAAAAAAACATTTAAATGTGTTTTGCATCATGTAAATCCTTAGAAGGCAGGGAACTTGGATGCAGAGTATTTCAGATGAAATCCTACTGGGAGCATTCCTCTTCTAGTCATTGGAAAATAAATTTTCTGTGAACCACCAGCAATTATTCAGTATGTTTGTTTTATTTACAGTTGTATATAATTGTAATTATCTTTAGAAGCCTTACTAAAAAAGCCTAATTTGTAATTTCTTTATTTTGGTATCCTCAACAGTCGTCTATGGTTTAGTAGGTATCTTGCCAATATTGAGAAAACCTTAGGTAGTAACAGAGCTGATTAGGAAAAGGTTCAGAAGTGGCTAGAGAATATTCATTCATGGGACTCGAAACTCTTTCAGTTTAAGCCACTGTCCAAATGAAGCTCTTCACTTTTTTAGCAAATTCAAAAGGCAAGTTGCTAGTCACACCTTGCAAAATATCCTAATCTTGCAGAGAAGTACCATAGACAACTCCAAGAAATGCACTCAATGAAGGAAAGATTGAAGGACCAGGATGCTCTGATTTAAAATAAGAATAATAGACAATAGTTTGTATTCAGAATACACATATTACAAACCTAGCAAAATGATGCAAGAGGTACTCCCTCTCGCTCAACACAAATCACACAACTCAACACTCCACTTACAAATATAAAGATTGCAACACAAATGCAAATGAACTCATGATTTTATTGCGATGCAGGAGCATCCAGGGTGTAAGAGCAATCTTGCATCAACTAAAAAAAAAAGTTGTTTCTTTTCAATAAGGGATAAATTTGACAAGGTTCCTATTTTTAGTAAGTTTGCATTTGTGCAGGGTTGGATACAAAATCTTACACAGACCTTTAGAATGGTGAATTGAAGCTAATGGTGAAGAAATCACTTCAATATCATTTGTCAGTTGTGAGATATTAAAATTTTAAATTTCAAAAATCCTATTGAAATATTCGAAGTCAAATTTGAGGCACTTAGAGGCTCCGGATGGGCCTGAAATTTAGTAGGAAACCCAAGCAGTCTACCTATAAATATTGTTTGTGCACCATCGTTTTTTCGAGAGCTTTCCGAAAAGGTATTATAATTGAAAATCCAACAGTCAGAATAAAAGTTATGGCCCCACGGAGCTGACCTATTTTTGGAGGGAGATGCAACTTTTGAAATTAAGTGAGTGGCCACCAAAAAGGGCTATATATGACCATTTTTGGGAACCCTTGGGGTAGTAGAGTTAGGGGGAAGGTGTAGAGTCAGGAAAAGACGGGAAAATAGAAACCCTAGTTGATTTGGGGTTACAAAAGGCTGAAGATTCCAGAGTCTTGAGAGAGGGAGCTGTAATGTGTTGTAGCCTGTAGGGGATTTATCCTCAGATTGTATTTGAGCTTTTGTAATGTATTGTTTTGCCCATATTAATAAATATCGTTCTATTTTCTATGTACAATTTTTGTTATTGAGTGTTTTATGAGTTACCCTCTTCATCAAGTGGTATTAGAGCAAGGGTTCTTGAGTGTGTAGACAGATCGTCGACTGTGAGACAGTTTGCACCAGGACTTGAGGTTGTGGGTTTGCTGGGGAGATCAAGATGCCTCCACGAAGAAATCATATTGGGAGGAATGCTTTGACAGAAGAGGGTTTTAGAGCCATGCAAAGACAAATCGATGCATTGCAAGAGGAGCTGTGAAGAGGGTTTGAGCCAAGAACAAGAGAAGAAAGAGAGGATGAAGTAGACGAGGAGCTATCTAAGGAAGAACAAGAAGTTGCAGGAGATCCTGCAGAAGTTAGGTTGTTGAGGGCCATTTCTAAGATTGGAAAGAGGCCCAGGATCGAAGTTTCTACATATTTTAGAGATTTGAATCCAGAACAGCTTATTGATTCGATCAATGACATGGAAGAATATTTTAAGTATAAAGATGTGGAAGACCCAGATCAGGTCAAGTTTGCAAAAATAAAATTGAAGGGCTATGCCAGTATTTGGTGGAAGGAGGTCCAGTTAGAGAGGAATAGAAGAGGAAAAGGAAAGATCACCAGATGGGATCAAATGGTGGAGAAACTAAAGAAGTAGTTCATTCTTGCAGATTATGAGATGGAGTTGTTGAAGAAGCTGCAAGGATTGAAGCAAGGCAACAAGTCTGTTAAGGAGTATACAAAAGAGTTTTATAAGATTACTATCAGAACTGGTCATGCAGAGGCCAACAAGGAGAAGGTAGCCCGTTACATTAATGGGTTGAGGCCAAGTATTCAAAAGGAGTTGAACCTGGTCAAAATGACCACCATAGAAGATGCATACTAGTTTTCCCTAAAGATGGAAGAGAAGATGAATAAAAGATTTGATAGCAAGCAAAGGGGAAGAGGTCAAGGCAGAAGGACTGATGGAAGACCCTATGGGGGCCAAAATGAAGATTCAAAGAAAAGTGAAGAAGCCAGCACCAGTTGAAATCAGAGAGGAGATAATATCTACCGTTGTTGTGACCAGAACAATGGTGAGCAAAGAGGAAGAGGAAGAGGCAGACCTGGGCAAGGACCTAGAAGAGGAGGTTTTAGAGGAACCTGTTTCCAATGTAGAGAAGGATATCAAGCATATGAGTGTCCGCAACATCAAGGAATGACAAATAGAAGACCTGAAGGTAATGCACGAGTTGCACATGTAGATGAAGATGTGTAGTCTGAGCATTCTGAAGATGCTGAAAGGGGAGAAACTCTAGTTGTCAAAAGAACTTTGTTGAATGAGGAGAAAGAACCCAATCAGAGGAAGAGTTTATTCTGTATAAGGTGCAAATGTGAAGGTAAGTGTTGTGATATTATTATTGATAATGGGAGCACTGATAATCTTGTTTCAGAGGAGATGGTTGACAAGTTGAAGTTGACAAGAAGAAAGCATCCAGATCCATATTAGATTGCATGGTTGCAGAAGGACCATAGAGCTTTGGTCAATGAGCAGTGTTTAGTGAAGTTCAAGATTGGAGACTACCATGATGAGGTGTTATGTGATATCATACCAATGGACGCATGTCATATGCTGTTGGGGAGGCCATGGCAGTATGATAGGAGCGTTGTCCATGATAGCTGTGTAAACACATATTCCCTAACAGAGGATGGAGTTTGTTATAAGTTGAAGCCCTTGAAGGAGGTGGAAGAAAAGGTATGTAGTATTGCTAGAATTTGCTTGGTAGATAGTAGAAAATTTTTGGAGGGTATGAAGCATGAGCGTTATTGCTTTGCATTGATTCCTAAGATTAGTCAAGAGAAATGTGAAGATGTACCAATAGAAGTCTCAGATATGTTGGAAGAATTTCAAGAAATTATCTCTGATAATGTACCAGAAGGTTTACCACTAATAAGGAAGATAAGTCACCAAATGGATTTGATACCAGGAGCTAGTTTGTCGAATAAGGTAGCCCATAGAATGACTCTTGCAGAGAGTGAAGAGCTGAATAGACAAGTTCAAGAGCTATTAAGGAATGGACTGATAAGGGAGAGCCTAAGTCCATGTGTGGTACCTGCAGTACCAGCACTAAAGAAAAATGGAGAGTGGAGGATGTGTATAAATTCTCAAGCCATCAACAAGATCACAATCAAGTATAGATTTCCATTGCCCAGAATGGATGACATAATGGACTGTTTGAGTAGAGCCAAGTACTTCACAAAGATTGACCTGAAGAGTGAGTATTAGTAGATCCGTATTAGAGAAGGAGATGAGTGGAAGACAGCTTTTGAGACAAAGGAAGGATTGTATGAGTGGTTAGTCATGCCATTTGGGCTAACCAATGCATGAGCACATTCATGCAGCTCATAAACGAGGTATTGAAATAATTTTTGGGAAGTTTTGTTATTGTTTATTTAGATGATATTTTAATTTTCAGTAAGACCTAGGATGAGCATATGATGCATATCAGAAGAGTTTTGGAGAAGCTGAGGGAGGAGAAGTTGTTTATCAATTTGAAGAAATGTAGTTTTGCAAAGGAGTTGGTATACTTGGGATTTGTTGTCTCAAAGGAAGGTCTTAAGATGGACCCAAAGAAGGTGAGGGCTATCATTGAATGGCCTATGCTAAGGAGTGCTTCCAAGGTAAGATCTTTTCATGGTTTGGCAAGTTTTTACAAAAAGTTTATCAAGAATTTCAGTAGCATTTGTACACCTCTAACTGAGACAATGAGAGTGGATAGAAAAGAGTTTAGATGGACTAAAGGAGCAGACAAGATACATTGAAGCAGAAAGTCGTAGAACAACCTGTTTTGGTACTTCCAGATTTCAATAAGATATTTCAGGAAGATTGTGATGCTAGTGGTAGTGGTATACGAGCTATTTTGAGTCAAGAAGGTAAGCCCATTGCCTATTTTAGTGAGAAGCTTAATGATGCCAAGAAAAAGTATTTTGTTTATGATCAGGAATTTTATGCAATAGTTTAGGCTTTGAAGAAATGGAGATATTATTTGTTGTCAAAAAAGTTTGTTTTATATACTGATCATCAAGCTTTGTAGTATCTTAATAATCAGGGAAAGTTAAATCAAAGGCACTTATAATGAGTTGAGTTTTTGCAGAGTTATATTTTTGTTTTGAAGCATAAGAGTGGGAAGTCCAACAAAGTGGGAAGTCCAACAAAGTTGCAGATGCCTTGAGTAGAAGGCAAAATTTGTTGACAAAAATGAAGATAGAGGTTGTTGGGTTTGATGAGCTCAAAAGTTTGTATCTTGAAGATCCAAATTTTGCAGAGGCTTGGAAAGCTTGTCTAGAACTTGTTACTTTGGATAGGACAAAATAGTTGGATTTCATAATCCAAGATGACATGTTGTTTAGAGGAAGCCAATTGTGCATTCCGAAGAGTTCCATGAGAGAGAACCTGATTAAGGAGAAGCATAGTGGAGGATTAGCTGGACACTTTGGTTGAGATACGACCATTGCTATTGTTGGTGAACATTATTATTGGCCATAATTGCAGCAAGATGTGAGAAAATTTGTGTAGAGTTGCAGAGTGTGTCAGATGGCAAAAAGAACAAGTCAGAATATAGGGCTATATCAGCCATTACCTATACCAGAGAAGCCATGGGATGATATTAGTATGGATTTTGTCCTTGGTTTACCAAGGACATAGAGGACATGATTCCATTTTTGTAGTGGTGGATAGATTCTTGAAGATGATGCATTTTATTCTTTGCAAGAAGACTAATGATGATGTTCATATTGCAGAGTTATTTTTCAGGGAAGTGGTGAGACTACATGGTCTACCTAAGAGCATAGTTTCAGATCGAGATACTAAGTTTGTTGGTTATTTCTGGAGGACATTGTGGAATAAGTTGAAAATAGATTTGAAGTTCAATTCTGCACACCATCCACAAACTGATGGACAGACACAAGTGGTGAATAGGAGTTTGGGTAACCTTCTATGATGCTTAGTAGGAGATAAGCCCAAGGGATGGGATTTGATTTTTCTATAGGCGAAATTCGCTTACAACAATTCTGTCAATAGGAGTACTGGTAAATCACCATTTCAGATTGTATATGGCAATAGTCCAAGAAATGCTTCAGAGTTAAGGAAGTTAGACAAAGGAGAAAAGACAAGTGCTGAGACTGAAGACTTTGCAAAACACCTGAAGAATTTGCATGAAGAAGTGAGAAAGCACACTAATAAGATGAATATCAGTACAAGGTTAAGACAGATCAAAAGAGGAGATATAAGGAGTTCCAGGTAGGAGATGAAGTCATGGTTCACTTGAGAAAAGAAAGGTTCCCAATTGAAACATACAATAAGTTGAAAATGAAGAAATTTGGACCGTGTAGAATTTGAAGAAGCATGATTCAGGAAATGCATTTAAGGTAGAGTTGCTTGATGACATCAATATTTCACCAGTGTTCAACATTTTAGATTTGACAGAGTATCATGATGATGGACTTGATAAAGGAACACAATAGGACATTCCATCATCTACTTCAGAGAAGGAGGAGATAGAGGGCATTTTGGATAGTTGTGTGGGTAAGAGTACAAGAAACAGACAATATACATAATACTTGGTGAAATGGAAAGGAAGGCTTGTTGAAGATTCATCATGGTTATTTGAGGCTAAGGTTAACCATTTTGGTTTCCCTGTAACTCATGAGAAGTGACAGGGTCACTTTTCAAATTACCCTAGGTGTCTGATGCAGGAGCATCCAGGGTGTAAGAGTGCTGGAATCTTGCATAAGAAAAAAGTTGTTTCTTTTCAATAAGGTTAAATTTAGCAAGGTTATTATTTTTAGTAAGTTTACATTTGTCCACAGTTGGATACAAAATCTTACACAGACCTCTAGAATGGTGAATTGAAGCTAATGGTGAAGAAATCACTTCAATATCATTTGTCATTTATGAGATATTAAGATTTTAAATTCCATAAATCCTATTGAAATATTCAAAGTCAAATTTGAGGCTTCGAATGGGCCTGAAATTCGGTGGGAAACCCAAGCAGTCTATCTTTAGCTACTGCTTGTGCACCATCATCTTTTTGAAAGCTTTCCGAAAAGGTATTATAATTAAAAATCCAACAGTCGGATCGAAAGTTATGGCCCCGCAAAGTTGACCTATTTTTGGAGGGAGATGCAAATTTCAAAATTTAGCTGGTGGCCCCCAAAAAGGGCTATATATGACCATTTTTGGGAATCCTTGGGGTAGTAGAGTTAAGGGGGAAGGTGTAAAGTCAGGAAAAGACGAAAAATAGAAACCCTAGTTGATTTGGGGTTACAGAAGGCTGAAGATTCTAGAGTCTTGAGAGAGGGAGCTGTAATGTGTTGCAGCCTGTAGGGGATTCATCCTCAGATTGTATTTGAGCTTCTGTAATGTATTGTTTTGCCCATATTAATAAAATATCATTCTATTTTTTATGTGCAATATTTGTTATTGTGTGTTTTATGAGTTACCCCCTTCATCATATTGACAATCAAATTCAAGAACACCACTACAGTTGTGATTAGGAAAATCAAATCAAAGGTAAAAACACAAACCAAATGCATAACAAGACAAATAGTTATACCTAAACATGAAAACCCAATCTCATCAAAAGGGGAAGGAAGCTTTGCACCCAAGAGATCCTAGATAAGATATACCCTAATGGATGAATAAAATGTGAAATGCTCTATCTTAATTTGCAACTCACAATGCTAACTCAAATGGACATTTGGACATGGTAACATTATTTAAAAATTGAATCCCCAAATGGCTTGGGAGAGGTTCTATTTATAGATTTTTTTGGAGGGATTTTGATCAAAGAGTGGAGATTGGCTTGGAAGATCAATGGTGGAGGATAAAAGTGATGTGGAGGGCCTAGATTTGATCTTGGAGAAATGGAGGGCTAGGGATAAATGTAAATATTTTATTCATTTTGGGAAAAAGGTGAATTAAATGAGTATAGGTGAGATGGAATATTTGTGAAATAAAAATTCATATGGGGAATGTAATTAAAAATTCATTTGGGGATAAGTGGAGATAAATGAAACATGACATAAGTAAGGGGTTGTAAGAGGAATTAATTGTGATGTAGGATATATTTAAATAAAAAATTGACTTATGTGGATATATTCTAATTTTTTATTTGGAGGATGTGGGGAAGGGTGTTAAGCTGGATTTGACCATCTTAATGAGAGGTTCAAGATTAATTAAATAAGGTTGTATTTAATTAATCCTAAGGCTAGGATGAGGTAGGCTAAGGTAGGCAATTAAATAGTAATTGCTTAGGGTAGGGATAAGTCAATTAATAGGCTGAATTAATTAGTTAAATATGATTTAGCTAATTAATTGGATTTAGTGAGGAGAGGGAAATTGACCAAATAAATATTATATATTTATTAAATCAATTGGCTAAGGCTTGAACTATTGAATTAATAAAATTAATTCAATTGTTGGAGATAAAATGATGAAAAATTGGGTGATGAAGGGATAATTAATTAAATAAAAATTTAATTAATTGATTAGAAGAGAAATTGGTATGTTTAGGGATGTTGGGAGTCGTTTTGATGGTAAAAGACATTTTTAGGTGTCTACATTTGCCCCTCTTTGACGTGGCGTCAGGACCTAGGAGGGAAGTGGTGTCAGGTCGAAGAAAAATATGCCCCAGCTGCCGCGAAGGAATAAGATGGGTGAGGGATGCCCCCTTGAGATTTCAGTGGAAAAATAAAAAATTTTTAGCGCGAGCTCTCGAAAGGATGCGACAGAAGTGAAAGTTGGATAGGAGATGGAAAAAGAAGATGGCAGGAAGAAAAATAGAGGAAAAAGGTCATGATCTGCACCTTGGGTGGAAAAAGAGTGAGTAGAAAGATGACATGGCCTACTATATTAGGACTAGTGGGCCCTAAGGATGCCACATTTGTACACATTGACTTGGTGAGAAGAAGAAGCAGAGGAGAGATGGCAGAGCGCAACCCCCAATTCCCGTGACTTTGACACATTTTTGAGCAGTTTCAATCATTTGGCTCGGCACCAAAGGCTAGACCCCAGGTAGGGCCTAACCCTGGCTTTGTGATTTTTTAATTTTGTCGCATTTTTTAGTTCGAGAAATTGGGTTTGGGGATTGTAGCGCTATCGCAAGATGACGCAACGCGAAAATTAAGCAAATTAGCGCAATCCTCTAGATTGGCGCTATCCGCTAGGGTAGCATAGAGGCAGATTGTCACTATGTATTTAGCGTTTTGGCACTATCTTCTGAAGTAGCGCAATGTGTGGAAGAATAAGGTTTTAGTGTTTTAGCACCATATGCGTGGTAGGGTAGCACTATGTTCTCGAGTAGCGCTATTTTGAGTAGTAGCGTTATATGGTGTTTTAGCGCTATGTAGGGGATCGACGCAATATATGATATATGCATTTTTGGGATAATTGGTGCTATTCATTATATTAGCGTCAAGTGGCAATGTGGCGCCATTTGTCAAAATGGTGCTAAGTATATTGCTCAGTAGCACTATTTATGAAGGTGGTGCAATGTGTCTTGCGTAGTGGCGCTATTATCTGTAATAGTGCCATGAGAAGAAGTAGTGCGCTATTTTTAGAAATGGCGCAAAATATGATCTGTGTTGGTGCCAAAGTGTTTTTAGCTTTCAACTTTAGAAGAAAGGGGTTGATTGAGAAAAAGATAGATAGATTTCTAACCAAAAAGTTGTGGATGCAGGATCTGGGTTCATTTATAGTGTCCTCGCGGGAGCGACGCGTGCCATCTGTGATGGCACTATTTGATCAGTTTGATGATGCCATCCGGGCCTGACTGGCTAGGTTAGGTCTCCTGACAGCTGCATCGATGCTAGTATTGCGAGCTCATAGAGCTCTGATGATAATGGTAGTGGAGTGGTATTGGCTGGAGACTTGCAGCTTTTTGCTACCTACTGGGGAGATTACTATCACTCTTGAGGATGTTTATTGCATCCTCAAGCTACCTATTCGTGGCCGTTGAGTGAGATATGACACGAGGAGGGGATGGCGGGCCTTGATCAGACTATTTGGCTAGGAGCACATGGATTTATAAGTAGACGAGTGAGAGATGAGTTATGAGGGGTCATTAGCAGCGAGTGCAGATCACTTTGCCTTATTTCTGTATGCATTGATTGGTGGTGTGGTGATGCCTAATAGGAGGGGCAGGGGATTTCCAGTTGGCTGGGGAGAGATGATCAAGGGGATGGTCATGCATGAGACAGTGTATGCCTGGGCACCGGTGATGCTAGCGCAGCTGTATCACGAGATGCATACAGTTGTCTATCACTATGATGCAGCCTTATCAGCTGGGGTTACCTTGTTGCATGTGTGGATTTGGGAGCACATTGCAGTTACTCAGCTGAGATGTGGGTACTATCGCCGGCTATTTGAGGCCTTTGTGTTCCTATATTAGGATGCTGAGTACACCTACACTAGTCAGGTTCAATATTGGCAGCGGATGCTAGATGATGTCATTCGGGTGACCTGGTGACCGTACATCGGAGTAGAGCCATGGCCAAATGATGATGTGCACATGTCTTTTACTTTTCAGTAGTGATACCTGATAGGTCAAGGAGACCATATGATAGACATATATCTACCATCGTGAGTGATGCGACAGTTTGGGTTGCGACAGGATACACCGCAGCAGATGGCTATCTTTGCACGGACCCGCCAAGATGCGCGTTTCTGGCCTACAGCCATACAACCCCAGGTCGCTTTGGAGGATTTTGTAGCTTTGTGGCCATTGCAGTGGGATTGGTAGAGTATAGTCAGGGATGCAGGCACTACTCCTACATATGATACATGGTGGCAGATGTGGTGATCGACGTGGTTCACTGATCCGGTAGAGGAGGCAGTCCCTGCGGAGGAGGCAGTGGGATCAGGGGGTGAGGATTCTGAGGATGATGGAGATGATGATTCCGATGGGGATGACTTCTTAGAGGAGGGTGAGGAGATCATTGCAGATTATCTCATGGAGGTTGGAGGGGACGAAGAGGAGGAGGTTGGGAGAGATGGTTAGCTGATGGATGTGTTGGCAGTGGTGGCAGCTGGATAGGTGCCTCAACAGCAGGTGAGACAGCAGGCACCTGTACAATAGGTGCTTGTTGAGTAGGTTTAGATTGGGGTGGTGTAGTGGCATAGAGGGCCTCAACAACGTGGGGGACAACCGAGGGTGGACAGGGGGGTCTACCCCCACCACAGGTAGTGCAGCAGTAGGCTGTTGCAGCAAGGTAGCAGGCAGAGGTAGGCCCTTTAGGGGCAGGTGGAGAGGCTGAGGTTTGAGGGCTCACACCTCATCGGCGGCCTCGGGGTGAGGAGAAGGAGATTGAGACCCTGCGGGCACAAGTAGCCAGCCTACAAGAGGCTTTAGAGAGCCGTGAGGTGGAGCTGGTGCAGTTGCGGGGGACAGTAGCATTGTTGGATGGTACAGATGGGCAGATTGCTGCGTTGCAGGCACAACTAGCCCAGGCTCAGGGTGAGATAGTCACTTTGACATGGGAGCGGGATGTAGCACTTGTGAGAGCCTGGCAGACAGAGGCTACAGTGAGCAGTTTACAGGCTTCAGTGGCTGGTCTGGCCCCAGTTTTGACATTGATGTAGACACAGCTGCCTCAGGCACAGGGACAAGTGTCAAAGGCCACTCGACGGGCAGATTATTATCAGGTTCTCTACCATGTAGTAGTGCCAGCAGAGAAGCATACAACGAGCTTTAGTGAGCTTAGTGGGGCTAGGTCATCTAAGTCACACAGATCTAGATTAGTTTAGTCTGTCCAGCAGGTGATGGGTCCTCCATCACATGTGCCCCAGCAGGTTCCCCAGGTTCAGGTTCAGCCGCAACCACAGCCATCGCCACAGGCAGGACCACAGCCACCACCAGGGTTAGGATCCCCCACTCCATCAGAGAGAGGATCCTCTATGTGACAGTTGTATCATTTTAGCCCTTAGAGACATTGTATCAGGACATTCTATTTTTTGATATGTATATATGAGCGATGTACATTTTTTTGCGATGATGATATATGATATGATGTTTTTTGATGGTCTATGTGTTTGATAAGTGGAGATAAATGAGGCATGGCATAAGTAAGGGGTTGTAAGAGGAATTAATTGTGATGTAGGATATATTTAAATAAAAAATTCACTTATGTGGATATATTCCAATTTTTTATTTGGAGGATGTGGGGAAGGGTGTTAAGCTGGATTTGACCATCTTAATGAGAGGTTCAAGATTAATTAAATAAGGTTGTATTTAATTAATCCTAAGGTTAGGATGAAGTAGGCTAGGGTAGGCAATTAAATAATAGCTATTTAATTGCCTAGGGTAGGGATAGGTCAATTAATAGGCTGAATTAATTAGTTAAACATGATTTAGCTAATTAATTAGATTTAGTGAGGAGAGAGAAATTGACCAAATAAATATTGCATATTTATTAAATCAATTGGCTAAGGCTTGAACTATTGAATTAATAAAATTAATTCAATTGTTGGGGATAAAATAATAAAAAATTAGGTGATGAAGGGATAATTAATTAAATAAAAATTTAATTAATTGATTAGATGGGAAATTGGTATGTTTAGGGATGTCGAGAGTCATTTTGATGGTAAAAGACATTTTTAGGTGTCTATAATAGTAATCTACAACAATCATTACAAAGAATGGCCTTCCATGGCCTCTCTCACACATACATGTCAAATCTGCCCTCTTAGCAAACTTCTATTCACTCCCATGCCCCTCTTATGGGCAAACCTCTACCAGACCTTCTCTTCTTCTCATAAGCTGGCTCTCACTGCATTCTTCCTACCAATCTGCAACTTCCTCTCATTCACATGCACCTTCTTTTCTTTCCTCTGGCACTGCCTTCTCTTTCTTGGGCTGAGATCTCCCAATTTCCTTATGAGAAATCTCCTTCTAAGAAATCTACTTTTGAGAAAATCTCCTTTTGAAAAAAATTGCCTCCATCTTGCAGCAACATTTCCTTTAAAATAAATCTCTCCATCTTCAATTTTAGTGCACCTTTTCACCTTCCATGATCTGCAAAACCAGTCAAGACTTTTGGCATTCCTTTTGTCACTTGTTTGAGCCTAAGGAAGACATTTAGACTGTATAAAGACATTGTTCCATATACTTAAGGTTTGTAGATTCTAAAACTAGAAACAATGCATTGAAAAGTCTCCTATAAGGCGCTCCATGTAGGCAATTTGTTTCAATTTCAAATAAAGGGATTAGCAACCTTTATGTGGTGCCTCATACACCACATTTAAGTGCTTAAATTTTTGTTTCAAAGTCTCACAAGAGACTCTTAACATATGCGCCCCTTCTCCTTTTTCAAATGCTGGGTACATTCTCTATTATGTAGGTGTTTCAATTCATCCTAAGGCGCTGCATTGTTTTCTGTTTAATATGCCTTTAGACAAGGCATCTTAAATCTATTTTTATTTAATTCAGAAACTTGTAGCATAACTTACTGTTTAAAACATATAAAAATCAACCTTTGATGAGGTATTTCAAGTGCCAAGATTGGTGCTAGACCTCCTCTGTCACCCCTTCATGCCTCTTGGAATCATTGATTATTTTACTTTGCAGTTATGGTGCCTCTAGTGGTCTTTTAATACTTTGGAATTTGCACAACTGACTCGGGGAAGAAATTATGCTTTGTCACTACGTTGGAGTGTAGAATTAGGTGCCGGAAAGGCAAAAAAATGAAAGTTCTTTGTTTTGCCTAAAATTTTGCCCATAGGTACAATATGACCCCCTCAAATCCCCTCCAAAAGGATTTTGCTCTAACCTTCTAGAATCTTGAGATTTTAAATTTCCTGTAAAACTGCCAGCACAAATTGGGATTAAAATCTCCCAAATGGTTGAGAATTTGACCACGAAATCTTTTACACATTTGGCAAAATGCATCCAAGAATATACCTGTAAGAGGATTTTTTGCCAAACCTCATGGATTTTGCGAAAAAATATTTTTGTGAAAACCATCTATTGGGTTGAATAACCACGATCATGTAAAAATTCTCATTTTTGCAATTTTGTACCGACTCGAAGTTCACTAATGTAATGAGGTGCAAAATTGACCATAACAAACCCCAAAACTAAAAAGCAAACCAACAAATGTTTCTAGTTGATGCCGATTGTGCATGCACCTAGATGCTCCTGCATCACAAAACCTCTTGCAACTCATCCATTCCATAGGATACTAAATCAGCTTTTACATAGTCTGGAATATATCCCAAAACACCATCATTCCAAATCCATCCAGACGCATATTGTTTTAGACTTATAATGCAGCAAGCCGTGATCTGCATATATATCAATTGTTGCTGCTCCTTTTTTAAATTGTTCTTCTACTCAAGTGCTCTACCTTGATTTGATCAAATTGTTTGTGTTGTGAGTACATTGTGATTACATGATTGATTTCTTAAATATATTAATTCTGGTCTTTTGAACTATTTGATTATGTTCTAAGAAATACATCTTTTTTTTTTTTTGAGAGTGCTATCATATCATGAATCGACAAATTCAGTTCACAATTTCTAAGATGGATATATTTTGTTTCATAGACGTTGCAAATGTTGGAATATGTGAGATTTTTCCTTCAAATTTTGTTCCTTGCAGTCCACTAGTTCATTTACATTGTTGCCCTACGTATTAATTTTGATGAATCTAGTAATTTGATTTCTTGATGATTAGGTAAATCAACGGTATCACTAAGTAATAAATATGCCTACTTCTAATCCATTCCGTATATCATACCTCCACTCCAAAGCCAATCTAAATAACCAAAACATTGGTAAGAACTCAATGTAATTTGTCTCTTGTTAGCTATCTTAGGACAGGATGAAGCTTTATTTCATAATTTCTTTGGCAACTTTGACTATGTCCTGTGTCCTGTATAATATATAATAGCATCTAATTGCCCTGAAGAAGAGATGAGACTTGCTTTTGCTGCATCGATCACCAGTAATAAATTTGCCTCAACCATGAATTGTTTGATTTGATTTGATTTTGCTATAGTTAATCACTTTAAACTTGCTCTTGCTTCTGTTGAGTTATTTGTGGTGGAATTATAATATTTAACAAAATATGATTTTAGCTCTCCCTTCTTAGTTCTTAGAAGACCACCTCCTGCCATGAAGAACTTAGAACAATGAAAATATCAAATAGAGTGCATTATAGTTAAAAATAGTGTGCTGTATATTTAAATTGTATGTATCAGTTTCTATAAATGCTTACAAATTATTGCTGCAACAATTGCTTAAAAAAATTATATTTTTTAACACATCATTTGTTTGTTTCATGCTCTTCTCACGCTCTATGCTAGTAGCATTTGGTAGGGACTCCGCTGCTGTACAGTGCTTGCTTTAACTTAGCTTCCACATTGTGTGAGCCCTTTTTTGCACTCCTTATTAACTACTTGTACTTTTTGAGTCCCATATTCTACTTTTGGCCATTCAGTCATTAATATAATTCTTTTCTTTCTTTTGAAGATTTCCACTCATGAATACATAAATTTGGTCAGTAATTTATAATTTTTGTTTCTCAGATTTCTAGACAAAGCAGCAGTGATGATTGATTCTGACTACGAGCACAAAGCATGAATCAACTGGAGACTTTGCACAGTCACATAAGTTGAACTAGTGAAATTTGTTCTAAGGTTGTTTCCCATTTGGGTGGCTTGTTTGATGTATGGAGTACTCTTTCCATAATCACCAACATTTTTCATAAAGCAGGGAAGCACGATGTATAGGAAGATTGGCTTAAGCTCAAAGCTTTATTGCCTTGTCTATTATTGTATTGATCCTAGTATATGATCGCATTTTTATTCCAATTGCTAAATAAATAACTTGTGTTGGATAAGAGGTAGAGATAAACAAAAATAGAAACATAGAGCTACTGCTCTATTAAGATTTTATATTAAATAGATAAAAACAGAGCATTTCATATGCTAAGTCCTATATATATATTTCTGTTTAAACAGAGCTTCAGTGCTTCCATACACACACATATCATAAAAACAGTGAGCTTTAGCTCAGTTCTGAGATACTCAGTAGTCCCCTGTTTTTCAACAAACAACAGCCATTTTTTACTCCTCTTTTAATGAACAACAGTCTTCTTTTTTTCTGCTCTTCATTCATACCATAAAAAATGACTTCTCAAAGACAGCGTATATCCTAGTAAAAGGAAAGTAAACTAAAAATATTAAATTGTTTTTAATCTGATGTCCTTTGATAGCATAGAAAATCTGCTACGTATAAGAAATATTGTATCATTCAGTTACAGC
Organism: Cunninghamia lanceolata; assembly: GCA_027924645.1. Lineage (NCBI taxonomy): Eukaryota > Viridiplantae > Streptophyta > Pinopsida > Cupressales > Cupressaceae > Cunninghamia > Cunninghamia lanceolata. The sequence continues at coordinate 4,451,635 of BSBN01000749.1, read as the reverse complement.
AGCAGAGGTATGGGCTGCAATACATATTAAATAGAATACATAAAGAGGAATGGAGGGAGCAGAACGGAGATGGCAAAGATCAGTTTTTTTTATTGGCAAAAGTCTTCATCATTCAATGCCTTGCCTGTAGTGCTAGAGGATGAACAAGAGGAGGAGAAAATATGGTTGTTGGGATTACAATTCCAACACCCCCCCTTAATCACAACTACTGCCATCCAGAACTCCCAAACGATCTCTTAGATATTCAAAGCTTTCTTTCCCTAATGCCTTGGTGAAAATATCTGCACATTGATCTTCAGACCTGCAAAAAACTAAAAAGATCTCTCCATTGTTAATCAACTCTCTAATGAAATGATATCTTGTGTCTATATGTTTGCTTCTCTTGTGAAAAACTAGATTCTTTGATAGTGCTATAGCTGAGTTGTTGTCATAGTAGATCCTTGTTGCCTCTTGTTGTTCTTGATTGATATCTTTCAACATTCTTCTCATCCAAACTGCTTGACATGATGCACCTGTGGCTGCTACGTATTCTGCTTCAGCTGATGAAAGCGTAACTATTGGTTATTTTTTTGAAGCCCAAGAAACTACACCTGTTCCAAAATGAAAAACATAACCGGAAGTGCTCTTCCTATCATCAATGCTTCCTACACAATCACTATCTGTGTAGCCTATGAGTTTGAACTCATTTGATTTTGCATACTGAATGCCATAGTTTCTTGTTCCACTCACATATCTAAGAATTCTCTTTCCTGCTTGCCAATGAGAGTCCTTTGGAGACTCCATGAACCTTGAAATGAGACTAACTGCATACATTATGTCAGGCCTTGTGGCTGTTAAATACATGAGGCTACCAACAAGCCTTTTACACAAAGTTGGATTAATGTTGCCTCCTTTATCATTCTTGCTTAATTTCAACCCTGTCACAATTGGTGTTGGAGCTGATTTACAATTTTCCATGTTAAACCTCTTCAAAATGTCATTTGCATACTTAGATTGGGAGATGAATATGCCATTACCATTTTGATTTACCTCAATGCCAAGCAAATACTTCATGAGGCCTAAATCAGTCATTTCAAACTCCTTTATCACAGCTCCTTTGAACAAATCAATTGCCAAATCCCCTGTGAATATCAAATCATCAACATACAAGCAAACAATTATGATCTCACCTTGCTCATTCATCTTGGTGTACAATGTAGGCTCACTGTTGCACCTATTGAAGCCATTTTGCAAAAGATAAGAGTCAAATCCGCTATACCAAGCTCTTGGGGCTTGCTTGAGTCCATAGAGTGCCTTTTTCAGTTTGTAGACTTTGTCTTCTTGACCTAAAATCTCATACCCAGGTGGCTGCTCCACATAAACTTCTTCTTCAAGGTAACCATTCAAAAAGGTTGATTTTACATCCATTTGGTAAACTGGCCACTTGTTTTGAGCTGCTATTGCAAGTATAGTTCTCACAGTGTCTAATTGAGCTACTGGAGCAAATGTCTCATTGTAATCAACTTCAGGTTGTTGTGAATATCCTTTTGCCACTAGTCTCACTTTATGCTTTTGCACATCACCATTTGCATCTAATTTGGTTTTGTAAACCCACTTCACTCCTATAACATCCTTGCCTTTTGGAAGGCTCACTAACTCCCATGTTTGATTCTTTTCTATTACATCAATTTCATCATCCATTGCATTTACCCATTTTTCATGCTTGATAGCATCCTCATAATGAATTGGATCTTCTACTTGTGAATAAAATGCAAAAGGAGAAATCAGACCAGCATTGTTCTCACCTTCATTTTCATCATAAATGTCTCTTAAACTTCTGATTTTTTGTCTCCTCAAGCTTGCCAATGTAGGATTTGACATATCACTTGAACTTGGATTTGTGGAATGTGGACTTGATGGTCCTACACCCTGATTGCCACTTGTAGATGGTGTTTGTTGTACATTTGAAGGAGTGGATGCTTAAATGCATGGCGCTGTCCTTACACTTGATGATGGTGTCATTTGATGACCACTTTGTTGAGCCTGAATGGGTGTGGATGGAGTCACATTTGATGGAGTACCTATTGGTATAAAATCTTCTCTATCTTCTTGAGGTAAGTTGGCTGCAATATTGATTGTCTTCTCCAAACTTCCATCCCATGCTTCATCTTCTATGAATTGCACATCTCTGTTGATTATAACTTTCTTGGTTATTGGATTGTATAGTTTGTATGCCTTGGATTCATCACTATAACCAACAAATATACACTTTTCTCCTTTGTTGTCCAACTTTCTTCTCAACTCATCTGGCACATATGCATATGCCACACATCCAAATACTCTCATGTGAGCAACACTATGTTTTCTTCCTATCCATGCTTCTTCAGGAATCATATTCTTCACACTTTTGGTTGGACATCTATTCATAATGTATGTTTCGCAAGCTACAGCTTCAGCCCAATATTCATTTGACAAATGCTTTGCTTTCAACATGCTTCTTGTCATTTCCATGATTGTTCTATTTTTGCTTTCAGCTACCCCATTTTGTTGAGGTGTGTACTTGGTTGTGAATTGCTTGTGAATCCCACGGTCTTTGTAAAAATGTAGAAATTCATTTGAGATGTATTCACCACCTCTATCTGTTCTTAATGCTTTGATGTAGTACCCCCTTTGCTTTTCAACAAGTGCCTTGAATTGACGGAAATAATCAAACACTTCATTCTTTTGCCTAGAAAGTAGACCCATGTTTTCTTCGAATAGTCATCAATGAAAGTCAAAAAGTAGTATCTTCTACCAATTAATGGTGTTTGCATTGGTCCACACAAATCTGAATGCATAATCTCTAGAGGTACCTTTGCTCTAATTGACTTGCTTGTTGGAAATGTCTCTCTATGTTGCTTTCCCAAGATACATCCTTCACATACTCTTTCTGGTTTCTCTATTAATGGCAAACCCTTTACCATACTCTTCCTATGAAGCAAATTTAGACCTCCAAAGTTGAGATGCCCAAATCTTAGATGCCATAACCAATTTTCATCTTTTATTTCTGCTTAAAAGATGGTTTGTGTAACTACTACAACTTTTTCTTTATCTTCTTGTGGGTTCAATGTCAGTTGTGCTTCAGCATATTCCACATTCAAATCTGGCTTAATCTTTAGGGGAAACATTCTATTGTTTGTCATTTGCACTTTAGCAATAAGCAGATTACTTTAAAATTTATCTAGAATAGTGCATTCTTTGTTTTTGAAGAAGACTCTATACCCCTTTTGAATAATCTGCCCAATGCTCATTAGATTGTGTTTTAGACCAGGCACAAAATATACATCTGAAATATACTTCTTCTTCCCTTGTTTAGTTAGAATGTTGATATTTCCTTTGCCCATAACTGAAACTTTGTTGTCATTACCCAATGTGACATCTGATTTTACATTTTCATCTAAATTTGAGAATATTTCTAAGTTCCCTATCATATGATTGTTGCAACCTGAGTCTAAAAACCATACATCCTTTTGATTTTCTTGTGCTACATTGCATGCTATGAACATATTGCTTTGATTTTAGTTTTCTCTTGTAAAGTTTGCATTTTGTCTGCTAAAATCAGATTGTTTTTTCCTACATTCATTTGAATAATGCCCATATTTCTTACAATAATGACATTGGATTTGAGATTTGTATTACCTTTGACCATGTGGTTGATTTTGAGATGGGTTTGGGCTTGAGTTTTGGCTACTGCCTCTTCAACTTGAGTTTGATGGGCTACTTCTTCCACCTCTATAAGAATTCCTTCCTCTACCTCTGAAATTCGATCTTCCTCTGCTTCTACCATGGCTGATTGAAGCTTGTGTCTTGCATGCATACTCTAATGATGAATTTGCTGACCTGCTTAGTCTATGCTCATGTGAGATGAGAGATGCATGGAGCTCATCAACTGAAAACTGTGAGAGGTTCTTTGTCTCCTCTATGGTCACAACTATGGATTCAAACCTTGTGGGTAAACTCCTTAAAATCTTTTCAACAATCTTTCTATCTTCTAGTGTTTCACCATGAGATCTAATTTGATTGACTAAACCCATCACTTGTGTGAAGAAAGTGTCTATTGAATCTAATTCTTTCATGAAAATTGTTTCAAAATCCCTTCTCAACATTTGTAACTTAGCTATCTTAACCTTTGCCATGCCTTGATATGCTGTTTGAAGAATATCCCATGCCTGTTTGGACTTTGTTGCTGCTGTAATCCTTGGAAAAATACTCTCATGCACTGCTTGAAATATGTAAAAGAGAGCTTTGGAGTCCTTCTTTCTATTATCCCTCAATAGATCTTTCTCTGCTTGAGATAGAGCATTGTATGCTGCTGCATCTGGTGGTTTTGGAAAGCCATTCTCTACAAGATCCCATATGTCTTGAGAACAAAAGAGTGCCTTCATTGTTATGGACCAATAATCATAATTTTTCCCATTGAACTATGGGATTTGAGGATTTGTTAAACTTGTGCTTGTGCTTGCCATTGCTAACTGTGGGAGATTGTTGAATCAGGTTATACAGAGCCAACTGATTGGAATGCCCTCATAGCCAATGAAAAAACAGCCAAGAAGGAGGCCAAGAAGAAGAATGCTCAAGCCTTGTTTCACATTCAAATAGCTCTTGATAAGAGCTTATTTCCAAGAATTTCAGGTGCAAAGTCAACTAAAGATGTTTGGAAGACTCTACAAGAAGCTTACCAGGGCGGTGACCAAGTCAATGTTGTCAATTTGCAGACGTTGAAGAGAGACTTCAAGAATTTGAAGATGCAAGAAGCTGAAAGTGTGAGTGAATATTGTATCAGATTTAAAGATGTGGTCAATAAGATGGCTACACTTGGAGAAATTGTGACCAATGAGCCTTTGATCAAAAAAGTGTTGAGAACTCTCACACCAAGATGGAATCATGTTGCCATAATCATAGAAGAAAGCAAAGATTTGACAACTCTCCACTTTGATCAACTAGTTGGTTCTCTTATGTCTCATGAAGAGAGATTAAGAGATTCATTTGAAGGTGATGTGAAAGCTTTTTCATCCAAATTGCAAATCACAAAGAATGAAGATGTCGGTAGTAGCAACAACAACAATCAAGGCCAAGGTAGAGGTCAATATCAGAATTAGTCAAGAGGAAATAGAGGCAGAGGTGGCTCAAGAGGAAGAGGTAGCTCAAGAGGAAGAGGTAGAGGCAGATTTGATAAAAGGAATGTCCAATGTTGCCATTGTAACAGGTATGGCCACTTTGAAAGGGATTGCAGATTAAAAGAAGGTAAAAGTGTTAATTATGCTCAAGGAGGCAATGAGAATCCTCCAGATCATTTATTCTTATCCTATGCCAAAGCTGAAAATAATAGCAAAGATGTTTGGTATTTAGATTCTGGATGTTCTAACCATATGTCAGGGAATGAGAAGTTGTTTTCAACAATGGATGAAAGTTTCAAATCCATGATCCAACTTGGTGATGACAAATCATTGAAGGTTGATGCAAAAGGAGCTATGGAAGTCCATACAAAAGAAGATATGAAGAGTGTTAAAGACATCTATTACACTACACAGTTAAAGCATAATTTGTTGAGTGTTGGACAATTGTGTGAGAAGAATTATAAAGTTGTGTTTGAAAATCAGCAATGTATAATTTATGATAAGAATCAGGGCAATAGAGTGGTTACAGTTGTGCCTATGACAAAGAATAGGATGTTCCCACTGAAATTTGGTGAACATAACAGTAGCCTTGCAAATATGGCATATGAGGATACAAGTTGGTTGTGGCATCTCAGGTATGGGTATTTAAATTTTCATAGTTTGAAGATTCTAACATCACAAGCATTAGTTTCTGGTTTGCCCAAGGTTGAAGAGCACAAGGAGATTTGTGAAGGATGTGCTAAAGGCAAGCATGCAAGGGAAAAGTTTTCAAGGGGCAATGCATGGAGGGCCCATTACCCACTTCAGCTTATTCATTTAGATATTTGTGGTCCTATGCAAACAAAGAGTTTGGGTAAGTCATTATATTTCATTACTTTCATTGATGATTACTCATGAATGTGTTGGGTTTATTTTTTGAAGACTAAGGATGAAGCCCTTGAGACATTCAAGAGGTTTAGAGCCCTTGTGGAAAAGGAAAAGGGGTGTAGTATCAAGTGCTTGAGGACAGATCATGGAGGATAATTTTGTTCAAGAGCCTTTCAAGATTATTGTGATATACATGGCATCAAAAGGCAACTCACCACTGCCTACACACCTCAACAAAATGGTGTAGCTGAAAGGAAGAATCGTACAGTGGTGGAGATGGCATGAAGTATGCTACAAACAAAGGGATTAAGCAATTCTTTTTGGGGAGATACAGTAGCTACAGTAGTATATATTCTCAATCGAAGTCCCACTAGTGCACCTGAGAAGATGACTCCGTATGAAGCCTGGTATGAAAAAAAACCAAATGTTAATCATTTCAAAGTTTTTGGTTGTTTAGCCTATGTTCATGTTCCTGATCAAAAGAGACAAAAGTTAGATCCCAAAAGTGAGTCATGTATTTTTGTGGGATATAGTGAGGAAAGTAAAGCTTACAGGTTATATAATCCTCTCACTAATAGGCTTATTGTGTCAAGAGATGTGATTTTTGATGAAGGGGGAGTTTATGGTCATCAAAAGGGCCATATGGTGAAGTCAAAATCTGTTTTAAATGATATTATTATTGATGATATTGATCATGAGCAGCCCACTGACATTTCAGTTTTAAGAGCTACAAGTCCACCAAGTAACCCCTCATCAATTCCAAGCTCAAGTCCAATTTCAAGTCCAAGTTCTACAAGGAAGGTAAGAAGATTAAGTGATATTTATCAAAGGAGTGCAAATCAGGCACATGAAGAAGATCCAATAGGTGAGACAGTTAATTTTGCTTTATTTACCAAGGCTGATTTTGAACCATCATGTTTTGAAGAAGCATGCACTAATGAGGTTTGGATGCAAGCAATGGAAGAAGAGATAGATTCTATTCATAGGAATGATACTTGGGAGCTTATAGAGATTCCACATGACAAGAAGAAGATTGGCACCAAATGGGTCTACAAGACCAAGTTTAATAGTAATGAGAGTGTTGAAAGGCATAAGGCAAGATTAGTTGCCAAAGGCTTCACACAAAGGTATGGGCTTGATTATGAAGAGACATTGCACTAGTTGCAAGACAAGAGACCATCAGAATGCTAATTTCATTAGCAGCTCAAAGGAAATGGAGCATACATCATATGGATGTGAAAAGTGCCTTCTTGAATGGGTACTTAGAAGAGGAAGTATATGTGGAACAGCCACAAGGTTATGAAGTGGAAGGAAAAGAAAATCATGTCTATAAGTTGAAGAAGGCTTTGATTGGCCTCAAGCAAGCACCAAGAGCATGGTATGCTAGGATTGATGGATACTTTCAGGATAATGGCTTCAAGAGGAGTAATAGTGAACCTACCCTTTACTACAAACAAGAAAGTGATGATATTCTTATTGTAAGTTTGTATGTTGATGATTTGTTGTATATGGGTAGCAGTTCTAAGATGAAGGATGAATTCAAAGTTTCTATGATGAATGAATTTGAGATGAAAGATTTAGGTCTCATGAAATATTTTCTAGGAATGGAGGTTTATCAAAGTGAGAATGAAATTTTTGTTTGTCAAACAAAGTATGCCAAAGATATGTTGAAGAAATTTGATATGGTTGATTGTAAACCAGTCTCCACTCCAGTTGCTCATGGAGTTGTGTTGTGTAAAGATGATGGTGCTGAAATAGTTGATGAGACAGCTTATAGGAGCATTATTGGTAGTTTGATGTTTTTAACTCACACAAGACCTGATATTGCTTATTCAGTTTCACTAGTTTCAAGGTACATGACAAAGCCATCTGAAATACATATGAAGGCAACCAAGAGAATTTTGAGGTATGTGAGAGGCACTCTAAATTTTGGTATTCATTACTATACTTCTAAAAGCCTTAATCTTGTTGGATTTAGTGATTCAGATTGGGGAGGTAGTTTGGATGATCGAAAGTCTACATCTGGTAATTACTTTTCTTTTGGTTCTGGTTTGATTACTTGGAGCTCAAAGAAACAAAGTATAGTTGCCCTTTCTTCTACAGAAGCAGAGTATGTTGTAGTCACTTCAGCAGGTACACAAGCATTATGGCTTAGAAAATTTCTTGAAGAAATTGGAGAGATACATATTCAGCCCACAGTAATTTTTTGTGATAACATTAGTGCCATTAAATTGGCCAAGAATCTAGTCCATCACAGTAGGACAAAACATTTTGATTTAAAACAACATTTTATCAGAGATTTGGTGCAGAAGAAGGCAGTAGAATTGAAATACATCAGCACAAAAGAGCAGTTAGCGAATATATTCACCAAGGCAGTTGCAAAGGATCAATTTTTGGCACTCAGAGATTAGATCGTGAGCCCTCTCAGTATCAAGGGGGAGAATGTTGAAAATTGATGCTGGAGTTTAGTTGAACATTCAGTTCTACTGCAGATGAATGTCTTGCATAGATTTAGTTATTTAGAATCCTTTAGATTGCATATTGCATGTTGGTTTTTGACCCATGCAATTCCTTAATTTAGATCAGTTTTAGTCAAGAAATTTAAACGGTTAGTTTTGAGTTTTGACAGCAGTTAATAAACTTAGTATTCACCGCTGAATCCAGAGTAGGAATAAAGCATGTAATCTGCATGCTTAGTTTATAGTTTTTTCACCAGTCTTCTTTTAGTTCTAGCGAATTTTTTAGAGGCTGCGTCCTCTTCTTATATAGTCTTTGTAAAAGCTATTATTGACAGAGCAGTCAATTCCAATAATAAAAAATAGTTTAAGCCTGCAACGAGCTATGTGCTATATATATATTTTTTTCTGAGTTAATTACTTTTATCTTTTTCTCCTATTATATTTCATAACCTGTGGGTGCAGATTTTACAAAATCAACAAAAATGGAATTTTTGTTACAAAATGATATAGTTCTTAAGTTAGATCTAGTTTTTGAAAAAAAAACTTACACTTAAAAAAAAATGACATTGAAAAATATTTCCACATAAATATGGAGGTCACAGTTTCCCTAACATAACCCTTTAGAATTTGATCTTCTTCTCCATAATTAATATAGCAAGCGATGTGCTACAAAACAAGTGTTAGGCTAAAATGATGAATTCTGAAAATAAGAAAAAAATAATGAAGAGCTGAATCAGATTGGATGTGATAATCAGATTCCTAATCCATATCTCCAATCTCAAACCATATCCAATCCAATCCAATGTGGTATCCATGAACAACAAGAATCTCCCATAAGGTGGAGAAAAGGAGAAAAACCCAGTGGGAGAAATCTCCTCTCCAAAAGAGAGAAAATACAACAAATTCATGAACATGTGATAGAAGAAAGAAGAAGGACTAATAATTTTCTTTCTTATGAATATTGCCACTCATGAATGCATAAATTTAGTCAGTAATTTATAATTTTTGTTTCTTAGATTTATAGACAAAGCATTAGTGATGATTGATTTGGACTATGACCACAGAGCAAGAATCAACTGGAGACTTTGCATAGTCACATAAGTTGAAGTGATGAAATTTGTTCTAAGGTTGTTTCCCATTTGGGTGGCTCATTTGATGTATGGAGTACTCTTTGCACAATCACCAACATTTTTCATAAAGCAAGGAAGCACAATGTATAGGAAGATTGGCTTAAGATTTTAAATCCCTGCAGAAAGCTTGCAAGGCTTTATTGCCTTGTCTATTATTGTATTGATCCCAGTATATGATCACATTTTTGTTCACATTGCTAAACAAATAACAGGTATTTTGTGTTGTATAACCTTGCTTCAGAGAATAGATATTGGTATATTTTCTTCATTTTCTTACATGGTTGTCACAGCATTTATAGAAATGAAAACGCTTGAGGTGGCAAAAGATTATATTCTAGGAGACGTGCCCAATGAAACAACTCCATTGGGCCTTTTTTTGGTAGCTACCACAATGCATTCTCTTTGGCATGTCAAACGTATTTGCATAGGTAGGATTACAAGAGTACTTTTATGATCAGATGTGTGATACGATGAAGAGCTTGGGTAAATTACTTTGTACTTGAGCATTTTAGGAGTTGGTAGTTTCCTAAGTAGTATCTTGATTTCCATTATTGATGATATCACTAACAGAGGCAAGGAACAAAGTTGATTGGTAGACAACATAAACAAAGCTCATTTAGACTACTATTATTGGCTTCTCGCTGCACTAAGTGCACTGTTTCTCTACATCCATATCTCCCTCACTGGTTTCTTCATTTATAAATAAGTAGAATGCAATGATTGCTATGGTAAGGAGGCAACGTGATTGGCAATGGATCCTCTTCAGAAATGGGTATTTAGGATGCAGAAGATCACTACGTGAGTGGAAATCAGTCACTCCAACAACCTTACATGCTCCCCTCTTCACTCACTGGTCTTTTGCAAAATAAAGAGTCACCTTCCATCTCATCATGCATGAATTTCTAAGAAGTTGTTCAACACCAGTAACAGAGTGGTAATCATGTTACTGTTATTAACATAAATATTAGATTGTTATAAGATTCAAGTTATTTCAATGGTACCCATATCTTTGAACTAAATGTTTCAGTAGGTGGAGCATAACTTTCCCATATATTTGCTTAGGGCATTTCATTGCTTTTTGTTTTTGCACTATTTCTCTAACATTCTATTGGAGATGCACTAGGCAATCCACTTGCTATATACTTGGTATATTTGTTTCTTCAGTGCCATAGGCCATTCTTGGCCTTTAATGGATATTGATATTTATATTAAGTTGTACTCCTGTTTCTGAAAGAAATGTAAAAATGTAAATTTAATGTTATAAAACTATTTGTGGAGAAGTCTTGCACCTGAATACTATCACAATTTTTTCTCCTCCAATAATCAATGTTCATTAGCCTAAAAATAATAGAGTTAAAATGTCAGTGTGTTGACTACAATGTACCAGTTGTTTATCGGTTAACTACAACACTCCTTTATGGAAGGCAAAAAAAGAAATAACCATAAATCTGGTTAACAACAACACTCCTTTATGGAAGGTGAAAAAACTAACCATAAAGGTCTAGAAGGAAACAAACTGAGGGCACTTTGGCATTGATGTAGGACAATATAGCAAAGCAATCATAAAGCATACGCTAATCGTGATGAGCTTCCTTCATCATGGTTAGGACTACCAAATTTTTTTGGCAGTTAAAAAATGTGTGCACATATAGAATGGCCTATCGGCCAAATTAAATTTATGTTCAAGAAAAAGTCATGGTTTTTATAATCAGAATTTATTTCGTTTCAGAAACATTATTCATAATCATGTTATAATTCAATTTATGTTCAAGAAAAGATCATGGTTTTTATAATCAGAATTTATTTTATTTCAGAAACATCTTCATAATATTAGAAATTTTCTTCACTCTCTAAAGTTAACTCTTGCAAAAATCATCAATCTTTTATATCTAGCTATACCAATAACAGCAAAGAACTATGTAATAATTTCCAAAGGAATTCAACAACTACAAACCATAAAAATTATAAAGCTGCCAGTCATCCAGGAAAAAAACAAAACAGAAGATTCAGCACAAAAAGATCCCACTTTGTAACTAAATAATCAGCACACGACTTCAATTTCAAATTTTATAAAGCTGCCAGTAATCCAGCACAAAAACAAAACAGAAGATTCAGCACAAAAAGATCCCACTTTGTAACTAAATAATCAGCACACAACTTCAATTTCAAATTTTATAGTTCCGAATCCCATACAATCTATATCACTCTGAAATCTTGACAGAACAGTCCTGCCATCATTGGACAGGAACTTCGCTGCAATGCAGCATTATTTTCATTACAGGAATGTGCAATTGTCTTCTACAAAAGACAAAGCAAAATTTTATACCGCTATAACGGGGAACAATACAAAAGCCAGGAATGTGCAATTGTCTTCTACAAAAGACAAAGCAAAATTTCTATACCGCTATAACGGGGAACAATACAAAAGCCATTAAATGAGTCATCTTTCAACATTATACATTTACTTAGAACAAAAGCTGTATTTAGATCTAGAATAAATTATGCAAAACTAAAACAACGACCTTTTTAATGTTAATCAAAACTTTGAAACTGAGCAAGGAATTTTAACTGTCTGCAGTTGCTTTTTCAGTCGACAGTCGAATATCAAGTTCTGGGAAAAGTCGTTGAAGTTCTAGGATATGATTTACAAGTCGTCGAAGTTCTGGGAAAAGTCGTTGAAACTCAGAATTCCCCAAGCTGTAGCCAATGCCAACTCTGACTATTTTCAGTGAGGGAGCGCTTCTCAAAATGCAAGACAATAATGCCATATAACCTTCAGGGTCAAAACTAGTGTTTCCAATTAGTGTCTCCAACTTTCCAATATTCAAAACTACTTTCTCCAACTTTTCAAGTGAGAAGGTCAACTCTGCGAGTTCCTGTGTCTGGTTTTAAGAAAACACTTAGAATTAACAAAAGAGCTACCAGAAATAATTTCAGCATCATTTGACCATTTTACTTCAATTTTTAAAAAAAGTTAATAGCCCATGTTTCACTAAAAACCCATTTCATCTTTGATTTTAAGTTAATAGAATGTTGCAGTATACTAAACTGTTTTAATCCAGAGTAGAAGAAAAAAAATACCTACCTCTGAAAAATGCATTTGGAAGGTTGTGTCGATGCACAGTTCTTTCATGTGAGGAAAACTTTGTAGAAGCTTGATATTACGGGTATGCATTAAATCGGAGTCGTAACATATGATTTTTCTCAATGATTTTACTGTTGCAAACCATTCTCGAGAAACTGCAGAAAAGCGAACGACTCCTTTCAAGGAAAGTCTTGTTAGAATATGAAAGTAAATCAGATCCTCTGGAAAATCCATGATATCTCGGATTGCAGCCTTAAAATATGCAGAGCCGGAAGATATTTGTGTGATTAAGTAGACGGACAAGAAAGAATGATGGGTAGTACTTGAAAGATGACAGTGAAGAGAAAGCCCCTGCTATTGAAATAATTACGTGCGATTTGCTTTCAAATATGCAACGGCTGCCTGTTCTTATAACACACCAAAACAGGTAGTACACGCCCACCGTAATGCCGACTGTTTTACAAATTTTTAGACTTCTCTGATTGTAGACTTTTGCTTCCGAACTAGTCTCTATTGATTCGACCTATTGATTTGACCTCTGTAAGTGTCGATTGATTCGTCAAAAACATGCTTTGTGGATTGATTTCGACTGTTGATACATTTACAATGTACAGGGTGTTTAAGCTCTTCCTGTAGTACAGGTGGTGAAAGGAGAAAGATATTCTAATGTTCAATTATTGACAGAAATTTCACCATTTCACCTGTCAACAATTAAAATCAACAAAAATGGAAATTTTGTTACAAAATGATATAGTTCTTAGGTTGGATCTAGATTTTAATAAACAAACTTATGACATTGAAAAATATTTCCACATAAATATGGAGGTCACGGTTTCCCTAACATAACTCTTTAGAATTTAATCTTCTTCTCCATAATTAATATGGTAGCAGAAATATTAAAATTTTAACTTAATTAGATAAATATAAATAAATCATGGATTTAACATGCTCTTCTATGCTCCTCTATGGTGATCTATAACCATAAACAAACTGAATAATAATAATAAAAAAAAAAATCCACTAGTCCTACATAAAGAAAATAACATTAAAATTTCATATATGGAACAAATAAATCTAAATGTAAAAATACGCTCTGAAATGTTGCGCTTTGCCCATTTTCGTACTCCCATGCCGTTAGGCAACAAAAGCTTCTACGATTATGGTGACACATCCGATGACGGCGGCCTTGAGGGCAAGGTTACACAGGGTGATGGATCCTCCCTGGCTACTTCTGGGTTGGATCCTAGGTGCAACATAGGAAAGCACTTCGCAGATGCCTTACGGGATGTCATTGGGGTTTTTGAGGCTGCCTTGTGCCCTCCTATTTCATGCCGCTCCTGCCAGGGTTTGCCTATCGGTTCTGGCACACGGGGTGTGGAGCCCCTTCTTCCCCCATCATCCGCCAAACTTGCGGATAGGGTTTGCAAATTTGTTAGGGCTGCAATTCAAGTTCTGCTTCACTCGGGCCCTTTAAGGCTTCAGCCTCAGGGATGAAGGCTAGCTTTGATCAACGCAAGGGTGTTGGTTCTGCCTCGGTCAGGAGTGACAAGGAACATTCACCTTTCTATTTGCTTCACTATGTGCATGTTATTGAGATCAGCATGATTAGTCTAGTCCATGACAGGGAAGATTTCCTCCAAGAACATGCTCTCATCTGTAGATTTGTTAAAACCTCGCCTAAACTATGTGATCTCCATGAATGGATCACTACCCAATGGAAAGATGGATTGGAGGATGAGATCAGTATCTTCCCCTGGGTAAGTGCAAGAAGATGGGGGGGCAAAAAGTGGCCAAATTAATTTAAAAAAAAATTGGGTCAAAACGCGAGCGCGTTATAACGCGCTCGCGTTATTCTTTTCTTTGCATTTTTCCTTTTCCACAAAACTTTGTGTTGTTTTTCATGTTTTAAATAACGCGAGCGCGTTATGTTCAACTTAAATTTTTTTATGTTTAAGGCTATTAATCATGTATGTATGTATGCCTATATGTATGTATGTATGTATGTATGTATGCCTATATGTATGTATGTATCTATGTATGCCTATATGTATGTATGTATCTATGTATGCCTATATGTATGTATGTATAGTGTCGAGGGTAGAGGAGGGTAGAGATGGGAGTAAGATAGATAGGGGAGGAGAGGGGTGGATAAGGATTGAGTGATTAAGGTTTAAGGTTAAGGGTTGAGCATTTAGGGATAGGATTTAGAGTTTAGGGATAAGGGATTAGAGTTTAGGATCTTGAGGGATTAGGGTTTAGGGTTGAGGCTTTAGGGATAGCATTTAGGGTTAAGGGTCGAGGGATTAGGGTTAAGGTAGAGTGTTGAGGGTAGAGGGATTAGGGATACGGTTTAGGGTTGAAAATTTAGGGTTGAGGGATTAGGATTTAAGGTATAGTTTAGCAGTTCCTGTGGATAGAGCCAATAAACAATGGGAGATTATTTGCCTATTTCATAACAATATACCTCCCCCTTAAACCCTAAACCCTAATCCCTCAACCCTCAACCCTAATCCATCATCCCTCAATTCTAATCCCTCATCCCTAAACCCTAAATGCTATCCCTATTCCTAAACCCTCAACAGACTTGATACTATACCTTAAACCCTAATCCCTTATCCCTAAACCCTCCAACCCTATCCCTAATCCTTACACCCTCCACACTATACTTTAACCCTAATCCCTTGAACCTCAACCCTATCCCTAAACCCTTGACCCTCGACCCTCAACCCTCAACCCTCGACATCAAACCCTAATCCCTCAACCCTTAATTTTGATCCCTTAACTCTCAACCCTAACCCTAAACCCTAAACACTAAACCCTCAACCCTCAATGTCAAATCCTAATCCCTCAACCCTTTACTCTAATCCCTCAACCCTCAACCCTATCCCTAAACCCTCAACACTATACCTTAAACCCTAATCCCTCAACCCTAACCCTAAACCTTATCCCTAAACCCTAATCCCTCAACCCTCAACCCTAATCTGTCATCCGTCATCCCTCAACTCTAATCCCTCATCCCTAAACCCTAAATGCTATCCCTATTCCTAGACCCTCAATAGGCTCGATACTATACCTTAAACCCTAATCCCTCTACCCTTGACACTCTTATTTAACCCTAATCCCTTGACTATTAACCCTATCCCTCAACCTCAACCCTCAACCCTCAACCCTCAACCCTCAACTCTCAACATTAAACCCTAATTCATCAACCCTAAACTCTAATCCCTCAAACCTAAACCCTATCCCTAAACCATCAACCCTCAACACTATACCTTAAACCCTAATCCCTATCCCTCAACCCTTAACCCTTAAAACTTAAACCTTATCCCTACACCCTCAACACTTGACACTATAACTTAAGCCTTAAACCCTCATCCCTAAAGCCTTAACCCTTAATCCTTAAACCTTCAACCCTAAACCCTATCCCTAATCCCTCTATCCTCGACACTCTAACCCTAATCTCGACATTAAATGCTAATCCGTCAACCCTAAACTCTAATCCTAAACCCTCAACCCTCAACACTATACCTTAAACCCTAATCCCTCAACCCTCAACCCTAAACCTTATCCCTAAACCCTAATCCCTCAACCCTCAACCCTAATCCATCATCCCTCAACTCTAATCCCTCATCCCTAAACTCTAAATGCTATCCCTATTCCTAAACCCTCAACAGACTCGATACTATACCTTAAACCCTAATCCCTTATCCCTAAACCCTCCAACCCTATCCCTAATCCTTACACCCTCCACACTCTACTTTAACCCTAATCCCTTGAACCTCAACCCTATCCCTAAACCCTTGACCCTCAAACCTCAACCCTCAACCCTCGACGTCAAACCCTAATCCCTCAACCCTTAACTCTGATCCCTCAACTCTCAACCCTAATCCTAAACCCTAAACCCTAAACGCTCAACCCTCAACATCAAATCCTAATCCCTCAACCCTTCACTCTAATCCCTCAACCCTAAACCCTATCCCTAAACCCTCAACACTATACCTTAAACCTTAATCCCTAAACCTGAACCCTAAACCTTGTCCCTAAACCCTAATCCCTCAACCCTCAACCCTAATCCATCATCCGTCATCCCTCAACTCTAATCCCTCATCCCTAAACCCTAAACGCTATCCCTATTCCTAGACCCTCAATAGGCTCGATACTATACCTTAAACACTAATCCCTCTACCCTCGACACTCTTATTTAACCCTAATCCCTTGACCATTAACCCTATCCCTCAATCTCAACCCTCAACCGTCAACCGTCAACCCTCAACACTCAACTCTAAACATTAAACCCTAATTCATCAACCGTAAACCCTAATCCCTCAAACCTAAACCCTATCCCTAAATCATCAACCCTCAACACTATACCTTAAACCCTAATCCCTATCCCTTAACCCTTAAAACTTAAACCCTATCCCTATACCCTCAACACTTGACACTATATCTTAAGCCTTAAACCCTCATCCCTAAAGCCTCAACCCGCAATTCTTAAACCTTCAACCCTAAACCCTATCCCTAAACCCTCTACCCTTGACACTCTAACCCTAACCTTGACATTAAACACTAATCCATCAACCCTAAACCCTAATCTGTCAACCCTAAACCCTCAACCCTCAACACTATACCTTAAACCCTAATCCATCAACCCTCAACCCTAAACACTATTAATAAACCCTCAACCCTTGACACTATACCTTAAACCCTAATCCCTCAACCCTCAACCCTAATACCTCAACCCTCAACCCTAATCCCTCATCCCTAAACCTTAAACTATATCCCTATTCCTAAACCCTTGACACTATACCTTAAACCCTAATCCCTTATCCCTAAACCCTAAACACTATCCCTCAACCCTTAACCCTTAAAAATTAAACCCTAAAACCTATCCATAAACCCTCGACGCTCAACACTATATTTTAAACCCCAATCCCTTAACCCTCAGCTGTAAAGCCTCAACCCTCAATCGTTAAACCTTCAACCCTAAACCCTATCCCTAATCCCTCTACCCTCAACACTCTACTTTAACCCTAATCTCTTGACCATCAACCCTATCCCTAAACCCTCAACCCTCAACCCTCAACTCTCAACATTAAACCCTAATCTGTCAACCCTAAACCCTAATCCGTCAACCCTAAACCCTAATCCCTCAACCCTAAATCCTATCCCTAAACCCTCAACCCTCAACACTATACCTTAAACCATAATCCCTCAACCCTAAACCCTAAACCCTCAACAATATACCTTAAACCCTAATCCCTCAACCCTAACCCTAAACCTTGTCCCTAAACCCTAATCCCTCAACCCTCAACCCTAATCTGTCATCCGTCATCCCTCAACTCTAATCCCTCATCTGTAAACCCTAAACACTATCCCTATTCCTATACCCTCAACAGGCTCGATACTATACCTTAAACCCTAATCCCTCTACCCTCGACACTCTTATTTAACCCTAATCCCTTGACCATTAACCGTATCCCTCAACCTCAACCCTCAACCATCAACCCTCAACCGTCAACCGTCAACCCTCAACTCTAAACATTAAACCCTAATTCATCAATCGTAAACCCTAATCCCTCAAACCTAAACCCTATCCCTAAACCATCAACCCTCAACACTATACCTTAAACCCTAATCCCTATCCTTTAACCCTTAAAACTTAAACCCTATCCCTATACCCTCAACACTTGACACTATATCTTAAGCCTTAAACCCTCATCCCTAAAGCCTCAACCCTCAATTCTTAAACCTTCAACCCTAAACCCTATCCCTAATCCCTCTACTCTCGACACTCTAACCCTAACCTTGACATTAAACACTAATCCGTCAACCCTAAACCCTAATCTGTCAACCCTAAACCCTCAACCCTCAACACTATACCTTAAACCCTAATCCATCAACCCTAAAACCTAATCCATGAACCCTCAACCCTAAACACTATTAATAAACCCTCAACCCTTGACACTATACCTTAAACCCTAATCTCTCAACCCTCAACCCTAATACCTCAACCCTCAACCCTAATCCCTCATCCCTAAACCCTAAACTCTATCCCTATTCCTAAACCCTCAACCCTCGACACTATACCTTAAACCCTAATCCCTTATCCCTAAACCCTAAACACTATCCCTCAACCCTTAACCCTTAAAAATTAAATCCTAAAACCTATCCATAAACCCTCGACGCTCAACACTATATTTTAAACCCCAATCCCTTAACCCTTAGCCCTAAAGCCTCAACCCTCAATCGTTAAACCTTTAACCCTAAACCCTATCCCTAATCCCTCTACCCTCAACACTCTACTTTAACCCTAATCCCTTGACCATCAACCCTATCCCTAAACCCTCAACCCTCAACCCTCAACTCTCAACATTAAACCCTAATCTGTCAACCCTAAACCTTAATCCGTCAACCCTAAACCCTAATCTCTCAACCCTAAACCCTATCCCTAAACCCTCAACCCTCAACACTATACCTTAAACCATAATCCCTCAACCCTAAACCCTAAACCCTATCCCTAAACCCAACAAAACTACTTTGCCTTATGTTAGGTTGTTAAACCCATCATTTTTGACACTCTTCTCTTAAAGATATTTGAGTTGCAAGAATATGTCAGAAAAATGGCTATGAACTTTTTTAATGTTAGTAATGTTATATGGCATGTTTTTCTTGCCCATCTGGGGTTCATTATGCAAATAGGTGTACACACTATGAGAAAAGCTTTTGCGTATGGTACATCCACAGTGAGTAATTAACAGTTGAAATCAGAAGGATGATCATTATGAGAAAAGCTTTGCATTGGGGTACATCTATGTTTCTTGCTGTCCACCCCACACTTAGGGTCCAGGTATATTGTTATGAAACAGGCAAATAATCTCCCATTGTTTACTGGCTCTATCCACAAGAACTATTAAACTATACCTTAAACCCTAATCCCTCAACCCTAAACTTTCAACCCTAAACCCTATCCCTAATCCATCTACCCTTAACACTCTACCTTAACCCTAATCCCTCGATCCTTAACCCTAAACACTATCCCTAAAGCCTCAACCCTAAACCCTAATCCCTCAAGGTCCTAAACTCTAATCCCTTATCCCTAAGCTCTAAATCCTATCCCTAAATGCTCAACCCTTAACCTTAAACCTTAATCACTCAATCCTTATTCACCCCTCTCCTCCCCTATTTGGCTCACTCCCATCTCTACCCTCCTCTACCGTCGATACTATACATACATACATATAGGCATACATAGATACATACGTACATATAGGCATACATAGATACATACATACATATAGGCATACATACATACATATAGGCATACATACATACATGATTAATAGCCTTAAACATAAAAAAATTTAAGTTGAACATAACGCGCTCGCATTATTTAAAACATGAAAAACAACACAAAGTTTTGTGGAAAAGGAAAAATGCAAAGAAAAGAATAACGCGAGCGCGTTATAACGCGCGCGCGTTATAATGCGCTCGCGTTATGTCTTGCTTTGGGAATCCCAAGCCTTGGGCTTGGGATTTGCTTTGGATCTCCAACCCAAAGGCTTGGAGTGCCTTTTGAACAGTAACAGACGTGTTTTTCCATATTCTTCAAGATTTTAGATAATTTCGTTCATGCTAACCCTCAGATTTGCACGTGTTTCAAAGTCAAACAAATCGAACACCTGGGTAATGTTAGGCTTTCTCTCAGCTATCTGACGATGTAATTTTTTTCACCTTTTAACAATGTTAAGCCTTTCATCTTTAATTTCTTTTGTTTGTGTGTCCGTTTTTGGGCAAAAACCACTGTTTGGTCTTTTTTTCATTGTAAATTAACTATTCATTGAAATTTCAAAAAAATTACATATTTAAAAACTAGACTCCATTCTACAAATATTAAAAAAATAAAAAAATGATTTTCGATTAGTTTTCAAAATTTATAGGGGTAGCACGGCCAAAATTCTATTTTTTAGGATGTGTCCACTTTGAAAATTAGTAAAAAATCAAATATTCATCAAACAATTATCAGAAAAATTGGGCATAAACTACATGCTATTAGCTAATTTCTCATTGAAGCGATTTTAAAAATACCAAAAAAAAGTTGACCTTTTGAGGGAGCCACAAAACATGCTATGTTATGTTTTTTTGACAGAAACAACACCAATTTTTGTGGCTCCCTCTTTTGAACCCCTTAATCTATGCCATTTTAAAAAAAAAATAGTAGTTTAGAAAGTAGACTCGGAGCACTACGAACATTGTTTTGGTTGCATCTCTAAATTTTGAGTGTAACTATGCTCAATTTCTCATCCAAGGCCAATATTTCCTGATTTCAGAAAAAAAGTGGCCACTTAAGACCCCTTTTTGGCCCCCCATCTTCCTGCACTTACCCCCCTGTGCTAGGGGTTTCTTCATTCCCAAGTTCAAATCTCTTGAGGACAAGGATAATGTTTTAAAAAATGGACCATTGGTGTTTCAAGGAGATTTCTTATGCATGAAGGCTTGGTATCCTTCATTTGATCCTTGCATAGAGACCTTTAATTCTTCTTTTCTATGGGTCCATTTACCATATCTTCCTATCCAGTTTTGGGAGTTGGACTGTTCGAAGACCATTGGCAATGGTTTAGGTAAGTTTTTATGTGTTGTAGAGGAGACAATTGATTATGCAAGCACCACATGTGCTCAGATTTGTGCGGAGATGGATCTCTCCTTGGGTCTCCCTGTAGAGATCTCATTGAAAGTTGGCAATCTAGACTCTGGAGGCAGCAAGTAGATTACGAAAGGATTGATTTCAGATGTAGGAGGTGTTTTTCTACAACTTATCACCTATACCAATGCCCTAAGTTAAGATGCTCTGATTAGGCCTCTCACAACACTCCCATGTGGTGGATTGGTGTTAAATCCACCATTACTAGATTTCCTCTCAGATGGTGTCGAGCTCCTTTTCCCCCCTTTGCTGACTTGTTCAAATGCAACTTCTACTTCTCTCCCAGAAAATCTCCATGCATTGGTTGTTGAGGCTTCTCCTTAGGATTCTAATTGTGTTGTTCCTTTAGAGATAACAAATTTCTCTATGGGGAGAAGGGATTCCAATCTTTCAATGCTTGTTATTGCCACTTTGGAAGCCCCAATGCATGTTGGGATAGGTGCCAAGGTTGATGATCATTTTGTTCAGGTTAGGATAGAGGATATGAGGAGTATGCCCCCCTAAACGAGGTGAATCAAAATTCTATGATTTCCTCCCAGTCAAAGCATGGTTGGACAGGGTTGTTACATCCCCAACTTACAACTAGACTTAATCATTAACTTAGTATGATAATCAAGAGGATTAGACATAGTTAATTGATTCGATATTATGGAAATATCTGACTTAACTCTTGGTTATGAAAAAGTTATTGATGATGATTTATTTTACAAATTGATTAAATTAAGTTATGAAACATGATGATGATGATACATTGATCATAATCTTGTGGTCCTGAGTGTGAATAGGAAAATGAACATCCTTCGAAGAAGGAAGGAGACTATCCTGGAGGAAAGGTTAGACATTGTGAAAGCAAAGGGTCGAATAGCCATTTGAGTACGATTTTTATGTCCTTCATTATGTGTAAGTTGAGACGTGTCATGCCTCTTTTCTTAGTTCTCTTGTCCTCTAAAAGTTTTTGTCTTTGATACCTTTAAGACTAGTTGCGAAGACCAGTCGATGTTTTTGAAGCATCATCTCATGTCGTGGGGACAATCATGTAGAGAGAGATGGAAGTCTCTCATAATCTTTTGTTCTCTAGGATAGTGTTTTTTAGTCTCTCGACTAAGGATGATAGTCGAATTTGGAGGAGAATCTCTCAACCGACATTCGACAAACTAAATGTGTTCTTTTGTGCTTCTTAGTATTCATTTTTTAAAAAATCCTATTAGTAAGGATTGCAAACCCTTTTGTAGGTTAAATTGCCATGATAATAATGGTATTATTATCTCTTATGTCTTTCTATTGCATCATAGTTGAATACTTTTAACCTTTCATTGGTCGATTTAGTGAAGGATGGAGAGCTTTAAGCTCATCCACCTTCGAGCATGATGCCTGATTGTAGCCACCTTATGAGGAACCGATCGGGTGGGGAAAGGTAGTTACCTTTCTTTTTGGCATGCGTAGAGTCAAAAAAAGGTTAGAGAACCAAAAGGGAGTGCTTTTGTAGAAAGCAGTTTTTAGGTTTTTGGTTTGGGGTTTTTGGCCCTTTTCGGTGGGAGAAATAGCAGAAAGTTAGAGTTAGTTTTACACCTGAGTGCACTTGTAGGAGTCTCAAATTGGTATGACAACACATTTTCTATCATTATCCAGGTATTAAAAGGATGTAATCCTACTCCTCATTATCGATTTAAACGTTTAAACAAAGAACTATGTTTAATACTATTTAAAATCTTTATCTGGTTGAAGCTCAAGGCTGTTACAACTGAGCATTTTGATTTCTAAGTGTTATCATCTTGTGGCTCCAGGCCTTAAGGCTGAGCTTTCCAAACTTATCCCTATAACATGAATGAGCTTGTAGCCTTAATGGCTGAGCTATCTTTACCAGCTTGTCGTTGGCTTTTGAGCTGAGTTTTAAACTTTTAGAAATCTTTATATATTTCTGTAGGCCGCAAGGCCAATTATTTATCATTGAAACTCTTTTTAAGACTGCATTCTTGGCCATAAGGCCGAAGCAATAAAATGTCATAGTGCTATCGAAGGGTAGGCTCGAGGCTTGAAGTTGAGCTACGATAGCCTTTTGTAAAGACTATGTTTTATACTCAAGGCTGTGAGGCTGAGTTATTTAAAAAGACTGTGCTTTATACTCAAGGACATGAGGCTGAGTTATTTAAAAGTCTATGTTTCATACTAAAGGCCGTAAGGCCAAGTCACTTGAGATGACAGTTCTTTCTCAAGGCCATATGGCTGAGCCTTTGATAAGAAATTCTTTCTGTGTCGGTGTTAGGGTCGCACGACCCGACTGTGATGCTTTTACATCATATACTATGTAAATAATAACCAGAGCTCGAGCCGTATTGACTGGGTTGGTGAAGAAATGATATCTCACATCATTTATTGACTTGGATAGAGTATAAAACTCTTGAGTGGAGTAGGCAATAGCTCCATATTGATTATTAAAGTAAGATAATGATATAGTCTTGTGATTGTGGTTTCAGCCGCAAAGGCATTATCAATTCTTGATATGGACATCTGACTGTGATGATAGTTAGGGAAACGTTCGAATAACAGTATGTTTACAACACCACAATAGACACCAATTGAGCTTATATGAGAAGATGATTGTGAAACACTTTCTGAGTTACCTTAATTATCAAAATTATATACTTATACCCTTGAGTATAGAGGAGAAAGAACCATTGTGAACATGGTCCTGCTATGAAATCATTGAAATGAATTTATATAAGAATATTTATACAATCATTATGAGTCTGCATCTAAGACTTTTTGTTAATGATATAAATTATGAATATTATACTTTTACTCTATTGAGGGCAAGGTATGCCTTGAGTACATGTATACAATTTTGTCATATGAGATGACTTATTTCTGAAAATGTGAACCATATGTAGCCTAGGGGTCAAATGGTCAAACTTAAGTGAAATAAAACAAACCGTGTGATGAGGAATCACTAGAATCTTGTAACCAATCTATGGAGGGAGTCGAATGTCCAAGCATGGATAATGATTCAAATTGATCCCACTTATACAAGACCTAAAGAATTGGGTTGTTAAGAATAACTGTAGGACATGACAACCCATAAGTCGAGTCAGGGTGGTGGACATACGACGACGTTCATGGTGTAACATATTTGTATGAAAACTTTGGCCAAAGTGATGCATCCATCTCTGCATTCATCATCGGTGCATAGTGTTCTAGATGGCCTAGTGTCTTCAATAGTGTCATACAAGTTAGAGGGGATCTATAGTGTGTGACCGTGAGACATTAGGAAGGACACAACACCAGAGACTCAGATGGCTAATCGATTGGGTTCTAATGTCTAACCTTTCCGTGAAGGGTAGGGTCTCTTCCAGTTAGGAAGATAAGTGGGGGATCGCAGGTCTGTGGTTGGAGGAAAAGCACCAGGATGATGCTCTCCTTCCCAAGCATGAGACAAGCCAAAGCTTATGGAGACAGATGTCATTGGTTCCAGATACAATAATTGCATATTGAGACCAGCTGGTCGATTGTGATGTAAAAACTTGATTAAGATGCCTAGAGCATATTATGTATTTGATTAGTGATGGTTACTCACTAAAGATTGTAATGGTTTACAAGATTGTAAGTTATGTTATATCTTGATTTGACTAACATACTTAATGGATGGAAAATATTATGTTTCTTGTTTCAAATTTTGATCAACTATATCAATTCTTAATTAATGACTTGATTAAGTTACATATTTTAAGTTAAATCTTGATCATTATGGAAAGTGATGTTACATATGGTATCAGAGCTACCAGCTTCAACACATGGACCTAATGAGCTCACTACTTGATGATTAATGTATCCAACATTACGTATGATAATGTTTGGATGTTCTATGCTAGAATGGTAAAAATTAGAACCACACCTCGCAAGAAGGTAATGGAACATGGACGTTACCTATGCCAACAAACGATCTTGAAGGCACGAGCCTCCATGAAAGAGAAACTGGAATAGACTGGATGCTTGGTAGGTGCATGGTTATTTGATGAGGAAACTTTGGCTGATGCCATGAAACACATCATGCAAGAGTTAAGTGTTGGGAATTAAGGTGTCTCAACCTTTGCAAGTTTCTAGCATTTATTATTTAATTGTATTTATTTTTTGCCTATTATTGTAATTTGGATGCAAATCCTATTTCGTCACTTTGTGGGAGTTGGCATGGTGATGTGTCATCCTACATGGAAGGTGACCACATGTATTTTTGTCCTCATATGAGGAGATAGGCGTTCCACCTTGTGGTAGAAGATTTTTTCCATGTGTCGGCATCTTTCGGGTGTTGTAAGAGGTTTATGACGCAAAAGAGCTATGATGGAATCTATGACATGTAAGGGCCAAAAATGGAAGATTCTATGACAGGTGAAGACAAGTGTCCGAAAGCATCTTGCATGGGAAAGCAGGCACCCAAGTTTGACTATGACAAGGTTGTAAGAGAATTTGCTATTAATAAACAGTTATGACAGATTCTCTTACAACTGTAAGAGTTGTCATATATGATAGATTTTATGACATTGTAAGAGCATCTGTCATACCTTAATTGGGTAAATTTGGGGTGCCCAAGTTGGGGGGTTGTAAGGGATGAAAGAGAATCACTTACAAGTGTCATACACATGTTTTATGGCCTTGGAAATTGGGCCACATGGATTTGGACGAGTTCCTTGTGTGACTTTCTCTAGAAGCTACATCCATTCGTACTACTTCTCTTTTTATACAGGTGCTTGGAGAGGAGATGTAAGAGAGTGATTAACAGGTATTGTTATGCTACCAGTTTATCTCTAGATACAAGTGTCGAAGACTCCTGAGAGCTTGCATTGCAAGTGTATTGTAAACCATTACAGTTTTGATAATACATTGTGCAGGTTTTGGAGTGTGGGGTTTTTTACCCGATAAGGGTTTTCACCACGTATATCTTGTGTCTCTCTTCTTCTATTTTACATTCTTATGTTGTTTGTTGCTACAATATCTCTGTTGTTGTGTTAAACATTCTATAATTGTAAAGGTTAAAATGAATTTGCACTCTCCTCCCCTCATTAGATTAGTGTAGGAAGTGATTTCCGTACACCCTATCTTCCTTTCAATTGGTATTAGAGCTATTCTCTTTGGTCCTAGTTGTTGGATAGGGGTTTTGTGTACTAATCTTAGGCTGAGCGGGAGTCCGTACAGAGTATTCTGAAATCTTGTTGCAGGAATGAGATGGTAGGCATATTCGGAAGAATAGAGATGGGGATGTTTAACAACACAAATTTTGAGTTATGGAAACTTAAGATGGAGTGTTGTGGAGTTGGTCATGTGGTTACAATTAGTATGTTATTGATCTGGAGCTCTTGTTTGATAGTATGCAATAACCCTCATGCTTGGTGGTTATGTTCTATCACTCAATGGTCATCGGTAGCAAAGTATTCATGTTGGGTGTTTGTTCTTGGCTTCCTGATCACATGGAGAAACTTGGGTTGTCATGACTATGGTTTGTTGTGCTTATGTTGGGTGCTTGGTTTTAGTCTCTTGCATTGGAGGGCATTGTTTTATTAACCCTGAATGCATGTAGGTTGTGGAGTTAGTCTTTGGATGGTTTGAAAGCTTCTGGAACAACCTAGCTTCTCCGTATGCTTGTACATGGTGATGGTTGTGGAGTTGGCCTACAAGTGGGCCTGAAGTTCTTGGACCTCTATTTCATTTAGTTGGCTATACTTGCATGTCTCAATTTCATATTGATTTGATCTGAGGGTTTTGTAGATATTCCGTTAAAAAATCTATGGTTATGCTTATCTATGCTATTCCATTATTCTGGTTTAACTATATTGGTGATTTTTAGATTGGTGTGTGTTTTCCAGATGATAAGTGGATATGGATCTGCATGTATGTCAATGACATGGTGGTTTTACAGGTTTTACATGGTTAATCAAAACTTGTGGTTTTGTAAATCCACAGACAAACTATTTTTTCATATTATGATTCCTTGAGTGTTTCTGGATGTAAAATAGTTGCATATTTGTATGTATGCTTCGTGCATAATGTGAAGAGGTTTGTATCTTTCTTAGTGTGGAGATGTTTGTATGTGATTTATCACTCATCATTTCTACAACATATGCTTGATTAGTTCCTTGACTACAATCACTCATTTGTGGACTTGTTGGCAAATTGAATCTAGAATTGATTTGATGGTTGACGTCTTGAAGTCTACAGATTGTCTTCTCTAGTATCTCAATTTGCAAGTTACTAATGTGATGATGAGTTTGCATGTTTCATGTTTGGGATTTATGAGTTATGCAGTTTTGTGGGCTGATCACCTATTTGATTGCAGTGGGATGACTCAGCTACTATCTATATCCACAAGATTGATTCATTATTTATACAAACTTTGTTAGTTGGCCTTGTCTGTGGTCATTTGTGTATTTGGTATGTTTCTTTGGGATAAGAGGATGGATAATTAGAGTGCATGGATAGTTAGTTATTGGAACTTATAGCATGTTTATCTCGATGTCATGGATAGCTTGGTTACATAGTTTAGTGTAAGCTTTTGGTAGTGATGGTTTTATCTTCTTAACTTGGAGATCTTGGTTCTACTTTATTATTTTGTGTTGTTGATATTGCACAGGACAATTGTTAGATTGTGTTAGAGCCATGGATGATCTTCATTGAGAGGATGGTTATCATGATGCCTTTATAAGCTCAGTATCATAGTTTTAGTCAGAGATTCGGCAGTGATGTTGGATTAATCATAAGTGATGGATGATCTTCTGCAGTGGATATTGGTGTCATGGAGGAGTTCTTGGTTTTGAGATTTCTTTGACATTTTCAATTTTTTTGTCAGGAAATGGTTATCTTCATATGTTGGAGATGTTGACATCTTGATTGAGGTGTCAAGTTTATGATTTGTCAGTATGACATGTTTATACTTCGTTTAGAGATGTTGTTATTATGTCATGGTTTTCTCTTGATGCTAGCTTAAAGTTTTGGCATGATACATGTTCTCTTGAGACAAGATGTATGCATCATTGTACGCTTTGTTGTATGTGATCTTCTTACAAGGAGATGGTTAGATCATGATGTCATGATGGGCTTCTTGATCATGCAGATGTGCAGTGGGAGTTCTAACAATGATCTTGTTTGTTCTCTTTGGTTTTGGGTATTAATCATTTACTTGAAGCTTCATGATTTTGCAGGATGCATTTGAAGTTGGCATGTATTGGTTGATGGATGCTCATGGATACTAGAGAGACTTAAGGTGAGGCTTGAGATCTCTTGTTGTAGGGATCATGTGTTGGAATGGTTAAGTTTCAACAGAAAGACCGAGAAGTCTTCACTTGTTATGGATGTTCATATTTGAACTTGAAAGGAGATTGTTCTTGGAGAGAGTATATGAGACTCGATGTATCTCAGTGGATCAGTCTCATTCCCCACTATCAGTTCACTCAGCAAAAAATGTTTTGATAGGTATTGCCCATGTTATTTCAGATTCATGTTGTTTTATGCTTTGTTTTCTCATGGATATGAATCTTGAGCTACTGTTATTGGTTCTGGAGGTTTCATTTGAGGGATGAAAGCATGGTTATCTTCTTGATTTGTATAGTTTACTTTATGATGTTCATTTATGAGGAGTTTAGAAGATGTGATTGGATTATTCCTTGTTATGGAATGGTTATGAGTTTGATCTACCTTGATTAGGGAGGCTTACATCCATATTGATGTTTATTTGATCTTATGAAATTGAATGGTTGGGTTTTGTTAAGGCTTTTCAGTTGGGGTTTTGTAAAGGAGATCATACTTGGCACAACTTAACACTTGGTGGTGTTGGAAAAATGACATGATATGGTTTGCAGTTTCTCTTTACGGTCTCATATTTCTTCCTAGAGGTTCTTATTCATCTAGTATGATCATTGGATTTGCGGTCATCTACTGTTGTTGTACTTTATTGTTTTTTGGCAACAGTATGTGTTCTTTTTGATGTGGACTTGGGAGAAGTGGAGGAGATCAGAGGTGAGAGAGTAAGCAGAAAACTGTTTGTGGAAGTATGCTCTATTTTACAGTAGTTGGTTGTAGTTTACAGATCATTGTGATTGTTCTTTGTATTATATGTTTTGATTATAAGCCACACTTTTATGTAAGTGCTGATTGGTAGACTTTGAGTTACTTCGGTTGGCATTGCTCCTGCAGTTTGATTCCTAGGATGTATGTATATCTTTGGTAGGTGGTTTTTCATTGGACTGCAGTATCAAAGGTCTTCAAATTTTTTACACATTAATGGTTATTGGTATGTTTGTTATCATGGGAGACGGTAACTTTGTACAGGATAGTGGATTATATAGGGATGAGAATTGCAGTATGGGCCGAATATGTCATGTGTAAAAGTTCTATCAATGGTGGTTATTTAGTTGGATGTATACAACTAGCTGTGGTTGTTGTTCTAACTATTTTGGAGCTTACGTGCTCAATCTTGTTTTGAAGACGTTTGGACTTTAAAGTCATGTTTTGTTAACCAGTTTGAAGTTGGATACATTGGTGTGTCTATGTGGCATTTAGTGTTTCATCATATTTTTGCCATTCTAATCTTTTTGTCACGTTGGTGATCACTTGGAAGATGTTACAGGTGCTTCTGTAAAGCTAGTGAGCATAGTGGAGTTCAGTTGAGCTGAGTATTTGGCAGCTACTCATGCTTGCAAGGAAGCCATTTAGCTTAAGATATTGTGTTCATATATTGGTGTTGGTGCAAGACAGTTTACTATCTGTTGTGACAGTTAGAGTGTGATGTTGCATATGCATTAACGAAACTAGTGGGCACAAAGAAGTTTAGATGGTGTTCGGAGTCTATGGGCCTCTCAGCCTATAGTAGTTAAACCCTGTTATTTCCATTGGCTCTTGAAAGGTGTTAGACAAGTGGGAGAATGTTGGGAATTAAGGTGTCTCAACCTTTGCAAGTTTCTAGCATTTATTATTTAATTATATTTATTTTTTGCCTATTATTGTAATTTGGATGCAAATCCTATTTCGTCACTTTGTGGGAGTTGGCATTGTGATGTGTCATTCTACATGGAAGGTGAGCACATGTATTTTTGTCCTCATATGAGGAGATAGGCGTTCCACCTTGTGGTAGAAGAGTTTTTCCATGTGTCGGCATCTTTCAGGTGTTGTAAGAGGTTTATGACGCGTAAGAGCTATGACAGAATCTATGACATGTAAGGGCCAGAAATGGAAGATTCTATGATAGGTGAAGACAAGTGTCCGAAAGCATCTTGCATGGGGAAGTAGGCACCCAAGTTTTACTATGACAAGGTTGTAAGAGAATCTACTATTAATAGACAGTTATGATAGATTCTCTTACAACTATAAGAGTTGTCATAAATGACAGATTTTATGACATTGTAAGAGCATCTGTCATACCTTAATTGGGTAAATTTGGGGTGCCCAAGTTGGGGGGTTGTAAGGGATGAAAGAGAATCACTTACAAGTGTCATACACATGTTTTATGGCCTTGGAAATTGGGCCACATGGATTTGGATGAGTTCCTTATGTGACTTTCTCTAGAAGCTACCTCCATTCGTACTACTCTTTATATACAGGTGCTTGGAGAGGAGATGTAAGAGAATGATTAACAGGTATTGTTATGCTACTGGTTTATCTCCAGATACAAGTGTTGAAGAGTCCTGAGAGCTTGCATTGGAAGTGTATTGTAAACCATTATAGTTTTGATAATACATTGTGCAAGTTTTGGAGTGTGGGGTTTTTTACCCGATAAGGGTTTTCCCCATGTATATCTTGTGTCTCTCTTCTTCTGTTTTACATTCTTATGTTGTTTGCTACTACAATATCTCTATTGTTGTGTTAAACATTCTGTAATTGTAAAGGTTAAAATGAATTTGCACTCTCCTCCCCTCATTAGATTAGTGTAGGAAGTGATTTCCACACACCCTAGCTTCCTTTCATTAAGGAAAGTTGAATGGATGGCTGCCCCTAACTCTACTAGAGCATCAGTGACACCCTTTACCCTCAAAGCACCAGATGAGGGAAAAATCCCTAAGGACTGTAATGTATTTGAGGAGGATGTGAAAGAATACCAGAGTGTATGCTCACCTCCTGAGACTGAAAAGAAAACATGATTATGGGAAGTTATCCCACATTGAAAATGATTTGTAGGAGCAAAATGTAAACACAAATTTGTAATTTTGTGGATTATATGTAATCCAATGGAAACTGTAATGCAATGGAAAATTTTGACAATCTTTCCTTTCTTGTTAAAGATTACATGAATGTGAATAGATTTGTAAATGAATAAATTGCATAGCATGGAAAACTAATCCATGATTAGTCTACAAACTTCAGGAAGAAGTAGATTGGAGTAAAGGTTTGAGTTGGAACTAGAATGGAGGATAGCGGAGATGAAGGAGCACCTTCAAGGCAAACCGAGTCTAAATTAGACCAAATCTTGACCTTGTTGAGAGAAACAAGGGCGAGGGTGGAAACTCTCGAACACAAAGAGGAAGGCCAGTTAGAAGACAGATGAAATAATTATGATGGGGGTGATGGCGAGGAATGCCATAACAACACCACCCAAAGCCAGCACGGAGAAAATAACTCCATAGCTAGATAAGATGGGGATAAGATGAGCCTAATGGCTATAGAACTGTCTCATGACATGAAAAAGGTCATGACACCTAAATTTGATGGATCTATAAGCAGAGATGCCATGGAGGCATGGCTTACGGAGATGGAGAAGTATTTTGAAATTAGAAATTATAATGAGGTTACCAAAGCTGTCTGGGGAGCATTTCAGCTAGCGGGTGAAGCATCCACATGGTGGATGAACAAAAAGATGGAGCTAGGCTTGAGGTCTAGAAGCCTTACTTGGGACATGTTCGTAGAATTGTTTAGGCAAAGATGGTTGCCTCATCTATTCTATGATCAGAAACTCATAGACTTCCAAAACCTGAAACAAGTAGATATGATTGTAAATGAGTATTGGGAAAAATTCACCCAACTATAGAAATATGTGCCACAGTATCAGCATGATGAGAAATTCTGTGTCTAGAAGTTTATCATGGGGTTGACCACCCAGATTGGGGGCGAGGTTAACATTCACAGTCCTACAACCATGGAACAGGTTTATGAGAAGGTCGTTAGACAAGAACAAAACTTGAAGGCTATTTTAGCCTATAGGGAAAGAAAAAAAAAGAGATATAATTGGTCTCAATCTTCTCAACCCTTAAAGAAAAAGGGGAAGAAACATGACTATACCAAGAAGAATGATAAAGGGGCCAAAAATAAACAAAATGAGTCTAGGGGAGAGAAAAAGGGGAACAACCACTCCAAGAAGAATGGGTACAATTTTGGAAAACCTCAAGAGAGGCGAGGACCAGTTGGAGGATGTTTCACTTGTGGCGGAGATCACTACACCAATCAATGTCCCAACAAATCACAGGGAGTGTAACCAAGAGGGAATCCTCTACCTTCCCAGCAAGTGGCGTTCTAGCAATGTATCCATGCGGCCTTGGAAAAACGTCAAGATGAGTATCAAATAACCCCAGTAGGAATGACATGTATTTTATTTGGAGTTCCAATTTCAGTTTTAATTGATATAGGAGCCACGAAATGTTTCATTTCTCCCAAAATTATAAATAAGATACCTAGTAAAGCAAGATTCATGGCAAATACTTGGTCTGTAGAGTATGCAAATCACACCAAGGCTCAGGTAAAGCAATGCCTATTTGAAGCTTGGGTTGAACTTCCAAACTTTTCCACATAAGTAAATCAATATGTAGCCCCACTTGGCTCATATGATGTCATCCTGGGATTAAATTGGCTATGGAGACATTGAGCCAAAGTAGACTGTTATGCCAAGATAGTAGATTGTTTGGATGATCTAGGAACCAAGTTCATATTCAAGGGAAACCTAGGGAAATTAAACTAAGGCAAATTTATGCCTTACAAATGGAAAGGGCATAGAGAAAAGGATGCCAACTTTTTGCTGTCATGATGGATAAAATAGATGAAACAAAGGAAACCTACTTCCAAGATGACTTGACGTTTTATGAATCCCAAAAACTTAAAGAAGTAGGGATGAAGGAGTTCATAGGTTAGGAAAGACCAGATATGGACAAGTATCCCCTCAAAGAATTTGAGGATGTATTTCTAGATGATCTTCCAAGATTACCCCCTAAGACAGTTCTTGATTTTGCCATTGATATTATACCTGGGTCAGAACCTATTTCTAAAGCCCCTTATAGGAT
Organism: Cunninghamia lanceolata; assembly: GCA_027924645.1. Lineage (NCBI taxonomy): Eukaryota > Viridiplantae > Streptophyta > Pinopsida > Cupressales > Cupressaceae > Cunninghamia > Cunninghamia lanceolata. The sequence goes on along the minus strand of BSBN01000749.1, from coordinate 4,418,019 downwards.
GACCACAACTGAACTAATGGAGTTAAAGGCTCAACTGCAAGAGTTGTTGGATAAAGGGTTGATTAGACCCAGTGTGTCACCATGGGGAGCACTTGTCATTTTTGTGAAAAAGAAAGATGACACTTTGTGGTTGTGTATAGATTACTGCATGTTAAACAAAGCAACCATCAAGAACAAGTACCCTCTACCCTGCATCAATCATCTTTTTGATCAGATGAGAGGTGCAACAATATTTTCCAAGCTTGATCTTCGATCAAGATATCACCAATTGAGGGTGAAGGATGAAGACATCCATAAGACAACCTTTAGAACTAGATATGGAAACTATGAATTCACTGTCCTACCTTTTGGGTTGACAAATGCACCTGTAGTGTTTATGAATCTTATGAATAGTGTGTTCAGAGACTGTTTGGACAAGTTTGTCTTGGTATTCCTTGATGACATTTTAATCTACTCTAAGAATGAAGAGGAACATATGCAGCATTTGAGAATTGTTCTTCAGAGATTAAGAGAGCATAAACTTTATGATAAGCTCTCTAAGTGTACTTTCTTTTAGAAAGAAGTATAGTATTTGGGTCATATAATTTTGACTAAGGGAATAGCTGTGGACCCAACTAAGATTAAGCCTATTTTTGAATGGCCTGAAGCGAGAAATGTTCATGAGGTCCAAAGCTTTATGGGCCTTGCTGACTATTATAGGAAGTTTGTGAAAAACTTCTCTAAAATTGCACATCCTATAACTTCCTTGCAAAGAAAGGGCAAGAAGTTTAAATGGTTAGAAAAGTACCAGGAGGCCTTTGACCTGCTGAAGGAAAAATTGACTTCAGCTTCGATTTTGAAAGTACCTGACCTAGAAGGTCAATTTGTAGTCATTATCGATGCCTTAGGGGGAGGCTTAGGTGGTGCACTGGTCCAAGATGAACATGTTATTGTGTATGGATCACACAAACTAAAAAAATATGAACAAAACTATGCCCCACATGATTTAGAACTGGAAATAGTCATGCACACACTCCAAATGTGGAGACATTATCTGCTTGGAAAACATTGAGTTGAAAATGGATCACGAGGGACTTAAATATCTATTCACTCAACCCCATATTAATGCTCGCCAAAGAAGATGGTTATAATTTATCTTGGATTATAATTTTGAGATTAAATATATTTAGGAAAAAGAGAACCAAGTGGCAGATGCTTTAAGTAGGAGAAGGCATATCTCCTCTATGGTCTCTATACAATTTGATTTTAGAAATCAAGTATTATAATAATCTAAGGGAGATGAGTTTTACGAGCAAGTAAAACAGGCCCTTGAGAAAGATCCACAAAATCCAAAATATGAAGGATTCAACCTTGAACTAGATGGGTTATTAAGGTTCAAAGGAAGGATGTATGTACCTAACTTAACAAAGTTAAGGAATATGGTTTGGAAAGAGGTTCATTCTGCACCATATTCTAGGCATCCTGGAGTAACCAAGTTACTCATTGATGTGAAACCTTTATACTTTTGGAAAGGAATGAAAAGGGATGTTGCAAATTTTGCAGCTACTTGTATTGAATGCCAAAGGGTGAAGGTGAAACACCAACACTTGACATGATTATTATACCCTCATGAAATTCTAGAGTGGAAATGGTAGATTATAAGCATGGACTTTGTGTAAGGGCTTCCTATGTCAAGGAACATGCACAATGCTATTTTGGTTGTGGTGGATAGATTCACCAAAGCAACCCATTTTATTCCAGGAAACTTGACATATGGGGCACCCATCATTGCTCAAAAATTTGTTCAAGAGATTTTTAGACTCCACGACATTTGTGAGAAGATTATCTTAGATAGGGATGCACGTATGACATCTAGGTTTTGGCAAACCTTATTCTCTTCACTTGGAACACAATTGAACATAAGATCTACTTATCATCCTGAAATAGATGGACAAACTGAAAGGATGAATCAAGTGTTGGAGGATTTATTAAGGATGTATTGCATGGATCAATAATACAAGTGGGAGGATTATCTTCCTCTAGTGGAATTTGCCTACAATAACTCTTACCATTAAGCTATTAAGATGGCACCGTTTGAGGCATTGTATGGACGTAAGTACCAAGACCCTATAAGTTAGGATAAGCTTGAATATAGGGTTAGCCTTGGTCCTGAAATGCTATCTGAAATGGAAGAACAAGTCCATTTAATTAAAAAGAGGCTAGCAGAAGCGAACAATAGACAAAAGAGTTATGTAGATGCTAAGCATATTGAAAGGCATTTCATTGTGGGAGATAAGGTTCTCCTAAGAGTAAAACCCTAGAAAATTTCCATTAAATTTGGAAAAATGTCCAAACTGGCACCAAGATATGTGGGTCCATTTGAAGTTCTAGAAGAAGTCAACCCATTGGCATACATAATTGCTCTGCCACTAGCATTTGCCATGATGCATAATGTGTTTCATGTTTCTTATTTGAAAAAGTTTAATTCTACTGATAATCAAATTCCTATGCTTGATTAGAGCCTTCTACAGGTGAAAGACCTAGGAGTGGTGGTGATCGAGTCCATCAAGGTTCTGGAAACACATAATCTATGCTTACGTAATAAGGAAATAACACAGTGCAAGGTCTAGTGGGACCAATATTTTGTGGAAAATGCCACCTGGTAAAATTATGATGACTTCCATCCTAGATTTCCTCATCTTTTCAAAGACATTTGTTCTTATGCTTTTGGAGACATTTTCATGTTATGTTGGTTTATTTAAGGACAATTAATCATCAGGGATGATGATTCTTATGGGGGGAGATATGTTACATCCCCAACTTACAACTAGACTTAATCATTAACTTAGTAAGATAATAAAGAGGATTAGACATAGTTAATTGATTCTATATTGTGGAAATATCTGATTTAACTCTTGGTTATAAAAAAGTTATTGATCATGATTTGTTTTACAAATTGATTAAATTAAGTTATGAAACATGATGATGATGATACATTGATCATGATCTTGTGGTCCTAAGTGTGAATAGGAAAATGAATGTCCTTTGAAGAAGGAAGGAGAGTATCATCCTGGAAGAAAGGTTAGACGCTGTGAAAGCAAAGGGTCAAATAGCCATCTGAGTATCGACTTTTATGTCCTTCTTCTTTAGAATGCATAAGTTGACACGTGTCATGCCTATTTTCTTAGTTCTCTTGTCCTCTAAAAGTTGTTATGTCTTTGATGCCTTTAAGACTAGTCACGAAGACTATTCGATGTTTTTGAAGCATCATCTGATGTCATGGGGACAATCATGTAGAGAGAGATGGAAGTCTCTTGTAATCTTTTGTTCTCTAGGATAGTGTTCCTTAGTCTCTTGACTAAGGATGATAGTTGAATTCAGGGGAGAATCTCTCAACCGACATTCGACAATCTAAATATGTTCTTTTGTGCTTCCTAGTATTGATTTTTCAAAATATCCTATTAGTAAGGATTGCAAACCCTTTTGTAGGTTAAATTGACATGATAATAATGTTATTATTATCTCTTATGTCTTTTTATTGGATCATAGTCGAATACTTTTAACCTGATGTTGGTCTGTTTAGTGAAGGATGGGGAGCTTTAAGCTCATCCACCTTCAAGCATGATGCCTAATTGTAGCCACCTTATGAGGAACCGATCGGGTGGGGAAAGGTAGTTACCTTTCTTTTTGGCATGCGTAGAGTAAAAAAAAAGGTTAGAGAACCAAAAGGGAGTGTTTTTGTAGAAGGTAATTTTTAGTTTTTTGGTTTGGGGGTTTTGGCCTTTTTCGATGGGAGAAACAACAGAAAGCGGGAGCTAGTTTTACAACTGAGTGCGCTTGTAGGAGTCTCGAATTGGTATGATGACTCATTTGCTATCATTATTTAGGTATTACAAGGATGTAATCCTACTCCTCATTCTCGATTTAAATGTTTAGACAAAGAATTGTGCTTAATACTGTTTAAAATCTTTATCTGGCTGAAGCTCAAGGCTGTTACAACCAAGCATTTTGATTTTTGAGTGTTATCATCCAGTGGCTCCAGGGCTTAAGGCTAAGATTTCCAAATTTATCCGTATAACATGAATGAGCTCATAGCCTTAATGGTCGACCTATCTTTACTAGCTTGTCATTGGCTGTTGAGCTGAGTTTAAAACTTTTAGAAATCTTTATATATTTCTATAGGCTGTATGGTTGCTTATTTATCATTGAAACTCTTTTTAAGACTACATTCCTCGCCATAAGGCCAAAGTAGTAAAATTTCCTAGTGCTATCGAAGGGTAGGCTCGAGGCTTGAAGTCAAGCTAGCCTTTTGTAAAGACTGTGTTTTATACTCAAGGTCATGAGGCTAAGTTATTTAAAAACACTGTGCTTTATACTCAAGGCCGTGAGGCCGAGATATTTAAAAGTTTGTGTTTCATACTCAAGGCCATAATGCCAAGTCATTTGAGATTATTGCGTTCTTGCTCAAGGCCGTATGGCCGAGCCTTTGATAAGAAATTCTTTCTGTGTCAGTGTTAGGGTTGTACAACCTAAGTGTGATGCTTTTACGTCATATACTATGTAAATAATAACTAGAGCCCAAGCTGTATCAGCTGGGTTGGTGAAGAAATGATATCTCACATCATTTATTGACTTGGATAGAGTATAAAACTCTCGATTGGAGTAGGCAATAGCTCCATATTGATTATTAACATAAGATAATGATACAGTCTTGTGACTATGGTTTCATCCATGAAGGCATTATCAATTGTTGATATCGACATCCGACTGTAATGATAGTTGGGGTAACGTTTGAATAACAGTGTGTTTACAACACCACAATAGATACCAATTGAGCTTATATGAGAAACCGATTGTGAAACACTTTCTAAATTACCTTAATTATCAAAATTATATACTTATACCTGTTGGCAAGAGACACTATATGGATTCATGAATGTTGTCATTGATGGCAACAAAGTTCATCCCACACATCCGCAGGACATGGTATGTCTATACCGGAAGTCAGAGTGAAGAATGTTGTGGTCCGGTAAACAAGAATAGAGTAGTCAGTAAGGTCCGACAGACAGGTCCGGATCTCTCAGCAGAAGTATCTCAATGAAGTGCGGATTTGGGGAAGTCAAGAGGAGTATCTTGACTAATAGATTCCAAGGTTTGAGCCTCTGGTGTGGAAAGGATAAAGAGATATGAATGCTTGGGTGTCGGGTTCCCAAGTGATAGTGTGAACAGAGGAAGAACTGACTGGTAGAACATTAGACATTATTCCGGATGTGTTACTGATGTTGGTAAAGGTTATGAAGGCATAAATTATGTTTGGCCAACATGATTGATGATTTCCAAATATATCCTTGATCCGTATTACTTGGTAAGCAAGGATTCAGCCGACAGATCAGAGTTTATGAAAAATATTGACTGTTCTGGGTGCCGACTAGAAAAGTGATGAAATCACTTGTGCGGATATATATATACAAGATGGATTTAGTTATGAGGTGCATTGTTGTTGTAAGTTATGTGTGAAGAAAAGCAGTAGAGCCGAATAAAAGCAGAAAGGAAGATACAGTATGTGAAAGAAGAGCAACATAAAAGAAGAAGAAAGATGAAGTGCAGCAGATCAGTATACAGAGCCTAACCAAAATTGAACTCCAGCATATGTTGATGCTCTTTATCAGTTCAAGTATTGTATTACACTATTTATAAATTGTAGACAGTGTGTCTCTTGTAGGCAGTGTGCCTCTTGTGAGCAGTGTGCTCGGGCAATGAGCCCTAATTGGCAAGTGCCATTTTGTACTTCCATTCTTCTAACAGAGAATACAATCTTGGGTTAATCACCCCATGGTTTTCTCCCTTAACAGGGTTTCCACGTCAAAAATATTGTGTCATGTGTATTTCTATTTCATGGTTATGTTTGCTTGTTTGAATTGATGTTGCACTAATCATTAAGAAAGTTTAGAAAGCAAAAATAATTAAGATAACTGATTCACCCCCCCTCTCAGTTATCAACAATACCCTCGAGTATAGAGGAGGAAGAATCATTGTGAACACATTGTCTCACTATGAAATCACTGCAATGAATTTATATAAGAATATTTATACAATCATTATGAGTTTGCATGTACGACTTTTTGTTAATGATATAAGTCATGAATATTATCCTTTTATTCTATCAAGGGCAAGGTATGCATTGAGTACATGTATACAATTTCATCATATGAGATGACTTATTTCTGAAAATGTGAACCATATGTGGCCTATGGGTCAAATGGTCAAACTTAAGTGAAATAAAACAAACCGTGTGACGAAGAGTCACTAGAATCTTGTAACCAATCTATGGAGGGAGTCAAATGTCCAAGCATGCATAATGATTCGAATTGATCCCACTTATACAAGACCTAAAGAATTAGGTCATTAAGAATAATTGTAGGACATGACAACTCATAAGTCGAGTTAGGGTGGTGGACATATGACGATGTTCATGGTGTAACATATTTGTATGAAAACTTTAGCCAAAGTGATGCATCTGTCTCTACATGCATCATCAATCCATAGTGTTCCAGATGGCCTAGTGTCTCCAATAGTGTCATACAAGTTACAGGGAATCTATAATGTGTGACCGTGAGACATTAGGAAGGACACAACACTAGATACTCATATGGTTCTAATGTCTAACCTTTCTATGAAGGGTAGGGTCTCTTCCAATTAGGAAGATGAGTGGGGGACCATAGGTCTATGGTTGGAGGACAAGCACTAGGATGATGCTCTCCTTCCCAAGCATGAGACAAGCTGAGGCTTATGGAGACAGATGTCATTGGTTGTAGATACAGTAATTGCATATTGAGACCATTTGGTTGATTGTGATGTAAAAACTTGATTAAGATGCCTAGAGCATATTATGTATTTGATTAGTGATGGTTACTCACTAAAGATTGTAATGGTTTACTGGATTGTAAGTTATGTTATATCTTGATTTTATTAACATGCTTAATGGATGGAAAATATTATGTTTCTTGTTTCAAATTTTGATCAACTTTATCAATTCTTAATTAATGACTTGATTAAGTTACATGTTTTAAGTTAAATATTGATCATTATGGAAAGTGTTGTTACAAAGGTTAAGAGGAAAAGGTCTCCTTCAGGCAAGCACCAAATGTAGTTAAGGTCCTTTGCAAAAAAGGAAAATAGGGGACACTGTGAAAAGTTATCTGCATAGGGGTCCACTTGAGTACACAACAAATTAACACTATAATATTTTTTGTGATATGTTAATAGGATACTTGACAACACACCTTTGTGCTGCTATGATACACTCCTAGCGGCAAGGGCATGCATTTTTTATTCTTTTGGATTTTTATATATTAAGAGCTGCCACCTTGCTAGTACTTACTGATAAAATAAAATCCAAATATGAAGAATAAGTGGAAATAATTATATATTCTTTTAAAAACTTAATGAAATGCCACTAAGAATACAATTATTAAAAGCATTCAATATTAAATTAATTACCACTAAGGTCACCTGAATCAATAAATATTTAAACCATAATATTGATTTAAACATATATAAGTTTTAAATTTTAAATCAATTTAATCACCACCTCCTTCTAATTTTCTCCCAAGTGGGCTACTCTTTAGGAGATAATAAAGAAACTTACTAATAATTTTTAAATCTTCTAAGTTAATTAAAAAGAACATAAGTTCTTTTCTTCCCACTACCATTTCATTTTCTCCTAAGTTGATTTTGCTAAGGAGTTTGTCTACTATGCAGAAATGAGAATATGAGAGGAAAGATGAAAGAATGCAAGCTTTTCCTCGGATTTGTTGAAATGCACCGAACAATTGAGAGGGGGGGGGGTTTGAATTAGTTGTCCCTAAAAGTTTGAACACTTATGAACATCAACACATCAAACACTTATTTACTATTATTCAGATTTAACCATGAAAGCATAAAAAAGAAGTTCAACACAATAACACAGTCAACACATGCAACACCAGATTTTTTACATGGAAAACCCTATAAGGGAAAAACCACGGTGGGTGTTAGCCCACAGAAATAAATAAGTTATAGCAATACTAAAAATTATAGGCTCATTGCCTTAGGGCTCACTGCCTAGAATGCTCACTACAAATGTTAGGGCTCACTACCAATGTTAGGGCTCATTGCCAAGGGGTGCCTCATTTCCAAGGATTGGTGAACTGATTTGGTAGCCTTTACTTCATGCTTGAGTTCAGTTCCATTGAAACATAATATATCACCTCTGCTTCTCTCTTCTTACACCTTTGCACCTATTTTTTCATTTTCACACTTCCACACACTTTTCGCAACTACATTACATGTTTTTATACAACTCATCAACCTTGGAATGTACAGCAAGGTTAGCATTACATTCATCAACTGTTGGAGCAATCTCCAAAGTCAGCATTACAAACATACATAGAAAATAGGTCTGGACCTAAACAAGATTAACTAAGGGAAAGATATATGCTGATCACTTAACACCTTAGCTAGGACTGAAAAATAATCTTTCATGCCGCAACATGCTTCCACAATCTTCTATGCATCTCCACAAGTGGTAGAAATAACCAAGTTAGCCAAGACTAGTTTTATCATTAAGTCTCCTAAGAACATTCTTCATCCACAATCCAATTTTTTCTTTGCAGACCAATTCAAATGTAGGAACACAATCAGGAGACATCCACAAGCACATTGTAATCACCAGGAACAACTGCACAAACTCTAACCACTCTGTTAAGAAGATTCTTCAAACTACAGCACATAAACAACAATGCCATCTACTGTCATAAGGAAAAGATCTCTTGTGGACAACCAAATCATGAACCATTGAAGTTAAAGGCACTTAATATCATTACCAACTTGATTCCAGAACCATAGACTAAAATACTTAATTGTGGAGGAATACAGAGCATAACACATTCTTCCTATCACCACCAAATATACAGAAAAAGCTGTTTTCACTCTGGTGAACATAGCTAATTCAAATATTCATACTGGAGGCTCAAAATTGAGATATAGTATCTTCAGACATGTCTCTAAATAACTTCCAATCTGTAGACAAATATATTCATTCTACAGGAAATGCGGAGAAAACTGTTGGACTGATCTTCTGTAAACAAGGATACTCTACAATACACTGTTTCCACAGCACCTTACGGTTTCCATCGGAGGAACTACTTTTCTCAATATCCATAGAAAATACAAAGAATCTAACTCATAGCAAAATAAGAGTACAGTTGACATCAATAATAACACAGATATGTTGACATCAATGACAACTCCGGTTAGGCACATACTTGCAACAATCTCCCCCTTTGTCATTGATGGAAACATATGATGTGAAAAAATTAATGACCATCAAGACAAGATACTCCCCCTTTCTTTTTACACATCTACACTCTGTCTCCCCTTGATTTTTTCACATGATTTCTCCACCCCTTTGACATCAATGGTAAAGGGCACATACTTGCACTCAGCTACTCTAATTAAATTGCTCTTTCATCAATACTGTAACACTTTATACTCTTTATTAGGAACAAATATCAAGAATGATTTCTACTCCCCCTGAGAGGTATCTCTCAAAACATCAATCCAGATCAAAAAAATTAGGCTTTGGACATCACAAGATTGATGCATTCTTATGCATCTTAGTTCAAAGCAGGAGAGGTAATAACCCCCAACTTTTCTCTGAGATACTCAAAGGTATCTTTAGGCAGAGGCTTAGTGAAAATATCTCCAATTTGATCCTTTGTGGACACATATTCCATCTTTACTTTATTCTTTGTCACATTCTCTCTCAAAAAGTGATACCTTATTGATATGTACTTTGTTCTTGAGTGCATCATTGGATTCTTTGAAATGTTTATGGTAATTGTATTGTCACAAAAGATTGCAATTGGATCTTCATACAAAACTCTTATGTCCTTTAAGGTCTACTTCATCCATAACAATTGAGTGCAACAACATGCTACTGTAATATACTCTGCTTCTACAGTAGATAGGGAGATTGAGTCTTGTTTTTTTCTTATCCATGAAACCAATCTATTTCCCAAGAAGAAGGCACCTCCACTTGTACTCTTTCCATCGTCAACATCTCTGGCCGAATTTGCATCTATGTATGCACTGAGAGTGAAATCATTATCCTTTGGATACCATAATCCATGATTTGATGTGCCTTTCAAATATCTCAAAATTTTCTTGACTACCATCACATGTGATTCTCTAAGATCTTCTTGAAATCTTGCCACAAGACATACTGCATGCATTATATCAGGTTTGGATTGAGTTAGATAAAGTAATCCTCTAATCATGGATATGTACCTTTTCTAATCAGTCTTAGGTGATTCATCATTTTTTCTCAACTTGCAACCAGTCACCATGGGAGTACATACTAGTTTAGAGTCCTCCATTCCAAATTTCTTCAAAAACTCTTTCACATACTTAGATAGGGATATGAAGATTCCTTTATCTGATTGAGTAAATTGTAGACCTAAAAATAAATTCATCTCACCAAACATAGACATTTCAAACTCCTTTTGCATTTGACCAACAAATTTCATGCACATACCTTCATTGCCTCCAAAGATAATGTCATCAACAAAGACTTCAACAATCAAAATTTGATTGAATCATTAATCTTGAAATAGAGATTACTATCAACAATACCTTTATTGAACCCTAATTGCAATAAGTACTTATCCAACCTTGCATACCAAGCTCTAGGAGCTTTCTTGAGTCCATACAAAGCTTTCTTCAATGTGCACACCCTATCACCTTGGTCTGATAACTGAAATCCTTTTGGTTGCTCAATGTAAACTTCCTCTTCCAACTCACCATTTAGAAATGTAAACTTCACATCCATCTAATACACCTTGAAATCTTTGTGAGCTACAAATGCTAGAAATATTCTAATTGCTTCAATCTAAGCCACTGGAGAAAAAGTCTCTTCAAAATCTATTCCTTCAATTTGAGAATATCCTTTGCACACAAGCCTTGCTTTGTTCCTTACAACTTCTCCATTTTCATTCAGCTTGTTCCTAAAAACCCATTTGGTTCCAATAACATTTTTATCAGTAGGTCTAGGAACTAATTCCTAAGTTTCATTCTTCTCTATCTGAATTAGTTTTTCCTTCATGCCTTTTACCCAACTTTAATCATTGTAGGATTCATTCATAGTTTTTGGTTCAACTTTAGAAAGCAAATAGTAATTCACTTGTTCTTCTGTAGCTGTTTTCCTTGTAAGTACTCCTTTACTTTTATCTCCAATAATTAGATCTTCTAAATGATTGATCCTTACATACCTGGGAGTCTTTACTGTAGTTTCTGTAGCCATATCTTCTTCATCTTGACTGTCTTCCTGTTCCTCTTTCTTCTCATTTTCTATGACAACAAGTTCATCTGACTCGTAGCCATCAAATCTAATGTTCTTCCTTTGCCTTCATCCACCTTCACATTTGCACTCTCAACAATATTTTTCATCCTTTTGTTGTAGCACCGGTATGCCTTACTCTTAGTAGAGTATCCAAGAAACATTTCTTCATCACACCTTGCATCAAACTTTCCTAGATCTTCTTCTCTTCTGATATAGCATTTGCTTCCAAAAACTTTGAAATATTTTACTGTAGGAATTTTTTCATACCATAATTCATAAGAAGTTTTAGTACCATTACCTAGTTTCAACAACAAGCATTATACAGTTTCATTAATAGAACCATTAGACATGAAAGATGGAACAAAAGAGATGAACACATATTTACATGGGGAAAACTCTTTTAGGTAAAAAACCCCACACTCCAAAAGCCCTGATCACCATTGTATTATTCAGCAATAGAAAATACAATTACAATACAATTCAGGCACAAAGCCTTTCATGGAGATTAACATCTTGTTCCATCTGGAGATTATTTGACAGTCACTCCTCTTCTCTTTATTTGTCTTGCTCAGTTCCAGGTATCACACTCATCCAACATTTAGAACTACATCTCCATGCATGAGTGTCGAGACTACTCTTCTTCGTCTCTAATAACCAACCGAATAGAACAACCTGAACTCTCTCTATCTCCCTCTCTTTGCACACTTATCCTTTGTTACAATGCGTTTAATATATCACAATACAGAACATTTGGTTTGACTACCATAACGAACTAGACAATTAGAAAAGGCAATCGTTCAATTGACAATATTTGTGATATGCATTACCAATACAACATTGGCTATTCTGTCCTTTCGCCATGTCAAGGAGCCATGTCACCATTGTCAAACCAATTCCTAGCATCCCAACTCATAACTGTTTCCACGACTGTTCATATTCGTGACATCTAATTATCCCACATTCATCAGTCAGTGATCCTTTGATCAGTTTATATACAAGACCACAGGTATATGTAACATCACACACTTTTGCCTGACATGACTAGTGATCCACCTGCTAATGGTCTATTGCTCAATCGTTGGGACCAACAACCAGTTCCACCGAAATCATATGGTTGCATCGATGATCAACACAAATAGATCATGTTGGACCATCGGTGGGACCCATTTCAGGGTCTCACCGAAATGTCAATGTCTCACTGATGCCAAGACCTCATCGGAGTAACCCGAAGTGACATGTCTTGCTGATGTCAAACCTTTGTCAGTGTAATATGAAGTACCAGAGAGACATCTTCCAGGCACACTGATGTCACTTGTCACGCCAATCATTAGAATGACTCTCATTGATGCCAAACCTCCATTAGAGTGACCCAACACATCAGAAGGAGATATCCACAGCACGCCAATAGGGTTTGTCACACTGATGTCCAATTGTTGGAGTAACACAACACACTGACTCGCTAGTGCAAAGAATAATCCACTGTGAACAATGTAATCACTAAGATACTTGCCGATCACTAAGACTCAGATCAACTCTTGCCGATGCCTGTAAATCTGAGACACATGTACTTAACATTCTCCCACTTGATGAAGGATTTACATGATTCCATCAATGCTTGAAGTCACTGTATCAGCTTAGACACTATCTCCATTTCACTGTGTTCACAAGATATACAGAAGCATCAATATTATCAACTTCAAAGCTTCATCCTAAACACAACCATGAAGTCATCCTCCAGAAACAAGATAGAACATCAACTAGAACAATAATCAGAAAAATGACTGCTTCCATGCAACTGAACAAAAAACCCTCTTGATTGAAAATAGCACACACAGCCAATGCTAAAAAATGCAATCACTCATACCTTGAAGGTATTCACATCAGCAGACTCATGCCACCTACATATACACCCATCAACTGCAAATACAAGCTCCATGTGTCAACCAGTCAAAGAAGACCAAACACATCCAAGAATTCCCACTGCATGGGTAATGTAGATCTGAAAAAGATCAAGGCATACAAAGTCTACCAATAGCATAACATAGAAGGTGTAAGTAACAACATCATGTAGTACCAAGGAATCATCCACAATGATATGCAAAACCTCTAAACAAATAACCTGCAAGAACAATTCTCCCCTCCAGTCCAGAACTCTCCCAAATTCTCCACACTCAACAAAGGAAAAGAGATAACAGAACCTCCATGTCATCACCCAAGAACATAAGTGAAAACACATGACCACAAGCTAGTGATCACAATCAGCTTCAATAAAACATCAAACCAATGTAGCATGAAACAAACAATCCAGGAAGATAACCAATACCATAGAGAGAAACACTACACATCATATACCTATAGAAAATCCTCCTACATACACCTCTAAGTGCCAACTGTGTCAAGTATGATCTCCTTCACAACACCCCAAAGAGAATAGCATAACAACACCCAAACAAACATTCAATCTCAAGAGATCAAATTCAACATATGTAATCATGCAACCAATAGGGATGTAAGCCTCTCAAACCAAAGAAGATCAAACTAATCCATTTCCCGTTTCAAGAAATCAGCCCATAAAGCCATCTCCTAATAGTCCTCATCAATGAACAATATATTAAACTCAAATGCACAAGGAGATAACCATGCTATCCATCTCCCACAATGAATCCTCTAGAACCATCTATGAGCAATTCAAGATCCATGTCTATGAAAGAAAGCATAAAACACCTGAGAGAAACAATGGGCAATACCTCTCAAGTAATAAACTATTGATTAGACCATGAGTGGGGATAAGAATGCTCCTCCAAGATATACAAGCCATCATGACTCCTCCAAGAGAAATCTCTTCATAGGTCTCTGTTGAACTCACATCCAACCAAGGTGTAGGCTCCTCAGACTTTTTGCTAAAATCTTCATCAAGAGTAACCATCAACAACACTTCTCTCATCTAAAGAGAATTACAGCCTCACCTTATTCTCCATGTACCCATGAGCATATGCAAATAATCATTTCATGCTAAACTCCAAATGCATCACTACACCAACATGAAGTAATCAAGCAAAAGATCAATGCACCTAACACATGGAGAATCACCAGACCATTGTCAAAGCTTCAATCATCTAAATCAGGAACTTATCATGACATCATGATCTTACCATCCCCCATAGGAAATTCCATGCTCTAGGTGAACAGAACCATGGTCTCAAGAGCAATGTATCATGTCAAAACTCAAATGCATAAATCAATAAAATACCATGACATGAAACAAACCAAACTCTAAAACAACATCACCTGTCAAGCACCACCAAGACCTCAGCCAAGGATTTCATGAATCCTCCATGGCTCCAAGATGTTACACATCCTCAAATAGTGCCCCTGCAAATGTGAAAGAACCCTACTATAGCAACAGGATCTAAGAGCTCCTCCTAGTAACATCTACAACACTAAAGAAGATTATCCATCACCAAGTGAGGAATTCACTATCATTGCTAAAGGTCCCACTGAACTGTGACAATCAAGCTTTCCAAGCATCATGACAAAACTACTCCTAATCTGAAAATCCTCCAGGTCCACACATTAACATGTCCATGTGACAATGAAACCAAGTGGCACCAAGATCTCCAAACCAAGGAAATACACTATCACTGTCAATAGCTTACACAAACCTATGTATCCAAGCTATTCATGACATCATGATACACATGCTACAAGTCCCCTTAACTGACTATTCGGGTACTTTACAACATCCATCCTCTCATCCTAAAGCAGTCACACCAATGCATAAGTGACCACAGACAAGGCCAGCTAACAAATCTACATAAACACTGAAATAATCTCTTGGATATAAATAATTCACTTCTGAGTTATCCCACTACAGCCAATGGGTAGGTAATCCACAAACTACATAACTCGTAGATCCAATCAATATAACATGCAAACCCACTATTGCACTGGAAACTGCAAAACTAAGATCTCAAGGAGTAGATAACAATATAGACAACATGACTCAAACACCAGATTACCCACAAATCTGATTCGCCAAATATGTCCACTGTTGGTGCTCATTTTTGGCCTAGAAGTAAAGCTTGCAGATGGAGGGTTTATTTTTCAAACCCTAGGTTTCCCTCTTCATCGGCGTGAGTTTGTGTTGTGTCTTAGCGATTATGTTGATAGCACGGTGTCTTCTTCCATCACTGAGACTTTGTGCTATCGGTGAATGAGATTGTTGTTCTACCAATGGTGTTGGTCTTGCCGACAGGGGTAAGTCATGTATTCATCGGCAGGAGTGGGAGCTATCGGGTGAGCGGTCAGATGTTGGGCCGACAGTGTAGTGTTTGGCTGATGAAGATTCATCGGCGTGTGTCTTACCGAAGAAAGTGGGGTTGACGTTTGGCGATCGGAGAGACTTTTGAGATCGGGCTAGCAGCTGGAGGGTCTGCCGATGGGTAATGTTTGGCCGATGAGGTTTCATCGGTGTGTGTTTGGCCGACGGAGGGATGAGGCCATAGTTCATCGGCAAGAGTTGTTATATCGGCGAGGGATTTTTGAGTTGGGCCGATGGTATATGTCATAGCGATGGGTTCTTAGCGAAGGGTTGTGTGTCAAGCGTGGCAAAACGCTCGACACCTATCATGTGTGCGACCATGTTTATAAACTACTGATGTGAACTCCTCACCATGCATGTGGGATTATTCCTCTGTGTATTTTCAAACTTTGAGCGAAGCACTTTTGGCGGGAACTTCTGTTTGAAGTGTTGCGACAGTTTCCATGTGGTTGCGGGTGGTTGAGGCCCTTAATGGCGACATTGTAGAGTTATGGGCGACAGTACAGGCGATCAGGTTGCCCAATTTTTGAGCGGAGGCTCCAGATAATGGCGCTTGGCTCGAGGCTCCTCTTTGTCTACTGCATTTATTTTTTCTGAGCGCCATTCCTTCTGAGGACTGTACCTGGCAGAATTTTTGTCAAAGCCATGTAATTAATTGCTTGTGGTACACTACCTGGCTGTTATAAGCAGGAAGTGTTACCACTTTTTGAGGGGTTGTTGAAAGTTGAACATTTTGGCTCTGTGATACAAGACAGCTGGTTTTGGCTGCTCTATCCACAAAAAACTTGTGAGTTTATGTATCTCCTGTTGTATGTTTTTGTATGAATCCACTGATTTCATAGTTAAATTTATATGAGAAATGCTATGTTAGCATGTGTTTTGTTAATTCTATCTCCAGTATTGCATGTATCTTTCTTCTGAGTCTGGGTATTTAAGGAATGTTGAGACTCTAGAACATAGAATTCCTGTGTTGAATGTCTGATCTTTTAACTTCTGCTCAAAGGTAGATTAAACTGTTTTCAGATTAAACATTGGGAAGGGTATACTGCAGTAGGGATGCCATAAGTATAGATAGATTGACACTCTGTATCGGGAGATATCTGTAAGACAGGTATCATATGTATCCCCCTGAAATCCAGTTTTAGCTATTCATGCTGATCATTCACAGGTGTATGTCTACTGACTCCAGGCCCTGGATAGGCACCAATCTTACTTTGTGTTTGTGTTACAACCATGTCTAGCTTTGTATCCGAACTTAAAATCAAAGTCAAATTCTAAAACAACCATTAGGACATTAGAATTAGTTTTAGGATCCTCAGTCCTCTGTCTACAACTGCAAATAGGCCCAAAGCTAGCCCCTTTGCTCTTATCTTTCAGTTTTGGTCTACTTACAGGAGGACTCATCTGCTTTTTGTCAGCATCCCAGCCTTAGTATGCACATTATCATGGGTGTTGAGTAGGGAATACCCCCCTAGGTTTTGCAGAGCCTGAAGAAGAAGAGGAGATAAAATATAGAGTCTATCTCCTACACTGTTGGCCCCTGGCCCAGAGATCCTATTGATCATTGATGGCTACCTTGTAGGGAAATCTGGGAATAAGCATCCAGTCTGGGAAAGAACCAACAGAAATTGGCGACTCTGCTGGGGAATTGTGAAAGAACCCTGATTTACAAAAAGAAAATAGTTCCTAGTAATAGGTGGCGACTCCGAAGTAATCTCCCAACCGGTCAAAGTAAAATTTATATGCAGGGGAGAAGATCCCAACAAAATCCTTTATTTGAAGAGTTACCAGTAACAAGAAGAATGATGTACAGAAGAAATGGAGCTGTCTCAGTCAGTCGTGAGGGTTCCCCCAGAAAAAATGATGATATGCAAGACAATCCAAGGTCTTCAGACAAGACAGTACCTTATTTTTCAAACAATGAGGCTGAAATCCAGAGTGTGTATGAAAGACAGCAGGGTAATGGTTTGAGAATAAGGTCAGAAGTGTTCCAAGAATGCCCATTTCTAGACCCTAGTGACAGATTTGAAGAGGCAGAGTCTTTGAGGGATGATGAAGATGATGACCAGAATGGTATGAGACCATCTACCTCCATGCCTAAGGAAGAACAGTTAGCTGAAGAAATCAGAAATCTAAGAGCAGAATTAGAGTATCTGCAAGCCATGAAAATCAGAGATGACATGAGGCAGAAAGTGCAAGCTTTAAGGACTGCCCAAAATAATTCAATTCCTACCCTTGAGAATGCAAATGTGCAGAGACATCAATAGAGAAATGAAGTGCAATATCAGCATAATGATGAGAGACAAAATGTGAATGATGCTAGGATACCACTGAACAATGTAAGAAACCAGAATGTAAACAAAAATATCAACGTTAATCAGTTTGACAGACAGCCCATGCAGCTAGATAGATTCAGACAGCTGGTGTTTGATGGTATTCTTGGGTATCCTAACCCCATTGACAAGCATCTGAGGCTGCAAGTGCCTAAATTTTCAGGAAACAACACTGTGTTAGGAGAAGATCATCTAAAAGCTTTTCAAAATGTCATGGATAACTTTGAGGTTGAACATGAGGATGTTTTCATGAAGTCATTCATGCAATCTTTAGTAGATGAGGCAAGGGAATGGTACAAGAATCTACCTGACAGGAGTATTTCATCGTGGGATGATTTTAAAAGAATGTTCAAGGAGCAATATGGTGACAAAACTGACCCTAGCTTTTTTGTAAATGAATTTACCAGTATCACTAAAAGGTCAAATGAGCAGGTTGCAGATTTTAATGCAAGATTTACTAAAGTGTTAAACAAATTGCCACATCACATGAGGCCAAATGAACCAATGTGCATAATATTGTATATCAATGCCTTTGATGCAAAAACTGCATATGGATTAAGAGATAAAAGCCCTGCTACTCTCAGGGATGCTTTCAGAATTGTAGTGAATATTGAGAACAACAGGAAAGCATCAGGCAAGACTAACAGAAGGGATGATGTGAAAATTCTGTAGAATCCAAACAAGCCTCAGAACACTCAAGGTAATACGTCTGCCCCTGAAGATAAGATAGACAAATTGGCAAATGTTGTTAAGGACCTGAGTTATAGACTAGCTAGAAGCGAAAAAGGGATAGGTCCTGATAGGCAAGTCTATCAAAGGCAGGAAAAGAGGTGATCATTACATGATATGCCTTATAATACCAATTGGCATAATGGTAAGCCTATATTCCCACACAACAACACAAATCAGAGAGCTCAACATGTCAAAGAAACTCCTGATCCTCTAAAGAAAGCTATAAATATTGTTGATGATACTCCATGGTGTATAATTTGTCAGATGCCACATTCACAGTCACAGTGTATGATTGCTTAGTCCTTGTATGATAATGCTGCATCTTGTAATGGATGCAATGAGCCACATTATGTGCAAGATGATGATGTTAATATGATGTCCATAAGCAATGGATACCATCTTTATGATGCTGATGAGAGTACAGATAATGGAATTCGGGCTTGTCAACGGGATTCTTATGATGAAAATAATGAGGACAACTATGTGTATGCTCAGAGCTCACACAATTTTCTAAGTAACTTACAACGACCTTCTGATGAGGAAATTAGGGCCTTCACAGCTGCAACAATTGCTCAAGTCAAAAGCAACTACAATCTCAGAGGTAAAAATCAAGTAAGCAGCGCACATCAGCCAGAAGGTATTTCTGCAGGTCAGCCACTGCATGGTCATAAGGGGATTGAATCACAAAAGAGGCTGTGGGTTAATAATAAACAGAATTTTAGACATAGAACAGGTCATGAATCTCAAGGACCAGAAAATAGAATCTCCCAAGCTGAAGATCAAAGCAAAGGTTCCTAAGACAAAAATGATGATCAGGGAACTATGAAAGTAAAAGCTAAATCAGTGCAGGATAAGAGTAAGATTGTGGAGCAACCTACAACTGTTATACAAAATTATGCTCCATTTGATATAGCTCAAGTCCTCTCCCAGGTAAAAGTCTCTGTTCCACTTATGGAACTGATGAAAGTGGAAGAAATTAAGAATAGGACAATATCCCTAATTTCAGGGGTACCTTTTCAAGCTAAACAAAATGCTCAGACCCAGGGTGAGAAACATGTCATATGTAATGAAGAAGATGAGGCTCCTGAGGTTTATTTAGGAATGACTATGACAAAGTGTCCTTCACAAGTGGAGCCATTTTATGTATCCCTGGTTATAAATGGAAAAATAATTAGAAATTGTATGCTTGATTCTGGAGCATCTACAAATGTCATGCCTTTGGCCATCATGCAACAAGCTGGATTGAAAATTGACAAGGCATGTGGAAAATGTTATGCTATGGATGCCAGAGAGGTACCAGTTATTGGAATCATGAAGGATGTAGATTTCAAACTGGCAGCATTTCCTGAGAAAAGATATAAAATGAATATAATAGTGGTTGACATCAAGCCACAGTATGGTATGTTACTGTCAAGAAGATGGGCAGCACTAATTGGTGGAAGTATGCAGCTGGACTTGTCATATGCCATGATTCCAATGAGTGGTAGGGATGTTAAGCTAATCAGAGAACAGAGATCATCAGAGACAGTGGAAGACCAAGAAGCAGAGGAACAGATATGCTTTGTAAACACTGACTGTGATAACTTCAAGGTTGTCTCAGATGATAGAGAGAATAAAGAAAAAAATGTCTGCAGTAAAGAGCTGGACCAGCAGGGTTTGTGGACCATGTATTTTGATGGAGCTTGTGCAAAAGAAGGCTCTGGAGCTAGAGTTGTTTTTCTATCCCCAACTGGTAAGCTCCTCAAATTCTCTTTCTTGCTGAGGTTTGTTTGCACAAACAACATTGCAGAATATGAGGCTTTGCTTTTAGGCCTAAATATAGCCCTCAAACATGGAATCAAAATGCTAAGAGTATTTGGTGATTCTGAGCTGATTGTATCCCAAATTAGAGATAGGTATGCTTCAAAAAACAAAAGATTGAAACAATACAAGCATGCTGTTTGGGATACCATTGAACTTTTTGATGCATTTTCAATAGGCTGGGTAGAGAGATCAAAGAATGTTATGGCTGATTTCTTAGCTAATGTTGCAATAAGGCCAAATGACATTACTCTGTCAGATGTTACAAATGTAGAAGTTAAAATCAGGCCTGCAGTACCAGAAAATATATGCAGTTGGCAAGTGTTTAATGATGATAGGGACTTGTTAAAATTTTTGCACTGCATAGATGAATATGAGAATCAAGAAATTGATTTCCAAGCTTTTGTAGAGACTATAGATGGAAAAGAAACTCTTGTGGGAAAGGAGATAATTCAGTTGAAGACTAATAAAATCCCTAGAGGGTTGGTAGCTTTGGAAAGAGCTTTTGAGAGTAGAGACCAATTGGTCACAAAGACATCTCCCACAAACAAGGAGGATTTAGAAGAGATAAATTTGGGAATATCTCAGACCCCCAAGAAAGTATATATTGGTAAACAACTCAAACCACACATCAGGAGTATGCTGATTGCATTACTGAAAAGGTACAAACATGTTTTTGCTTGGTCATATGAGGACCTAAAAGCCTACAGGGGAGATTTATTCCAGCATGAGATCCCATTGAAGCCGGGAGCTAAGTCATTCAGACAGAGGCAAAGACCTATTAATCCTACCTTGGCTCCAAAGATGCAGGAAGAACTTAAAAAGCTTAGGGAAGCTGGAATAATTGTGCCAATTAGACATTCAACTTGGGTGTCTAACCTTGTCCCAGTTAGAAAAAAGAATGGTGATATTAGGCTTTGTGTTGACTTCAGGAACTTAAATGTATCCTCTTTAAAGGATAACTATCCACTGCCTAATATGGAAGCTATGTTGCAGAGAGTGACTGGTTGTGAACTCTTATCCATGATGGATGGATTTTCAGGTTATAATCAGGTGAAGGTAAATGAATCAGAACAGTATAAAACTGCCTTCACCACCCCATGGGGAACTTATGTATATGTTAGAATGCCGTTTGGGCTAACAAATGTAGGTGCTACATTTCAAAGGGCAATGGATGTTGCTTTTGCAGGGTTGATTGATTCAATCCTGGCTGTGTATCAAGATGATCTGACTGCTTATTCAAAGAAAGAAGAGCAACATTGTTTGCATCTAGAGCATATTTTCATAAGAGCACTGGAGTATGGCATTTCTTTAAATCCAAAGAAGTGTGCTTTTGGGGTGGTTGAAGGAAAACTCCTAGGGCACATTGTTTCCAAGGATGGAGTTAGGATAGATCCAGAGAGAGTGGCTGCTATTGACAGAATTCAAATGCCAAAAACTGTAAAAGGAGTTCAGTCCTTCTTTGGACAGATAAATTTTGTTAGGAGATTTGTTCCCAACTTTGCAGAAACCACAAGGAACATTTCCAAGATGATGAGGAAGGATGCCACTATCCACTGGGAAAGTGAAGCAATTGAATCATTTCAAAGTATCAAAGAGGCAATCAAAATGGCCCCTGTTCTTAAATCTCCTGATTTTTCTAGGCCATTCCAATTGTTTTCATTTGCTTCCTTTCACACTGTTGCTGCATGTTTGCTACAGAAAAATGAAGATGGTTTTGAACAGCCCATAGCTTTCTTCAGTATGTCCTTGCAGGCTTCTGAGTTGAAATATGATATTATGGAAAAATAGGCATATGCACTAGTCCGAGCCATCAAAAGTTTCAGACCATACCTGGTAGGATCACATATAATTGCATATGTACCCCATGCAGCAGTAAAAGACATTTTCACTCAACAGGAAGTGACTAGAAGAAGGTGTAGATGGATAAACAAACTGCAGGAGTTCAACATAGAAATACAAATTACCAAGTTGGTAAGAGGGCAAGGATTAGCCAAGATGATGGCACAGTCAAACTTGGAAGCATGCCAAGTTAATGTAGTCCAAAATGAGAATGTAAATGTATCAAGATCTGAATGGTACAAGGACATTATATACTACTTGCAAAATCTGAATTGTCCTTCCCATTTCAGTGACAGTCAAAAGAGGACTTTAAAGTTACATGCAATCAGGTATGTTATTGTTCAAGGTGAGCTATACTGGAAAAACCCTGATGGTGTGCTGCTGAGATGTGTGGATGAAGATGTAGCTAACAATGTTTTGAATGATATGCATAAAGGATTGTGTGGTGGACATTATACTGCCCAAACAACAGCTCATAAGATTCTCAGAGCAGGATATTGGTGGCCTACTCTCTTTTCAGATGCACAAAGGTTAGTAAGGAAGTGTGACCCTTGCCAGAGATTCTCAGGAAAATTGAAATATGATGGTGCTTTACCCCTCAGAACTGTAACTGTGGATGCTCCATTTCAACAATGGGGAATTGACTTCATAGGGGAAATTGCAGACAAGTCAAGTGGGGGACACAGTTGGATTTTGGTGGCAACTGATTACTTTACCAAATGGATTGAGGCCATTCCAACTAAGAGAGCTACAAGTAAGGTGGTGATGGATTTCATACTGGAAAATGTTATCATCAGGTTTGGAGTACCATTCAAGATAGTTACTGATAATGCTATGTGCTTCAGATCAGGTGAATTTGTTGATTTTTGCAACAAATATGGGATCAGTCTATCATATGCATCACCATACCACCCACAAGGAAACGGTCAAGCAGAATCAAGCAATAAAAGCATCATGAAAATTATCAAGAGGATACTGGACAAGAACAAGAGAGCTTGGGACTCAAAATTAAAGTTAGCAATATGGGCTGACAGCGTGACAGTAAAAAAGGCTATTGGAATGTCACCCTTTGAGCTAGTATATGGTGCGTTAGCCAGATTACCCACAAACAATTTCCTACCAGTTTACAAATTCATCCAGGAAAATGATGAGGAGATTGAAGACTCCATGACAGAAAGAGTGAACCAGCTGGTTGCACTGGATGAAGATAGAAGGAAAGCACACCAGATCAATCTCAAGAGACAACAAGATGTGAAATACCTGTTTGATAGGAGAGCTAAAAAAAGAAAATTTCAGGTCAATGATCTGGTGCTTGTATGGAATGCAAAAGATCAGGACAAGGGTAAACATGGTAAATTCAAACCCTTATGGATGGGCCCATATCAGATTTACAGTACCCATGGGGAGGACTCTTATTTCCTCCAGGCCCTAGATGGCGAAGTTCTGGAATTGCCTGTGCATGGCCAATTCCTCAAGTTCTACTTTGCATGATGACTTATCTCTGTGCACATGTGTAAAATTATGTATATATTGTAGGTACCTTGTACAGTTCGTGCCTTTTTTTTTGGTTTTGTGCCTGGTTTGCCCGGAGATCTGGTTCTCGCTGTAGGTTTTCACCTGCACGTCCCCATTCGGAGCCAGTGTTGGTGCTCATTTTTGGCCTGGAAGTAAAGCTTGCAGATGGAGGGTTTCTTTTTCAAACCCTAGGTTTCCCTCTTCATCGGCGTGAGTTTGTGTTGTGTCTTAGCGATCATGTTGATAGCACGGTGTCTTCTTCCATCGCTAAGACTTTGTGCTATCGGTGAATGAGATTGTTGTTCTACCGATGGTGTTGGTCTTGCCGACAGGGGTAAGTCATGTATTCATCGGCAGGAGTGGGAGCTATCGGGTGAGCGGTTAGATGTTGGGCCGACAGTGTAGTGTTTGGCCGATGAAGATTCATTGGCGTGTGTCTTACCGAAGAAAGTGGGGTTGACGTTTGGCGATCGGCGAGACTTTTGAGATGGGCTAGCAGCTGGAGGGTCCGCCGATGGGTAATGTTTGGCCGATGAGGTTTCATCGGCATGTGTTTGGCCGACGGAGGGATGAGGCCATAGTTCATCGGCATGAGTTGTTATATCGGCGAGGGATTTTTGAGCTGGGCCGATGGTATATGTCATAGCGATGGGTTCTTGGCGAAGGGTTGTGTGTCAAGCGTGGCAAAACGCTCGACACCTATCATGTGTGCGACCATGTTTATAAACTACTGATGTGAACTCCTCACCATGCATGTGGGATTATTCCCCTGTGTATTTTCAAACTTTGAGCGAAGCACTTTTGGCAGGAACTTCTGTTTGAAGTGTTGCGACAGTTTCCATGTGGTTGCGTGTGGTTGAGGCCCTTAATAGCGACATTGTAGAGTTATGGGCGATGGTACAGGCGATCAGGTTGCCCAATTTTTGAGCGGAGGCTCCAGATAATGGCGCTTGGCTCGAGGCTCCTCTTTGTCTACTGCATTTATTTTTTCTGAGCGCCATTCCTTCTGAGGACTGTACCTGGCAGAATTTTTGTCAAAGCCATGTAATTAATTGCTTGTGGTACACTACCTGGCTATTATAAGCAGGAAGTGTTACCACTTTTTGAGGGGTTGTTGAAAGTTGAACATTTTGGCTCTGTGATACAAGACAGCTGGTTTTGGCTGCTCTATCCACAAAAAACTTGTGAGTTTATGTATCTCCTGTTGTATGTTTTTGTATGAATCCACTGATTTCATGGTTAAATTTATATGAGAAATGCTATGTTAGCATGTGTTTTGTTAATTCTGTCTCCAGTATTGCATGTATCTTTCTTCTGAGTCTGGGTATTTAAGGAATGTTGAGACTCTAGAACATAGAATTCCTGTGTTGAATGTCTGATCTTTTAACTTCTGCTCAAAGGTAGATTAAACTGTTTTCAGATTAAACATTGGGAAGGGTATACTGCAGTAGGGATGCCATAAGTATAGATAGATTGACACTCTGTATCGGGAGATATCTGTAAGACAGGTATCGTATGTATCCCCCTGAAATCTAGTTTTAGCTATTCATGCTGATCATTCACAGGTGTATGTCTACTGACTCCAGGCCCTGGATAGGCACCAATCTTGCTTTGTGTTTGTGTTACAACCATGTCCAGCTTTGTATCCGAACTTAAAATCAAAGTCAAATTCTAAAACAACCATTAGTACATTAGAATTAGTTTTAGGATCCTCAGTCCTCTATCTACAACTGCAAATAGGCCCAAAGCTAGCCCCTTTGCTCTTATCTTTCAGTTTTGGTCTACTTACAGGAGGACTCATCTGCTTTCTGTCAGCATCCCAGCCTTAGTATGCACATTATCATGGGTGTTGAGTAGGGAATACCCCCCTAGGTTTTGCAGAGCCTGAAGAAGAAGAGGAGATAAAATATAGAGTCTATCTCCTACACTGTTGGCCCCTGGCCCAGAGATCCTATTGATCATTGATGGCTACCTTGTAGGGAAATCTGGGAATAAGCATCCAGTCTAGGAAAGAACCAACATCCACAACCTGAGCTCCATAGTCTAGAAAACCAAAAGCATTACCACAAAAATGCTGAGTGTCATATCACATGCCAGCACTCCCATGTAGAGAAAGCATTTCACCTTCTCACACCATGCATGCAAAACTACAACTATATCATCCAACAACACCCCAAATGCTAGGGTCTAGAAATAGCTTAACTGTAACTTCACAAAACCACAAGTTTTTCTCTTGACCATATAAAACCTACAAAACCATTGTGTTTGAAAAACACCCATGCACATCCATACCGACTTCACATCTAGTTGACTCTAAAGTCTTCAATAATAACACCATAATAGTTAAACTAGAAAAAATGGATTATCATGAATATGCATAACCATAGATTTTAAGAAAAAACTATAAAACCCTCAGATCCAAGGAACATGAATCTGATCCATGCAAGTACAGCATATCCTTAAAAGGAAATAGTAGTTCAAGAACTTTAGGCCCACTTGTAGGCCAACTCCATAACCACCAACATGCACATGCATCTGAAGGAGACAGGCTATTTTAGAAGCTTCCAGATCATCCAATGATCAACTCCATAGCCTACATGCAATCAGGGTAACATAAAGTTATGCCTTCCAATACCAAGAGAAAACACCCAACATAAGCACATTACTCCATGGATGAACAAACTTCTCCATATCACTAGGGAGCCTCTTACATAGACACCCAATATGAAAGCTTTGTTGCAGCACAACCACAAAGCAAAGAATCACTCCCCATGCATCAAGATTATTTCACTATCAACTAGGAGCCTCAAACTGCATCATTTCAATATGACTAGCTCCAGTTTCTCCATCTTCACCATCCTTCAAGTACCTGTTGTAACATGAAAACAAGATCAACTACAAGACTTCACTCAAACAAGGATCAATCATCAGCTGATTCCTTCTGATTTTCGCAAGCTTTCCAGGCTAAGAAATCTTTACAGAAGAAATACCCAGAACCAGAAACACCAGGAACAAACAAATCCTAGCAGAAGGCTTTGATACCACTTGTAAGGAAATGAGTGCAACTTACAATGAACATGTAAGAACAGTGGTGTCTTTGGTAACTTTAAATTTCATTAGATTTCCTCAAAAACACTCACAACTATGCCACAAAGCGGAATCAGACATAGTTCATTTCCAACATTAACCCTTAGAGGAAAGTACAAGCAACATTAACTAGTTTCAACAATAAGCATTATAC
This sequence comes from Cunninghamia lanceolata, assembly GCA_027924645.1. Classification (NCBI taxonomy): domain Eukaryota; kingdom Viridiplantae; phylum Streptophyta; class Pinopsida; order Cupressales; family Cupressaceae; genus Cunninghamia; species Cunninghamia lanceolata. The sequence continues at coordinate 4,390,876 of BSBN01000749.1, read as the reverse complement.
AGTTTCAATAATAGAACCATTAAACATGAAATATGGAATAGAAGAGATGAACACATATTTACGTGGGGAAAACCCTTTCAGGTAAAAAGACCCCACACTCCAAAAGCCCAGATCGCCATTGTATTATTCAGCAATAGAAAATACAATTACAATACAATTTAGGCACTAAGCCTTTCATGGAGATTAACATCCTATTCCATCTGGAGATTATTTGATAGTCACTCCTCTTCTCTCTATCTGTCTTGCCTGGTTCCAGGTATCACACTCATCCAACATTCAGAAATACATGTCCATGCATGAGTGTCGAGACTACTCTTCTTCGTCTCTAATAACCAACCAAATAGAATAGCTAGAACTCTCTCTGTCTCCCTCTCTTCACACACTTGCCCTCTGTTACAATGCATTTAATATATCACATTACAGAAGAGAACATTTGGTTCAACTACCATAACGGGCCAGATAGTTACAAAAGGCAATGATTCAATTGACAATATCTATGATATGCATTACCAATACAACATTGGCTATTCTGTCCTTCCACCATGTCAATGAGCCACGTCACCATTGTCAAACCAATTCCCAACATCCCAGCTCATAACCGTTTCCATGACTGTTCATATTCATGAGATCTAATTATTCCACATTCATTAGTTAGTGATCCTTTGATCAATTTATATACAAGACCACGGGTATACTTAATGCCACACACTTTTTCCTGACATGACCAGTGATCCACCCGCTAACGGTCTATCACTTAATCGTTGGGACCAGCAACCTAGTTCCACCGAAATCATATGGTTCCATCGATGATCAACACAAATAGATCATGTCAGACCATCAGTGGGACCCATTTCGGGGTCTTGCCAAAATGTCGATGTCTCACCGATGCCAAGACCTCAATGGAGTAACCTGAAGTGTCGGAGAGACTCATACCGAAGTGACATGTCTCGCCGATGTCAAACCTTCGTTGGTGTAACATGAAGTACTGGAAAGACATCTTCTAGCAACGTCGATGTCACTTGTCACACCAATCGTTGGAATGAATCTCACCGATACCAAACCTCCATCAGAGTGACCCAACACATCAGAAGGAGATATCCACAGCACGCTGATAAGGTTTGTCATGCCGATGTCTAACTGTCAAAGTAACACAACACATTGACTTGCCGATGCAAAGAATAATCCACTATGAACAATGTGATCACTGAGATACTTGCTGATCACTGAGACTCAGATCAACTCTTGTCGATGCCTGTAAATTTGAGACACATGTACTCAACATACCTTTCACTTGAACTCTATTTTGAATGTAGACAACATTATGTATAGCTTCTTTCCAGAAAACTTCTGGTAGATCTGCTTCCTTCATCATTATCCTAGCAACCTCTTGAACTATCCTATTTTTTCTTTCCACAACTCCAGTCTGAGAAGGAGTCCTAGGTGCAGACAACTGTCTCTGCTCTTCACAAAAAATATTGAATTCATTTGATGTGAACTCACCTCCTCTATCAGACCTCAAGCATTTGATTTTCAGTTCCATTTCATTCTCAACCATTATCTTGAAAGATTTGAACTTCTCTAGGGCTTCTGATTTGTCTCTTAGAAAAGTAACCCAAGTCATTCTAGAATAATCATTAATAAGCAACATGAAGTACCTGTCACCTTGCAAACTTCTCACCCTTGTAAGACCACATAGATCTGTATGCATTAGATCCAACAAGCCAACAGAAAATTGCTTTTTGCTCTTGAAACTAATTCTTCTCTGCTTGCCCAATTGACATTCCTTACAAATGGTATTGGTGGGTTTGACAAGCTTCGGTAAATCTCTCATAGCCTGTCCTAAACTTTTCTTTACCAAATTATCAAAGTTTATATGACACATCCTTCTATGCCACAACCAACTTTCATCTGCCTGGGCTAATAAATAGTAATCATTAGTTCCTCTTAATTGGTAAATATTACCTCTGGTCTTCTTACTAGTAGCAATCACTATTCTAGAGCTTTCCATGATCTTACACCCATTATCTTTGAATCTCATATCATATCCTTTGTCAGACATCTAACCAACACTCAAAAGATTATGCTTTAAACTTTTTACATATAAGACTTTATCAGTCTTGTGCTTTCCATCAAAAGAAATAGATCCTTTCCCACAAATCTTACCAGTTGCATTATCTCCAAACCTAACCAGTCCTCCATCATACTTTTCCAAACTCACAAAATTACTTTTGTCACTAGTCATGTGATGTGAAGATCCACTATCAATAATCCATTCATCCTTATCTTTCTCCACCTGGTTTTTCCTCCTTTACATAGCTAGTAGGATTAGTAGTCTCAAGTTCTTCTTTAATAGCAATAAACAAGCACTCATTTGCACTAGTATTAGCATCATTAGATTCATCATCTATTATACCTTTATCATCAATGTCTCTAACATAGTAGCATTTTTTTGGAACTCTAAGTTTGCTCTCAAATCTTTTCCTATTCCTTTCAATTCTTTCAAGACATCTAGAAGCATAGTGACCAACCTTACCACATGAAAAACATTTGAAAGGTAATTTGCCTTTATACTTACTAGAGCCTCTTTGTAGTCTATCAACAAAATTGCCTTTAATTTCATCAAGCTCATCATCAAATTCTACCCTGTACTTCTTAGCTCTGGAAGTCTTTTCTGAAGTGTTGGTTTTGAAAGCAGTTTCAACCTTCAGCAAGGCATCATCAAATTCTCTCATTTCAAAAGCTATAAGATTTCCAAGTAACTGGTCCTTTGAGACATCCTTCACAGTCATTATTTCTTCAATTGTAGCTACCTTGTGACTATAGGACTTAGGTAATGACCTAAGAATTTTCATTACAACTTCCTTCTCATCAATAGTTCCTCCCATTCCTTTTATTCCATTGATAATTTCATCAACTCTTTGCATGTAGGCTGTTATGTTCTCATCTTCACTCATCTTCAAACCCTCATATTTTTCTTTGAAACCTTGCAATTTGGCACTTTTTATAGACATATCTCCTTCATACAAAATTTTTAGCTTCTCCTAGACTTCATGAGTAGTTTCCAAATCCATGACCTTCATAAATTCAGTATTAGACATGGCACTTAACAAAGCATCTTCGGCTTTTATGTTCAAATCATATTATTTGATTTCATCTTTAGTTGTCAAACCATTCTGAGGCATAGTATACTTTATCTCTGTTGCTTTCCATACTGTATATCCAAGGCAAAGGAGATGAATTTTCATTTGCACCTTCTAGAGAGCATAATTTGTTCCATCGAACTGTAGAGTTTCCTTCTTGTAAGACATCCTAGATCTTCCTCAGGCTGTTAGGTTTACTCTCGAAGAACCTTGTTTTGATACCAATTGTTGAAATGCATAGGACAAATGAGAAGGGGGGGTGAATCAGTTGTCCCTAAAAGTTTGAACACTTATGAACATCAACACATCAAACACTTATTTACTGTTATTCAGATTTAACCATGAAAGCATGAAATAAGAAGCTCAACACAATAACACAGTCAACACATGAAACACCATATTTTTTACATGGAAAACCCTATAAAGGAAAACCATGGTGGGTGTTCTAGCCCACAAAAATAAATAAGTTATAGCAATACTAAAAATCAGAGGCTCACTACCTAGAATGCTCATTGCAAATGTTAGTGCTCACTGCCAATGTTAGGGCTCATTGCCAAGAATGGCTCACTGCCAAGGATTGGTGAACTGATTTGGTAGCATCTACTTCATGCCTGAGTTCAGTTCTATTGAAGCACAATATATCAGCTCTGCTCTGTTCTTCTTACACCTTTGCACCTGTCTTTTTATTTTTGCACAAGTTTCCACACACTTTTCACAACTATATTACATGTTTTTATACAACTCATCAACCTTGGAATGTACATCAAGGTCGGCATTGCATTCATCAACTATTGGAGCAATCTCCAAGGTCGGCATTACAAACATACATAGAAAATAGGTCTAGACGTAAACAAGATTAGCTAAGGGAAAGATGTATACAAATAACTTAACAACTTAGCTGGGACTCAAAAACAATCTTTCACACCACAACATGCTTCCACAATCTTCTATGCATCTCCGCAAGTGGTAGAAACAACCAGGTCGACCAAGACTAGTTTTATCATTAGGTCTTCTAAGAACATTCTTCATCCACATCCAAATTTTTCTTTGCGGACCAATTCAAATGTAGGAACACAATCAAGAGATATCCACAAGCACATTGTAATCACCAGGAACAACTGCACAAACTCTAACCACTCTGTCAAGAAGATTCTTCAAATCGGAGCACATAAACAACACTACCATCTATTGTCATAAGGAAAAGATTGCTTGCGGACAACCAAACCATGAACCATTGAAGTTGAAGACACTTAACATCATTAGAAACTTGATTCTAGAACCACGGACTGGAATACTTAACTGCGGAGGAATGCGGAACATAACACATTCTTCCTGTCACCACTAAATATACAAAAAAAGTAGTTTTCACTCTGGTGAACATAACTAATTCAAATATTCATACCGGAGCTTCAAACTCAAGATATAGTATCTTCAGACATGTCTCTAAATAAATTCCAATCCGTATACAAATATATTCATTCTACAGGAAATGCAGAGCAAACTATTGGACTGATCTTCTGTAAACAAGGATACTCTGCAATACATTGTTTCCACTGCACCTCACTATTTCCATCAGAGGAACTAATTTTCTCAATATCCTCAGCAAATACAAAGCATCTAACTCATAACAAAATAAGAGTACAGTTGACATCAATAACAACACAGATATGTTGACATCAATGACAACACTAGTTAGGCACATACTTGCAATAGGATTCTCCTGCCCATCATTCTCATGGGATTATCTATTGAGGTTTCTACTTGTTTTGCAATTTTATTTTATTTTTTCTTTCTTTCTCTATTCTTTCCATTAATCCCAAACAATTTAATTTTCTCCAAGCTTTGTTGATTTCTTTGAGTAGCATGTTGCAGGAAGGATGTTTAGGAATCCCTGTGTGAGAATATCACAAGCATGCAAGTACATCTAGAGAAAGGAAGAGTGAAATCTCTTCAAGTTTTATTTTATTTTCTTTCTATAATGCTAGGATCAAATGTAGAGTTTCAATAGAGGATCTAACAATTATAGAAGATTGTAATTCCTTAGAAAGAAGGATACAGATTTATAATAATAATAATAATAATAATAATAATAATAAACAAAAACCATACTCTTTTTTTTAATCGTTGTATGAAATACTATATTTTTCCAAAACCCACCAAAAAATGTAGTAGTTCTTATTGCACATTGTGTTGCAATTATTAATATATGTTTGTTTTAATTTTAGGAGAGAAATAAAGAAAATTTAAATATTTTATTTATTTGTTTTTAAAATAAAAGCTTGAATTTTATTTATATAAAAGAGGGGTAGGGGGGCTGCAACCAACTATGGCTCCACCCCATGTGGGGGAGCCCCCATGGACCCAAGTAGAAGAAGGGTAAAAGTTCAAAGTTGTGTCACACTTTTATAAAGGAAACAACCAACACTGATCTAACTTTTTAACTTGAATCACTATAAAGTGGTGTATATTTTTTTGATTTTAAAATGATGTAAACTAATATATGTAGATTTTTAGTGTATTTTATGTTTGTATTTTTTAAAAAAGATTAAAAAATTGTTTAAATGTAGTATTTTATAAAATTGATCGTATAATTTAGTTGCTGATAAAATGCTGAAAAATAAAATTGAATGGTATGTCACACTTTATATAATAACTTTCATTTATTTTCCTTTTATATTTTTTTTTTGTGTATTCATAACTCAAAACTTTAGTGCATGGATTAATTTTTTCCCTAATTTGATAAATATATATTTAAATAAATCTTGGAAGTTGCATGTAATGAAAACACAACTATTTCGATGAGACGTCAACTTTTGTCTTGATTATTTATCCAAAATAGGAAAAAAAATTATCATCTTGACAGTATTCTCTCCTTTAATGCATCATATTTTTTCAATTTTTTTTGGATGAACTTTACTATTTTTCTTGAGACGACAATCAACACCAAATTTTTGTGTTGATAATCTACTTTTAGTAGAAATAAAAAATAAAATATAAACACTAATTGAAATGTTTAAAAAAATATATTTTTACAAAGTAGACTTATAGATATACAAAAGGGTATTTTTAGATTATTTAAAAATGATTATTTGCACGAGTAGGGTTTGTTACAACATTAAATTTTTCAAATAATTTCATTTTTTGGTAAATGAGGCTTAAAGTGATGCTACATATATTTTTAGTGGATGGTTCCAATTGAAAAAGTTGTTGCTTAGATCTAATTTAGCTAGAATGAAACTATATAGAACATAAGTTTCACCAAAATTGACTTTTAATTGGAAATACTTAAATTTGTTTATTTTGATAAGTTGGCCCAAAGTGTGGCATAGATTTAAACTTTTACCTCCCTCCATAGCTATGTGGAGAAGGGCACGGGGTTCCAACCCCCTGCCCCCTCATTAGGAGGCCACCTCCATAAGGAGCGGGCCAAAAGCAACCCCACGACCTCCTTTTTGTTTAAATGTTTATATATATATATACATACACACACATATAGTTTACTTGTTAACACAAACCAAAGTCACAAGGGCGCATACTCTCTTGACACTTTTAAATAGTTTGCTACATCATACTTATATATTTAGGAATAGTACACACTCACACAAATGTATAGGCATATAAATATAAATATAAAGAGGTATGAATAGATACTTATTTCATACTGTATATAATTAAGGCAAACAAATTTTGGCATTACAATCCACTAGTTAGAGACTATATATATATATATATATATAAACAAAACACAGACAACAATTTTTGACAAGAAATTTGCCTACCAAATATGATCATGGGGGTAACAAAGTTTTCACAAATGGAATAGGTTTGCATTTGTATAAGATAGTATAATAATGCTCTGTGTATAAGTAAAAATTGGTTTAATGATGAAAGATTTTGGATTTTCCTAGTAACAAATTAAAAACACTAACTCACATTTTCAAGGGAGTTTAAAAAGAAAATTCAATCTCTATAGGTTAATAATTATAGGAAACAATGTTTATGTAAAAACCAAGATCATGGAGTAGACAAACAAGCATGAGATTGCAAATGAAATTGACAAATTGTATTCACAAATGAGGCAGATATAAATAGGTGAGTGTGACTACCTGATTCTCCACCAAATGAGGATAAGACTCCTCTACATGAAGTGATGGTGAGTAACCACCCACAAAGATAGAATGAGGTGTCGATGCAAGTTGACACCTCTCCAAAATGACTAACTACTTTGAAAAGTTCAAAGTACATGTGAAAAATACGCCTAACTATGGTTAAAGAAAGTGTTTACACCTAGGATTAAAGGTTATACACCAACACCCCCCTTAAGCATAGCTTAGGTGAGTTTATGAAAAATGGATCTTGACTATAAGCTTGGTGAGGTACCCATGCAGAATGCAAAAGCAAAATGAGTCCTGACCATGAAGCCTGATAAGGTACTTGAATGTACAATGCAAATCTATCAGAAAAGGAGAAAGATAGAAAACCCATTGGGAAAAAAACTATCCTCCAAAAGAGAAAAAAGTAAGGCTTAGATAGCCCCCCCAAAAGATGATGTTGATGTCGATTCTGATGTAGACATGAAGAATTCCTAAAGCATGAAACAATTGTAAATTCTACCCTTCCCTTAATTATAAGAGAATTTAGCAAACTAATGAAATTGGTAGTGTGCAAGGGATGAAGACTAGGATGCAGGTCCAATAAATATACAATTCTAAAAAAAAGGATGTGCATTAAAGGCACATATGAATGATAAGAGAATATGTGTGATTCATGTTGTGATTATTAGAAGCCCCCATTACACTTTATATATTAGTGTGAGTACAATTTTCCCAATTTCCCTTTATGTGTAACATGCATTCAATTACATGACACTTCATGAGTGTATTCACAAACAAATATGCTAGTGGAGTTCAATCAACCTACTATATAGAACCAACTGAGCTGAGCCATGAATTAACACTAGGTTCTGAAGTCGCATCCTCTTCACTTGATGTAAAGTGTGAAAAAATGAAGCTGCAGTCGAAATGACAAACCTTCGCTACTGCTACAAGCATTCCACTTTGTGATTCTCTAATTAGTGTTGTTGTGGTTGTGAACTCAACTATTTTGTTGGAACAGGTGAGTTGATATATGGAGATATGATTCCTTAAAAGTTCAGGAATGAAAAATACATTGTGTACAAATCCATTTCCTAACTTTACAGTTCCCTTACCACAAACATTATAGTAGATATCATCCATCAATATTTTGAAGGTGTTGCATGGTCTGATTCTCACAAACACCTCTTGGTAAGGTGACATGTGATCTATTGCAATTGAGCTGAGAATCCATTTGTTGACTTCTGATTTGGAAGGTGCCATGAAATTCTCTTTTTACCCTCAAGTTGTGAAGTTGTTTTACAAATTAGACTCCTATTTGAACTCAGTTTTTATGGTGGCACTTTATAAGTTTGAGTGTTTGATTACTCTTGCTTAATATTCCCCATGAAGTGGCACTTTATAAAGTTAGTGCATTGACATCATTTTAACCTTTTGATGATTCAATTTCCCATCTAAATTGGTACTGTAAGGAGTTAGGTCACTCTAAAATAGCAGAAACATACACTTTATAATTTTAGTGCAATTTTAGGCTAGTTAGATTAGCAATGAAAAAACATCCAGTCTTGCAAAAAGAATTACTCAATTTTGAGTTGATTTGTAAAAGTTAAAGGACTTACAATATTTTTGCATTCACAAAAAAATCCTTCTTGAGAGAAAAAAAATTGCAGATTGTGGAAATTTAATTTGCATGCAATATATGGTGGGAAAAAAAAAGGAAAAGAGAAAAATAAGCCCCCTTGGGTTGTGCACGACTAGGGGCTAAGACCCCATGTGACCAAGGGCTTAAGTTTTAAATTGGTTTGACATTTTAGGATCAAACATGTGCGAATAGGGGGCATTGAATGCCATTTGGAGGGTGACTTGAGGGCATCAAAGGAGGGCATCTAGAGGACATTGCTTCTGTAGAAAATAGATGCCATAGAGCATTGATTCAACTACCCTTTCAAGGGATTTTTAACACGGGGCAGAGTTGCTCTATGTGTGGCGATGGCCATGGGGTAGAGCCATTGATGTGAGGTGCTGTACATGTGCCACAAAATCATCACTAGCTTGGTCCTCTATGGCCTTCCATGGTCGCTGAATAATGTCCTCTGTGGGCTTTATAAATCATAGTCTCACATGCCTTCAAATGCTCCAAAGTATCAACAAACAATCACGGTTAATAACCACAAAACCAAGCAACGAAATCAAAGAAAATGCCTCACAGAAATGAAGCAAGATTCTAGCTAGATGGAGGGTGACATGCATAGTGGAGAACACATGGCTTGAAGCTATCCACAATGCTCTGATACCATGTAAAAACCAAGATCGTGGAGTAGACAAACAAGCACGAGATTGTGAATGAAATCGACCAATTTTATTCATAATAAGGCAGATATAAATAGGTGAGTGTGAGTACCTGATTCTCCACCAAATGAGGATAGGACTCCTCTACATGAAGTGCTAGAAAGTAACCACCCACAAATATAGCATGAGGTGTCGATGCAAGTTGACACCTCTCCAAAATGACAAACTACTTTGACAAGTTCAAAGTACATGTGGAAAATACTCCTAACTATGGTTAAAGCAAGTGTATATGCCTAGCATTAAATGTTATACACCAACAATTTATTTAGAAATATTGCTTATAGGATTTTCTTCATTTACATGTGAAGAACAAAAAATAGACAAGGCAAATAGCATAAAAAGATAAAATAAATCAATGCAATACCTTCAACCTTGATTACTCATTTCCCATGGATAGAGCTGATTGGAATGCACCCTTGTCCCAATGGTTATTCTCAATGATTGTGATAGAGATATATTGATTGCTCTAGAATAAAACCAACAGCATAACAATACTTTTATTGTAGATATGATGACTTAGGATGAGGATTTGCTTTATAGAGGCTTGATAAGGATGGATGGCTAGGATTAAAAGTATTGATCAATGGCTAGGATTTGATGAGATAGAATTAGGGTTATGATAAAGATTTGTAGGGTTTGATAAGGATTTCTAGGGCATTCTTATCTGTGAATGGTCAATATTAAAAGGTTAATGGAGGGTGGAGATTAAGTTGTAGGTTTGATTTTTGTTATTTTTTTCTTTTGTGTGGAATTTTAAATTTGTTTTATTTTTTGGTTGAGTGAGGATAAGGACATGTGGCAAGACAATTAATTAAATAATGGAAATTATTTAATTAATTATTGAGCAATTATGTGAGGGTAATATTGATTATATAAATATTTAATTTATTTAATTAATTTGGTTAAGAGGAATAAATGGATAAATTAATTAAATAAATATGATCTATTAATTAATGAGGGATAAAGGATTAGTTAATTAATTATAATTGATTTATTTAATTAATTTGGTATAAAGGGATGGTCCTAGGATGAAGGATGTTGAAAGGTGTCAAAAGTGTCACAAAGTGATGTTGACAAGGGGATTGGGTGTCACAAGATGAGGTTAGATGTTGAAAGTGATGCAAGGCAATCTCTAGCTGTCGAAAGAATTAGTTTTTTATAACTTCTATGTACAAGAAAAAAGTCTTCCCTTAGCTTAAAGAAATATAATAATTCTGTATTGACAAGGCCAACCATGTGAAGGTGGAAGCTCATGTGGCCTCACTTAAGACCTAAGACACATTATTCTAGTAGACGTAAGACACCTAAGACACCTATTGTATAGTATGTATCTAGATTTTATAGACATAGTAGACCTAAGACACCTATACTTTATACCTTATCTTAGTTTAGACGTAAATCACCTAGACACCTATTATGGTATACCTAGTTGACATACAGTATCTACCGAAGACACCTAGATAAAATTATACCTTATTCTAGTCTCTAGACCTAGCTGATACATAGTATCTACTTAAGACACCTAGATTAGATTATACCTTTTTTCTAGTCTCTAGACCTAGTTGAGATATAGTATACCTAAGACACCTATTATAGTTAGAACCCAAGACACCTAAAGACACCTAGATTTAATACATTCTTCTCTAAGTCTAGATCTAAGATGTATATGTACTTGAAACCTATTATATACCTAAGGTCACACCTATTATATATATCAAATTATAAGTCACCTAAGTTAAAGACTACATGTACTTGACACCTAGAAGTTGAAGACTTTATATCTCATGTGTAGAGATCATACTTGTGCAACAAGAAATAATATCTTGAAATCCTTTCAGTACAACATGATTGCAAAAAAAAATCTAGAGGTCAGGCCACGATGAAATGTAAATAAAAATTTAGAACCTAGAGATCATTTTATTTAAAGATAAAATTTGTTAAGAAGTTCCATTAAAATTATAATGAAAGGAAATCTAACTATTGAAGCATAAATTAAAATAATTAATAGTACATGTCTAGTGAATATTTGAAATAAAGTGTAAGTGAAATAAAAAATAATTAACACCTTCTATGTTTCTAGCATCATCTATGACTGCAAAAACATCTCTTGCACCATGTAATGAAATGTAAAAAAGTTGGAATGTGTCATGGATTCTGATATTTAATAACCAAATTACTCATTTTATTAGGAAATGATCTAGGAGAATCAGGAATATTAATATGAAGGCTTAAGAAGAGTTAAGAGGATGGCTTAAGGAGAGATGCAATCAATTAGGGGAGATACACACTAGTAAATCAATTACCTATAAATATACTTAATCCAAAACTCACATTCTAAGAACTACCTAATTAAACTAAGTTGTACTTACCTAACTTATGGAACATAGCTAGGGTATGGCTTAAGGGGAGTTAAGAGGATGTCTTAAGGGGAGATGGAATCAAGTCTAGTATTTTGGTAAGAGTGTGCTAACTTATCTTATTTAACTATATTGAAGTTACTAAACTAAATCCTAAGTTTATCTAACTTATGGAACATAGCTAGGGGATGGCTTAAGGGGAGTTAAAAGGATGTCTTAAGGGGAGATGGAATCAACTCTACTATTTTGGTAAGGGTGTGCTAACTTATATCTTTTAACTATATTGAAGTTATTAAACTAAATCTTAAGTTTACCTAACTTATGGAACATAGCTAGGGGATGGCTTAAGGGGAGTTAAGAGGATGGATTAAGGGGAGTTAAGAGGATGTCTTAAGGGGAGATGGAATCAATTAACTATATTGAAGTTATTAAACTAAATCCTAATTTTACTAACTTATGGAATATAGCTAGGGGATGGCTTAAGGGGAGTTAAGAGGATGACTTAAGGGGAGTTAAGAGGATGTCTTAAGGGGAGATGGAATCAACTCTAGTATTTTGGTAAGAATGTGCTAACTTATATCATTTAACTATATTGAATATATTAAACTAAATCCTAATTTTACCTAACTTATGAAACATAGCTAGGGGATGTCTTAAGGGGAGTTAAGAGGATGCCTTAAGGGGAGATGGAATCAACTCTACTATTTTGGTAAGGGTGTGCTAACTTATATCATTTAACTATATTGAAGTTATTAAACTAAATCCTAAGTTTACCTAACTTATGGAACATAGCTAGGGGATGGCTCAAGGGGAGTTAAGAGGATGCCTTAAGGGGAGATAGAATCAACTCTAGTAATTTGGTAAGAGTGTGCTAACTTATATCAATTAACTATATTAAAGTTAATAAACTAAATCCTAAGTTTACATAACTTATGGAACATAGCCAGGGGATGGCTTAAGGGGAGTTAAGAGAATGCTTAAGGGGGGATGCAATAAATTAACTATCAATCATATTAATCATAAACTCACATCCTATACCAAATTCTAAATCTATTAAACTAATCATAATTACTTAATTTATGAAACTTATCTAGGAGATGGCATAGGGGGAGTTAAGACAATGGCTTAAGAGGACATGAAATCACTTAATAATTTGGTTATAACTTGAAAGTAAATGAATTAGTACTATCAATTACATATGTATACACCTATACATTAGTCAAAAAATAAAGATTAAAAGTTTAAAAATTTCTACATACCTTTTAATCATTTAAAAAATTTACTCCATTGTACCATCTTCATCCTCTCTTTTTTGTAGTGTATCTATGGTTGCCTCATGCTCTTCCATAGAAAGTGTCCATAAATCTTTTGTGATAGGTCTCCCTTTATGTCTCACTAATTTTATATTTGTTACCACAACCAGATGCAAGTAGTGCAAAATTTTCTTATGTCTTTCATAATCTTCAAATGTAGGTATACCATTCCTCCTTATCATATATTTATGTAGCCAAGTGCCAACAATAAACATAGAACCTATTGGATACTCAAAGTTATCATCATCTTCTCTAGGCTATAACAAATTGTATTTTGCCTCAACACACCGAGCCAACCAATACTCTATTTCCTCTTCATTACCCTTGGGTGCAACAACAACATACACATGTCCTGCAAAAAACTTTCAAATTCAATAAGTCACAAAGTATACATGCATGTATACAATTAAATATAGAATACAAAAAATGTATTGAAACTAAATATTGAATTAATGTACCTTCTTATACAAGGTCTAAAATACGATCATAGTCATCTGATACTTGCAAATGATTATCCTTCTCAAATGTTATCTCATTTTGATCATGTGTTTGTAGAGATGTTAGGGATATTTGTTGCCACTAATTTTACTTTCTCTGTGGGCTGAGTAGGCTTGTCCAAGAATTTTATGAAAGCCTATCTTTGAGTGGGACAATTCTAAAGAACATCAAAAATCAACATATTGGACATAGTTTTCTTGAGATACTCAGTTATGTTGTATCTTAGATATGAAGCTACTTGAGGCCTTGTGAGTATCACTAGATTTGGCCTCTGTTGTACTTCAGGTTGGCCTCATGGTGGCAAAGGGTTGTTACTAGATTTAGGATTAGGTGGTGTAGGTTCATTACTTGGAGGTATACTTGTAGTAAATGGGCCCTGGGTCTTATTCCTTAATAAATAATTATTCTTCCCTTGCTGAACCTCATAGGTTTCATTAGATGGATCATTGTCTTCCTCAAAAGGAAAGGTGTAAGTGTCCAAAACCATGGATGTGTTTATGGTGTTACTATTTTCCTAAATTGTGTTGCAAGATAATTGGGAATCTACCTGTGCAATTCTGGCCATCTTTTCCATCTGGGGGAAGTCTAATTATGAATGATCTATTATGTCATGTATCCTACACCAATTAACCCTATGATTCAGGTCAGCCATGTTCACGATGTTAGATGTATTTGTGTTACCACGATTCCCTTCATTTGACCCATTTCTTGAATTAGTTACTCCCCCATTCTTAGCTCTTGTGTTCCACTATCTATTAAATGGTCTCTGATTATAATTCTAGTTCTAATTATTGAAATTATTCTGAGCTTGAAAGTTGTTCTAATTTTGAGCTGGTGAAGGATTCATTCTAAACTGGGTGAGTTCATTCGTTACTTAGGACAGAGTCTTCTTGAGGGATTCTATTTCTGATGTCAAGTGCATATTATGACCAACATTTGGTTGATTTACCTGTGCATTGGCTTGGACACTACTTGGATTTGCCTGAGTAATAGTAGGTTTCTTGGAAAATGAATCTCCAACATTAGCCACAAGAAATTGATAATTATTTTAGTTTAGGTTAGGCCATGTGATCGTAGGTGCAATAAATGTTTGGTTTGTGGGCTAATACATGGTCAAGGGTATCAGATTTAACAAAGGCATGTTATTGGCAAGAGCATTGTTTATTGCAAACAAGTAGTTTGATCCTCCTAAGTACCCTAGTGAAGGCATAGAACCACCAATTCCCCCAAGAGAGGGATCCATTTGATGTTGCAACTCAATAGCCAGTTTGTATGTTTTGATGAGAGTGTCTATATATGCTAAGGTCTAAGTTCTTCTCAGGAATAGACTAGTTAGGGGATCTACCACTTTCAAATAGATCTGAATGGCTACATCTTCTGCTACTTTATAGGGGGCAACCAATCTCTTGTATAACCTTTGGAATCTAGTGTTGAACATCGTTACATGCTCATTTGGTTCCTTTTTTGAGGTGGCAAATTGATGGTAAAGGACAACTAGGTCAACATATGTTTGAAATTGGTTAATCAAGGTTGTCTCTAATTCTTTCCACAATGAGTTTAAATTTTATGGTAGACTAAGGTACCAACTATATGCAAAGTCTCCTAAAGAATAGGGGAACAACCTACAGACCACATCTTGATGAGCTATTTGTGATCAAATTGCAATATCTTTGAAAGCTTGTATATGTTCCTCAACAGTTTTGATTTTCCATAAATGTACTTAGTGCAATTTTTTTTTGAGTTCCTAGGTAATTCATGGATTCCTCTTGGCACAATCCCTAAAGGAGAATTTTCTACAACAAAGAAGGCCATTGGTGGAGATGGAACAGGTGAACCAAGAGGATTTTCTATAGGTTGCTAGTTTGATAGAGGCATAATGGGTTGATTGTTATGTCTTCCTCTCATGCTTATTGCTCTAGTTGGAAATCCTAGTTCAAAGAAATCTCCCTTCCCAGGTGAAGATCTCAAGATTCTCCTAAATCTCATAGGAGAAAAAGAGTTAATACTCTCCAGTTTGAAGTTATAAAAGGTTTCAAGGCCCTCCTTCTAGCACCAGTTCTGATGATGGTCCATTTAACACATGCATGCAATATAGGCAAGGTGAGGTTCAACTTACCTCTCTTGAAAGGAGTGCTGATCAAGAAGAGAATCAATGATCCCCAAGGTCTCATGAGTTGGGTCACAACTATGTTGTGCAAGAATAGGGTTGATATGGATAGTTCACAAGGGGACTTGGTTATTCAATTTATTTATTCAAACTGAGCATAAATTTTAATCTACCTACATTTGTTTTGAAAGAAAGATCAAAAGATAGCATGAGATCGAGGAGTAAATGATAGAATGCATCAAGTTTCAAACTTTGTATCAAAACACTTATCTAAGAAATTCATTAACCATGATATCAAAATTAGTTTTAGAAAACCCAATCATTTATATTACAGTGCCACCGTTCAAAGATTCCCAAATTGATATGATTAGAATTGTATTTCTTGATTACTATATTTCATATGCAAATCAGAAATAAATTCAGAATTTTAAAGCATGATTTTTAGAATTTGTTATATACACATGGAAGTAAAGAATGAGTTCAATGCACTATACCATAAACATGAAGAAATGTCCCATGAAATTGATAGCCATCTTGCATTAACTTCTTTGAACTTCAATACAAGAAAGTAGATATAGAACAAAGACCAAAAATACAGATATGTTTCTAGAAGGAACAACCTTCTCTATGCTAAAAGATGTAAAAATTGCTAATTACTGAAAATCTTTAAAAAACCAAAATGTGGATCAATAGCCTAATTCTTCAACTTTTAGGCCCTTAAACAAAATGAGTCCCTCCCTTTTATAGGCACTTCAAAAGAATAATTACAGTAGTTCAAAACTACATGCAATACCTTTTGTCATTGTTGTTATCACCAACCTCATGCAACTCAAAGAGCATATTTAAAAATAGAATTGTTTTTGCATGTCCATTTCCAAGTTGACTTTTCAACTCAAAAATATAAAATATATACAAACAAATTTTGTAGGACCCACTTTATAAAAAATTGAGTCCCTTTTTACAAAAAGTGTTTTATTACAATTTCTTTCAAATATCAAAATTGACTAAGTCCACAAAGTGAACTTAGTGAGAACTAGATGCCCCTACAATAAATTTGGCTTTCTTGTACTCAGCATGTTTTGAATGAAGTTGGTTTACTTTGTCCACATCGGGCCTATCTAACCATTCATATCTGAATTTAAAGGTCTTCAAACACTGAGCAACCCATTCACACATTTTCTCCATTTTGATGACATCTACCAATGCTATCTTGAAATGAGCATTAGATTCCACAAACCTATCCAACTTTTTTCATTGAAACCTGGAGCCTGATACAGATCATCCACTTTCCTCTTATAAACTTCCTTCACTTTATTGAAGGATTCTAACTTGTGTTTGTCATGTGAATACATATCTAGGCCCACAACTACTTTGACAAAAGTCTCAAAAATAGAAATATATGTAGAGATGTCCTGCTGCAGTGTGATTAGTGCAGGGTGATATTCAACTATTTGCTCGATCTTATATTCAATGATTTTGATGTTGTCATCTACAAAATTGGGTTCTTCATCCTATAATATACCAGATTCTGTCAACTCTTCTTGAGTCATTTTCCTAATCACCTTTAGATATTTCAGAACCTATTCCAATTCTTTATCCTCTATTTTGTTGCTTTCCACATAATCTTCAATTTCTTTCTCAAGCAATAGGATTCTTCATAAAATGGGAAATACTTGTCAAAAATGTTGAAATCTTCTACTAAAAACTTGGAAACCTACCTGTCAAGCACAAAAGATTTCTCTTTCATTTCCTGCAAAGTGTTCACCTCTTGCTTAGTCATCAAAACAGGAACATTAGTAGATGTTGGCTATTGAGATACTGGAGCAACAAGATCTTGGACAAATTCCTTCATCTGATGCAATTATAGTTTCAAATTCTCTTTAGCCCATTTATCTTTCTGCATTCTTGATTTAATGATGGTATATACAGAATCAAATGAAGCAATCTCCTCAACATGGGTTTGCTTACCCAAATTCACCCTTGCAATCTGGTAATCTTTAGGCAGCAGGTCCCTATCATCTTTGTTAGCTATCAGGGTTGGAATTTTTGCAATTCTTTCCCCTTGGTCATTGGTACTAATAACTGACAAAGTCATAGCATTCTTCTTAGGCTTCTCCTTCTTAATTTTTGCAATCATTTCTTGAAAATTCAAAGGCTGGATGACCACCTGTTGCCTCTTACCCAAGTTGAGATTAAGCCAAGAAGGTACAACCAGAGCCTATAAGGTCTGATTGAGTTGATTTTAGGATATTTTCTCTTGTTGCTAATCAACCTACTCACTTAATCTGATTTCTTACTACTGCTCTTGCTATGGTGGCTCCTTAGTGGTTTTTGAAAACTTAATATTCTTAGAAGAGCTATCTTCCTTAGCTTGCCCTGCAACATTAATAAGATCTTATTGTTCTTTCTCTATTGATGCAGAACAAAAGGATAACTCAACTCCTTATAGGCATAGTTCATAATAATGGGCTTTAATCCCACAACCTCACAAGTCTTTCACAAGAAACCTTCATAAGTCAGTGGCACAAAACCTGACTTCCTCACAACTCTAACTCAAGCAAGGTCCTAAAAAAAAACAAACCATTACAAAGTCTGCCCATTCATCTTTTCCCCATTCCCTCATGACTGTTCATAATGTGTAACTATGGCACTCACACTATAACCAACCAACACAAACTTGTTCAACACATAGCCAACACATGGTCTCTGACTGAATAACTATGTTCAATACCTATGAGGATAGTGGACAGCAAACTTACAGATTGACTGCACTTTGACAGTGCCTTGACAGGTTTGTTCCTTGTAGCCCTGCCATAGAAGACTGTCAAACATAACTCTTTCCACATAATCCTTCTTAAGACTGTGATGGGCAATTTGAGTACCCTTTAGCAAGTTTTAAAACATATCTAAAAACCAACATATGTTACTTTGGGAAGAATTGCTCAAAACAGGACTATCACCATGCCAATTAGGCCTATTAGGCTTTACCCTCCCAAGGGCTTATTGAAAATGGATACTCCACAACTCCCCACACCTTGCCAATGCTTGGAACACTTCATAAAAGGTCTGCTAATTCTCATTAAATCATCAAAAGTACCTTTCCATCAGTACTTTAACAAACCTTACGCCTATATCTCTTGACTGTCCCTAAACTCTATTTTCTGGACTGTATACAGAAATGCAGTCATAAAACTTTGATTTTCCCCACATCAACCTTTAGTCATTTGGTCTGAGACCTCAAGAATATGAAGGCAAATACTACCACAATCATTTCCACCAAGGATTAGTAACATGCAATGGATAAATTGGAAGAAACACAAGATTTACATGCCACTGTTTATCCTAATCAAGGTTTTTGACAGTTTTCAGAAAACTAACAATATCTAACTCAAAACAATACCAAAATGCATGAAACAAAATGGAAATGGAGGGTTATTTCTCCTGCATTCACTTAAAATCAATTAGGTATGGATCCTTTCCTGTACAGAGCCGTACATAATAGGAATACAATGATTTTCAAAGAGAATATATAGAAAATAATGTCTTTATTCATTCAGAATCAGATATACAATCACCCACACGTATAGAATGGTTACAAGACCTTAATAAAGGCATTCCAACTTGTCTCTACAAATTCTAACGACCTTTCAATTGCCCAAAACTATCTTTTGAATAACTTGACTATTGGCATTCCACCAATCTGCCTAATAACTTGACTATTTTTTTCAATTTTACATTGGCAACCTTTACATGGTTTGCAATATTTTGCATATTTGAAACTCCTAATCTCCTAGACACATAACAATGACTTGATAAACCTCAGTTCAATGTTGAATCACTAAAAATTTAATCAAACCCCAAAGATTTGTCTAGGGCAACATTAATTTGCCAAGGTGCTCTTGCACCATACAACCAACCAACAAAATTTCCAAGTCCCTTGAAAATGTACCTACAACAAAAATCTTTTTCTGCATTTCCTCTGTCTGTCTCTTCACCTTTAGCTTCAATCTTCTCAGCTTCAGGCTTCCAATCTTCACATCCATAGCTAGTGACCAACCAACCAACAAAATCAAACAACTATCAACTTTAGAGCTTCTTTAGGCTCCTTCTACTCCCATCAGTGGAGTACTCTTCTAGCTGCAACATCAAGTGCTTCTTCAGTCAAGTATCCATCTCTCTCACTGCTTCACAACACCAACTCACCAAACCATTCATCTCACCCAACAACAGATCCTGGTGATGCACCTTACCACTCTCTCCTCAGTGGCCTCTTTCTGCACCCTTATCCAGCTTAATCTCCATTGGAGAATGGTCATGACAGACCTCATCTTATCTGCCCACACACACAACCTTAGAAAACATCCTTCTATAGCTAGATGGACCAAGCACCTGCAACCAAACAACTTAGCAACACAAAATAATGGTCACCAACCAAACATATTGTTTCAACTCTTCATCTCAGAAATAACATCTCCTCCTAGATCTTTTGCTAGCTCTGATACCAATCTGATGCAGAGCAAAAGGACAACTCAACTCCTTATAGGCATAGTTCATAACAATGGGATTCAATCCCACAACCTCATAAGTCTTTCACAAGAAACCTTCATAAGTCAGTGACACAAAACCTGACTTCCTCACAACTCTAACTCAAGCAAGGTCCTAAAAAAAAACAAACCATTAAAAAGTCTACCCATTCATCTTTTCTCCATTCCCTCATGACTGTTCATAATGTGCAACTATGGCACTCACACTATAACCAACCAACACAAACTTGTTCAACACATAACCAACACATGGTCTCTGACCGAATAACTATGTTCAGTACCTATGAGGATAGTGGACAGCAAACTTACAGATTGACTGCACTTTAACAGTGCCTTGACATGTTTGTTCCTTGTAGCCCTGCCATAGAAGACTGTCAAACATAACTCTTTCCACAGAATCCTTCTTAAGATTGTGATGAGAAATTTGAGTACCCTTTAGCAAGTTTTAAAACATATCTAAAAACCAACATATGTTACTTTGGGAAGAATTGCTCAAAACAGGACTATCACCATGCCAATTAGGCCTATTAGGCTTTACCCTACCAAGGGCTTATTGAAAATGGATACTCCACGACTCCCCACACCTTGCCAATGCTTGGAACACTTCATAAAAGGTCTTCTAATGCTCATTGAATCATCAAAAGTACCTTTCCATTAGTACTTTAACAAACCCTACGCCTATATCTCTTGACTGTCCCTAAACTCTATTTTCTGGACTGTATACAGAAATGCAGTCATAAAACTTTGATTTTCCCCATATCAACCTTTAGTCATTTGGTCTGAGACCTCAAGAATATGAAGGGAAATACTACCACAATCATTTCCACCAAGGATTAGTAACATGCAATGGATAAACTGGAAGAAACACAAGATTTGCATGCCACTGTTTATCCTAATCAGGGTTTTTGACAGTTTTCAGAAAACTAACAATATCTAACTCAAAAAAATACCAAAATGCATGAAAAAAATGGAAATGGAGGGTGATTGCTCCTGCATTCACTTAAAATCAATTAGGTACAGATCCTTTCCTGTACAGAGCCATACACAGTAGGAATACAATGATTTTCAAAGAGAATATATAGAAAACAATGTCTTTATTCATTTAGAATCAGATATACAATCACCCACATGTATAGAATGGTTACAAGGCCTTAATAAATGCATTCCAACTTGTCTCTACAAATTCTAACGACCTTTCAACTACCCAAAATTGTCTTTTGAATAACTTGATTATTGGCATTCCACCAATCTGCCTAATAACTTGACTATTTTTTTCAATTTTACATTGGCAACCTTTACATGGTTTGCAATATTTTGCATATTTGAAACTCCTAATCTCCTAGACACATAACAATGACTTGATAACCTCAGTTCAATGTTGAATCACTAAAAATTTAATCAAACCCCAAAGATTTGTCTAGGGCAACATTAATTTGCCAAGGTGCTCCTGCACCATCTATGAGCACATGTTATTCTCTTTTCTCTTCAAAAGGAATATTTTCTTAAGTTTTATCCACCTCTTCATCTACTTTTTCTTCTTCTACTTCTTCATGAAGACTTTGTTGCCCCTTAGATTGTTGTTCCTATTCATTTCGTAGCACTTTTTCACTAGGGACCTCTTGTTGTTCATTTACAGCCTTATCCTCCTTAATAACCTTCTCCTCTTTCGATTGCTCTTGTTCCATTTCTTGTTCTAAAGAGGGAGGTGGAAACACGACTGTGCCAAAGGTTGCTTGTGACATTTCTACCTCAATAGTCTGTTGTCCTTCCCCTAGTGTTTGTCCAAGAGCATCCAGGTAGGAGGTATAGCTTGGGCCATTGGTCTTGCTTTGATACCAGATGTGTTGCTTGCTTCTCCCTCCTTATACATCATTGAAGATGTAGACATCAAAATTGACCAACTGATAAAATCCCTAATATTTCCAAGTCCTCCCTTACCATGAAATTTAATTAATTTCAATTAATCAATTAAATTTCCCTTAATCCCTAATCCACCCTTAATTCTAAGGTTTAATTAATTAAATCTTTTTCCCTCCCATAAATAATAAATTAAAATTAATTTATTATTTATAATCTTTCACTTTTACCATATCCCATAAATAATAAATTAAAATTAATTTATTATTTATTTAAAAACCCAAAAATCTCCCATAAATAATAAATTAAGATTAATAAAATTAATTTATTATTTAACCTAAACCTAAAAACTATTCGTAACAATCCAAAACTTGTTAATTACCTACCTTCATTGTTCAACCAACCTTATGGTTCAACTACCCACGAACCATTTTTCACCAAACCTTATAAAAATCTATTCCATTTTCATTTATTCTCCCTGGTGAAATTACCATGGAGTTATGCAATTATTCGAGCAACCACAATCAAATATTTGGTAACATTTATCATTATTTGCTTTCAATAGTTTATCATCATCTCTTTGTTGCACACAATATAGATTTTAGGGTTTGGTATCTTGTCAAGGAAATCTATATTTTGCTGCATACACATGAATACCCCTCTTTGATCATTCGTTTGCAAATTTTTTGTTTGTGGTTTGAAAAACTTGCAGGTTCATGCTTTGTTGGGAAAATTGTTTCACAGGTTAAAATATATTCACCCAACTTTTATATTTGAACATTAATAGTGTTTGAAATTTTTCTCACGCGACTAAAATATGTTCACATATCTTTTATAAGCACCATATTATTGAAAAAAATTATTTCACTATAAAAGATATTTACAAAAATGTTTAGGGCTTTTATTTTATATGTAGCATTATAGTGCTTTCAAAATTGGAGGCTATTCTTTTATGTATGAGCATTATAAGATATTCACCTTTTTTATGTGAGCATTTTTATGTGAAGCATTATAGTGCTGAAAAAAATTGTTTTGACGATGTTTTTAACATTTTATATGTGAAGCATTATAATGCTAAAAAATTTATTTTCATGGTGTTTTTTATAGTGTTGAAAAAATATTGTTTTGACGGTGTTTTTAACATTTTTATATGTGAGGCATTATAGTGCTAAAACAGATCACACCTTAAAAGCTATTCATGAGGTTTTTATGTGAGTATTATAATGCTGGAAAAACTATATCACACCTTAAAAACATCTTAACATTATAGTGAAAGAAAATTATCTCACACTATAAAAACATTTTAACATTATAGTGAAAGAAAATTGTCTCACGCGGTAAATAATATTCATGTTATTTGTTTTATATGTGAGCATTTTAGTGTCTGGAAAAATATCTCATAAACATCATTCACATTTGATATTAATGTTAATCTTTTATTGTTGCAGGGTAAATAACACTTATGTTTAATGCTAATGTTTACTCTCAGAAAAAAACCCTATGACATGTGAATTTTTACCATAACCACCATCAAAACTATCAAACACACAATTAACAAACAACCAGAGTACCAATTTTAGCCCTTGGAGGCTATTTCTCGTAAACGGATATAACTTTTTCATTTTTTCATTAGATTTTCATGATTTTACAGGCGTCCGAAAGCTAACTCAGAAAACTACATTGTGGTGAAAGCCATTTTCTCAAACTTATCTTAGATTTTTTGGTATAACCATTTGAAATTCAGACTTTCATTTTGCAAACATCAAACATTTTTTTCTTGTTGTGTGTTAACGTTTTGTGTGGGTTTTGTAGGATTCATTTGTTTTACTTGCAGCTTCTCACCTAAACAAAATTTTGTAGACTACTAATCAGTGTGTTGTAGGTTCGATTGTCAGAGAATCTAATCTTGAAACATTGTGTCTTTTTTTATAGATTAGATCACATTTGGATTCATTGGTCTAAAATAAACTTAGTGTTTGTCTCATCATAAGCAAGGGTTAAAATTAACAAGTGTTTGCCATGTCTTATGGTTTGTATTTTTGTCATTGAAGGCATATGCTCTTCTCTTGCACCACTCGGTGATCTTGAGAATCAAAAGCATTCCTTTGACATTTTGTATAGCCACACATACATTTGGATTTGGAATTAAAATGAACCTCATGCGAGTTTGAGGCAAAGGCACTGCGTATGCTCTCTCCTTGTGCTTCATGTGATCTAGGAGATAAAAAAAAATGTGCTTACTTGCTTTTGTTACCCTTTAGAGTGGGTGTGCTCTTGAGACACATTTGCAAGGAGAACTCATTTACGATCCCAAATGGTACTTTCATCTGATCCGCTATATAAATTGAGGATAAGGTGAAAGCCAAGTCTAACCGATATTAGCACTTACCGTACAGTGCTAGCTTGAAAGGAGGTGTACCTTTGTGTATATAAAACTCCTAGTAGGGTTAGTCAAAGCCTTTAGTGGCTTGCTGGACACTCATAAGGTGTCAGTCCCCTAGATATACACTAGAACCTCTTTTTTTAGTGGCCAAAAACCCTCTACTTGTTGATACAGGAGGTCAGATGATCAAATTCTGATAGCCATCCCACATTTTCATGGCTTATGGCAGAGATAGCAAAGTATCTTAACATCTGTGCATCTTAAGGACTTGGAACTTGGTATGCCTGTGAAGTGAGTGCACTGTAAGGGGGAGCCCATGCCCCAAGTTCCTAGAGCTATACACCATAAGTAGGCGTGGCTAGGTAAAACCAAGTGGGAACTCAGCAAGTATAGTCCTTGCCTATCCTAGGATTGTGCATGTTTACAAGTGTTTGCAAAACATCAAGATGTCATAAAAAACAACCAACATGATTGTCATGTGTCTTATATGATTGATGTGGGTGCTTGCCTAATCATCACCCTTAGACATTCTTTCAATCCATTCATTCCAAATCATCATATTGTGTTTTTGAATCACCACTACAACTTGTCCCCTATATCACTTGGCCTTCAGAATTGGGAACCTATCATCCTTTCGTGTAACATCTCAAGTGGAGCCTTGTCACTTTGAATCCTAAGAAACTCTTTCAATTGACCAAATCATCCAATCCATCCATTTCCCACCTAATTCATTTATAATCATCCTACTAATATTCACATCCTTAAACCTAGTCCAATCCTTATTCGTCAAAATGGTTGTGACCATCAACAAATCTAAGACAAATCCATAAACAAAACTCACACTCTACGGAGGCCCTCCTAGCTCTAATAATGATGATAATTTTGTAGATCATGACATATATTTTTGATACCTATGAACCATATATCTCCCCATATTCGCTTCTACCAACATCACTATCATCCCAAGAATATGAGGAAATACAAGATCTTTGACATATCTATGATGATCATTATCCACAAGATCATTCTTATAATCCTAACACAACCCAAGATTTTCCTTCCATGCCCTCAACGTCACAAAAATATAATCCTACCTAGGTCTCAACCTCGACATCCATTAATCCCCAAGTCCTTCAGTTACAACAGCAACTTGCTCAATCACTACAACAAGAGGTAGATCTTAGATTTCAATTGGCACAACTATCACAATTGTCTTTACAATTTCAACATCCTATCACATCAACACCCCAATTCTATGAGTTTGTTTAGGGGAAAATTGGATTTTTTAATGTTCTAATGTTTAGATGTTTAAATCCACCGCTCCACTATACATTCAAGGATCTAGGGTCGAGTGGTGAGCACTATCATACCCTAGGTCACTTACAGATGTAGGGAAACTTGGATTAGGGAATTTAATTATTAATTTTCTTTCTCTTATGCCTAATTAACCATTAAAACCCTAATTATGCAAATATGGCAACAAATTGATGAATAGCAGAAAAAGCTCTTATAAACAGGAGTAAAATACCAAATCATAGAATACCTATTTTTGGGGTTCAGATGTGGAATAGTCAGGGACACTAGAGTGGGTGCCCAAGTCCATGGTACCAGTTTCTTTGTGGGATCTAGACTTCCTTCCGACACTGATCAGCCCTGTAAATTTTGTTTTCCAAAGCTAGGATGTGGAGGACACTAGAGTGAGCACCCAAGTCTTGGAAGTGCTCCTATGTCCTGCTTTTCTGCAGATCCTGAATCCTTGATGCCTGTCAATCCTTCTTGCAACTCCCTCAGTCAAGCCTTTGAGGACACTTAAGTCTCTGAACACCATTGTCAGATAAAGAGTGCATGCCCTTGTGAGGCAGAGGCAAAAACCAAAGGAATCAATGATGAAAACACAATATTATGTCACCTTGTAGTGAAGCTCTCATGGGAGGAAGATGCTCTTCATGCCATGAGGAAATTGATGCTCAAATCTACAAATATCAACACACAAAACACACAAGTTTGCTCTTGCAACACAATAGAAAGCCTTGAATCACCTTGAGAACACTTAAATATCATAATTGCCATCTAGTTTACAAATGAATGCCTAAACATGCTTATATATGCAACTACAAGTACTCCCGCTAAGATTTTAAAAATTATAACTTACCGTGTCGGCAAAAGGACCAAATAATAGTCATAAACTGACACCTAGAAATTAGGGCTGCCCCAAAATAAGGTAGGACTAGGGCACGAGCACCCAAATCCTCCCCTCTATTTTGGGTAGGGTACAACTCAAGGGGTCCACCTAGGTCTAATTTTCCATGAAACCTAGGTCTCATTCCATCGGGATGCCAAAATATGAACTAAGATGTCCTAAATGCATACTAAAGACCCAAGAGCTAAACCTTATGAGGGAAAAGCCCCCAAGGGGACATTTTCTAACACTACATTTAGCCCCCACTTTAATGTATGTATAAACGTGAGGCCAATACATGCATTAAAGTAAGGTTACAAACACAGCAAACACATCAAGCACGGAGAAGACATGCCAATCACATAGAAAATAGTAACAGGCATCCAAAACATGGAGAAGATAGTTATAGTCATGCAGAACATGGAGAAGATAGTCAATGCATAGAAGACATGTTAATGCATGGAAGACAAAAATGATATCTTTTCTTTTCTTTTTCTCATATATATGGAATGTAGATGCAAGTACTGGAAAGTAAACAAACCTCCCATAATACAAGATGCACTACCTTAGGGCACAGGTCTTTGTATATATGGGGCAACACACATGCGAGACATGCAAAACCTCCCAAAATACTGGAAGCACTACTCGAGGGTGCTGGTCTCTGCATATGGGGCATAAAACATGCCACACAAAACAAGCATGCCCAAACACACACACTTGAAGACACGAAGAAAACACAGTAGAAAAGTGATGGAGTGTACCTATTTCTAGGTCCAACACCATCTCAGGCACATTACAGGCACACACCGATGATTGGGCTTCATCACAACAATCACCAAAGATACGCTTAAGGGTTGAGTTAGTTACATAACCGCTCCCCACCTTCACAGAAGACTTTTGAAAATGACAAGATGATGCAATCTGCTCTGAGAAATACATAATCCCCACCTCCATAGAGGGCTTAAGAAAAAGGATATGCTCAATATCCTACCTCTGTAGAGGGCTTACATGATTGATTGATTGATTGCAAACAAACTCAGGATGCATGATGCACTACTCTAGTGCACAAGTTTGCATCTGAGGTCAAACAGATTGCTAACATCTATAACAAACAACTTACTTTATATATGCCTCCACCTTAAGGTGGTTGATATCAGTTATCAATATCAAGCTTGTTAAAGTAGGAAGAAAACACACAAGGGAACACCAAATTTCACAAAGCCCATGCCCCCCGGAGGTGACATGTATTTTATGATCACCAAATGTTCCAAAAAAACACATCCTTGCAAGAAACATGTTAGTGTCTACAAGATTATGATAAACAACAATATCAATGCATATGATTAACCACACAAAGAGCCAAGGTTTTACAACAAATCTAGAGTTTGAGGATAACCATAGGGCTATATCATGAAGCTCTCTGAATCGAGTATTGCGAAGGCTAGATTCAAAGACAAACAAAGGTGCACATAGCAGTAGTATTAATGTTAAGGTTTGTAAATGCGATAGAAACATCATAAAATTCACTATGCGGAAAGTACGAGCGCTTCCACTAGCCAAGCATTAGATAAAATATACAACCCCATCGTCATATTAGGAACTAAGGCCATTTGTTGATTGCTCTCGAAAGGGACACTAAGTGCACATCAGTATAAATGTTTGTCGTCATCCACCCACTAGATGGAAATACTAGAGGAAGGGAAACAATAAATAAGAGAGGAGAAACAAGTTTCTTAGGGACAGTCACATAGGAGGTGCCCCCAAGTCACCAACTGCAACGCAATGTCTGCGAGACATAACACACAACAATGAAATCAAAGAGAGGCAATATAGAAGAATGATGATACGAATAGAAGAAGGTCACAATAGAGGTAGTCTCTTGGTATCCCAAACTTTACGGGAGAATCTGAGGTCATCCCAGGAGGCCTAAACAACATATAACACATCATGGGGGAAGCACATCACGAGAGAGAAACAAAGGGTTAGAGATACTTACCTATAGGGTCTTCATATTATATCTTGGAGTTCTCAAACTTCTTGGAGAGGTATTTGATCATGTTTAATGCAAAATTTGAGTGGTTCTTATGAAAATTTTGCTTGTTATCATATGATGCTTGTTCCTTAAATCCTTGTTTAAATGAGACTTTTTGTTGCTTATGAGGGGGAGAACCACTATTATTTCTGACTATTGATTGTCATCTTGCTCTTTTCTAATTTTTAGCAAGTTTTCATTGTTGAATCTTTCTAGAATAGTAATGGGAATCACCCTGTACCCGCTTACTCGTCTGTATCAGTTGTTGTTCTTGCTTTTCTTATGTATTTTGATTGTCTCCTGATCCATACAAGGATAATAGAGGAGGAACCTCAGCATAAATTCTATTTCTTCGTGCACGAGGTGGATTATCCACTTGTTTCTTATCCACTTCAATCATTCTGACGATACTATCATAGTCCAAGTAATCATCCTCATCTACTTCCATTAAACCTTGTTCCAATATATTATTTTTAGTATGCTTAGGAAAAGGATTAGTGAAGATTTGCAAATTCTGATTCAGTGGAGCAACCGATTTATTTCTATTATCATTCACACCTGATACCTAGATGACATTTGAATCAATAAGGTCTTGTATCTCATGTTTAAGATGCATACATCATTTAGTGTCATGTCCTTGCATCTGATGATAATGACAAAAGGCATTAGCATCGAAGTAAGGTCCTTGTTTACTAGGATCAATAGGTTTGATCAGGGGAAGCTTTAGAATGTTGTTACTCAGCTTGATTCATGATAGAATGATAGGACTCAGATATCGGAGTAAACTTTCTTGGTTGATATGATGTTTAATTTGAATTATTTATAGTAGACACATTCATGTTTGGTCCATTGCTCTTGATGAAACTCCTATTATTGTTTCTCTTAAAATTGTTGTGTGATGATCCACCCATCGATTGACCAACTTAAGCTGATGAGTTTTGGTTTTCATACTAACTAGACAAAAGTTGATAATCACGAAGAGTGGTGCATAAATGTTGAAAAGAGTTATATTACATCAAGAGAATCTTATCACGAATATTAGGTTTTAGATTTGTAATGTATATCTTTTGAACATCCTCATCTTTCATCTGATACTGAATCTGTGCATAAAGTCCTTGATATCGACTAATGAATTCAGTCAACTTTTCTTTGGGACCTTGTTTGCATTGAACCAAGTCAATAAGGGTGACTTGGGGTCAGATATTTGCTTGAAAATGTTGTAAAAATTGATCAATCAATTGTGAAAAGGAGTGTATTGAATTTGGAGGAAAAGAGCGAAACCATTCTAAAGTAGTATCTTTGAGAGATTGTGGCAAAAGTTTTTCTAACAGATCCTCTTCAAAATAGAAATCACTACACATAGCTGTGAATGGTACCACATGGATATTAGGATCTCCTTTTCCACCATACTTTTCAAAGCGAGGAGTCTAAAACCTCTCAGGCATAGGGGTTCTCAAGATTGCATAGGATAACAGATTATGGTCATGATATGTTGGTAGACTAGGTTGCAAAGAATTTGTCAAATTTGTTACCTTTTGTTGCAAAGCAGTCATGCCTTGTAAAAGTTGGTTGAGGATGGCATCATTGGGAGATATGGTTTCTTGTGAGGAATTAGAATTAAAGTGAGGAGGTGAATGTGCTTGAGACACAATAGGTGGAGGTTGAGAATAGGTCAACGGTTGTTGGATATATTGGTAGGTTGAAGATGGTTGTGAGTAGGCAATAGGTGGTTGAGACCAATTATGCATAAAGGAGGTCCCTTTAGGAACCAAATTTTGATAATCAAATCCCATAGCTTTGTAATTAGTGCCATTAGATACTCCAATACCAGTGGTAGCATTACTACAAGTGTTCGCATTAGTTGTTACGATCGTTGATGTAAAAGTAGATATTCCCGTAGTCGGTATAGGTGCTAAAACTTCAGTATGAGATGGTGATAGAGTGTTATTTATCGCTTGTGCACATTCAATCACCAACATGATATTGGTTTTTACAATATGTGCTAAACCACAAATTGGATTAACACCAACTTGTCCTTCTTTTATCAATTCTCTTATATTATGAATTGTAGAGACAACTTCTTCGGCTATTCTCTCATTTTCCATAAATGATTGAAATTCAGCTAGCTCTTTATCCAATTTTTCTATTTTCTCATTAGATACATATCCTGTTGCCTCAATAGTATCATTAACATCATGAAAAGTTTGTTCTTCCATTGAGGTTGGAGGATGTATAATATCTTGCACAATTTGATTTTCTCTCTTTGTAAAGAAGGTGTCTAAAGTACCATCTTCTTCAAGAGCACTAGATCCCATTAATATTTTACAACTTCTCAAAGGGATATTGTTTTTAGGACAACATGTCATAAATATTATAAAAGCATACAACACACAACGCACAAACTAAGAGAACAAATCCTAAGGGAAGGATATGATTGACGACCAAGATACTTCGTTTCATGTACTCTTTTAATGAAAATGAATAAACCAAAGGGTAGTGTAAGGATTTCAGTCAAGGGCAGAAAGTTATATGTCTGATATCAGTCCAAAACAAAAAAAGTATCCTTCTCAACACATTCTTGATGCGATTTTAAGTTAATGCCAAGTCAAAATATACTGAAAATATGTCAAAATAGACACTTTTTACAGCAAAAGTCAATGCAAAAGAGCATAACAAAAAGGTATTGTGAGGAAAATTATGATGGAAAGCACATAATATCAGTAATAATAGCCACTTAGTGCCAAAATATCCAACACAACACACTTTTAGTGCCACTTAAGGTAAAACCCTAGTGAAAATATAGCGAAATATGCAATTTTTCATAGTTTTTCAATTGCAAGACCTAGCAAAAGAGGTGTTGTAATGAATCTCAGGAGGTACAACAAATAATATCAATAATATCAGTCACCTCAATCCATAAAATTGATCATAACATGCTTGGAGTGCAAACTAGGCCAAACCCTAGGGAAAAGTAACCAAAATGTGTAGTTTTTCACCAAATTTTCACTACAAGAGCCTGATAAAAGGGTGTTGTGAAGCTTTTTATGAGGGGAAAAAAATGATTAACCTAATAATAGAAAATTAATGCCAAGATACCTTTCACAACACACTTATGGTTCAAATTTATAGAGTCGATAAGGCCAAATTTAGTGAAAATCAATTTTTTTTAAGCCCTAGGTTTGAGATCTTGGGACAAAATGATATGTAAATGCTTTGAAGTCTGACTTATGATGAAATTGAATTAATCTCAGATCTGAAAATAATTTTCAAGCTTGATCATGCAAAATGCCCATGCATATTTAATGAAAATGCATCAAAATTGGTAGTTTTTGTTGAAATTTTCTATGCAAAATTGGAAATATTTTAAATCTAAATGTAAATTTACACTAAAATGAAAGACTAATGCCAAATGTTAATTTGAATGAGCCTCTAAAATTAGTAGAAAAATCTGAGAAAAGATTTTGCCTACTAACCCTAGATTTTTGAATTACTAGGTTATATAAAATTGTCAAAATTTTCACAAAACCCTAGCAATTAAATGATGAAAGTGCAATGCAAAATATTGATTTTTTAGATTTTTCTGTAGTTTATATCAGATCTGATGCAAAAATAATGAATTAGGAAAATTTAGGAAGAATTGATGCAATTTAGTAAGCCCAACAATGCAAATTTATTTTTTTGAATTTTTCCAATTTTTCCAATTTTTTTGAATTTTTCTCAATGCAATAAAATGAATGACTATATGAATGAATGAAATCAATCCAACTATGAAGACAAAAACTCAACAAGTTGCAATTTAAGTCTAATAACATGGGTTTAGCAAAATGTTTAGGGCAAAATTGGATTTGTTATTGTTCTAATGTTTAGATGTTTAAATCCACCTCTCCACTATACATTCGAAGATCTAGGGTTGAGTGGCAAGCACTATCATACCCTAGGTCACTTGCGGATGTAGGAAAACTTGGATTAGGGAATTTAATTATTAATTTTCCTTCTCTTATGCCCAATTAACCATTAAAATCCTAATTATACAAATACGACAACAAATTGATGAATAATGGAAAAAGCTCTTGCAGACAGGAGTAAAATACCAAATCACAGAATACCTGTTTTCAGGGTTCTGAAGCGGAAAAGTCAGGGACACTAGAGTAGGCACCCAAGTCTAAGGTACTAGTTTCTTTGCGGGATTCGGACCTCCTTCTGACACTGATCAACCTTGTAACTTCTATTTTCTAAAGCTTGGATGCAGAGGACACCAGAGAGAGCGCCCAAGTCCTGGAAGTGCTCCTGTGTCCTACATTTCTTTAGATCCTAAATCCTTGATGCCTGCCAATCCTTCCTGCAACTCCACTTTTCCCAAATGTGACACCTATAACCTGCAATTACAAAACTTGGTTTAGGGGTTGTGGTGTTTAGAGGCTTGCCTCAGCCAAGCCCCGGAGGACACTTAAGTCTTCAAACACCATTGTTAGATAAAGAGTGCGTGCCCTTGTGAGGTAGAGGCAAAAACTAAAGGAATCAATGATGAAAACACAATGTTATGTCACCTTGTAGTGAAGCTCTCATGGGAGGAAGATGCTCTTCATGCCATGAGGAAATTGATGCTCAAATCTGCAAATATCAACACACAAAACACACAAGTCTACTCTTGCAACACAATAGAAAGCCTTGAATCACCTTGAGAACACTTGAATATCACAATTACCATCTAGTTTACAAATGAATGCCTAAACATGCTTATATATGCAACTACAAACACTCCCGCCAAGATTTTAAAAATCAAAACTTACCGTGTCGGTAAAAGGACCAAATAACAGTCATAAATTGACACGTGGAAATTAGGGCTGCCCCAAAATAGGGCAGGACTAGGGCACTGGCGCCCAAGTCATCCCCCCTATTTTGGGTAGGGTACAGCTCAAGTGGTCCACCTAGGTCCAATTTACCATGAAACCTAGGTCTCATTCCATCAGGATGCCAAAATATGAACTAAAATGTCCTAAATGCATACTAAAGACCCAGGAGCTAAACCTTATGAGGGAAAAGCCCCCAAGGGGACATTTTCTGACATTACATTTAGCCCCCACTTTAATGTATGTATAAACATGAGGCCAATACATGCATTAAAGTAAGATCACAAACACAACAAACACATTAAGCATGAAGAAGACACGCCAATCACATAGAAAATAGTAACAAGCATGCAAAACATGGAGAAGACAGTCAATGCATAGAAGACACGTTAATGCATGGAAGAAAGAAATGATATCTTTTCTCTTCTTTTTCTCATATATATGGAATGTAAATTCAAGTACTGGAAAGTAAACAAACCTCCCATAATATAGGATGCACTACCTTAGGGCGCAAGTCTCTGTATATATGGGGCAACACACATGCAAGACATGCAAAACCTCCCAAAATGCAGGAAGCACTACTCAAGGTCGCTGGTCTTTGCATATAGGGTAACAAAAATGCCACACAAAACAAGCACACCAAAACACACACTTGAAGACACGGAGAAAACATGATAGACAAGCGATGGAGTGTACCTATTTCTAGGTCCAACACCATTTCAGGCACATTATAGGCACACACCAATGATTGGACTTCACCACAACAATTGTTGAAGACATGCTTAAGGGTTGAGTTACAAAACTGCTCCCTACCTCCACAGAGGACTTTTGAAAATGACAGGATGATGCAATCTGCTCTGAGAAATACACCATCCCTACCTCCGCAGAGGGCTTAAGAAAAAGGATATGCTTGATATCCCACCTCTACAAAGGGCTTACATGATTGATTGATTGATTGCAAACAAACTTAGGATGCATGATGCACTACTCTAGGGAGCAAGTCTTTGCATCTGAGGTCAAATAGATTGCTAACATCGATAAAAAATAGCTTACCTTATATATACCCCCACCTTAAGGTGATTGATATTAGTTATTGATATCAAGCACATTAAGGTAGGAAGAAAACACACAAGGGAACACCAATTTTTGCAAAGCCCATGCCCCCCAGAGGTGACATGTATTTTACGATCACCAAATGTTCCCACAAACACATCCTTGCAAGAAACATGTTAGTGTCTACAAGATTATGCTAAACAACAATATCAATGCATATGATTAACCACACAAAGAGCCAAGGTTATACAATGAATCTGGAGTTTGAGGATAACCGTAGGACTATGTCATGAAGCTCTCTGAATTGAGTACCACCAAGGCTAGATTCAAAGACAAACAAAGGTGCACATAGCAACAATATTAATGTTAAGGTTTGTAAATGTGTTAGAAACATCATGAAATTCACTATGTGGAAAGAACGAGTGCTTCGACTTGCCAAGTGTCAGATAAAATATACAACCCCATCGTCATATTAGGAACTAAGTCCATTGGTTGATTTCTCTCAAAAGGGACACTAGGTCCGCATCAGTATAAATGTTTTTCATCATCCGTCCGCTAGATGGAAATACTAGAGGAAGGGAAAAAATAAATAAGAGAGGAGAAACAAGTGTCTTAGGGACAGTCATGTAGGAGGGTGCCCCCAAGTCACCAACTGCAACGCTATGTCCGTGAGACACAACACATAATAATGAAATTAGAGAGAGAGGAAATATAGAAGAATGATGATACAAATAGAAGAAGATAACAACAGAGGTGGTCTCCTGGTATCCTGAACCTTACGAGAGAATCCAAGGTCATCCCAGGCGGCCTAAACAACATATAAATCAGAGAGAGAGGCAATATAGAAGAATGATGATATGAATAGAAGAAAGTCACAACAAAGGCAGTCTCCTGGTATCCTATATCTTACAGGAGAATCTGAGGTCATCTTAGGAGGCCTAAACACCATATAACACATCACAGGGGAAACACACCATGAGAGAGAAATAAAGGGTTAGAGATACTTACCTGTAGGGTCTTCATATTATATCTTGGAGTTCTCAAACCTCTTGGAGAGGTATTCAATCATGTTTAATGCAAAAAATGAGTGGTTCCTATGAAAATTTTGCTTGTTATCATATGATGCTTGTTCCTTAAATCCTTGTTTAAATAAGACTTTTTGTTGCTTATGAGGGGGAGAACCACTATTATTTCTAACTATTGATTGTCATCTTTCTCTTTTCCAATTTTTAGTGAGTTTTAATTGTTGAATCTTTCTAGAATAGTAACGGGAATCACCTTGTACCCGTTTACTCATCTATATTAGTTGTTGTTCTTGCTTTTCTGATGCATTTTGATTATCTCCTGATCCATACAAGGATAATGGAGGAGGAACCTCAGCATAAATTCCTTTTCTTCGTGGATGAGGTGGATTATCCACTTGTTTCTTATCCACTTCAATCATTCTGACGATACTATCATAGTCCAAGTAATCATCCTCATCTACTTCCATTAAACCTTGTTCCACCATATTATTTTTAGTATGTGTAGGAAAAGGATTAGTGAAGATTTATAAATTCTGATTCAGTGGAGCAACCAACTTATTTCCATTATCATTCACACCCGATACCTGGATGACATTTGAATCAATAATGTCTTATATCTCATGTTTAAGATGCATACATCATTCAATGTCATGTCCTTGCATCTGATGATAATGACAAAAGGAATTAGCATCGAACTAAGGTCCTTGTTTACTAGGATCAACAGGCTTGATCGAGGAAGCTTCAGAATGTTGTTACTCATAGCTTGATAAATGATAGAATGATAGGACTTAGATATCGGAGTAAACTTTCTTGGTTGATATGATGTTTTATTTGGATTATTTATAGAAGACATATTCATGTTTGGTCCATTGATCTTGATGAAACTCCTATTATTGTTTCTCTTAAAATTGTTTTGTGATGATCCACCCATGGATTGGCCAACTTGAGCCAATGAGTTTTGGTCTTCATACTGACTAGACAAAAGTTGATAATCATGAAGAGCGGTGCATAAATGTTGAAAGGAGTTATATTTCATCAAGAGAATCTTATCATGAATATTAGGTTGTAGATTTGTAATGAATATCTTTTAAACATCCTCATCTTTCATCTGATACTTAATCTATGCATAAAGTCCTTGATATCGACTAATGAATTCGGTCAACTTTTCTTTGGGACCTTGTTTGCATTGAACCAAGTCAATAAGGGTGACTTGGGGTCTGATATTTGCTTGAAAATGTTGTAAAAATTGATCAATCAATTGCAAAAAGGAGTGTATTGAATTTGGAGGCAAAGAGCAAAACTATTCTAAAGCAGTATCTTTGAGAGATCACAAGAAAAGTTTCTCTAATAGATCTTCTTCAAAATAGAAATCACTACACATAGCTGTGAATAGTGCCACATGGATATTAGGATCTCCTTTTCCACCATAATTTTCAAAGCGAGGAGTCTCAAACCTCTCAGGATAGGGGTTCTCAATATTGCATAGGATAATGGATTACAGGCATGATATGTTGGTAGACTAGGCTATGAAGAATTTGTCAAATTTGTTATCTTTTGTTGCAAAGCAGTCATGCCTTGTAAAAGTTGGTTGAGGATGGCATCATTGGGAGATGTGGTTTGTTGTGAGGAATTAGAACCAAAGTGAGGAGGTGAATGTGCTTGAGACACAATAGGTGGAGGTTGAGAACAGGTCAATTGTTGTTGGACATATTGGTAGGTTGAAGATGGTTGTGAGTAGGTAATAGGTGGTTGGAAATGAGTGGAATATATAGGTGGTTGAGAACAATTATGCATAGAGGAGGTCCCTTTATGAACCAAATTTTGATAATCAAATCTCACATCTTTGTAATTAGTGCCATTAGTACCATTAGATACTCCAATACCAATGGTAGCATTAGTACAAACATTCGCATTAGTTGTTAAGATCGTTGACATAAAAGTAGATATTCCCGTAGTCGGTATAGGTGCTGAAACTTGAGTATGAGATGGTGATAGAGTGTTATTTATCGCTTGTGCACATTCAGTTACCGGCATGATATTGGTTTGTACAATATGTGCTAGACCACAAATTGCATTAACACCATCTTGTCCTTCTTTTATCAATTCTCTTATATTATGAATTGTAGGGATAGCTTCTTCAGCTATTCTCTCATTTTCCATATATGATTGAAATTTAGCTAGCTCTTTATCCAATTTTTCTATTTGATCATCAGATACATATCTTGTTTCCTCAATAGTATCATTAACATCATGAAAAGTTTGTTTTTCCATTGTGGTTGGAGGATGTATAATATCTTGCACAATTTGATTTTCTCCCTTTGTAAAGAAGGTGTCCAAAGTACCAACTTCTTCAAGAGCACCAGATCCCATTAATCTTTTACTTCTTCTCAAAGGGATATTGTTTTTAGGAAAATGTGTCATAAATCTTATAAAAGCATACAACACACAACGCACAAACTAAGAGAACAAATCCTAAGGGAAGAATATGATTGACAGCCAAGATACTTGGTTTCTTGTACTCTTTTAATGTAAATGAATAAACCAAAGGGTAGTGTAAGGATTTAAGTCAAGGGAAGAAATTTATATGTCTGATATTAGTCCAAAACAAAAAAAAGTATCCTTCTCAACACAATCTTGATGCAATTTTAAGTTAATGCCAAGTCGAAATATAGTGAAAATATGTCAAAATAGACACTTTTTTCACCAAAAGTCAATGCAAAAGATCATAACAAAAAGGTGTTGTGAGGAAAATTATGATGGTCAGAAAATAATATCAGTAATAATAGCCACTTAGTACTAAAATATCCAACACAACACACTTTTAGTGCCACTTAAGGTAAAACCCTAGTGAAAATATAGCGAAATATGTAATTTTTCACGGTTTTTCAATTCCAAGACCTAGAAAAAAGAGGTTTTGTAATGAATCTCAGGAGGTACATCAAATAATATCAATAATATCAGTCACCTCAATCCATAAAATTGATCACAACACACTTAGAGTGCAAACTAGGTCAAACCCTAGTGCAAAAGTAGCCAAAATGTATAGTTTTTCACCAAATTTTCACTATAAGAGCCCGATAAAAGGGTGTTGTGAATAT
This sequence comes from Cunninghamia lanceolata, assembly GCA_027924645.1. Classification (NCBI taxonomy): domain Eukaryota; kingdom Viridiplantae; phylum Streptophyta; class Pinopsida; order Cupressales; family Cupressaceae; genus Cunninghamia; species Cunninghamia lanceolata. The sequence continues at coordinate 4,351,997 of BSBN01000749.1, read as the reverse complement.
TTTATAAAGGGAAGAATATGATTAACCTAATAATAGAAAATAAATTTCAAGATACCTTTCACAACACACCTATGGTGCAAGTTTATAAAGTCGATAAGGCCAAATTTAGTGAAAATCATTGTTTTTGAAGCCCTAGGTTTGAGATCTTGGGACAAAATGCTATGTATATTATTTGAAGTCTGATTTATGATGAAATTAACTTACTATCAGATCTGAAAATGATTTTCAAGCCTGATCATGCAAAATGCCCATGCAAATTTAATGAAAATGCATCAAAATTGGTAGTTTTTGTTGAAATTTTCTATGCAAAATTGCAAATATTCTAACTCTAAATGCAAATTTACACTAAAATGAAAGACTACAGACAAATTTTAATTTTAATGAGCCTCTAAAATTAGTAGAAAAATTTGAGAAAAGATTTTGCCTACTAACGCTAGATTTTGGAATTACCAGGTTATATAAAATTGTCAAATTTTCCACAAAACCCTAGCAATTAAATAATGAAAGTGCAATGCAAAATTTTGAATTTTTGTATTTTTCTATAGTTTATATTAGATCTAATGAAAAAATCATGAATTAGGAAAATTTAGGAAGAATTGATGCAATTTAGTAAGCCCAACAATGCAAATTGTTTTTTTTTAATTTTTCCAATTTTTCCAATTTTTCAATTTTTTTGAATTTTTCTCAATGCAATAAAATGAATGACTATATGAATGAATGAATGAAATCCAAATCTGAAGATAAACACTCAGAAAGTTACAATTTAATTCCAATAAGATGGGTTCACCAAAATGTTTAGGGGAAAATTGGATTTGTTAATGTTCTAATGTTTAGATGTTTAAATCTACCTCTCCACTATACATTCAAGGATCTAGGGTCAAGTGGTGAGCACTATCATACCCTAGGTCACTTGAAGATGTAGGGAAACTTGGATTAGAGAATTTAATTATTAATTTTCCTTCTCTTATGCCCAATTAACCATTAAAACCTTAATTATGCAAATACGACAACAAATTGACGAATAACAGAAAAAGCTCTTGCAGATAGGAGTTAAATACCAAATCACAGAATACTTGTTTTTGGGGTTCTGAAGAGGAACAGTCGGGGACACTAGAGCGGGCTCCTAAGTCCAAGGTACTAGTTTCTTTGCTAGATCTGGACCTTCTTCCGACACTGATCAACCCTGTAACTTCTATTTTCTGAAGCTCAGATGTGGAGGACACTAGAGTGAGTGTCCAAGTCCTGGAAATGCTCCCGTGCCCTACTTTTCTTCAGATCCCAAATCCTTGATACCTGCCAATCCTTCCTGCAACTCCACTTTTCCCAAATGCGACACCTGTAACTTGCAATCTCAAAACTTGGTTTGGGGGTTGTGGTGTTTAGAGGCTTGCCTCAGTCAAGCCTCAAAGGACAATTAAGTGTTTAAACACTATTGTCAGATAAAGAGTGCATGCCCTTGTCAGCTAGAGGAAAAAACCAAAGGAATCAATGATGAAAACACAATATTATGTCACCTTGTAGTGAAGCTCTCATGGGAGGAAGATTCTCTTCATTCCATGTGGAAATTGATACTCAAATCTATAAATATCAACACACAAAACACACAAGTCTACTCTTGCAACATAATAGAAAGATTTAAATCACCTTGAGAACACTTGAATATCACAATTGCCTTCTAGTTTACAAATGAATGCCTAAACATGCTTATATATGTAACTACAAGCACTCCCGCCAAGATTTTTAAAATCAAAACTTATCGTGTCGACAAAAGGACCAAATAACGGTCATAAACTGACACCCATAAATTAGGGCTGCCCCAAAATAGGGCAGGACTAGGGCACAGGTGCCCAAGTCCTCCCCCCTATTTTGGGCAGGGTACAACTCAAGGGGTCCACCTAGGTCCAATTTTCCTTAAAACCCAAGTCTCATTCTATCGGGATGCAAAATATGAACTAAGATGTCCTAAATGCATACTAGAGACCCGGGAGCTAAACCTTATGAGGGAAAAGCCCCCAAGGGGACTTTTTTTGACGTTACAAAGTCATCTCCATCCACCTCATACAAATCTCTATCACAACCAATCTACCACTCATATCAACCCAACACATCCATACCCCAAACCTATTCAACAATAACTTTACCTCAAACCTCACAGGTCCAGATCCCTACCCATACTTCATCTTCACACATACCAAATCCCCTCACCTCATATCTTCAACAACAAATCCAACAAAAACAAGCCCTCCTTCAACAACAACAAATATTAGCCAAAAAACCACAACCTTCATTTAACACATCATCCACCATACCTTTATCCATGCAACAACAAAAAATTCCATCTAATTTTGATCCTAATCCATTGATCCCCCAACCTTCTAATTCATCAATCCCTTCATTACCTTCACCACCATCATCCACACAACATCAACAATTTCAACCTAAATTCTATGAGTCACCCCCATCATCATGCCAACCTAGTCCCTCCACATCAACCAATCTCATGAATATTCCTCAATATCCATCTCAAAATCCTCCACAACATGAGCATGCTAGAACTAATCTCTCCTTGCACCAAGATCAAGAATTTGCAAGTCATCTTAATGATACTCTTGATAAGGGAGATACCATCTCAAGTTTGGAATCATACACCAATCCATCCACTAGTCCTCATTCATCTATCCCTATGGAACCTCCATCATATAATCCTTCCAACCTTTAAAATCCTAATCCATTAATCTAATCCCTAACACCCTTAAAGTCTAGACCATCAAATCTTTTGGACACCTAATTCAAATCCTATTATCCATCCACCTAAGACCAATCCATGTCTTGATCCTATTATATCCAATTGTATCCTCACTCCACCTAATACAAATCCCAATCCTATTATATCCAATCCTCTTGTCCATCCATCCGATCCTAATCCCACTCTTATCAAACCCAATCCCATTATCCCTCCATTGTATCCTAATCCTACACCTTCCACCCTCATTATCCATCCATTATATTGTGCATCCACCCATATACTTATGAAGGATGTGACCCATTAGATACTATCAAGGAATCAACTGCCACCCTCATGTCATCAAATCCCTATCCAAGAACCTTTAAATGTCATGCCTATTTCTCCAATCCCATCTTCTAGTCCACAAATTATCCAAGAACCTTCAAATGTTCTTGAAGACCCACCTACCATAAGCCCAATTCATTCCCCACCATACATAGAACCTATCCAAGAAACCTCCATTCCTATCCAAACTCAAGATTTATGTCAAGACTCAACTCTAAAGCATGATCAGTCTTGCTCCTTACCAAATCAAGATCAAAGCTCTTCCTTTCAACCTATTCATAACCTATATCTTTTCTATGATCAAGATATTATCTGTGATCAAGAGGTTGTCACTCCTTCCACTCACGGTACCTATTCTAGCCATGCTCAAGAAACTTCCACTAGTCCCATCCATTCTCCTTCAATCCATGATCCCACAACATCCACTTCCCTTGATGAGACACTTGATCCCCACAAGCACATACATGATCAAATAAATACATTGGATCTTAAGCATAATGTTAATCAAGATCCTATTACTCCTTCACCATCTCATATTGATCCCATTTCAAATCCACCATCATGTCCTATTGGTCTTACTACCTTCATAAATGAATGTTCTTCCTTAGGAGAGCAGCAACCATTGCCTTCCACTTTACCTTTTTCATCCAATAAGGAACTTGTGTCTTGTGTCTTGAAAATAAGCATCCCATCGTACATCGTATATTCCAAAAAATGAATTATCAAGGTAAAGACTTAGGCCTTCATGACCAAGGTATCTTGGAACCCATCCATGTCAAAGTCTCTCAAAAAACACATGGTATTGGTTATGTAGCTCAAGGAATTTAATCCAAAGATGTTGGTGCCACATCCCCGCCTCCTAAATCCACTCCATCTAAACCCAAACTAAGTGCATCTCATCGTACCCATAAAACATATGTTGTCATTCCACCTCCATCATCTTATAAACCCAAAAAGTATGTGACCATCCATCTTCCTTCTTCCACTTTACTTCCACTTCTTCCAACTCCTAACATCCCTCCTACTTTATCTTCGCTCCTTCCAACTCCTAATACTCCCATCCTCACATCCCCTTATCACTTTAGCCACAAATCCATCTATACATCCTATTCCTATAAATCCCTTACAATTCCTAATCATAATCAGCAAATGCACACATCGAATAAACATGAAGCTATCCCACACACTCCCATGGGATTCAAAAATAAAAATCTATATGTCTCCACCCGCAAAGCAAAACATCCTAATAATCCTCATGCCACATGGGACCAATGTAAAGAATCAAAGACAAATCAAAATTCAAGAAGGTTACCCAAGTCCACATCTCAAAAAGATAATTTCAAAACAAAAATGGTTTGGGTCCCTAAGCAAAAAGCACCCAATTCAAATGGAGCATCCACAATCTTAAACTCCCAAACATCCCATTCCCCATCACAAAATCTTAAACTTCATAAGTCTATTTGGATCCCTAAAGTTCTAAATAGGCAATCTCCTAAGAACACATCTCCATTACTCCCAAATCCCCCTTCCAATAAAAAGCTTCAAAATCCAATTTGGTGTGTGCAACCATTGGTCTTGATTTGCTTCCAATTTGCAACATTCCCACATACCTCCATCTCCCCATCTTCCATCTACTATCCTACTTATTTCTTCCATCATAATCCTATGGTCCATGCTTTTATATAAGCCCTATTTATCTCTTTAATTCCATCCTAATCCACTATCCTTCCATCATCGTCCACATTCATAATCTCCTATTCCCTATCCATCCTTGCATGAACCTTTCATAATCCACATTCACTATCTACATAATCTGTCTCTCTCTCATGTAATCCCCTACCAACATCCATCATGAATGGTACTTGACATGGTCTCTGAGTGACATCTATCCATCATGGGACATTACCACCTTGCTATGCAAACAAAATCTTGAGTTCCTACATATCCCATCCATATCTCCTATTCAAAAAAAACAAGTAAAGAGAAACCATTTCATCCAATGGTGAAAACCTAGTAAATAGGCACCTTGGATAAGTACCATGATGAAACCTAGCAAATAGGCATCATGTGTCGGTGATTATCTATGTGCTTTACACCTGGGGGCATGTTGTCACATCTATCCCATCCTATCTACCCATCTCATATCGTATCCTATCATTTTCCATCCTTACCCATCATATCTGTCATACCATCCTTATTGCACCTTCCATCCTCCCTTCCTCCTTTTGATCTTGATGAGTGTAGGGGTAAAATGTTGAAGTACTTTTGGACACCTCTTGTCATACTCCAAATTCCATCCATCTATTTTTAAAAATATCCTCCATACATCCATCTATATCCTCAATCCATTCATCCCTTGGAAACATTATCTCTATCATGTATCCTAATCAGAATCACCTCGTTAAATCCTAAGGCATAATATCTAGAGTGGGGGAAGGTTATTTCTATGCAATGTAGACCTTGGTGATCACATCCTATGATCTCTCTATCCATCTATTATATATCTCTCATCCATTATTCTTCTATCACAAATCCTTTTACCATCCATACTACCTTTATTCTATTCTCCTATCTTATCCATGTTGATAACTGAGAGGTGGGGGGTGAATCAATTATCTTAATTATTTAACTTTCTTTTCTCTATTAATTGTTAGAGCAATATCAAGTCATATAACAATGAAAGCAGAAAAGAACTCAATACACATGACACAATATTTTTGACATGGAAACCCTGTTAAGGGAAAAAACCATGGGGTGATTAACCCAAGAAGTATTCTCTGTTAGAAGAATAAGATATTACAAAAATGGCACTTGCCATCTAGGGCTCACTGCTCGAGCACACTGCTCACAAGAAGCTCACTGCCTATAGGAGACTTACTGTCTACAAGTTATAAAGAGAGTAACAAGATACTTGAACTAATTAGAAGCATCCACATATGCTAGAGTTCAGTTCCGATTAGGCTTAGTATACTGATCTACAACACTTCATTCTTTCTTTTCTTTTATGCTGTTGTCCTTTCACATACCGGACCTATTTTACTACATCCACACCGCTCTTCTGCTTTCCTTCGTACTTTTACTGCTCAACACACACTCTTCATATCCAAATCCATTTGGTATATATATCCACACAGCGGATTTCATCCTCTTTCTAGTCAGCATTCAGAATAGACAATATTTTCCCAAACTTTAGTCTGTCGGCTGAATCCTTGCTCACTAAGTGATGCGGATCAAGGAGATACTTATAGAAGTCATCTAACATGTAAGCCAATCATGTATGATACCTTACAAACCTTGATCACCATCAATATCTCATTTGGAATAATTCTGATGCTCTGTCTGTTAGTTCTTCCTCTGTCTACTCTACCAAACCAGACCCCAAAACTTAGATACTCATATCTCTTCACTCTCTTATCACTGGAGGCTCAATCCCTAGAATCTATCAGTCAAGGTATTCCTCTTGACTTCCCCAAGTCCGTACTTTACAAAGATGCTTCTTCTAAGAGATCCAAACCTGTCTGTCAGACCTTGCCACATGCTCTGATCTTGCTTACCAGACCATAACATTCTTCAATCTGACTTCCGATATAGGCACACCATGTCCTGCGGATGTGTGGGATGAACTTTGTTTCCATCAATGACAACAATCATGAAGCCATAATGTGTCTCTTGCCAACAATCTCCCCCTTTGGCATTGATGGCAACACTTAGTAAAAAATGACTAAGTGTTATACTACACTCCTCCTTGGTTGATGCTCTATTCTAATGTACATTTTACTAGAGCTCCCCCTTAGCTGGATTCCACATTTTTCACTGTTCCTCACTCTCCCTTTGACATCAATGGCAAAGGGTAGGGTCCGCATACCAAAATTTCCAAAAATAATCTATACTTAGCCGCATAAGTATATATACATGCTTATACTCACATATACTGAAGTATATTTGCAAAAGATATCTTCAACTAGGAAAATTCTGTTGCCCAACTTAGCTTCATCTTGTCCAAAATTGCGATGTGACCACTCAACAGGAATGCAAAAGTTTCTGCCCTCTTGAGATTTGTCAGATCACTGGTCCAGGCTGTGGCCTAGGCGTCAGTTAGGGCTTCATGCATGGCCTCTAACTTAGGGATAATCATCCCTCTAAGTTCACCCATTCTGCTTAATATGTTCTTTCTCTCCTTCTCAATCTTCTTAATCTCATTCATGATTACAATAGTTTGACATTCCTGGCTTATTATGGATACAGTGAGAGGATCAAAATTTTGAGAGAGGCTTGACAGTTTATCCTCTTGTTCTTTCACTTTCTTCTCAATATCCTTTGTTACTTTAGTCCAGGATATACAAAACTTATATACTTCTCCTCCATCCTTAAGAGCATTTTCTAAGCTCTTTATCCCAATATCCATATTTCTCCTATCATTGGTTATAAGCCCTTGTAGCTCCAAGAACCTCTTATCCAAAAACTCTTTCTGGACTTTTATCTCAGCTGATTTCTCTAAAGACTCAAATTGAGTGCTAACACTATTTACTAGAGATTTGAGATTACTGGATGAGGAAGGTGAGGAATCCTTCTGAAAGGATGGGATGATCTTTTCAAGCACACTGGATGCAGCTTCTATTAGCTCATAGTCTTCCATGTGAGACTTCAGGAGTTTTTCTTTTGCCTTTGCTTGAGTAAAGGAAGCTATCTTCATTGTTTGTACCGGGGAAAGAGAATCAAAATCAAATGGCCCTTGTAGAAGTTTAGGTTCATCAATCTCCATTGTCTCTTTGTTTAAGAACTCTTTAACAGTTTCTGCAGTGTCTCTTGCCAGAGATAGATTCTTCTTCTCTTTTGCAGTCTCAGAGCTATCTCTTGGAGTTTTCTCTCCTTTTGTAGTCTTACTACTATCATCTTCTTTTTCTTTCTCCTCTACTTCTTGACTAATATTTTCTTCTATTCTTTCTTTCTCTTTGGATCCGGAGTCTACAGGGGAAACTGAAGGAGAGATGTTTGCTTGTTCATGGACCTCCTCTTCCAGAGCAGAAGAATCTAAGTCCTTACTTTTTTCTTCACCTGTCTCCTTTACCTCTTCTACCACTGTCTCAGTAGATTCGTCTTTGTCTTCCATGGTAGATGTTTCATCACCTAAGTCCTCTATGATAGGAATATTGAATCTTTTGTACGCATTCCTGAGGATCTCTTCAGTTTCTTTTGCCACTTTTTCAGTTTCTCCAAGCATAAGCTGATTCATTCTAGCTTTGCTTTGGAACTCATCCTTGCAATCTTTAAAAATCATATTCATTTGTTTCTGAGTGATTGAGGGATAGAGATGAATAGCTATTTGTTCCCTAATCTCAAAGTCCTTAGCCTTGGCATTGTTCTTCCTGATTTCTAGTTCTTTCTCTAGGCTTTTGGGAATTAGAGAAATAATCTCAATGAATGCTTTAATATAAATGTTAAGGTACCTGACTGTGGCTTCTTGCAGGATCTTCTGATCAGCCTCATTGTAGTCATCATAAAATTTAGTCATTAGATTCAAGTTCCCATCCATATGACTGATTTGACTACATCATCAATGGACAGAGTGGGCCTTTCAACAAACTCTTTTGCCATCTCTTCCTTTTCTTCACCGGTAGAGGGTTCACAAGATACTTTCTTCTTTTTCCTCCTTTTCCTTACCTCCTCATCTGATTCAGTCTCTTCATCATCCTTCTGACTGATGTAAGACCTTGTGGCCTTTGTCTTAGTTCTTTTCTCTCCTTTACTGGATGATTTGGTCTGAGAGGGGACTTCGACCGGAGCACCTTCTTTCTCTGCCCTTTCTATTTTATCTCTATTGGTATCAAGTGCCTCTTTTGTTATGCCATATCTTTTGGCAACATTCTCTACTTCTTTTCTCACTTTTCTCTTGATCTTTGGTTGCCTTAGCTCTACATGAATTTTCACACTCAGCTCTTCAAAGGTTCCAAACCTTTCTGCCTTAGGATCTTTTGGCTAACTTAGCATGTGTTGAACATGCAGTTCCACAATTTTCTCATCAACTTCATACCCCATTGGCATGATCCACACTGTTCTTGGTTCCACTGCCTCCATAAGGCACTGATCAGTTTCTACCATGAAGCAAACTGTATCCTTATACTTTTCAACTAGAGCTTGGGGAATTCTCTCTCTTGCTTGCATCATACTCTGGAAGTTCTTGAAATAGCCCTAGAGTGCTGTACTATGTGCCTTAGCATCACCAAGTCCATGCAAATAATCCCTTATTTGTATGGCAACTGGTCTATCACTTTGCCATATCCAGCCACTAGATCCAGGTAGCTCATTCATATAATAGAAGAACAAACATAGTATCAAGCCACCGTATTTGAAGGAGTTCTTCTTGTCTTTCTTTATCTTTTTTTCCTTAGATTGTCCCATGTGTCCGCAAATCAAGATGTTTTAATTTAGAGTCATACCGGACCAAATTGTGAAAAACCTACTTTTACCAGAAGACTGTTAAACTGGATCAATCTGGAAGGATTAGACTCTTTAAATCTTCTTGCGGAGCTTCCAAATCTTTACCATGGATTATTTAGATGTTTCTCTAAAAACCCTTTGATCTGCAACCTTTCATGTGCCAATTTTAGGCACCAATTAACTGGCTGGGGGAAAATGTTTTTCCTTGTGTCTCCCCCTGAGCCAGAGCTCACTTTTTAATTTCTGGAAGGAATATTAGCACCAGATTCTAGTGTGGATCCATCCCTAACATTTTTTGTACTTTTCTTCACCCAAATCTTGTTAATCTCCCTTTGAACTTCATCCGCATTCACTTTTCCTTTTCCTTTGTCTTGATTTTGATGATGATGCACTGGACCCCTTTTATCTTGATTCTTGCTTCTACAGAATTTAGCAATATGACCGGATCTATTACAATTTTGGCAAACAATATTTCTTTGCATATTTGATTGATATCCTCTTGATCTACATTGATTAGCCATATGTCCCATTCTATTGCATGCAAAGCATCTACCATTGAATGAATTGTTCATTTGCATATTTCTGCATTCATGAGATTTGTGACCATACCTTTTGCAGTTGAAACACTATCCGGAGAAGGATGTATTAGTCTGATTTATTCTCTTTCTGCACTGATTAGCTTTATGACCAAAGTTACTGCAGTTGTGGCAGTATCCATTAAAGGATGGATATCTTTGAGCATTAGGTTGCCTTACTGGAGGTCTTCTAGGCCTGTTCCTTGGATTTTCTGATCCAAAATTCTTCTGATTAGATCCAGAGCTTTCACCTTTCTCATATCCCAAGCCACGCTTGTCATCTACTCTCTTTTGGCTTTCAAGAAGAACTTCAAGTTGAGCAGAACTTATTTTGAATTTCTCTTTGTATTCATTTGCTGCTTGGAGATCCCTTTTAAGAGTATCAATCTGATTCTCAAGTTGTTCTTCATTATTTCTAGCTTCTTCAAGATTAGATTCAAGATGCCTGATTATTCTATCCATTTTGTGGCAGTCTTCTGACTTCTCCTTGAGAGATTGTCTTAAGTTATCTTCAATTTTTCTTTTCTCTTCAATTTCTTGAGTGAATTTCATAACACTTGATTCCATTTCATGTCTTACCATAATGACCTCTTTTGATAACTTTTCACATAACTTGGTTTTCTCCTTTAGACCTTCATCAATATTATTTGTTTCACTTTGATTTGCCAATTGAAGTAGTTCCTTTCTCTTCTTTATAGATAAACTCATTTTTTCTTTTAGTTCATTTATGAATTCATCAACTTGCCCGAGTCTTTCCTTCAACTCATTGACTTCAGAGCGAGATTGCTCAAGATCATCTAGGGCTGATTGAAGTTATTCCCTCATACCATACATATCCATTGTAATTCCTAGACCTTCCTCAAGCTGTTAGGCTCTATTTGGAGGAACTTGGCTCTGATACCAATTGTTGATAACTGAGAGGGGGGGTGAATCAGTTATCTTAATTATTTAACTTTCTTTTTTCTATTAATTGTTAGAGCAATATCAAGTCATATAATAATGAAAGAAGAAAAGAAGTCAATACACATGACATAGTATTTTTGACGTGGAAACCCTATTAAGGGAAAAAACCATGGGGTGATTAACCCAAGAAGTATTCTCTGTTAGAAGAATAAGATAGTACAAAAATGGCACTTATCAATTAGGGCTCACTACCCAAGCACACTACTCACAAGAAGCTCACTACCTACAGGAGATTTACTATCTACAAGTTATAAAGAGAGTAACAAGATACTTGAACTGATTAGAAGCATCCATATATGCTAGAGTTCAGTTCTGATTAGGCTCAGTATACTGATCTACAACACTTCATTCTTTCTCTTCTTTTATGCTGTTGTCCTTTCACATACCAGACCTGTCTTACTGCATCCACACTACTCTTCTAATTTTCTTCACACTTGTACTACTCAACACACACTCTTCATATCCAAATCCATCTGGTATATATATCCGCACAGCAAATTTCATCCTATTTCTAGTTGGCATCTAGAATAGTCAAAATTTTCCCAAACTTTAGTCTGTTGGCTGAATCCTTGCTCACTAAGTGATGCGGATCAAGGAGATACTTATAGAAGTCATCTAACATGTTAGCCAATCATGGATGATACCTTACAAACCTTGATCACCATCAATATCTCATCTAGAATAATTCTGATGCTCTGTCTGTCAGTTCTTCCTCTGTCTACTCTGCCAAATCGGACCCCAAAACTTAGATACTCATATCTCTTCACTCTCTTATCACCGGAGGTTCAATCCCTAGAATCTATAAGTCAAGGTATTCCTCTTGACTTCCCCAAGTCCGCACTTACAAAGATGCTTCTTCTAAGAGATCCAGACCTGTCTGTCAAACCTTGCCACATGCTCTGTTCTTGCTTACCGGACCATAACATTCTTCAATCTGACTTCCGGTATAGGCACACCATGTCCTGCGGATGTGTGGGATGAACTTTGTTGCCATCAATGACAACAATCATGAAGCCATAATGTGTGTCTTGCCAACAATCCATCCATCCAATCCTACCTGTATCTTATCCATCCCATCCATTATTGCTCATATTTGTATCCTAATCTTCATACTTGCCTTTTGGTTAGTTTTTTCCCTTGTCATTGGTATATATCCAAAAGCTATTCACACACAATTCAATGTTAAACATCCAAAATAAACCAAAAAAAAGAATCAAAATATTTGAAAAATACAAAAAAATCAAATATCTAACAAAAATCCAAGTAATAATCCAAATGCAAGTTTCTTAGTTCATACTCATCTTGTCAATCAATCTAGCCAAATTATCCAATCACATCCATGGTCCTATTTAGGTATCTTTGTTGTAATCCTGATTGATCAATCATCATCATCATCATCATCACATCATCATCATCAATGGGATACATCGTTCCCAATCCCAGTGTTGTTCTCAGGATATATCATTCCCATATCAACAACACAATCCTCACGTTGTTCTTGGGATAAATCATTCCCACATCAACAACGCTATTAATCAATCATCAATCATTATCAGCATCAATCAATCCAATTGATCATCAGTTTTCAGCGTGACAGGGGTGATACCTTATTTGTTTTTGAATCATTTGTGCATTCTTACTTGCTTGCTTTTGTGTGTCATTATTTCATCTTGCATTTGAATCACATCCATATCATTCTAGCTAATATTCATATCTTGTGTATGTTGGAATAGGTTTTGCATTATCCTTTGCATCTAAGGTCATATCATACCTTTTGTGCATTAGGGCTTTAATGCTATAAGTTTACTTCCTCATACATTAGACAACATTGTATTATACTGGGTGCACAGGACACATCGTCACCTTAGTCCTTATACCTTGGTGCATAACGTTAGGTGCTATATCAAACATCAGGCTGCTCAAATTTTAATATGTATAACTCCACCTCCTTCCTTTCCTTTCCTTTTTCAAGAGCCTATCCAACTCCTTCATCCCTGCATAACCTCTAGAGGGGGCATCATCTACCAATCCTTCATTTTTATGAGCCCCATGTGAGTCCCAGCCTACCCAAAATCTGAATCCAAAACCTATGTTTTAATCTTCTTTGAAATGACATTGCTTCGCAACATCTTGCTTCACAACATTGTCTCAAAAAGGGGCAAAATGTAGATGTCAAAATTGACCAACTGATAAAATCCCTAATATTTCCAAGTCCTCACTTACCATGAAATTTAATTAATTTCAATTAATTAATTAAATTTCCCTTAATCCCTAATCCACCCTTAATTCTAAGGTTTAATTAATTAATTAAATCTTTTTCCCTCCCATAAATAATAAATTAAAATTAATAAATTTAATTTATTATTTAAATTACCCTTAATCCTAAGGTTTAATTAATTTTAATTAATTAAATCTTTTCACTTTCTACCATATCCCATAAATAATAAATTAAAATTAATTTATTATTTATAATCTTTCACTTTTACCATATCCCGTAAATAATAAATTAGAATTAATTTATTATTTACTTAAAAACCCAAAAATCTCCCATAAATAATAAATTAAGATTAATAAACTTAATTTATTATTTAACCTAAACCTAAAAACTATAACCTAAAAACTATTGGTAACAATCCAAAACTCGTTAATTACCTACCTTCACCATTAAACCAACTTTACGTTTCAACTACCCACGAACCATTTTTCACCAAACCTTATAAAAATCTATTCCATTTTCATTTATTCCCCCTGGAGAAATTACCATGGAGTTATGCAATTATTCAAGCAACCACAATCAAATATTTGGTAACATTTATCATTATTTTCTTTGAATAGTTTATCATCATGTCTTTGTTGCACACAATATAGATTTTAGGGTTTGGTATCTTGTCAAGGAAATCTATATTTCGCTACATATAGAGGACTCAACCAAATTTTCTTATACTACCTTGAGTACAACCTTAGGAGAAGCATCATCTAAGGACACCCCAGACTTTGTAGTTTTTAGGGGCTTACCCTATGTCTTGTGTCTCTTACCAGCTAGGGACCCTAAAGATGAAGCCTGCTCTTTGGTCCTTTTCCTTGTTTGTGGGGTTGGTGGTACAAAATTTCATAATCTTGGATTCAACCAAGACATACTTCTTTCTATAACATAAGAACTAAACTCCCTGATAGAATATTTTTCTTTCTTTGACCAGTTAATGGGGTGCAACCTCTTCGTATCAGCCAATTCTAACTGATATATAGGATCCAAAACTATACCATCATCAGAAAACTCCTTCGGTATATATTTCTCAACTCAAACTCCCTCAACTAAAAATCTTTGATCCTGGTGTATTGCTTCTTCCTGGCTTCAAAATCATCTTGGTAATTTTCGCAAAAGTCTTCTAGAGAATGTTTGTTATTGAAGTCCATAGTTGGAAACAATTGATTCAATTTGACAATAAGGTTGAAATCTTCCCCAGGCTCATAAAATTTCAGATTGAGAGAATTTATCTCTTCATCTATTGTTTTTGTAGCTACAATAGATAGACACTCATAGAAGCCTAACACAAAAGGATATTTTACCCCAGATTTATGTTTACCTGACAATTTCAAATGCACCTCACTGATTTGGTGCAAAAACTCCATAAGAATAATTTGTCAATGCAGTGCCTCGGGAGAAAAAATGGAGCCCTCCTAAAGCCTGCTATTTTGATATATATGGACTTGGGAAATTAAATGAACCATTGTCCCCATGGCTTGATGAGGTCCATTGCCTTTTAAGACATCCTCCACCCAAATTCACTAGTCAACTATAAAATAATGGCATACAAAAATGCATCATTGACTCTCTTGAAATGCTTTTCTGCTTCTTTGAGTTTTAACTGGAGATAGAATTCCCAATTTTTTCTTTGTCCATGGGCTTCTCCTCTAACCCCCACAGTTGTCAAGCCAGGAAGATTCCCTACTCTTGTAGCTAACCACACAATATATGAAGTCATGTATAACTTTTTGACTTGCACTACTAACACAAGCTAGGCATGTATATTGTCTGAAACAATTTGAGCCCAATCCAACTTAATTTCTCCTTTGATAGTGTAGAAAATAAATTGGAACATCCATGTTTCATATGTTCTAGATTGCTCTCTCCAAAAATCTTTGCTCAACAAAGTAATCACATCAGAAATCTCTCCTTGAAAATCTGATCTTTTCAACTTGGCAGGTACCTTAGACGCAAATTTATTCTTTTTTGCCAACCAATGTTGATTTAGATATCCCTCGTTTCTAGTAACATCCTGGTTATAATACCTTGCTACTTCAGCCATTGTCAAAAAACTAGCTTGTGGATATATTGGTAGATCAAAGACTATTTTGATTATTTCGGGAGTGATATCTAAGAGAAGGTTCCCATTAGAGTCATAATATTTCCTCTCATCAAGGTTGTAATGATGAGAAAAGGTAAGAATTAGCTCAGGGCATTTGACTGTAGGTGGAAGACTTGCAATGTGTCCTAAGCTAGATTAAGTGATATTCCTTGTTCTTCGAGTAACATTATCTCCAAATGTATCATGTTTGAAAACTTCTAGATCAATGTGACCTAGTTCAATATCCATTATGTTCATAAGTTCATTTTTGAACTTAGACTCCTTTGGTACCCCTTGAAATTGGTACTTCATGGTGATGGATAATTCCTTCTTCTTCTTCTTAGTCAGTTTTTTGGATGATTGTATCTCTTCTATCCCTTGTCCTTATAAATTGATTTCTTCTATAGATTTAGATGTGGACAATGTTTCCTCACTTGGATGGTCAGAAACTTCCTCCTTAGACATCAAATTTGGCTTGCATAAGAAAAATGATCTAGAAAAGACAAATGAACCACTAAATTCTAAGCTTTGTGAGGGTTTCTGTGCTCTGGCAAGTTTTCGAGACCAAGTCAAAACTTTGGACCCTGGGTCAAATATGATCTGTAGGCTTGTTGTCCCAATTAAGGCATGGGGTAATGGGTGGAAATTAGTTTTGAAGCCTAAGAGGCATTAAGGCTGATAAGGGTCAAAAGGTCACTACGGGTCCAAAGTCTTGAAATGGACCAATGGGTAGATGGTGGGCCATAGGGCAAAAACTGGTTCGAGAATCCTTTTTAAAGACTAAGGACTAGAAAGCCCATCGAGGTTTAAGGTCCTAAAAGGACCTCAGGATAGGACTGTGAGCCACAGGGTGAAATCCATTCCTGGTACTTTATGTCTGAAGGCTGATGGGCCAGTCAGGGCTCAATTTCCTGATTGGACCTTCTGGGAGCTATTTTCTATTAAGTCTTTTATCGGGTTTCGAGGCACAAAACATATTCAGCCCCTTAAGCTAATCTTCAGATTGAGTCCTCACAAATTTCTAGGGCTCGAAGGTCCATTGGACTTGACTTTGTCCAGACCTGTGAGGAGTGGGCTGAGGTTTGGTTTTGGACCCTCTAACAAATTTTAAGGCTGACAAGCCAATCAAGGTGCGAGGTCCTGATTGGACCAACTATTTTGGCTAAAGAAAAATCCAACAGTTTTATAAAATGGGGCTTAAGGCTTGAAAGGCTTTTTGTGAATTTTTTGAATTGAGGTCTAAAGTTTGAAAAACTTGACTGATTTGAATTAGAAATTGGTCCACTTATTGCATTTAAAATCTAAACTAACCTAACCAATACCCTAGAAAATAGGAAAATGTGGAAATTTAAAAACTAAAACAAGAAGCAAATAAAGCCCTACAAAAACCCCTAAGCAAAGGCCACTACTAATGAAGACAATAGACTATAAATAGAATAAAGCACAATGACAAAACAACAAACAAGAAACAAGGGAAAGCAACACAACACAACAACAAACAAAACCCTACCTGGCATGCAAATTTTAGGGAAGATGAGCGAGAAGGCAAGAAAACATGAGAATACATCTGACACCACACCCAAACACATATGAATGAACACAATGCCTTCGAATTATAGATTTATGGCTTTACTAGGCTTTTAAATGCTTCAACTATGAGCACAACATGCAAGGAGAGAAGAAAACAATACACAAATGAGGGATAAATGGCTACAAAAGCCCTTAAATTCCCTGTTTGTACAAGCCTCAAACCACCATTAATGTGGTAGTTGGGGCAAGTCACAGAACCAAAATGGCTCTATGGACCAATGGCCAAATGCTTGACTAGGCCCTGTGATCCCGATGGGACTTGTCAGGAGTAGGGGCCAAAGGAGGAAAAGGACCATCGAGAGCTCGAGGAAAAGGAGGTCCCAGAGTCAAAGAGTTGATCAGGGCCTGAGGTCCCAATGGGTCCAAAAGATCAATTAGGGCCTGAGGTCTCGATCGATCCACAACACCTGGTCCTGGGTGTTACAAATGTGTGCCTAATTGGTGTTGTCATTGATGACAACATATCCTTGTTGTCATTAGTGTCAACTGTATCCCATTCTAGAAGACTTGTATGTTGAGGTTATTGAGAAAATTAGCCTCTCTGGAAGAAACAAGTGAGTTACATATCTCTCTGTAAGAGACAGTGAAGACAGTACAATTCAGTGAAGTAGATTGCTCTGCATTCCCAATGAGATGAAGATCAAAGTCTATGGACCAAAGGGTGTTGTAAAGGATTATTTGAAGTTGCTCCAGTTAATCTTTGAGCAATCCACATGAAGAATTTGTGAAGTTATGGCCATCTGAGTAGAACCAAGTTTTACAGTTGTTTAGTGGTGATAGAGTGACAGGAATTTGGTCTGGATTGATTTGCATTGGAATATTATGATCTGTGGATCTAGAGGTGTGCTTGGGATATCAGTGTGTATCCTCAACTCAAGTGGTTCATGGTTTGGAGGTCCACAAGCAATCTTTCTAACAGTCATGGAAGTCAATGTTCTTGAGTTCCCGGATGAAGGTGCAAGTGCTTCTGGTGATATGAGGTGGTGCGGTTGTTCCTATTGTTTTCATTGTGCTTGTGGTGGTCTCTGAATCAGGTGCCTATTGTGTTGGTGATCTGCATTGAGGTTTGAGCTTGTGATTAAATATTTGTCTTTGGATGTTGCTATTCTTTCCAATCTTGGTCGTTCAAATGCTTTGTGCATGTTGCGGATGATCTAAGAGAGGTTATATGAAGCATGGCTTATTATTAGAGAAAGATTCAAGTCCCAGCTATGATTGGCTGATAGTATAGTGATTCACATTAAGTGAATCCGACATTGATGTTCATTCTAAAGTTGATGAAGTGTATAAATACTTGTGGATGAGTTGTGGAAAGTTGTCCTTGTGCGAAAATGATAAGATCCTAAGAAAGGAAAAAGGCAGAGTAGAGAAGAAGAAGAGCAGTAAAGATGAGGAGGTAGGAGAGAAGTGTTTTAAGGAAAAGCAAAAAGATTGTGAGCTTCAAAGCAACTGAACCTTGGCATGAAGTAGATGTTGTTTCTTAGTTCAATCTTTCTATGTTTATCATAGAAACATTTTGTAGATAGTGAGTCTCTTTGAGCAGTGAGCTCTAGGCACTGCACCCAAAGGCAAGTGCCTTCCCATTTTTCTATTCTTTTAATAGAGAATAAATCTTGTGGGTTAACCTCTACCATGGTTTTTCCCTTAACCAGGTTTCTACGTAAAAATCCTGGTGTTATGTGTTGATTTTGTTTCTTCTCATGTGTTGTTGATTCATGCTTTCATGGTTGTATCATTCATTTGTTAATAAGTGGTAAAGAAGTTTAATTGTAGCAAAGGATAAAAGTTTTGAGACAACTAATTCACCCCCCCTCTCAGTTGTCTGCCCTAATTTCAACAATTGGTATCAGAGCCGGTTCCTCTAAAAGAAGCTTGACCTCTTGAGGAGATCCAAGATGTCGACTTACAAGAAGGACAGTTTGAGATTTGATGGAACAAATTACTCTCTTTGGAAGAGTCGCATGGAGTACCATTTGCAATGCATGGGTGATGCTTATTGGTTGATAACTAAGGATGAGTATAAGCCCCTAGAGAAAGGTCCTTCAACTCTAGATCAACTCAAAGATGCTAAAAACAACATTTGAGCTTAAGAAGCTTTGCTGAGTGCCCTGATTGATATAGAAATGACAAATGTCCTAGAATTGAAAACTGCTCATGAAATATGGAAGAAGTTGGAAACTTTATATGAAGGTGATGCATATGTCAAATGTGCTAAGTTATAGAGCTTGAAGGGTAGATATGAAAATTTGAGGATGAGTGAAGATAAAAACATCACTTCCTACATGCAGAAAGTGAATGAACTTGTGTGTAGTATCAGGTGTGTTGGTGGAATACTGGAAGAATTAGAAATTGTTGGCAAAGTGCTTAGATCCTTACCTACTTCATGTAAGCATAGAGTTGTTGCTATTGAGGAAATCAGGACTGTGACAACTATTACAAGGGATTAGTCGGTTGGCAAGCTCTTAGCTTTTGAAATGAGTGAGTTTGGTGATTCTCTTCCTAAATCTTAATCTACATTTAAGGCCAGTGTTTTTGGAAAACAAAGATTTGATCCAGGTGAAAGCTCTTCAAGAAGACTAACTAGATTTGAGAAGGCAAGGAAGGATCTTGAAGAAGATGAATCAGAGCTTGAAGAAATTGAAGCCCTTTTTGCCAAAAGACTGCCAAGAGGATTCGGTAAGTATGAAGGAAATTTGTCTTTCAAATGTTTTGCTTGCAATAAGATTGGTCATTTTGCCTCAAGATCTCTAGAGAGGGTTTCAAATCCAAACCCTAACAAACCTAAGATTCAGAAGAAATGCTACTATGTCCAAGAAGCTGCTGAAGGAGTCACTGATGATGAATCTGATAAGGGAAGTACCTCAAGAAATGAATGGGTGTTCATTGCTATCAAAGAAGAAGATCCAGTGCCTACTAAATCTGCTAGCTATGTGAATGTGGAAAGAGCTTTGGCTGCTCAGGTTGAGGAAAAGGATGAATGGGTAATTGACAGTGGATCCTCTCAACATATGACATGTGATAAGAGTAAGTTTGTAAGTATGGAAACATATGAAGTTGGAATTGTGAAGTTTTGAGACAATTCAGCTGGTAGAATCCATGGTAGAGGATCCATCTCTCTTGATGGTAAGAATAACACTAATGATGTTTTGTATGTAGAAGGATTGAAGCATAATCTTCTCAGTGTTGGATAGTTGGTTGAGAAGGGATATGATCTCTGATTCAAGGATGGAAAATTTAGAATTTTGGAAAGCTTCAGAACTGAGATTGCATCTGGTACACAAACTAGAGGTAACATCTTTCATTTAAGTGGTATTGGTAAAAGTTGTTTGATTGCTTAGATTGATCAGAGTTGGCTAAGGCATAGGAGAATGTGTCATGTAAACTTTGATAACATTGTCAAGATAAGTGCTACTCAGGCTGTAAGAGATCTTCCAAAGCTTGTGAAACCTACCAATAGTATGTGTAAGGAATGTCAATTGGGCAAACAAAATAGAGCTACATTCAAGAGTAAAGAACAATCTTCAAATGGATTGTTGGAACTTGTGCACACTGATTTATGTGGTCCTGCTAGGGTTAGGAGTTTACAAGGAGAAAGATACTTTATGTTGCTGATTAATGATCACTCCTGGATGATGTGGGTCACTTTCTTAAAAGAGAAATCAGAGGCTCTTGACAAGTTCAAAGTGTTTAAAGCTAGGGTGGAGAATGAGATTAGTGTGAAAATAAAATTTCTGAGATCTGATAGAGGTGGAGAGTTTACCTCCGGTGAGTTTAATGCATTTTGCAAAAAGCATGGAATAAGAGGACAATTGTCTACTCCTAAGACTCCTCAACAGAATGGAGTTGTGGAAAGGAAGAACTGGACTATTCAGTAAGCTGCTAGAACCATGATGATGGAGGGAAATGTTCCACATGTCTATTGGAGAGAGACTGTGAGTGCTGTTGTCTACACTCTTAACCGGGTGTAGATCAAAAGTAATTCTGGTAAAACACCTTATGAACTATGGTTTGGTAATGCTTCTTCTATGAAATATTTTAGAGTTTTTGGTAGTAAATGCTATATCAAAAGAGATGAAGATCTAGGAAAGTTTGATGCAAGATGTGATGAAGGAATATTTCTGGGTTATTCTAATCAAAGCAAGGCATACCAGTGCTTTAACAAGAGATTGGAAAAGATTGTTGAAAGTGCTAATGTCAAGGTTGATGAAAGCATGGAGAAACCTTCAAA
This sequence comes from Cunninghamia lanceolata, assembly GCA_027924645.1. Classification (NCBI taxonomy): domain Eukaryota; kingdom Viridiplantae; phylum Streptophyta; class Pinopsida; order Cupressales; family Cupressaceae; genus Cunninghamia; species Cunninghamia lanceolata. Next base: position 4,330,787 of record BSBN01000749.1, on the reverse strand, counting down.
GTTTTGTGGATATGAATCAGATGATCAAAATGAAAATGAAGGAAAGCAAGTTTAGTTTACTTCAGAGAATCTAGTGACTCAAGAAGTTAATACAAATGTTGAGGAACAAGTTCAAGAATCAGAAGTTGAAGAAAATCCCAAAACTCTCAGGTATGTAAGATTGAATCATTCTAAAAATCAGATCATAGGAGATAAAAATAAAGGTGTTCAAACTAAAAGAAGAATTGTTGAAGAACAAGAGGAGTATTGTCTGATTTTAAAGATTGAACCAAAATCAGTAAATGAAGCTTGTAATGATGTAAGTTGGGTAAAAGCAATGGAAGAAGAATTAATACAAATTGAAAAGAATCACACTTGGGATCTTGTTCCTAGACCTAAAAACAAAAATGTCATTGGAACTAAATGGGTCTTCCAAAGTAAATTGAATGAAGATGGTGAAGTTGTGATAAATAAAGCAAGATTGGTGTGCAAAGGATATTCTCAGGTAGAGGGAATTGATTTTGAAGAAATTTTTGCTCCAGTGGCAAGAATTGAAGCAGTCAGATTGTTTCTTGCTTTTGCTGCTTACAAAGATTTCAAAGTTTACAAGATGGATGTCAAGTCAGCCTTCCTAAATGGAGAGTTGGAAGAAGAAGTCTACATTGAGCAACCGGAATGATTCTAGTTGTCTGATCAAGGAGATAAGGTCTGCAGATTGAAGAAAGCATTGTATTGACTTAAACAATCCCCAAGAGCCTGGTATGCAAGATTAGATAAATATCTACTAAAGTTAGGATTTAACAAAGGCACTGTTGACAGTAATCTTTATTTCAAAATTGATCATGAACACATCTTGATTGTTGAGGTATTTGTTGATGACATCATCTTTGGTGGAAATGAGAGTATGTGTAAAAAAAATTCTGGTCAGATGTAAAGTAAATTTGAGATGTCCATGCTTGGTGAAATAAATTTCTTCTTAGGTCTGCAAATCATTCAGTCAGAAAAAGCCATCTTCATATCTCAGTCTAAGTATGTGAAAGAGTTATTGAAAAAGTTTGGAATGGAGGATTCAAAACCAATGAGTACTCCTATGGTAACCGGATGCAAGTTGAGTAAAGATGATGATTCCCCTAAGGCAGATTAGAAAAGGTATAGATGAATGATTGGAGGACTACTTTATCTGACTCATACTAGACCTGGTATTATGAATGCAGTTGGCCTTGTTGCTAGATTTCAAGCTAATCCTAGAGAATCTCATGTTGTAGCAGTGAAAAGAATTTTTAGATATCTGAAGGGAACATCTGATTATGGCTTATGGTATCCTAAGGGTGATGATTTCACTCTTCATGCATATACAGATGCTGATTGGGCAAGAGATGTGGATGATAGGAAGAGTACTAGTGGAGTTGCATTCTTCTTGGGAAAGAGATTAGTTTCTTGGTTGATAAAAAAATAGGAGGCAATATCTCTGTCTACTGCAGAAGCAGAGTACATAGTGGCAACAAGAATTGTACTCATGTTTTGTGGATGAAGCAAATGTTGAAGAATATCAGAGTTGTGTTTGAAGAACTTGTTACAATCTTCTGTGATAATTCAAGTGCAATAAACATTTCAAAGAATCCAGTGTTGCATTCAAAGACAAAGCACATGTCCATCAAGTTTCACTTTTTGAGAGAGAAGGTAAATGAGAATGAAGTTAGATTGGAGTTTGTTTCATCAAAAGATCAGATTGCAGATATCTTCTCTAAGCTTCTACCAAAGGATACTTTTGAGTATCTCAGAGTGATGCTAGGGGTTATTACCCCTCCTATTTAGAACTAAGGTGCACTAATGTACATCAGTTTGGTGGAATTCATAGTCATATCTTGTGATCTAGATTGGTGTTAAGGAGTTGCTACTCAGGGGGAGTAGTCAGTATGCTGATTCTAGATTAAGAAACAAAAAGACGAAGAGATGATTGAAAATATGTGCCCTTTGCCATTGATGTGAAAGGGGGAGAGAAGTCATGTGAAAAACTTGGAAGTAAGCAGTTGATGGTGAAAGGGGGAGGAGTAAAGAAAATGATTGTAGGTGTGATAAGAGATAGGGGAGAATTTCTTGTCTTGATGGTTGAAATAGTTTTTCACATCATATGTTGCCATCAATGACAAAGGGAGAGATTGTTGCAAATATGTGCCTAATCAGTGTTGTCATTGATGTCAACATATCCTTGTTGTCATTGGTGTCAACTATATCCCATTCTAGAAGAATTGTATGTTGAGGATATTGAGAAAATTAGCCTCTTCGGAAGAAACAAGTGAGTTACATATCTCTCTATAAGAGATGGTGAAGATAGTACAGTTCAGTGAAGTAGATTGCTTTGCATTCCTAGTGAGATGAAGATCAGAGTCTGTGGAACAAAGGGTGTTGTAAAGGATTATCTGAAATTACTCCAGTTAAGCTTTGAGGGATCCACATGAAGAATTTGTGAAGTTATGGCCATCTGAGTAGAACCAAGTTTTATAGTTGTTCAGAGGTGATAGAGTGACAGGAATTTGGTCCAGATTGATCTGCATTGGAATAATATGATCTATGTATCTAGAAGTGTGCTTGGGATGTCAGTTTGTATCCTCAACTCAAGTGGCTCATGGTTTGGAGGTCTGCAACAATCTTTCTAGTATGACAGTCATAGCAGTCAGTGTTCTTGAGTTCTTGGATGAAGGTGCAAGTGCTTCTGGTGACTTAAGGTGGTGTAGTTGTTCCTATTATTTTCATTATGCTTGTGGTGGTCTCTAAATTAGGTGCCTATTGTGTTGGTGATCTGCATTGAGGTTTGAGCTCGTGATTAAAGATTTCTCTTTGGATGTTGTTGTTCTTTCCAGTCTTGGCCGACCGGATGCTTTGTACATGTTACAGATCATCTAAGAGAGGTTATATGAAGCATGGTGTATTGTTCGAGGAAGATTCAGGTCCCATCTATGATTGACCAATAGTATAGTGATTCACATTAAGTCAAGGCAACCTTGATGTTCATTCCAAAGTTGATGAAGCATATAAATACTTGTGGATGAGTTATGGAAAGTTGTCCTTGTGTGAAAATGATAAGATCCTAAGAAAGTGAAATGGCAGAGTGGAGAAGAGGAAGAGTAGAGGAGGAAGAGAAGTAAAGATGAGGAGGCAGCAGAGAAGTGTTTGGAGGCAAAGCAGAAAAATTGTGAGCTTCAAAGGAACTGAACCTTGGCATGAAGTAGATGTTGTTTCTTAGTTCAATCTTTTTGTGTTTATCATACAAACATTTTGTAGACAGTGAGTCTCTTTGAGTAGTGAGCTCTAGGCAGTGCACCCAAAGGCAAGTGCCTTCCTATTTTTCTATTCTTTTAACAGAGAATAAATCTTGTGGGTTAACCCCCATAGTGGATTTTCCCTTAACCAGGTTTCCATGTAAAAATCCTGGTGTTATGTGTGTTGATTTTGTTTTTGCTCATGTGATGTTGATTCATGCTTTCATGGTTGTATCATTCATCTATTAATAAGTGTTAAAGAAGTTTAATTGCAGCAAAGGATAAAAGTTTTGAGACAACTGATTCACCCCCCTCTTAGTTGTCTGCTCTAATTTCAACACTGGGAACCAAGATGGGCCTGGGAACCTACGAGACCAAGAGTGAAAGAACTCCCAGACCTCAACAAATAAACTTAAAAACCTAAGTTTTTGAGGCAAAAATAAACAAGTCTCTTAGAATTTTAAGAGAGAGGATGACACAATATCATAAGAGGAATGACCCACAAGCCAAAAATAAATTGGCAAAAAGGCAGAAACAGGGTTCCAATCTGTCTCAAGGATGGTGGTGGTTATGCAGGGCATAACACTCACAATATTTTAAAATTTCAAATTAAGCCTTGGGAAGGCTTTGCATTAATTAAGATAATGACACATGAATGAATTAAAAATTCATTTATGTTGGAGAGGATGTATTTAAAAATTAGATTTTATGGATGAATGGGATGAGAAATGACAAATGCATGGAATTGTAAAGGTAAGGTGAATATATGTGTGAGATTTATTAACTAAATAATGCTTTTGCATGAATGAGGAAATATGAGGTGGAGATACATGTGACTCCTCTTAAATAAAAATGTTAATTATTTAATCAAGCATGGGGAGATGGGATAATGAGGGTTTAAGTTAATTAATTAAATGATTAACTTAATTAATATGGTTGTTGGGAATTAAGAGATGGGCAAATTAGTGGTATAAATTAATTAAGGGTTTACTTAATTAATTTGGGTCTAAGGGCTAGGTAGGGTGTGGTAGCTAATTAAATAAATGATATTTATTTAATTAGTCTAGGTTTAGTCATGGGCTAGGTGGATTAATTAAATAAGTGGACTTTATTTAATTAATTTAGGTTAGTGGAAAAAGATAGGATAATCAATTAAATAAATTGTAATATTTATTTAATCAATTATGGACAATGGACTATGGGAAATTGTTAATTTAATTAAAGAAATTGATTTTATTTAATTAATTATGGGAAAGAGTATTAATTAGTGTAAGCGTATCGAGAAATAATAGCATGGGTTATGTCCTTTTTAGATGTCTACAATGGGAAAAAAGGAATGGGGTACAATCTGGTCGTGTCTTGTAGATTTTTCCTACTGAATGTCACTGAAGAAAAAAACACATATGCTTTTATGGAAATGGTTGGGTGAAATATATCAAGCCAAAAGTCTAGTAAACAAATATTATTTAAAGTGGAAGTTATTTTCTCTGAAAATGAAGGAAGGTGAATCTATTGCAGATAATTTAAATTCATTTATTTTGATTTTGTGTCAACTAGCTTCTGTAGATGTTAAGATTGAGGAAGAAGATAAACCCATTATGCTTCTTTATCCTATACCTAAGTCTTGGGGAAGAATTTCATTCTTGCAATCACTGCTAATCTCGAAGATCCAAATATGGATGTTCTTGTTGCAACTTTATTGTCACAAGAAATGAGGAAGAAGGCTATGGATAGCTCGGTGGCTGCTCTTAATGTTAGAGGAAGGTCCAAGGAAAGAGGACCCAAAGGGGATCAGAAAGGCGCCTAAGGACAAATCTAAAGGTAGATCTAAGACTCCTAGAAAGAATAATAGAGTTAAGTGTTGGAATTGCAGAAAAAGAGGGCATGTTAAGAAGGAATGTAGAAACATGAAGAAATAGTGAGATTCCTCTACAAAAAAATCCTTGGATGGAGGTGATGAGGTTTTACTTTGTTATTGTAACATTATTGCTAATGAACATTGGTTGGTTGACTCAGGATGCTTGTATCACATGACTTTCCACAAAGAATGGTTTTCCACATATAAGAAATATGATTGAGGTAATGTCTAGCTTGGATATAAAACTACATATTTGATTATTGGATAGAGAAAGGTATTGTTGTGTTTTAGTGATGCAAGAATTAAAACTCTCCCTAGTGTTTTACATATTCTTGGATTCACTAGAAAACTTATTTTTGTTTCAAAGTTGAATGATTCAGGAATGCATGTAACATTTAATAAATATGGTTGTAAAATGGTGAGAGGAAACTTGGTGGTAGTGAGAGAACAAGGATACAATTTCTCTCCCTATGTCTCTGGCCATGTCCCTCATTCTCTATCTCTATATTTCTCCTCTTGGTCTCCTCTATATTGTTTCCAAGAGACACTGCTCTGATGAATGATTGAATGTTGCCATTATGGCAACAAAGAAAAGAGATTCCACCGGCATGGCAAAGAGACTTTACTCTGGAAGGATAAATGGCTAAGTATGGGTAGTATACATTATATAGTGTTAATGATAGTGTTTGTGTTAGTATGCCTTCACCATTGAAGATAATTATATGCAGTTTAGGTATGTTATTCATAGATACTTGGTGATCATTTGCTCTAGTGTTTAAGTCTTGACTTCCTCCGGAAGTCATATTACAAAATATCTAAGTCCAAGTGAACATAATTAAGTCAGGAACAATGTACAATACCAGAGTAAAAGGGTCTGCATTCCTTCGTTGTTGCATATTTTGTCCTACGGTTCTAAAGGTATAATAAGAAAGTCTAGAATGACTTTTGGTTATGAATATTTGAGTCTCATATGGTCCACAGTGAGAGTTATGATGTGATAGATGAATTGGTCAAGCGTGTTCCTAAGGGACAAGTCGATAGGCATGTTAGATCTATATACAGAGAAGACATATTGTTTGTACAATCAATATAAGTGGTTGAATGATTAGTGCCGACCTGTATGAAGACTATTGAATGATTATTTGGGTCCACATTGTAGATTGTGCACAAGTTCAAGCTGACAAGATATAACATTTGTATACACGGTTCATATTTGGCTTGCCAACTTAACTATAGATAAATCTTGTAGTGGATATATATGCTTGATGAATTTCGATGTTGAAGGAGTGAGACATGATGTGATATGTGTGAATCTAATGTGTATGTGATCTAAAGCAGAGTTGTGACTAGAAAAAGATAGTAAGGGCAGAAGAGCAGAGTTTATGTAAAGAAGAGTTAACATTATGAAGACATTTGAGTCTGTGTACTAAGCTATAAGTGGAACTGCACCTCAGCATTCTATAGATGCATTTGTAGTAGTCATCTCCTGGTAGTGAGCCAATCCTTCTTCTATCTTCTTTTCTATTTTCTTGGTAGTGAGCCTATTGCAGTGAGCTCTTCTTTGACAGTGAGTCCCAGGGCAGTGAGCCCTAAGGCAATGAGCCTTCATGTAATTTGGTATTGCTATCATAATATATTGTGAGCTAACACGCATTGTGATTTTTCTTTTTTTGGGTTTTCCACGTAAAATCCTGGTTTCTATGTGTTATGAACTTGTGGCTGCTCTTCTCATGTTTACTTTACTTTCATGCTATTGAATTTGGTAGATGAATAAGTGAATGTGTAAATGAAAAGGTTTTAAGTATATTGATTCACCCCCCCTTTCAGTATTCTCTGCACTCAACAATTGGTATCAGAGAAAGGTTCCTTGGAAAAAGCTTAATAGCTTAAGGAAGATCTGGGAAGGTGTACACATGGAAGATAGAAGATATTTCACATCTCCTAAAGCCTCATATGAAAGAAATGAAGAAGTACAAGTTGCTCTTATTGATCTTGAAAAATCTGAAGTAGAAATCAGGGATCTAAAGGATAACATACAAGAAGCTGATGAATGCATTCTAAAGCTAAAAGAACAAGTCAAGAAATTCAAAGAGAAATACAAATAAGTTAGTGAACAATTGATATCATCAAATGAAACCCTAGATGATTTGAAAGTGGAAATTGTAGAAAGAGCCAAAACAGAAAAAAGTTCTAAATCTGATGGTAAAAAGCAAGTTCTAGAAGAATTTGCTAAACTTGAAAAAGAAGTTGCGAGCCTAAAATCAGATTTAGAGAAGGCTAAGAGATATGAAGAAAAGTTTAAAATAAGCTCTACAAAGCTTGAGGAATTGATTGAAAGATAGAAAAGTTTAGATGACAAACAAGGCTTGGGATTTGAGAAAGGAGAAAGTTCAAAATTACGTCAAGCAAACACTGAGTTGAAGCAAAAGAAAGGAAACCAATTTAGGAATCAAGGAAGAAGACCTAGAAAACCTTTGGTTAGGCAGCCAAATGCTCAAAGGTACCCATATTTCAATGTCCATTGTTTTAATTGCAATAAGTTTGGCCATAAGGCTACTGAGTGTAGGAGTAGATTAAATCAGAATGTTCCATCATTCTCTGGTCAATGTTTCAATTGCAAGAAAATTGGTCATAGATCAAATGAATGCAGAAGTTTGGTAAGGAAAGGCTTTTAAAATGCAAGAAATACTCAATCATTCAATGGAAAGTGTTTCATATGCAATACATTTGGACATATGGATAATCAATGTAGATCAAATCCAATCAATACAGGGAATTAGGGACAAAGAGATGTGGTATGCTACAATTGCAATAAGTTTGGACATGTTGCAAGATTCTGTAGAAGCAAGAATGAGAAGAGAGAATATCCTATAGAAAAGAGGAAAACTGAGTAGAGAGAAGATAAATGCAAGAACAAGATTGATCTAGTGGAAATCGAGAAGGAAATGAGCAAGGTCTGGATTAAGAAGGATATAAATGTGATCGAAAATGAATCTGTACTATTTTTTGGTGTAGATACTTCCTTAGGGAAGTAGATGGTGAGTTCTAGCTCAGGGGGAGCTATTTTGAAAATACAAATCCCCTTGCCAGAAAGTTAGTGCTGAGATTTGGCACGAAGATATGATGTGAAGATTCATATGACAGATCTTTTGAAAGAAATTCTGGAAGAAAAGGATCAAATGCAAAACATTGTGGAGCAATCTAGACTGGCTGAACTTAACAAAGAAGTCTTTGATAGCATTTTAAGCACTGCATTTATAACAACTTAGGTTTTCATATCAAGGGATAATAAAGAATTCGTTCAACATACAATTCACTTTGCATTCAACCTATCAAGCATCTGGGAGAATTAAAGCAAGAATCCAAGTGTCTACAGAGATTTCCAAAGCAATTCAAATCAAATCGATCTCAAGTAAAGAAAAACCCTAATTCAACAGAAAAGGTATTTACAACTTGAAAACCCTACTGTGAAGTTTGAATTATTCTGGGAGAATGTTTACTCCTCGAGTAATCAAGATAACAGAAAAGCCTAGCCCAAAGTTTAAGAAACATTTCTTGAAATCACTAGAAAATGATCCCATAGGGGCATTGTCAATTACTCCACATGGAGTTATGCATAAGGAAGATGTCAGAGCATACATTCATGTCTATTTAAAAGGAAAATGTGAAGAGGATATGTTTAGGGTTGATTATGTTAGTTTGTGTTGATCCTCCTTTCACCACTAAACATGCAAGGACTTTCAACTGAGTAGAGGAACCTACTACAGACTTTTTGTCACTTGGAACATAGGGGAATATTGGAATTGTATGATTTAGTTGTTTAATTAATCCCAATAATGCTCAAAACCATGACTATGCAAATTCGTGAATGTTATCTCTCAAAACTACACCCTTGCTAAATTGCAAAACTTAGCATTTTGGAGAAACATGGGAACTTTTCTAGGCTGTGGGTCACCTATAGCAGAAAAGAACCTCTAGATGTAAGAGAGCTCTTATGGTACTCACCTAAACTACTACTTTTACTAGGAAAGGGGTAAGAACAAAACACGAAGATGAAACCTATTCCTAAGGGTGATGCACCAAAACATTAACTAGACCTGCAAACAACTTGCATACACAGTGTATTAACTACAAGCTTGATGTACACAACTCAATATTGATATGCCTTTGCATCAGTACTTTGTAAGAAGGCTTCAATGCACAATCCTAGAAGGAAAGAAGACTTTCACAACTTGAATCACCTGCAACACAACACAACTTACAACTTGCAACTACATATACTTTCTGTTCAAAGATGCCATTGATGAGACACCAAGCTAGGAAAGAGAAAATTCACAAGTCATTGCATCAAATCATCCAAATACATATAGTAAAATAGAAAATTGAGAAGGACAAACTGCTTATCATTGATATTCAAGGTATGTACTATTGTACATGTCTAAATGAGTTACAATATCTGTCTCTAGCTAAAAGGACCTCCAAAGTCACAATGTAGCAAAAAGATAGTAAGAACTAACTCTAATGAGTCCAAGAAGGTGACTATAGCCATCATCCAAAATAGTTGCACCAAAAAAGGAACTAGAAACTATTTTGGGTCAGATGCCTCCAAAAAGCCCCAAAAATACAATTGAAACTTCTCCAAAAGAGCTCCAAAGTGTGGAAAAAGTCAAGTTTGACCATGTCAAACATTAAGGTACAAGAAAATGTGGCCTAAATACTCTCCAAAGTCATAAAAATTCAGTCAAACTCCTCCTTTATTTCATGCATGTGTTGGATGACTTCTTCCCACTTCCCCTACATGCTTGGCATTTACATTAATATGCACTCTTCCTTTACTTAGTCATGCAAACCAAATCCTCCATCTCCTTTTGCACAATAAATAACAATTCAAATAAGGTGATTTATAATTCTATCACCTGTTTTAATGTTTTACATTCAAAACAATGTACAAAAAATAAAGAATATGGCATGACACTTGGGAGTCCATATGATAAATACAAAGGAATCATGAGATAAAAACCCCAAAAGGGATGCATCCTAGTGTTAGGTAAATAAGACATGGTCATGGGTATTAGTTTGTGAAAAGAAAAAATAAAATAAAGGCAAAAATGCCTTATCCTCATCGACCAACTTTAGGGTTGAAAACCCTAAGTCAAAACAAGGCAAAAACTCTCGTTTCACTTTGCATTTTACATTTTGACCCTGCTAGGTGCTGCCATGGAGGGTTTCCGCTACTTGTATGGAGGTCTTACTGGAGTTTAGACTATATTTTTCTACATCTTATATGATTGCCAACACTTAGGTAGCAACATGTAACCCTCTTTTTCACCTTTCTGTAGGTTTTACAGAGCACAAAACATTGAATATATTAGTTTACTCCATAATTTTGAAGATTTTGCTCTCAAGATACTATATATCCCTCTCCTGTAGCTTGTTTGGACTATTCTCTTGCTCGATTAACTATTTTGCACCATTTGTGGCATCCTTCCAATGGTTGTTCTGCTTGCACATAGTCTTTTACCTTTGAAACAACTTCTACTGTCTTCATGATCTCTGCATTGCTTTGACACATAATAGTAAACTTTGTATATGTTCACTGTCATTAAGCTTCAATGTTTTCCTCACACTTTGCTCTCTTCCCTTTTCTTGAACCTTTGTCTCTTCATGAAACTATGATATGATTTCCTTGCACCAAGCTGTGATGGTACCTCCTACAATCATCAAAGAGAAAGTTGTGACAATCCCTAAATTCATTTTTGGGATAGCGCCTTCTAAATCATCACCTGCCTCTTGCATCATAATGACTCACAATTAGTTATCATGCCCTATATATCTAGATTTTATGAAATTTTTCCACAACCTAGTACCCAAGGTACTGGTGTCAACACTGCCCCTATCCATGAATGACAACTGTGCTATGTGAACTCAGATTTGCCATATTTCAATATAATACTGCACTCTTAAGTCCTTACTGACTTGTTCTCTGTTATACCAATACTCAATTACATTATCAACTAATTTCTTAGGGGTAGCTAGGAATGATCAAGGGATGATTGTCTCATACTTGTGTAACATAGTCACCTTTATGAGCTTAACACTATTGTCCCAAAAGGCATAGCAAATGGAAAAGATAATGGAGTTCCAAGATTTGGTTATTCAAATCCCAAGGCATACACATGATAGAATAACAACCCTCCACACTTCCCATTATTGATGACTGACATAATTTTCAAGGATTCTCATTCAATATATTAAACAAGACCTAGTATGAAGGCAGAATGATCTTGAATCTAAGGTTTTTGGAAAGTAGTTTGTAATGGCAAGGAACTCAAATTGATGTGAAAACAGATGTGTTGTTCTCTCTGTTCTAAGACAGTCTTAAGGATAGAGAATATATACCAAACGTAGCACAATACTTAAGGAGTGAAGATCATCTCCCTCTATCTAGACAATCTCTTCTTGGAAAAGGGTTGTTGTCTTCATATCATGATGACTGTTAAAGTCTATCTCCTCTGTGCTTCTCACAGTCATCCATCAATGTTATAATTTGTTTTTTTTACACCTTGATATTTGGCAAAACTCACACACTCTACATTGTATCCACTGTGCACTACTCCTAGCATGAACTTTTGACTGCACTTATGACATTATATGTCTAAGATCTCTTCTAGTGACAAAAGACTCAAAAGACCACCAAACTCTTTGATAGTGTATCATCTACATATTGGAACAAAGAACCCTTCTTTTGACTTGCACTAACTATTCCTTGACAATTTACTCTACCATAGTGACTGTCAACTGCACTGCTGGAACACTGTCCATTGCTACCAGCACTCTGTCCACTTTTATACTGGTTTAGAAAACTTAAAGCAAGTGAAAAGTATGAAATTCTATAAATGGGCAGCGATATCTCTTTTTCCAATATATTTTATATCTTTTGACCTTAAAAAGACTTGGACATTTCTTATGAAAATCGCTATCCTTTATTCACTTGATGTTGCTCTCCATAAGAACTACTCTTCTAAATCTTTGGATAACTATGACTGTCATCATGATTGTTTTGTCATGCATGACTGTGTGCAGGCTTAAGACTATGTATGAACTCTTATAGTTTCTGGCTTGACTGTAAGGTATTAACATTTTGCACATATGGCTCCATCTCTTTCATGCCACAAGTCTCTTGACTGTCTACATGCTAATAACACCTCAAGAAAAACCCTAAAGACTTCTAATACCTCTAACAAGGATATTAGATCTTCACATATCGTGCATTATTTTTTTACTAGCTCTTCATTATTAAACAATGATTGCCTCTAACTCCTATCAAACTTGTTGGAAACTTTAGAGACTGTGACTGACCCATGTCAGTACCATTGTTGCATTGTTTGCTCCATCGGCATGCTCATCTTGGCATTGATTAACTGTGCTAGTGTGCTGACCATTCTTTAGCAGGGATGATTGTTGCAAGACTACAAGTTTGACTGATATACCACTTGCTTACTAATGCTATTTTGAAGCATGTATGACTGTGATCTTTTTGATTACCTTGAATACCTTATGACAGTCATCAGGACTGTATCAATAGTCACAACATGATTATTTTCCTTAGTGACTTGTACTATCTTAGTGTGCTGTGGGTCTTCATATGTCTGCTGTATGACTGCAACTTTTGGCATAAAATGCATAGAATGCTCTATTATTTATTGTAGATTATTGTCCTACTTCATGGGCTATTGTTTATTGATGCACTATTGTTCATTCCTTCTGATGTTTGCTGATAATCTTATTGTACTCTGCTGCTCCTATGAACTATTTTGTTGTCATACATAGACACATGTGATACTGTCCTGTTGACAGTCTTCCTTATGACTGTCTCTCATGCCTAGATAGTTCAAAGACTATAACTTCATTGTTTTGGAGCCTTATCAGTAAATTGATGATCTTCACAGCCCCAAGGTAAATATTGTGTGACAGTCTCTTATCTCTACATTGTCTCCCTCATACATTTCTTTCATAAACCTTAACACTACCCCTCATAGTATTAAAGGCTCTTTCATCTACATATGATCTCATTTTTCTTGATGAGAATCTTTAGGTATAGATATTGTTTGAAACAATACATAGGCCTCTGTCCTCTTCACTGCATTTCACTTCTTTCATACTCCTAGCATATTAACCATTGTTGACTGTTTCTATGCATAAGGTCACTACCTCCTTCCCAATGATGAATCGATTGAGCAGATAGATATCATTTGTGACAGTGACCTATTAGCTCACTATCGTGAGTGATGTGTACTTGTTCAATTGATTACAAATGGGATGAATCTACACTTTTGCCCTTCTTAAAACAAAAGAAGGTAGCATGCTGGGCTCGACCCTTGTGGGAGCCCATTTCACTCCACATGCTATGATCAGAAGTACAAATAGTTCAAAAATGAGAATTTCACCTCTACCTGCAAAGTGAACAAACATGTTAGATAAGACAATGAAGCTTTGAATATGATGGAACTGATGATGATCTCCTATTTTTCTTGATATCTATGATGTGTATAGAACTATTTCAATGCCTTATGAATGTAACATTATATGCTTGTTGAAACTAAAATGTATATGATGAGAAATCATAGCTAGAGTGTTAACAACAAATTTCTCAAAACTTGTAGGTATTTCTGGAGCAGCAACTAAAAGAGCTAGAGATGAAGCAGATCAATGTTCCTCCCTCTTGCGCAGACAATGATGGATGCCATTTTTATTTCATATGCTTTTATTTTTCCTCAATTTTATAGTTTACTTTCATATTGCATTAGAAAATTTATTCCCATGGCTTGTGTGGGACATTATTCATTCATGATTATCAATAAAAGATAGTAGTTATGCAAAGTTTATGTAATCTTTCTTTTGTACTTATTTTGCAAAACTGAACTCTAGTTTTTTAGATAAAATCTCTAGCATATGAATGTAACTTTTAAAAGTAGAAACCAATGTGTACCTTTATCTCCTTCTGCAAACACTATTTCAGCTCAACCTAATTGAGCTAGAAGCTAAAATAGGTAACATTTTTGGTGAAATCTACTATATGTTTGCTTGCTAAACATTCTGACCAGTTGCCTGAAGCTTATCCATTGGGCATAGAGTCACTTAGAAAAACTGACAAATCTTGAAAAACAGTCTTGTTCATTGTAGTAACTCTTCATAACAATGCATGATACCTTGAAAATCTTATTCTACTAAACAAAACCCAGAACCAAACTAACAAACTGTGCAAAACAACACTTGGAGAAAAAAAAACTACTAACCCTACTCTACATCAACCAAGAAAGACACCAACTCAAATGAAACCATTCACTAGCTGGGTGAAGTAGCTGTCGTTTCTACATAATTTACAATGTTTTCTATGCTTGAGGACATCTAGAAAGAGATGAAACATGAATAGAAATTTAACAAAGAGCTACAATACCTCTTGAAGAACATACACAAGTTCACTAACCTTTTCATATGGAATATAAACATTCTTGTCCTGAGGTAGAAAAGTGACTTGAATCTTCTCTCCCCTAGTTGTACCTTCTTGCTTGGGTGCAAGTAAGATATCAATATTCTTATTGGTCTCCATTTTGACTAGATGCCTAATTGGGCATCCTCTAGAAAGAGTGAATTTTGAACTCTCCAGGCTGTTTCCTTATTGTTCCAAATCATGTTGTTGTTCCTCATCTTGTTTTTGATCTTCTGCTTCAAATGGTGCTAGCTCAATATCCAAAGTTGGGCAAAAAGAGGCTTCCTCATGAGTCAAAATAGACTTTAGATCATCTCAAAATGAAACTGCCTAATGAGCCAAAGCTTCATTCTCATATTGACTTTCATGAACCTGCAACTCATTACACTGTTTAACATCTTGTAGCTGTCCCAAGTTTTGTGTTATCACAGTCATATCTTCTTTATTTTGTTCAATAAACGAAGGTAGCCCATCATACCAAAACATATTAGCCTCTTTTCCACCAAGTTCCTCATGTTCATTTATCTCCTCTTGCTAGTTGGAGGAAATTAACTCAAATGGTACAAGTGGAAGTGTAACTTTTTCTACATTTTGTTCCTATTGCTCATGAGTTGATTCCACAAAAGGAGTTGATTTGACATCCAAATTTAAACAGTAAATCTCTAAATCATCCCAAAATATGTCCTCTTCAAATTCTTCTTTAGTTTTCTGTAAGAGGGGATTGATCTTTACCTTATGGAGATCTTAATAAATCAAAGTTTCTTCTTCATGCTTATTGATAACTTCTTGAACCAGGAACTCATCACGTTGTTGTACAACTTCAAGATGTTCCAGATCTGCTACTAATGATGATATGAGAAAACTCCCTTCATCTTGTTCAACAAAATAGGACAGCTCATTAAACATCAAATTGAAAACTTGATGTTCAATATGTTCTTCTTGTTCAACAACCTACTGCCCAGGCTGGTCATGCTCAACTATCTCTTGTAACAGATCTAATTTCTCCTCCTTTTCAACAAGTGAAGGCTTATCAACTATAAGGTGCTCTTCTTTAGACTCCCCTAATACCTCATTTTCTTTAGCAAACCACCTGCTGTCATAAACCAAAGGTCCTCCTTTGTAAAGGTGGACGATGATAGGATAAGAAGGCTAAAAGTATGGGCTATGATGCTCTTCTAGCATTGCAGATGATTGCTCTTGTGGAATCATAGGCTCAGAATCTTGCAAAATAGGTAAACTTCTAAAATTTGGAAACTAATTTGAAGATTTTAAGAATTCACCTTGCCTGAAACTTGGAACTTCATACCTTGGAAGCACTTCCTCTTGAAGCTATTCTAAAATGCAAGAAGCTGATTGGGCTTCCATTCTTTGTGCTTGGGCAACCAAGAGCTTCTTCTCATCTTCTTTTGTGAGCACCTCCCTTGCAAGCTCTTCCTCATATTTATGTTTTTGTGCCACCAATTGTTGTTCATGAAGATGGGCATTGTAATCCAACTCCTATTGTAAAGCATATTCTTGCTGCCTCTTTATGTCATTCAACTACTTGGTCCAGTAAAGCAATATGTTCTTGATATTTGCAATCTCCAGTCTCTCATCATTTTGGAGCTGATTGGGAAAGTAATATTACTGGTTTGGCATAAAATGGGATTCTTGAGGGTGGTCATGGGCATACACTGGCTGCCATGGAGTTTGTGCATGGGTGGGAGGGTGGTAAGCATGATGATTATGCTGATTATCTATTGTTGGTGGGTTATTTGGGACAAAACTAGCAACATATTCTACTTGGTATGGCTGGTCAGAAGTGGCATAAGAAACACTTTCATGGAATGGAGGATTATAAAACATATCTCCATGAAATAAATACATTATGTAACATTCAAAACAACTGGAAATTAATAGAAATGATTAAAAAATTAGAATTATTAAGACTGACTTTTTTGCAAAAAAAAATTGATAATATTCTAGCACTTGGTCTTCTTGAAACTAATAGAATAACTCAAAGTTGCTAGATATGCAGATTTCAACCTCTTGAAGGTCTAAAAATTACTAGTTGCACATCAAAACTAGCAACAAACATTTTTCTTGAACTGTCCTAAGTTGAACAATCCCACTGGGCATGCCAAAAACTGTTATCTCTCAAAACTGCACCCTTGTTAAATTGCAGAACTTAGCATTTTGGAGAAACATGGGAACTTTTCCAGGCTATGGGTCACCTATAGCAGAAAAGAACCTCTAGATGTAAGCTGGCTCTTATGGTACTCACCTAAACTACTACTTTTTTTGGGAAAGGGGTAAGAAGAAAACATGAAGATGAAACCTACTCCTAAGGGTGATGCACCAAAACATTAACTAGACCTGCAAACAACTTGCATACACAATTTATCAACTACAAGCTTGATGTACACAACTCAATATTGATATGCCTTTGCATCAGTACTTTGTAAGAAGGTTTCAATACATAATCCTAGAAGGAAAGAAGACTTTCACAACTTGAATCCCCTGCAACACAACACAACTTACAACCTGCAACTACATATACTTTCTATTCAAAGATGCCATTGATGAGACACCAAGCTAGGAAAGAGAAAATTCACAAGTCATTGCATCAAATCATCCAAATACATACAGTAAAATAGAAAATTGAGAAGGCCAAATTGCTTATCATTGATATTCAAGGTATGTACTATTGTACATGTCTAAATGAGTTACAATATCTGTCTCTAGCTGAAAGGACCTCCAAAGTCACAATGTAGCAAAAAGATAGTAAGAAATAACTCTAATGAGTTCAAGAAGGTGACTATATTCATCATCCAAAATAGTTGCACCAAAAAAGGAACTGGAAACTACTTTGGGTCGGATGCCTCCAAAGAGCCCCAAAAATAGTAGCTAAAACTTCTCCAAAAGAGCTCCAAAGTGTGGAAAAAGTCAAGTCTGAACATGTCAAACATTAAGGCACAAGAAAATGATGCCTAAATACTCTCCAAAGTCATAAAAATTCAGTCAAACTCCTCCTATATTTCATGCATGTGTTGGTTGACTTCTTCCCACTTCCCCTATATGCTTGAAATTTACATTAATATGCACTCTCCCTTTACTTAGTCATGCAAACCAAATCCTCCATCTCCTTTTGTACAATAAATAACATTTCAAATAAGGTGGTTTATAATTCCATCACTTGTTTTAATGTTTTACATTCAAAACAATGTGCAAAATATAAAGAATATGGCACGACACTTGGGAGTCCATATGATAAATACAAAGGAATCATGAGATAAAAACCCCAGAAGGGACACATCCTAGTGTTGGATAAATAAGACATGGTCATGGGTATTAGTTTGTGAAAAGAAAAAATAAAATAAAAGCAAAAATGCCTTATTCTCATCGACTAACTTTAGGGTTGAAAACCCTAAGTCAAAACAAGGCAAAAACCCTCATTTCACTTTGCATTTTACATTTTGACCCTACTGGGCACCGCCATGGAGGGTTTTTGCTGCTTGTATGGAGGTCTTACTGGAGTTTAGACTACATTTTTCTACATCTTATATGACTGCCAACACTCAGGCAGCAATAGGTAACCCTCTTTTTCACCTTTTTGTAGGTTTTACAGAGCACAAAACACTGAATATCTCAGTTTAATCCATGATTTTGAAGATTTTTCTCTCAGGATACTGTATATCCCTCTCCTGTAGCATTTTTGGACTATTCTCTTACTTGGTTAACTATTTTGTACCATTTGTGACATCCTTCCAATGGTTGTTCTGCTTGCACATAGTCTTTTACATCTGAAAAAGCTTCTAATGTCTTCATGATCTCTACATTGCTTTAGCAAACAATAATAAACTTTGTATATGTTGACTGTCATTAAGCTTCAATGCTGTCCTCACACTTTGCTCTCTACCCTTTTCTTGAACCTCTATCTCTTCATGAAACTCTGATATGATTTGCCTGCACCATGTTGTGATGGTACCTCCTACAATCATTAAAGACAAAGTTGTGATAGTCCCTAAATTTATTGTTGGGATAGTGCCTTCTAAATCATCACCTGCCCCTTACATCATAATGACTCATAATCAGTTATCATGCCATATATATAGATTCTATGAAAATTTTCCACAACCTAGTACCCAAGGTACTGGTGTCAACACTACCCCTATCCATGAATGACAACCATGCTATGTGAACTCAGATTTGCCATATTTCAATACAATACTGCACTATTTAGTCCTTACTAGCTTGTTCTCTATTATACTAATACTCAATTACATTATCAACTAATTTCTTAGGGGCAGCTAGGACTAATCAAGGGATGATTATCTCATACTTGTGTAACACAGTCACCTTTATGAGCTTAACACTATTGTCCCAAAAGGCATAGCAAACGGAAAAGATAATGGAGTTCCAAGATTTGGTTATTCAAATCCCAAGGCATACACATGACAGAATAATAACCCTCCACACTTCCCATTATTCATGACTAACATCATTTGCAAGGATTCTCATTCAATATATTAAACAAGAGCTAGTATGAAGGCAGAATGATCTTGAATCTAAGGTTTTGGAAAGTAGTTTGTAATGGAAAGGAACTCAAAATGATGTGAAGGTAGATGTGTTGTTCTCTCTATTCTAAGACAGTCTTAAGGATAGAGAACATATACCAAACACAACACAATACTTAAGGAGTGAAGATCATCTCCCTTTGTCTGGATAGTCCCTTCTTGGATGAGGGTTGTTGTCTTCATATCATGATGACTATTAAAGTTTGTCTCCTCTGTGCTTCTCATAGTCATCCACCAATGTTATAATTTGTTTTTTTTTACACCCTGATAGTTGTCTAAACTCACACACTCAGCATTGTATCCACTGTGCACTACTTCTAGCATGAGCTTTTGACTGCACTTATGACATTATATGTCTAATCTCTCTGCTAGTGACAAAAGACTCAAAAGACCACCAAACTCTTTGACAGTGTATCATCTACATATTGCAACAAAGAAACCTTCTTTTGACTTGCACTAACTGTTCCTTGACAATTTACTCTACCATAGTGACTGTCAACTGCACTACTGGAACACTGTCCACTGCTAACAACACTTTGTCCACTTTTATACTGGTTTAGAAAACTTAAAGCAAGTGAAAAGTATGAAATTCTATAAAGGGGAAATGATATCTCTTTTTCTAATATATTTTATATCTTTTGACCTTCAAAAGACTTGGACATTTCTTTTGAAAATCATTGTCCTTTATTCACTTGTCGTTCCTCTCCATAAGGACTTCTCTTCTCAATCTTTGGATAACTGTGACTATCTTCATGATTGTTTTGTCATGCATGACTATGTGCAGGCTTAAGACTATGTATGAACTCTTATACTTTGTGGCTTGACTGTAAGGTATTAACATTTTGCACATATGGCTCCATCTCTTTCGTGCTACAAGTCTCTTGACTGTCTACATGCTAATAACACCTCAAAAAAACCCTAAAGACTTCTAATACCTTTGATAGGGATTTTAGATCTTCACACATCATGCATTGTTTTTTTACTAGCTCTTCATTATTAAACAATGAATGCCTCTAACTCCAGTACAACTTGTTGGAAACTTCAGAGACTATGACTGACCCATGTCAGTACTATCCTTTCATTGTCTGCTCCAACAGCATTCTCATCTTGGCATTGATTGACTGTGCTAGTGTACTGACCATTCTTTAGTAGGGATGATTGTTGCATAGCCTACAAGTTTGACTGTCATACCACTTGCTTACTAATGCTATTCTGAAGCATGTATGACTATGATCTTTTTGATCACCTTGAATACCTTATGATAGTCATCAAGACTGTATCAATAGTCACAACATGATTATTTTCCTTAGTGACTTGTACTATCTTAGTGTGCTGTGGGTCTTCATATGTCTGCTGTTTGACTGCATCTTTTGGCATAAAATGCATAGAATGCTCTATTATTTATTGTAGATTATTGTCCTACTTCATGGGCTATTGTTTATTGATGCACTATTGTTCATTCCTTCTGATGTTTGCTGATAATCTTATTGTACTCTGCTGCTCCTATGAACTATTTTGTTGTCATACATAGACATATGTGATACTGTCCTCTTGAAAGTCTTCCTTATGACTGTCTCTCATGCCTAGATAGTTCAAAGACTATAACTTCATTGTTTTGGAGCCTTATTAGTAATTTGTTGATCTTCACAGCCCCAAGGTAAATATTGTGTGACAATCCCTTATATCTGCATTGTCTCCCTCATACATGCTTTCATAAACCTTAACACTACCCCTAACAGTATTAAAGACTCTTTCATTTGCATATGATCTCATTTTTCTTAATGAGAATCTTTAGGTGTATATATTGTTTGAAACAATGCATAGGCCTCTGTCCTCTTCACTGCATTTCACAACTTCTTGCATACTCCTAGCATATTAACCATTGTTGACTATTTCTATGCATAAGGTCACTGCCTCCTTCCCAATGATGAATCAATTGAGCAGATAGATATCATTTGTGATAGTGACCTATCAGCTCACTATCATGAGTGATGTGTACTTGTTCAATTGATTACAAATGGGATGAATCTACACTTTTGCCCTTCTTAAAACACAAGAAGGCAGCATGCTAGGCTCAACCCTTGTGGGAGCCCATTTCACTCCACATGCTATGATCAAAAATACAAATAGTTCAGAAATGAGAATTTCACCTATACCTACACAGTAAATAAACATGTTAGATAAGACAATGAAGCTCTAAATATGATGGAACTGATGACGATCTCCCATTTTTCTTGATATCTATGATGTGTATAGAACTGTTTCAATGCCTTATGAATGTACATTATATGCTTGTTGAAACTAAAATGTATATGATGAGAAATCATATCTAGAGCGTTAACACAAAATTTCTCAAAACTAGTAGGTATTTCTAGAGCAGCAACTAAAAGAGTTGAAGATGAAGTAGATCAATGTTCCTCCTTCTTGCCCAGGCAATGATGGATACCATTTTTCTTTCATATTCTTTTCTTTTTCCTCAATTGTATAGTTTACTTTCATATTGCATTAGAAACGTTATTCCCATGACTTGTGTGGGACATTATTCAGTAATGATTATCACTAAAAGACAACAGTTATGCAAAGTTTATGTAATCTTTCTTTTGTACTTATTTTGAAAAACTAAACTATATTTTATTAAATAACATCTCTGGCATATGAATGTAAGTTTTAAAAGTAGAAACCAATGTGTACATTTATCTCCTTCTACAAACACTATTTTAGTCCAACTTAATTGAGCTGGAAGCTAAATTAGGTAACAGTGAACTAATGGACAAATTACGGAAAATGATCGCAAATAGAGATATCAAATGACAATCAAATGCATACTAGATTTTGAAGTTTAGAAAGTGGAAAAGTTGAGGATTAATGAGCGGGCGCCCTAGAGTCCAGTGCCACAATTTCTGTCGAGATATGGGAATCTTGTCTATAACCTGTTCTTGCTATTCTAGAGATTTTCCTGTTGCCAGATCCAGAGGACTAATGAGTGAGCGCCCGAGACCAAGTTCTCATTTTCTTTTCTGATTTATAATTCTGATAGTCTGCACTACTCTCCTGCAACTCCACTTCTTCTTTTGCAACCTATAACTTGTAATCACAGAAAAATAGGTTGGGCGTTGTGGTGTTTAGAGGCTTGCCTCAGTCAAGCCCCGGAGAGACATTCAAGTCTTCTAAACACTATTGTCAGATAAAGAGTGCATATCCCTACAGGATAGAGGCAAAATCCAAATGATAAATGATTGAAAACACAATTGATATCACCTTGTAGTGAAGATCTCATGGAAGGAAGATGATCTTCATGCCACGAGGAGATGGATGCTAAATTTGCAAATACAAATACAAGAACAACACAAATTCTACTCTGCAACATAATGAATGGCTTTGAATTACTTTCACACAAGCCACAAGTTCACAATATCCATCTAGTTTACAAATGATAACCTAATCATGCTTATATATGCAACTACAAAATTCCCGCTAAGAATTTTGTAATTCAAACTTATCGTGTCGTCATAAGACCTAAGTAAGGGTCACAAACCAACACTTTGAAATTGGTCCTAACCTGAAATAGGGCAAGACTAGGGTGTGGTCGCCCAAGTCCTCCCCCTATTTCAGGCAAGATTTATGTTAAGTGCATCCCCTGAGTCCTATTTGTCATGAAACTTCAGGGTTTTCTCATCGAGAGGTCAAATTAACATGCAAGATGCTTCAAATGCATTCTAAAGGACCCAGGAGCTAAACCTTAATAGGAAAAAGCCCCCAAGGTTACTTTTTCTAACATAACATTTAGCCCCCACTTTAATGTATGTATAAATGCAAGGCCAATACATGCATTAAAGTATGGTCAACAAACACAACAAACACACCAAGCATAGAGAAGACACGCCAATCACAAAGAAGATAGTAACATGCACACAAAACATGGAGAAGATAGTTATAGTCACGCAAAACATGCAAAACACAGTGAATATAGTGAATGCAATGAAGATAGTGATGATTTTTTTCTTTTTCTTTTTCTCATATGAAGTGTAGATGCAAGTACAAGGACAAAAAACACACCACCCATAATGCAGGAGGGACTCATTGCCACCGGTCTTTAAGATTGCATATGGGGCAATAGACATGCCAAACAAATCAAGCACACCATACAAATCAAACATGCCATAGAAATCCCAAAGCATAGGAGGGACTCGTCGCCACTGGTCTTTAAGACTATGCTTGGGAACAAACACACAATACACACACTTGGAAGACACAAAGAAAACACGTTAGACAAGTGATGGAGTGTTCCTATTTCTAGTTCATCACCATCTCAGACACATCATAGAAACACACCTGATGATTGGGCTTTGCTACAACAATCGCCGAAGACATGGTTAAGGGTTGAGTTAGTCACAAAACCGCTCCCCGCCTTTGTAGTGGACTTTTTGAAAATGACAGGATGTGCACTCTCCACGACAAATACAAAATCCCTGCCTTTGTGAAGGGCCTAAGATAAAAAGTGATGCGATATCCCACCTCCGTAGAGGGCTTAAATGATTGCAAAAGATTTGGTGCAGGGCACCTAGCAAGGTTCTTGGGGTCTAGTCTATTAAGTCAATTTTACATATTTTCCTAGTTATGTTAGTATGTTATGGAGTCAAATTTTGATATAATGGTCTCATTAATAAGAGACATAGTGTAATAAATCCCACTAAGGGCATGACCATGTAGTGGTGGCCTTAGAAAAGGCAAATTTCTAATAATAGGTCTGCAGATTTTTTTTTCCTAGATTTTAGGATAGTCTTGTTTTTCCCTTTATGGAAGGCTTTAATTACCTTATTGTTTTGGATTTCCATGAAGGAGAGAGGAGAAATTCATGGATTTTTGATGTAACATGCCTATGATAGAAAAAAGGGATCGAATATGCTTATTTAGAAAAGTTTTCATAAGAAATAAGAGAGAAAAGAGATAGTTTCTTGCAATTTTTTAGTTTTTTCTTAGTTTTGCAGCATTAGTACGGACTTGTTTTCGATTTCCATGAAGGAGAGAGGAGAAATTCATGGATTTTTGATGTAACATGCCTATGATAGAAAAAAGGGATTGAATATGCTTATTTAGAAAAGTTTTCATAAGAAATAAGAGAGAAAAGAGATAGTTTCTTGCAATTTTTTAGTTTTTTCTTAGTTTTGCAGCATTAGTACGGACTTGTTTTGGATTTCCATGAAGGAGAGAGGAGAAATTCATGGATTTTTGATGTAACATGCCTATGATAGAAAAAAGGGATCGAATATGCTTATTTAGAAAAGTTTTCATAAGAAATAAGAGAGAAAAGAGATAGTTTCTTGCAATTTTTTAGTTTTTTCTTAGTTTTGCAACATTAGTAGGGACTTGTACGACATTTTCATGGAGGGAACCAAATGAAATCTGGAAGAGGGCTGTTTTAGATCTATTTTTCATTTGATTTGGTATATTAATATTTTTGTTTAAGAATCTTATTGGCATTTTTCTGATTTTTGGTCCAAAAACCTAGTTTCTAGGGTTTCTTAAGAAATCGATGGCTTTGGAGCCATTTCCATCCACACTCTAACCCAATAATGGATGGAATGGAGCTATTTTGTTGTTGTTTCTCTATTTTTTGTGCTGCAGATGCAGGAAATTGGTGGAGTCCTGTTAGAGCAAAAACAACCTAATATCATCATGTATTAGGCAGCTTGAGCATTGGTAGAATAGTGGGTTGACCCAAGAGCCCTAAAAATAGTTTATATAGACCATTTTCAACATGTTTTATATCTTGGAATAGGTTTTAGAAAATTAGAATAAGTTTCATGGTCATTTGCTATGTGGAGGAGGCCTAATTGGACCTAGTACAATTAGAATAGTCATTTTTTTAAAGCATATGTCACAAAACAACCATGTTTGCATGTTTGATATGTTATAAAAATCCATAATGGGTATCCAAAAATCTATTTTGTTATTGGGTTTACCTTGAATCCTTCAAGTTCTGCTCTAAAAACCTTATTGACAGGGCTACTAGCTAGTGGGTCAGCTTGTGAAGAAACCATAGGAACAGTCAAGAATTGAGTATTTTAAATGGGTTGTAAGGTGTCTTCAAGGTAATTTAATGTTGTCCAAGGTGGGTAGGAAGCTTGATAATCTACATTTGCATTCTAACCTCAAAATTGGTATTTTTAGTCTATCCCAAGACCATGAATTTGTCAGTATGTTGTCCTAGTTTGTATGGTCAGTCAAACCACATTTTGGAAGTTGTTGTGTGAGTATGTACCTCCTCTACATCAATTGGTATCAGAGCCTAGGGTAGATCCTATTTGGGAGGAAAGAAGGAAATTGAAGTGTGAAGGAAGAATAGTGCAAGATGCCTCCAAGGGCCAGTCCAGTCCTCACTAAAGAAGTGAGAATAATGAAGGAATCTCAAGAAGGAGTCCTAGCCAGACTTGCAGCCATTGAAGCAAACCTGAGAAGAGGTGGGGTCATTGAGGAAGACAGTGACCAAGAGAATGAGGGTGAGAATGTAGGCCCTCAAGAGGGATCCAATGTGGAAGAGATGGATCTAGATGATATAATGTTTATGAAGATGCTGCAGACTATCAAAGGAGAGGGCACTGATGTCAAAATGGAATTGCCCATGTATGAAGGAATAATGAACACCGAGGAAGTATTAGATTGGATTGATGCCTTGGATAACTACTTTGAGTACAAGGAGATGTTAAAGGTGTAGAAGGTCAAAGTAGCCAAGACCAAGTTGGTCCAACATTGACATGGTGGAACTATGTTCAATCAGAAAGATTGAGGTAGAGAAAAACAAAGATCAGTTCATGGGACCGGATGGTGTCCAAAGTGAAGAGTCATTTTCTTCCTAAGGATTATTCAATCCAAACTTTCAAAAAGTTGCAGAATTTAAAACAAAAAGACATGGATGTTATAGCCTATACTGAAGAATTCCACAAGTTGACCATGTGGACAGGACACATTGAAGATGAAATTGAAAAGATTGCTAGGTACATCAATGGGCTTAGGCTCAATATTCAAGATGAAATCAGTCTAGCCACCCCTAGAAATATGGAATAATGCTTCCAATTGGCAGTGAGGGCAGAAGAAAAGATCAAAATGAGACAAGAGCAGCAGACTAGGGGCAGAGGAAGAGGGAACTTTGGTGCAAGAGGATAGTCCTAGGAATAGCAAGGAGAATTAGGTGCCAGCAATAAAGAGAACCAAGAACCAAGAGGTGAATCAAGTGAAAGAGGTAACTTTAGAGGAAGAATATCCAATAGTAGAGGAAGGTTTGATGGCCAATGTAGAGGATCAACCACTTTCTCAGGCAAATGTTACAACTGTCATCAGTTTGGACACCCTGCATTTAAATGTCCAGAGAAGCAAGCATCAAGTTCTCAAGGAGGTGAACGAAGGACTCAAATAGTACATGAAGACGACAATGAAAGTGTCTATTCACCATTGCAACCTGCTGCTTCTGAGAGGGGTGATGCATTAATGTTCAAGAGGACACTCCTCAAGGTGCCAGTAGCTAAGGAGCCTTCACAAAGGAAGTCATTGTTTAGAACAACATACAAATCACATGGCAAAGTGTGCAAGCTAGTTATTGACTCAGGATCCACTGATAATCTAGTTTCTTTGGAAATGGTATAGAAGCTGCATTTGAAGAAGATTCCTCACTCCACACCTTACAAGGTGTCATGGTTGAATAAGGGGCAACAAGTATTAGTAAATGAACAGGCATGGCCGGAGTTCAACATTGGTGGTTACAAGGATAGGATCCTTTGTGACATCATCCCCATGGATGTTTGTCACATATTGCTAGGAAGATCTTGGAAACATGATAGAAAGAGCAAACATGATGGTCAGAAGAACACTTATGTGATAGAAAAGGATGGGGTCTCATTTGAATTAACACCTCTTCCTAAAGAAGAGTTTGATAAGCAGATTGGGTCTAGCATCATGATGGTAGGAGAGAAGGAGTTTTTACAAATAATGAAAGAGGAAGGACAAGGATTTGCAGTAGTGATCAGACCCAAGACTAAGTCTGATGTAGCAGCAAATAAGGTAGTAGAAATACCTAGTGAAGTTCAGTATCTGTTGGACAAGTATAAGGACATAGTGGTAGATGAGTTGCCAAGTTCATTGCCTCCCATGAGAGACATCAGCCATCATATAGACTTGATACCTAGTGCCAATTTACCTAATAAGGCTGCATACAAGCTTACTCCATAGCAAAATGAAGAGATCAAAGCACAAGTCCAAGAATTGTTGGATAAAGGACTCATTAGAGAGAGCTTAAGTCCCTGTGTTGTTCTTACAGTCTTAGCACCCAAGAAAGGTGGAGAGTGGAGGATGTGTACTAACTCAAGGGATATAAGCAAGATCACCATCAGATACAGGTTCCAAATCCCCAAAATGGAGGACCTCATGGATTGCTTAGGAGGTTCATGCTATTTCTTCAAGATTGATCTCAATAGTGGATATCACCAAATCAGGATAAGGGAAGGAGATGAATGGAAGACTACCTTCAAAACCAATGAGGGACTCTATGAATGGATGGTAATGTCTTTTGGACTCCTAAATGCTCCTAGTACATTCATGAGGTTAATGAATGAGGTCCTGAAACCTTTTATTGGGAAGTTTGTAGTTGTCTATCTAGATGATATTCTTGTGTTCAACAAAATAAAAGAGGAACACTTGTAGCACCTTGACATGGTTTTACAGAGGTTGAATGAGGAGAAGCTAATGATAAACCTCAAGAAGTGTGAGTTTATGAAAGAAGAGCTAGTTTACCTAGGTTTTGTCATCTCTAAAGGCACATTGAAGATGGATCCATCCAAAGTTGAAGCTATTCTTAGCTAGCCAACTCCAAGATCAGTCAGAGAGGTAAGAAGTTTTCATGGTTTGGCTACATTTTATAGGAAGTTTATAAAAAATTTCAGTCATATTTGTTCTCTTATTCTTGATACCATTAAGGGAGATAAGAAAAGGAAGTTTCAATGGACTGAAGAGGCAACAAAAAGCTTTGAATACCTAAAGAAGAGAGTGGCACAACAACCCATACTCGCTTTTCCTAACTTTGACAAAGTCTTTACAGTAGAATGTGATGCCAGTGGAGCAGCCATAGGTGCAGTCTTGAGTCAAGAAGGTAGGCCAGTAGCTTTCTTTAGTGAAAATCTCAATGAGGCCAAGAGGAGGTACTCGTCATATGATTTGGTGCTTTATGCATTAGTATAGTCTCTAAGGAAGTGGAGACATTACCTCTTATCCAAAGAGTTTGTAGTCTACACAGACAATCATGCACTGAGTTTCTTGAACATCCAAGACAAGTTAAGTCATAGGCACATCAAGTGGGTGGAGTATTTATAGAGTTATACTTTCACAATCAAGCATAAGAAGGGCCAAGCAAACAAGGTCGCTGATGCACTGAGTATAAGATCAATCCTAGTGCATGAAATACAACTTCAGAGTGTTGGTTTGCAAGCATTAAAGGACATGTATGTTGTTGATCCAGATTTCAAGGATACCTACTCCATTTGCCACCAATTCCAAGGTACTTTTCATGAAGAATTTTTTGATTTTCTACTTCAAGAAGGATTGCTATTCAAGGGAGCTCAGTTATACATCCCTAGATGCTCTATGAGGACAAATCTTATAAGGGAGAAGCACTGTGGAAGTCTTGGAGGACACTTTGGCATAGACAAAACAATTGATCAGGTAAGAAGGTTTTATTTTTGGCCTAAGATGCATATTGATATCCAAAAATTTGTTGAATCTTGTGGAATTT
Organism: Cunninghamia lanceolata; assembly: GCA_027924645.1. Lineage (NCBI taxonomy): Eukaryota > Viridiplantae > Streptophyta > Pinopsida > Cupressales > Cupressaceae > Cunninghamia > Cunninghamia lanceolata. The sequence continues at coordinate 4,301,866 of BSBN01000749.1, read as the reverse complement.
TCCAGAGAGCCAAGGGCTCTAGTTCCAATGTAGGCTTATATTAGCCTCTTCCAATTCCTAGCAGACCTTGGGAACATCTTAGTATGGATTTTGTGCTAGGCCTACCTAAGACACCGAGAGGAGTAGACAATGTTTTTGTAGTTGTGGACAGATTTAGGAAGATAGCACATTTCATTCCATGCAAATGCACTAGTGATGCATCAAATATTGCTAGTTTGTTCTTCAAGGAGATTGTTAGAATTCATGGGTTGCCCCTCACCATTGTCTCAGATAGAGATTCTAAGTTTATAGGTCATTTTTGGAGGACCTTATGGAAGAAACTAGACACAAATCTAACTTTCAGCTCTGCCTATCATCCACAAACAGATGGGCAGACTGAAGTAGTGAATAGATCATTGGGGAATCTACTTAGATGTCTTAGAAAGGAACATGGATAGCAAAGGGATCTTGTCATCCCACAGGCAGAGTATGCTTACAATGACTCCATTAACAGGAGCATAGGTAAGAGCCCTTTTGAAGTAGTATACGGATTGAATCCAAGAGGTATCTTTGAGTTAAGAGATTTAAGAGGAGTAGAGAAGAGAAGTGCTGAAGGAGAGGAGTTTTCTATGGCCATGAAAGACATTCATGATCAAGTTAGAAAACAACTCAAGAAGAGTGTTGAAAACTACAAGAAGCATGCAAATTTGAAGAGGAGAAATGCTTAGCTGAAAGTGGGAGATTTGGTACTTGCACATCTCAGGAAAGAGATGTTACCTAAGGGAAAATACACTAAGTTGCTGATGAAGAAGATTGGGCCATGCAAGGTGGTCCACAAGTTTGGTGAAAATGCATATGAGATAGAACTCCCTCCTGGAGTTGCTATCTCACCAATTTTTAACATTGCTAATTTATATCCTTTTAAGGAATCTTTGGATGCAGGTATAGGTGTTCATGAAGGTGATGATGCTAATTAGATTAAGGATCTTCCTCCTGTTGTACCAGTCAAACTTGAAGCAATTCTAGACACCAAGGAGGTCAAGAGAACAAGACAAAGTTTATAATGAATATTTGGTGAAGTGGCAAGGTCTTCCTCATGAAGATACCACTTGGATGACAGATGAGGACATTGAAAAGCATGGCACTACTGTGACTGATCTGATTTTAGGAGATGCCTAAAATCCTTTCTCTTGGGGTGTATGGTGTAGGGCACCTAGCAAGGTTCTTGGGGTCTAGTCTATTAAGTCAATTTTACTCCTAGTTATGTAAGTATGTTCTAGAGTCAAATTTTGATATAATGGTCTCACTAATAAGAGACATAGTGGATTTTGGTTTTAAAATATTGTAATAAATCCCACTAAGGGCATGACCATGTAGTGGTGGCCTTAGAAAAGGCAAATTTCTAATAATAGGTCTGCAAATTTTTTTTCCTAGATTTTAGGATAGTCTTGTTATTTCCTTTATGGAAGGCTTTAATTACCTTCTTTTTTTGGATTTCCATGAAGGAGAGAGGAGAAATTCATGGATTTTTTATGTAACATGCCTATGATAGAAAAAAGGGATCAATATGCTTATGTAGAAAAGTTTTCATAATAAATAAGAGAGAAAAGAGATAGTTTCCTACAATTATTTGGTTTTTTCTTAGTTTTGCAGCATTAGTAAGAACTTGTACGACATTTTCATGGAGTGAACCAAATGAAATCTGGAAGAGGGCTGTATTAGCTCTATTTTTCATTTGATTTGGTAGATTAATATTTTTGTTTAAGAATCTTATTGGCATTTTTCTGATTTTTGGTCCAAAAACCTAGTTTCTGGGGTTTCTGAAGAAATCAATGGCTTTGGAGCCATTTCCATCCACACTCTAACCCAATAATGGATGGAATAGAGCTATTTTGTTGTTCTTTGTCTAATTTTTGTGCTGCAGATGTAGGAAATTGGTGGAGGAGTCTTGTTAGAGCAAAAACAACCTAATATCATCATGTATTAGGCATCTTGAGCATTGGTAGAATAGTGAGTTGAAGAGTATTGGATGTGGGTTGAACCAAGAGCCCTGAAAATAGTTTATATAGACCATTTTCAACATGTTTTCTATCTTGGAATAGGTTTTAGAAAATTAGAATAAGTTTCATGGTCATTTGCTATGTGGAGGATGCCTAATTGGACCTAGTACAATTAGAACAATCATTTTTTTGAAGCATATGTCACAAAACAACCATGTTTGCATGTTTTATATGTTATGAAAATCCATAATGGGTATCCAAAAATCTATTTTTTTATTGGGTTTACCTTGAATCCTTCAAGTTCTGCTCTAAAAACCTTATTGATAGGGCTACTAGCTAGTGGGCCAGCTTGTGAAGAAACCATAGGAACAGTCAAGAATTGAGTATTTTGAATGGGTTGTAAGGTGTCTTCAAGGTAATTTAATGCTGTCCAAGGTGGGTAGGAAGCTTGACACTCTACATTTGCATTCTAACCTCAAAATTGGTACTTTTAGCCTATCCCAAGACCATGAATTTGTCAGTATGTTGTCATAGTTTGTATGGTCAGTCAAACCACATTTTAGAAGTTGTTATGTGAGTATGTACTTCCTCTACATAAAGATTTCAAACAAATCTTAGAGTGCAGGAAGGACTCATTGCCACTAGTCTTCCAGACTCCACCTAAGAACAAACACACTTTGCTAGCATCTAAATCAGACAACTTACCTTATATATTCCCCCACCTTAAGGTGGTTGATATTAGGTATTGATATCAAGCATGTTAAGGTAGGAAGAAAACACACAAGGGAACACGAGCTTTCACAAAGCCTATGCCCCATAGAGGTGACATGTACTTTACGATCGCCAAATGTTCCCACAAACACATTCCTGCAAGAAAAAGTGTTAATGTCCATGTAATCATGATAAAGAACAATGCATATGATCATTCACATAAAGAGCCGAGGTTATACTATGGATTCGAAGACCAAGTATTACCGTGGAGCTATATAACTAAAATCTCAAAACTGAGTGTAATGAAGGTGAGATTCAAAGATAAACAAAGTGCATGGAGCAATAGTATTATTATGGTTTGTAAGTGCAATAAGACAACATCAAGATCACATGGAGTGTTTCTACTAGCCAAGCGTTGGATTATATATAACAACCCCATCGTCATGTATGGACATGGTCCATTTTTTGATTTCTCACTAAAGGGACACTAGGTCCGTATCAGTTTAATAAGTTTTTTATCATCCTTTAGCTAGATAGAAACACTAGAGGAAGGGAAACAATAAATCAAGAGAGAAGAAACAAGTGCCTTCAGGATAGTCACCTAGGACGGTGCCCCTAAGTCACCAACCGCAACGCTATGTCCATAAGACACAACACACAATAGTGAAAATAGAGGAGAAACAATATAGAAGAATGATGATACAAATAAAAGAAGAGTCACAATAGAGGTGCTCTCCTAGTATCCTAGACCTTACAAGAGAATCAAGGGTCATCCCAGGAGGCCTAAAAAACATATAACACATCATGGGGGAAAACACAACATGAGAGGTAAAGGGTTAGAAATACTTACCTGATTCATCCCAATGTTAAGAACATAGATATCTAGGAAGAGGCCACTCTTGAGAGAAATTATAATATTAGCTACAATGAGTGTGGCTTTTCATCTTAGGATATCTCACATGTTTCTTTGGTCTCATTGATATTGCATTAACATTAAGTTTAGGATGACGGGAGGCTTTCTTAAATTATTTAAAAGGATTATATCCAATGGCACTTGAGTAATGTCTTGAAGCGGATTCTATATGTACTCAAATCCCTTGTTGATTTACACCACATCCCTTACCTACATATTCACAATTGTTATAAAGGATTTTAAATCCTCAACCATAGAGGTATGTCATTTCTTAAGGGGATAGTGAAGCCTCATAGGCCTCATAATTTGTAGTATAAATGAGAGTATTGTTTTTATTTTCTACCAAGGGCACTTTAGGTTTCTTAGGTGCTTCAAAAGATTGCTTAGATAAGATCGATGCTACTTTTGATGTGTCAAGGCTATTAATTTTATATTCCCCTATACCGCACAGATTAAAATCTAATGAGCCCCAATCATCACAAAAGAGTGCATTCAATGGTGTATTGTTGTGCACAACACTATTCGTGGCAAGGGACATTGATGAATTAGCTCATAAATTGTTTAAGCTCCTATGATCATAAACTTGTTTTTGTATTTCAATATGTAAGGAGCTATCAGGTTTAGGATCAACATGAAGAGTATGAATTTTATCTTGTAATATAAATTTGATTGAATGATATAGGGTGGAAGGAACTGCCCCCAATGCATGAATCCAAGGTCTACGAAGAATCATGTTGTACGATCAAGAACTAGGCATGACATGACCTAGGGTAGATACAATCGCAGGACCCACCTTTACAGGTAAGGTTATAGTACCTAGTAATTGACTACTATGATTATCAGAGCCATGAATGCTAAGTTTATCTGGTTTGATTTTTGATGTGTCAGCCTTGATTTTGTGTAGTAGGTCAATGCTAAAAACATTGAGAGCTGATCCATTGTCGATCATAACTAATTTTACCAATGTTTTATTTATTATGACAAAGATCAAAACTAGATCATATAGGTTTTGAACTTCAATTGATGGTAATTCATGTGGTTGAAAGAGAATATCTATTTTTATCGCATGCATACTATCTAATACAACTACTACATCATTAGACTTAGTAGTAGGTGGGACAATAACCTTTTGTAAAGTTTCCTGGAGCATTCCATGGTATGTAGGCGAAGTTTGTATTAAATTCCAAAGAGAGATCTTAGTCAGAGTAGCACGAAGCTGTTCGACAAGATCATATTCTTGACCAATTTTATGAGTAACATGAGGTGGTGGAGGGAGCATAGGTTGAGAACATGGAAGAGAGACAGGCACATGTGGTGGTTGCTTACTTTTCTTGTTATTATGGGTGTTGTATGTGTGAGCAATCACATTGTGGTGTGGTTGTTCTAACACATTTTGAACACCTTGACTTGGTTGAGAAATTTGTGCATATTTGTAGATGTAATCCTCAGGTCGACATGGTCCTCAAACTATTATAACTGGTTTTAAGCAAGAAGGTGCAGTAGTTTCCCCCCAACACAATCATCTTAGGAAGATTGCTACAAAGTCTATTAGTGAATATTGAATTAATGTTGTTTCTCTCTTGATTATTCCCAACATCTATCCTTAAATGATTTAATGTGAGAGACCTTTTCTCATCCACTAATGCTACATCTTGGGTAGGGAGAGCATTGGGATGAGAGGAAGGTATGATGTTGTTAGGCAGGATAGAGCTATCCATAGTCTTCTCATCAAAGTTTCTTGAGTTTTCAATCAAAGGTGGAAGATCTAATGGATTATCCGTAGAGGTCTCATGCACCATATGATCATTAGGTGAATAGTCTTTTTCCATCCATGAAGAATCCTTCTTGAGAGGGAGCCCTTTATCCACTGGTGTTTCATTTTCCAAAGAGGGCAGGGTAGTGTTTAAGAATGTGTCAATGATTTCATCCTCTTGTGTTAGTATATCCTCATAGGAGGAATCATTTTATGTCATCATCATATGTTTTAGCTATGAATTCCAATGTGTTAAGAGGAGTTTCACACTCATTATTGTCAATGTGTCTTGTTAAATCTTCTACTACCCAATGGTATGTACTCATGAGAGATATGAAGTTTTCATAATTAGATACATAGCTAAGGATTTCAAATGAAGAGCATTTAAATATATCCTTGTGATACATAGCTTGTATATAAGTGAGAACATGAGGATTCATATTAAGAAATTTGTAGAAACTCTCGAAGTTTTTCATATATGCATGTAAAGATACCAAAGAGATATGAGATGAAGATGCCATGGTGAAATGTCTTGTAACATCAATATAAAATCATATTTTAAAATCTTTTCAAAAGTTATGCAAAAGACAAGTGCAAAACTATGTATGAAAATGACCTAAAATGCTTGATTTTTCAACTTTTTTTTGAATTTAAATAAGTGAAAGAAAAGGTGTTGTAAGGAAATTGATTAGGGGAAGAAAATAATATGTCTAATATTAGTCTAATAAAACAATAATATTCTTCACAATACAGTTTTGATGCAAACCTAGTATGATGACAAGTCAAAACCTAGTGAAAATACACTAAAATATGTAATTTTCACAGTTTTTCAATGCAAAGACCTAATAAAATAGGTCTTGTAAAGAATTTCAGGAGGTAAACAAGATTATAGCAGTAATATCAGTTACATAAATCTATAAAATCTATCACAACATGTTTGGAGTTCAAATCTAGGTCAAACCCTAGTGAAAATATACAAAATATGCAAATTTTCACAAATTTTCAATGCAAAGACCTAATAAAAGGGGTGTTGTAAATAATTTTATGAATCAAAGAAGATTATAATAGTAATATCAGTCACCTAAATCCATAAAATCCATCACAACATGCTTGGAGTGCAAATCTAGGTAAAACCCTAGTGAAAATATAGACAAAATATGTAATTTTTCACCAAATTTTCAATGTAACAACCCAATAACAAGGTGTTGTAAATAATTTTAGGAGGGGAAGAAGATAATAAACTTGATAACATCCAATTAGTTTAGAAAAATCTTTTACAGCATGCGTATGGTGCAAATCTAGATAGACGATAAGGCCAAAATCTAGTGAAAAATCAAGGTTTTCAAATCCTAGGCATGAAATTTGGAACGAAATCACTACGATGTAGCAATATGATTAGAAATAAGTCCCAATGAGTGTTTTAAAAGGGTAGTAAAATCTAAGACAAGATTTTGAATACAAACCCTAGCTAATACAAAACTAGGTTATATGGAAAAATACACAATTTCAAGCAATTTTTATCAATTTAAGCATGAAAATGCAATCTAAATGAATGATGAGTGAAAATTTTCTATATTTTAAATTATATCTGATGATAATGATAGAAATTTATTGAAATTAAATGCAAACTAATTCAAATTATTTGAAAATGCAAGCTAAAAATGCCAATTTTTAAATTTTTTTCTAATTTTTCAAAAAAAATTTAAATTTTCAAATGCAATAAGATGAACAATGAAATGAATATAAATCTGAAGCACAACACTCAGAAAGGTGCCAAAAATCCAAAAACATGGGTTCACCAAAATGTTTAATAGGAAAATGTGAAGAGGATTTGTTTAGGGTTGATTATGATAGTTTGTGTTGATCCTCCTTTCACCACTAAACATTCAAGGACTTTCAGCTAAGTAGAGGAACCTACTGTAGACTTTATATCACTTGGAACATAGGGGAAGATTAGAATTGTATAATTTAGTTGTTCAATTAAGCCAAATTATGCTCAAAACTCTAATTATGCAAATTCATAAACAAATAGATAAATTACGGAAAATGATCGCACACAGAGATATCAAATGACAATCAAATGCGTACCAGATTTCAAAGTTTCAAAAGAGGAAAAGTCAGGGACTAATGAGCGGGTGCCCTAGTCCATTTTCATAATTTCTGTAAAGATCTAGGAATCTTATTTGCAACATGTTCATGTTGTTCCAGAGATTTTCCTATTGCGAGATCTGGAGGACTAATGAGCAGGCACCCGAGTCTAGGTCCTCATTTTCTTTTATGATCTGTAATTCTGACAATCTACACTACTCTCCTACAACTCCACTTCTTCGACTTTCACAACCTGTAACCTACAATCATAGAAAAATGGGTTGGGGTTGTGGTGTTTAGAGGCTTGCCTCAGTCAAGCCCGAGAGAGACATTCAACTCTTCTGAACACTATTGTCAGATAAAGAGTGTGTATCCCTGTGGGATAGAGGAAAAATCCAAATGATAAATGATTGAAAACACAATTGGTATCACCCTGTAGTGAAGATCTCATGGAAGGAAGATGCTCTTCATGCCATGAGGAGATGGATCCCAAATCTGCAAATACAAACACAAGAACACAAATTCTTCTTTGCAACACAATGAATTCCTTTGAATCACTTTCACACAAGCCACAAGTTTACAATATCCATCTAGTTTACAAATGTTAACCTAATCATGCTTATATATGCACCTACAATCATTCCTACCAAGAATTTCACAATTCAAACTTACCATGTCAGCATAGGACCTAAGTAACAGTCACAAACCGACACTTTGAAATTGGTCTCGACCTAAAATAGGGTAGGGCTAGGGTGTGGGAGCCCAAGTCCTCCCCCCTATTTTAGGCAGGATTTATGTTAAGTGCATCCCCTGAGTCCTATTTATCATGAAACTTTAGGTTTTTCTCATTGCGAGGTCAAATTAACATGCAAAATGCTTGAAATGCATTCTAAAGGACCCAGGAACTAAACCTTAATAGGAAAAAGCCCCTAAGGTTACTTTTTTTGACATAACATTTAGCCCCCACTTTAATGTATGTATAAACGCAAGGCCAATACATGCATTAAAGTACGGTCAACAAACACAACAAACACGCCAAGCATAGAGAAGACATGCCAATCACAAAGAAGATAGTAACATGCACACAAAACATAGAGAAGATAGTTACAGTCATGCAAAACACAGTATATATAGTGAATGCAGTAAAGACAGTGATGATTTTTTTTTTTCTTTTTCTCATATGAAATGCAGATGCAAGTACAAGGAAAGTAAACACACCACCCATAATGCAGGAGGGACTCCTTGCAACCAGTCTTTAAGACTGCATATGGGGCAATAGATAAGCCAAACAAATCAAGCATGCCATACAAATCAAACATGCCATACAAATCCCAAAGCATTGGAGGGACTCATTGCCACCAGTCTTTTAGACTATGCTTGGGAACAAACATGCAATTCACACACACTTGGAAGACATGGAGAAAACATGTTAGACAAGTGATTGAGTGTTCCTATTTCTAGGTTCATCACCATCTTAGGCACATTACAAGCACACACCGATGATTGGGCTTCACCACAACAATCTTCAAAGAAATGCTTAAGGGTTGAGTTAGTCACAGAACCACTCCCCACCTCCACATAGGACTTTTTGAAAATGACAGGATGTGCACTCTCCACGACAAATACATAATCCCTGCCTCCATACAGGGCTTAAGATAAAAAGAGATGTGATATCCTGCCTCCATAGAGGGCTTAAATGATTGCAATAGATTTCAAACCAATCTTAGAACGTGGGAGGGACTCATCGCCACTAGTCTTTAAGTGTCCACCTGAGAACAAATACAATTTACTGGCATCTAAATTAGACAACTTATCTTATATATGCCCCCACCTTAAGGTGGTTGATATCAAGTATCGATATCAAACATGTTAAGGTAGGAAGAAAACACACAAGGGAACACGAGCTTTCACAAAGCCCATGCCCCCCAGAGGTGACATGTACTTTATGATCGCCAAATGTTCCCACAAACATAATCCTACAAGAAAAAGTTTTAGTGTCCATATAATCATGATAAACAATAATGCATATGATCATTCACAAAAAGAGCCAAGGTTATACTATGGATTTAGAGACCAAGTATAACTATGGGGCTATACAATAGAAATCTCAAAACTGAGTGTAATCAAGGTGAGATTCAAATATAAACAAAGTGCACAGAGTAGTAGTATTGTTATGGTTTGTAAGTGCGATAAGACAACATCAAGATCACACGGAGTGTTTCTACTAGCCAAGCATTGGATAATATATAACAACCCCATCGTCATGTATGGACATGGTCCATTTTTTTATTTCTTGCTAAAGGGACACTAGGTCTGTATCAGTATAATAAGTTTTTTGTCATCCACCAGCTAGATAGAAACACTAGAGGAAGGGAAACAATAAATCAAGAGAGGAGAAACAAGTGCCTTTGGGATAGTCACCTAGGAGGGTGCCCCCAAGTCACCAACTGCGACGCTATGTCCATAAGACACAACACACAATAGTGAAAATAGAGGAGAAGCAATATAGAAGAATGATGATACAAATAGAAGAACGGTCAAAACAGAGGTGCTCTCCTAGTATCCTAGACCTTACAAGATAATCAAGGGTCATCCTAGGAGGCTTAAACAACATATAACACATCACAGGGGAAAACACAACATGAGAGGTAAAGGGTTAGAAATACTTACTTGATTCATCCCAATGTTAAGAACATAGATATCTAGGAAGAGGACATTCTTGAGAGAAATTATAATATTGGCTACAATGAGTGTGGCTTTTCAGCTTAGGATATCTCACATGTTTCTTTGGTCTCATTGATATTGCATTAACATTATGTTTAGGACAACCTGAGGGTTTCTTTTCTTTAAAAGGATTATATACAATGCCGTGCTTGAGTAATGTCTTGAAGCAGATTCTATAGGTACTTGAATCCTGTGTTGATTTACACCACATCCCTTACCTACATATTCACAATTGTTATAAAGGATTTTAAATCCTCGACCATAGAGGGATGTCATTTCTCTAGGGGATAGTGAAGCCTCACAGGCCTCGTAATTTGTAGTATAAGTGAGAGTATTGTTTTTGTTTTCTACCAAGGGGACTTTAGGTTTCTTAGGTGCTTCAAAAGATTGCTTAAGGTTGATCGATGCTACTTTTGATGTGTCAAGGCTATTAATTTTATATTCCCCTATACCGTACTGATTAAAATCTAATGAGCCCCAATCATCACAAAAGAGTGCATTCGATGGTGTAGAGTTGTGCACAACACTATTCATGGAAAGGGGCATTGATGAATTAGCTCGTAAATTTTTTAAGCTCATATGATCGTAAACTTGTTTTTGCATTTCAATATGTAAGTAGCTATCCAGTTTAGGATCAGCATGAAGAGTATGAAGTTTATCTTGAAATATAAATTTGATCGAATGATGTAGGGTGGAAGTAACTACCCCCAATGCATGAATCCAAGGTCTACCAAGAATCATGTTGAATGATAAAGAACTAGGCATGACATGAACCAGGGTAGATACAATTGTAGGACCCACCTTTACAGGTAAGGTTATAGTACCTAGTAATTAACTACTATGATTATCAGAGCCATGAATACTAAGTTTATTTGGTTTGATTTTTGATGTGCTTGATTTTGTGTACTAGGTCAATGCTACAAACATTGAGAGCTAATCCATTGTCGATCATAACTCATTTTACCAATGTTTTATTTATTGTGACAAAGATTAGAATTGGATTATATTGGTTTTGAACTTCAATTGATGGTAATTCATGTGGTTGAAAGAGAATATCCATTTTTGTCACATGCATACTATCTAATACAACTGCTACATCATTAGGATTAGAAGTAGGTGGGACAATCACCTTTTGTAAAGCTTCCTGGAGCATTCCATGGTATGTAGGCAAAGTTTGTATTAAATCCCAAGGAGAGATCTTAGTTGGAGTAGCGTGAACTTGTTTGACAAGATCATATTATTTACCACATTTATGAGTAAGACGAAGTGGTGGAGGGAGCATAGGTTGAGAACATGGAAGAGAGATAGGCACATGTGGTGCTTGCTTACTTTTCTTGTTATTATAGGTGTTGTATGTGTGAGCAATCACATTGTGGTGTGGTTGTTGTAACACATTTTGAACACCTTGACTCGGTTTAGAAATTTGTTGTGCATATTTGTAGATGTAATCCTCAGGCCGAGGTGGTCCTCGAACTATTATAACTATTTTTTAGAGAGAAGGTGCACTAGGTGCCCCCTGCACAATCATCTTAGGAAGATTGCTACAAAGTCTATTAGTCAATATTGAATTAACATTGTTTTTCTCTTGATTATTCCCAACATCTATCCCTAACTGATTTAATGTGAGAGACCTTTTCTCATCCACTAATGCTACATCTTGGCTAGGGAGAGCATTGGGATGAGAGGAAGGTATGATATTGTTAGGCAGGATAGAGCTATCCATAGTCTTCTCATGAAGTTTCTTGAGTTTTCAATCAAAGGTAGAAGAACTAATGGATTATTTGTAGAGGTCTCATGCACCATATGATCATTAGGTGAATAGTATTTTTCCATCCACGAAGAATCCTTCTTGAGAGGGATCCCTTTATCGACTGGTGTTTCATTTTCCAAAGAGGGTAGGGTAGTGTTTAAGAATGTGTCAATGATTTCATCCTCTTGTGTTAGTATATCCTCATAGGAGGAATCATTTTCAATGTCATCATCACATGTTTTAGCTATGAATTCCAACGTGTTAAGAGGAGTTTCACACTCATATTTCTCAATGTGTCTTGTTAAATCTTCTACTACCCAAGGGTATGTACTCATGAGGGATATGAAGTTGTCATAATCAGATATATAGTTAAGTATTTCAAATGATGATCATTTAAATATATCCTTGTGATACATAACTTGTATATAAGTGAGAACATGAGGATTCATATTAAGATACCAAAGAGAAATGAGATGAAGATGCCATTGTGAAATGCCTTGTAACATCAATTTAAAATTATATTTTAAAATATTTTCAAAATCTATGCAAAAGACAAGTGCAAAACTATGTATGAAAATGACCTAAAATGCTTGATTTTTCAACTTTTTTTTGAGTGCAAATAAGTGAAAGAAAAGTTGTTGTAAGGAAATTGATTAGGGGAATAAAATAATATGTCTAATATTAGTCTAATAAATCAATAATATCCTTCACAACACACTTTTGATGCAAACCTAGTATGATGACAAGTCAAAACCTAGTGAAAATACACTAAAATATGTAATTTTTCACAGTTTTTCAATGGAAAGACCCAATAAAAAAGGTTCTGTAAATAATTTTAGCAGGTAAATAAGATTATAGTAGTAATATATATCAGTTAAATCCATAAAATCTGTCACAACATGCTTGGAGTACAAATCTAGGTCAAACCCTAGTGAAAATATAGTCAAAATATGCAATTTTTCACAAATTTTCAATGCAAAGACCCAATAAAAAGGGGTGTTGTAAAGAATTTTAGGTGAAGAATATTATAATAGTAATATCAGTCACCTAAAGCCATAAAATCCATCACAACATGCTTGCAGTGCAAATCTAGGTCAAACCCTAGTGAAAATATAGCCAAACTATGCAAATTTTCACCAAATTTTTAATGTGAGAGCCCAGTAAAAAGGTATTGTAAAGAATTTAGGAGGGGAAGAAGATAATAAACCTGATAAAAGCCAATTAATGCAGAAAAATTCTTTACAACACGCTTATGGTGCAAATCTAGAGAGACGATAAGGCCAAAATCTAATGAAAAATCAAGGTTTTCAAATCCTAGGCATGAAATTTTGCAAGGAAATCACTATGATGCAACACTATGATTATAAATCAGTCATAATGAGTGTTTTAAAAGGGTAGTAAAATCTAAAACAAGATTTTGACTATAAACCCTAGCTAATGCAAAACTAGGTTATATGGAAAAAATTCACAATTTAAAGCAATTTTTATCAATTTAAGCATGAATATGCAATCTAAATGAATGATGAGTGAAAAATTTCTATATTTTAAATAAGATCTGATGATAATGACATAAACTAATTGAAATTAAATGCAAACTAATTCAAATTATTTGAAATGCAAGCTAAAAATGCCAATTTTTTAAAAATTTTCCAATTTTCAATTTTTTTTGTAATTTTTCAAATGCAATAAGATGAACAGTGAAATGAATAAAACGAAATGAATGTAAATATGAAACAAAACACTAAGAAAGGTGCAAAAAATACAAAATACATGGGTTGACCAAAATGTTTAATAGGAAAATGTGAAGATGATTTTTATAGGATTGATTATGATAGTTTGTGTTGATCCTCCTTTCACCACTAAACATTCAAGGACTTTTAGCCGAGTAGAGGAACCTACTATAGACTTTTTGTCACTTGGAACATTTGGGAAGATTGGAATTGTATGTTTTAATTGTTCAATTAAACCCAATTATGCTCAAAACCCTAATTATGCAAATTCGTGAACAAACAGACAAATTATAGAAAAATAATCGCACACAGAGATATCAAATGACAATCAAATGCAAACCAGATTTCAAATTTTGGAAAGTGGAAAAGTTGGGGACTAATGAGCAGGCGCCCTAGTCCATTGCCACAATTTTTGTTGGGATCTGGGAATCTTATCTGCAACATGTTCTTGTTGTTCTAGAGATTTTCCTGTTGCGGGATTTGGAGGACTAATGAGTAGGCACCTGAGTCTAGGTCCCCATTTTCTTTTCTAATCTACAATTCTGAGAGTCTGTGCTACTCTCCTGCAACTCCACTTCTTCTGCTTTTGCAACCTATAACCTACAATCACAAAAAAAATTGTGGTTATATTATGGAGTTCTCACAAAATTAATAATAATTTAATGTGGACTTTAATTAAATTTCCTAGAAAGTTTTAAGTATTAGTTTAGAATCTAATTCTTGTTATATGAGTATCATATACAAAATTGTTGTTTTATTCTGGAAGATTGTTTTTAGAAAGATTGTTGTTAAAAATTTTAATAGTCATATAGAGGTAACATTAGTATTGGTTTGATACTAGAATCATTATTTTTGTTCAACTTGTTATTGGAAAATGTATTATTTTGAAGTGGTAGTTAGATAGGAATGTTATAACTTATTTTAATTTTAATTTAAGAATTTAGATAATTAAATCTTATTAGCTAAATATTAAGTTTTGTTGCATAATGTTAATTATAAAGTTTAATTATTTTTAAAATTGTCCTTTAATAAATTAGTGTTTTAATTTGACTTTTATTTATTATTTCAAGGTGTGATGTCAACTCCCTATTTAATAGGGAAGAATAGTTTTATGGATGTGTTTTATTTTTTTAGTATTTTTTTATAGAAAAATCAAATTCCTATTATTAGGATGTGTTATATTTAAGTATTATTATATTTCAAATCAAATCTCTATTATTAGGATGTGTTATATTTAAGTATTTTTATATTTCAAATCAAATCCCTATTATTAGTAATGTGTCATATTTAAGTATTATTATATTTCATTTATGAAAAATCAAATCCCTATCATTTCAGGATGTGTTATATTTAAGTGATATTTCATTTATGAAAAATCAAATCCCTATTATTTTGGGATGTGTTATATTTAAGTGATATTTTATTTATGAGAAATCAAATCCCTATTATTTCAGGATGTGTTATATTTAAGAGATATTTTATTTATGAGAAATCAAATACCTATTATTGATGGATGTGTTATATTTAAGTATTATTTTATTTCATCCCTATTATTTAGGGATATGTTCTATTTAAGCATTACTTTATAAATAAAAAGTCAAATCCTTTTAAAATAATTTATTGATTTATTATTTGATGCCTCATTTAAAAGATTTGAATGTAGATGTGATTTAAATTTTGGGTGTGGATATTGATATTTTTGTTGCATATTTTAAATATAAGAATATTAAAAAGTATTATTCAATTCGTAATTAATTAGAATATTTATTTACCAAGTTTTATTTAATTAATGAGTATTATATAGTATATAAAGTGGAGTTAGATGCTTAGGTAAAATTTATCATATTATAAATATTGAATTGTTATTTTAGATCTAGTCAAGAATTTTAATAAGATCCACATTAGTGTAGAAAGAGGTTTAGTCCAATAATGGGTAGTATCTTATTTGACTAAATTTTTTGTTATAGAATAATTGGTAACACTTTCAAGTTATTATTGTTCTGCATTGTTGGGATAGAGCTATCTTATGTTGTTAGATGATTTATCATGCTTGGAATAATGTTACATGCTCTAAGACCATTATTAGTGTATCAAATCATATGTTACATTTGTGGTTCTGTTATTGAAGTATTGATGAGGGATTTTGGTTTATGATGTGTTTTGAAAGTGATTGTGATGTATGACCATTATGTTTTAATGATGTCAAGTGTTGTAGAAGTGTTTCAAGAGGCCTAGGAGGCTGTGAATGTGAGTGGAATGAAATGCACTCTTGTAATATTATCTCTTGTTTCATGTTAGTATGATACATGTGCAAGATGGGTAATGCCTTGCTCAGAGTACCTATTCTTGTGGTTTTGTCTTGAACTCATATTGATGTCATCTTCATGAGGTGGTTGTAGAGTCCTTCTTGAATGTTGGGGTTCATTATTGTATTGAGCATGGAATAAAATATTGTGTTGGTTTATGTAATTGGTTGTAATTTGGGAGCAAGATGACCCATGCCTTGCTCTGGTTTCATGTTGTTTATGGTTGTCGTGACTATTTCAACTAGAATTTTTGGGACAATGATTCAAGAGTTGGTCCTTGAGATAGGCTTTGTATGCAAGAGGATAGATGCCTTACAGTGTCATTATCATGCATGTCATTTTGGTGATTTTTTTTATCTTAATAGGGGTACTAGTTGTATGTAGGAGAGTGGCTTTCATGGTGGGGCCGGTGTCCAAAGTGGCTACCTGGATAACCCCATGAAAGTTGTAATCAAGTAATAACATAATAATTAACCTAGATGGGTTGGGTGGTTAAACACATAATAAGATAATTATGATGCCTCACCGATGCCTATAGCACTTTCTTAGGCTAGGGATAGGATGAGAAGGCTTGGTTGGCAAGATCAACCTCCTTGTCTTCATGAGAGGATGTGTCAGTTCCGCATGTGTCACCCTATGGGGCCAGTGCATAGAGAGAGGCTGCCAAGATAACCATAGATGGGGGCAGGTTTCTAGAGAGAGAGAGCCAGGATAACCCATGCTAGGACCATGTGATGACACTCTTCCTACTGTAGCTTAGTTACTTCTAGTTTGTTATCTTCTGATGTTGCCTCTGGAGTAGGGTTAGCCATTGTTGATCTATGTTTCTATGTCAATTTTGTATCTTCTTATTTGTACCTTGTGATCTTTGACTTAGTGGAACCTCATTGTTATCTCCTAGCATGGGGGGTGGACCTCAGGGATCCACATGGTCAGGTGGTTGTGCTTTATTCCATTGGTTTTACGGCATCGTGGCTCGTGTGTAAAGAAGATGTATCTCTCTTGATTCCAGTTTTACACCTATATCAAAGATGGACATTTGTACTATTTGTACTTAGATCTTTTGTATCAAAAGAAATCCTTATGTAATTGATGTATCCAGAAAGAGAACTTTTGTATCAATGAAACTATGTTATTCCTCTTGTAAGATATACTATTTTGTACTTGTAATCTTAAAGCAAACTTCTTGATGTATTTGGATGTTGTAATGAAAGATGCTAGTAAGTGTATTTGATTAAACTATGTATGTTGTTGTTTGTTGTTATATTTCAATAATGCAGCTATGTAATCCCTAGAGATGTTAGTTTAACTTGTTTCTATTAGACCATGTTATGTTTTGTTATTACTACTTCTTTAGAAAACAAAATATTTTGCCCTTTTTATTGCTTAGCTAAACTTATCTTTAGGGTTGCATGGCGGGGCATTACACCATGCCTCTAAATAAATTCCAATCAGTAGACCAAGATCTTCAGTCAACAACAAATGCAGAGCAATCTTCTAGACTATTCTTCAGTATGCAACTCACTGTCTTCACTGTGATTCACTATTTACTTTTTGATTCTTCTGGAGGGGCTAATTTTCTCAATATCCTCAACATATAAATCTTCTAAACAAATTAAAAAATAGGACACAGTTGAAACCAATGACAACAAAGATATGTTGACAACAATGACAACACCAATTAGGCACATACTTGCAACAATCTCTCCCTTTGTCATTGATGGCAACATATGATGTGAAAAATTGCAACATCCATCAAGACAAGATTCTCCTCCTATCTCTTTACACATCTGCACTCTTTCTCTCTAAGTTTTTCACATGATTTCTCTCCCCCTTTGACATCAATGGAAAAGGACACATACTTGCACTCTTATGCTCTGATCCAATCTCTCTTCTAAACTCTTTGACTACTCCCCCTAAGAAGTAGCCCTAAACACATCAATCCAGATCTAGAGAAGAAACTCTAAGCACCACTGAACTGATGCACTCTTGTGCATATTAGTTTAGAGAAGGAGGGGTAATAACCCCTAACTTTTCTCTAAGGTACTCAAAAGTATCCTTAGGCAGAGGCTTGGTGAAAATGTCTATAATCTAGTTTTTGTAGATACATACTCCAACTTGACTTCATTCTCTATCACTTTTTCTCTCAGAAAGTGATATCTTATGGATAAGTGCTTTGTCCTTGAATGTATTACTAGATTCATTGATATGTTTAAGGCACTTGTATTGTCACACAAGATTGCAATTGGATCTTCATACATAACTGTGATGTCCTTCAATGTCTACTTCATCCATAACACTTGAGCACAACTACATGCTGCTGCAATATATTCTACTTCTGCAATGGACAGAGATATTGAATCTTGTTTCTTGCTTATCCAAGATACTAGCCTTTTTCCCAAGAAGAATGCATCTCCCCTTGTACTTTTTCTATCATCCACATCTCTAGCCCAATCTGCATTAGTGTAAGTACTGAGAGTGAAATCATTATCCTTTGGATACCACAAACTATAATCCATTGTGCCTTTCAAATATCTTAGAATTCTCTTGACTATCATCACATGTGACTCCTTAGGTTCTTCTTGAAATCTTGTCACAAGACAAATTGCATGCATTATATCAGGTCTAGTTTGAGTCAGATAAAGTAATCCTCCAATCATAGATCTGTACCTTTTCTGATCTACCATAGGTGAATCATCATTTTTTCTCAACTTACAACCATTTACCATAGGAGTATTTACCGGTTTAGAGTTTTCCATCCCAAACTTCTTTTTAAACAACTCTTTCACATACTTAGACTGAGAAATGAAGATACCTTTATTTGATTGATTTATTTGTAGACCTAAAAAGAAATTCATCTCACCAAACATGGAAATTTTAAATTGACTTTATATTTCTCCAGCAAAAACTGTGCACATACCTTCATTGCCTCTAAAGATAATGTCATCAACAAAGACTACAACAATTAGGTTTTGTTCATTATTGATTTTAAAATAGATATTGTTGTCAGTAGTACCCTTGCTAAACCCTAACTGTATCAAATACTTATCCAACCTAGAATACCAGGCCTTGGGGACTTGTTTTAATCCATACGATCTATTCCTCAATTTGCATACCATGTCACCCTGATCTGATGACTTGAATCCTTCCGGTTGTTCAATATAGACTTCTTCTTCCAATTCTCCATTCAAGAAAGTAGACTTCACATCCATTTGATATACCTTAAAATATTTATAGGTTGCAAATGCCAAAAATATTCTTATAGCTTCAATCCTTGCCACTGGTGCAAATGTTTCCTCAAAGTCTATTCCTTAAACTTGAGAGTATCCTTTGCATACCAACCTTGCTTTGTTTCTTACCACTTCACAATTCTTATTCATCTTGTTTCTGAAGACCCACTTGGTGCCAATTACATTTTTATCTGCTAGTCTAGGAACATGATCCCAAGTCTGATTCTTCTCTATTTGCATCAATTCTTATTTCATATCCTTTACCCAATTCTCATCATTGCAATCTTCATTCACAGTCTTAGGTTCAATCTTGGAAATCAGACAAAAATTTACTTGTTCTTCTGTAGCTCTTCTTCTGATTAGGATTCCTTTGCTCTTATCTCCTATGATTTGATCTTTAGAATGATTAAGTTTTACATACCTTGGTGTCTTGGTAGCACTTTGCAGAGCTTGTTCCTCTTCATATGAGTTGTCTTCATGCTGCACCACTTCTTTGCTTGCTGAAACATCTAGTTTATCTAATTCATATCCACTTGATTCTAGACACCTCTCCTTGCTTTCATTGACTTTGATATTTTCCCTCTCAATGGTCTTATTCGGCCTCTTATTATAGCACCGGTAGGCCTTGCTCTTGGTGGAGTAACCAAGGAAGATTCCTTCATCTCATCTAGCATCAAACTTGCCTAGATCTTCTTCTCTTTCGATATAACATTTTCTACCAAAAACTTTGAGATATTTCATAGTAGGAACTTTTCCATACCACAATTCATAAGGAGTTTTAGAACTATTACCTTTGACTTCTGACTTTGTTTAGGATATATACAGCAGTGTGAATTGCCTCTCTCCAATATACTTCTAAAATATCATCTTCCTTCATCATGGTTCTAGCAGCTTCTTGAACTATTATGTTTTTCCTTTCAACAACTCCATTTTGTTGTGGAGTTCTAGGTGGAGATAACTATCTCTTTATCCCATGTTCTTCGCAAAAGAAATTGAATTCATTCGATGTAAACTCTCCTCCTCTATCAGACCTAAAACATTTGATCTTCAAATCCATCTCATTTTCAACCATTGCCTTAAATGCCTTGAACTTATCTAGAGCTTATGCTTTTTCCTTCAAAAAGGTAACCCAAGTCATTCTAGAATAGTCATCAATAAGCAACATGAAGTACTTGTCTCCTTGCAGACTTCTTACTCTGGTAGGTCCACACAAATCTGTATGCACTAGTTCCAGTAGTCCATCAACTGATTGGTCCTTGCTTTTGAACCTTGTTCTTGTTTGTTTACCAAATTGACACTCCTTGCAAATAGGATTAGCAAGCTTCACAAGCTTAGGCAAATCTCTAATAGCCTGTGTAGTACTTATCTTCATAATGTTATCAAAATTGATGTGACACAACCTTCTATGCCATATCCAACTTTCATCAATCTGAGCCAATAAACAATAGTCATCAGTTCCTTTCAATTGTTAGATATTACCTCTGATCTTCTTACTAGTTGCAATGATTGTTCTAGAGATTTCCCTAATCTTGTATCCATTGTCCTTAAAGCCTAAATCATAACCTTTGTCACACATCTGACCCACACTCAAAAGATTGTGCTTTAATCCTTTCACATACAAGACATCTTCAGTATTATGATTGCCATCAAAAGAAATAGATCCTTTTCCACAAATCTTACCAATTGTATCATCTCCAAACCTAACCAGACCACCATCATATCTTTCCAAACTCACAAACTTACTTTTGTCACTAGTCATGTGGTGAGAGCAGCCACTATCAATAACCCATTCATCTTTGTCTTCAACAACCTGAGTAGCCAAAGCACTTTCCATTAGTGCTTCTTCCTTCACACAGCTAGCAGGATTAGTAGACATAGGTTCTTCCTTAATAGAAATAAACAAGCATTCATTACCAAAAGTACTAGCATTATCTAGTTCACCATTATCTGATACTCCATCATCATCAAAATCTTCAACATAATAACATTTCTTTTGGATCCTAGGCTTGTTCTCATATCTTTTTCTATTTCTTTCAATTCTTTCAGGGCATCTGGAAGCAAAGTGACCTACTTTACCATAGGAGAAACATTTAAAAGGTAATTTACCTTTAAACTTACCAGCTCCTCTTTGCAGTCTATCAACAAGGTTGGCTTCAGTTTCATCAAACTCATCATCCGATTCTACCTTGTACTTTTCTGATCTGGAGGTTTTCCCAGAAGTGATGGCTTTGAAGCTAGTCTCAACTTTTGGTAGGGCATCACCAAACTCTCTCATTTCAAAGGTAGTAAGGTTACCAAGTAACTGATCTCTGTCAATAGTTTTCACTTGCATAAATTCTTCAATTGCAGCTACCTTGTGACTATAGGACTTTGGTAGTGATCTAAGTATTTTCATCACAACTTCCTTATCACCGAGAGTTCCCCCATACCTTTTATCCTAGTGACAAGTTCATAAACTCTTTGCATAAAGGCTGTTATGTTTTTATCTTCATTCATATTCAAACTCTCATATTTCACTTTTAGACTTTGTAGCTTGGCCTCTTTCACAGAATCATCTCCTTCCTACAGATTTTTTAGCTTCTCCCATACCTCATTTGCAGTTTCAAGATCCACAACTTTTGTCAGCACTGAGTCACTTAAGGAACTTAATAGAGAATCTTTTGCCTTGACATCCACCTCATATTCTTTGATTTCATCTTCAGTCATCAAACCATTTTGAGGCATGGTGTATTTTGCATCTACAACTTTCCATACTTTGTAACCAAGACAAAGAAGATGGCTTTTCATTTGTGCCTTCCAAAGAGCATAATTCGTCCCATCAAAATGCGGTGCTTCCTTCTTATAAGACATTTTGGATCTTCCTCAATCTGTTAAACTTTCTTCAGAGGAACTTGGCTCTAATACCAATTGTTGAATGCGCCAAACAATTGAGAGGGGGGGTGAATTAGTTGTCGCAAAAACTCAACCACTTCTGCACTTAAACATTAATCACTTGTCCATAATTATTATGATTAAACAATGAATGCATGAAATTAGAAACTTAAACATATGCAACATTAAACACAAGAGACACCAGATTTTACATGAAAAACCCCAAGGTGGGGAAAAACCATGGAGAGGATTATCTCTAAAAATATATTTCAATCTTTGAAAAATGATGTTAAGGCTTGGTCACTCCATGGGCCTAGAACATGCTGTCTCACTGCCATGAAGTACAACTAGGTCTAGCAAGCTCACTAGGCCTCAACCCTAAACCTAGAAAGATTACAATGAGGGCTGTTAAACCCTACTGGTGGCTCACTACTAGGCTCACTGCCAAGATCAACACCTTCTTCATGTCTGAGATTAATACATTGAAGCACAATAGTTCCTCTGCTTTGCTCTGCCTTTCCACCTCTTTCATTATCTTCCCATCTTCACTCAAGGATGTCTTTTCCACAACTCAATTACAAGTATATATACACTTCATCAATCTTGGAATGATCATCAAGGTCAGCATTGCAATCATCAACCATTGGAACAATCTCAAAGGTTGGCATTACAAAAATTTACAAAATAGGTCGACCTAATTCAAAATTACGCAAAGGAAATGTATTATAGATGTGTACGGATCATGCCACACCTTAGATGGGACTCAAACATGATCTTCCATGCCACAATACACTTCTATAATCTTCAAGAAATCTTTGCAATCGCTGGAGTTAACCAAGTCGGCTAAGACTGGTTACACACTACATTATCTGGGAATAATCTTCAAAAATGATCTCAATTCCTTAATGTGGACCAATGTAAAGGTAGGAACATGATCAGGAGGTATCCACAAGCATGTTGAAATCACCAAGAGCAACCGCACAAACTCAAACCACTTTATCCATGAGATTCTTCACACTAGAGAATATGAATTTCACTGTCTTCAACTATCATAAAAGAAAGATAGCTTGCGGACCACCAAAGCATGAACCATTTCAATTGTAGGCACTTATCATCATCCTAGACTTCCCTCTAGAACCATAGAGAAAAACACTTTAATGTAGAGGAATGCGGATCAAAATACTTTCTCTCAGACACTAGTGAATAATCAGAAAAAGCAGGTTTTACTCTGGTGAATGTAACTCATTCAAATCTTCATACCAGAGGCTCAAACTTAGGATTTAGCATCTTCAGCCATGCCTCTAAATAACTTCCAATCCATAGACCAAGATCTTCAATTAGCAAGAAATGCGAAGCAATCTTCTGGACTGTTCTTCAGTATGCAACTCACTGTGATTCACTGTTTATTTTCTGATTCTTTCGGAGGGGCTAATTTTCTCAACATCCTTAACATATAAAACTTCTAAACAAATAACAAAATAGGATATAGTCGACACCAATGACAAAAAAGATATGTTGACATCAATGACAACACTGGTTAGGCACATACTTGCAACACTATCATTAGTCAATCTTCAAAGTGCCAATTTGAGCAAACCTAACATGCATACCAACACCTTCCATTATTATAGGAAGTTCCTTTCATCTTCTTAAATAGAGGTTTTAGTGCAGCAAGTTTGTCTTAATCTATGACTGTATTTAGGGGTTAAAACAACAGTTGGGTATTGTTGCAATAATATGACCTTGAGAACAACTTCCATTATTGTTAATTCTTGTTAAGGGATACCTCTAGGAACACTCTCCTTGGTTTAAATATGAGCTAGAAGTGAAGGGGAGATTACCCATTCCCAACCAGTTGACCCTTAATCATCCTTATTGTGTTGATAAACCTCTTCTCTATCTCCTTGATGACATCCCTAGGCTCAAAGATTGAAGAATGTTCTAGGGACCCAATTGGTATGAAGGTCATTGAAATTTGTCATAGAAGAAACCTCTATGTATGAAAGGTGAGTTTGTTTGCAGGCCCTCTATTTTGGCGTGAAACTCTCTGGTTGATTTTTGTGATTACAAAAGTTGATTTCTCTAATTTGGCCAACTAAACCATAGATTTGAAGGTGCAAGGTTTCAAACTTGCTAATCATTTCATGAGGGTCATGAAAGGCTTGAAGTGAATCACATGACATGGAGAGAAGAGGCACGAGTTGGAAGAAAATCTGATCCTATTTGGCACTGGATCAGTCCATGTTTATTGGTAAAGAGGTGTTGACATATGTGAAGGGGCATTCAACACCTCTGTTGTGGCATGGACTCTTGATAGAACCTACAACTAGGCTCAGACACCTCTGTCAGGCCTTCAAACAATGTGATTCTCCTACTTGGATGATGCCCATCACCTGCAAGCATCAGAATCTAAGGCTCACGCACCTACCAATGCCCCCCTACCTGGTTTAACTCTATTGTGGCTTCCATATGCCGATGGGATCTCGAGGCATTGAAACACTTCTTTTGGTGTCCTTCTACCTAGACATCCCTTGCCTGGTTAGATTCACCCATGCCCCCAAGGATCACCAACCTCCTGCCTAAGGAGCCAGTCATGGCCTTCCCTAAGGTGGTGCCATAACCCCTGCTCTTTGTTCGCTTGTATGAAAGATTCCATCCTTGCATGTTTTTGAGCTATTTTTCTCTAATCCAATCATTTGCCCTAATTTGGGATTCGTATTTCTAGGTTTCCAACATTTTTTAAAAATTTTTTGCAAGCATTTAAAATTATGTTTTTTTAGTGTCAAATATAGGAATTTTTTGTTTAAAAGCACTAAGCAATATAAAATACAAAATTTTGGGGGGTATTTTAAATTAGGGATAAAATTGATTTGAAGGATTATTGGTTTTTAATAAACCTTGTATCTTTGTTAGACGAAAATGAAGGGTCAAGCCTGGGTTGGTAGAAGGCCAATTCTCCTCACAATCAAAACCTTTATAATCTTCACTCCTTGTTAATTCCAAATAGTGGTTGGATGGCTAGGCTCATTCTACTAGAGGGCATTTTTTCATCTATTTTGTGTGAATCTATTAAAATAGGTCATTTATGGGAACTTGATTGTGTAATAACTTTTGATCAATAGCTCAAAATTGAGCACCATTTTTGCAAAAGTTAATTTTTTTATTTCCAATACATTGAACCTATTTTCATTGTAAAACACACTAAGTTATAAAGTGCTAAAATTGGGGGGTCACCTAATATTGAATCAGGGAGTGTACAAAGTCATGCCAAGAAGACTTCTAAGTTATGCCAAGAGCACTTACATAGAGTTATGCCCAGAGAACTTCCTTGTTTCATGTCTAGAACACTCCCACACTTCTTTTCATATCTTCAATTAAGGGAACAATCAAGCAATTTGGGAGTCACACACTTATTCTACAAATTAATTAGCTAATCATGTACCCAAACTATGAGAAAGAACATGTGATTATTGTGGAAAGAAAAGGCACACTATTAAAAATTGCATGTTTAAACAACGTGATGATTTGAAAATTCTCTATGAGCTTCATCAGTTACAAAAACTTTGCATTGCCAATGGAATTAGTCTGACAAATTCCTGTAAACCAACAATTGCAGAAACATCTCCATCTACTATTGCTTCATTAGATTTTAGAGTTACTTCTTCGAGAGCTTCCTCTGCTTCCTTGCAGGAGGATAAATATATCGATGTTCCTAGCATTGCTAATTGGGACATATTTCTACCTGACATTGCTTGTCTGTCTGTAGAGTACTGTATTGCTAATTTGGAAGCACACATTGAGGCCATCAATCTTCTCTTTGATGGCAGTTTTGATGAAGCTGCATCACCTTTATCCTCTTCAGATATTCACTACTTGTCTATTAGGAATGCACCTGATTTTATTATGACATCCTTCGGCATCGACATGGGGACACCTGAGTAGTCTTTGAAGATATCAAAATGGCATCATTATCCTTGGATTAGCTTCAACATTATTTAGGAACATGCATACATCTTCTTGCACGCTCCTATTCGAAATGGGGAGATATCTTGCATATTCAGTTGGTTTCATTTCTTCCCAAGGGGAGGAACATTATTTGGCATTCTTGGATGTACATCTGCATCCTTTGCCAATCATCCAACCCCAGTACAGCAGGACACATATTATGGGGTGTCTCATAGACCTTGTATCATTTTCTCTCCTATGGGGGAACATATATTGTACTCAGTCAAAGAATTATTACCTCTCCACTTGTATAATTTCTTTTCATTCATCTTTTCTCTCTTTTGGAGGATATTTTTTTCCCACAAGGTTTTCTATCTTATCTCCACTTCATGAGAGATTACTTTGTACATGGGTACCTCACAAGGCCTAGTAGCCGTGACCCATATCTTCTTGTACCCACCTAAGCTATGCTTAAGGGGGGTGTTAGAGAAAATATTTATATTACTTACTTGGCCTAAGTAATATATTTGCACATGGCTTTAATTCACCTTAGGTGGTTATGTGTCGACTTGGAGATTCCATTAGACTCATCCAAGTACATGTTGACACTCCTTTGCCACTTGGTGGAAACCTTCTTGCCACCACTACTTGAGTGCATGAGTTGATTCTTGAAGTGACTCAAACTCCTATATGTACAACTCACTTGTTCATAATTCACTACTCCGAATTTTGATACCAACATTCTACTTAGTTGATCCTCTTCTCTAATAGTTAATTAGTTGAATAAGGTAGTGATAATATGCTTAATGTTATGAAAATTGACATCTAAATTTATTACCTAAATTCTAACATAGATTTTCACATCTTAAACATTAAATAAATATGATATTTCAATGTGATGGTTCAAAGAAAATAATTCTTTCATAGAATGTGAAACCAAAAAGATCCTTTTGAGATTAGACATAGAGATATGTCAAATCTTACAAGGGGAAAGACAATCTATGATTACAAACTTTTCTATACTGTGGAGGTTACTAAATTATATATTACTATAAACATTTGGTACATATGAGATCATTTTCATGTGATGTTTAAATCTTCCACATGTTTCTTTTATAAATAATTTTAGAGGCTTTGAAGAAATTTAGACTAAACCTAGGTTGTCAAATACTTATATGGAATATTTTTGATAAAAGCATGATTAGAACATTGGATCAGGGCAAATCTAGCTCATGAACATAGTCAAAGGTCAAAAGAACAAAATACTTGATCTCGTTAATGTGAATATGACCTAATCAAATAACACATCATGTGTACATGGATATTTAAATAGTATTCGATTGCTAGATAATTAGAAAAGACAAAACTTAGATTCCCAAGGAAAATTCATAAGATGAACTTGTCCTAATGAAGTAGTTGTAGTGACAATTATTGATTCAAATGTTACATAGTTGTTATTGGTTGTTTCTCATTATTGAATGCATATTTTAGTTATTTTATACTTAAAATTAGAGTGGGTGAATTTGGGCACTTTGCTATGACATAGTTTTTAGTTTTTTAATCTTTTTAAAAGAATGGTGGAATAGCACCTATAATAGGGAAGAGGACCCAATAGTTGTGCACCCTAACTTCACGCCTCTCAAAATCATACGTGGCAATTTCAACCTTAAATACACATATACTATCTCAACCATTAAAACTATCTCACCTATTGGGTCTTTTCCCTATATTAAAATATATTAAAAAAATAGTGAAATAAAAAAAAAAAAGTCAGTACGTCAATGAATCCTTCAAGGAAGATACAACAAAATACATTCAACTAAGGAAAGAGACGAAGATTGTCAAACGACATAGAAAAAGAAAAAAACATTGACTTTGTCCGAGTTAGAGTCATGGTTGTCATCCGGCAAGGAAATGGCAAAAAGAAGGGAAAAGGATGGAGTTCTTGGTGCATGTAGGGGCCCTAGGGCCAATTCAGGAGTGTGATGGTGAAGGAAGAGCATGACGTTGAAGAACTCCTTGGATTTGTCCACGATCCACTCTGACAGCTTGAAGCAATAAGCATTCAAAGCCCGATTTAGGAGATTATAATAGTCTCTCAAAGGCCCTTTTGCATTGCATTATAGACACAGGCAGCATGATGGGAGGATTGAAGGAGATCCTTGCTAAGGATGCTGCCTTATGGGGCCTCAGTTGTCTGAAAATCATACCTGCCGAGAGCTGTCCTCCACCTTTTTGTGTTCAAAAACGAAGTGTGCACAAGACCGAACCCTATGATCTAAACATATTCATAGTCCTAAGAAATATAAAAAATGTTTGAGATGAAGGTGGCTGCAATTTCTAACCCTTTAACTTGTCTCTCCACAGGGTAGAATAGGTAATAGCCATAGTTTTTAATTATACACTTTAATTTATGTAATATATGCTTTAATCTATGATTGTAGTTGACATAATTTGAAGACCTTAAGGGAGTAGACAAATTGGACATCTATTTTAAGATCAAGTTTTGGAAAATTATTTGGGGGTTGGATTTGGATACTCAACCCAAAAGAGTTTGAAAAAAGAGTTTGAATTGAGATGAGGTAATCCATAATTTATTTTATAAGAATAGTCATAATTTGCTGGTTGAATGACCAATCTATATGGGCGGTTATATTTTTTTAATGTCTTATTTATTAAGATGCCTTATGAGATTATTTGTACTATCTTTTATTTTATTATACCTTGATATTGACTCTGATCAACCCAATAACCTTTTACATGTACTTTGTAAAGTATTATATAGGATTGAAATCATTGGAATGTTAAATTATATCATTGATTACCTATAAGTCTATGACAAGGTGAACTATGTTAGTTATTAGTATAACAAACTTAGTTATTATAAATACCTTATCGATAGCATTAAATTGGTTAAAACAAAATTGATTTGCATCTGAATCCTTTTTGGTTCTAGACTTGTCCCAAATCTCTATTGAGTGACTAGGAAATTATTTAAACTTTTTTAGGCATAGTTAAGTATTTGTTGCCATTCAAATTGTATTTATTATAGGAACAAAGGATAGTAATATAATCTAGAATGGATGATTATCTTGGCATGAATTTTGAGTATGTAGTATATAAGTCAATGGTGAGTTAATACATATTATGGGATATGAGTGTTAATTAGTAAGTGGTACATGAATGACCAAATTGAAAAGTTATAAGATAGGAGATTTATTATATAGACTTGTATTAGCTCCTCAATTGCAAATTCATGATTTGTAAAATGTAAAAGTGTATATATGGTTTTGATGAGGTTATTGATTAGCAAAATATTTATGTTGAATCTAATTTTGATTAAAATACGCTAGAAAATGTTATTGAAAAGATCCAAAAAGTTAAAAAAATTGAATTATAGATGAAGTTAAGTGAACTGAATTCACTATGATATTTATAGTGTCACATCCATATTTATGTAAATTTAAATACTATATGGATGATTTATTTCTATTCCAAACAACAGATCTATTGCACTAAGGAGAAGTTACAATTATACAAAATCTTGATCTAAAGATAAGTCTAGATCAAGACTAATTTCTAAACATATGCTTAAAATTTTGTGTATGCAACAAGAATATTCATTGGGGTTTGATATCAATTAAACGGCTACACTTCAACAAGTCCTTGATTTTCTTGGACAATACATTTTAGGGCATGTTTGACAAGCCTTTCATTTAGATTCCAACCACCTCTCTTATAATCAACAACCATCTTTTAGATCTCTACTATTGTTGCAGATACTCATCATATTATAACAAGGCCCACAAGATAGGCTTGATAGAATTTCATAGCTACCTAGGTCAAGATTTGATTTTCAAATTAGGTCATATTGGTGTTTGAATAGATATCATAGATTCCTATGGTGGTCTGAGGAAATCAATTTAATATCATGGTCACACTTTAAATAATCAATGGAGCAACACAAACTCTAAACAATAAATAATTCCAAGTTCGACTTGTGATTTAGGTATATGTAGCCTCAAGAGAGTCCATGTTAGCATCAGATGGCCCCATGAAAGATTCAAGCTAGCATCCCATAGCTTCACAACTATCCCATTAAATTATTGCATGAAAAAGGAAAATATCAAATTAAATAGGAGTACTTAGAAACCATAAACCAAGCAAACACATGTATAATTCATCTCATATATAAAAAGAGCATTCAAATTCATTACATTAATATTGCATCCTCAATTTGGTTAGAAAGACCAAATCTCTTATCTCCACAAAATTCCTATGTATTCATGGTTTTAAATCAATATCTAGATCTTTGTCGCAATAAACATGGCTTCGCTAGCTCAAATTAATGTTTTAGTTTCTTTGTGTTCGTGACTAGGCTCAAAGTTCAAAGTTGGGCTTCGTACTTGAAATTTACATTGCAAGAGAAGCCCAAGGATGTTCACTATGTTCTTATCACAAGACAAGTAATTTGAAAACAAGTTATAGAACAAATTAAACATGAGATGTGCACTAAATTTTATCAATCCCTAGTAACCTCAGAAGAAGACAACACAACTCAAGATGTGTTGGGTGGTGGGCTCAAACTTATCACATGTTAAATGGTGGTAATGATCTATAGTCAGGTAAAGGGAAAGCCTCAAATCTATTATATGGTTAAAATTCTAAAATGAAAAAAACCTAGGACATGCTTAGCCATTTGGTCACTGAGCCAATAATATTGAGCCATATCGCTTGCAAAAAGTCTTAAGTCCTTGTACAATAAAGTGGTGACACTTTCACTACAATCCTATAATCCATAGCAATTGCGAGCATGGTATTCAAGATCATCAATCAAATCCATCATGGACATTGGAAAGTAGTGAACAACTTCAAATAGCTAGAAAGCCCAAACTAGTCAAAGCTAATAAAAATTGGTCACATGACACCAAATAAAGAAACTGTGTGGTGAAGAAGGGAGTCATTTAACTCCATGATATACCAGGCAAGCAAAGGAGGAGCGTACAACATACATAATAAGGGATGAGAATAGTTGGAGAGAAGAAACATGCACTATAAGGGGTGCACTACTAAAAAGAGATGAGAAGTGGAGTTCCAAGTTAGAGATCTAGTGTTGGTATATTTGCGCAAGGAAACATATCCAAGGGAGACATACAATTGTTGGTTAAGAGGCAGAGGTTAAAAAATAGAAACATAGAGCTACTACTCTATTAAGATTTTATATTAAATAGACAAAAATAGAGCATTTCATATGCTAAGTCCTGCACACTAGAAAAATAATAATATATGTATTTCTGCTTAAACAGAGCTTCAGCTCTTCCATACACAAAACTAAGAAAAATAGGGCAGCTTCTTCATACATAAAAAATAGAGCAAACTTTTTTTTCTTACTCCTTGTACACACACTAATTCAAACAACACACAGTCTTCCTTATTTGCTATGGTCAAAGGAAGACCATACTCCTAATAACTTCTCTGCAGAAGAAATTAATTAGATAGAAAGGTGAAGGGACTGCAAAAGTATGGGCAGCAATACATAATAATGAAGATAGGATAGCAACGTATGGGAGAGTTGAATAGAGGCATGGAGATAGACAGATCAATCTTTTAGAAGGACTTCAACATTTATGACAAAACAGTGTTTTGTTTGATGCATTCATTGAGGGTAGTTGGGATTACATTCCAACACTCCCTCTTAATCACAACTACTGCCATCTAGAACTCCCAAATGATCTCTTAGATATTCAAAGCTTTCTTTTCCTGATGGCTTGGTGAAGATATCTCCATATTGATCTTGAGACCTACAAAAAATCAAAAATATCTCTCCATTGTTAATCAACTCTCTAATGAAATGATATATTGTGTCTATATGTTTGCTTCTCTTGTGAAAAACTAGATTCTTTCACAATGCTATAGCTGAGTTGTTGTGACAATAGATCCTTGTTGCCTCTTGTTGTTCTTGCCTAAGATCTTTCAACATTCTTCTCATCTAAACTGCTTGACATGATGCACCTGTGGCTGCTACATACTCTGCTTCAACTGATGAGAGAGTGACTATTGGTTGTTTCTTTGAAGCCCATGAAACTACACCTGTTCCAAAATGAAAAACATAGCCAAAAGTGTTTTTTCTATCATCTATGCTTCCTACACAATCACTATCTGTATAACCTATGAGCTTGAACTCATTTGACTTTGCATATTGAATGCCATAGTTCCTTGTTCCACTCACATTTCTGAGTATCCTTTTTCCTGCTTTCCAATGAGAAACTTTTGGAGATTCCATGAACCTTGAAATGAGACTAACTACATACATAATGTCCGGCCTTGTGGCTGTTAAATACATGAGGCTACCAACAAGCCTTTTATACAAAGTTGGATCAATGTTGGCTCCTTTGTCATCCTTGCTTAGTTTCAATCCTTTGACAATTGGTGTTGGAGTTGATTTGCAATTTGTCATGTTAAACCTTTTCAAAATGTCATTTGCATACTTAGATTGGGAGATGAATATACCATTATCATTTTGATTAACTTCAATGCCAAAAAAATACTTTATGAGTCCCAAATTAGTCATTTCAAACTCATTTTTCATAGCTCCTTTGAACAAATCAATTGCCAAATCACCCATGAATATCAAATCATCAACATACAAGCAAACAATTATGATCTCACCTTGCTCATTCATCTTGGTGTACAATGTAGACTCACTACTGCACCTATTGAATCCATTTTGCAAAAGATAAGAGTCAATTCTACTATACCAAGCTCTTGCAGCTTGCTTGAGTCCATAGAGTGCCTTTTTCAGTTTGTAGACTTTGTCTTCTTGCCCCAAAATCTCATACCTAGGTGGCTGCTCCACATACACTTCTTCTTCAAGGTAACCATTCAAAAAGGTTGATTTTACATCCATTTGGTAAACTGGCTATTTGTTTTGAGCTGCTATTGCAAGTATAGTTCTCACAGTGTCTAATCGAGCTACTGGAGCAAATGTCTCATTGTAATCAACCCCGAGCTATTGTGAATATCTTTTTGCCACTAGTGTTGCTTTATGTTTTTGCACATCACCATTTGCATCTAATGTGGTTTTGTAAACCCATTTCACTCCTATGACATCCTTGTCTTTTGGAAGACTCACTAACTCCTATGTTTGATTTTTTTCTATTGCATCAATTTCATCATCCATTGCATTTACCCATTTGTCATCCTTAATTGCATCTTCATAATGAATTGGATCTTCTACTTGTGAATAAAATGCAAAAAGAGAAATCAGACCAGCATTGTTCTCACCTTTATTTTGATCATAAATGTCTCTTAAACTTCTAATTTTTTGTCTTCTTAAGCTTGCCAATGTTGGATTTGACATATCACTTGAACTTGGACTTGTGGAATGTGGACTTGATGGTCCTGCACCCTGATTGCCACATGTAAATGGTGTTTGTTGTACATTTGAAGGAGTGGATGCTTGAATGCGTGGGGTTGTCCTTACACTTGATGATGGTGTCATTTGATGACCACTTTGTTGACCTCGAATGGGTGTGGAAGGAGTCACATTTGATGGAGTACCTATTGGTATAAAAACTTCTCTATCTTCTTGAGGTACAAGTTGGTTGCAATATTGATTATTTTCTCCAAACTTCCATCCCATGCTTCATCTTCTATGAATTGCACATCTCTGCTGATTATAACTTTCTTGGTTATTGGATTGTATAGTTTGTATGCCTTAGATTCATCACTATAACCAACAAATATGCATTTTTCTCCTTTGTTGTCCAATTTTCTTCTCAACTCATCTGGCACATGTGTATATGCCACACATCCAAATGCTCTCATGTGAGCAACACTATGTTTTCTTCCAGTCCATGCTTCTTCAGGAATCATATTCTTCACACTCTTAGTTGGACACCTATTCATATATATATGTTACACAAGCTACAGCTTCAGCCCAATATTCATTTGTCAAATGCTTTGCTTTCAACATGCTTCTTGCCATTTCCATGATTGTTCTATTTTTCCTTTCAGCTGCCCCATTTTGTTGAGGTGTGTACCTGGTTGTGAATTGCTTATGAATCCCATGGTCTTTGCAAAAATGTAGAAATTTATTTGAGATGTATTCACCACCTCTATCTATTCTCAATGCTTTGATGTAGTGCCCACTTTGCTTCTCAACAAGTGCCTTGAATTGACAGAAGTAATCAAACACTTCATTCTTTTGTCTTAGGAAGTAGACCCATGTTTTCCTTGAATAATCATCAATGAATGTCAAAAAGTAGAATCTTCCACCAATTGATGGTGTTTGCATTGGTCCACACAAATTTGAATGCACAATCTCTAGAGGTGCCTTTGCTCTAATTGACTTGCCTGTTGGAAATGTCTCTCTATGTTGCTTTCCCAAGATGAATCCTTCACATACTCTTTCCAGCTTCTCTATTAATGGAAAACCCTTTACCATACTCTTCTTATGAAGAAAATTTAGAC
The DNA here is from genome assembly GCA_027924645.1 of Cunninghamia lanceolata. Lineage (NCBI taxonomy): Eukaryota > Viridiplantae > Streptophyta > Pinopsida > Cupressales > Cupressaceae > Cunninghamia > Cunninghamia lanceolata. The sequence goes on along the minus strand of BSBN01000749.1, from coordinate 4,267,394 downwards.
CTCCAAAGTTGAGATGCCCAAATCTTAGATGCTATAACCAATTTTCATCTTTTATTTCTGCTTGTAAGATGGTTTGTGTGACTGTTGCAACTTCTTCTTTATCCTCTTGTCGGTTCATTGTGAGTTGTGCTTGAGCATATTCCACATTCAAATCTCTTCTTTATCCTCTTGTCGGTTCATTGTGAGTTGTGCTTGAGCATATTCCACATTCAAATCTGACTTAATATTTAGGGGAAACATTCTATTGCTTGTCATTTGCACTTTAGCAATAACCTGATTACTTGAACATTTATCTAGAATAGTGTATTCTTTGTTTTTGAAGAAGACTCTATACCCCTTTTGAACAAGTTGTCCAATGCTCATTAGATTGTGTTTTAGACCAGGCACAAAATAAACGTCTAAAATATACTTCTTCTCCCCCTATTTAGTTAGAATGTTAATGTTTCCTTTACCTATAACTGAAACTTTGTTGTCATTACCTAATGTGACATCTGATTTTACACTTTCATCTAAACTTGAGAACATTTCTAAGTTCCCTGTCATGTGATTGCTGCAACCTAAGTCTAAAAACCATACATCCTTTTGATTCTCTTGTGCTACATTGCATGCTATGAACATATTACTCTGATTTTGATTTTCTTTTGTGAAGTTTACATTTTGTCTGCTGAAATCATATTGTTTTTTCCTACATTCATTTGAGTAATGCCCATACTTCTTATAATAATGACATTGGATTTGAGATTTGTCATACCATTGACCTTGTGGTTGATTTTGATATGGGTTTGGGCTTGAGTTATGGCTATTACCTCTTCCACTTGAGCTTGATATGTTGCTTCTTCCACCTCTATATGAATTCCTTCCTCTACCTCTAAAATTAGATCTTCCTCTGCCTCTACCATGGTTGATTGAAGCTTGTGTCTTGAATGCATTCTCCAATGATGAGTTTGTTGACCTGGTAAGCCTATGCTCATGAGAAATGAGAGATGCATGGAGCTCATCAACTAAAAATTGTGAGAGATTCTTTGTCTCCTCTATGGTCACAACTATAGATTCAAACCTTGTGGGTAAACTCATTAAAATCTTTTCAACAGTCTTTCTATCTTCAAGTGTTTCACAATGAGATCTAATTTGATTAACTAAACCCATCACTTGTGTGAAGAAAGTGCCTATTGAATCTGAATCCTTCATGAAGATTGTTTCAAAATCCCTTCTCAACATTTGTAACTTAGCCATCTTAACCTTTGCCATGCCTTGATATGCTTTTTGAAGAATATCCCATGCCTATTTGGACTTTGTTGCTGCTGCAATCCTTAGAAAAATGCTCTCATGCATTGCTTAAAATATGTAAAAGAGAGCTTTGGAGTCCTTCTTCCTATTATCCCTCAACAGATCTTTCTTTGCTTGTGTCAATGCATTGTATGCTGCTGCATCAGCTGGCTCTAGAAATCCATTCTCAATAAGCTCCCAAATATCTTGAGAACAAAACAAAGCTTTCATAGTGATTGTCCAGTAGTCATAATTCTTTCCATTAAACCGTGGAATTTGTGGGTTTGTCAAACTTGTGCTTGCTGCCATTGTTGATTGAATAAAAAAAATTTTGCCTTCTTGAAAGCCTCTGCTTTATAAGTGCTTGAAAAAACTTTGTTTGAAATTCCCTTGCTAGAGAACCTTCAGCTCTAACACCACTTGTTAGTTAAGAGGCAGAGGTAAAAAAAATAGAAACATAGATCTACTGCTCTATTAAGATTTTATATTAAATAGACAAAAATAGAGCATTTCATATGCTAAGTCCTGCACAGTGAAAAAATAAAATATATGTATTTCTACTTAAACAGAGCTTCAGCGCTTCCATACACAAAACTAAGAAAAACAGGGCAGCTTCTTCATACATAAAAATAGAGCAAACTTTTTTTTTCTTACTCTCTGCACACACTAATTCAAACAACACAGAGTCTTCCTTATTTTCTACGGTGAAAGGAAGATCATACTCCTAATAACTTCTCTGTAATTAGACAGAAAGGTGAAGGGACTGTAAAAGTATGGTCAGCAATACATAATAATGAAGATAGGATAGCAACGTATGGGAGAGTTGAATAGAGGCATGGAGATAGACAGATCAGTCCTTTAGAAGGACTTCAACATTTCTGAGAAAACAGTATTTTGTTTGATGCATTCGTTGAGGGTAGTTGGGATTACATTCCAACAACAAGAAGTTGAACTGGAAAAATATAATACTCTGTAGAGCTTTGTGTAAGTTCGAGAAAGAATGCCTATAAGATAGAATTTGAAAGTCCCACGTATGAAAGAGAGTATCAAAAGCCACACAAGCTTTTACAACACCATGTTCAGGTATTTTCTTCTTAGATTTATATGTATAGCTGCAGATTTTGAAACTCCTTATAAGCCAAATTGCAAATGCCACGCTAACTTTAATTTCAACCAAGCCACACACCTAGCATGGTATGCTGGCTTCTAAACTTCTTGGCCTCAAAACCCTACATGCTTCTTCATATGGTGCTACATTGGCATCTTTCATTTCTCTATACCCGCTCGTTGTTCTTTCTCATTGCTAGAGTATGTCATTCAAATCAAACTGGCATTTAGTATCAAATATCAATGCAGGGATCTACCTTTCTTACTGGCTTTAAACATAACACCCAGCGAGCACCTTTCCTTGAAACTTGATCTTCAACCCCGGAGGTCTCTATTCCTTATTGTGCAAACCATTCATAGGTCTTCATCCTTTCATTTATATGAGCCTGCCAATAATATCTAGAATGACATAGTTCCAGCTAATATAATTTAGTTTCTTGGATAAATATCAAGTGTGGAGCTAGTATTGAAATTTGCGTGTTTACTAAACTCCTTTTATCCAAAGCGTTAAGGTCCCTAAAATTCTAGGAAAACACCTCCCTTAAGGGTTCTTCACCCTTTATCTTATTAGCATACATTTCATACCGAGTTAGGTGTCATCCTCAACCCCAGCTTTAGCTGCACGCTAAATCCTTGATCTGTTTTACTGTTGATAAGTGATGCTTACATGCATCCAGGAGTGCAAAGACTTTCTTGAAGACTTATTTAAAAAGCCTTATCGTTTTTGGAATGCATGTTCAATGCATGATAAGCTGTATTTTTAGCACACTGTTTTTAGAGTTTATAATGATATTGTATGATCAACTTATTTTTAAACTAGTAGTTTATTTTATTGCTGGTCTATTTTTGGGGCTGCAAAGTCTTTAAAAAGGATTGCCCTGTGCTTTTGTAATAAACCAGAAAAATTGAGAGAAAAGTGTGTTGGTTGTTCAATTAGAACAGAGATGTAAGGTGGATAATAATATACAGAGTGTTTTGTGTTTATGCTGCTGTGTATGGAGTTTTTTTTTTTTCATAGCTATAAGTTGTAATTTGTAAATGGACATACATTGTAAGTGTTGTTTCCGCTGTTATAATTTCCTGGTTTAAAGAACAAAGTTGAGTTTCAAAATCTTCATTTACAATCTCTGCTCTTCTTTAACATAGAACACATAATTGAAAAGTGACCACCTGTTGCTCCAGCCCCTAATGATAGAAAGAAAGGAGACAGCCTTATGATCTAAGATGAACTCATTGCCATCCATACCTATTGGCACAAAATCTGTAGATAAATCTATCAACTCCTCCAAGGCCATAGCACAAAGATCCAAGGAGGGAAAAGCAAGCTCAGGAGCAACCTCCACCAGCTGAGCCTCCAACTTGTTCTCAATAGGACAACATACTCAAAACCCATTGTGAGATATTGTACTTCTAGGGAATTAGACGCCACAGGAGACTTAAACAAGCTCCAAAAAAGTACTGAAACTTCCCTTTCTCCTGTACTCTCAGCTTGAAAGCCATCCAAGAGAGGAATTTCTTCATTTTTGAGCAAAGTAATGTTCGGACATATTTTGGATACCACTCAGTGTTTCCAAACCATATACCAGAACAGAGAGAGACTAGGGCGTGAACCAGAGCGATTGCAGTTCCTTTGTGAGCAGTTACTAGGCACATGGCCAACCCTATAGCAAGAAAAGCAAGAAAACATGAGCATCTCATAGTCAAGCTCTTGAAAGAACCCCACAAGATAAGAAAGGTAGACTTTTTTGGGCAGAGGTAAATCTAGGTCCCGGGTGATCGAACAAAGCTGGCATGGCTACGATCTAAAAATTTCAGATTCACCTCTAAACATTTTCCAAGAGAGTTGCCAATTGATTCTAAATATTTTAAATTTCAAAATTCTTGGGGAAAGGCCATATTGTCTTACCTATAGCTCTCATAAAGCAAGAGGCACCGGCAAGAAAGAGAGATTATAGAGGCAGTTGATTTGCAGGTCTACATAAAGAGATCCTAAACTTGTACAACAGTGAAGTGTATCGTTATCAAGCAGACTGGTAATTCTGTACTGATGGCGGAGTTTGATAATTTGATAGCTGTTGTAGTTGTCCTTGCATTGCTCATTGTGCTTGTTTTGGTGATAAAGTTGGAGTACCCCGTCTGCAATATTTCAGGGAAGAAAAAGATGAATCTGCCGCCTGGCAATACAGGTTGGCCAGTCTTGGGTCAAACTGTACAATACTTGAAGCCTCATGTAGCTACCTCACCAGGAAGATTCATGGAAGAAAATTGCTCTAGGTATTATGCAATGGAAGTATAGAAATTAACCAATGAATTTGTTTTATTTTTGTGTGTAAAAATATGGTTCTAATGCAGTAGTCATGAATATGGCAGGCATTACAAGATATTCAGGTCTCATCTTTTTGGGCACCCTACAGTGGTGCCTGCAGATCCTGAGCTGAACAAGTTTATACTGCAGAACGAAGGAAGATTGTTTGAGTGCAGCTATCCTAGTACTATTGGGGGCATTCTGGGCAAATGGTCTATGCTAGTGCTTGTTGGGGAAATGCACAAACACATGAGAACTATAGCCCTTAATTTTATGAGCAACGCTCTGCCACCACTATATTCTTTAGGAGTATTGCAGAACACTCTGCCACCAAAGAGAATGATCATAAAGGAACTTAAGGTAAGAAAATCAATTAGAATTACTTCCACAAACTCACAACCCAAGACTGAACGGACGAAACAGAGGCACAACCCCCCTTTAAAGTACCAGAGAATACCCTACAGAAATTTGAATTTCTCTGTTCTTGGCTACTGGGAGAGCGTCAGTGACCATTTTTTTAATGATCTTTAATATAGTTATTTATTAAAGTGCTACTTTATTTTCTTTATTTAATAGTTTCTTTTACTGAAGAGTAGTAGTTTTTTCTTTTGAATTACAAAAGAGCAATTAAGCCTTGATCTTAATTCTCCCTGTATAAATGTATTCCTAAAAATTATAAAAAATTAACATATTTATATTTAAAAAATATATCTAAAATAGTGCGCCTTAAGATTACTGATTAAAAAATAAGTTCAGCCTACTTTAGATATATTGTTTACAGTTTTCAGTGAACCATTAATCTATTTTGACGGTACCATGGTTGATCAACTCTTCACACATCATCCCCTTAGAATCATTACAATGTTGGTCTAATAACATTTTAAATTTTTACTTTCCCCTACAACAAATGTTAATATTTACTAATAATCTGGATTGCCATATGTACACTAATGAAAAATTATAGAGAACTAATATTATATGGTATAATAAATTACAGAGAACATAAAATTTTTTAATTGTAAAATACTGTATAAAAAAGAAATAACAGGCCACATACCATCAAATTCCAGGCCTGCAACACAGTAAAAAACTGAAAAGGTTTATTCATGCAAGTAAACAAACTGCCTAATCTACCACCATCATTGAGCATACATAATTAGAAATAACTAATGGATTGAAATTATTTAAATAAACAAATCAATTATTTGCTAAGTAGAGAATGATTATATATGCAAGAAGCTTTGTTGGCGAATATTGTTATCTTTCCATCTATACTTTTTAAGTTTTAAAAATAAGTATAGCAAAAGACTAGTTGGCAAAACAAAAATACAACAGTAAAAAGACTGAATGGAAAGTCCATGAAAAACTGAAATTATGTTTAAAAAGAGTACAGAAAATACACTCTCACCATTCAGCCTTCCAAATACAAAATCAGCCAACATAAATTGTAAATCCAAGTGCTAAATGAACGCTCCGTTGAGAAATTCAATCTTCACCCCAAGACTCGTTCTCAGCCACAGATAAAATCTCAAGATAGCAATTGAGGCATCTCACTTCTTTAAAAGTCTTCCGTGATAAGAGAATTTTTGTTTCTGTAGATGGTCTTGGAAGATTCAACAACCGGTTGACAAATCCCAGAGCGTTAATGCCATCGAATCCTTTCTTCCGGGATACTAATAAAGTTTTCATAGCAGGAAGGTGTCGAAGAAGATAGGCAAGTAGAGGTATAGGGTCAACAAATGAGGTGAAATTCAGATGAACTTGCTTCAGATTTTCCAGCGAGATTTCCTGCTTTGCATCATTATACCGAAGGAAGAAACTCTGCGATGAACCATCACACCAAAGCAAGAATATCAATACTTTGGAGGGATTGAGTCAGGAAAAGATAAAGAAAATGATAATATACCAGAAATGTAGTTCCAATGTTCTTATCAACTAATTTTTCTCTCCTCTAATATTAAAATCAAAAGTTCAAACGGAGTATTTACAACCCTGATAAATATTAGAAGCAACATGCAGTAAAGCAGTAATCGAAAATAATGGCTTGGGCTAAGAATGTCAATCAGTTTGTCACACTTCCACTTTTGTTTGAAAACTCAGAAATGCAATTTTTGCAATAAAATAATCCGTTAAAAACTTACCCATGCAGAATGATCAGTGACTATGAGGTCTATACACATTTGTTCTAAATCAGGAAATTCGCTTAGAATCTCTAAATAGCCCTTAAAAATACCGGTCAATAGGGTAATTTTTCTCAGTGATTTTAGAGTTGTGAAGGCCTTAAGATTTGCAACTTGAGTGGCGTCTGTACATAGACGTAAACATGCTGGCAAGTAGAATTCCATGTCAACGATAGCAAACAAGCTTTCTATTATAAGGCTCACCAATCGCGGGCAAATTGCTGTTATTGCTTTAACTGTAGATGAAAGATTGAGAGAGATAAGACTGTCGGAACATATCTTTAATCTCTGAAGTCCATCGCATTTACGAACAATTAAATTTTCCAAAACTGGACATAATTGCAACATTACCTCAATGGTCTTGTCATTCATCTTAACGTTATAAAAACTGAGTGTTGCCAGGCCGGCGAAGCCACTAAAACAGTCAGGTATGTTTGTGAGAAGGAAATTCTTGAGAGTCAAAGATCTGAGCTTGTGGCATAAAAAAATGGACATAAAAACCTCAACTTCAGAGAAATGTGAGACGCTTCCTGTAATACTCATCTCTCTCACATCTTTCAGAGCAGCACGTTGAATCCACTCACAAATCTTCTCACTTGTATAGCAGAAGCGGCTGTTGTTATACTCGAAAAGCTCAAGGGGACCAGAATGAAGCTTTAAAATACTGTCAATGATATTTCGGAATTCTACTGGACAACCAGATGATGAGAAGAAATCCCCTGAAAATTTTAGGTTGGGTAAGAAGGTCCAAAGGAATTTCCATCTTTTCGAGAGGACAGAACAACGCACTGCTTGCTTCAAGGGAACTTTACCCAGAATGATGGTCAATAAGCTTTCTGGTAAATCGTTTAGGCCCAGTCCATTTCTTTTTGGAGCCATAACTTTTGATTCGGTAAGCTATGGCGTATTTGAGTGAGGTAACGGATCTCCTAAATGTTTAAAATGTTTAATTGAATAAAGAAACATGAAGGTGTCCAGGACAGCAGAGATAGCATTGCATGAAGACTGTTTTTTTGCTTTATGCTTTAGTTTTTCATTTTTTAGTTTTAAAACTGCATCAAGGCAGCTTTTAGCTTTATTTAGGATTGTTTTTAGTTTATTTTAAGACTGCTGACAGTATGTAAAAAAACAGTATTTTGACTTATAATTGCTGTTATACAGAGTAGCAAGTTAAGATTTATGAATAATATACAGTGTGGTTTTTTATTGTTTTTTTCTATTTGTTCTTGCTGTTATAAATTTTTAACCGATAGACAATTCAGGGCTTAAATTTGACAGTTATACAACTGTATTTAGCCATTTTTGCTATAAAATACAATCAAAATTTTAAAAAGACTGTATCATATGAAAGGAAAGATTTTGGACAAACTGTCAAAATTTACATAGGATTATGCTGATATATATATTTGGTTTTTATATGTTCTACTTATACTAAAATATATCATTGTATTTTATAGGTAGCATTGAATAGATAACTGTCCTAAAAAATTGCTTGACAGGCAAGGTCGACTGTCAAATTTAAGCCGCCAAAGACCTTTTAGTGGGAGCTTCTGCTCCCGGAAAAGTCATCCTGCTTGCTAGGTTCCGCCGGAAAGTCTTGCCGCCTTCTACGTTTTCAAACTTTTCCGTCCGCTGTTGTTGCCGGTGATTATGTCTTTCGGGATTAAAATACACTATAAAATCAACACACACGCGGACCAGTGTATCGAGGAGGAATTTATCCTATGAAGTGGAGAAAACATTTTTCTTTGGTTTTGTAAAGAAAAGTCAATGGTGCGATTCAGAACGCAAATGTCAGCAAAAGAGTTATGTGCTTGGAAACAAGGTGAGAGAAAGAAGGACAAGAAAGGAGGTGGTGGGGGAAATTCTTTGATGGATTTCTTAGGCATGAAGAAAGAGAAGCTCTTAATCAGAGATAAATTAGCTGAAGCTTCGCTGTGCAGGAAGGAAAAGGCAGAGGGAAAATATGGGCAGACAAAGAAGTATAGGAGGAGAGAAAGGCAATGGGGTGGCCCATTATGAAAGATCATCTTCCAGAAATTGATTGGTACCCAGAGCTTGACACTATACCAGAAGTGCCCTCTCCATTACAGAACTAACCTTGAACCCCTCAACTTCTTTTCGATCGTAGCCTCTCGAATGGGACCACAAGTTTGTAACAAAGGTTTCATATTGCAATAATAAGTAGGGATGAGAACAATTTATTTCTTGCTTGGAACTTCATGGGCGCATGAGTTCCATGGCCATTGGGATACTCATAATTACACTGTATGGATGCTCATTATGGTATTTAAGATTAGATAAATATTCATTTCTGCTCTTTTCTTCTAAGCCATGGCTAATCAACTGAGATCTTCGAAATGTTATTCATTTTGGTTGGATGAATTTTTTTAGGTGAGTTAAAAAAAGATTTCATTCATTTTAATAGTCAAAAGTCAAATTTCCTCAATACAAAAATAGAACAAATATTTACCATCTTTTGTTGTGAATGAGGTGTAAAATTGCTATTGACTATTTTTTAACAATTGAAATGGATGATATTTAAGGTATGTTACTTATGGAATGTTTTACTTAGAAAGTTTTATATTTAAATATTCACATAAAAGAGGTTGCAAAAAGTTCAAACTGATGAAAATTGATATTTTATTTTCATTTTTTAAAATTGGGGGAATGTTTTAATCCAAAAGTTTTACATTTAAATATTCACAGAAAAGAGTTTGCAAAAAGTTCAAAATGATGAAAATTGATATTTTAATATTTTTTTAAAAATGGAGGCTTATTTTTATCTAATTAAGGGTAAAAGTATTGTGATTTATGTTGAAAGTTGGTACATAACTTGAATTTTGTTTGACTTTGTCTACATTCACTTTCAAGAATTGGTCTTGATTTGTAGTTTTAACTATCTCCCACCTAGATTCAAGTCTACAAGTTACGAAAGTGACCTACAACAATTGCATGATTCATGGAAATGAATCCAAAACTTTTAGATTTTGAATTCAAATTTAGAGCTGACCTATAGCCATTACGTGCCAACTCGAAGGATGAAATGTTTCACTTACCACATTTGAAGTTGCATATAAGGACTAACCCTAGATCATTTTAAGGGCTTTCAAGTTGGATCCAATAGGAGCATATAAGATAGATTCATTCACATTTTTTGAAAATTTTTCATTTCATTACCTACTTGCATCATCGTCTAGGACATCTCTTGCATGCTTTCTTATTGTCTTCAATCATTTCCAAAAGTTGTTGACTTAATATCCTAGGGTTTTGACCAAGGGGAGACAGATTCCCTATCATTGACAAACTTTCAACTATACACAACCAAGTTTTTACACTAAAAATGATACTCTTGCATCAAGGCAAATTGAGAATGAACATCAAAAAATTTACAAAGATTAGATCTACACAAGGAGATGAGATCCATAGTTGTATAGGTTAATTTCATAATTGTACAATCAATAACACAATTGTAGAAGTGACTCATAGTGAAAGACAATGGGTTAATTTATATCTCAAGGCATTCATCTAATGATTTATGATTTCCTATATATTAATGAATCACTTATAGCCATCTATCTTTGCATTAGATTTTCAACTACTGTTCTTTTATTTATCTAATTTTTGTATTTATTTTGACACCTTTATTGTAGGTATATAGTGATGGCAACTATTTTAGTACTATGATAATTATTTGACTATTATATTTTTTTATTTTATTTTCCCTAGGAACTTTATGTAAAGAGATTTTATTCTCCATTGCATTTTGGTGAACCCCTCCTCTCAAATACCCTTTTAGAGTTTTATAGTCTTATTTTTATTTTTGATTTTCTAAACCAAAGACTAGTTATATTTATATTGATATTTATAGAGATACCCTTGATTTATAAATGAATATATTTCTAGGGTTTGCTTGTATCAATATCTAGCTAAAACCCTAATTTATCTTTGAGATGAAGTGCTTGACTAAACCTTCATATGGATTCCCATTCTATTAATTAGGAGATCCCCATTGAGGCTCATCATAATGAGTAATCTAATTTTGATCATGATATAGATGAATAAGCAAGATCTTTCTCTCACTAGATAATTACTTTTACAAGAGGAAGCGTTAATACTACTTCTTCTAAACATTGTTAGTTGCATCTCTTCATAATTTATTGATTAGTGCACCCTTTGGTGTAAAGATTCTTCATGGCATTGGTATTTTGATTATCTTAAGGTATATCCCCTTGGTGCGCTTACTTCCTATGATGTACCACTTCTTAGTGTGAGCCCTACTTCTCACATTATATTAGAGAAGATCTGGTAGGTCATAGAACAAATATTATCATGCTAATATCACATTGCCAATTGTGATCTCAAGGACAAGAATTGAAATAAATCTAAATTTGGACAAGTGCATCAAGAAAAAATACAACCAAATACCATTATGCCAAGTTAGCACCATTTGGATCATACATGAGATACCACACACTCCAACTCATGACACATCAAGAGACTTGCAAAAGAGGGGAAACATATATGATGCAGAGTGTACAGTGGAAACATTCAAACAACTTTAAAAACCTTTCTCAAAGTCCAAACAACACTGAAATACCCTCATTCTTCATTGTCGGTGAGACAATATACCGTCGACAAACTTGAAAACTCTTCGGCCGACCTCACATCTCTTTTCGATGGTCCACTTTTTTATGTCTTTGGAGAGACTTCTTCCATCGGTGAGCTCTTCATGTATCTTCTTGATATGCTAATGATAATTCTCATCGATGTGACTATTAACATCAGTGAACACCTTTAACCCCCTGCCGATACACTGATGGACTTCTCTTCAGGCACACTTCCTTCGTCGGCTGGACTTCTCCCTTAAGTGCCGATACACCAAGTCAGTCTGATGGCCTTCAAGATCGGTGAAACTTGACCCCTTTTCACCCAATGAGACTTAACACTTGTCATCACGGTTTCGATAGGACGTTCCCCTATTGGTGTAGCCCAGAATTATTAACCTGATACTCTGATATGAATCTTTAGACGTCGATTCAAATTTCACTTGTCGGTAACACTCTGCCCATTGGTGGAACTCACAATAGCTCTTCCAATACGTCGATAGGTTATATTGCCACACATGATGCACCTTCTATCGGAGGGACTCTGACGATCGATATAACTCCTAAAGGCTTCCCTAATGGGCTATCTTACACCGCTGTCCACTGCTACTACTCTACCACCACGCAAACACAGAACAACTTATACAGAATAACGATGACCTCTGCAACTTGCAACTGAACAACTCACAACAAAAACTTAACAGAATGGAAATCATCTACTCCTAAGGAAGTCATTCCAATGATTTCGAAGAAATCTCAACCAGTGGAATGCTTCTGATCTACATTTCTATTTTCAAACCAAAACAAAAAACTTTTATTGCTCCTTCTCAGAAATATACATACACTAATCTTCTGCCTCTCTCTCTCTCTCTGTCTCTCAACGAACACAGACTGACCATATATAATCTCATATTGGCAATTACACAAGATGGAAGGTGAACCACCCTACAACCACCTCTGTCATCCAGTTACAATCTTTTCAGTTCAGTTACAACATGTATACAGACTCAATTTTTATGCCATTACTCAGCTAAATATAACTCAATATGGCGCTAAGGCCTTATAATATGACACTTCGACAAAATAGAAAATGCATTGAATCCTCAGATTCTCAATGTCTCAAGGTGCTCCTGCACCAATATAAAAGAAAGCATAATAATTTTGGTTGATGCAAGATTGTTGATGGGTCAACAATGCTCTTGCATTGAAAAATTACAACCAAATGGAAAAATATTTATGTTTATTATTTATTTTTTCTACTATTAAATTGGTTGTTTTTAAAAAAATTTTGTTGGTTGATTGGACTTCTCCTAGTTGAAATTATAAATTTTTATTTTAAGGACAAATTGCCATTAATTAAAAATCAAATGTGTCTAAAAATTGAGATTGGTTTTCCATTCTATTGAAGAATATTCATAGGTTTAATTTGGGCTTTTTTGTCCACTACCAGAATAACATCAATAGTTTTCTGTATATAGTAAATTTACAAGTTGTATACATAAATTCCTATCAGCTATTCAATTGTGCACAAACTCAGTACAATTGCTAGTTTATTTTAGTATAGTGTAAGAGCTTTTCAATATCCTTCAATTGCTATCAGAGCAGGTTGTAGAGTTATTCTTTTTTGTAGGTAGTAATAGGGTAACCATTTTCTCCAAGAATTATCAGAATGCCAAATGGTGGCAATTTTCTATTCCAGCTTCCGCTATTTACCGGAGACAACTATGCATATTGGAGTATAAAGATGAAGACCCTACTATTATCCCAAGATCTCTAAGAATTAGTAGAAGTAGGATACACTCAACCTATAGATTAGAATGCTTTAAATGTCTTAACAACAAATCAATGAACTCAGTTGAAAGAAGACAAGAAAAAGGACAATCAAGCTCTCTTTACCATCCAATCTACATTGGATATGTCAATTTTTTCTTGTATAGCTAGTATGACAAAGTCAAAGGATGCATGGGATGTAGAATCTAAAACCAAACTTAATCCCTACACCCATAGGTTATGAAAATAACAGCAAAAAAAAAAACAAATAACAGAGGAAACAGGATAGTATAGAGCAAACCTATAACACTAAACATGCATTTGTCATGTATTATTAAGTGTGCTAGAAGACTGACAGTTAGTGAAATCAAACATTAGGAGAAATTTGGATACAAAATGGGTCTTGTAAGAAACTCTTATAAAGCAAAACATATCTCATAATATAAATTACTTAATTATAAATAAACAAAAATTAATTAACTACACGAGTTAAGGGAGTCACATATTTCTATTATAAATACTTTAAAAGCTTGAGTTCACTTTTATATATATATATATATTTGTTTTATTTTCTCTTTAAAAATCTTTTATCTTAAACTTATGTTTCTAAAACAAAACTTTCTAAATTTTAAAAAAACACTTCATGCTTTAATTACAATAGATTTTTTATTTTTCTTTTAAGATATAAATATAAATGTTTTTCTTTTAGTATTTCTTAGTATCTTACCTTTTTATTTTTTTTCATAAAATAAAATTTAAATATTTTTCTCTTTAGTATTTCTTAGCGTTTTAGTTTTCTTTCATAAAATAATTTTTTATGAGTATTTGTTAGTTTTTATTTTTATTTTTTTTCACAAAATAACTTTTAAATATTTTTCTCTTTAGTATTTCTTAACTTTTTATTTTTCTTTCATAAAATAACTTTTTTCATGAGTATTTACTAGTTTGTTTTTTTTTTCCCACAAAATAACTTTTAAATATTTCTCTTTATAATTTTTTAGCTTTTTTAATTTTCTTTGTTTTAGTATTTTTTAGATTTTTTATTTTCTTTCACAAAATAATTTTTTTAATGAGTTTATTATTTTTAAATTTTCTTTCTCAAAATAATATTTTTTTCCCTTATTTTAAAAATATTTTTGGAGGGAAAAGTGGGAATAAATTAACATATTTATCTAGTAATTACATCTACCATTTTAAGATATAATTATTAATTTATATATTTAATACTATATATATATATATATATATATATTAAATTTACTATTTTATATATGTTTATATAATTGAAATTTTAAATAAAAAATGTTGTAGCATTTGTCTTTCAAATATCATTTTTTAATAAACTCATTAATAAATTGAGATTTATTATTTTTAATTTTTTTTACCTTTAAAGGTTTGTTCTATTTTAATCTTTTTTTATCTCATATTTATCCTTTCTTTTTTAGTTTCTATAATTACGAACAACTTGCTCTATAGTAAAGATATTTTATTGTTACTATTTAGAATTTTAATTCTTAATGACTTTCATAACTACATATTTTTTATTAGGATTCAATATTATTTTAAATTTATTTATTTTTATGATTTTTAATGTTATTAAAGAATAAGAAAAGATTTGTTGAAATATTTTTGAAATTTTTTTTTTAAGAATGAAAATATTTTTTAAAAAACACAATAATTTCTATAATAGAACTTAAGAATATAAATCTAAAAAACAAAAATAATATTTTATATTTAGAAAGATGAGTGAGATAGAATAGGATATGTAATAATTTCTATAATAGAACTTAAGAATATAAATCTAAAAAAAAATAAAAATATATATTTAGAAAGATGAATGAGATAATATAGGATATGTAGAGTTAAATTAACCACATGAGTTAATTCATAGGATTTTAGAAATTTTATTTTATAAAATAAATAATTTTATTTTTATTCTGGATGATGTCACCCATATAGGTTGATGTCATCTTTTAGTTGATTTTTGATAACTAAAAAAATAATGATGTCATCCTTAGGAGGCCCATTTTTTATGTAAATTTCCCTTAATGGTTTGCTAACTACTCTTTGAACTAAGAAAACAACCAAACTACAAAATTAAAACTATCTAAATAAATCTATGAATATGCATGAAGGAGATAATGATTTGCATGTTGAGTCAACTACTTATGTATCACTTTTCAACATACTCCCCCTTGATGTTGAGAGGGTTCACAATCTGATCTTTGAGTGTCAGAAACTAATCCATTGCAACTGCCTTAGTGAACCATATCTACTAATTGTTCTTTAGTGTTGATGTATTTCAATTCTACTGCCTTCTCCTGCACTAAAACTTAGATAAAATGATGCTTTAAATCAAAATGTTTTGTCCTATTGTGATGGATTGAATTCTTGGCCAATTTGATGGCACTAATGTTATCACAAAAAAATACTGTAGGCTAAATTTGTATCTCTCCAATTTCTTCAAGAAGTTTTCTAAGCCATAATGCTTGTGTACCTGTTGAGGTGACTACAACATACTTTGCTTCTATGGAAGAAAGGGCAACTATACTTTGCTTTTTTGGGCTCCAAGTAATCAAACTATAACCAAAAGAAAAACAATTACTAGATGTAGACTTTTGATCATCCAAACTACCTCCCCAATTAGAATCACTAAAACCAAAAAGATTACACCTTTTAAAAGTGTAGTAATGAATACCAAAATCTAGAGTGCCTCTCACATACCTCAAAATTCTCTTGGTTGCCTTCATATGTATTTTAGATGGCTGTGTCATGTACCTTGAAACAAGTGAAACTAAATAAGCAATATCAGGTCTTGTGTGAGTTCAAAATATCAAGCTTCTAACAATGCTCCTATAAGTTGTCTCATCAACTATTTCAGCACCATCATCTCTACACAACACAATTCCATGAGCAACTAGAGTGGAGACTGGTTTACAATCAACCATATCAAATTTCTTCAACATATCTTTGGCATACTTTGTTTGACAAATGAAATTTTCATTCTCACTTTGAGAAACCTCCATTCCTAGAAAATATTTCATGAGACCTAAATCTTTCATCTCAAGTTCATTCATCATATCAACTTTGAATTCATCCTTCATCTTAGAACTGCTACCAATATACAACAAGTCGTCAACATACACACTTACAATAAAAATATCATTACCTTCTTGTTTGTAGTAAAGGGTAGGTTCACTCTTACTTCTTTGAAAGTCATTCTCCTAAAAATATCCATCAATCCTAGCATACCACGCTCTTGGTACTTGCTTGAGGCCATACAAAGTCTTCTTCAACTTGTAGACATGATTTTTCATTTCCTTGAACTTCAAAACCTTGTGGCTTCTCCACATATACTTCCTCTTCTAAGTACCCATTCAAGAAGGCACTTTTCACGTCCATATGATGGATGCTCCAATTATTTTGAGCTACTAATTAAATAAGCATTCTAATGGTCTCTTATCTTGCTACTGGTGCAAATGTCTCTTCATAATCAATGCCATACTTCTGTGTGAAGCCTTTAGAAACTAATCTTTCCTTATGCCTTTCAACACTTCCATTAGTATTATACTTAGTCTTGTAGACCCATTTGGTGCCAATCTTCTTCTTGTCATGTGGAAGCTTTGTAAGCTCCCAAGTATCATTCTTGTGAATGCAATCTATCTCTTCTTGCATTGCTTACACCCAAACCTCATTAGTACTTGCGTCTTTAAAACATGATGGTTCAAAATCAGCCTTGGTAAGTAAAGCAAAATTCGCTGTCTCACCTCTTAGATTTTCTTCATGTGATCGATTTGTACTCCTTTGATAGATGTCACTCAATCTTCTTACCTTCCTTGTAGAACTTGGACTTGAAGCTAGACTTGCACTTGGAATTGAAGAACCAAATGAGGGGCTACTTGGTGGACTTGTAGCACTTGGAACTAAAATGTTAGTGAGCTGCTCATGATCAATATCATCAATAATAACATCATTTAAAATAGATTTTAACTTCTCCATATGGCCTTTTTGATGACCATAAACTCCCCCTTCATCAAAAGTCAAATCTCTTGACTCAATAAGCCTATCAGTGAGAGGACTATATAACCTGTAAGCCTCACTTTCCTCACTATAACCAACAAAAATATAGGACTCAATTTTGGGATCTAACTTTTGTCTCTTTCAATCAGGAAATGAACATAGGCTATGTTACCAAAAACTTTGAAATGATTAAAAATTAGCTTTTTCTAATACCAGGCTTCATACAGAGTCATCATGTAAAGTGCACTAGTGGGACTTCAATTGAGAATATAAACTATTGTAGCAATTGTATCACCCCAAAAGGAATTACTTAGTCCCTTGGTCTATAGCATACGTCTTGCCATTTCCTCCACTGTACAGTTTTTCCTCTCAACTACTCCATTTTGTTAAGGTGTGTAAGTAGTGGAGAGTTGTCTTTTGATGCCATGCATATCACAATAATTCATAAACTCTCTTGAACAAAATTCTCCTCCAGGATCAGTCCTCAAGCATTTGATACTACACCCTTTTTCATTTTCCACAAGGGCTCTAAACGTCTTGAATGTCTCAAGGGCTTCATCCTTGGTCTTCAAAAACTAAACCCAACACTTTCGTGAGTAATCATCAATAAAAATGATAAAATATGATGACTTACCCAAACTCTTTGTTTGTATATGACCACAAATATTTGAGTGAACAAGCTGAAGTGGATGATGGGCCCTCCATGCATTGCCCTTTGAAAATTTCTCCCTTGCATTCTTTCCTTTAGCATAACCTTCACAAATTTCCTTGTGTTCTTCAACCTTAGGTAGACCAAAAACTAATGCATTAGATGTTAGAATCTTCAAACTATGAAAATTTTAATTCCCATACCTGAGATGCCACAACCAATTTATATCCTCATATGCCATATTGGCAAGGCTACTATTATGTTCACCAAACATCAATGGGAACATCCTATTCTTTTTCATAGGTACAACTGTAACCACTCTATTGCCCTGATTCTTATCATAAATTATACATTACTGATTTTCAAATACAACTTTATAATTCCTCACACAATTGTCCAACACTCAATAAATTATGCTTTAAGTGTGGAGTGTAATAAATGTCATTAACACTCTTCATACCTTCTTTTGTATGGACTTCCATAGCTCCTTTTACAACAACCTCCAATGATTTTTCATCACCAAGCTAAATCTTGGATTTGAAACTTTCATCCATTGTTGAAAACAACTTCTCATTTCCTGACATATGGTTAGAACATCCAGAATCAAAATACCAAACATCTTTACTATTATTTTTAGATTTGGCATAGAATAAAAATAAATGATATGGAGGATTCTTATCACATTCTTGAGCATAATGAACACTTTTACCTTCTTTTAATCTACAATCCTTTTCAAAGTGGCCATACCTGTTATAATGGTAATATTAGACATTTCTTTTATTAAATCAACCTCTACCTCTTCTGCCTCTTCCTCTATTTCCTCTTGAAGAATTCTGATTTTGACCTCTTCCTTGGCCTTGGTTGCTTGTGGTGCTACTATTTGCATCTTGATTCTTTGTAATTTGCAATTTGGAGGAAAAAGATTTCTCATCACTTTGCCCAAATGAATCCCTCAATCTTTCTTCTTGAGACATCAAAGATCCAACTAGGTGATCAAATTGAAGGGTAGACAAATTCTTTCTTTCTTTTATGATTATGGCAACATGGTTCCACCTTGGTGTGAGAGTCCTCAACACCTTTTTTATCACAAGCTCATTGTTCACAATTTCACCAAGTGTAGCCATCTTATGGACCACATCTTTTTCTTTGACACAATAGGTAGTCACATTTTTAGCTTCTTGCATCTTCAAAATTTTGAATTCTCAGCTTAAATGTTTGTAACTTGACAACTTTGACTTGATCACTACCTTAGTAAGCTTCTTTTAGAGTCTTCCAAGCATCCTCAATTGCCTTTGCTCCTGTAATTCTTGATAATAGGCTCTTATCTAGGGGTGTATGCAAAAATATGGGGGACCAAAATGTCACCACCATGAGACTTTTTGGTCCAAAACAAGAAAAAATGTGAGCGTGTTATAATGCACTCACATTTTGCTTTGACATAAAAGTGCAAAATAACCTCATTTCTACAATTTCACTGTGACCAAAGGAGTTTGTGTGCCAAAAAAAACTAAGAAGAAACTGTGTGCACGTTCAAGGAAAGCCTCTCCAAGCACGTGCAAGAGAGAAAGCATCATTTTCATGATGCCACCTCACCGACAAAGATGTTGTGTAACAAATTTGGAGGGTCTAGCAGTAGAAGGTAGGGTTTGATCAATTTTTGTTAGTTTGAGAAGAATTTTTGAATTTTGCAATGTTTGATTAGTTTTTATATCGCATTTACAGTTATTGAGGCAAGACAAAACCCAAATCCAGCTGATGAGGGTGAAAACAACCCCCAAAACCCTACAAACCCTCAAAACCCACCTTCACTTCCTCACAATGTAATGGATACTCAAGAAAACTACCTATGGATAATAGAAGAAAATAAGAAACATTTTCAAACTCTTATTCAAATGCTAAACAATCCATGTGCAAGCACCAATTGTAGGAGGGCACTTGCGAAGTCACTAGAGGAGATTGTTTCCCACACCGATTTAGTGACAAAACAAATCACCGAATTCCAAGACTATAGGGAGAGGTGTTGGCAATACTATGCTGACAAGCTATCATATGAACAAGTGAAGAATGAAAAAATTACAAAATCTCAATTATGTGCACATTTTATTAATCCCCAAACTGGCCAAAGATTAGAAGAAACTTGCAAACAGTTTCCTATTCATTGGTATAGGAATGAAGAAATATCCCAAAACTTTTGGGATAGATGGCACATGGTCTTTAATGAGCGTCCATGCAACAATGATGATGTACCACAATATTTCTTGAGGAAACTCCATTGCGAGTTCATCCTCAAGAAGATTCCCAATTATTTTGACATTCATGAGTTCCAAGGTAGAGATGGTGGCTTTGGCCAAGATAGAGCCAGGGATCAGCAAGATTGAAACCATGTACCTATACCCCTATTGAGGCCAGAACATAGGTCACTTCCTTCAACTTTGAAGTAGACTTGTTGAGGTGGAGACATTACATTCATTGACTACTCTCACCCAAACTCTATCACAACATGTTGATGATCTTACCCAGGCTAATGAGGGTGAGAGCATTAGGCATTATGTGTCTCCACATTTGTATAGTTCATGTGGGAACCTATGTGATTGTGGGATGCAGGACACACGGTAGGACTCTTGACAGGATGCTGCGACACAAGATGCACTGCAGGACTCTCGACAGGATGCTGCAATGCAAGGGTAACATCCATTGATGGAGGCATCCATATTGGATGATCTTATTCTCAGTGAATATTTTATAGCATACATTTGTTATTGAATCTCAGGTAATTTGTTACAAGTTTCATCTTGATTTAATATATTGTTATTTGAAATTTATAATTAATTTTATATGATGATCTATACTATAAGTCAAAAATAATATATGAAATTATATGTGCAATGAAAATCTAGGGTCATAGTCTTCATCCTACCTCTGTTAGCCATCCATTGGTAGGATATGAGAGGAGGTCAAGTCAACAGGTATGTAATTTATCACACGATCGTAATTATTGTAGATATGTCAATGGTAATATTATTTTGTGACAATTTGATGATTTCAACAGTCACTAACACCTCCATGGTTTCCTTGGTCCCCTGGACGCAAATCCATCACTTTTATAGAGGTAAATTTAACCATTTCTAATAATTATGCATTTTTTAAATAATGTTATGTATTTATTTTGGTCAAATAATCTTACACTTGATGTTTTAGATGTTGAATGTGGAGACTCCTCCTCATCTTCATGAGTCAGCACAGATAGACATTACTGCTGCCATGATGTATTCAAATCCTTTGACCAAGGTATGAGCCAATAACATGAAAATGTCATAATTTTGTATTTCTTGTTTTCTCTCATGTCATTTGATGTACATAAATGATATTTATGTTTAGTCAATTTTTCTTCTTGATGCTTCTCACAGGAGGTTACAACTCCAGCCCGTCCAACTACAAACAAAGAAGCTGGAGACAAGATGATCGAGAGTGATCATCAGATGGAAATAAGTGATCAATTCCATATTTGATTTTATATATTTCATGTATATTTTCTATAGTAATGTGCATATTGTTTGATTATATTAATAGGTGGATCTAGATGAACTTCTATCGAAGAGGTCTATTCGACGGCAGAGAGAGGATGAGTCACGGATTTGATCTCCATCTTCATGGTAAAGCAAGGGCCACTGATTATTTCATAAAAGTCCATAGGAAACTAGTTTTTGGGACATTTTTTGTATGCCTAGATGGCTTTGTATACATACTTTTGTATGTTACCGATGTATATTTTTGTATATATGTTTGTATGGCTTTGTTTGGACATGCCTATATGGCTTTGTATGTCAACTAGATGTTATGTTCATGACATTATGTATATGATAGTTTATATTAAATATTGAATATGATGATCAATTATTGTTATAGGAATTTGGTTTTACATGTGCCAATTGCATTTTCTTGAAAGTTTATAAATTGTTTTCAAATAATCGATTTTGTGCATATCTCACAATCATTGCATTCTATGGGATTGTGTATTTATTTTAGGCATCATTTTAAATAGTTCATGCACCTTGTCTATCCTTCCACACTTTCCATACATGTCTACAAGGGTAGCTACAAATACAATACATGTGACAAAATTCCTATACCATTTATGCTTTGATGGTTGTCCACACCATGTTCCCTAGATCCCATTGTAGCATAGGCAAGGAGGAAGTTGGATAAGGTTGTGCAATTTGGTTTTAGACATGCCAAAATTTGCGTTTGGTTGAAATTTACTTTTGTGCATTTGCTTGAGTGTTTTTAAAGCCTTATGAAAAATCCATTTCGTGCATATCTTGCAATCATTGCATTCCATGAGACAACATTTCTTTAAGGCATCATGTCAAACAATTCACATTCATTGTATATTCTTCCACACTTTGCATACATGTTTTGCAGGGTACTTACAACTACACCATTTGACAAAATTCCTATATCCTTTATGTTTTGATGGATGTCTATACCATGTTCCAAAGATACCACTTCTAAGGTTTTTAGAATTTGTCTTTACACTCGCCAATTGCATTTTCTTGAAACTTTCTAAAGGCTTATCAAAAAATCCATTAAATGTTCATATCTTACAATCATTGCATTACATGAGGTGACATTTCTTTGAGGCATCATGCCAAATAGTTCACGTACCTTGTCTATGCCTCCACACTTTGCATACATGTCTCTGAGGGCAGTTACAACTACAACATCTAACACAATTCCCACATGTTTTAACCTTTGATGGATGTCCATTTTGGCATAGGCAAGGAGGATACTGGCTAAGGTTGTGGAATTTTTCTTTACACTCGCCAATCACATTTGCTTGAAAGTTTCTAAAGCCTTATCAAAAACTCCATTTTGTTCATATCTTGCAATCATTGCATTCAATGAGGTGAAATTTCTTTAGGGCATCATGCCAAATAGTTCATGTGCCTTGTCTATGCTTCCACACTTTGCATACATGTCTACAAGGCAACTGTAATTACAACATGTGACAAATTTCCTATATGCTTTATGCTTTGATGGCTGTCCATATGCTGTTCCAAACAATCTATTTTGGTGGATGTCCATACCCTATTCCAAAGATCCCATTTTGGAATTTACACTTGTCAATTGCTTTTTCTTGTATGTTTCTAAAGCCTTATCAAAAAATCCATTTTATGCATATCCTACAATCATGGCATTCCATGAGACCACATTTATTTGAGGTATCATGTCAAACAATTCACTTGTCTTATCTATGCTTTGACATTTTACACATATGTCTTCTAGGGTAGTTGCAACTACAACATCTATCGAAACTCCCATATTCTTTATGCTTTGATGGATGTCCATGTACCATGTTCCAAAGATCTCAGTTTGGCATAGGCAAAGAGGATGTAGTCAAAGTTGTGGAATTTGGATTTACACCTGCCTATTGCTTTTGCTTGAAAGTTTCTAAAGCCATATCAACAAATCCATTTTGTGCATATCCTACAATAATGGCATGTTCCAGGAGATTGCATTTTTTTGAGTCATTATTCCATGCAAGTACAATATTTGATAAAATTCCCATATGCTTCCACATTTTGTATACATAGTTGTTGTACTAGACTCTTTTTGCATTCTATCAAATAGTTCACTTGCCTTGTCTGTGCTTCTAGATTTTGCATACATATCTTCTAGGGAAGTTGTAACTACAACAACTATTGAAATTCCCATATCCTTTATGCTTTGATGGATGTCCATGTACCATGTTCCAAAAATCCCACTTAGGTACAGGGAGAGAGGGAGTAGTGTGGAATTTGGATTTACACCCACTAATTTCTTTTTCTTAAAATTTTCTAAAGCCTTATCAATAAAACCATTTTGTGCATATCCTACAATGATGGCATTCCATGAGATTCCATTTCTTTAAGGCATCATGTCAAACAATCCACTTGCCTATTATATGCTTTCACATTTTGCATACATGTCTCCTACGATAGTTGAAACTACAACATATTACAAAATTCCCATATCCTTAATGATTTGATGGATGTCCATGTATTGTGTTCCAAAGATCTTAGTTTGGCACTAGCAAAGAGGATGTAGTCAAAGGTTGTGGATTTTCTCTCTTGCTTTACACCCACCAATTGGTTTTGCTTGAAAGTTTCTAAAGCCTTATCAACAAATCCATTATTTGCATATCCTACAACCATACCATTCCATGAGACCACATTTATTTGAGGCATCATGTCAAATGGTTCACTCACCTTCTCTATGCTTCTGCATTTTGCATACTTGTCTTCTAGGGCAGTTGCAACTACAACATTTTTCAAAATTCCAATAGACCACATTTTTTTGAGGCATCATTCAATGCAACTACAACATTTGATAAAATTCCCATATGCATTTTGTAAGAATACATGAGATACTATATATTTCTATATGATTACCCTAATTAGTAAGAATTAATAAGAAAGAAGCATAATGTCAATAATTAGCATTCAAGGATTTCTAATGAAGACCTAGGGTTTGGGTGCCAATGGCAACTCACCAAACCCTTGGATCAATCTTTATAAATGAAGAGATTTTATGATTTAGACTAATACAGATGCTTGGGTATCTCAAGATTATATTGAGATCTAATCATTGCTTTGTTTCTTGTAGTGTTTGTTTCCATGCTTCTAATCATAATAATCAAAATTATGGGACAAAAAGGTTATGGAATAGCTCTTCTCATGTCATATT
This sequence comes from Cunninghamia lanceolata, assembly GCA_027924645.1. Taxonomy (NCBI): domain Eukaryota; kingdom Viridiplantae; phylum Streptophyta; class Pinopsida; order Cupressales; family Cupressaceae; genus Cunninghamia; species Cunninghamia lanceolata. Next base: position 4,242,764 of record BSBN01000749.1, on the reverse strand, counting down.
AGGAGATCATGGTCACAATATCATCAAGATGTTGTGAATTTCAACAAAAAATTTCCATCTTTCCAAACCCTACCATCATACACAGTCAAGAAGGCACAAAACAATCAAAATCATGGACAGACAATGGACTATGATGAAATCATAAGATATCCATAGGGGGATTGCCTTGAAAGATATATGACCATGCTAAATTGCTCCTTATCAAGGCCATGATGTGTCAAAAAAGTGAAGTTATTACGTGAATGTGAGAAGTCAGTTTCAAAGAAGGTTTCAAAAGAGTATCTGTTGTTGTCACAGTCATGAAAGGCTATCATTATGCCATCTTAGAGACCCTGTGACTCAAGAAATCACCATGAAAATAATTTTTAGGAATTTTCCTAGGGTGTGAGGGGTAATTAAAGGGATTTCAAGGAAGATCAAACACTAAAAGAAGGGGATTTTCCATGATCTTTTTTGAGGACTGTTACAATCATGAACAACCATCAAGGTCCTAAGTGTATTTACTAATCATCATACCATTATTCATATTTTAGCACTGTCAACACATATTAGGATAGTGTTATCCAAGAAAAATAGACAAGGCCATTATAAAGATATTAGAACACTCATTTTATAAATGTACAATTATATGCATTTATGGTAGCAGTCATGTCAAGCTTAGAATGGTCATATCAACCTAAGGACTACTTGATTGAATCCTCAGGGCTAGGAGTGACATTTTGCATTCCATAGCTTGTGGGGCCAAACAAACTTTGTCAATATGTCAAGGTGGGTGGGTAAATGCTAGGGAGGTCTCATTTCATGTGCCAAGCACCCCAGTCATTCAGGGCAATAGGCTATCGGCAAAGTCCCTTAAGATCCCTAAGATGAAAAACTACCAAGCTTTGACAGAGTAATTCTTAGAATTTATTGTAGCTAAGAATGTTCCATTTAGACCTATAGGTGCATGTGGGGTCCATCCATAATAACCTATTTTGGTTTCATTCAACTCTAGTCAGTTTGACTGTGCTAGAATCAAATGCATTCTTACAAAATGCTTCAATTTCATGCTGTGGAAAGGTGCTAGGAGTGACATTTTGCATTCCATACCACGTGGGGCGAAACCAACTATGCCAACATGTCAGTGTGGGTGGGTAAATGCCAGGGGAGGTCTCGTTTGGTGTGCCAAGTGCCCTAGTCATTCAGGGCAGTGAGCTATCGACAAACTCGCTTAAGATCCCTAAGATGGAAAAAACTACCAAACTTTGACAGAGCAGTTCTCAGAATTCATGGTAGCTGGAAACATTTTGTTTAGACCTACAGGTGCATGTGAGGTCCATCCACAATAACCTCTCTTAGTTTCAGTCAACTCTGGTCTATTTGACCGTGCCGAAATCAAACGCATTCATGCTAAATGCTTCAATTTCATCTTGTGGAAAGGTTGCCAAGTGCCATATTTTTTGTTCTACTCATTGTGGGGCCGAACTGACTATTCCAACACATTGGGGTGGGTAGGTAAATGCCAATGGAGGTCTCATTTCATGTTCCAAGAACCCCAATCATTTGGGGTAGTAGGCTATTGGCAAAGTCCCTTAAGATCCCTAAGATGCAAAAACTGCCAAACTTTGATGGAGCAGTTCTTGGGATTCATGATAGCTAGAAACATTCTGTTTGGACCTACAGGTGTATGTGGGGTTTGTCCATAATAACCTTTCTTGGTTTATGTCAACTATAGTTTGTTTAACGTGCCGAAATCAAACACATTCTTCCAAAATGCTTCAATTTCATGTAGTGGAAAAGTGCTAGGAGTGACATTTTGCATTCCATAGGTCATGGGGCTGAACAAAATTTACTAATGCATCAGGATGGGTAGTTAAATGCCAGGGGAGGTCTCATTTTGTGTGCCAAGCATCCCAGTTGTTCCAGGTTGTAAGCTACCGACAAACTAGAAATTTGCTAAGACTAAAATTTTACATTCCACAAGTTGTGGGGTCAAACTGACTATGCCAACACATCCAGGTGGGTGGTTAAATTCTAGGGGAGATTTGATTTCATGTGCCAAGTGTCTTAGTCATTTCAGTCTGCAAGCTACTGACAAATTTGAAAGGTGCTGGGAGTGACATTTTACATTCCATAGCTCATAGGCCAAAGGGACTTCACTAAAGATTTAGAGTGGGCAGGTAAATTCCAAGGGAGGTCTTGTTTTGTGTGCCAATGGTACAAATCATTCTGGGCTGTAAGCTACTGATGAAGTCACTTTGTTGGTAGTTTGCAGGCCAAAATGACTGGGATGTTTAGTACACGAAATGAGACCTTCCCTAACATTTAACCACCTACTCCATTGTGTTTTCACAATCCATTTAGCCTCATGACAAGCATATCAAAAAATAAGGCACCTGGCAAGGTTGTGCTACATGAAACTAAAGCATTTTGCAAGAATGCATTTGATTTCAGCACGGTCAAATGGACTGGAGTTGACCAAAACTGAGAGAGTTTATTGTGGACAGACCCCACATGCACTTGTAGGTCTAAATGAAATGTTCCTAGCTACCATGAATTCTAAGAACTGCTCCGTCAAAGTTTGGCAATTTTTTTCGTCTTAGGGATCTTAAGGGACTTTGCTCGTAGCCTGCTGCCCTGAATGATTGGGGCACTTGGCACACGAAATGAGACCTCCCATGGAATTTACCCACCCAACCTGACGTGTTGGCAAAACCTGTTTGGTCCCACGACCTATGGAATGCAAAATATCACTCCTAGCACCTTTCCACTACATCAAACTAAAGCATTTTACAAGAAAACATTTGATTTCAGCATGGTCAAACAAACTAAAGTTGACCAAAACTAAGAGAGGTTATTGTGGATAGAATCCACATGTAGCTATAGTTCCAAACAAAACATTCCCAGCTACCACAAATTTTGATAACTACTCCGTCAAAGTTTGGTAGTTTTTCTATCTTAGGGATCTTAAAGGACTTTGTCAATAGCTTGCTGCCTCGAATGATTGGGGTTCTTGGAACATAAAATGAGACCTCCCCTAGAATTTAGCCACTCACCCCAATGCATTGGCAAAGTTCTTTCAGTCCCATGACCTATGGAATGCAAAATGTCACTCCTCGCACCTTTCCACTGCATGAAACTAAAGCATTTTGCAAGAATACATTTGATTTCAGCACAGTCAAATGGACTAGAGTTGAAAAAAACCAAAAGAGGTTATTGTGGATAGACCCCATGTGCACCTGTAGGTCTAAACGGAATGTTCGTACTAGCCATAAATTCTGAGAATTGCTCTGTCAAAGTTTGGTAGTTTTTACGTCTTGGGGATCTTAAGGGACTTTACTGGTAGCCTATTGCCCCAAATGATTGGGGCACTTGGCACACAAAATGAGACCTCCCCTGGCATTTACCTACCCACCCCAATATGTTGGCAAAGTCCATTTCGTCCCACAACATCCTTTAGACTTCCAAAACTTCCAAAAAAACCATAACTCATCTATCAACATCAACATGACCTTAACAACATATTTTTTTATCAACATCAACATCATGAGGACATTGAAGAAATATTTGACACATGAAGACACTAAGAACACTGAAGACATGTAGGACAAAGGAGCATGAGGACATGAACAAACTCCTATCATGAGGAAGAAGGACAACCCAATCCAACTCCTAAAAGCATGACATGTTATGATGAAGAACCACAACCGAATCCAATGATCCAACGACATGAACCAATGACATAAGCAACTATGTCTTGCTATTGTAACACGATAAACATGAATGTTATGAACTAAAATCCAAACTATGTGACATCAATCTTGATATGACATGAGTGAATAGGATTAAGACCAATAAGGATCAACTTCATCCATCACTTAGATCTAACCCCATGAAGCATAACATCATGATGATGCAAACATCAAATGTATACCATAGCAAACAAATCAAACTAATCATAAGGCCTTCACTGCTCAAGTTCACACCACTATTTGTCAAGTTCATACCACTGCTTGAGTGAAATCTTCACTATTCAAGTTCATGCTTTGTCTTGAAGAACTATAACTCTGTGCATCACATCACATACTCTATGAAGAAGCAAGTGTCTTTATATCACAAAACCCAACAACATATCCTGAAAGCATAATGGTATCATCAAACAATAGATAACCAATAGACCTGCACAATTATGCATTCTTTACTTTCAAGCAAATGTAACTAGCATGTGTAAAACCAAATTCATGTAATGTTAATTGATCATCATATTAAATATTTAATATAAAACTATCATATACATAATGTCATGAACATAACATCTAGTTTACATACAAAGCCATATAGGCATGTCCAAACAAAGCCATACATGCATATATACAAAAATATACATCAATAACATACAAAAGTATGTATTCAAAGCCATCTAGGCATACAAAAAATGTCCCAAAAACTAGTTTTCTATGGACTTTAATGAAATAATCGGCGGCCCTTGCTTGAACATGAAGATGGAGAGCCAATCCATGACTCATCCTCTCTCTGTCATCGAGTAGACCTCTTCGACAGAAGTTCATCCAGATCCACCTATTAATACAATTAAACAATATGCACATTACTATAGAAAATGTACACAAAATATATAACATCACATATGTAATTGATCACTTACTGCCATTCGATGATCACTCTCCATCATCTTGTCTCCAGCTTCTTTGTTTGTAGTTGGAGAGGCTGGAGTTGTGACCTCCTATGAGAAGCATCAAAAAGGAAAATTGACTAAACATAAATATCATTTATGTACATCAAATGACATGAGATAAAACAAGAAATACAAAATTATGACATTTTCATGTTATTGGCTTATACCTCAGTCAAAGGATAGGAATCCTTAGAAGAGTGGAGTGGTTGAAAGAAAGAATTGGATTGTTCAAGAAGCTGCAAGGACAATGGTAAGAGAAGAAAACTTGTCAGATGTATACTGGAGGGAAGCAATTCATACTACTATTTATATACAAACTAAAAGAATAATTTACATATCTTATTCGCATATCTTTGGTAAGTGTACATGGGAATCTTATCCTACATGAGCTTTAATACATTCTCATCAATATCGATTAGAAACTTAGGCTTCCTATGCAGAATTCTAGGAGGTGATTTAATTGGTAAAGTTGACTAAACATTAGGAATTTCTTCAATATTTACTTCAAATGGGATAGATGACGTACCATCAATTGGAGGTGAAAAAGATGAAAATGGCGTACCTTCAACTTGATGTGTGAATGATGGCATGCCACCAACTTGAGAAGAAAATGAAGATGTACCTTCTACTTCACCTATGAAAGATGGAGTATCTCCAATTCAAGAAGATAATGATGGTGTTCCTTCAACTTGACCTATAGACGATGGAGTGCCTCCAAATTGGAGATTCACTTTCCTCATTGCATAGAGGTTTTGCATTTATTCCCTTTCTACCACCAATTCTATCTCTCTCTTAGCTTCATTAGATGTGTCATGTTCCTCTTCAATTGGCAATGGTGGAATGTCTTCTTGTATGGTTGACAATTTCCTACTTTCTTGAATTTGCCTCATTCTTTCTCTTTTCTTCTCACTCTCAGCTTCATGCTCTTCTGTTGTTAGAGTCTTTGCTCATTTCCTCAGCATGATGATGATTTCTACAAGAATGATGAATAAGACAACGATAATTAGAACCTTTATAATGACAATGAATAATGGTCACAATGGAAAAATACAAAATAAGTTATCATGTTTAGTGATTTGTATCACTTTAGGAGCTCTAATTTCATGAAATTCATCGCTACTGTTGTTTATTAAGATATGATAGACCAAAAAATTGTCCCAAAAAGCACTAAAATTCCTTGAATTGACAACATCAAGATCATGAGAAAACTCCCCTAATTCTTGCTTATGTTCATGTGTGAGCATTTCTTGGGCTAGGACAGTATCATGGAGCTCTCTAAAATACTTTTGAACTCATACAAATGCACAAATATCATGCACCTCCCCTTGTGGTGAAAGACTAGCTTGATTTATACCCATTTTCTCAACCAAATCAGGAACTTGTTCTTCATGTTCATGGCTGTTGTAGGTTTGATAAAAGTCATTTTTATGATACCCAGGTTGTCCTAGACATGCATAAGGTTCATAACTTCTAAAAGATCAATCTGTAGTTCATTTTCTTGACCCATGAAAAAAGTTGTAACCGCTGTCCCAAAGTCTAGAGGAAGATGTGTGAAGACAAAAATCATGAATTGAATGAATCCCTTTGCAAGTAGTTTCAAATTGGGCATGGAGTTTACCTTCTTGGACCATCGTAGATGTTGTGATGACTATTTTTAAGCTTCAAACCACCTTCACAATAAAGGTAAAAAATTCAAATGCAAATGTTTTCAAACCCATCATAAGGGGCGCCAATGCCTATTTAGATGTCATCCATGTCATGTAAGGGACTAAGAGCTGATGAAAAAGTAATATAATGTGACAACCATATTGTAAGGGTTTCTAACTAATGAATCTGATCCTAATAATCTAAGGTACGTAGGAACTACCTCCAAAATGTCATTTAACCTTCTAAACTATACCTAACTTAGGATAACATCAATACAACACATGCCTCTTAACCTTCCACCAATTAAGAAGGTCCTATATACACTTGCAATTGAATCTAAGTAGACAAATGCAAAGCATAAACTCTCATGATGACCAATACAAAATGATGCTTATCTTTGATTAGGAGATGCTTATCATGATGCCATGGGTGATCTTTAGTTAGGAGATGTTTATCACGATGCCATGAGAAACTTTAAGTCACTTTTAGTGGATGTTGGAATCATGTAGAGCTCTTAGTTCCTACTTCGTGTGAGCATTAAGAGTTGACATTGTTTGACTGTGCTATTTATAATAGTCATAAATGATTGATTAGCATTGAGAAATGATGATTTCAAAGGCTTATAACCACATTTGCATTGATGACCACACTTTGTAACTTTAATAACAACAAGACAACCCTTCAAAACTTGCCTAGCAACCTAAAATATGACCCTAGTATAATATGGACAGTCACTAATGATTGTACTGTTGGGCTTAACAGTCATATGGTAACTGATTTTTCATATGGAAGACTTGAAGGAAAATCTTCTTAGTAACATGATTTGGTGTTGTTATGTGGAGGCCATGATTGGACTGATTATATATATATAGATTAGAATCATCAAGCACCTTAAATAGACTATCAACACAACTAGGACTATCATGACAATCATTAGGAACATCAAAAAAGGTATGAAGATAATTTGATATCTTGTCACTTGGTGTAAAGGAGGGGTTTTCTAGGAATAACAAGGTGCAAAAATTTAGGGCAAAGTTCTATTTCATGATGACAAGTCAAGTCCTAAACTATAATATTTTGAGGACATAGAATAAGAGGCAATGTTACAAGGTGGCCAAGGAATCATGAAGAGGAGTGATGGTGTTACACACACACATGCAACAAAGGTAGCATAATGAGAGTTCTCGTGTGGAGAAAGACAAGTTGCAAGATCGACAATGAGGTGTTTGATATTTTATGCTTCAAGTGTACATGGTTTCTAGTAAAGTAGAAGCAACCACATAAGAATGGGTCATGAAGATGAAGATGTGGTAGTGGAAGTGTTGGTTTCTGATGTGGATGTAGGAGGAACATGTAGGTGTTGCATTAGTTGTGTAATGAAGGAACAATGGCATGAGGTATGATTCAGAAATCTTTGTTTGTTTACATTTCTTGCCACATAAGTGGTTGGTATCACATATTTTGGAGAGTTATTGGAGGGCCCATATTCTGGACATGGATAGAGTGTTGGATCAAACACTTAGTGGATTGGTGTGTCGTCATCTGCATGTAGCTATCATTGATTATTGATATAAGATGATGTGGTGTTGTTATGCCAAGAGGAATATTAAGTGCATAACCATACATATCTTGTTGAGATCATCTTAATTAGGTTGGACTCTCATTATAAGCTTGGATTCTAAGTTGGTGAAGGAGATTTATTGTCAATTATGAGCTACGATTGCCATAATCATTGGAGGCATTGTCTATCATAAAGGGAGTTGTGTAGGATGAAATGTTGTTTGGGACAAACTTAGGACTATTATAGGCACTAAATGTTTGGGTAGTGAATTAGTATTTACTTATCGAATTACTTCTTGTACCAAAATTAGGGAGAGTTAATGACATTTAATGAAGATGCTGGAGATTGGTGGTGGTTATTCTTATGAGGAACAAAATGGAAAATAAAGAGATTACTCTTAGGAGAGAAAGGTGAACAACAATATGAGTGTCAAATTTGGAAAACTTGATGTGAGATGTCAAAACAAGGATAGAATTTATTGAGAACACGTAGGACTATTATAGGCACTAAATGTTTGGATAGTTAAAGGGCAGTCAAGTATCAACAAAATAATAATCAATCCTAAAACCTCTCTTAACTAATATGACAATGATACCCATGTGCTATGTGGCATTATGCATAAGGATTATTAGGGTCAGATATGAACAAAATATGCAATAGACTCTCACTACCCTATTCACAAGGTAAGAGATGACAACATGATGAAAAGGACTTATCTTATATATAGATTGGAATTATCAAGCACCTTAAATGGACTATCAGCACAACTAGGACTATTATAACAGTCGACAAGAATAGATCAAACCAGGTATGAAGATAATTTGATATATCTTGTCAAGGTGTAAATGAGGGGTTTTCTAGGAATCATAAATGTATAGGAAAGTCATTTTAACCTTCAGAATATCACACATGACATTGTTTGAATAGTAGTCCAAAATAAGAATGATCAAACCCTAGGAGTTTCATAAGAAAATTGATGCATTACAACCTAACAATCACCAGATCATTGAAGTATAAATGTTGAGATAGGTTATTAAAGAAAAATATAATGATGATAAGATGAGAAGATGAGAAGGAAGAAGAATATAATGATGAGATATAGGTTGGATATTGTGCTATGACATGGAGATTTATTACAACCAATAATTTCTATGGTAGCAATTGCAAGACGCTTGGTGAAGAACTTGCTATTGCATCATGAGCTAAAGACATAAAGACATAAAGAACATAAGAACTTATATAACTAAATTAAAATGGATATAAAGAACATACCTTATACTTCAATATTGGAGTTGACCAATTCTCCAAATTTTAGCTTCAAAATCCTCAAATTCTTCTTTTTCACAAGTCTGATTATGAATTCTATATAACTCTAGAATATGATTAGTGAAATTTATGGAATAAACAAACATGTATCATCAAATTCAATCTATATATCAATGGTAATTAGCTTTGAAACAATATCACACATGAAACATGAAACTTTACGTTTAAATAATCAAATTTTCTCCAAAAAAATGTAAAATCAATTATTCTACGTTGAAAAAACAAAAAGGTGGTGGATTGATCCAAAAATGATTGTTAATATGTCAAAGAACATGAAAAAACATTTTTTTTTCCAATATATTGCATGAAAAGTAGGAATAACAGGTATGTGGGGTCTGAATCATGGATCCCACATGCTTTTTGCCCATTTTTTTTGCTTCCCATAATGCAAGTGCATTATAACGCACTTGCATTATAACGCGAGCACATTCTAGGAAGCATAAGCACCCTAAAATCATAACCTTCTCAATGTTATAGAGATAGAGATAGATAGGGAAGTATAAAAAGATTAAGATTTCTCTATCCTCCCCCTCTACAACTCTATCTACCTACTTTCTCTATATCTCTGTCCCTCTCTCTATCGACCCCTTGGAATGTGAGGGAGAGAGATATAGAGATAGAGAGGTACATATATAGATAGAGGGAGGATAGATAAATAAGGAGATAAAGGAAGAAAATAGATAGATAGAAATGTATCTATATAGAGAGTGAGGGTAACATAGAAAGGGGGAGTGGGAGAGGGATAAATAGAGACAGATAGAGAGAGGGAGACGTGGAGAGATAGAGAGGGACATGGACATGGATAGGGAGAGAGGGGGGATATGGAAGGATATGGAGAGATAGATAGAGTTAGAGAAAGGAAATAATATAGAAAGAGGGGCAAATAGAGAGATAGAGAGAGATAGGTGGAGATAGAGGTAGGGAGGGGGAGAGAGGAGAATTGAGATAGACAAAGGGGTCTAGATAGAAGGGGAAATATAAATAAAGAGGGAAATAGAGATAGATATATAGAGAGGGGAGATATAGAGAGATAAAGAGTGAAGGAAAGATGGATGGGGAAATACAGAGAGAGGTAGAGAGGGATATATTAAGAGATAGGTTTATGGGGAGAGATAGAGATAGGAAAAGAGATGGAGAGATGTCTAGAGACATACCTGGAGAGACACTTCAAGAGGTAGAGGGATGGGGAGAGAGATATAGAGGAGGAGAGACATAGGGAGGGAGGGAGAGAGAGGTAAAGAGGGATAGCTTAAGAGATAGGGAAAAAGATCAAGAGATGTGGACAGAGACATAGGGAGATAGATTTGAGATAGAGGGATTGCGAGAGTGATAGAGAGGGGGAGTGAGATAGTGAGGGAGGGAGAGATAGAAAAGTATAGTTAGAGAGAGGGGTTCAATAGAGAGAGCAATCCTAAACCCCTAAGCCCTAAACGTGAGAAACCCTAAACCCCTAAACCCTAAACCCTAAACTTGAGCACCCCTAAACCCCTAAACTCTAAATAATTCCCCTAAACCCTAATCCCTAAACCCTAAACCCTAAAATTGAGCAACCCTAAACTCATAAACATCAAATAATGCCCCTGACCCCTAAACCATGAACTCAAGAAACCAAGATAAACCCCTAAACATATAGTTCAATCTAGGGGATGATGGAGGGTCAATCGGAAATGGATGTAGAATTCTTGGATCTTGATTATAATTATCCTCTAACGGATAAACTATTTGATAGGATCCAAGTTATTTGTTTGATTATCTATGTTTTCTTGCCTGAACTAATGTGTCTCATCATGGGATATTAATGAATAATGAATAGGACTAGTGGTATGATGGATAGGACTAATGAGATGATGGATAGGAGTGAGGTGGGTTACTTGATCATGGATAAGATCTTGATCATAGATAATATCTTGATCATAGGGAGGATAAGCATGGATAGTGTGATATTAGATATGGATAGGGTAAGTGGGGATGCATTGATATTCATTGGATTGGGGAGTAAGAGGTGGTGATGGGGGTTCACTAGGAGATGTTGGAGGATCAATTATGGCATTGATGTAGATGGGTTGACCATGAGATGGTAACGGATCTGGGACATACGATTAGATGTGATGTTTGGATTTTGATTAGGATGGGTGGTTGGTGTTTCTACATGCTTTGGACTAGGATCTTAACATGGCTATTGGGTTTCTTAGATGGATGTGATGGGTTCTTCGATGGGATCGATAATCTTTGGATGTTTGACAACATAGCTACATGATGGGGTTTGACTTGGACTTATGGTAGGAGACTCTTCAATGAAATGGATAGACATAGGAGTGGATGATGGTATTGGAGTGGTAGACATGTTATTAGGAGGTTCTTTGTTACCTGCTCAAGGATAAGAATTTGAGTACATGATGTTTTTCTTAGATTCCTTGCCAATAGTCCTTGGGTGACATCCTTCATGGCTTCATGGGTTGATGGACTAAGATATGCATATAGTTGATGGAAAATGATGGAAGATGTTGTGGGGTTAGGATTAGGATTGAGTGAATGGATATAGGAGGGGACGGATTGGGATTACGAGTGTTAGAGGGGGATGAAATTGGATTAGTGGATTTGGATGGCTCTATATCTCTCCTTTTATTTTTGGATTTTGTGAAGAGCCTTTGGAGAAAAATTTTCAAGGGTTCATCCATTGATGGATTAGAGCTTAGAACGTTTGATGGTGGATGGATGATATGGATTGATGGATTAGGAGATGGGTGGACTAATGGGTTAGGATTAGGAGGATTGGAGGGAAATTATAAAATAATTCCCCTTTAACCCTAACCCCTAAACCATAAACTTGAGCAACCCTAGAAACTCATAAACCCTAAATAATGCCCCTAAAGGTCTGAGAAACCCTTAACTCATAAACCCAAAATAATGCTCCTAAACTTGAGCAACCCTAAACCTCTCTCCCTCTCTCTCCTAAAACCCTAAACCCTAAATTATAATTCACCTAAAAACTAACCTCTAAACCATAAACTCGAGCAACCCTAAACCCCTAAACCCTAAACTTAAGCAACCCTAAACTCATAAACCCAATCAACCCTCTCTCTCCAAAAAAAGAAAACTAGGACTCTCTATCTCTCTCCTTATCACCCTATCTCTCCCCTCTTTCTCCCCTCCATTTCCATCATCTCTCCCTCTCCTCTCCCTTGTTGACAAAGAACATGGAAACAAGAAAACTAGGGTCCATGCAAAGGGGGATGAGGATATAAATTGGGATGATGAAATGGAAATAAGATAATTTATGAAATTTCATTGGATGGGAAGAATGATGCAGAGATGTAGAGAAGGGAGGGAAGTAGAGAGTGATAAAGAGAGAGAGGGTAGGAGGTCGAAATGGGAGAGAAGTAGAGAGTGTGAGAGGGTAGGAGGTAGATAGGGGAAAGAAGAAGAGAGTGAGAGAGAGGGTAGGAGGTAGAGAGGGGAGGGAAGCAGAGACTAAGAGAGAGGGTAGGAGGTAGAGAGGGGAGGGAAGTAGAGAGTGAGAGAGAAGGTAGGAGGTAGAGAGGGGGGAGAAGAGAGTGAGAGAGAAGGTAGGAGGTAGAGAGGTGAGGGAAGCAGAGACTCAGAAAGAGGGTAGGAGGTAGATAGGGGAGGGAAGTAGAGAGTGAGAGAGAGGGTAGAAGGTAGAGAGGGGAGGGAAGAAGAGAGTGAGAGAGAAGGTAGGAGGTAGAGAGGGGAGGGAAGTAGAGACTTAGAGAGAGGGTAGGAGGTAGAGAGGTGAGGGAAGAAAAGACTCAAAGAGAGGGTAGGAGGTAGAGACGGGATGGAAGTAGAGAGTGAGAGAGATGGTAGGAAGTGCAACTGCCCTTGTAGACATGTATGTAAAATGTGGAAGCATAGACAAGACATGTCAATTAACTGATGTAACACCGCAAAGAGATGTTCTATAATGGAATGCAATGATTGCAAGATATGAAAAAAAATGGATTTATTTAAAAGGCTTTAGAAACATTCAATCAAATGCAATTAGCATGTGTAAAACCAATTTTGTTCAGCATAACGCAAGTGCTTTATAATGCGCTCATATTATGTGAACTCACATAACGCGAGCACGTTATAACATGAGAACATTATAATGTGAGCATTTTCTAATGCAAGTGTGTTATAATGCACTCGTGTTATGTTGAGAATGCTTAGACATGGTTTTTCTACTTTTTAACAAAATTCTAAGGTAATCTGGAGCGTGCTCCCCATCAGAATGGCACTTTTTCCAATCAAAAGTCAAAAAACATACTACCATAATCTTAAGCTCTTTGTGAGATATCTAACCATATAATTTTTTTAACATTTTGAGTACGTTAAGGGTTTCATCTCTAATTTCTTTTGTTAGTGTATCCATTTTCTGTCAAAAACCAATGTCTAGTATTTTTGACTTTTTTTTTACTGTTCATCAAAATTTGAAATAAGTTACATTTTTAGAAACTAGACTCCATTCTACATGTATTAAAAAAAATGATTTTCGATTAGTTTTCAAAAATTTTAGGGGGAGCATGCTCAATTTTCTATTTTTCAGCATGTGTCTGCTTTGAAAATTAGTAAAAAATCAAATATTCATGAAAAAATTATCAGAAAAATTAGGGATAAACTACATGGTGTTAGATAATTTCTCACTAAAGCAATTTTTGAAATACTAAAAAAAGTCAACATTTTAGGGGGAGCACACCAGACGCTATGTTATGTTTTTTTGAGAAAAATAGGACCAATTTGTGTGCTCCCCCTTTTTGAACCCCTTAATATCAACCATTTTTGGAAAAAAATAGTAGTTTAGAAACTAGATTCAGAGCACTATGACTCTTGTTTTTGTTGCATCTTAAAATTTTGAGTGTAGCTATCTTCAATTTCTTATCCAACATCAATGTTTCCTAATTTCAGAAAAAAAAGTGGCATATTAAGACCTCCTTTTGGTCCCTCATCTTTCTGCACTTACCCTTAGAGCTATTTGAATATGAAATAAGGCTTGAGCATTCTTCTTCGTAGCCTCCTTCTTAGTTGTTTTATGATTGGCTATGAGGGCATTCCAATTAGCTGGCTCTACATAACCTGATTTAACAATCTCCCACTGTAGACACCTAAAATTGACTCCAATTTCACCATCACTCACTATACCTTATTCTTCCACATTAATTAAATAATTATTAATTATTTAATTAAGTTAATTTCCCCACTTCCTAGCATTAATTAAATAACTTACAATTATTTAATTAATCCATACTTTCTTCTAATATTAATTAAATAACTTATAATTATTTATTTAATTAAATCGTGATCTAACATTAATTAAATAAATCAAATACTTATTTAATTAATATCACATCTTCTTCTTGATTCCTTTCCTTTTTTAGCTCATATGTATCTAATTAATTTATTTAATTAGATAATCCTCTCAATTATCCTCTCATCTTCTTTTGATTTATTTCCTTTTAAATCAAATAAAAATCAAATCCTTTTCCTCTTTCAAATCTTATCTTCTCCTTGTTTTAATTCCTCTTTTGTGAAATAAAGCAAAGAAATCCCTTGTTTCTTCTAATGTTAATTAAATAATTTATATTATTTAATTAATTAAATCATAAATCCAAAATTAATTAAATAAATTAAATATTTATTTAATTAATAAGATTCAAATAACTCTTAATTTCTTTTCAAAATTGAACTCATGTGTATCTAAGTAATTAATTTAATTAGATAATTCATCAATTATCCTCCCATCTTTTTTCAAAGATTTATTTCCTTTTGAGGATTTAAAACTAAAATCAAATCTCTTTCTATCTTTTCAAATCCTATCTTATCTTGATTTATTTCCTCTTTGATCAAATAAAACAAAGATCAAATGTCATCTCTAAAATCAAATCTCTATCAAATCTTCTTCCTTCCACATCAAAACTCTATAAATACAGCCTCAACCAAGCCATTTTGATCACACAACAAAGTAAAGTTATATTGAATCATGAGCAACCAACATATCAATCATTCTATCAATCAAAGTGTGTAGATTTGATTGAAGGAGAAGGTTTTGTGTATTTGCATTTACTTTTGTTTTCCTTTGATCAAATTTTATGTATACATTTTTGGCACACCCACTCACTTTTTATAGGTTTATGTGCTTAAATTTGCAAATCTAGTTTGCTTTTTGTGGGTTTTATTAACTTTTTGTTGCAGGTTTAAGCCATTTTTGGAAAACAAACCCTAGGTTTTCAAGATTTTATCATTTCTTTCAAATGGCTATGAATTTTTCTATAATATTTTAACAAAAGTTTAATAATTATCTCAAGAACCTACAACAAAAAATCACATCTTTATCATCTGTTTTGAATGAGTTATAACGATTTTAGTTTTTTTTATAAATTTGCATTTCTGTACACAAATCAATAAATTTTCCAAAAACCTTTACATTTATGGAAATCTCTTGAAATTTTAATGGGGGTTTGTTCTTTACAGATTTAATTTGGAGGCCAAATAAGGCACGAAATGATTAGATCTTTTCTAACTATAACTTTTTAATAAATTCGCATTTCTAGGCACAAATCAAGGAATTTTTCTAACTTTTTATATTTCTGTAAAGGTCTTAGAAAATTAGTAGGGGTCTCTTTTATGATTTTTTACATTTCGAGTCAAAAATGTTTCAAAATGATCAAATCTATGTCACTATATGAAAAAAAATGTATCTGAAATTGCAATCTTCTAATGAGCTTATCTTTTTATGGCTGCATTTTAATATTATTTTCTGATATTTTTTCAGGGATTTGGTTTTGTGCTAACACTTTGATTGCAGCTATCTCATTCATCGAAGACCAATCATTGAAACTACTAACAGATCGTGTGCAACACTGCTTGTCAAAGATCAAATTTTTATCACTAATCTAGGCACTTAGTTTAATTTAGGGGGTTAATTAATCAGTGTTTTCTATGCTTGTAAGGTGGTAGGTGTATGCTCTCACCTTGTGCAAACTTAGTGATCAGAAGCCAAACCCATCTCTTTTATGTTTTTAATCCCTTAGAGGGCTTGCCTCCAGATTTGTGACAGGGAACGACCCAAGTGGTACTTTCATTTTGGTCCGCTATATAAATGATTGTGGTTGTGACAAAAATCATCAATCACTTGGTGCAGATGTTCTATACCAATGGAAGTCTCCCTTAGTATCCATGAGATGTGTAAAAACCCTTTCTAAAAGATAGGAGACCTCTTAAATGAGTGAACCGCCACATGTATAGACAATAGATTATCCCAAAACATTGACTAGAAACCACTTGTTGTAGAAGCCAAAAACCTTTTATGCTTACTAGTGCAGGAGGTCAGACCTCCGAAGACACCCTACAAGTACTATTCATGGTAGAGATAGAAAATACCTTAGTTAATAAGATCTCCAGATCTTCAAGGTAAGAGATTTGGTATGCCCGTACTGTGGTGGGGGAGCCAGTGTCACCAATATTTCTAGTTGTTCACCTTGTCTCAATATATGGAGTAATCCAAGTAGAGACTTAGCAAGTAGTATCCTCTTTCCACCCTAGGTTGTGCATGCTTACAAGTGTTTTCAAATTTATCGATACTAATGAAAATTTTTGGGCTAATCTAGGCCGTCATTCAGATTTTTACTCAGATTTTGTATCAAAGTCATCCAAAACTTTCTGTCTTCTGTGTTTTGTTTGTGTGTTCAAAACAAACATTTTCCACTTCCTATCAGACATCTAGCCATTCTATTTTTGTGCTTGAAAGGCATCATTGTCACCATTTGTCATTGTGAATCCTAAGAAGTTCTTTAATCGATCAAATCATCCAATCTATCCATTTTCCACCTAATTCATTTATCATCATTTTACTCGTATTCTCATCCTTGAACCTAGTCCAATCTTCATTCATCAATATGGTTGTGATCCTCAACAAATCTAGGCCAAGTCCAAAACCATATATACTTCGAGGTGGTCCAAAATTTGCTCCTAATGATGATGAGGATCTTGTAGATTTTGAGACATACTTGGAGGAATAAACTGAAATCCAAAGACTTCAATCTATGTGTAACTCTATCCCAACATAAGAGCAAAAGATCATTGCCCAAAAACCACAAACATACCAATTCCATGAGTCACTCTCATCATCATGTCAGCCTAGTTCCTCCTTATCAACCAATCTTGTGAATATTCCTCAATATCCATCTACTATTCCTCCATCGCCATCCAATAGAATGCTTATCCCAAAGCATACTAATCCTACAACAACACCACCATCAAACTTCCCAAGCTCTAATCCATCAACAAAAGAATCCTTGAATGATTTTCTCCAAAGATTCTTTATAAAATTGGTGTAGGAGCACCTTCTCTACAATATAGGATAATACTTTCTTTTGTTTTTTCATAAGGCTCTTAAGCCATTTCATATTGTAATAAGCGTCAATTTGGTCACATTGATGTAATCGTGCAAGGAAAACTTGTATGAGGGGTAAAGCCAACGGCTAACTATTTTGAAAGTCAGTTTGCACGGTTGGAAGGAAAAACTGTTGTTCATACCTTTTTTAGAGTCAAGCAGTATGTAGCATCAGGAGAGGGATGCAAACAGAGATTGGATGAATGAACAATAAGAGTTTTTTGGGTGATACACAGTGTCTCATTTTGTGTGTTCTTTGTGTTTTATATTTCTATTCAGATCTTATACATTGTTGCCCTAAACTAGACACTATCTGGTAGTTCCTAGGGTTCTTGTATTGTGTAGACGGTGGAATATTGTTAGTCCTGTAGAGGCTGGTTTGTAACCTAGAAATTAGGTTTTGATTGACAAATGGAAGTCCTTTCCTCTGT
Organism: Cunninghamia lanceolata; assembly: GCA_027924645.1. Lineage (NCBI taxonomy): Eukaryota > Viridiplantae > Streptophyta > Pinopsida > Cupressales > Cupressaceae > Cunninghamia > Cunninghamia lanceolata. The sequence continues at coordinate 4,224,735 of BSBN01000749.1, read as the reverse complement.
CCACTGAAGTCATCTGTATTATCGGTGTGATGGAGGGAAGTCATCTAGGTTTTGTGTTTTCCACGTTCTCACCCAGGAATCCAGGAAACTCAGCCGGATTTGACTAGGCATCTCTATGTGACTAGTCAGGAAATTGATGAGAAGTGAAAGGTGTAGGGTTGTGACCAGATTGATATGAGTGATTGAGGGTTAACACAGGAATTGGCCAGTTCGAATATAAATTCCTTGTCCTATAGATGAATTTCATGTATCGGGTCGTCGCAGAGCATTCAGGAAACCATCGGCGTGACTTGAGCATCAGGAGAGCCTTTGGAAGTCTCTCCAACTCCTAATTTCTGACCAATGAATCAGGCATCGACGTGAAATAGTTTTCATCTTGCCGAAGATTGGTATGGTGTCGGAGACACATACAATCGTTCGTTCGAAGATCATGGAAGACGGTGGACCCCACACATTGCATAACAAAATGTATGCATCGGCGTGAGTAGGGACATCAGGTTGAGAAAGTGATATTAGACCGACCGTAGAAGCTCTCACCAATCAGAGTGACAACTACAAGTGTCACCGATGAAGAGCATCAGCGTAAGGAGTGTCGTCAAAAGAAGACTTAGAAGTCTCAGTGACCGGTAGAGTCTCACCGATAGGAAGCTTATCGGAAGGAAGTTTGGGAAGTCTCAGCGATAGAAGACTCATCAGCGTGAGATTGGCATCGGTGGATGTGAAGGAAGTGTGGCCGAAGAAGGGAGTCAACCCGACGAAGGCGATTAACCATTAAGGTTAAGTTATTGGAAGCCGGGGTCATTGGGAAGAGTATAGAGATTGGCGAGAGAAATAGGAAGTAGCCTGATAGTGATATGTTTGGCTGATAGTGGAGACATCGTCAAGACATAATTTGGGTCTGGATGATTATACTTGAGGACCTTTCATTGCACACTTTGTATCAAAAATCTAAAAGCAAAAGAAGAGCTATGGAGAAATCCAAATCCACTCATCCAATTTCATCCCCATCTAGCATAAGCAATCCTAATCTTACACATAAGCCAACACCTTCTACCATTATTCTTCATCCCTTATATTGTGCATCTACCCATATACTAATAAAGGATGTGATCCATTGGATACTAGCAAGGAATCAACCACCACCCTCATGCCATCAAATTCCTATCCTTGAAACTATCCAAGAACCCTCAAATGTCATGCCTATTTCTCCTATCCCATCTAGTAGTCCAAAATCTATCCAAGAAACTTCAAATGTTCTTGAAGATCCACCTTTCATAAGCCCAATTCATTCCCCACCATACATTGAACCTATCAAAGAAACCTCCATGCCTATCCAAACTCAAGATCTATGTCAAGAGTCAACTCCAAAGTAGGATCAACCTTGTTCCTTACCAAATCAAGATCAAAGCCATCAAGAGCTTGTCACTCCTTTTACTCATGGTCCCAATACTATTCATGATCAAGAAACCTCCACCACTCTTATCCATTCTCCACCTAGCCCTATCTATGATCCAACAACATCCACTTCCCTTGATGAGACACTTGGTCCCCAAGAAAACATAGATAATCAAATAGATAACTTGGATCCTATTACACTAAATCTTAATGAGCACAATGTTGAGCAAGATCCAAGCATTCCAACTCATCCATTTTCTAATTTCACACCATCTACTATTGATCCCATTCCAAATCTATCTCCCATTAATCTTACATTATCACTTATCAACCCCATCCCAAATCCATCATCCTATCCCCTTGGTCCCACTACCTTCATCCATGGTTGTTCTCTCATGGGAGAGGAACAAACTCTATCCACCACCCATCCTTCTCTATCTAATAATGGACTCGTGTCTTGTTTCCAAACAAACAAACTTCCCATTGCACATCGTATGCTCCAAAACACGAGTTATCAAGGAAAAGGATTAGGCCTTCTTTAACAAGGTTATCACTAGGACTCAAAGTATTGTGAACCATATTAAAACTCAAGGGGAAAGTGTCACAGAGAAAAATTGTAGAAAAGATTTTGAGATCCCTTCCTCAAAAATTTGATCTAGTGGTCATAGCCATTGAAGAAAGAAAAGATCTAACCACAATTAAAGTAGTAGAGTTGGTTGTTTCTTTACAGTCTCATGAGGAGCATATGTAGCATTCTACAGAGAGTTTGGTACAAGCTTTCTAGTCTACAGTAAGAATTGAAGACAAATCTACAACTCCTTTTTCTCCATCAAATAAGTTTCAAGGGGAGCCTTCTAATAGTAGAGGACATGGTAGAGGAAGAGGAAGAAGTTCAATGAATTAGAGAAGCATCCAATGTAGATATTGTGAAAGGTATGGACACTATGAATCTAAATGTAGGAAGAAAAATCTGTTTTGAATAAGTCAAGAGCTAACTATACTGAAGAGTCTTTTGAAGATGTAAAGCACTCCACATTTTTCACTTGCAATTTTGAAAAAGAACCTCAAAAGGATGTGTGGTTCCTGGATAGCTATTGCTTCAATCATATGATAGGTAAATCTGATCTCTTTATCAAATTAGATGAATCTGTGAGAAGTCAAGTAAAATTTGGTGATGATAAAGAGGTTGATGTAATGGGAAAAGGTACCCTTGCAGTGAAAACTAAGAAAGGAGAAATGACTTTTATTCATGACACTTTGCATGTGCCAAAATTACAACATAATCTTTTAAGTATTGGGCAACTTGTAGAAATAAATTATAAGGTTGTGTTTGAGGATAACTGTTGCAAAATATTGGATAAATCAGCTAACCACCATCTTGTAGCAAAGGCTTGCATGACATAGAATAAATTATTTCCTCTCACATTGGTGTCCACTAAGATGCATGCCCTCAAGGAAACCACAGATGATTCATGGTTATGGCACCAACGGTATGGTCATTTGAATTTTCTAGGATTAAGTTTGTTTCATAAGAAAGACATGGTGAGAGGACTTCCTACAATTCAAGGAAAAAAAGAAGTTTGTTTAGGGTGTGCACTTGGAAAGAAGCATTCAAATAGTTTTCTAGTGAACAAATCATGGAGGGAAAAATCTCCTCTAGTGAATATGTTTTTTGATATTTATTGACGATTTCTCGTGCCACGTAAGGGTTTATTTTCTTAAGCAAAAATCTGAGGCATTTGAATGCTTCAAGAACTTTAAGGCTATGGAAGATAATCAAAGCAAGTATTCTCTTAAAATACTCAGAACAGATAGAGGGGGAGAATTCACTTCCAAATAGTTCGCTAATTTTTGTAACACTCATGGTATTCAGAGACAACTCCTGGAAGCTTATGCTTCCTAGCAAATGGTATTGCAGAAAGGAAGAACTGTACTATTATGGAGATGGCATGAAGTATGTTGCAGTCCAAAAACCTTCCTGATTGCTATTGGGAAGTCATAGTAGCAACCACACTTTATATTTTGAATCGAAGTCCAAAAAATTCATTCAAAATATCACTCCAAAGGAAGCCTGGAGTGGACAAAAGCCCTCAGTAGCTCACTTTCATGTATTTGGTTTCCCCACATATGTTCATGTTCCTATTTAGAAGAAAAATAAGTTGGATACAAAATCCCAACTTTGTATCTTTGTGGGCTATTCAAATTCCACAAAAGGATATAAATTCTATAACCCTAACACAAAGCAATGGATTATTAGTTGGGATTTGTTTTTTGATGAAGGGGAGTATGAAAATGGCAAAAAGGAGTTCAAAAAACTACACCACTAATCATGGGTATTGAAGATGATCAGGTTCCTCCTCTCCCCACAAGCTCAAGTGGAAGTTCAAGGTCCAACAGTAGCCCAAGTTTGAGTTCTCCAAGCTCAATTTCCCCAAGTTCTTCTAATAGCACAAATTCAAGTGATAGTTCAAGTCCAGCATCAAGTCCAATCTCTTCATGAAAGGTGTGAAGCTTAAATGAAATTTATCAGAGGAGTACAAATACAAATCTAGTTGTTAATTTTTCTTTGCTTAGTCAAATTCATGTTAAACCCTCCGTGTATGAAGAAGTAGTAAAAGAGAAAGTGTGGATTGATTCTATGAATGAAGAGATGGAAGCAGGTGTCAAATGGATCCATAAGGTGCCATATCATGATGCTACATTGTCACATTGCATGATTGGTTAGGAATCATTGTAATGCCCCGTTATGTAACCCTAGAGAGTTAGGCTGACAAAATCAAAATTTTAGGAATAATTATTTTTTTGAAAGCAAGATAGTGCAAAGTAGTAACCAAACATATCATATTACACTGCATAAATGAAATTACTCTTCTAACAACTCTAGGGCAACATAACTGCATTAATAACAGAAAATAAAACCATAGAAGCAATAGCCATTACACTGCTAAAATAGATACAAATAACTTTTACTATAGCAGGATAGATTAATTACAGAGTCTCAGTACAAGATTACATGATTACAAGATTATGAGACCGATCATGTCAGTTTACAAAAGAATACATAAGAAAGCATACAACTCTGAAGGAGGAAAGCGAACTGGATCTGGAACACCTCTGCGCAAAACTTGAACCATATCTCCAAAAAGGACCAATGGATAGCTCTTACCACCCAACCATGTGGAACCCTGAGGCCCACCCCTCCGAGCTAGGAGATAACGACGAGGATTCCACTAAGCCAAGGACTACAACATCCCAAAAATAAATGAACAACAACTAACTTGACACAACTGACCATATCAACATAATAGCACAAGTCAAGGCACCACTCCAGAGAAACAACAAAACGAACAACTAAACTGCATAAGGAGAGTGTCATCGCATGGTCCTAGCATGGGTTACCTAGGCTATCAAACCCCAGAAGCCAGGCCCCATCTATGGTTACCCTGGCCGCCTCTCTCTAGGCACCGGCCCCATAGGGTGACACATGTGGAGCTAACAGGTCCTCTCATGGAGACGAGGAGGACAACCTTGCCAACCAGGCCTTTTCATCCCATCCTTAGCCTGTGAGAGCACTCAAGGCATGGGTGAGGTAACTTACTTATCTTGTTAAGTGTTTTAATAGCCCAACCCTCTTCATTAAGTTATTAAGTTTTCCACATACTTACAACTTCCATGGGGTTACCCAGGAAGCCTCTCACTAGGCACTGGCCCCACCATGAAAGCCACTCCCTAAGCATTCTCAGGTCAAACATACATACTACAACATATAGGTAAGAGTCACCAATCAGATCTGAGCCATACATATGCCATTCCCTAGGCCACAACAACAAATCCATAATCTCTCAAAATGAAGCAAAAACATCAAGAACCAAGTACTATATCCAAGAGACAATTTCCCATTCATTGCAACACTCGAGAATCCAGGCAAGCCAATGACATGCCATAATTCGAACCAAAACCAAGGACTGCACCTCTGGAGTAAGGTACAAAACAAGGGGTAATCACTATCTGACAATCCACATTGACAACAAGTGGTCATGACATCTCACAAGGTCCCTACTTCACAACAATCCAACATATAGACATAAACTCCACCCAGGGTAAAATAATGCTCCAATACAAACATAAGGTATGACCAAGGAGAAGATCGAGCAAAGAGGTTCAATGGACTCCTAATTCAATCAAGAAATCAGCTTACACCAAAACTCTGAACTTCAATACTCTTAGGAAGTGATAAGGCAAGGAAGGTAATCCATGAACTGAACATCCTTACTTAAACAAAAGTCGAGGAAAGCTCATAAAATAATACCATTAATAACACAATCCCAAGATAGATACGCTCTAAACTCCCCATAATGTAATCAAAACACAATCCTTGCTTTCCCGAAATCAAGTATCAAAAAGGAGAAGAATACAAATTCAATGATATCTACCATTTATGAGGCACGACATGGAGTATTACAAGCTTGACTAACATATTGACATTTAACAAGGTAATTTAAACCTGATTAGTACAATGATGCTACCTCAATAAACCAAAAACATTAACCCAATTTACTCTAAACTTTCCAAGACAACTATAAATATAAAACATAACTTTTCATCAACATGTTTACTAACTACAATTTAAATAAAGAAAGCAACTAAATGAAATAAATTTGCTTAACATGAGTTTTCCCCTCTAAGATTTACTAGTGATACATCCTAATAAAACAACTACAAGATATAATTATCTTTGCTACAATAGTAAACTTTCCGCCGATCATAAACTACCACAACTCTATTTAACAACTAAAAGTACCAATATATTTTCTTAAGAACGAATTTATCATCTAACATTTAACCAATACAACTACACTATACATATAACAATTACAAGTCAACATTATAATCCTATAGGCATAGGTATTTTACCAATCTATACTTTCTAACAACAATGATAAGGATAAGATATATGTCTAAATTGCACAACTTACCATCGAAATAGCCTATTTGTCCCAATTTACTAACCTAACTTTTATATACCCTTATAAGCTTAACCCACAACCTCTACATTGATTCTTAAACATCCCATTCCCAAAAGTATAAGTATCTCTAATGACATACTACACATCATTCATAAATAGACCTTCCAAAACAATTACATGCATATTTCCCCATGCCAAACACCATTCTACGAATTTTGACTTCGAAAGCAACATTAAAACCTACATAAATACCTATAATATATTTCTGTTCACATGGATCACCATCATTACCAAACTATACCTTTCTATTCGATTACAAAACACTATATCCTTAGCACCCAAAAACCTAAAAGTACAAGCTCCAACTAATCCATGGCAACTCATACGAACACAAGATTTAATAACAACTACAAATTTACATGCTTTGTTATGAAAAGTGATCACATCAAATCCAACTATGGCTAAAACAAAACTAGAATATGCAGCTAGCTTTGACCAACTAATCGACTCCTATGACGACAACAAAAGCTAAGATAAACACATTTTGATACTAAACATTTGACTAACAATAAAAACATCTCCTGCAGAGTTCGACGACACCCAGGAACCATGGAGAAAGCTAACATAAAACAAAAAAGTTCTCATCTGACGAAGATGTCTATTACACATATAACTTCTACATGGAAATTTTACTAACATTTCTACCATTTCTCTCGCTGTTAAATCCAAGGTAGAATGCTATTAACAGATTTAATCGATGGTGCTAACGCCAAAAGCTTGTGATATGAGACCGTCAACTAATAATATAACATTATGCTCTAAGGTCGAAGTAAGGGTAAGAGATAAAACCACTACTCTAATTATTGACCAGTCATTACAAAAAGAATCATGCTTACTCTTTCATGAATTGCCTTAATATTATATACAGCAGCTTAAATGCAAAATTAAGAACCTCACGTTGCTACCTTCCATCTCCAAATTGCAATAGAAGGATTCAGTCGTGGAGGAAGAAAATCGACTATGAAGATTCATTAATAATAAGGATATGTATTTAGAAAGCAAAATTAACTGATGTTAAAATTTAGCCTAGCCGTTCGGCGGTTTAGAGGCAAAGGGATAGAAAGTTTCTTGAAGAGCTTACTATTGAGTGCTAGATAAAGAAAACTTCTAAAGAGAAAGAATGCTATTAAATCTCCTCTCTGGTATCCCGAGCTAGATCAAGTTTAACTAAATGAATGGATTTGAGCAATATTAGTATGGTTCCTCAGTAGAGAAAGACGACTTGATGGAGAAAGGAACCAATCTTATTGTTCCAAAATTTTATATTGCAACCAGCAAAATTCTCATGCCAGCGCCAGAGAAGGTTGGCCGATGCAGAACGAAAGAAAAGAGATGATAAGACAAGGAGACTATGATAGTGAGAGCAGGACCGTACAAAAAAAATGCCAAGGCCACCAAATCAACAAAATTTAGCAGGGAGAAGTGAAATAGAATGGGTTTAATAATTATTATTATTTTTAAAAGAAATGTTAACTGGTTTTGCCAGACGATAACAATAGATATGCCAGTAATTCAAATAGAATATGCCAAATGGGTTTCAGCAAATGACTCGGCCTAGAAAACAATTATGAGATGGACTATTTGAAGATGATCCAGGCAAGCATTTCATAAGATTAATTCACCCATCTACAAGGAAATTCAATAGAATGTGAATAGGGCGAAACATTTTTTTTTTTTTTACAATCAAGGCACACGGTAAGAGTTGAATGAAGTGCTCACAAAGCAGAAGATGCAGAAAACATTACAAGGTAAGCTAACTATCATTGACAGGCAAGGGATATATAGGGTATTGCCAAGTGACATGGAAAAGAATAGGCAAAAGCCTTCTGAGGAATGGCGGAGCAAAAAGACAGCCACAAACGCAATCAATTCAATCAAGTTGACCCAGAATAAGAGCAGAAGCAATTTTTTGGAAGCGAGAGATATAATGGAGTGCAATTAGGATTCACTATCTTAGTGGACAACCCCCCCTTCTATCTGATAAATGTATATGTGAGATAACTATGCAAAGATTACAAGAGAATTTTAACAGATTAAAATTGAGTCATTTATTTTTCTGGATTGAGGTTCAGTACAGGGTTGCAGAGGATGGCATAAGATTTCAAGAGAGATTAGGAAAGGCTATCCCAAAAGAATACTTCTTGGAGGAATCTACAAGGGCAGCATTCAAACACACAGGGTACACATGGACAAATAAATTTCCAAATTATATGCAAGTTTCGCAAACAGGGCAAACTAGACCACACGTAGCACATGTTGTAATATTATTTAACTTACAAGCTACAACGAATGCAATTTTCCCAGGGAGAGAGCCAGTTCACATACCAAAATTTTCAGTCCCACCTCTAATATTTTTTCCACTCCTGCAACCCAGAATTCTCTATTCTTCTCCACAATATCTTTGTTTTCTCCTCCTAATTTTCTTGGACTCTTGCTGCCAAAGTTCTCTGTTCTTCTTCCTCTCTCAACCAGGACTCAACTCCTGAATAAAAGCAGAGGACATGCCTCTCTTCCCAACAACTCATTTTCTCCCAAAACAAGGATTCAACTCCTCGAGTAAATGCAGAAGGCATGCCTCTCTTCCCAATAGACCACTGTCTCGTGAGATTCATAAAAAATTTTATTTTATCAGGAGATTCCCAATCCTCCAATTTTGAAATTGACAACACATGACATTAGTTTTTTGATCCCCAAAATATTCTCTACCAAATATCCATTAACTACCCGTAACTCCAATTATGATAAAAAAATATTCTTGGAAGTAGATAATTTAATTCAAGACTATTATAAAATTAGCCAAGGTATCAATCCCAGTTCTAAGCCCAAACAAATATTATGCAATAATCATATTAGGAGCATTATTAATTAATAAATAATCACTAGAGTATTTTCCAACCACACACACAAACCTAATAACAGAACTAGACTACACACCTCAACATGAGATTACCAAACATGAATGGCACGAACTGAGAGACACCACATGACTCGAGACCATCACAGAAGACAACGACCGACCTAGTGGAACAAGCCTCATGTTATCTCCCATAACTAATATCCATTGGTGAAAGAATATGCTCAAACCTACTATATCAAGTGGAGTCGAGGTTTGGTACCTGTAGCCTGCATCCAAACAACTGATTAAATACGATCAAGTACATATATGTCAACACACAGAGAGTCAGAGAATCACGGCATAGTAGGGTACTCGAGATGAGTAATGCTACACCATCCCTGCTCTTGGATAGATTATATTCATAACATTTGAAAACAGATATCTATGAATCTAATAAAACAAGTAAGTAATAATCCATTACTAAACATATTCAACACATCATACTGAAGTACTCATAATGTCATCATAACTCATAACAGATGTCTAAATATGTCCATCGAACATAGTCCATCAAAACAAAGAGATCATAAACCCAAAACATGTAAATCCAATGTCTCGAAGCTGAAATGCGAAGTAAATGACTATCAACTATAATAGAACTGTCATAGGAAATATGAAAATAACATCTATCACAAACCAAAAGCAAGGGGCATTACATCCTCCCCCCTATAACTAGGCTTACTCCTGGAAGCCTACAAATAAATAAGGATATAATTCGCTCATCCTGGAAGCATCCTCCCAGGTAGCAGAGGTCTCATCATTAGGATCCCACTGGATCCTAACCTGCTCCACGTCTCTACCCTTGAGAGTGAGTCTCCTGAGCTAAAGAATGCCTACAGGCTCCAAAGCCAGTTGCCCATCCTTTACCTGTAGAGCAGTCCAGTCAAGAAAATGAGCAATATCCAGATAGTAAGGTCTAAGTACAGAAACATGAAACACATCATGGATGCATGAAAGGCTAGGTGGCAAAGCAAGACAGTAAGCAACTGGTCCAATCCTCTCTAACACCTCAAAAGGTCCAACAAAGCATAGTGCTAGCTTAGAGCCCTTTCCATAGTGGATTGGACTCTTTCGCAGTTGCACACGCAAGAACACCCGATCCCCAACAAAAAACTGATGATCGATCCTATGACCATCTACATACTTCTTCTGCCTATCCTGAGCTGCCATCAAATGCTCTCTAATCCTCTCAACCTTCTGCTCCATATCTCTAAGCATATCCGGACCTAGAAGAACTCTATCCTCCAAATGATCCCAACTCAAAGGAGTCCTACAAGTACGACCATACAAGGCCTGAAAGGGAGACATGCCAATAGAACTATGATAGCCATTATTATAGGCAAACTCCACTAGGTAAAGGTAGTCCTCCCATCGGCTCTGTCGATCCATCACATACATCCTCAACATATCCTCGAGAACCTGATTAACCCTCTCAATTTGACCATCAGTCTCAGGATGATAAGCTGAACTAAAGTTCAGCTTTGTTCCCCAAGGCATGCTGCAAGGACATCCAAAGGGTAGAAGTGAACACTGGATCCCTGTCAAAGATGATCCTATGAGGAATCCCATGAGGTCTAACGATGTCCTCCATAAACACTCTAGCCACCGTAGAGGTGTTGTAAGAAGCACAGACAGGAGAAAAGTGAGCTACCTTCGTCAACCTATCCATAGTGACCATAATAGCATCGTGTCGTCGAGAGGACATCGACAAACCCACAATGAAGTCTATCGAAATGATATCCCACTTCCACTCAGGAATCAAATGAGGCTGCAAAAGTCCTGCGGGGTGCTAGTGGTCCGCCTTCACCCTCTGACACTCAAGACACCTCAACACAAAATCAGCAATATCCCGCTTCATACCACTCCAAAAGTACAGTTAATGCAGATCTGCATACATCTTCTTAATACCCGAATGAGAAGAATAGGGTGCCTGATGTGCCTCAGACAAAACTAGGGTGCGAAGACCCTCAGAATTAGGAACATAGATACGACCCAAATGTCGCAAAAGACCATCTGACTCAAAAGAGTAGCTAGAGAACCTACCTTCTAAAGGTCTACCAGACTCAATCTCAGATCTCACCTCCTAGTACCAACTGTCAGTAGGAAGAGCAGCAAGAATCTGACCTCTCAAATCCACTGTAAGAGAAACTACTAAGATCTCATGCCTCCGATGACTAAGAGCATCTGCTACCACATTCTCCTTGCCCTGAATATATCTGACCTCAAAGTCATACTTGCACAAGAACTCCATCCAACGCCTTTTCCTTGCATTCAAGTTTGGCTACGTGAAAATATACTGCAAACTATGATGATCACTGTGCAGCTCAAATCAATGCCCTAATAGAAAATGCCTCCATCTCACCAAGGCATGCACCACCGCTGCTAACTCCAGGTCATGAGTGGGATAGTTCAATTCATGATCCTTGAGTTTGCTAGACTCATAGGCAATCACGCGACCCTCCTACATCAGAACTGCTCCCAAACCCTCCAAGGAAGCATCGGTACAAACAACAAAGTCTCCACCAGGATTAGGAACTGCTAAAATAGGTGCACTAGTCAGCTGCTCCTTAAGAGTCTGAAAAGCTATCTGACACTGTTCTGACCAAACAAACTTCTTCCCTTTCCTCTGAAGAGAAGTAATAGGGTGAGCAATTCTCGAAAACCCCATAACAAAGCGACGATAGTAACCTGCCAACCCCATAAAACTACAGACCTCAGAAACATTAGTGGGTGCAGGCCAATCCATAATAGCTTGGATCTTTGAGGGATCCACCGCAATACCTTCTCCAGAGATGACATGACCCAAATACTTAACCTCTATCTGGAAGAACTCACATTTTGACAAATTAGCATAAAGCTAATTTTCTCTCAGACACTGCAACACTTGACGCAAATGCTCCTCATGTTCCTTCATAGTCCTTGAATAGATCAATATATCATCAAGAAATACGAGGACAAATCGGTCGAGATAAGTGTGAAAAACACCATTCATTAAGCTCATGAAAATCGACGGTGCATTTGTCAACCCGAAAGGTACCACTGTGAACTCATAATGTCCATAATGGGTGCGAAATGCTATTTTGTGAATATCTGCCTCAAAAATCTGTAACTAGTGATATCCCGACTTAAGGTTAATTTTTGAGAATACCTTAGCTCCTTTGATCTGATCAAACAAATCATCGATCCGAGGCAAGGGATACCTATTTCTCACTGTTACCTTATTGAGCTGCCTATAGTCGATACATAGCCATAGAGATCCATCCTTCTTCTTCACAAAGATCACAGATGCTCCCCAAGGAGAAACACTAGGTCGTATGAACCCTTTGGCTAAAAGTTCCTCCAACTGCAGTCAAAGCTCCTTGAGCTCCTAAGTGGTCATCCTATATGGAGCTTGTGAGATAGGTTCTGCACCGGGAATTAGATCAATCCTGAAATCAATGTCACGCTTAGGTGGCATTCCTAGAATATCAGAAGGAAAAACATCCGCGTACTCCCTCAATAGTGGGTGATCATCAAGAGATGCCTCTCGACTCTCCTCCATCTCCAAATCACTAACAGTCACTGCAAAAAGCTGACATCCCTGACGCATGCATATCTTGAGTTGCATGGCAGAGATCATACATAGGGAAATAGGTCTCTAAACTCCTACAACCTCAACCTCAGCACCAGAATCATCCACACACCTAACAGACTTATGCCGACAATCTATCACTACCTGATGGGCCTCCAACTAATCCATCCCCAAAACTGTCATATGAACCTAGGGGCAGGATGCGAAGGTCCACAGATGTCGATAGAGAGCTAATCATCAAATTACACTCTAAAACTAGAGACTCAATTGCTATCTTAGCCCTGGAAGCTAACTCAACCTACCACCTATCATCTTGCTTTGATGCACTAAGCCACAACGCTCCACAAGAGAAGGAGATATAAATGAATCAGATGCACCGAAATCAAATAGAACAGAAAAATCAATACCTAGCATGCGACCAGAAGTCTCCACCACGGTGCCCTGATGCTCTGCCTGTCGGTCATCTACTACTGCAAAGACTCGGTGTGACCTACCTGCATCACCAACCGTTGGCTCAGATGCCGTCGGTCGATGTCCAAATCCTGATGCACCCTTCTGCAGGCACTGTCTGGCAATATGGCTCTGTTGGCCACAAGAGAAGCACTCGGCACCTCTACCAATACCACCGTCACCCCAGAAAGCACTAGACTGTTGGAAACTACCTCTGCTCACTGCAAAGTGCGTACTCTGAGCTGGCTGATCAAAACAGTTGCACTTATTGCGCTGCCAAGACTGGTCTTTCTTATTTTGAAATCTATTACCTTGCTGATGTTGAGAGTTCTTCAGTTTGGACTGCGAATACTGTTGTTGCTGACCACGCTTTGAGGGTGCATGAGAACTTGATACCTGAGTGTGACCACCTCAAGAACCATATCCTGACAAAGGTGCATGGCCAATGTGCGTACTTGTATGCCCACCGAGGGCCATAGCCAAGTTCTCCTCCACTAGCCGAGCTTTCTCCATGGCAACCTCCATTGTCTTAGGTTCGAATACATGAACCCCTCCACTAATCTGGGCATTCAAGCCCCTGATAAAATGTTGCACCAACATAGACTCATCGTCCCTAATGCCTGCATACTGTTTGAGCTCATAAAATCTGCGCTCATACTGCTCAACTATCATGGTTAACTACCTTAGCTCATGAAACTCATCTGCTCGACGCTGCCTCCAATGGTCAGAAAGAAAGCGGCTTCTAAATCTCTCTACAAACAACTCCCAAGACATAGTGCTAATGTCCAAATGTAGCTTCTACTCCTCTAGCCCCCACCAAGTCAAAGCAAACCCTCGAAGATATAAAATAGCACATCTGGCCTTTGTATTGCTGCCATATGGATGCATGGTGAAGCACCTACCTAAGTCTAATAACTAGGTCTCTGCCTCAAGTCCTCTACCAGTTTCGTCAAAGATGGGTGGGCATGCTCTCAGTAAATCCCTCATATGGCTAGCTAGTGTGGCTTCCTGCTTAGCTATCAACTCCCTAGACCTGGGAGACCTCTCTCTCTCTTTAGGACCTGGCCGGTGTACCGCCTGACCTCCTCTAGACTATTCACCTACCTGTCTAGGGCCTAAATGGGCAAGGGCCTCCTCAAGAATCTGTTTCAACTAGGCTCCATCAGGCTGACCCTGACCATTCGTGTTCTGACCCCCGCCTTCATGGCCACTTGCATGTGTAGAACTAGGAGGAGGTGTGCCACCACCACCTCTCCCACGACACCTACCTCTGCCCCGACCTTGGCCCCTACGTCTAGGCATCTACCCTACACACAAAAGGCAAATTATTACATTAAAAAGAGGGTCACAACAGGGGTTAAATTGTTCTATAGAGTTTAAGCACTAGGTTACATAATGGGCTCAATTATAACTAGGGTACCTAGTGTTTAAACTTAGCTCTGATACCAAATGTAATGCCTTGTCATGTAACCCTAGAGAGTTAGGCTGACAAAAGCAAAATTTCAGGAATAATTTTTTTTTTTGAAAGCAAGATAGTGCAAAGTAGTAACCAAACATATCATATTACACCGCATAAATGAAATTACTCTTCTAACAACTCTAGGGCAACATAACTGCATTAATAACAGAAAATAAAACCACAAAAGCAATAGCCATTACACTGCTAAAATAGATACAAATAACTTTTACTATAGTAGGATAGATTAATTACAGAGTCTCAGTACAAGATTACATGATTACAAGATTATGAGACCGATCATGTCGGTTTACAAAAGAATACATAAGAAAGCATTAAACTCTAAAGGAGGAAAGTGAACTGGATCTGGAACACCTCTGCATAAAACTCAAACCGTATCTCCAAAAAGGACCAATGGATAGCTCTTACCACCCAACCATGTGGAACCTTGAGGCCCACCCCTCCAAGCTAGGCGATAACAATGAGGATTCCACTAAGCCAAGGGCTACAACATCCCAAAAATAAATGAACAACAACTGACTTGACACAACTGACCATATCAACATAACAGCACAAGTCAAGGTACCACTCCAGAGGCACAACAAAAGGAACAACTGAACTACATAAGGAGAGTGTCATCGCATGGTCCTAGCATGGGTTACCCAGGCTATCAAACACCAGAAGCTGGCCCCAATCTATGGTTACCCTGGCCGCCTCTCTCTAGGCACCGGCCCCATAGGGTGACACATGCGGAGCCAACAGGTCCTCTCATGGAGACGAGGAGGTCGACCTTGCCAACTAGGCCTTCTCATCCGATCCTTAGCCTATGAGAGCACTCAAGGCATGGGTGAGGTATCTTACTTATCTTGTTAAGTATTTTAATATCCCAACCCTCTTGATTAAGTTATTAAGTTTTCCACATACTTACAACTTCCATGGGGTTACCCAAGAAGCCTCTCACTAGGCATCGGCCCCACCATGAAAGCCACTCCCTTAGCGTTCTTAGGTCAAACATACATACTACAACATATAGGTAAGAGTCACCAATCAGATCTGAGCCATACATATGCCATTCCCTAGGCCACAACAAGAAATCCATAATCTTTCAAAATGAAGCAAAACCATCAAGAACCAAATACTATATCCAAGAGGCCATTTCCCATTCATTGCAAGACCTGAGAATCCAGGGAAGCCAATACATTGACATGCCATAATTTGAACCAAAACCAAGGACTGCACCTCTAGAGTAAGGTACAAAACCATAAAAAGGGGTAATCACTATCTGACAATCCACATTGACAAAAAGTGGTCATGACATCTCACAAGGTCCCTACTTCACAACAATCCAACATATAGACATAAACTCCACCCAGGGTAACATAATGCTCCAATACAAACATAAGGTATGACCAAGGAGAAGATCGAGCAAAGAGGTTCAATGGACTCCTAATTCAATCAAGAAATCAGCTTACACCAAAACTCTGAACTTCAATACTCTTAGGAAGTGATAAGGCAAGGAAGGTAATCCATGAACTGAACATCCTTACTTAAACAAAAGTCAAGGAAAGCTCATAAAATAATACCATTAATAACACCATCCCAAGATAGAAACGCTCTAAACTCCCCGTAATGTAATCAAAACACAACTCCTTGCTTTTCTGAAATCAAGTATCAAAAAGGAGAAGAATACAAATTCAATGGTATCTACCATTTACGAGGCATGACTTGGAGTATTACAAGCCTGACTAACATATTGACATTTAACAAGGTAATTTAAACATGATTAGTACGATGATGCTACCTCAATAAACCAAAAACATTAACCCAATTTACTCTAAACTTTCCAAGACAATTATAAATATAAAACATAACTTTTCATCAACATGTTTACTAACTACAATTTAAATAAAGAAAGCAACTAAATGAAATAAATTTGCTTAACATGAGTTTTCCCCTATAAGATTTACTAGTGATACATCCTAATAAAACAACTACAAGATATAATTATCTTTGCTACAATAGTAAACTTTCCGCCGATCATAAACTACCACAACTCTATTTAACAACTAAAAGTACCAATATATTTTCTTAAGAATGAATTTATCATCTAACATTTAACCAATACAACTACACTATACATATAACAATTACAAGTCAACATTATAATCCTATAGGCATATGTATTTTACCAATCTATACTTTCTAACAACAATGATAAGGATAAGATATATGTTTAAATTGCACAACTTACCATCGAAATAGCCTATTTGCCCCAATTTACTAACCTAACTTTTATATATCCTTATAAGCTTAACCCACAACCTCTACATTGATTCTTAAACATCCCATTCCCAAAAGTACAAGTATCTCTAATGACATACTACACATCGTTCATAAATAGGCCTTCCAAAACAATTACATGCATATTTCCCCATGCCAAACACCATTCTACGAATTCTGACTTCGAAAACAACATTAAAACCTACATAAATACCTATGATATATTTCTGTTCACATGGATCACCATCATTACCAAACTGTACCTTTCTATTCGATTACAAAACACTATATCCTTGGCACCCAAAAACCTGAAAGTACAAGCTCCAACTAATCCATGGCAACCCATACTAACACAACAAGATTTAATAACAACTACAAATTTACATGCTTTGTTATGAAAAGCGATCACATCAAATCTGACTACGACTAAAACAAAACTAGAATATGCAGCTAGCTTTGACCAACTAATCGACTCCTATGACGACAACAAAAGCTAAGATAAACACCTTTTGATACTAAATGTTTGACTAACAATAAAAACATCTCCTAAAGAGTTCGATGACACCCAGGAACCACAGAGAAAGCTCACATAAAAAAAAAAAGTTCTCATCTGACGAAGATGTCTATTACACATATAACTTCTTCATGGAAATTTTACTAACATTTCTACCATTTCTCTTGCTATTAAATTGAAGGCAGAATGCTTTTAACAGATTTAATCAATGGTGCTGATGCCAAAAGCTTGTGATATGAGATTGTCAACTAATAATATAACATTATGCTCTAAGGTCGAAGTAAGGGTAAGAGATAAAACCACTACTCTAATTATTGACCAGTCATTACAAAAAGAATCACGCTTACTCTTTCATGAATTGCCTTAATATTATATACACCGGCTTAAATGCAAAATTAAGAACCTCACGTTGCTACCTTCCATCTCCAGATTGCAATAGAAGGATTCAGTCGTGGAGGAAGAAAATCGACTAGGAAGATTTGTTGATAATAAGGATAGGTATTTAGAAAGCAAAATTAACTGATGTTAAAATTCAGCCTAGCCGTTTGGCGGTTCAACGGCAAAGGGATAGAAAGTTTCTTGAAGAGCTTACTATTGAGCGCCAGATAAAGAAAACTTCTAAAGAGAAAGGATGCTATTAAATCTCCTCTCTGGTGTCCCGAGCTAGATCAAGTTTAACTAAATGAATGGATCTGAGCAAGATTAGTACGGTTCCTTAGTAGAGAAAGACGGCTTGATGGAGAAAGGAACCAATCTTATTGTTCCAAAATTTTATATTGCAACCAACAAAATTCTCATGCCAGTCCCAGAGAAGGTTGGTCGATGCAGAATGAAAGAAAAGAGATGATAAGACAAGGAGACTATGATAGTGAGCAGCAGGACCATACAAAAAAAATGCCAAGGCCACCAAATCAACAATATTTAGTAGGGAGAAGTGAAATAGAATGGGTTAAATAATTATTATTATTATTTTTAAAAGAAATGTTAAGTGGTTTTGCCAGACAATAATAATAGATATGCCAGTAATTCAAATAGAATATGCCAAATGGGTTTCAGCAAATGACTCGGCCCAGAAAACAATTATGAGATGGACTATTTGAAGGTGATCCAGGCGAGCATTTCATAAGATTAATTCACCCATCTACAAGGAAATTCAATAGAATGTGAAAAGGGTGAAACATTTTTTTTTTTGACAATCAAGGCACACGGTAAGAGTTGAATGAAGTGCTCACAAAGCAGAAGATGCCGACAACATTACAAGGTAAGCTAACTATCATTCACAGGCAAGGGATATACAGGGTATTGCCAAGTGACATGGAAAAGAATAGGCAAAAGCCTTCTGAGGAATGGTGGAGCAAAAAGACATAGCCACAAACGCAATCAATTCAATCAAGTTGACCTAGAATAAGAGCAGAAGCAATTTGTTGGGAGCGAGAGATATAATGGAGTGCAATTAGGATTCACTATCTTATTGGGCAACCCCCCCTTCTGTCTGATAAATGTATATGTGAGATAACTATGCAAAGATTACAAGAGAATTTTAATAGATTAAAATTGAGTCATTTAATTCTCAGGATTGAGGTTCAGTACAGGGTTGCAGAGGATGGCATAAGATTTCAAGAGAGATTAGGAAAGGCTATCCCAGAAGAATACTTCTTGGAGGAATCTACAAGGGCAGCATTCAAACACACAGGGTACACATGGACAAATAAATTTCCAAATTATATGCAAGTTTCACAAACAGGGCAAACTAGACCACACATAGCACATGCTATAATATTATTTAACTTACAAGCTACAACGAATGCAATTTTCCCAGGGAGAGAGCCAGTTCACATACCTGAATTTTCAGTCCCACCTCCAGTATTTCTTCCACTCCTGCAACCCAGAATTCTCTGTTCTTCTCCACAAATCTCTGTTTTCTCCTCCTAATTTTCTTGGACTCCTGCAACCAAAGTTCTCTGTTCTTCTTCCTCTCTCAACCAGGACTCAACTCCCGAATAAAAGCAGAGGACATGCCTCTCTTCCCAACAACTCATTTTCTCCCAAAACAAGGATTCAACTCCTCGAGTAAATGTAGAAGGCATGCCTCTCTTCCCAACAGCCCACTCTCTCGTGAGATTCATTAAAAAAATTATTTTATCAGGAGATTCCCAATCTTCCAATTTTGAAATTGACAACACACGACATTAGTTTGTTGATCCCCAAAATATTCTCTACCAAATATCCACTAACTACCCATAACTCCAATTATGACAAAAAAATATTCTTGGAAGCAGATAATTTAATTCAAGACTATTATAAAATTAGCCAAGGTATCAATCCCAGTTCTAAGCCCAAACAAATATTATGTAATAATCATATTAGGAGCATTATTAATTAATAAATAATCACTAGAGTATTTTCCAACCACACACACAAACCTAATAATAGAACTCGACTACACACCTCAACATGAGATTACCAAACATGAATGGCACAGACCGAGAGACACCACACGACTCGAGACCATAACAGAAGACAATGACTGACCTAGTGGAACAGACCTCGTGTTATCTGCCATAACTAATATCCATTGGTGAAAGAACCCGCTCAAACCTGCTATATCAGGTGGAGTCGAGGTTCGGTACCTGCAACCTGCATCCAAACAACTGATTAAATATGATCAGGTACATATATGTCAACACACAGAGAGTCAGAGAATTACGGCATAACAGGGTACTTGAGACGAGTAATGCTACACTATCCCTGCTCTTGGATAGATTATATTCATAACATTTGAAAACAGATATCTATGAATCTAATAAAACAAGTAAGTAATAATCCATTACTAAACATATTTAACACATCATACTGAAGTACTCATAATGTCATCATAACTCATAACAGATGTCTAAATATGTCCATCGAACATAGTCCATCAAAACAAAGAGATCATAAACCCAAAACATGTAAATCTGATGTCTCGAAGCTGAAATGCGAAGTAAAAGACTATCAACTATAACAGAACTGTCATAGGAAATATGAAAATAACATCTATCACAAACCAAAAGTGAGGGGCATTACAATCATCCCCATTGATCATCCAGGGGGAGATTGAAGGCATGCATGCTCAACAGAGGACAACAGAGATAGCATTGCATGAAGACCATTTTTTTGCTTTATGCTTTATTTTTTTATTTTTTGTTTCTTCATTTTAAAACTACATCACCACAACTTCTAGCTTTATTTAGGACTATTTTTAGTTTATTTTAAGACTGTTGTGAAAATATATATCTCAGACTCCTGATCACTGTTGACAGCATGTAAAAATATAGTATTTTGAATTGTAATCACTGTTATATAGTGTAATGAATAGTAGGTTAAGATTTTTGAATAATATACATTGTAGTTTTTTATTGTTTTCTACTTGTTGCTGTTAGCAATTTTTCATTTTAGTATAGTGTAAGAGCTTTTTAATATCCTTTAGTACAGTAATTAAAAAGTTACAAAGTATGTCCTCTTTCCAACTCATTTTAGTTTGCACATTTATTACAGTTGTGTGGGAATCAAACGACCATGGGGTAAGTGCACAAAGATGAGGGACCAAAATGGGGTCTTAAGTTGCCACTTTTTTTTCTTGAAATTAGGAAACATTGATGTTGGATGAGAAATTTAAGATAGATGCACTCAAAATTTGAAGATGGAACAAAAACAAGAATCGTAGTGCTTTGAATCTAGTTTCTAAACAATTAATTTTTTCCAAAAATGGTTGAGGTTAAGGGGTTCAAAAAGGGGGAGCACACAAATTGGTCTTGTTTTTCTCAAAAAAACATAATGTAGCGTCTAGTGCGCTCCCCCTAGAATGTTAACTTTTTTTTAGTATTTCAATAATCGCTCTAGTGAGAAATTAGCTAATACCATGTAGTTTATCCTTGATTTTTTTGATAATTTTTTCATGAATAATTGATTTTTTAGTAATTTTCGAAGTGGACACATCCTAAAAAATAGAAATTTGAGTGTGCTCCCCTCTAAACTTTTTGAAAACTAATCGAAAATCAAATGTTTTTTGAATACATGTAGAATGGAGTCTAGTTTCTAAAAATGTAACTTATTTCAAATTTTGATAAACGCTTAAAAAAAAGACAAAAATACTAGACACTAGTTTTTGACAAAAAATGGACACACTAACCAAAAAATTCAAGATGAAACACTAAAAATACTCAAAATGTGAAAACAATTATATGGTTAGATAGCTAACAGAGAGCTTAAGATTATGGTCATATTTTTTTTGAGTTTTCATTGAAAAAAGTGCCATCTTGATGGGGAGCACGCTCCAGATTATGTGATTTTTGCTACAATCTAGAAAAACACGTGTTTGGACATCCTAAACATAGTCCAAGACTTTGGGTTGGAAGCCCAAGAAAAATCCAAGCCTTAGGCTTGGAAATAACAAAGGAAATGCATAATGCGATCATGTTATAATGTGATCGTGTTTTGTGCATTCACATAACACGATCATGTTATGGTGAACTTAAACATCTCTCTCTCTGTGTCTCTCTATCTCTATCTCTGTCTCTGTCTCTCTGTCTCTCTGTCTCCCCCTCCTACTCCTACTCTCTCTCCCCCTCTCTCTCTCTCCCTCCCTCTCCCTTGCTCTCACTCCCCCTCTCTCTCTCTCTTTGAGAGACAGAGAGAGATAGGGAGGAAGTGATATATAGGGAGAGAGAGAGAGAGAGAGAGATAGAAAGAGAGTAATAGTTTTCTTTTTTCCATTTCCTTCATCGATAAGGGAGAGGGAGAGATCGGGAAATAGAAGAATGATAGGGGAGAAGGAGGTAAGAGATATGGAGATAGTGAGAGATAGATAGGTAGAGGAGAAAGAGAGGAGAGATAGGGTGATAGAGAGTGAGTGAGATGTCTAGAGAGATAGGGAGATAAGGGAGATGTAGGAAGATAGAGGTTTGGAGTTGCTTGGGTTTGGGGTTTAGGGGCATTATTTAGGGTTTAGGGGTTTAGAGAGAGAGAGACTGCTTTTGACATGCAACCCTAAACCCTTAACCCAAGCAACCCTAAACCCCTAAACCCTAAATAATGGCCCTAAATCCTAAACCTGAGAAACTTTAAGCCTCTAAAACCTAAATAATTCCCCTAAACCCTAAACCCAAGAAACCCTAAATCTCTATCTCTCTATCTTTATCATCCCTCTACCTCTCAATTTCTCTCCCTAAACTTGAGCAACCCTAAACACCTCTCTCTCTAGATAGAGAGTGAGGTACATGTTTAGAGACATAGGGAGAGAGATTGAGAGGTAGAGGGATGATAGAGATAGGGAGATAGGGGAGAGATAGGGAGATAGAGGTTTAGGGTTTCTTGGGTTTAGGGTTTAGGTGTTTGGAGTTTGGTGTTTGGGGGTTTAGGGTTGCTCAAGTTTAGGTCTTAGTGTTTAGAGCTTAGGGGCATTATTTAGGTGTTAAGGTTTGGAGGTTTAGGGTTTAGGGAGAGAGGACCGATAGGGGGATATAGAGGACACCGAGGGGAGAGATAGGGAGATAGAGAGTGATGGACATGGCCAAAGACATAGGTAGAGATATTGAGAGGTAGTGGGATGATAGAGATAGGGAGATCAAGGAGAGATAGGGAGAGATAGGGAGATAAAGGTTTAGGGTTGCTGAGAGAGAGAGAGAGAGAGAGGGTTTCTTGGGTTTAGGGTTTAGGGGAATTATTAAGGGTTTAGAGGCTTAGGGTTTCTTGGGTTTAGGGTTTATGGGCATTATTTAGGATTTAGGCATTTAGGGTTGCTTGGGTTTAGGGTTGCATGTAAAAAGCAGTCTCTCTCTAAACCCTTAAACTATAAATAATGCCCCTAAATCATAACCCCTAACACCTAAACCCTAAACTTGAGCAACCCCAAACCTCTATCTCCATATCTCTCCCTTATCTCCCTATCTCTTTGGACATCTCACTCACTCTCTATTACCCTATCTCTCCCCTCTTTCTCCTCTATCTCTCCCTAGCTATCTCCTCTCTCTTTCTACTTGTCTATCTCTTGCTATCTCCATAACCTCCTTCTCCCCTATCATTCCTCTATTTCCCTATCTCTCCCTCTCCCTTATCGATGAAGGAAATGGAAAAAATAAAACTATGACTCTCTCTCTCCCCCTATATCACTTTCTCCCTTTCTCGCTATCTCTCTCTGAATCAGAGAGAGAGGGAGGGAGGGAGGGAGTGAGAGAGAGGGAGAGTGTGAGAGAGAGAGTGAGAGTTGATTTTACAAAATGCGCTCACGTTATAATGCGATCGCATGACTTTTTGGTCCCTCATCTTTGTGCATATACCCCATGCACATCACATGATATTCTTAATGGGAGTGTAAGATGTACATTCACTTTGACACCTTTATTTGAGCCACTTTAAATGAATTCTTTGTATAAATGCATTTGTTAGACAATGGAGTTGTTACTAGTTGGTTATTGTGCAATACATATTGGACATACTCACTATGTCTTTGAGCGTTGCGCATCCACCTTTTCAAATTCTGTATTTTAGAATGGTAGTGAATAATTTTGTCCATGATAATTTGTTGGGTCGGTATGGTCCTTTTCTCAACTCTCTGGTTTAAAATGATGGTATGTTTTACACAGTTGGCACATTGTAAAATAATTTGGTGTTCAAGTTTTTTTGATAGATTGTTTTATTAAAATTTTATCAACAAACATCGAGGTCAATAAAGTCAAGAGGGGCTGGTTAGATAGGTTAGTGAGAAAAGTTGAGATTCAACAGGGTCAAATGTGGCTAATTTCTTTTTGTAAATAATCAACACAAGAACATGCTAGTTATTTGCATGGGGCAGTAGGTAATAGGGGCTCACCCTCTACTTTGAGTGTGGTAAAATTTTTATTGGTGTGTGGTTGCTTGAGGTTGTTGGGTTACAGATTTTAATAATAATAATTTATTTTTCCATATTAAGTTTTAGTGTCAAAGTTATATTACGATATCTAAAGAATCAAAATTGTTATTGAAAGACATTGGGATCTAAAGCTATTTCATATTTAATTTTGTTTTGATTTTTAGGGAAGTGTGATACATAAACATATTGACAAATAGCAGAATATTGTGGAAAATTGAGCCTGTAGCACTATGTTGTCCACCTACTTGATTAGACACTCTTCTATGCATCTATTCTTTATCACCTTTCTCATGTCCCCACACCTTAGACCTTTGCTCTATCCATTTATTTATATCTTGCATGCATATACTATCTAGTTTGATCTAACCCCTTTCAACTCTAAGATTAGTTCACAATGACAGGGTAATCGTTTGGTCTAGGACTCATCCTACACTAATTTAGGAATTTTTAATTCAAATTTGACCAACTTCTACCATTATCTTTTTTTCCTAGAGTTGACTGAACACAAGCCTACATGATATGTTGATATGTCCTCGTATTTAAAGACATTCAATGTATTCATTCTAATCAATCAAGGAATCTAAAAATCAAGCATATAAATAAAAAAAAATTCACATCTACACCCTTCAATTAGGACTGTAAAAATAATCTACCATTGCATAATTATTTTACGAGCATTTGCATGTTTGAAGAATGTTGTCCTCAATTTTGTATGCTCTTAAAAAGTTGATCGAGGTGAAGAGCCCTCACAACTCAATCATATGACAACCTAGGAAAAATATATTTACCATAAACATACCTATATATATCGCAATAAAAAGGATAAAACAAATAAAGAACATGTAGCAATAAAACAAATTAGAAAAATGTAAGACCCCACTATCTAATGAAAGAAAATCAAATGGTTTGAGCAGCTTGGATAGGGAGGATGCAAGGGTGTCAATCTTGGAGTGCACCATCCCTCCAATTCTCTACATCAATCTCTAATCCAACTTAAAGTGCACTTTATAAATTAGTGTGTTTTACAATGCAAATATGTCCAATGCATGCGAAATGTGAAAATATCAACTTTTACAAAAATGGTTTTCAATTTTGAGAAACCGAGAAAAAGTTATAACACAAACAAGGTTCATAAATGGCCTATTTAATATTGTTGCACTAAAAAAGAAAAAAATTTCCTAGGGGAAGAGAAAGCCTAGCTATCCAATGACTCATTAGAATCAGAAAGAAAAGAAGATTACAATGGTTTGATATGTGAGGGGGAATTGGCCTCTTACCAACCCGGGCCTCACCCTTTATCTTCGACAAGGGAAAAAACAAAAGTTTATTACAAACTAAAATTCCTCAAATTAATGTTGCCCAAATATTTAAAGAACCCCCGTTAATTTGTATTTTATTTCATAGTGCTTTTACAATAACTGAAAATGTCTTTGCCAAAAAAATAAAAAAATAGAATATTGAAGCCCAAAATTTAGGGCAAATATCCCTAAATTAAAGAAGAAGGGCGATCAAATAAGGGCTATGGAGGTGCCAATGAATAGGTTATGGTTGTCAGATTGCAAATGTAGGTTTGAAGGTCAATTATAGGTTTGAATCCTGTCAATAGAGGTCGAATTCTATCAAGGGGCAGTGTGTAGAGAGAGAGCCTCTATATCAGAGAATTGCGCCCCTTTTCAAGTTGTGACGCACCTTCCTACAAGATGTGGCACCTTTTATGGAGGGTGAGGTGCCTGGGAACATGCCTTTGCTGTACAAGCCATGACCCTCTTAATAGCTCATCAACCTTTGCAAAATGTCGTCGACCTTTTAAATATGGCGTAGCTTTATAAACTAAGTAGCCTACAATTAAACAAGTTACACGAGCCTCCAAATGAGCATGCAACTTCATCTTACACACAAATTTGAGGCAAAAACAATGTCACCCTCTTAACTGCAACCTCGCCTCCGTCTTCCAAATAAAAATATCGCTCCTCAAACCCTCCAGAGAGGTGTGGGTCAAAGAAACTATACAAAGATACAATAACTAGAAAACTAGATTGAACTTTAGCTCAAAATAAGCTACAAAATATGCCAAATTTCTTCAAAAAACCTGCATAAATAAATGAATCGACCCAAAAGTCTTGGTAGAGGCCGAATAGGCCACTTGATCTGCTAAGACTTTGACAAAATCAACCAAAAATTTGACAAAATTACATAGCAAAATCATTTTAATTTTCTAAAAAAAATTCTTTTTAAATTTTGCTCGTGAGATTGGTTTCACTCCAGGATACACTGACTTTGCCTCACCTCCTGATCTCCTCAAAATGAAGAGCGTGTCTACAACATGGCTCTGATACCATGTATGAATAGCTAAGGATTCTCTACAACACTTGATATTCACTCTCACAATATGGAAATCAACAAATAGAGATAAGAAATCATTGATATTGATGAACCTAATTTGAGCATAAAGATATATTAATCTCACTTAATAATTTAAATAGAAATGCCTTATTATATAAACATGGATGAGGCAATCCACCTTCCATGTGGATTGACAAGTGCCCCATGATGTGGCACATGCATGTAGACAAGTGTCCTATAGGTGTTAACCTTTGGATCACTTAGAATATTCAAACGAACAACCTTTGGTGACAAGTGTTGGATGACTACAAAGTGCCTTTTGAGGTGAACTGGAAATTCTTTCAACCTCACAATGTATGAACACGAGGTTTACCAAACAACTAAGTAACCTCTAAAGGCCTAAAAGGTTGCACATTCAGTTAGACAAGATGTTGTCTAACTTCATCAACCTAAGTACACTTAAGCTATAGTGAATTAATAAATTATTCACTCTAACAGGAGCTAGGTTTGTTTTCATTGGCTTCTAAATCAAGGTAGAAGGTGAGGCACAATAGATTAAAATTAAAAATGCAAGCTCTCAAGAGTCTTCGACACTTGTATTTGGAGACAAACTAGCAGCATAACAGTACCTGTCAATCACATAATACATCTCCCAAAAGCACCTGTTTATAAAGAAGATACAAGGCAAAAATGGCTCTATCTTGGGATGGGCATCCAACATGGCCTCATGGACCAAAATCCATGCCTAGGGACACTTGTCCAACACTGTAGAGTGTTCTTGACACTTGTCATATCACCCCATCCCAAAGAGGTCACCTATTCCCAAGTTGGGCAATGACAGATACTCTTACAACTATCATAGAATCTGTCATAAATGTCATATCTTACAACTGTAAGAGAATCTATTGTACACAGGCTAAAAATAGCATATTCTCTTACAACATGTCATAACTCTCCTTGGGGTACCCAAAGATGCCTTCTTCCAAGATGCCTTGTGACACATGTCTTCATCTGTCATAGAATCTTCCATTTACGACTCTTACGCGTCATAGATTTGTCATAGGAATCTGTCATAACTGTTTCGGTCAATATTCCCTTACACATTATCTAAGATGCCGACACATGGCAAAATATTCCTATGCATATCTCCTCATGTGAGGTCAAATTTACATGTAGTCACCTTCCACATAGGATGACACATCACCGTGCCAACTCCCACAAGATGACAATAAGGATTTACATCCTAATTACAATAATAGGCAATAAATAAATAAATACAATGAAATAATACAAGGAATTACCAAGGTTGAGACACCTTAATTCCCAACAAGATGAATGACACTCTGACTACCTATAAACAAAGAACTGTTAGCCTATTGTTTGCCGAATTCTTCCATGAAAGATTTTAGCCATATCATCTCCTTGATTACCTCTATTGCAGCTACATACTCTGCCTCCGTGGTGGATAAAGCAACCACCTTTTGTAACCTAGAGATCCAACTCACTACTGTCCCACCTACAGTAAAGACATAACTTGTAGTACTCCGCCTGGTATTAATATCTCTGCCAAATCTGAGTCCACATAGCCTGCTAAATTAGTATTAGAGCCCCCAAAACATAAATGTTTATTGGATGTGCCTCTCAAATATTTGAGAATCCATTTTACTGCATTCCAATGCTCCAATTCAGGATTACTCATATACCTACTTATGACTCCTATAACATGTGCAATATTTGGTCTGGTGCATACCATGGCATACATTAAACTTCCTTTAGCTGAAGCATATGGTACCTTGGAAATTTTTTCTTCCTCTTGTGTCTTAGGACACATCTCCTAGTCCATTTCAAATGACTAGGCAAAGGTGTGCTGATAGCTTTTGCATGCTCCATATGGAATCTCTGCAACACCTTTTCAACATAATCAGCATGAGATAGAGTCAATTTTTTGTTCTTCCCGTCTCTACAAATTTTCATACCAAGAATTTATTTTACTACCCCCAAATCCTTCATAGCAAATGATTGTGCTAACTATTATTTTAACTCTCTTATGTGATCCATGTTAGACCCTGTTACAAGCATGTCATTAACATATAAACATAAAATAAGGTAGTCATCATTATCCAACCTCTTAAAATAAACACAATGGTCTAAATTACACAGGCTATAGCCTTGCTCAGCCATAAAACTTATAAATTTTAAGTAACATTGCTGAGGTGCTTATTTCAAGCCATATAAACTCTTCTTTAATCTGCACACCAATTTCTCCTTACCTCTGACCTCAAATCCTTGGGGCTATTCCATATATATATCCTCCTCCAAATCACCATGGAGAAAGATAGTTTTCACATCTCGTTGTTCCAAATGCAAATCTTCAGTAGCCACAATACTTAAAACAATATGTATAGAAGTCATCTTAACAACTAGAGAAAAAATTTCATCAAAATCAATGCCCTTTTCCTGTGCAAATTCTTTTACAACTAACTTGGCTTTAAATCTACCTCCAGCTTCCTCTTTTAACCTATAAACCCATTTGTTTGGTAAATCATTTTTACCTGCAAGCAACTAACATAATTTCCAAGTCTAATTTTTTAGCAAGGTGTCCATTTCTTCTTTCATTGCAAGGTCCCACTGAACCTTTGTATCCACCTGCATAGCTTCATCATACCCTTCTAGTTCACTAGCATCTGTTAACAAAATAGAATACAAAGAGGGAGAAAACCTTTCAAGAGGTCTACTTAGACTTATTGACCGTCTAACATTCATTGGAGTTTGTGGTATTTCTTGTTGCTATTGCAGAGCATGAGGAACTACTGGAACATCACTATTTGGAGTATCATCCAGCACCACATAATCTTTTTCTTTCTTCTCATGCTACTACAACTAATCTTTGTACAACACCTTTTCATTGAATACAACATCCCTGCTTTTCATAATTTTTTAGATTTTCAACATCCCAAAGCCTATAACCAAATTCATCAATGCCATATCCAACGAAGATACACTTTTTTGATTTTGCATCAAGCTTGGTTCTATTTTTAAAATCTACATGTGCAAATGCTTCACATCCAAAGGTTTTGAGAAAAGAATAACTCACCTTCTTACCTGTCCATGCTTCCTTTGGAATACCACAACCCAAAGGAACTGAAGGACCTCTATTAATTAAATATACAGCGGTACTGACAGCCTCTACCCACATATTTAAAGTCAGACCAACATGCAATCTCATGCTCCTTGTACGCTCCATTATTGTCCTATTAATGCGCTTAACCACTCCATTTTCTTGTGGAGTCCCTAGAACCATTTTCTGTCTACGAATTCCATTAAAGGAACAATAATCCTCAAACTCTTTGCTGCAATACTCACCACCATTATCAGATCTGAGACATTTTAATCCTTTACCCATCTCATTCTCAACCAAGCTTCTTTATTTTTTAAATATTTCAAATACATTAGATTTCTACATAAGGAAATAAATCCAAACCTTCTTAGTTGCATCATCTATGAATGTAACATAATATCGAGAGCCACCGAAAGAAGATACCTAAGCTGGTCCCCATACATCTATATGCACAAGCTCCAACTTTTCATCTTTCGTTTGCTTCCCATCCTTGAGAAAACTCTCTTTTGTTTTCTATACACACAACTTTCACATAAATCCATATTAATACATTTTAGACCTGGTAAAACTCTCTTAGAATGGAGTACCTTCATACCTTTTTCACTCATATGCCCAAATCTGTTATGCCATAGTGTTGTCTTAGAACCTGTAGCAACTGTTTTAGTCTCTTCTTGCAAACCCGCAGCAACTATTCTTAAACCTGTTTATTTTTTCTTTGCAACAACAATAGTAGAAAGAATAGTATGACTTGTAAAAATATATAAGGTGTCTACTTTCACACCTTTTGCTACTATTAAGGCACCTCCTGAAACCTTCCAATTTTTATCATTAAAAGTAACTGTGCAACCTTCATCACCTAGTTGCCCTGCTAAAATTAAATTTTGAGTTAGCTTTGGAATGTGCCTTACCTCTTATAGTAGCCATAATTCCCATTTTGCAACTTAACCTTAATTCTTCCCTTTCCCACAATCTGGTAGGGTTCGTTATTTGTCAAATAAATCAGCCCAAAATCCCCTTGGACATAATCAAGAAAATAACTTCTATGGGGCATAGCATGAAATGAGGACACTGAATCTAAAACCCATGAATCATCAACATTAACTAGGGAAAGAATCAAAGCATCATCTTTAGATTTATTACTTACCACATTTGCCTCCTTATTGCCTTCTTGTTTGTCTCCTTTATTTTTTTGAGACCAACAATCTTTTTTTAGATGACCTAGTTTTCCACAGTACTAGTAATCCTTCTGTCCTCTGGATTGGGACCTCTTGTCCTTTGATTTTCCTCATAACTTCCCATGACTTCCAGAACTATTTCCTCTCTCCTTTGATCTACCTCTACTTTCTGCATTCAAAACACTACCTGATGGACCCTCCTAAGATTTTCTGTCGCATTTCCTTGATAAGGATAACACCAACAACATCATCAAATTTCAAAGTATTTGAACCTGAGCTAGAGTTACTTACAACTATTACCAAGCTATTCTAGCTTTCTAGCAAAGAATATAAAACCAAGAGAGCCCTCACCTCTTCATCAAATTTCATTTTTACAGAAGTTAACTAACTAGTAATCGTATTAAACTCATTTAAATAATCTGTCATAGATCCACCTTCAATCATTTTTAGATTAAACAAATGCTTCATGAGAAATACCTTATTTGAGGATAAGGGTTTGTCATATAGTTTAGCCAAATCTTTCATCAGTTCATTTGTTGTCTTCGCTTATGTTATATTGAATGCCATAGATGGTGCCAAGCACAATCGAATGGTTCCTAGTGCCTTTCTATCCAGAAGTGCCCAATCCTCATCAGTCATTATTGTCAGTTTCTTAGCTATTCCTCCCAACGACCTCCATAAATCCTTCTGATAAAGATAATCCTCCATCTGCATCTTCTATAACTGATAGTTCTGCCCATTGAATTTATCTACCTTCAATTTACCCTCATCTGCCATTGCTCCCACTTAACTGTGAGACTCTCACTCAACCGTGAGACCTTCCTATAGACGATAATCAAACACAACCTGATCTAATACCACTTGTTAGGGTTAGCTGGTAGAAGATATCAATTAAATGCAAATAAAGATTAAATAGAGAAATAAAAAATACACAAAAATAATAACAGTGAGAGACAATTTTAACATGGTTCACCCAAACTTGGGCTACATCCACCAACAAATAGTCTAATATTATTATCCAGTAAATCAAACTGATTACAACCAACAATCCCTACAACTCAATACCATTGCAAATGCTACAATACAATATCAACAAAAACCCTAACCCTTAGACATATTTATCAAGACTTATGTCGGTTACAAAATAGGGTTTTTTTATGTTAGCCAATAGAAAAATAACTCCTAACGCCTTTATAAAATAATAAAAAAACTATTTGAGGTTTTGAGCACGCTACCCCCGATCCCTTGCGGGGGTGCTACCCATCGACCCTGCCCTATATCGCGACAGGGAGCGCACTAGGGGCACTACCCTTGGACCTCGCAAGGGGCGCTGCCCCTTGACCCCGTCTTGGGGGCGTTGACCCTAAATCCCCGTTAAATAATTTGGGTGGAAACCGCACTGATAAAAGTGACCTTTGAGTCTAATTAGGCTCCATATAACAACACCACCCTCATGTCATCAAATTCCTATCCTTGAAACTATCCAAGAACCCTCAAATGTCATGCCTATTTGTCCTATCCCATCTTGTAGTCCAAAATCTATCCAATAAACTTCAAATGTTCTTGAAGATCCACCTTTCATAAGCCTAATTCATTCCCCACCATACATTGAACCTATCAAAGAAACCTCCATGCCTATCCAAATTGAAGATCTATGTCAAGAGTCAACTCTAAAGCAGGATCAACCTTGTTTCTTACCAAATCAAGATCAAAGCCATCAAGAGCTTTTTGCTTCTTTTACTCATGGTCCTAATACTATTCATGATCAAGAAACCTCCACCACTCCTATCCATCCTCCACCTAGCCCTATCTATGATCCAACAACATCCACTTCCCTTGATGAGAGATTTGGTCCCCAAGAAAACATAGATAATCAAACAGATAACTTGGATCCTATTACACTAAATCTTAATGAGCACAATTTTGAGCAAGATCCAAGCATTCCAACTCATCCATTTTTTGATTTCACACTATCTCCTATTGATCCCATTCCAAATCCATCTCCCATTGATATTACATCATCACTTATCAACCCCATCCCAAATCCATCATCCTATCCCCTTGGTCTTGCTACCATCATCCATGGTTGTTCTCTCATGGGAGAGAACAAACACTATCCAGCACCCACCTTCTTCATCTAATAATGGACTCGCATCTTGTTTCAAAAGAAACAAACATCCCAGTGTGCATCACATGCTCCAAAACATGAGTTATCAAGGCAAAGGATTAGGCCTTCTTGAACAAGGTATCTTGGAGCCCATCCAACAAATATTTTCCTATAAAAAATGTCATCATTTTGATACACCAATAATCATACTCATTTCCATCAAATTCTAGAATGGGCAAGGAGTTAGAATTCAACATGATAAACCATTGGAAAAATTCTAACCACTAAATCTTTAACCTAAAAGAAAACACCTACTCTGATACCAAATGTAGAATCTAAAACCAAACCTAATCCTTGCACCCACGAGTTATGAAAAATAACAACAGAAAAAACAAAACAAATAACTTAGAAAACAAGGCAGAACATAACACTCTCTATATTTTGTAGGCTTTAAAAATGTTTGTTTATTCATGCTTATATAAAAAAGAATTACATTAAAGGGATCTATTGCTCTGCATAAAAATAGATTGAAAACCTATAACACTAAACATGCATTTGTCATGTATTATTGGCTGTGCTAGAAGACTGGTAGTTTGGTGAAAGAAAAATTTGTTAATTGCTCTCTGAACTAAGAAAACAACCAAGCTACAAAATAAAAACTATTTAAATAAATCTATGAATCTACATGAAGGAGATAGTGATTTGCATGTTGAGTCAGCTACTTATGCATCACATTTCAAAATGGGAGGCCCTACAAATTGCATACCAAGGATCTAACAAAGTAAGATTGGTAAGACTTCAAACCCTTCAAAGAGATTATGAAAATTTAAGGATGAAAGTAGCTAAGTCTATTGAAGAGTTTATCACTAGTACTCAAAGTATTGTTAACCATCTTAAAACTCAAGGAGAAAGTGTCACAGAGAAAAAATTGTAGAAAAGATTTTGAGATCCCTTCCTCCAAAATTTGATCTAGTGGTCATAGCCATTGAAGAAAGCAAAGATCTAACCACATTCAAAGTAGTAGAGTTGGTTGGTTGTTTACAATCTCATTAGGAGTGTATGCAACATTCTATGGAGAGTTTGGTACAAGCATTCTAGTCTACAGTAAGAATTGAAGAAAATCTACAACTCCTTTCTCTCCATCAAATAAGTTTCAAGGGGAGCCTTCTAATAGTAGAGGACATGGTAGAGGAAGAGGAAGAAGTTCTATGAATCAGAGAAGCATCCAATGCAGATATTGTGAAAGGTATGGACACTATGAATCTGAATGTAGAAAGAAAATATCTAATTTGAATAAGTCAAGAGCCAACTATATTGAAGAGTCTATTGAAGATGTGAAGAACTCCACATTTTTCACTTGTAATTTGGCAAAACAACCTCAAAAGGATGTGTGGTTCCTAGATAGCAGTTGCTCCAATCATATGATAGGTAAATCTAATCTCTTTGTCAAATTAGATGAATCTATGAGAAGTCAAGTAAATTTTGGTGATGATAAAGAGGTTGATGTAATGGGAAAAGGTACCCTTGTAGTGAAAACTAAGAAAGGATTAAATACCTTTATTCATGACACTTTGCATGTGCCAAAATTACAACATAATATTTTAAGTATTGGGCAGCTTGTAGCAAAAAATTATAAGGTGTGTTTGAGGATAATTGTTGTAAAATATTTGATAAATCAGCTAACAACCATCTTGTAGCAAAGGCTTGCATAACAAAAAAAAAATTCTTTCCTCTCACATTGGTGTCCGCTAAGATGCATGCCCTCAAGGAAACCATAGATGATTCATGGTTATGGCACCAACGGTATGGTCATTTGCATTTTTAGGGATTAAGTTTTCTTCATAAGAAAGACATGGTGAGAGGACTTCCTGCAATTAAAGAAAAAAAAGAAGTTTGTTCAAGGTGTGCACTTGGCAAGCAACATTGAGATAGTTTTTTAGTGAACAAATCATGGAGGGCAAAATCTCCTCTAGAGCTTTTGTATGCTGACATGTGTGGTGACATGTAAGAGGAATCTTTGGGTAAGAATATTTTTTTGATATTTATTGATGATTTCTCATGCCACACAAGGATTTATTTTCTTAAGAAAAAATATGAGGCATTTGAATGCTTCAAGAACTTTAAGGCTATGGCAAAAAATCAAAGTGGGTATTCTCTTAAAATAGATAGAGGGGGAGAATTCACTTCCAAATAGTTTGCTAATTTTTGTAACACTCATGGTATTCAGAGATAGCTCATGACAACTTATACTCCCCAGCAAAATGGTATTGTGTAGAAAGGAAGAACCGTACTATAATGGAGATGGCATGAAGTATGTTGCAGTCCAAAAACCTTCCTAGTTACTATTGGGGAGTCATGGTAGCAACCACACTTTATATTTTGAATCGAAGCCCAACAAAATTGCTTCAGAATATCACTTCAAAGGAAACTTGGAGTGGACACAAGCCCTCAGTAGCTCACTTTCATGTATTTGGTTTCCCCGCATATGTTCATGTTCCTATTTAGAAGCGAAAGAAGTTAGATTTAAAATCACAAATTTGTATCTTTGTGGGCTATTCAGATTCCACAAAAGGATATAAATTCTATAACCCTCACACAAAGCAATGGATTATTAGTTGGGATGTGTTTTTTGATGAAGGGGGAGTATGGAAATGGTAAAAAGGAGTTCAAAAAACTACACCACTAATCATGGGTATTGAAGATGATCAAGTTCCTCCTCTCCCCACAAGCTCAAGTGGAAGTTCAAGCTCCAATAGTAGCCCAAGTTTGAGTTCTCCAAGATCAAGTTCCCCAAGTTCTTCTAATAGCACAAATTCAAGTGATATTTCAAGTCCAGCATCAAGTCCAAGTTCTTCAAGAAAGGTGTGAAGTTTAAATAAAATTTATTAGAGGAGTACAAATATAAATCTAGTATTTAATTTTTCTTTGCTTAGTCAAATTCAAGTTGAACCCTCTGTGTATGAAGACACAGTAAAAGAGAAAGTGTGGATTGATTCTATGAATGAAGTGATGGAAGCAGGTGTCAAATGGATCCATAAGGTGTCATATCATGATGCTACATTTGTCACATTGTGAGATCAGTTAGGAATCATCCCCATTGATCATCCAGGGGGAGATTGAAGGTGTGCATTCTCAATGGAGGACAACAAAGATACCATTGCATGAAGACCATTTTTTTTGCTTTATGCTTTAGTTTTTTTATTTTTTTATTTTTTAGTTTTAAAATTGCATCACCACAACTTTTAGCTTTATTCAGGACTATTTTTAGTTTATTTTAAGACTGCTATGAAGATATATATCTCAGACTCCTGATTGCTATTGATAGTATGTAAAAAAATAGTATTTTAAATTGTAATAACTGTTATATAGAGTAATGAACAATAGGTTAAGATTTTTGAATAATATACAATGTGGTTTTTAATTGTTTTCAACTTGTTGTTGTTAGCAATTTTTCATAACTAAAAAGTTACAAAGTATGTCCTCTTGCCAACTCATTTTCCTTTGCGCATTTATTATGGTTGTGTAGGAATCGAATGACCATGCACATGACATGATTTTCTTAATGGGAGTCTAAGATGTACATTCACTTTGACACCTTTATTTGAGCCACTTTAAATGAATTCTTTGTATAAATGCATTTATTTGACAACAGAGTTGTTGTCAGCTGGTTATCATGCAATATGTATTAGACACACTCACTATGTCTTTGGGCGTTGCATACCAACCTTTTCAAATTCTATATTTTAGAATGGTAGTAAATAATTTTTTCCATGCTAATTTGTTGGGTTGGTATGGTCCTTTTCTCAACTCTCTAGTTTGCCACCTATGTAAGTCTATCTCTCATTTAAAATGATGGTATGTTTTACATAGTTGGCACATTGTAAAATAATTTGGTGTTCAAGTTTTTTTTAACATATTATTTTGTCAAAATTTTATCAACAAATAACGGGGTCAATAAAGTCGAGAGGGTTGGTTAGACATGTCAGTGAGGAAAGTCAAGATTTAATGGGACCGTCAAATGTGGCCAATTTTTTTCGTAAACAATCAACACAAGAACATGCCAGTTATTTACATGGGGCAGTAGGTAATAGGGGCTCACCCTCTAGTTTGAGTGGGGTAAAATTTTATTGGTGTGTGGTTGCTTGAGGTTGTTGGGTTGCAGATTTTAATAATAATAATTTATTTTTCCATATTAAGTTCTAGTGTCATAGTTATATCACAATATCTAGAGAATCAAAATTATTATTGAAAGACATTGGGATGTAAAGCTATTTCATATTTAATTTTGTATTTATTTTTAGGGAAGTGTGATACATAAACATATTGACAAATAGTGGAATATTGTGGAAAATTGATCTATAGTGCTATGTTGTCCACCTACTTCATTAGACACCCTTCTATGCATCTATTCTTTATCACCTTTCTCATGTCCACACACCTTACACCTTTTCTCTATCCATTTATTTATATCTTGCATGCATATACTATTTACTTTGAACTAACCCCTTTTCAACTCTAGATTAGTTGACAATGACAAGGTAATCGTTGTGGTCTAGGACTCCTCCTACACTAATTTAAGAATTTTTAATTCAAATTTGACCAACTTCCTACCATTATCTTTTTTGCCTAGAGTTGACTGAACACAAGCCTACATGATATGTTGATATGTCCTCGTATTTAAAGACATTCTAATGTATTCATTCTAATCAATCAAGGAAATTGAAAATCAAGCATATAAATAAAAAAAAATTCACATCTACACCCTTCAATTAGAACTCTAAAAATAATCTACCATTGCATAATTATTTTAGCAACATTTGAATGTTTGAAGAATGTTGTCCTCAATTTTGTATGCTCTCAAAAAGTCGATCGAGGTGAAGAGCCCTCACAACTCAATCATATGACAACCTAGCAAAAATATATTTACCATAAACATATATATATATATATATATATATATATATATATATATATATATATATAGCAATAAAAAAGATAAAACAAATAAAGAACATGTAGCAATAAAACAAATTAGAAAAACATAAGACCCCACTATCTAATGAAAGAACATCAAATGGTTTGAGCAACTTGGACAGGGAGGATGCAAGGATGTCAATCTTGGAGTGCACCATCCCTCCAATTCTCTACATCATTCTCTAATCCAATTTAGAGTGCACTTTATAAATTAGTGTGTTTTACAATGCAAATATGTCCAATGCATGGGAAATGTGAAAAATATTAACTTTTGCAAAAAATGGTGCACAATTTTGAGCAACCGAGCATAAGTTATAACACAAACAAGGTCCCGTAAATGGCCTATTTAATATAGTTGCACTAAAAAGGAAAAAAAATTCCTACGGGAAGACAAAGCCTAGCTGTCCAATGACTCATTAGAATTAGAAAGAAAAGAAAATTACAATGGTTTGATATGTGAGGGGGAATTAGCCTCTTGCCAACCCTCACCCTTCGTCTTCGACAAGGGAAAAAAACAAAGGTTTATTACAAACCAGAATTCCTTAAATTAATTTTGTCCAAATATTTAAAAAACCCCCCTTAATTTGTATTTTATTTCATAGTGCTTTTACAATAACTTAAAATACCTTTGCCAAAAAATTAAAAAACATAGAATATTGAAGCCTAAAATTTAGGGCAAATATCCCTAAATTAAAGGAGGGCGATCAAATAAGGGCTATGGAGGTGCCAATGAATAGGTAATGGTGGTCAGATTGCAAATGTAGGTTTGAAGGTCAATTGCAGGGTTGAATCTTGTCAATAGAGGTCGAATGGAGGTCAAATTCTGTCAGAGAAGTGCACCTTTTATGGAGGGTGAGGCCCCTGGGAATAGGCCCACACACTAATTATAGGGCGCATCCTTTCCTGGACAAGCCACGACCCTCTTAACAGGTCATCGGCCTTTGCAAAAGGTCATCGACCTTTTCAATATGGCGTAGCTTTATAAACTAAGTAGCCTACAATTAAACAAACACGACCCTCCAAATGAGCATGCGATTTCATCTTACACACAAATTTGAGAAAAAAACAATGTCACCCTTGGAACTGCAACCTCGCCTTCATCTTCTAGACAAAAAAATGTCACTCCTCAAACCCTCCAGAGAGGCGTGGGTCAAACAAACTATACAAAGATACAATAACTAGAAAACTGGATCAAACTTTAGCTCAAAACAAGCCACAAAATGTGCCAAATTTCTTCAGAAAACCTACATAAATAAATGAATCAACCCAAAAGTCTTGGTAGAGGCCGAATAAGCCACTTGATCTGCCAAGGTTTTGACAAAATCGGCCAAAAATTTGACAAAGTTTCACAGCAAAATTATTTGAATTTTCTAAAAAAAAATTCTTTCTAGAAATTTTGCTTGTGAGATTGGTTTCACTCCAGGACACATTAACTTTTGCCTCACCCCCTGATCCCCTCAAAATGGAGAGCGTGTCTGCAACATGGTTCTGATACTGTTAGTGCCTGAATTGACTGGTAGTTTTCTGAGCAATTTTCATTCAGGCACTCTCCCTAAGTATCCAAAAAATGTTCTAAGTAATGGACCTCCTCAGCATTTTTCAGCTGCAGCATCATATTTTCCTGAGGAGGAGGTCATCATCATCATGTTTGTTTCGATGAGGGTCAGCATCATCATGCTCTCCGTCGACCGGTTTCTCATCGTCATCATCATATTCAGTTATCGGGTGATGTTTGGGTTTTATCCTGATGATGCTGACGGGCTACAGTGCGCCCTGATCTGCTTGCGAGGGTGATTTTTCAAAGTATCCGGTGATCTTCCATTTATCACCTTGCCCAAACATGATGATGATGTTGCCCCATTATCTTGAAGGGGTTTTTCTCTAAGTTGCTCGACCTAACTTGTTTTTTCCTAAGGGTCATCGTCATCATCATCATATTTCCAGTTATCATCCTGCTGCTTGCGGAGGTCATCATATTTTCTGCCTTCATGATATTTCGCCGGGGTGATATTTCTATCATCGGGTGATCTTGGTTATGATCATCCTGATGATGTTGTTGAAGAGTTCTAAGTGCGACCCGATATTCACTGGGGTCATCATATTTTGAACGTCAGGATGATCTTGGTCAATATCATCCTGATGATGTTGTATCACTTCTTATTCTTTGTTTCTCATCCTGATGAGGCTGACGTCATCCTTATATATCAGGGTGATATTTGTTTCTCTGCTTATCTGCATCATGATATTCCAAAGGAAGGGGTGATATTTTCATATCACCCAGATATATGTTTGCTCGAGCATCATGATGATGCTGATATCAGGGAGATATCCGCCTGCCGGCTTCGCGCATTATCTACTGGGGGTGATCTTTTCAAGCAGCATCAGCATATTCAGTTATCGCCCCGATTTTATAGTGGAGCTACAGTGCAACCTGATATTTGAACATCAGGAGGATATTTCCAAATATCCGGTTGTCTTCCGAATATCATGATGATGTTAATATGATGATGACGTCATCAAGGTCCGCGGGGGTCATATTTCTAACAAGTGATCATCTTGAAGAGACCTCCTGATATTTACAAACATGATGATGACGTCATCCGGATATGAGGAGGTGCGCAGTAGGCAGATATGATGATGACGTCAGGGTGATATTTCGAACAACAGGATATCATGCTGCTGGAAGATGATGATGATGAGGTCTATACTAGTGTCGTCAAGAGCAAAAGCACCGACATGATATATGCTCATGACCTAGTATATAAAGTGTTATTGAGGTCATCGCGGGATGCATGTGGGATATTGTTATCCTGCATATTCAAAACATCATGATGATGAATCTCGGCGGGAAATGCTTGTGATAGTCTGTATGATGATCTTCCCAAGGCCGCGGGTTGGTGCGCCATTAATGGCGATTGTTGCAGAGGTATGGGCGATGGCGTGGGTCGATCTTGTACCCGACTGGAGGTGTCAATCAGCGGACAGGGGCGCAGGGCTCGAGAAATCTTCCTGTCTCCTCCCCTACCTGCTGCATTCAAGTTTGGGCGCCAATCTGGTTGTGTTTGAGCGCCATTTTCCTGATACTGTGTATCTGGCGAAATTTTGGTCAACCATGTAATTAATTGCTGAGCACCTACCTGGCTGTTATAAGCAAGTGGTGTTGCTCATTTGAGAGGTTGTTGAAAGTTGTAGATTTTTGGGCTCTGTAATCCATAACCAGCTGATCTGGTTGCTCTGTACAGTTTGTCTTGTGAGTTTATGTATCTCCTGTTGTAGGACTTGGCATGGATCCACTGATTTCATGGTTGACCTTATATGAGTAATGCTATCTTAGCATGTGTTGTGTTAATTCTGTCTCCAGTATTGCATGTATCCTTCTTCTGGATCTGGATGTTTGCTTAAGTTTAGATTCTAGAGCATAGAATTCCTATGTTGAATGTCTGATCTTTTAACCTCTGCTCAAGGGGCAGATTAAACTGTTTTCAGGTTGAACATTGGGAAGGGTATACTGCAGTAGGGATGCCATAAGTAGAGATAGCTCAACACTCTTCATTGGGAGATATCTGTAAGGCAGATATCATGTGTATCCCCCTGAAATCCAGTTTTAGCTATTCATGCTGATCATTCACAGGTGTATGTCTACCGACTCCAAGCCCTGGATAGGCACCAATCATGCTGTGTTCTTGTGTTATACACCATGTCCAGCTTTGCATCCAAATTCATATCAAAACACTTCATACCTCCACCTGTTAGTTGTAGGAGTAGGATTAGGAACCCCCTGCATACTCTCATACTCAACCAGACATCATGTCCAAGAATGTTGCCAGCCTTGTGATCTATCATGCAGATCTTGGTCCATACATGAGAGTATTCTGCCTGTTGTTGTCAAGTTAGATCCTTCTATCTTTGAGCTAGTCAAGGTTACATCTTAAGTTATAGGGATACCCCCCTTGGTGCGGCAGAACCAGAAGTGAAGGGGAGGAGCTCACGCAACCTCCTGTATTCAGTTGGCCTGAATCTGCCTGTGCATTAGAAGTGGCAAACCCTAATGCTGATTCAGAAGAAATGCCAACAGATACCATGTATGAATAGTTAAGGATTCTCTACAACACTTGATATTCGCTCTCACAATATGGAAATCAACAAATAGAGATAAGAATTCAATGATATTGATGAACCTAATTTGAGCACAAAGATATATTAAACTCACTTAATAATTTAAATAGATATGCCCTACTATATAAACGTGGATGAGGCAATCCACCTTCCATGTGGATTCACAAGTGCCCCATGATGTGGTACATGCATGTAGATAAGTGTCCTATAGGTGTCAACCTTTAAATCACTTGGAATATCCAAACCAACAACCTTTGGTGACAAGTGTTGGATGACTACAAAGTGCCTTTTGAGGTGAGATGGAAATTCTTCCAACCTCAAAATGTATGAACATAAGGTTTACAAACAATTAGGTAACCTCTAAAGGCCTAAAAGGTTGCGCATTCAGTTAGACAAGATGTTGTCTAACCTCATCAACCTAAGTACACTTAAGTTATTGTGAATTAATAAATTATTCACTCTAATAGGAGCTAGGTTTGTTTTCATTGGCTTCTAAAGCAAGGTAGAAGGTGGGGCACAATAGATTAAAATTGAAAATAAATAAATATTTCTAGGTTTACAAGAATATTAGTGAAATCAAGGTGAATTAAAATTAATGGTGGACTCATCATTTTTATGAGCTTATGATATTTGTGATCAAGCATGGTTTTTATTATTTAACTTGAGCTTACAAATATTTTATTTTCATAAAGTGAAATCTTTATTAAAGGAGGGTACATAAAAGAATGTTTTAAAAGAAATACAAGTAAGTTTATAAAATGATAAAATAATTTGAGCTCATGTTAAAATCAAATGATCTTATTAAAATCCATGCTCAAGGAAATAAATATCTAGGCCCTTGACATGTATTCTCACATTTGTCTTAAAATAATAAAGGAGAACTCTTGATAAAACTGTTCAAAAAAAACGTGAAGAAAGTGGTGATCATAAAGGATAGTGACTTAGGTTTGAGCATGGAAGATGGCAGATATACAAGAAATGATGTAGCATTTGATTAAGCGAGGTGCTTTCTAGCATTTATATTGTACATTCTAGGGAAAGACCCACGCTCCAATAATTGCCATGTTGTGGCACACCTAACCCCAATTAAAACCTTAAAAATAACCAATACATGACATTAACCAACATAATAGATAATTACAAATGCACCAATAGATGTTCACAACTGTATGTGTAGTTTAACATAAAAGATGGATAAGACACATGCACTTGCACTTGTATTTATAAGACATGTTGATGCGAATGGGGGTGGTTCCAAATAAAATACACTTTATAGATTTCATTAAAATATTAATATTTACAATAACCACCCATTTGGTTAGGTTTCAAAAGTCAAACTGCATACATTTACATAACTTGGTGCACACTTATTGGTACCTATTAGAACACATAATCGAATAAGTCAAAATGCTGATATCAAAATAAAGTGAAAGCAATTAGAAATTGCAATGAATAAACTATTCAAAATAGTAAGTACATATAAATGAGAGAAAGTTAGTTAGTTGAGGAAAGGACTCCTTACCTACAAGTGGTGGTGAGTTGCCTCCCTACAAACTACTATGAGTGGCTAGTAATTAGTAGGCAACTTGGTGACACCTCTCCTAACCACCCAACAACCTTGACACCTCAGTGAGATATGTGTCAAGATTGTGTAAGGGCACACCTAAGTAGGCTTAAGCCTATAGTGTATAAAATATATACACTAACACCCACTTTAAGCATAGCTTAGATGGGTACAAGAAGGATGGGTCCCAACTACAAGACTTGGTGAGGCACCCATTTACAAAGTAATCTCTCATGAAGTTGAGAAAGGTAGAAAACCATGTGGGAAAAAACTACCCTCCAAAAGAGAGAAAATATGCATGAATCTAGAAGCTACTTATGTACCTCGATGTCAATGCTGAACTATGGCTGAAATAACTCCATAGAAGCTATTATCATGAGGATTCAAGAACATTAACCAAATTTGAGATGTGATCTGATGCAATATTTAGGTTTATTTACCATAGGCTCTCAAAGTGAGATGTGAACCGATGTAAATATGTTGCAAGATTATGGATCATTTACCATAGGCTCTCAATTTGAAAAGTGTTTGAAGGATCAATTTGATTCACCTGTTTCGCAATCCTGCCTTCTTTTAGTTGCAACCTCATTGAGTTAAATTATATGACAGAATCCTCTATAGTATTAGAGTCTCTTGGAATTATACTTATGAGGTCTTAGATTGTGACTTATTTGTTCGTTGACCTTCCCATTGGCTGCTTTCAATGTCCCAATATGAATAGAAGTACTTGGAGTTAGACTTGATCACACTTATTAAACCATCTAGATGGGATGTATTTTGCAGACTTAGAAGTATGGAAAGAGAAAACTCTGACACCCCCTAAATTTGATCCCCCCATTCTTTGTGGCACT
Organism: Cunninghamia lanceolata; assembly: GCA_027924645.1. Taxonomy (NCBI): domain Eukaryota; kingdom Viridiplantae; phylum Streptophyta; class Pinopsida; order Cupressales; family Cupressaceae; genus Cunninghamia; species Cunninghamia lanceolata. The sequence goes on along the minus strand of BSBN01000749.1, from coordinate 4,180,009 downwards.
TTATAATTTAGTGCATATACACAGACTATCCAAATTTGGAACGAAAAAAAGCTCATTATAATGAGAGTGAAATTTTCCCTAATAGATTAGGCTCAGAAAAATATTTACTTTTGCCACAAATAGAACTCACTTTCGACCTATTGTTTTAAAAGTTATGGCACTTGCAATTTTTCATCCTTGCCAATGAAATATACAAAAAAAAAAAACTTAAAAGTTTTGCCAACGTAATTTTGAAATCCAACTTAGGAAAAAATTATTTATCCCTAAAATAGGGCAAAATATTCCAAGGGTGGCCAAGATCAAGGTGTTCCTGAATGAAAGAGGGAAAAATATTGCATGGGTAGTGTGAGGGCAAGGTAGCACTTTAAGAAATTCAATATGTCACTTCCAAAGGTTAGAGCTACTAGAGGACTCAAGAAATCCATTCAAAGCATCCACAAACCTATGATCAACATCAGCTTCAATTCAAGTAGTGAACAAGGAAACTAATGAGGTTGGCCAAATGGACCACCCTCTACCCACTAAATTGATCTTCTAGTGCCCTTGCTAAATAGTCTTCAAACACACTATGCAGGACTATGAGTCAGGAATGATTAGGCTTCAAATGTGCCACTAGAATGTCACTACTTAGAGCATTGCAATTGAGGCCTAGGTACTCTAGAGAGTTTAGGTTTACGTAGGTGGCAGGAATAAAGATAGTGAAATAGATACCATAGAGGTGGAGGTGCCGGAGCTTTCGCAACCTTGCCACTTCCACTGGCAATGGGCTAGAGAAGTTATTGTTGTAGGCATCAAGAACTTCCAGGCCACACAACATCGCCACCACCTCCACCTCCATGGTGCCCTTGAAGTTGGTTTTGGAGATGTTGAACAGCCACAGTGCTGCCACTCATGCACCAGATCATCCCTTTGGCTTCTTTCAATGCCTCCTTTGGCCTTCGATCAACCCTTCATGCCAAACATGCATTAAAATGCAATTATAATCAAGGATTTTCAATTTACATGCCTATGTGAAACGCAAGCCAAATAGTGCCTCCTCTTTGCCTGATTGCACCTCTAGATTGACCTCCTCTTCTTTGATTGTCCAAATCTATAGCACCATGCAAGGAGAACAGTGCCCTTGCAAGAATGCAACACTAGAGCAGGTATGTCGTCGCTTGTCAAACAGGGGTATTTTGCATAAACAAAAATGAATGCCTTAGCCATAGGAAAGAGATGCTTTGCACCAGCAATGCCTCCAAATGAACCAATAAATGACTAGCAAGGATCTGATACCATATTAGAACATAGAATTGACTAAGTCAAAATGCTGATATCAAAATAGAGTGAAAGCAATTAGAAATTGCAATTAATAAACTATTCAAAATAGTAAGTACATATATATGAGAGAAATGTAGTTAGTTGAGGAAAGGACTCCTCAACTATGAGTAGTGGTGAGTTGCCTCCTTACAAACTAGTGTGACTGGCTATTTAGTTGGTGTTTTATAGTAAAAAAGGGGGGGGGGAATTTTTGGTTTAAGTTTCAAAGGCAAATCCTCCCTTCTCACAACTAAACATTGAAGGGCATATCAACTAAGTTGAACCTCCAATTTGTGCAAGAGTATTCACCTATCAGGTTGGGCTACCACTTGGAATGATGTGGAAGCTTAGATGTATCAAACAATATCTTAATTTTATGCTCAATTACTCTTAAAACCCAAAATAAGAAAAACACTAAGCAAATTAATGAATTACGATAGGATAGAGATATTTAACTCATTGTTTTTGGAAGTTCAGAAAGTGGAATAGTCAGGGACACTGGGACTAATGCCCTAGTCCAAGGTATAGATTTCATCACGAAATCTAGATCTCCTTCTGACACTGATCTGTAATGTATCTTTTGTTTCTACCCCGAGAAAAATGGAGGACATAGGGACTAGTGCCCTTGTCCTGAAATGTTCACCTTTGTCCTCTATTTGTTAGATTCCAAATCTTTAATGTTTGCAACATCCTTTCTGTAACTCTACTCCATGAAACTTGGTACCTATAACCTGCAATCACAAAGGAGTGTGGGAGGGGGTTGTGGTGTTTAGAGGCTTGCCTCAGTCAATCCCTGGAGAGATATTCAAGTCTTCCAAACACCATTGTCAGATAAGAGTACGTATCCTAGTAGGATAGAGGCAAAAATCCAAATGATAAATGATTTAAAACACAATAGTTATCACCTTGAAGTGTAGATCTCATGGAAGGAAGATGCTCTTCATGCCATGAGATGGAGTCAAATCTGTAAATACAAACACAATAACAATGCTCTTCTCTGCAACACAATGAATATTTTGAATGCTCTATAATCACCAATATGCATAAAGTCCATCTTGTCTCCATCTATTTTGTAAATTTAACCTAATCATGCTTATATATACGCAACTACAAAGATTCCTGCTAAGAATTTCACAATTCAAACTTGAGATGTCAGCATAGGACCTAAATAATTGTCATAAAACTGATATTTAGATTTAGAGCAAACCCAAAATAGAGAAGGACTACGGTGCTAGTGCCCAAGTCCACCCCCTTATTTTTTCTTAGGGATCATCAAAATAACACCCCCTAGGTCCTATTTTCCATGACCTAAATAAAATTGAAGGACCTAGGAGCTAAACCTTAAGAGGGAAAAGCCCCCAAGGGGACATTTTCCAATGTAACATTTAGCCCCCACTTTAATGAATGTATAAACACAAGGCCAATACATGCATTAAAATAAGGTCAACAAACACAACAAACATGCAAAGCATGGTGAAGACATGCCAAACACGTTGAACACAATAACAAGCACACAAAACATGGAGAAGATAGTTACAGTCATGCAAAACATGGAGAAGACAATAATGAAGACATGCAAAAATAGTCAATACAAGGAATGCAATGATTATTTTCTTTTTCTTTTTCTCATATATGAATGCAAATGTAAGTGCAAGGAAAGTAAACACACAACCCAAAATGTAGGAGGGACTCATTGCCACACATCTTTAGACTATATATTGGGCAACAAACACACAATACAAATCTCAGAGTGTAAGAGGGACTCATTGCCACATGTCTTTAGACTAAGCTTGAGAACAAACATGCCATACAAATCCCAAAGAATAGGAGGACTTATCACCACCAGTCTTTAGACTATACTTGGGAACAAACATGCCATACACACACACATGGAAGACATGGAGAAAACATGGCAGAAAAGTGATCGAAGAAAACTATTGCTAGGTTCATAGCCATCTTAGGCATGCTATAGGCACACACCAATGATTGAGCTTCACCACAACAATCACGGAAGACATGCTTAAGGGTTAGGATAGTCTTTGATCCGCCCCGCCTCCATAGAGGACATCTTAGAAAACGACAGGATGTATAATCTCCTCGAGAAATACACCATTCCCACCTTTGCAAAGGGCTTAGATGATTGCAATAGATTCAAGTTTTACAAACACACTTTGCTAGCATCTAAGTCAAACAACTTACCTTATATATGCCCCCCCTGAAGGTAGTTGATATCATGTACCGATATCAAGTGCATTAAGGTAGGAAGAAAACACACAAGGGAACACGAGCTCTCACCAAGTCCATGCCCCCCATAGGTGACATGTACTTTACTATCACCAAATGTTCCCACAAACACACAATTTCTTGCAAGAAAAGGTGTTAGCATCCATATAATCATGATAAACAACAATGCATGTAACTATTCACATAGAAAGATGATGAATGCAAGATCCAAGATAGACAAAGTGCACATAGTAGTAGTATTGTTATATTTTGTAAGTGTGATAAGACAACATCAAAATATCACATGGAGTGATTCTACTAGCCAAGCATCAGATAATATATATCAACCTCGTCGTCATGTATTGACTAGGTCCATTTTTTGATTTCTTGCTGAAGGTACACTAGGTCCACATCGGTATAATAAGTTTTTCATCATCTGCCAACTATATAAAACCGCTAGATGAAGGGAAACAATAAATCAAGATAGTAGAAACAAGTACCTTAGGGACAGTCACGTAGGAGGGTACCACCAACTCACCAACCACAACTCTATGTCCATAAGACACAACACACAACAATGAAAATAGAGAAGTAATATAGAAGAATGATGATACAAATAGAAGAAGGGTCACAATAGAAGTAGTCTAGACCAATATCCTTGACCTTATAAGAGAATCAAGGGTTATCCTAGGAGGCCTAAACAACACATAACACATCACGGGGGAAACACAACACAGAGGCAAAGGGTTAGAAATACTTATCGGCCAGTACAACTATACCAAAATTTGTAACTTGTGAGCCTCTTGGAGAGGTGCTCTATAAAGTTTTGTGTGAAGCTTGAGTGGTTCTTATGAGAGTCTTGTTTATTGTTAGGAAATCTATGTGATGCTTGTTTCTCAAATCCTTGTGTATGTGAAATATTTTGTTGCTTATGAGGAGAACCACTATTATTTCCAACTAATGATAATCTTCTTACTCTTTTCCTATTCTTAGCTCTTTTTCTTTGTTGAGTTTATCTATCAAAGCAACAAGGACTATCTTGTACTATCTCAATCTTTTCTTCTGTCAAAATCTCTTGTTTTGGCTATTCTATTTGTCTTTCTGATGCATTTTGGGTATCTCTTGATCCTTGAAGGGATAATGGAGGAACCTCAGCATAAATACCATTCCTTCATGAATGAGGTGATACTTCAGTATTTTCCTTATCCATTTCTATTGCAAAAATAATCTCATCATAGTTCAGATAATCATTTTCCACTTCAAGCATATTTTGTTCCATCATGTTAGTGTCAGTATGCTTAGGGAAAGGATTAGTAAAGATTTGTAAATTTTGATTTAGTGGAGCAAATGCCTTATTTCCATTATCATTCACACCTAATACTTGTATAACATTCAAGTCAATGAGGTCTTGTATTTCAAGTTTAAGATGCATACATTGTTCAGTATCATGTCCTTGTTACTGATGAAAATGACCAAAGACATTAGCATCAAAATAAGGCCCTTACATTTTACTAGGATCCAAAAGTTTAATCGGGGGAAGCTTCATGAGGTTATTACTCACAGCCTAATTCATGATAGAATGATAGGATCCATATATCAGAGTAAACTTTCTTTGTTGATATGTTACCTTCTTCGGATTAGTGATAGAAAAAAATTGTGAAAAATTGTTTGAATTCTATTCATTAACCTTAATGAAAGTCTTATTATTCCTCTTAAAGTTGTTTTGCGACAGTCTGCCTGTGGATTGACCAACTTGAGCTAATGAGTTTTGGTTTTCATACCGACTAGATGAAAGATGATAATCACAAAGGGCAACACATAAATGTTGGAAAGATTTATACTTCATTAAGAGAATCTTATCATGGATGTTATGTTGTAGATTCATAATAAACAACTATTAAAGTCAGGATAGACAATTGAGAGGGGGGGCAGTGAATCAGTTGTCCAAAACTTTCTTTCAATTTAAACACTTAAATCCACTTTGTAATTCAGTAGTATAATAACAATTCAATCATGAAAACACAATGCATTTAAACCAAGAGCAACAACACATCAACACATAAGACACCAAGATTTTGATGTGGAAAACCCAGTTAGGGGAAAAACCACAGGGTGATTAACCCAAGATTGTATTCTCTGTTAGAAGAATAGAAAGAACAAAATGGCACATGCCAATTAGGGCTCACTGCCTGAGCACACTGCTCACAAGAGGCCCACTGCCTACAAGAGACACACTATCTACAAAATAGTAAGTATCACATACATGAACTGGAGAATAGCATCTTCACCATGCTTGAATCAATTCCATTTAAGCCCAATACTTCTGCTCTGCCTTTCGCTCTCCTTTTTGCTACCACACTCTCATCTCCACTAGATACCTTTTGAAATGACTTCACAATTCCTTATTTATACAAGACATCGACTTAGAAATAATCATCTAAGTCAGCAAACATCTACAAAAACATCTGCAGGATGAGTAACTCATCCGGTCGGCCAGTCTACGGAAGAACACCTTCATCTGGAAGAAATTTTTCAAATGCGAGCTTAAACTCCAATGCAGACCACCAACATGAATTGGACATGATCCAAAGACCTCCACAAGCTTTCCTGAATCACCAAGAACATCCACACTTCATCTTCTTACTAAAATCCTTCTCTCCTCCATCTGGAACCTCAAGAACACAGTCTTTCATCACTGTCACAAAGGAATAGATGCTTGCAGACCTCCAAACCATGAACCAATCGATTTGGCACATCACAAAGACTTCCTAAATACTCCATCAAATCTGTAGAATAGGATAATGCATTTCCAGATCTCACTGGACCTATCTGTATCACTCTATCACCTCTGAACACCTGCTGAAACTAGTTTTACTTGACTGACCACAACTTTAGATATTCTTGCAGACCTCTGAAATATTTATTGGATCATTTTAAGACACATATCTACAAACCCTTTAAACCGCATCCTCTAATCCTCATCTTAACTTGGACTTTTGCCTTACTGTCTTCACTGTTCCTGATATGATCAATTTTCTCAATATCCTTAGCAAATAGATCATCCAATCCTTATCATTAAAGCAATAGGAGTATGTTGACATCAATGACAACACTGGTTAGGCCCATACTTGCAAAAAAAACTACTAAACATTCTCATCTTTCATCTGATATTGGATTTGTGCATAGAGGGATTGATAGGTCAACTAATAAACTTAGTTAATTTCTCTTTCAAACCTTTCTTGTAATGAACTAAATCAATCGAGAAGACTTGAGGACCAATATTTTCTTGAAAATGTTCTAAAAATTGATCAACTAGTTGTTAAAAAGAGTGTAATGAGTTCGGAGGTAAAGAGAAAAACCATTCTAGAGCCATATCTTTAAGAGATCATGGGAAAATTTTTGCTAACAAATCTTCTTCAAAGTAGAAGTCACTACACATAGATGTGAATGCTACCACATGAGTATTAGGATCACCTTTTCCATCATATTTTTCAAAGTGAGGAGTCTTGACCCTCTCAAGCATAGGAGTTCTCAAGATTGAATAAGATAGGGGATTACGGGCATGATAGGTTGGTATATTGGGTTGTGAAGAATTCATCAAATTGGTCACCTTTTGTTGTAAAGAAGTCATGTCTTACAAAATTTGGTTTAAGATGGAATTATTGGGAGATGTAGTTTGTTGTGAGGAATTAGAACCACAGTGATGAGGTGATTGAGCCTGAGTAGTGATAAGCAGAGGCTATGAATAGTATAGTGGTGGTTAGACATAGTGATAAGTCAGAGGTGGTTGCAAATAGTTGTATGTAATAGCTGGTTGAGAATAAGTGGGATTTAGAGGTGGTTGAGAGGGATTATTCATAGAAGGGGTCCCCTTAGTTGCTAATTTATGATAGTTGAATCCCATAGCTTTGTAATTTTGTGAATTAGTGCCATTAGATACTCCAATACTAGTGGTAGCATTACTACAAGCATTTGCACCAGTGGTTAAAATCGTTGATGTAAATGTAGATATTCATGTAGTCAGTATAGGTGCCGATACTTGTATGTGAGACGGTGATGATATGTTATTAATACCATTTGCACATTCAGTCACCGGAATAACATTACTATGTACTATATGTGTTAAACCTTGAATAACATTAATACCATCTTGTCCTTCTTTTATCAATTCTCTTACGTTGTGGATCACAAGTATAACCTCTTCCGCTATCCTTTCATTTTCAACAAATGTCTGGAAATTGGGTAGTTCTTTGTCAAGTTTGTTAATTTTCCAATTAGGTACATGTGTGACCACCTCAATAGTGTCATCTACATCATGAAATACTTGATCTTCCATAGTGGTTGTATTAGGTATAGTGTCTTGAAAATTTGTGTCTCTCCTTTTGTAAAGAAAGTGTTCTACTTATTCTTAAATGGATGTTTCTATTAGGGAAGTGAGTGATAAGACTCATACAATAACACACAACACTCAATGCACAAACTAATAGAACAAAGCCTAGGAGCAAGATATGTTTAAGATCCAAAATGTTTGAGTTTTCAACTTTTTTCAATGCAAATGAGTGAAAGAACAGGTGTTGTAAAAAATTTCAAGGGCGAAAAAAATAGTGTGTCTAAGAAAAAACCAATGATGCAACAATATCCTTCACAACATGCCCTTGATGCAAGTCTAGAGTGATGCCAAGTTAAAACCTAGTGAAAAACACCTAAAATATGTAAATTTTCACCAATTTTCAATGTAAATACCTAATAGAAAGGGTGTTGTCAGGAATTTGAGGAGGGAAAACAAATAATAACCCTAATAACAGCCAATTAATGTAGAAAAATCCCACACAACATGCTTGTAATGCAAATCTAGAGAGACGATAAGGCCAAATTTAGTGAAAATGCAAGGTTTTCAAACCCTAGACATGAAATTTCACAAGAAAGACACCCTGATGAAACACTAAAATTAGAAATCAGTCCTAATGAGTGTATGAAATAGGTATTAAAATCTAAAACAAGATTTTGACTAAAAACCTAGCTAATGCAAAACTAGGTTTTTATGAAAAATGCACAATTTCAATCAATTTTTATCAACTTAAGCATGAAAATGCAATGCAAGTGAATACTAAATGATGAATTTCTATAATTTAAATTAGATCTAATGAAAATGACACAAATTTAATGAAATTAAATGCCAATTAATTTAAATTATGCTAAAATGCAAGGCTAAGATGCCAATTTTTTTAAATTTGTCAAATTTTTTTATTTTTTTGTAATTTTTCAAATGTAGTAAAATGATTAAATGCAAATCTATCACACAACAGTCAGCAAGGTGCCAAAAATTCTAAAAACATAGGTTCACCAAAATGTTTTATAGTAAAAGGGGGGTGGAAAATATTTTGGTTTAAGTTTCCAAAGCAAATCATCCCTTCTCACCACTAAACATTCAAGGTCATATCTACCGAGTTGAACCTCCAATTTGCACAAGAGGATTCACCTATCAGGTTAGTCTACCACTTGGAATGATGTGAAAGTTCAAATGTATCAAATAATATCTCAATTTTAAGCTCAATTACTCTTAAAAACCTAAATAAGCAAAACCATAAGCAAATTAATGAATTACGACAAATCCTTTCAGATTAAGGTGAAGGATAGAAATATTTAACTCATTGTTTTTTAAAGTTTAGAAACCAAAATAGTTAGGAACACTAGGACTAACAACCTAGTCCAAGGTACAATTTTTGTCATGGAATTTGTATCTCCTTTCGACACTGATCTACACCGTATCTTCTATTTTTGCCCCAGGAAAACTAGAGGACATAGCGACTAGTGACCTTAACCCCAAATGTTCACCTTTGTCCTCTATTTGTCAGATCCTAAATCCTTAATGCCTACAACCTCCTTTATGCAACTTCACTATGCAAAACTCGATACCTGTAACCTACAATCACAAAGGAGTGTGGGAGGGGGTTGTGGTTTTTAGAGGCTTGCCTCAGTCAAGCCCTGGAGAGACATTCAAGTCTTCTGAACATGGTTGTCAGATAAGAATGCATATCTGTATGGGATAGAGGCAAAAATCCAAATGATCAATGATTTAAAACATAACGGGTATCACCTTGAAGTGTAGATCTCATGGAAGGAAGATGCTCTTCATGCCATGAGGAGATGGAATCAAATCTGCAAATACAAACACAATAACAATGCTTTACTCTACAACACAATGAATATTTTGAATGCTCTATAATCACCAATATCCATAAAGTCCATCTAGTTTCCATCTGGTTTGCAAATGAAACCTAATCATGCTTATATATGCAACTACAAAGATTCCCACTAAGAATTTTGTAATTCAAACTTTAGATGTTAGAATAGGACCTAAATAATGGTTATAAAACTGACATTTAAATTTAGGGCAGACCCAAAATAGGGAAGGACTAAGGCGCTGGCGCCCAAGTCCACCCCTTTATTTTTTCTTAGGGATCATCAAAATAGTACCCCCTAGGTCCTATTTTCCATAAGACTTCAAGGTTTTCTCATCGAGAGTCAGAATTATCATGCAAGATGCCCTAAATGCAATTTAAGGACCTAAGAGCTAAACTTTAAGAGGGAAAAGCCCCCAAAGGAACATTTTCTGACATAATAGTAGGCAACTTGGTGACACCTCTCCTAACCACCCAACAACATTGACACCTCAATAAGACATGTGTCAAGATTGTGTAAGGGCACACCTAAGTAGGCTTAAGCCTATAGTGTATAAAATATATACACTAACAGTACCTAAGCTACCATAAATACAAAACACTCACAACTACATGGGTTGTGAATCATACATTCTCTCATACTTGCTATCACATTCTCCCATACTTTCTATCACATCCACTTGCATCAACTCCATTTACAATAAGTACCTGTACAAACAATAAATGGTGTAAGGCTCCCCAACTAGACATAAAATTAAATAAAAATAAAAATTAAATCATGTTTATTACAAAATTCTTACAAAATACATCAGTTGTCAAATTCATATCATTGAATACAATTAATTTTACATATTTATTCAAATTCAAACTCAAGAAATAAATTCAATGCATTCCTTTTTCAAATTTGAATTGATTATTAGAGGGAGATTATGTAACATATACTTGAAGTTGTATCAATTTCCAAAAGGAGTGCTGCAAATGGTCTCTGCAAATTCCTTAGTTTATCTAATTTATAGGCCATGTTCCAGACTTCCAGACAAGTCTTCAAGTTGGTACTTCAAATTCCCCTTTTTACCAATTGCATTCATACGTAAAAAGATTAATTATTTTGTCTTTTCCTACAAATGCATAAGATTCTGTTAAGTATTGTTATGTTTTTCTTGCTTAAATAGACACTATTCATGGCGGTTTACTTCTTATATACAATATATTAATGTTATTGTACAATTATATAAGGAAACCCAAAATATATAAGGTTACATTATATATATATATATAATGAAACCTTTAATATATATATTTAACCCCATAGAGAAATATAAACATGTTTCACAATTCAAATCAAATTGTATTTATATATTAAGAGCCAAACCATGACTATATAATGGAACTCCTATGCCCATTCTTTAATTTTAGTGTAGATGTATATAGTGCAACCGTGTGTGTGTGTGTATATATATATATATATATATATATATATATATATATATATATATATATATAGATATCGTTCAAAGTTGAGGAGAGAACAATGAATGTTGCAGCAAAACAAAATTGTATGTCTTGGGCTGGATGAAGTGATATATATGTAAATACACATATTACTACAATAATTTTTTTATCGTGAAACACGTTTATATATATGGGGTTAAATATATATTAAGGGTTTGATTATATATATACATACATATACATATATATATGTGTGTGTGTGTGTGATAAAATGGAACTTTGAATATATATGGTTACAATATATATGTCTATAGTAAAATTAAACCATGTGCATAAGAATTCGATTATATAGTTAGGGTTTGGTTCTTAATATATAAATACAATAAAATTTGTATCATGAAACATGTTTATATTTATCTTTGGGATTAAATATATATGAAGGGTTTGAGAATATATATAAATATTCTCAAACCCTTCATATATAATCAAACTCTTATGCACATGGTTTAATTTTACTGTAGACATATATATTGTAACCGTATATATTCAAAGTTCTATTTTATCACTCACTCACACACACACACACACACACACACACACACACACACACACATATATATATGTATATGTATGTATATGTTTAGTGGAAAATTAGATTTTCTTAATGTTTAAGGGTTTTGATGTTTGAATTCGCCTTTCCACTTTACATTCAAGGATCTAGGGTTGAGTGGCGAGCACTATCATATCCTAGGTCACTATGAGATGTAGGGAAGCTTGGATTTAGGAATTTAATTATCAATTTTCCTTCTCTTATGCTCAATTGACCATTAAAACCCTAATTATGCAAATACGACAACAAATTGATGAATAACAGAAAAAGCTCTTATAGATAGAAGTAAAATACCAAATCACAGAGTACCTATTTTCAGGGATCTAAGGCAGAACAGTCAAGGACACTAGAGTAGGCACCCAAGTCCAAGGTACTAGTTTCTTTGTGGGATCCGGACCTCCTTCTGACACTGATCAGCCCTATAACTTCTGTTTCCTGAAAATCAGCTGCGGAGAACACTAGAGAGAGCGCCCAAGTCCTAGAAATGCTCCAGTGTCTTGCTTTTCTTCAGATCCTGAATCCTTGATGCCTATCAATCCTTCCTGCAACTCCACTTTTTCCAACTATGACATCTGTAACCTGCAATCACAAGACTTGGTTTGTGGGTTGTGGTGTTTAGAGGCTTGCCTCAATCAAGCTCTGGAGGACACTTAAGTCTCTGAACACCGTTGTCAGATAGAGAGTGTGTGCCCTTGTGAGGTAGAGGCAAAAACTAAAGGAATCAATGATGAAAACAAAATATAATGTCACCTTCTAGTGAAGATATTATGGGAGGAAGATGCTCTTCATTCCATGATGAATTGGATGCTCAAATTTGTAAACAAACACATAAAACACACAAGTTTTCTCTTGCAACACAATGAAAGCCTTGAATCACCTTGAGAACACAATAGCTTGCTAGTAATCATCTAGTTTACAAATGAATGCCTAAGTAAACTTTTATATGCAGCTACAAACACTCCCGTCAAGATTTTGAAAATCAAAACTTACCGTGTCGGCAAAAGGACCAAATAACGGTCATAAACTGACACTTAAATTTTGGGCCTAACCCAAAATAGGGCATGACTAGGGCAAGGGTACCCAAGTCCTCCCCCCTATTTTGGGTAGGGTACAACTCAAGGGGTCCACCTAGGTCCAATTTGTCATGAAACCTAGGCCTCATTCCATCAGGATGCCAAAATATGAACTAAGATGTCCTAAATGCATGCTAAAGACCCAGGAGCTAAACCTTATGAGGGGAAAACCCCCAAGGGGACATTTTCTAATGTTACAGTGTATATATATATATATATATATATATATATATATATATAATCAGACCCTTAATATATATTTATTTAACCCCATATATATAAACGTGTTTCATGATAAAAAAATTTATTGTAGTAATATGTGTATTTACATAAATATCACTTCATCCAGCCCAAGAACTATTTTGTTTTGCTGCAACATTCATTGTTCTCTCCTCAACTCTGAATGACCCAAGCCATACACATAAGGATTTGGACCTTCAGATAATCATTGCAAATGGAATGGGGGGTTAATGATTTTCAAAATAAAAAAAGGAATTAGATTTAACTATTTACTGTATTAAGATTCTTTAAGAAGAGTTGTCCAAGACAAATATTTTCATTTTAGAGGGGAGGACCATATTATATGGTGTGTGGCCAAGATAGGGGAGTATAATGTCAAGATTGGATGGAATATTGAAAATGATTCTTCAAACAAGAAGGTCTAGCCTACTCAGTCTTATTAGATTAGATAGGACCAATTGGATTTTGCAGATATTCAAATTATAGAAAATCTCCCTTCCCACACTATCTTCAGAGATTTTCTGACAACATCCTTATAATTGCAAATGCACAAAGAGCTCATGAACAAACTAGATATCCCACCAAAAAAATGTATTTTAGTGGCTAAACTTTCCATACAGAGAAAGTAATGGAGGCGAACAACAGATGTAGATGCCTGCAAGAAGATGTCAAGACCCAAATCAAGAGGTTGTTCAATGCTAGTTTAGATGAACTAGTGATTGTAATCCAGTAAGTAGTGGAAATACAATGTTTCCAGGGAGGCCACATGGTCTATGACAATGTCATCTATGAAGAATTCTTGTCCAATGCTATTCAAATCTTGGGCAAGGAAAGTTATGGAAAGAAGCTAGCCAACACTTTCATCAAGAAGGATCTCAAAGACATTGTGAGCAGGATGATCTTTATTTTCAACAAGAATTTGGAGAAAGGTATACTTGGAGGTGTGTTTGAAGTTGAGGCTGTGAAAAAGAAAAAAGTGACAACGAAAGCTCTGAAGCAATTCAAAGAAGGAATCCTCAAAAATAATTTGGAGACCTTTAAATTTTTTTTAAGAAAAAGGTGACAAGCATCTATTTAATATATATTAATATAAAAAGAGTTTACATAAAAGGAGGATTATAGACAACCTACACTAGATATACAACATTACAAGCCTCCATAACCGAGCAAAAAATCCACTTAGCCCAGGATTGTAGGCCAAAAAGCCTTAGAACATAATTTCCAATAGGGGTATGGATCGAATCCCCAACAAAATAGGAAGGAATTCCAATAGGAGTATGGATTGAATCCCCAACAAAATAGGAAGGAAACAAAATCTACCCAGTCCAAAAAATTACAACTGCATATTCAACATATAAAAATGAGCATTAAATTAGGCATCCATAGCAGAATTAAGGTCTTGGAATAGATAATTAACACCACCATCACCATCACCATTACCATCTTCATCTGTCGGGGAACCAGGAGGAGGCAAAACATGAGGATGATGCTGAACGAGAAGCAGCAAAGCTTGAAACTTTGCATCAATTTGATTATTGAGAACATCCGCAACATCCTTACTGTGAGCATGAAGAGAGAAATGTAGAATTTCCTCACACTCATGGTTAATGGCAACATGCAGAGCATTAAAGACACAATTGTGAGTAGAAGCATGCATAACTTGGCATTTAGTGAATAACCCTCCAATCAAAGCACCAGATTTAAACAAATCATAATTCTAAAAGGCCATTTCCAGCAGATCCTTAGAAAAGAGAAAGCGATGAACAAACTTGTTAACCAAAAGTCTTACCAAATTAAGATCTTGATAAATATCCATTACATTAGAAGCAAACACAAAGAAAATCTGAGATGGATATAGAGACCTCACTCGACCTTCTAGGATTTCCTTACCAACTACTTCTCGAATGGCCTCCTCAACATTCACATTGTTGATAGAAAAAATAGAAGCCAGACCATTACAATCCATAGAGCCAAAAAAAGCCTTTTCCCACTTCTAGATAGGGAAGAATAACCTCCTATTCAATTGAATTTCCATATTGAACAAAACATAGGTGTACAAAAATGTCGAATGAAGAGGGTATAAAAAGAGAAAGCCCATCAAAAAATGATTACGATCCTGTAGAGATGTATCCATTGATGACAACATTTGTAGAGATCTGCAATGAATTAAGAGATGGTATAGATATGACCTCAAGAGAGAAATTACATCCATTAATAAGCATACTTCACAATACTTAACCCACGCAGAACCTGGAAAACACATAAAAGTTAGCAAAAAAAGAACAGTGGTGATCAAGCCACACAAGCTTGCCGATCCACTTCCATGATTTCACAAAGTTTAGGGAAGTCTTTGATAATATCAAACCCCAACACCAAAATAGGTCCCTCCACAACAAAAGCCAAATTAGCTAGAGCATCGGCTAAAGTATTACCCTCTCTATAACAACAAAAGAATTTAAAAATGCCCAAGCTTCTTGATAAAAATAATGAAGGTTCCAACTCAACACAAATTGCCTTTTGAGAGCATTAATAACCACTAATGAATCCCCTTCTATATGCAACTTAGAGATTTGAAGATTACTAGCCAACTTAAGACCCTCCACTAGAGCCATAATCTTTGCTTGATTATTAGTCATTTCTGGAAGATTGATTGCAAAAGACTTAATAACTTCTCCATTAGCCTTTCTCAAAACACCCCCATAGAAGAAGGGCCCGGATTACCACAAGAGGCCCCATCAAAGTTGAGCTTGACAAAATATGCATCAGGAGGTCTACACTTAATCACACTTCTGTAAACTTTCACAACTAGGAAACCAAGATCTGGACATGGTTTCAAAAACTTCCAAACCTTTAAAATCTTATCATCCCAAGAGGAAAACATCAAATTAGAAGACCCCTTTTTAAATAAAAAATTCATGACCAATTTAGAAATGTGTTGATGGTAGTTTTAGCACACAACAACACAGGTGTGATTGTTGGTAACACACCTCTCTTGAAAAGTATCTTACCCTCGGTAAGACTACTCCAAGGATAATACAACTAGGTCTTAGCTTGATTGGAATCTCTCAATGGTTTTGTTCTAGCTGTGCCTACAAGGGGTCTTACATGCAATCTGTAACTCTTCAGGTTTGGGGCAGCAAATACACATAAACCCTATAATGATCTTCGGCTGATAAACAAGATAAGATGCTGCTGAAACTCTTAATCTGATAGCTAACAGTGATTTTAAAATAAAGTGTAAAAAACGTAGGGTTTAGAAGGATCCTAAGTGACATTCACAATGTTAAGGTTATTTTTAGTAGACAAACATTCTAAACTTTGAACCAGATTTCTGAGTTACCAAACTTAAGTGAATGTTACAGTGTTGCAGAAAATGATGTTATCTTCAATGGAGGTCAGTAGATTTTCAAATTGCATACATTAGTGCAACTTAACTTGTGAAATGCAATTGAACTTTAGCACAAATATTCAGCCCAAACTAACTTTACACAGCTATTTACCATCAGCAAACAACTAAAAGTATGGACTTAGAATGTTCATTCAAATACTTCAGCAAACCATTAACATTATGAAAGCACAATTATTCTAACTATGGGAGAGCAAGATGCGAACCATGAAAACAAAAAAAAATGAATCAACACAAGACACAAATTCTAAGATTTACTGCAGAAACTTGCTTTGTATTAGCTCAAATCGCATAGAGTCAACAATTCAATATCAAAATCTCTCTTACAAAAGTGGAAACGATAGCCCTTTATATAGAAAGTAGCATACCCTAACTTTCAAATGAACGGTGGAGATTAAATCAACACCGACGATCCAGATTACATCAACAATAGCCCACATCAATTCCTGGATTACATTTTGTCTTTTATGAAAAAGATGAAAAAATAGCCTTAGATACATTGAATCTAGTCATTTTGACTAGCCAACTCAGTATATTAGTGGAAAAGCTCACTTTAGAAATAAGAAGAAGACAAAATTGAGTCACATGTTACCCAAATATAATAGATTTACAATTGTGATGAGATTGTATCATTAGAATATTCAAATAGTATCAAGATTCTTTATCCAAGTCAATTTTGTCTTCACTGGCCAACTTGTTGTGGTAAGTCAACCAGGCATCAAGTGCAGGATTAATGTCGGAAGGGTTCGGATCCTTCAAATGGTGTATCCTATAATCAAACACTTCTAGCTCTCGGTTGAATTTGCTGTATATTCTTTCAATCTCTGCCCCTGCCTTTTGAAATGCCTTGAACTCGGCCTTGAGGTCACTTGCCTTATCCAACTGTTTCTTAATGCTGAGTGTGTCATTAAACATTACCTTATGTAATTTATCCTTGCTTTTCTCAACATCAAATGGGGCATAATCATCATAAGATGATACCCTGTAGTCCCTCAAGGAGTCACTGATGTCATATATAATTGACCTCAGCTCTTCATCAGCCAGTTTGTATGCTTCCTTTATGTTCTTGAAGGTCTCTTTTCTCAAAAGTAGTTGTTGATACCATTCAACAATCGTTGGCAGCCTATCCCCAGTCAAAATGTTTTCTATGACCAAGGTCTGCGCAAGTAATTCCCGGATAACTTTGATTCTAGGATACATATGAGAATAATATTCCACAAAAGCATCGCACTCTTCACACAGGTCTTTCCACTTCTTATGCAAATCAACCAATTTTTAGTGAACTTGAGTAGAGGCGCTTATGGATTCACATCCCATTTCAAAAACTTTTATCGACCAATTCTCTGCACCCTAGGACTTTGATCTTACCTCGCCCAATTTAGCCATCTCATCGGTGGACAAGAAAGTGGGAATTATCCTTATATCTCCTCCAGCATCAACTGGATTTATCAAAAATTGGAGACACACCCGTAATTCTTCATTCTGCTATTTTAAGTCCTTCTTGGACATTTCATCTTTATCCAACTGCTCCAAAATTGATATGACTAACCCCTTGAAATCATCCACTCTTTGAGCACGAGTCGTTGGGCCTAAATTCACTATAGATATGACATAATCATCCGCCCAGACTTGGTCTCTTGCCACATCAGCTAGTGGGACTGCTATCTCTGCTATCCTGGACCCTGATTTAGTTTTATAGATTCTTGATTGCATCTTAGCCTTCTTCTATTTCTGAGGCTTTTGGGCTTGTCACAAGATAGCACTTAGGTCAAGTTGCATTTCTTCCACCTGAGGTTCTGGATATGCCATTCTACTTTGTAGCCACTTAGGAGCAGAAGATTTATTTAATTCCGAAGCCCCATCTTTATCAGACACAGTCAATTCCTTAGATGGTTCTTGTTCAGGCTCTCCATCCTTCTCTGGACTTTTCTCCTTTTCCTTCTCTTCTTCTTGGGTCAAGTCTTTCAGATTTTTAGCCACATTCTCCTTTGCAATTCTCAAAACCTCATCCGTTGGATCTTTGCCCAGGGGACTATCAGATATATCAATAATTTCCATATCAGCTGAAGTTTCAAGGAGGTTTTCATTGTTTACTCCAATCAATATCCCTTTTTCCTCTGTAATTGCTGCTTCAAATTCTTGCAACCCTAACTCTGCACATACCTTCTCATTCCTGGGCAATAGAGGCACTGCTAATGAATCAGCTGGCATTTGCAAAATGGGGATAGCAGAAGAGATGGTGAAGGAGGGAGTACTGATCTGGGTCAGGTTGGTCAAGACAGGTAATAAGGAGGAAGAAATGGTAAGGGATGAAGAAAAGGTTAGTGAAGGTAAAGAAAGAGGGGGTGAAAGGATGGTGGAAATAGGAGGCAATGGTAGAGGAGTGGAAGGTGTAGATGTAGTGGAGGGGCATGAAATGGCAAGAGTGGAGGAAATAGGACTACTAGAGTCACTGGAAGAAACTACCAGAGAACATGAGGTGGTGGTGATGGTGGAGCCAGAAGAGGTGGCAGAAGATGCTTCTTGGGTGATGGGAGCAGAGGTCATGGGGGAAGTGGATACAGCAGAGGGAGGAGGAATGGAAGAAAGGGTGACAGTAGAGGTTGAGTCAGTGCTTTGTGCTAGAGTTTGGGTAGTTGGAGGGAGATTAGAATCATCTTTAGCTGCAGTGACCACTTTGTGAACCTCTTTCACTTTTACCCTCTTAACCTTGGAGCTTTCTCCGGCTCCACTCAGCATGTCCTTTCTCTTGGAGGTTCTAGTCCTGGTTGAAGGAGGTTGATCTTTCTTTTGACGAGACCTTGCAGATGGCTTCTTCATCTTCTTAGCTTTCTCTGCCAGAGGTGCATGTTCCTTGCTATCTCATCAGTGACTAGTATGGGTTCATCTTCTTCCCCACCAGAGTCGTTGTCTGATTCCATTGCAGTGTAAGTTAGCTGGATTCCCTATCCATTTAGTACTGCTACCTGTGCTCTGACCCAGGCCTTGGTCAGTCTGATGGGTTCCCTTATAACCACATCTAGGGAACTTTCCTCTGTATTGGCCCAATTCGGTAAAGGGATAGGCTGGTGGTATTGTGCTTCCCATGGTCCCCTGATCATAACATTCTCATCATCCTGCAATTGATCTGGGACTGCCATTATATGGAATCTTTTAATGAAGTCCAGAGGCAACCTTGCATATGCCTTCTTCATGATTTCATAGTCATCAGGGCAGTTGGCCCAAAAGTCCTCAATGTGTACTTTGTAAAAGAGCTTCTTGATCACAAATCTTTCCATCACTTTGTTTGGATCAAAATGATCCCTTGCATTATAGTAGTGTAAGTTCAACAGTTGAAGCTTTTTATCTGAATACTTTGCTGATGCTAGAGAAGGACATGCATAGATTCCCTTGCCAAATTTAATAGGGAACTGCACACTTGGCCTGTGCAGGTGCTTAAGTTTTTCTGCACATGGAATCAGTTGCGTTGACAGCTCCAGAAGCACTATCTTATCATCTAGATAGCAGGGAAGTCTGTAGGCCATTCCAGTGAAGCCTTGTATACTTATGTATGAAAATTTCTCGAATTGAATATACCATCTACCATATCTAGCTATTTCGTTCATGGCCTTGATGGAAATTCTCAAGGCTATATTACCTTGTAGCTTTCTAGCTATGTACATTGTGAATGCATCATTGATCCTCTTCAAATGTATCAAGGATTGGGATGAGGTTAGCTAGGGATAACATTCATACACTTTGATTTGTGTCTTCTCATCATTTTCAATCTCACCAATCTTGGACAGTCCGTCGTAGTGGTTCATTCTTGCCAATACATAAACGTCATAGGATGTCCATCTAAAGTACTTGTTCTCATAGAAGTTACTGAAGGCTTCATGGATATTGTCACTGATGATTTAGACCCAGTGGAACTTGGTTCCCTTCAATATCTCTTAAATTATAACAAACATCCAGTCCTCGAAGGTGGAGGCCATTGGTAACCTGTAAATTCTGCTCAGGGAGGTTACCATATCCCCAATTTCATCATGGAAATTGCTTTTGTACAACACCCTAGGGAGCTTGATAAGAGTAGACTTCTTACTCTTGACCCAATGGTCATTTATGTACTTCCTACATCCCTCTACATCCTTATTATAAGTGGTCTTTGATCCCTATTTGTCTGGCATTGTTACAACCTTGTGCCAGGGGATGTCCAACATTTCTGCTAGAGCAGGTGGGGTTAAGTTAGCTAGGATTTCTCCATTTGCTCTCTTAATTTGCTTGGATATTATGTCATATCTGTCTGAGCAGGTGGCAATCAGCTCTGCACAATGAACTGAGGTAGGAAAGGTAGCAGCCTATCCAAGTCCACTATCCCTTGGTGTTCTAGCCCAGGGAGTTGGAGCTGGACCAGACTCTGAGTCTAAAGTCATCCAGATATATGTGACCTAGGTCTCTGTCCCCGACATTACTCCATCCGGAGTGGGTCTTAGTTTCTGGAGGTACTCCTTTGAATTCATACTTCATAGCTTGAGCCTGAGCAGTCATTTAGTCTGCATGACTGGAGCTTATAAGTTTGATACCGAGAAAACTCCTAACATACTCCTAAGTTTAGATAAGTCAAAACAAATCTGCCATTCATTACTAACATGCATCTGAAAGAAATCTAAGTCTAATTGAAAGAATAGTGGATGCAAGTAGATACTTAATGTTGCAAGAAAAAATCCATGAAAATCATCATTAATACTGCATTACAACATTAATTTCATTATTTTGAAGAACCTTCCCTTTGGAAATTTCAAGAAATTCAGTCATTTAGAGGGTTTTGCGCTAATTTGAGGGTTGTCTGACCCTCAGCAAGAAAATTGATAATATTGAGGTCATCTGACCTCAGCGGGGAAATCGGGTAGGTCTGACCTCATGTTTGGGCTTACTTTCATGCTCTTGAATTTTGTACGACTTTCGGGGGTGTCCAACTTGCACAGAATTTGGAGGTCTCCGACCTTAGATGGTTTGCAAGTCAGTCGGTTAGCATTTTAGTGCAAAATAATGTAGATATGAATTCGACTGTTTCTTGCACGAAAATTAGGTCGGTCAGACTTGCACAGTTTTTGATAGGGTCCGACTAGGTCAGATGAAGGGTAATGTGGCACAAGTCAGACAAGGCATTTTTTAGCACTAAATTCGAGGGAAAACTCCCAGCGGGGATTTAGGGAGCATCGACCTTGCAGAGGTATATGCATCATCCGACCAAGTCAGAGACCGGGTTTTCTAGCGCAAGGTTAGAGTGATTACTTTTTAGCACAAAAATGAGTTTTGGAGTTTGCAGGACTTTGAAGCCATCCGACCAAGGTGGAAAAGAAAAAAAAGACATTAGGTTCATTGGTCGAATGAGGTTGATTTTAGCGCAAAAGGGTGCTAGGCACTTGGCACAGGTTTCGAAGGTGTTCAACCTCTGATGAGGGTTTTGACTCGCACGTTAGTTGGAGCACATTTTAGCGCTAGCTTGACTTGAGGGTTCCATAGGGCAAAAAAAAATCCCCAAATTTTCTAAGTTTCAACACAAGACAATCTAGCTGTTGACCTAAACTAGGGTTTTAAACTTAGATTCCACACTTTAGCACTAAACCCTAACTCAAAACAAGGATTTAATCGCTAATCTTCTAACCAAAACTTGCCTATTTAAACCAAACCCTAACTCACTTGGAAATGGGAGCTTGAAAACCAAGGTTGAAACCCTACCTAGCTAGAGTGTCGGCTCGTTGGTCGTGTAGGTAGGTCACAAGTTCAATTCACAGGTCAAGTTCGCGGAGTGTGAATGGAGCTCTGAGTTTAATCCACAAACACAATTAAAATGACTTTAAACTTGCTAAATTTCCTTATTTACCCCAGCTAATCTGCCATTAATGCACAGGTGTACGGACTGTCAATGGAGAGTTTTGCGTGGATTTTCAATGTGTTCGACCTGTGGAGAATTTAGGCATGTTGGACTTGGTCAGACAGGATACAATTCGGTGCAAGGTCAGATGCTCAGTTTGCACAAATTAGCAGGGAAATTGGGCTTGTCTGACTTGCGGGTCTTTTACTATTGTTTGACTAGGTCAGAGGTTGTTATTTCTAGCGCAAGGTTAGACGGAGCTGATTTCAGTGCAGAAGGTAGTTTCGAAGGTTAGATGCTAGGTCAGTCGGACAGAGTTTTAGCGCTAGGTCAGACAAAGCACTTTTCAGTGCTGGGTTGGATAAAGCACTTTTCAGTGCTGGGTTGGACAAAGCACTTTTCAGCGCTAGGTCAGACCAATGAGAATTTAGCACAAAGGTCAGTTGGAGGCCATTTCAGCACAAAATGTTAATTCAAGGGCCTTAAAGGGGAAGTAACAACTCATCCCAATAGATTTTTGAAATGATTTTTGAACATCATCTTTTCACCAAGGTCAAAATGCTCTTTTGACCATACTATCACTTAGGAGATCAGAAGATCAAATGACTTTCTAGCCAAACCAAAAGAGGGGGTCTCCATTCATTAATGGGGCGTGTGTGCAAGGCACAACAAATGGTGACTCTGCTGGGAATGCTCCTGAGCATCTCAATGATAAATGTTCAGTTTGAACCTAGAATCTCTGGTTTCACACATATTTAAACAAAACAACAAGGTATCATATCAAAGAACCTAAGACCACTAACTAGTGCAACCATCCACATCTTGAAAACCTGAGTGTGTGCAATTGTATTCATTTCCATCCTTCGGAAACTAAGTTCACCTGGGATCCCCTGAGACAAGCTAGAAGGCTAAGATCATTCTACTACTAGAAAAATGTTCAAATTTTGAAGCATTGCTGAGCCTTGGACTAGACTGATGATCAGTCAATTTTGTTAGTTCAATGATATTGATGCCAATCTTTCTGGTCATGTTTTTATGTAAGGATTTTGTAATTTTAGCATTTTCTTTATTTGCACTGTGATGGGTCTAGTGTTGAGAAACATCTTTTATTCTTACCCGATGTAGGCTAGTAACACTTAGTGTCACCCACCTTTGTCTCGATCGATAGTGCATGTGGTAGGAGAGGAACTCAGCCCATTTCACTTGACACAAGATTACCTAGACTTGCCTAGTTACTTTAGGATTATTTAAAATGTAAAAGATATATGGTTAGAAAATACTTTAGGTGCACCAAATAATAACTCATTTTCAATGAACAGACACTGTATACACCTAAAAATGACACGATTCATTCTAAATAAATATTCTTAATATTTATTTCCTTCTTATTTTCTTCTATCAATTAAATAAATATTCTAAGGTTATTTGATTGGTTCATTATCCCATAATTAAATAAAATCAATTTATTTAATTAAATTCCCTAAATTCTTCTAATGTCTCACATAATTAAATAATCCTAAATTATTTAATTGATCTAAATTTCCCTATCCTAAGTTCTAATTTCAAAAATCCACCTCACTCGTACACCTCACTTTTCCACCTCACCTTGTCCACCTCACCATGTTACACATGTAATTAAATATTTTAAATATTTAATTACCTAATATTCCCTCACCCACATGTCCTATTTCTTCTCTAAATCAAAATTAGTTAACTTCTCAATCAAAACTGTTAACTAACCAATCAATTCTGTCAGCTCCTCAATCTATTCGGGTAACTGATCAATCAATTTAGTCAATCCCTCAATCCATTCTTCTAACTGATCAATCAAATTTGTTAACTGATCAGTCAATGGAGTTATCTCTCCAATCAATTTTGTCAAATCCCTTCTTTCATGATGGAGGTTGGACACTTCTCCTATTCCTACTGGTTGCACATTCCTCAACCATTCTTAGCCATTGATCATCATACTTCTTCTCAACTGTTGATCCTCATTCTTCTGAGTCTATAAAAGAAACCTCATCCTCCCATTCTAATCATCCAGGTTATTTGTATTGTTACTCTGCAGAAATTCACCAGCGCGCCTTTGGCACCCCCAATACAATCTACTTGCGATCACCATTTGCTTTGAAGCCTCTCTTCACATCATTATTTATCAATATAGCCATTTACTACTGACATCCTACAAACATAGCTAAAAGAGTGAACTCACTGAGGGCCTACTTCACATCAGCAAGGACGGTTTGAATAGGCGAACAATAGAAGCTTTGAAACAAGGAAGGTTTCCATTGTGTTATTCATTGCTTTGTTTCATTCAATCTTTCTTGATTTCATTATTCTATTGATGTTTGGGTTTATTATTGTTAAATTGATTAATCTGCATTTTACCCTAACATTTTTGGCACCCACCGTGGGGCCTTTGCCCCTTTATCTCATCAAAATTTGAGCTTTTTGAAGGCAGGTTCCGTATAGGTCATGCATAGGTTACTTTGGCGCATTTGAACATTACCACGGCGCTTCTATTCCCTGTTCCAGCGCTTATAATCCTACGATGCATTTACACATTTTTACGGCGCATTTATTACTCCTGTGCATCTGTTCTTTCTTGCTATGCTTTTGCGCACTATTACGGCGCATTCATTACTCCTGCGCTTCTGTGCATTACGCCTGCACTTTTGCTTACTTTTGTAGCGCATTCATTATTAATGCGCTTCTGTTCCTTATTGCTGCGCTTATGCGTACTATTACAGCGCATTTATTCTTGCTGTGCTTCTATTGACTATTTCTGCGCATTTAGTCACTAAAGTTGCGCTTCTGTAGTAGGCAATGATTTCAGTACTTTTTTGAGAAAGTTTTCTAATGCTAACATCTTCGCAGGTGTTCTCTGGAGTTGTTTTGCAGGATAGGTTTGGGTTTAGTTCCATATAGTTGCATTTAAATAGTTCACACTTCACTTTCTAAAGGGATAGTAAAACTAATATTCATTCAAACCCTCATATAGCTTTAATTAGGAAAGAAGTAACTGGATCACTGTTGTCTTGCATTGTAACATTGCTATCTTTTCCAAGTTATTACTATCTGGTATTAAAATTAAACTCATCACTGATTTCTGGGTTAAAATTGAACTACTGCTATCTCGTTTGACTGAAATTTCAAAGTTAACTATCCGTGCTACGTGGATTAAAACCGAACTCATCACTGATTTCTGGGTTAAAATTGAACTACTACTATCTCGTTTGACCAAAACTTCAAAGTTAACTATTCGTGCTACGTGGATTAAAACTGAACTCACCATTGCTTTCTAGGTTAAGAATTGAACCAATGCTATCTTGCTAAAACACTTCAAAGTTTTGTGCTTGCCCAAGTAGATTAGCCCATTTAGTTCTTCTATTTTTAATTAGGTTGGATTAATCAGTGTCTTCTGTGCTTGACAAATGACAATAGGCTTATGCTCTCTCCTTTACTGGGTGATCAGAGTGCCAGACTTGTTATTCCATTTGTTTAACCTTTAAGAGGGGCCTACCCTTGGATGCATGCTTGTCCAAGTGGGAACAACCCTGAGTGGAAACAGGCTAGAAGCCAAGCCCTACCAATCCACTTAAAATAAAAGTGCTTGAGGTGAAAACCTCTTGCAACAAGTGCTGCTATGTTACAGCGATGGCCAACCTCCCCCAAAACCCTCTAAGGCGCAACCCTTTGAGGCTGGGAGACTCCACAACGAAGAGTAGTGTCACCGCATGTGTAACCACTTGAATGGTTGTCCACATTAAAAACCCCTTGTTCTAGTGGCCAAAAACACTTGTAATCCATTTCTAGCCTAGGATCTTTGTGCTTGCTTTTGTTCCTAAATAGAATCAAAAAAACCACAAAAATAGTGAAAAACTATAAAATATTCTTTGTGCTTGCTGTGTTTTCTTGCTATTAATTCATAAAATCAGATTAAGAAGACCTTTTTAAAGCCAAAAATACCAAAAACAACAGGAAAGCTCCAAAAATTTGCAAAAAGAAGCCAGAGTTACGCATATATCCTTTCTTCCTGCGCATGTATGTCGACTTGCTGCGCATACATTTAGACTTGTTGCACATATACAAACTATTATTGCGCATTTATACTTTACCAGTGCGGCACATTTGTGTCGACTTCTTATGCATCTGTGCATTTCTGCTGCGCATATGTTTCAGTGCATCCACGATAGTGAGTACTTGCACTATTTTTGAAGAAACAATTTTACCTGTTTGGAGTACCCATTTCAGCCTAGCTTCACATTCCGAGATCAGATTTAACCTTGCAGTCAGTCTTCATTCATTTCACCCAAGTATCTCTCTTTCATCCGTCATCCCATTCACCTTTTGTCCAAACCTCTCTTATCCCAAAGTCAATTTATTCCATATCAGTTCAACATAGGTCCCTTTTTCGTATCCTTTGTGAATTCACGTAAGCCTAGTAGGTCACAGAACCTTGCTAGTAGTCTCGTTGCACGACTAGTCCCTACATAGTAAGACAGGTATCGAGTACCCTTACTAGTGGCTACTATCTTCTGTCAACCATCTTACTTGAAGTCATTGAGCGAGAGAATCCTTTGTTCAAACCTTGTTTTAGGTATCCTATTCACAATAGTCTCAGTCGGCACCGTGCCAAAATTTATAATCCTAGTCTACTCCATCCTACGTCACCTTGCATGGTTCTTACTCGATCTCAGTACAAAAAATAAATAGAAATGGCTGGCTCATCTAATTGCATCATCACACCACATGACAGTGACGAAGAAATTTCTCATGAAGAATATGAAGTGCACATCCAAGATAGAAAATTCCAACGCCTAATAGAGAAGGTGCTCCTTGAAGACCCTCATAAGTATTTCTATCATCTTGCTAGCCTTGGAATCAAACTCCCCACGGATTTTGATGTAAGCTCAATCCTAGAAAACACAGAAAATAATCACGAAAGAGAAAGGAATACTATAGACCCAAATGCAAATGATAGAGGAAAGAGACCCATAGATCAAAATGCTCCTATGGAAGAAATGAGAAAACAACTCGAGAGCCTCACACAACAAATATCAAACCTTAAGACGGGTACAAGTACCAAGAACTACTCCTTGGAAGATATAGCACCATACCCCTTTAACAAAAATTTGGTCATGAAACCATTCCCCTATCAATTCGGAGTTCCAAAGTTTGACAAATACAAAGGGAAGGGGGACCCTAGAGATCATATTAGGGAATTCAATGCAGCATGATTAGAAGTAGCTCACAATGAGACCTACTTGATGAGACTATTCCCAAGATCTTTAGGTGGTCAAGCTATGGAGTGGTTCTCACATCTCCCACCAGGAATCAAAACTTTTGATGAAATCATCAACAAATTTATCACGCACTTCTCCTACAACATCGAACACAAGGTATCTATGCTAGATCTATGCAACACCAAACAAAAGAGTGGTGAGTCATTCGCCACCTTCTTACAACAATGGAGACAACTAGCTAGTAAGTGTTCTTATGATATGCCTGAGAAGCAGCTATTGGAGATGTTTGTCCATAACTTGAACACTGATCTTAGCTATCAAATACATATACAATGCCCTAAATCATTCTCAAGTCATTGAAACAGGCTTATTCATCAGAAAGGCTATGATCACTAAAGGAGCTATCAAGCTATACAAGGACACACCTACCTCCAATTACACAACGGATAAACCAAAGTTTTGGACCAAGAACAAGAATGTGGTCAACGATGGGGTATTGGATGCCAAGGCAGCAGCTCCCAAGCAACAACTCATATTCACTCTCAAGGGAGAAACAAACAATGGTACACTCAACAAACCACCCTCTCAGGAGCCTAGACCTTGGTTCTGTTCAAATCCAAGGAGAAAATTCACACCATTGGGTGAGTCTCAAGAGTCTGCACTAAGGAAGTTGTTGGCTAACAACGAAATTTCTCTACCGCCAACAAGTGATTATGAGCCTATAGTCAAACCTCCCTACTGGAAGGACACAGACTATTGTGAAAATCATCGAGGAAGGGGGCATACAACTAACAACTGCATCTGCCTCAAAAATGTCATACAAGATGTACTAGATCAGAACCAGGGAGGGACACAACAACATACCTCTAATGAATCTCATGTGACCTACAGGGATCCACTTCTGAATCACAACAAGTCGTATAACAACAATGGCCACAACAACAACAATAATCGTAACCGGCCAAATCAGAACAGTGGGACCAGTAATGCCAACTATGCAAGTGTGCCATTTGACTATACCATAAATTGCATTTCTGAGCAAATCCCGCAAATCAATGTCATCTCACCCAACCAACAATTAGGACCTAACAGAATTGGTTGTAGTATAATTACCCACAGTGGTAAAGTCATACTCAATACCACCCCTCTAAGGTCGTCACCTTCTCCATCCAACTTTCGCCAGTATAATGTCATAGACCAATTACAGAAAGCTCCAGCCCACATTTCTATCTTGGAGTTTTTGTGTCTATCCCCATCCCATAAAGAGATCCTCGAAAAAACCTTAGTGGAAACCACTGTCCCCACTAATTTGGCCCAAGAGAAGTTTCAGACCATGGTAGGTAATCTGACCTCCTCCAACACCATATCATTTACTGAACAAGATGACCTCTCTGTATCTCAACCCCATAACACCCCTCTACATATCGTCACCTTCATCCACAAACACCGCATCAAGAGGGTCCTCATTGATGGGGGTGTCGGTTTAAATACTTGCACATTAAAGCTAGTCCTTGCACTGGTGTTCTCTGAACAGGCAGTTGATCCAAGGAGGAAAATTACCATCAAAGAATATGATGAGGAAGAAAGAACCACAAAGGGAACAATTGTCCTACCCATTCAAGTGGGACCAGTAATAAAAGATGTGGTGTGTCAAGTCCTTGATCAGGAGCTCACTTATAATATCCTACTCGGGAGACCATGGATTCATGCCATGAAGGCTATCCCCTCAACCTATCATCAATGCATTAAATTCCCACACAATGGCAAGCAAATCACCATTCAAGGTGACCTTGACCCCTACCAACACTGCAATTCTTTCCGTGCAAAACCTGAGTGTGTCATACCCAACAACAGAGCATACATTTCCCCTACCCCACAGTATGATCTACCACTGAAGCCTCCTCATCAAGGCCCAAAGAGTAGAAAATTACCATAAAAGAAAGTGGATTGGGGGAATACTCCATTGAGCACAGCCTCAATCTTTCCAAGATGTTTGTCTCCTCAATCTTTTGACAAACCCAAACATTTTCCAAAGCCGTCTTCTCCTCCCGTAGCCCCCGCAACTCCCTTTGTAAAATGGGGGACCTTATCTGATGAAATAGAGGAGAGAGATCTCCTACAATGACTTTATGCTGAAGAAGAGAACATAATGCAAGATCCGCCTAGACTCCAAACAAAACTATACGAGTGAGGTGAGACTATTTTGCATAGGATGGGGTATGAAGGACAAGGCCCCATCGGCCTCAGAAAGAAGGAATCATTGAACCTATTCAACCTTCTTCATCCTCATCAGCTAGAAACACAAGTGGCCTAGGATACAAAGGCAAGGGCAAAGCTAAGGAAAATGCTTGCCTTGTAGAAACAATCCAAACACTCCAAGTGGACAGTGACACAGATTCAAATGAGTATGAGTGGGACAAGCTAACAGAGCACTCCTACGATGACAAAGAGGTTGACACCATCCAAACTCTTATTCCCTATTGTGAGAGACACACACAACAGAACAGACCACTGGAGTCTGATTTGCCCATCCCTGAGATTATGGCTTTTGAGGAAAGTTTAAATTCCATTCCAATAAACAACTTGGAGGAAAGTACCACCCTGAACACTACCCCTGCCAATGCTCTTAACATTTCCATTCACACCATCAATGAATCAGGTCTATCATCTGACTCCCTTCCCCTCTTGCACCCTGAGCTTGTTGACTGGGATCTGCAAGGAACTCCCCAACTAGATATGTTCCAAAACAACGATGCTTACATTGATTATATGGAACTTAGGGACCACTTACCCAAGGGAGATCATAAAGCCAGTTTTGCTATTGAACTAAATACCGTGGCTTACTTCGGGGAGGGTGCCAAGCCTTCCAGTCGCAAAAATATCAAGATAAAAAATGGATCTAATAGTGAAAACTGCCTTGCGGCAGTGTCAGATCCCAAAACAGTAAAAAGAAAGGATGCATCCGAAGGTGAAGGTTTTAATAGGCAAACAATAGAAGCTTTGAAACAAGGAAGGTTTGCATTGTGTTATTCATTTCTTCGTTTCATTCAATCTTTCTTGATTTCATTATTCTATTGATGTTTGGGTTTATTATTGTTAAATTGATTAATCTGCATGGAAAATCAAGTCAATTCAATCTTGCACAAATGATCTAATCACAATCAGTGGTCTTGATCCTTGTCTGGTCATAAATCAACTCAATCAATTATAATCAATCACTTGTCTTATACAGGCTATTGCATTGTCAAAATCAGACCAATACACGTGTCTTACATGACATGTTTCATTTCCTAAAACTAGACATTATCCTTTGTGTTTCTCTAGGGATATATCATTCCCCACCATGACAACACTGTCATATATCGTTATCAGTATATCGTTGGTTTACCGCTTGACAAGGGCAACACCTTGTTTGTTCTTGTATCATTTGTGCATAC
Source organism: Cunninghamia lanceolata (assembly GCA_027924645.1). Classification (NCBI taxonomy): domain Eukaryota; kingdom Viridiplantae; phylum Streptophyta; class Pinopsida; order Cupressales; family Cupressaceae; genus Cunninghamia; species Cunninghamia lanceolata. The sequence goes on along the minus strand of BSBN01000749.1, from coordinate 4,148,984 downwards.
TTGCTCACTTGCTTATGTGTGTTATCATTTTCTCTTACATCGCGTATCATTCAGCTCTTTCTTCACCCTTTTTTTCTTCAAACCTAACCTTCTTCTTCATGAGATTGTCCATCTCACGCCTTCTGCCTTCTCCCCATCTAATCTCCTGAGGGGGCATCCTGTCATCAAACTTGTACCAGGGGCAAACTGGGACATGTACCACTATCAGACTATCGATTTCTTTGAAGCAATGCTGTAAACTACATTGTATCAAAGAGGGGAAAAATGTATACGCCTAAAAATGACATGATTCATTCTAAATAAATATTCTTAATATTTATTCCCTTCTTATTTTCTTCTATCAATTAAATAAATATTCGAAGGTTATTTGATTGGTTCATTATCCCATAATTAAATAAAATCAATTTATTTAATTAAATTCCTTAAATTCTTCTAATGTCTCACATAATTAAATAATCCTAAATTATTTAATTAATCTAAATTCCCCTATCCTAAGTTCTAATTTCAAAAATCCACCTCACCCATACACCTCACTTTTCCACCTCACCTTGTCTACCTCACCAAGTTGCACATGTAATTAAATATTTTAAATATTTAATTACCTAATATTCCCTCACCCACATGTCTTATTTCTTCTCTAAATCAAAATTAGTTAACTTCTCAATCAAAACTGTTAACTAACCAGTCAATTATGTCAGTTCCTCAATCTATTCGGGTAACTGATCAATCAATTCAGTCAATCCCTCAATCCATTCTTCTAACTGATCAATCAAGTTTGTTGACTGATCAGTTATTGGAGTTAACTGTCTAATTAATTTTGTCAAATCCCCTCTTTCATGATGGAGGTTGGACACTTGTCCTATTCCTACTGGTTGCACATTCCTCAACCATTCTCGACCATTGATCATCATACTTCTTCTCAATTGTTGATCCTCATTCTTCTGAGTCTATAAAAGAAACCTCATCCTCCCATTCTAATCATCCAGGTTATTTATATTGTTACTCTGCAGAAATCCACCACTGCGCCTTTGGCACCCCCAATATAATCTACTTGAGATCACCATTTGCTTTGAAGCTCCACTTCACAGCAATATCTATCAATATACCCATTTACTACCGACATCCTACAAACACAACTAAAAGAGTGCACTCACTGAGGGCCTACTTCACACCAGCAAGGACAATTTTAATAGGCGAACAATAGAAGCTTTGAAACAAGGAAGGTTTACATTGTGTTATTCATTGCTTCATTTCATTCAATCTTTCTTAGTTTCATTATTCTATTGATATTTGGGTTTATTATTGTTAAATTGATTAATCCGCATTTTACCCTAACAGACACCATACCCCTTGGCCTAACAGTGGAAACCACAACAAAGACTAGGTGGAAACCTTAGCTTCTCGAAGAAAGACTCATGATTATTTATGCACTAAAGAAGCATTTGCAGGTTTGTAAGACTGCCACCACATCAGAAACAAAAGATCCCACGACAAAGCAAACGCAACGAACAAAAGCAAACGGACAACCAAACCTAGTGATAATATGCTTTTCAACAAATTCAAGAACTACCTCTGTGGTGCATTGATTACAAGCTATTGCCTCAGACCACTAAGTACAATAATCAGTAGTGGTCAGAATATACTTGTGGCCTGCAGAGGAAGGCAGATTGATCATACCGATAAAGTCAAGGCCCCACTGAGCAAACGGTCGTACCTCCACCACTAGTTGCAAAGGCATGGCTGCGTGGTGTTCTCTATGTGCAACGGTCTAGCATATATGATAGGTTCTCACATGTGAATGCACGTCTTTAAATAGTGTTGGTCAATAATACCTGGCATGAAGAACCTGATTAGCTGTTGAGTGCGCTGATCCATGACCTATCCCGAACCTTTCGTGAAAACTAGTTAGCACCTGGTCAACCTCTGATTTGTCAAAACACCTTAGATAAATACCCTCATGCTTCTTCTTGTAGAGGACTGATCCTTTTATCATGTAATTGCTGCTTTTGAGCTTGAGAGCTCTCCTTTGTACCGAATTCAGCTACTGTGGGCAGCGCTGATTGAGTAAATAAAATATGATATCTTTGTACCACTCATCTTTTGAAACATCTTCCAATAGGTATTGTTGAGAAACTAGGTCTGGTCCCACTTCATCCATTGTTCTAGTCAAGGCTTGGCCTCTTACCAGTTTCATGGGTTGAATATCTATATCGAACTCTTGTAGTATAGTGACCCATTTCCCTCTTCTTTCTCCTAATTCACTTTGCATCAGCAATGCCTTTACTGCTGCATCTGGGACTATAGCAATCACTTGACTTCTCAAGATGTAGTGACGGAATTTCTTAACTACTTTGACCAGAGCATATGCTTATTTTTCTACATTTGGATACCTTATCTCTGCATCCTTTAATGGAGTTCTCATGAAAGTAATGGGCCTTTCGTCGTCAACTAACCTCTTATGTGTCAACATGGCAACGCAAGTATGCTCTGAAGCAAAAGAATATATATGAAATGGTAAAGTGTAATCAGGGCTTACCAAAACAAGTGCATTGGATATGGCTTGCTTGATTTCTACGAAGGCAGCCTTAGCTTCCGGAGTCCAGTCCATTTTAGCATCTTTCTTCAGCATGGCGTTGAGAGGTTAAACAATCTCAACAAACCCTGTAATGAATTTGCGTACAAAGTTAATCTTACCGAAATATGACTTAAGTTCTTTCTTACTGGCTGGGGGAGGTATCTTGAGTATTGCTTGGATCCAATCTGGGTCAATAGATATTCCCCGTTCAAATATTACATGTCCCAACAACTTTCCTTTAGTTACTCCAAAAATGCACTTCTTGGGGTTAAGTGATATACCGTAATCCTTGCATCACTGTAACACCTTTCTCAGATCTATTACATGGTCTTCTCACCTTTTTGAGAATATCGTCAAGTCATCCATGTAGATGATTATACATTTTCCAACCAATCCTTCAAAAGCAACATCCATCACATGCTGAAAAGTTGTGTCAGCATTTATTAAACCAAATGGCATCCGTTGATAGGCATAGATCCCCCATTTACAAGTGAAGGACATTTTCAATCTGTCTTCATATTCCACCATCATCTGGTTATAACCAGAATATCTATCCAGGAATGACATCATCTAGGACCCATTAACAATCTGCAATACTTCGTCCAGTGAGGGCAGTGGGTAATTGTCCTTTTCAGATGCTCTGTTTAGATTACGGAAGTCAACACAAAGTCTGATTTCCCCATTTTTCTTTTAGACCGGAACTAAGTTTGCTACCCATGCAGAATGTCTAACTAGAAATATTATCCTTGCTGACAGCAGCTTCTAAACTTCTTTAAAAATTAGTGGTTCCAGCAAAGCATTCACTAGTCTTTGCCTTTGTCTGAAAGGATTCGCTCCTGGCTTCAGCAAGATTGTGTGCGTGATAATCGAGGTATCGAAAGTCTTTAGATCTTCATAACTCTAGGCTATCACCTCATGATAATCTCTTAATGCCTGTATGATTCTTGTCTTTTCTTCTTTAGAACTAGCCTTTCTAATGAACACATTCTTCTCGTCTTCGTTTGTCCCCAAGTTAAATGGGTCACACTTTCCTTCCAGGGACTGTCCTTCATTCCTTTGAGTCCCTAGATTATCTGCATCAAATAGTATTTCCAATTCTACCATTCCTCATGGGATCGTATTTGTTTTCAGGTTCAATACTCCTTCTAAATCCATTTTAGTAGGCTCCATCTCTTCTTCATCTATTATTTGAATAGTGAATACATCTAACGAAGAAAGAAAATTGATTATATGTTGATCATCCTCAAAAACTTAGAAATTGGTAACATTATCAGGTACAGATGGAGTGGCCACAAACTCAATAGAAAACTTCTTCAACCCTACCATGGATGTTGGCTCTAACATACTTGTTGTCTGGGCTAGAGCATTTGCAACATGATTTTGTCTTCTGGGAATGACTTGGATGTTAAAACTGTCAAAGCACTCAATCAAATCCTAGACTCTGTTCCTATACCTATTCAATCTCTTATCATTACATGAGTACTGTTTTCTCACCTGTTTCACCACTAACTCAGAATCACCAAACACCTGGATAATTCTGACCCTTTTTTGTAGTGCTAGCAGCAATCCTTGCACCAATGTTTCATATTCGGTGACATTGTTTGTACATGGAAACTGCAGCCTTTGTGATGTTAAAAATGACCTTCCAGTGGGGCTAATCAATTCGACCCCTACACTGGACCCTTGTCTGCATCTTGAACCATCAAATCTTAAGGTCCATAAGCGAAAGTCCTTGCTATCATCTTTTTGTTTTCCAGACTTTTCTTGATCAAGCTGTTGTTTAGATTCTTCCTTCTTTTCAATAGTTAGCTCTATCTTCTTTTCAACAGTTGATTCTTCCTTCAGGATTATGGGAATCTTCAGTTGTCTTTGCACTTGTTTAATCGCCTCTTGACATAGTTGGCAGGGAAATTTAGAATGGGATGTATCATGTATATGACACCAGTTGGGTAGTAATAGTTCTTGCATTTGAACCTACTTTCGAACAGTGGTCTAATCTTGCACAAATCTAGCCACAAAATCATGAAATCCTTCAAATACCCTAGGTTCATCCTCTTCTGAAGAGTCCTCCGCATCTGATTGAACATATGCTGCTATACCTTTTGGTCTTTCTACAAGTGGTTTGGAAGGTCTCAAGCAGCTCAGCATGAGAACTTCTTCTGACCGACTACTGCACGGAAGGTAGACTACCAAATCAACCTCTGAAAATAGAATCTCATTGGGCTGATTAAACTCTGTGATCATATGCTTCATCTTGGGTTCTCTTTCAATATGTATCTGATTAACTAACCCCTTCCATGGTAACCACATATGAGAGAAGTCTGTTGCCATATAACCATTTAAGGTCCTGGACCAATCTCTACTTAGAAGCATGCCATATTGATCTGGAATATCCACTACTTGAATATCGATATATTGTTGCACCCTAGGATCATAAGCCAATTGCATATGTATTCGGTTCAATTCTCCTACTACATTGACTTCAGTTTTATCTAGTTGTGTTACTTTCTAGGATGATTTGGCTAGAGTGAGCCCAAGTGCTTTACAAACTGATAGTGGCATCACATTCGTGGAAGCACCACAATCTACTAAATAGTTATGAAGGTTCTTATTGAAAATTCTGAGCGTTAAGAGGAAAGGAGGACTTTCCCTCCTATCCTTATACAGTGTCATTTTTTGTTCTACATCAGTCACATGTATTCTTTCTTTCCCCTTATCAGTGTTGTCTTTGGCGCTGATCTCCTTTGGTATATAATCAGTCATGGTCCCAGTACCTAGGTCTTGAAAGAAAGATGTCCTAACCTCAGGTATCTTAAGTAATTCATACACAGAAAAATTGACTTTCATTCTCTTAAGTTCCTCGGCCACAAACTACCCCATTTTCGCTATGTTAGATCATTGGGAATTTTCTGTAGCAGTACCCTGGTGTACTGATTGATGGGGAACTTTTGGTGGTTCAGGGTTATTGGTAGCTTTAGGGTCAGGCAGAATCTGATAGCTATTTGGAGGGATAGAGGTGGCGAAAGGACCCTTGGGCTTACTGCTTCTCAGGTTGTAAGGAGTTTTATTGTACTACTGATATGCATTGACTTCTTTAGACTCTTCTTCCTCAGGTTGATTATCATCTTGGAATGGAAATGTATAACTATCAAGAACTAGGGCAGTATCATACCTTTGTGAAGGAACAATTTCATATCTGGTTGGCGAAGTCTCCTGATTTTTAGCATTTTGAATCTCCATCTAGAAGATACTGGAAGCAATCTAGAATTCTGAACAATCCAGCTCAGAGTGGGTATTAGTGTTGTGCAGTCTACACCAGGTAGATAAGGCAGCTTCAGCCAACATCACGCGACCTGGGGGTCTGGTATCACTATTCTGATTCTCCAAAGGTGAAGGCACTCCTCCATTGTTTGGTCTGGTGTTCTAGAATCAATTTGACCGCTGCTGAAAGCTCTAATTTTGATATGGATTTTGATTTGAAAACTAGTTCTGACTTTGATTCTGTGAGTGTTGCTGGTTCTAGAAATGTTGTTGATTCTGTCCCCTCTGTTGCATATAAGCATTCTAATTCTTGAGGTGAGTAACTTCAGCAGTGAGCCTCTTCATTTGTTCAACCAGTTCTTTGATGTCATCTTTGTCTTCTTTGGTCTTGGCCGCTTCTGAAGACTATAGGAAGGGCATTTGGACTGGAGGTATTTCAGCTACTGGGTTACCTAGATGGATTACTAAGGCTTGTGTGGCAGCTGGGTTCGTGACTGGGTTCATTATAGGGGTACGATTGGCTAATGCATGATTTATCATAGGGATTTGATTTGGCATGGCAACAGGCCCTATATGATTTAGTGGACTAGAGGTTGTTTGCCCTAGCTGAGTACTTACATCAACAGCAGCAGAATATGCTTGAGCTAGACTAGCAGGTATCGGGTCAGCCCTCCTTGCAAACATGGAGGTAAGTTTATCTAGGGCAGCATAGTAGATGTGTAGGGAAGTAGCCTGATCTATAATGTAAGGAGCCTGCAAGCGATAATAAGCCTTCTAGAACCTATTGTTAAAGGAACTGATCATCTCACCTTCTTCCCGACGAATCTCTACAAAAGAACAGTAAAGATCAGCTGGGGTGGTAGGCATACGAAACCTATTCAGAAAAGTAGTCTTCAGGTTTAGCCATGAATTTATGGATGCAGCTGGGAGGTTGGCAAACCAGTAGTAGGCTTCTTCCTGCAAAGAATAGGGGAACAGCTGGCATATCGCATCCTCGTACTGCACCTGTAACATGAACATATCAGCTTCAAAGATCTTGATGTGCCCATCTGCAGTCCTATCAGGGTCATGTACTCTGAATTTTGAGCAGAATTTGTCTAGGTTCTTTGGCATGTCATGGTAATCATTGAACTTAAGAGGAGACTGGTTATTTCCTGCGAAGTAAGCCATGATGGGAGGATTAATGGGAGCTACAATAGTATTCCTAGGGGCTGACTGAGCTTGAGGAGCCCTGGGTATTCCTTGATCCCTTCTTGTTCTTCTGAATTCCACTAGGGACAGCAACTCTTCTCCAGTTGAGGTGGATCTACTGTGTCTCACTCTAGTCCCTAGACTTGCTGATTTTTTAGAAGAGAAAAAAAAATAGGGCCCTCCTTCTAGCACCAATTCTGTTGATGGTGGTTTTAGCATGCAACAACACAGGTGTGATTGTTGGTTTCACACCTCTCTTGAAAAGTATCTTACCCTTGGTAAGACTACTCCAAGGATAATATAGCTAGGTCTTAGCTTGCTTGGAATCTCTCAATGGTTATGTTCTAGCTATGCCTACAAGGGGTCTTACATGCAATCTGCAAATCTTCAAGTTTGGGGCAACAAATACACATAAACCCTATAATGATATTCAGCTGATAAACAAGATAAGATGTTGCTAAAACTCTTAATCTGATAGCTAACAGTGATTTTAAAAGAAAGTGTAAAAGGCGAAGGGTTTAGAAGGATCCTAAGTGACATTCACAATGTTAAGGTTATTTTTAGTAGACAAACATTCCAAACTTTGAACCAACTTTCTGAGTTACCAAACTTAAGTGAATGTTACAGTGCTGCAGAAAATGGTGCTATCTTCAATGGAGGTCAGCAGATTATCAGATTGCATACATTAGCGCAACTTAACTTGTGAAATGCAATTGAACTTTAGCACAAATATTTAGCCCAGACTAACTTTACATAGCTATTTACCATCAGCAAACAAGTCAAAGTATGGACTTAGAATGTTCATTCAAATACTTCAGCAAACCATTAACATTATGAAAGCACAATTATTCTAACTATGGGAGAGCAAGATGCGAACCATGAAAACTAAAAAAATGAATCAACACAAGACACAAATTCTTAGATTTACTGTAGAAACTTGCTTTGTATTAGCTCAAATGGCATAGAGTCAACAATTTGGTATCAAAATCTCTCTTACAAAAGTGGAAACAGTAGTCCTTTATATAGAAAGAAGCATACCCTAACTTTCAAATGAACAGTGGAGATTAACTCAACACCGACGGTCCAGATTACATCAACAATAGCCCACATCAATTCCCGGCTTACATTTTTTCTTTTATGAAAAAGACGAAAAAATAGCCTCAGATACATTGAATTTAGTCATTTTGACTAGCCAACTCAGTATATTAGTGGAAAAGCTCACTTTAGAAACAAGAAGAAGACAAAATTAAGTCACATGTTACCCAAATATAGTAGATTTACAATTGTGACGAGATTGTATCATTAGAATATTCAAATAGTATCAAGATTCTTTATCCAAGTCAATTTTGTCTTCACTAGCTAGCTTGTTGCGGTAAGTCAACTAGGTATCAAGTGCATGATTAATGTCGAAAGGGTCCGGATCCTTCAAATGGTGTATCCTGTAATCAAACACTTCCAGCTCCCAGTTGAATTTGCTGTATATTCTTTCAATCTTTGTCCCTGCCTTTTGAAATGCCTTGAACTCGGCCTTGAGGTCACTTGCCTTATCCAACCGTTCCTCAATGCTGAGTGTGTCATTAAACATTACCTTATGTAATTTATCCTTTCTTTTCTTGACATCAAATGGGGCATAATCATCATAAGATGATTCCTTGCAGTCCCTCAAGGAGTCACTAATGTCGTATATAACTGACCTCAGCTCTTCATCAGCTGGTTTGTATGCTTCCTTTATGTTCTCGAAGGTCACTTTTGTCAAAAGTAGCTGTTGATACCATTCAATAGCCTTTGGCAGCCTATCCCTAGTCAAAATGTTTTCTGTGACCAAGGTCTAAGCACATAATTTCTGGATACCTTTGATTCTAGGATACATATGCGAATAATATTCCTCAAAAGCATCACACTCTTCACATAGGTCTTTCCACTTCTTATGCAAATCAACCAATTTTTGGTGAACTTGAGCAGAGGCGCTTATGGCTTCACATCCCATTTCAAAAACTTTTATCAACCAATTCTCTGCCTCCTGGGATTTTGATCTTACCTCATCTAATTTAGCCATCTCATCGGTGGACAAGAAAGTGGGAATTGTCCTTATATCTCCTCTGGTATCAACTAGATTTATCAAAAATTGGAGACACGCTCGCAGTACTTCATTTTGCTATTTTAAGTCCTTGGACATTTCATCTTTATCCAGCTGCTCCAAAATTGATGTGACTGACCCCTTGAAATCATCCACTCTTTGAGCACGAGTCGTTGGGCCTAAATTCACTATAGATATGACATAATCATCCACCCAGACTTGGTCTCTTGCCACATCAGCTAGTGGGACTGCTATCTCTGCTATCCTGGACCCTGATTCAGTTTTATAGATCCTTGATTGCATCTTAGCCTTCTTCTATTTCTGAGGCTTTTGGGCTTGTCACAAGATAGCACTTAGGTCAAGTTGCATTTCTTCCACTTGAGGCTCTGGATATGCCATTCTACTTTGCAGCCACTCAGGAGCAGAAGATTTATTTAATTCTGAAGCCCCATCTTTATCAGACACAGTTAATTCCTTAGATAGTTCTTGTTCAGGCTCTCCATCCTTCTCTAGACTTTTCTCCTTTTCCTTCTCTTCTTCTTGGGTCAATTCTTTCAGATTTTCAGCCACATTCTCCTGTGCAATTCTCAAAACTTCCTCCGTTGGATCTTTGCCCAGGGGACTATCAGATATATCAATAATTTCCATATCAGCTGAAGTTTCAGGGAGGTTTTCATTATTTACTTGAGTCAATATCCCTTTTTCCTCCGTAATTACTGCTTCAGATTATTGCAACCCTAACTCTGCACATACCTTCTCAATCCTAGGCAATAGAGGCACTACTAATGAATCAGCTGGCATTCATGAAATTGGGACAATATAAGAGATGGTGAAGGAGGGAATACTGACCTGGGTCAGGTTGGTCTAGACAGGTAATAAGGAGGAAGAAATGGTAAGGGATGAAGAAAAGGTCAGTGAAGTTAAAGAAGGAGGGGGTGAAAGGATGGTTGAAATAGGAGGTAATGGTAGAGGAGTGGAAGGTGTAGATGTAGTGGAGGGGCATGAAATGGCAAGAGTGGAAGAAATAGGACTACTAGAGTCGCTGGAAGAAACTACCAGAGAACATGAGGTGGTGGTGATGTTGGAGGCAGGAGAGGTGGCAGAAGATGCTTCTTGGGTGATGGGAGCAAGGGTCATGGGGGAAGTGGATATAGCAGAGGAAGGAGGAATGGAAGAAAGGGTGATAGCAGAGGTTGAGTCAGTGCTTTGTGCTAGAGTTTGGGTAGTTGGAGGGAGATTAGAATCATCTTTAGCTGCAGTGACCTCTTTGTGAAACTCTTTCACTTTTACCCTCTTAACCTTGGAGCTTTCTCCAGCTCCACTCAGCATGTCCTTTCTCATGGAGGTTCTATTCCTGGTTGAAGGAGTTTGATCTTTCTTTTGAGGAGACCTTGCAGATGGCTTCTTCATCTTCTTAGCTTTCTCTGCCAGAGGTGCATGTTCCTCACTATCTGATTTCTGCTTCTTAGGTTGCTCTGTCTTGTTAGTGACCAGTATGGGTTCATCCTCTTCTCCATTAGAGTCCTTCTCTAATTCCATTGTGGTGTAAGTCAGCTGGATTCCCTGTCCATTCAGTACTGCTACCTATGCTCTGACCCAGGCCTTGCTTAGTCTGATTGGTTCCCTCATAACCACATCTAGGGAACTTTCTTCTGCATTGGCCTAATTTGGTAAAGGGATAGGCCGGTGGTATTGTGCTTCCCATGGTCCCCTGATCATAACATTCTCATCATCCTGTAATTGATCCAGGACTGCCATTATGTGGAATCTTTTAATGAAGTCCAGAGGTAGCCTTGCATGTGCCTTCTTCATGATTTCATAGTCATCAGGGCAGTTGGCCCAAAAGTCCTCAATGTGTACTTTGTGAAAGATCTTCTTGCTCACAAATCTTTCCATCACTTTGTTTGGATCAAAATAATCCCTTGCATTATAGTAGTGTAAGTTCAACAGTTGTAGCTCTTTATCTGAATACTTTGCTGATGCCAGAGAAGGACATGCATAGAGTCCCTTGCCAAATTTAATAGGGAACTGCACACTTGGCCTGTGTAGGTGCTTAAGTTTTTCTGCACATGGAATTAGTTGCCTTGACAGCTCCAGAAGCACTGTCTTATCATCTGGATAGTGGGGAAGTCTGTAGGCCATTCCAATGAAGCCTTGTATTCTTATGTATGAAAATTTCTCAAATTGAATATATCATCTGTCATATCTAGCTATTTCGTTCATGGCCTCAATGGAAATTCTCAAGGCTGTATTACCTTGTAGCTTTCTGGCTATGTACATTGTGAATGCATCATTGACCCTCTTGAAATGTATCAAGGATTGGGATGAGGTTAGCTGGGGATAACATTCGTACACTTTGATTTGTGTCTTCTCATCGTTTCCAATCTCATCAATCTTGGACAGTCCGTCGTAGTGGTTCATTCTTGCTAATGCATAAATGACTTAGGACATCCATCTAAAGTACTTGTTCTCATTGAAGTTACTGAAGGCTTCATGGATATTGTCACTGATGATTTAGGCCCAATGGAACTTGGTTCCCTTCAATATCTCTGAAATTATAACAAACATCCAGTCCTTGAAGGTGGAGGCAGTTGGTAACACGTAAATTCTTCTCATGAAGGTTACAATATCCCCAATTTCATCATGGAAATCACTTCTGTACAACACCCTAGGGAGCTTGATAAGAGCAGACTTCTTACTCTTGACCCAATGGTCATTTATGTACTTCCTACATCCCTCTACATCCTTATTATAAGTGGTCTTTGATCCCTATTTGTTTGGAATTGTTACAACCTTGTGCCAGGGGATGTCCAACATTTATGCTAGAGCAGGCGGGGTTAAGTCAGCCAGGACTTCTCCATTTGCTGTCTGAATTTGTTTGGATATTATGTCATATCTGTCTGAGTAGGTAGCAATTAGCTCTGCACACTGAACTGAGGTAGGAAAGGCAACAGCCTATCCAAGTCCACTATCCCTTGGTGTTTTAGCCTAGGGAATTGGAGCTAGACTAGACTCTGAGTCTAAAGTCATCCAGATCTATGTGACCTAGGTCTCTGTCCCTGACATTACTCCATCCAGAGTGGGTCTTGGTTTCTGGAGGTACTCCTTTGAATTTCTACTTCATAGCTTGAGCCTGAGCAGTCGTTTAGTCTGTATGACTAGACCTTATAAGTTTGATACTAAGAAAACTCCTAACATACTCAAAAGTTTAGATAAGTCAAAACAAATATGCCATTCATTACTAACATGCATCTAAAAGAAATCTAAGTCTAATTGAAAGAACAGTGCATGTAAGTAGATACTTAATGTTGCAAGAAAAAATCTATGAAAATCATCATTAATACTGCATTACAACATTAATTTCATTATTCTAATTAACCTTCCCTTTGGAAATTTCAAGAAATTCGGTCATTTAGAGGGTTTTGCACTAATTTGAGGGTTGTTTGACCCTAAGCAAAAAAAGTGATAATATTGAGGTCATCCGACCTCAGCAGGGAAATCGGGCAAGTCCAACCTTGTGTTTGGGCTTACTTTTCATGCTCTTGAATTTTGCATGATTTTTGAGGCATCTGACTTGCGTAGAATTTGGAGGTCTCTGACCTCAGATGGTTTACAAGTCAGTCGGTTGGCATTTTAGCGCAAAACAATGTAGATGTGAATTTGGTTGTTTCTTGCATAGAAATTAGGTTGGTCAGACTTGCACAGTTTTTGATAGGGTCTGACTAGGTTGGATGAAGGGTAATGCGGCACAAGTCAGACAAGGCATTTTTTAGCACTAAATTCGAGGGAAAACTCCCAGCGGGGATTTCGGGGAGCATCGACCTTGCGGAGGTATATGCATCATCTGACCAAGTTAGAGACCGAGTTTTCTAGCGCAAGGTCGGAGTGATTACTTTTTAGCACAAAAATGAGTTTTGGGGTTTGTGGGACTTTGAAGCCATCCGACCAAAGTGGAAAAGAAAAAAAAAAAGACATTGGGTTCATTAGTCAGATGAGGTTGATTTTAGCGCAAAAGGGTGCTAGGCACTTGGCACAGGTTTCAGAGGTGTTCGACCTCTGATGAGAGTTTCGACTCACAGGTTAGTTGGAGCACATTTTAGAGCCGGCTTGACTTGAGGGTTCCATAGGGCAAAAAAAAAAATCCCCAAATTTTCTAAGTTTCAACACAAGACAATCCCACTGTTGACCTAAACTAGGGTTTTAAAGTTAGATTCCATAATTTAGCATGAAACCCTAACTCAAAATGTGGATTTAATCGCTAATCTTCTAACCAAAACTCGTCTATTTAAACCAAACCCTAACTCACTTGGAAATGGGAGCTTGAAAACCAAGGTTGAAATCCTACCTGGCTAGAGTGTCGGCATGTTGGTTGTGTAGGTAGGTCGTGGGTTCGATTCACAGGTTGAGTTTGCGGAGTGTGAATGGAGCTCCGCAGTTTAATCTACAAACACAATTAAAATGACTTTAAACTTGCTAAATTTCCTTATAAACCCTAGCTAATCCACCATTAATGTGTAGGTGTACGAACTGTCAGTGGAAAGTTTTGTGCAGATTTTCAATGTGCTTGACCTGCGAAGAATTCAGGCATGTCAGACTTGGTCGGATGGGATACAATTCAGCGCAAGGTCAGATGCTCGGTTTGCACAAATTAGTGGGGAAATTGTTCTTGTCTGACTTGCAGGTCTTTCACCATTGTCCGACTAGGTCAGAGGTCGTTATTTCTAGCGCAAGGTTAGACGGAGCCGATTTCAACGTAGAAGGCAGTTTCAAAGGTTAGATGCTAGGTCAGTCAGACAGAGTTTTATCGCTAGGTTAGACAAAGCACTTTTCAGTGCTAGGTTGGACAAAGCACTTTTCAGCACTGGGTCGGACAAAGCACTTTTCAGCGCTAGGTCGGACCAACGGGAATTTAGTGCAAAGGTTAGTTGGAGGCTGTTTCAGTGCAAAATGCCGATTCAAGGGCCTTAAAGGGGAAGTAACAACTCACCCCAATAGATTTTTGAAGTGATTTTTGAACATCATCTTTTCACCAAGGTCAAAATACTCTTTTGACCATACTATCATTTAAGAGATCAGAAGATCACATGACTTTCTAGCCAAACCAAAAGAGGGGGTCTCCATTCATTAATGGGGTGTGTGTGCAAGGCACAACAAAATGGATTTCTCAATGACCAACAGAATAACATCCAACTCCTGACTAACTTTTCTAAAGAATCTTCTATTTCTCTCCAGCCAAATACTCCAAACCATTATAGAAGGACAAACTATCCAAATAGAGGGGAACATAGAACCCTTAAAAAGAATGGGCTAGCTTCTGAAAAGATCAACAAGAGAGTTGGACATCGGAGCATACCAACTTAATTTTGAAAAAATACAATACCAACAAGTTGAAGCAAAGGGACAAAGGACAAAAAGATTATCATGATCCTCTTCTGCATTTCCACAAAAGACACAATTAAAAGCTTCTAAGAAGCCCAAATTTTTCAATCTATTACTAGTCAGAATATTCTTCTTTAGAGCTAACCAAGTGAAAGCCCCATCCTTGGGAAGATAAGCTACATTCCAACAAAAAATAGAAGGGTAATTAGATTGCAATTCCACCTGAGCAATATACAAAGATTTGTAACCATCTCAATCATTATAAGAACCCGATTTAGAAAATTTCCAAACTAATTTGTCTCCTTTAGTAGAAAAACATATTCTTCTCTTCTACAAATGGGCTAAAAGCAACTCCTTCTGAGCTTGAGGAAATGAGCAAATTGAAAAATCTTTCCAAACAACTAACAAAATAGGACCCTCCTCCCTGACTATAAAGTAATCTTTTACTCTCCTTCCCCAAGCCAAAGAGAGAAATTCTTTAGCCTTATCTAACCCAAGAATTTGAGATAAGGGGGAAAAGCCATTCCATAAATCTTCCCAAAAATAAGTCTTTGAACCATCATTCCAAGACTGATGAGGAAGAATAATCTCTCTACATGAGACCAAGAAGTTCCACATGTTTGACCCTTTAGGGGGGTTGTCCACTCTAAAGATTTTGTCTGAACTCACTGAATCTAAATACTTAAATTGTATCAACCTACACCAATTGGCATTATGATTAGAATACATTTTCCAAGAAAACTTAGCTCCTAAAGCTTTATTCTTATCTGAAATGTCATTAATTCCTACACCTCTAAAAGGTTTTGGAACACACACCTTATCCCAAGAAATTAAAGGAACTTTATTATCACCATATGAACTTCCCTTCCAAAGAAAAGATCTCAAAGATTTCTGAATATCCTAGATGATTCCCTTGGGGACATTTAAGACAGATAGCATATAAATTGGAACAGCTAAAAGAACAGATTTGATCAACACTATCTTGCCTGCCAATGTAAGCCATCTTCCCTTCCATGTTGAAATTCTCTTATGAATGGATTGAGTGATTTTGGACCAGAAAGATTTTTTATGAACTCCAAAAAACAAAGGAATACCCAAGTATTGACTAGGTAAACAATTAGCTTTATACTTCAAAAAATTAGTGATTTTATTTGGTGCAGTCACGTAGGAGGGTTCATAGAATGAACTCTTCAAACTGTACAGCAAGAGTAAACACAAAGGAAACAACTTAAGAAATGAAGCAAATGCAGATTCAGTCATTCAGTATATCATAGAATTCAAATACAAATTGGTCGGCAACATGTGGGCTTACAATTAGGGCTCAAAGCCTTGATTACATACATGCACAAGATAAAGCTTTGAAGCTCCTTCTCACAAAATCTAATCTATGAACTTTCTAAAGCATGAGAAATATATGAACTACTTTCCTAAGGATCTATTACATCATTATATATCATTTATGGATCAATAGATTCCTCCGCGTTGGCTAAGGAAGATCACAAACCCCAATGAAGAGATGCAACGTGTTCACATATAGGTTTGACCTAAATGCGTAAAACACTTCCTTGAATGAATGGAATAATATGTGGACCTCTGGGAAGGGTTGGCCATGAACCAAGGATCATTGAATGGTGTGTCATTAGGATCTGCAAGTCAATGAATGATCCGCAAGCCTTCTCCTTTATCTGATTATTAGGAATTGTTAGAATGCTCTACTATGAGAAAATAGTCAATCTTCTGATAGCGATATCTTTCTGGTAACTGATCCAAATGCTTTGAATTCTTGATATGATGTAGATGAATGAATATAGATGCTAAGTCTAGATCCACAAGGTGTGAATTAAAACTGTGGTCAAATACCAGACCAAAATCTGAAACTCCTTCTGACTAAACTACCTAAACTAAACTAGAAAATGAAAAGAAACAAACTACACACAAAATGAAATGCAAATGTTTTTGGTTGATGCAAGATTACTCTTGAACCAGGGATGCTCCTGTATCAGACATTCGAGGTTATTAAAAAAGTGATTCCCTCACTTTGCTGGGGCTAGGGGAGAACCAAGATGGTCCACATCAGCCTAAGAAATCCATGTTGAATCTACTTCTGGTCTGCCTTTCCACTTCACAAGATATTCTTTGTATTATTTTCCTCTAGTGCTACATCCAACTCTGCTATCCAAAATGCCTTCTATGTGTTCCGATGCTTGTTGTGGTAATTGGTTCTTCAAGTCTTCTTCCATGTTGTCACTGAACTCTGCTTCATGATACTGATATAAGTTTTCAATGTTGAAAATAGGTGATATACCCAAGTTCTCCAGTAATTCCACTTCATATGCATTTCTTGAATCAAATTTCTTAAGTATCTTACAAGGTCCAAACTTCTTCATCTTCAACTTGTTGTATGTCCCAACTGGAAATCTTTCTTTTCTGAAGTACACCATCACTTCATCTCCAACTTCAAATTTCTTGTCTTCTTTTCTCATCAGCCTTCTCTTTGTACTTACTGTTCATATTCTCCAAATGCTTCTTCACCTGATTATGCACTGCCTTCATATGATCTAAAAATTCTTCTTCTTCTTCTGCACTCCTCTTTTCTTCCATACTGATATCTCTCAATTCTGTAACTCCTCTAGGATTCACTCTGGTAACAATCTCAAAAGGTGTTCTTCTGGTACTCCTATTCACTGAATTATTGTATGCAAACTCTACTTGTGAAAGAATCAAATCCCAACTTCTGACTTTCTCTCTAACCAAACATCTCAACAAGTTTCCATGCAATCTCACAATCTCCTTGAAAAATAGGTCAGCCACATGCACTGCATCAGTTGTCTTCTCACAAGGTATGAAATGAGCCATCTTTGAAAATCTGTCAACCACTACAAAAATTTGAATCATGTCCTCTTTGTGTCTTCAGCAATCCCATTATGAAATCCATGCTTATGTCTTCCCAAGGTCTCTCTGGTACTGTCAAAGGTGTATACAATCTAGTGTTTTGACTACTTCCTGTTGTAACTTGACAAATTCTACAACTCTGCACAAATTTCTGAACATCCTTATGAATTTGAGGCTAAAAGTAGTTTTCACTCACCAAGGCCATTATCTTGTCAATGCCAAAATGTCTTGCCAATCCACCAATATGCTTCTCCTTGATCAAATTATCCCTCATTAAACTTCTAGGTATTCATAACTGACTTCCTTTGAACAACATATCTTCTTAAATGAAATAATCCAACCACTTACTTCTATTTGTCACAATAGGTTCCTTACATGCTTTCCAAGGTTCTACAAAATTAGTGTCTCCCTCATACATGTTATTCAATTCATCAAAACCCAACACTTCAACTCTCATCTCTATCAACAAGTTTCTTCTCTAACTCAATGCATCAACAACTTTTTTTGATTTCCCACTCCTATGTTTCAACACAAAGGTATAACTCTATATGAACTCTACCCATCTCATATGTCTCTGATTCAACTTACCATGTCTATTCAAATATTGCAAAGCTTGATGATCTGTATACAACACAAACTCCTTAGGAAACAAATAATGTCTCCACTTCTTCAAGGCTTGAATTATGGCATAGAAATCTTGATCATAA
Organism: Cunninghamia lanceolata; assembly: GCA_027924645.1. Classification (NCBI taxonomy): domain Eukaryota; kingdom Viridiplantae; phylum Streptophyta; class Pinopsida; order Cupressales; family Cupressaceae; genus Cunninghamia; species Cunninghamia lanceolata. The sequence goes on along the minus strand of BSBN01000749.1, from coordinate 4,130,902 downwards.
ACTAGATATCTCCTCCTGGCATCATTCAACTTCTCACTGAAATATGCTACAGGTCTACCTTCTTGGCTTAATACTACTCCAATTGCATTTCTACTTGCATCACAATCAACTTGAAATACCTTATTGAAATCTGGTAATGCCAAAATAGGTTGTTCAGTCACTTTCTGCTTCAACAACTTGAAAATTTTATCTACTCCAAATGTCCACTTAAATTCTTTTATGTCACCTCTCATTGTCTCTGTCATAGGGTTACAAACTGAACTAAAATTTTTTATGAACTTATGGTAGAAACTAGCCAATCCATGAAATAATCTAACTTCTCCAATGCTCTCCAGTGTAGGCCATTCAACAATTGCTCTTACTTTCTCAGGGTCCATCTTCACTCCTTCCACAAAAATCACAAATCCAAAAAATACCAACTCTTCTTTCATGAAACTACATTTCTTGATGTTTATCAACAATTTCTCTTCTCTCAACCTCTACAAAACTTGTCTAATATGCCACAAATGTTCCTCTTTTGTTTTACTAAAAATCAGAATATCATCCAAGTACACAATAACAAACTTACCCAAGAATTTCTTTAAGACTTCATTCATCAATCTCATGAAAGTTCTTGGTGCATTTGTCAATCCAAAAGGCATCACTAACCACTCATACAATCCTTCATTTGTCTTAAAAGCAATCTTTCATTCATACACTCATATTTGGAGATATTTCGGCAACATAATAGTACCCGCTAATCACATAATGCAACTCCTCCTCAAAGCACTTGTTTATATAGAATATACAAGGCAAAATTGCCTCTATCTTGGAATAGGCATCCAACTTGGCCTCATGGCCCAAAACCCACACCTGTGGACACTTGGTCAATATTGTAAGATGCTTCTAACACTTGTCCACACACCCCATCCCAAAGAGATTGCCCATTTCCAAAATAGGCTATGACAGATGCTCTTACGACTCTTACGACTGTCATAGAATCTGTCATAGTTGTCATAACGTACAGCTGTAAGAGAATGTATCATATATAGGCTATAAATAGCATATTCTCTTACAACATGTCATAGTCCACCTTAGGGCACCCAAAGATGCCTTTTTCAAAGATGCTCTTTGACACGTGTCTTCACCTATCATAGAATCTCCTATTTCTGACTCTTACATGTCATAACTTTGTCATAGGAATCTGTCATGACCGTTTCAGTCAATATTCCTTTGCACAACATCCAAGATGTTGACACATGGGAAAATACTCCTACCACAAAGTGGGATGCCTATCTCCTCATGTGAGGACAAGATTACAAGTTATCATCTTCCATGTAGGATGACATGTCACCATGCCACATCCCACAAGATGATAATATGAATTGACAATTTATTTTACAACATAGGCAATAAATAAATAAATACAATGAATTACCAAGGTTGAGACACCTTAATTCCCAACATTCTCCCACTTGTCGAACACCTTGTAAGAGATAATAGAATTAATAGGATTTAATTGGTATAGGTCGAGAGGCCTATAGACTTCGAACACCATCTGAACTTCTCTATACCCACTAGCTTCATCAATGCCTCTGCAACATTCTTCGAAGTATCTACCTTCTCCAAATTTACCTTCCCATCCTCTACCATGTCTCACACAAAGTGAAACTATACATCAATATGCTTTGTTCTAGCATGGAAAGTTGGATTCTTCACAAGGCAAGTCGCACTCTGACTATCACAACAAATCGTAATCTATCTTGCATTAACACCAATATCTAAACACAATCTCTTAAGCCAAATGGCTTCCTTACAAGCATGAGTTGTTACCATGTGATGCAGCACACAACATACACTCAATAGAAATGTGCCATTAAACATGAGAGACAAAAATTTGGAAGCTAAAACATAACAAAACTTCTATTCATCAACTCTGTTGCTACAATGAGAGAAAACTCTCTTATATCTAAGAAAACAAAAAAAACAAAAAATTACCTTTTTTGGCAGATTTCGACAATTGTCAGATTTTGCCATTTTAGATAATTTTACAATCATATCTTGAGAATCCAGTTTTTTTCCCAAAAAGCTCATAAAGCTAAGGTAGGACGAAAAACCAACTAACATCCTAAATTCGAAACATGAGTTTCGAGTTATTAAAAAAAACAACTTTTAAAAAACTAGAAAAAAAACACTAATTTGCTATTTTAAGGGCCAAGATGAAAGTTTCAAGCCCCGAAAAAGTGCCAAGATGAGGTCCAACTGACTAGGGTGGTTGGGAAACCACTGGCCACCTCATAACGCATCCACCTGTAAAATTTAGTAGAAAACCCACATCTGAGTCAAACGTTATGACCTCCAGAAGTCCCTGCATCACCATGTACTCAACTTTTGTCATGGACAAAGCAACCACAGGTTGTTGCTTACTCATCCAACTAATTGCACCACCAAACATCATGAACACATACGTACTAGTGGATCTCCTACTATCAATGTCACCTACCCAATCAGAATCCACAAATACAAACTAAATGTGGAGGTCTTGTAACATTACCATGATAGCATATGGAATACTTGAAAGTACCCCTCAAATATCTAAACTCTGGCTTAACTACATCCCAATGGAATCCTCTAGGATTAGCCATAAATTGACTAAGGACTCCCACTGCTTGGGCAATGTCTAGTCTTGTGTAGACCATAGCATACATCAAACTGCCAATAGCACTAGAATAAGGTACTTTGCTCATGTCCTCCACCTCACTAGGAGATTTTGGACAATTATTAACAGACAACTTTGTCCCCGATGAAACAAGAACACACAATGGTCTACAATTTTCCATGCTGAACTTGCCCAACATGGTCTTCACATACTTACTCTAGCTTAACCAAAGTTTATTGTTAGTTTTGTCCCTTTTGATTTCTATTTCTAGAATATACCTAGCTGCCCCTAAATCTTTCATTTCAAACTGTGCTACCAATTGACTTAAAATTAGAAATCATAGTCTTACCCTTCCCAATGAGCAACATATCATCAACATATAATGCAACAATGAGAATATGATCACCATCAAACTTATAATACACACAGTGATCTGATTTTGATCTCACAAATCTAATTGACAACACAAAGGCATCAAACTTCAAGTACCACATCCTAGGAGATTGCTTCAAACCATACAAAGACTTTTTTAACTTGCAAACTAAATTTTCTTTACCTTTCACTATGTAATGCTCTGGATGTGACATGTAAATCTCTTCCTCCAAATCACCATTAAGGAAAGTTGTCTTCACATCCATCTATTCTACTTCTAAGTCATAAGAAGCTGCAAAAGATAACAGAAATCAAATGAATCTCAGCTTTGCAATGGGAGAGAAAATTTCACCATAATCAATTCCCTCTACTTGTGAGTACCCCTTCGCAACCAATCTAGCCTTGTACTTTTCAACACTACCATATGCTCTAAATTTCTTCTTGAACACCCATTTGCATCCAACAGGTTTTCATCCATTTGGCAAAGGCACCAAGTCCAATGTTTTATTCTTTTCCAAAGAAGGCATCTCATCTTCCACGGCCTCCTTCCAAGAACTTGCATCTTTCATGCCCATAGCCTCTTTCATAGTTCTAGGCTCATCAATGTTAGTAAGTAAAGTAAAAGCACAACTAGAATCAAGTAATGAATAACCAAATCTATCAGGTTGCTTTCTTATTCATGTAGACCTCCTCAATGACTGAGGTTGAGGTTCTACTTCTTCTTATGAGATTTCTAAGCTACTAGAGCTCTCCTCATCATCAGGTCTCATTGGGTCTATTTGTTCAGTCTTTTTAGGGGTATAAGGAAACTAAACCACATCTTCTTTCTTTTCTATTTGTTATGGTTGTAGAAAAATGGAAGATGGTGTTAGCTCTTTGAAGATAACACTTCTGATATACAACGCCTTTTCAGCCACAAGATCCCAAAACTTGTATCCTTTCACACTGACACCATAGCCAATGAAGATACACTTAACAACCTTGTTTTCCAATTTAGACCTTTTCTCCCTAGGCACATGTGTGTATGCCTCACAACCAAAAACATGAAGATGTCTAACTGAAGGCTTCTTACTAGACCACACCTCCATAGGTGTCTTTCCAACAAGAGCTGATATAGGAGATCTGTTAACTAGATAGCAAGTAGTGCCTACAGCTTCAGCCCAAAACTTTTATTCGAGGCTTGTTCCACTAAGCATACTCCTAGCCTTCTCTATCAGTATCTTGTTCATCCTCTCTGCAACTCTATTTTGTTGCAGGGTATAAGAATTTGTCTTATGTCTTTCAATCCCTTGCTCTTTACAGAACTTCTCTAATTCTACCGAACAAAAATAACCATTGTTATTAGTTCTCAAACACTTAATCTTTTTACTAGTCTAATTCTCAACAAAAGCTTTAAACTCTTTGAACCAACTAAAGACTTCAGATTTACTTTTGAGAAAACAAACCCATGTCCTTCTACTGTAATCATCTATGAAAGATAAAAAAATATATAGATTTAGAAATTGAAGGAACATTAATAGGACCAAACACATTAGAATGAATAAGATCCAATAAACTAGAAGACTTGTGAGAACTAGAGTAAAACTGAACATAGTTTTACTTTCCATAAATGCAATGTTCACAAAAGTCAAACGCAGGATTAAAATCATTTAACCCCTCAACGAGGTTTTTATTTTTTAGGGTACGTAGACCTTTCTCACCAATGTGACCATATCTCAAATGCCATAACATACTCTTTTCAGTAGGAAGCTTAGCTTCCATAGCATGTGCACTACCATCAGAACTAGTTACAACAAATTTCTTTACTACTCGTTCAGATGGTGGGGATGAAGTGACTGCAGCTCATTTCTTTGAATCAGAAGAACTATTGTACTATGAATTGTATGCCTCTAGTTGAAATAGAGTACCTCTTCGAGTACCCTTAGAAAGCACCATAGATCCTCTAGTCATCTTGTATCTATCCTTCGAAAAGACAACTTGCATACCTACATCATTCAACATACTAATAGAAAGCAGGTTATGTACTAGGCCTAGGATGTGCATAACCCCAGTGATCCCCTTCACTCATTCATTAGGGAATCAGATTGAGACTCTTCTATAGCCAACAATCTTCAGATGAGAATCGTCACCCAGGTACACTCTTCCACCATCAAACTCTTCATATTTTGTAAACCAGTCTTGATGTGAGGTCATGTGGAATGATACACCAAAATTAATCAACCACACATCATCAGATGCCTTGGTAGCCAGGGCTGCAATGAAGGCATCACCATCATCTTGTGACTTGTCAGAATCTAAATTAGGAGCTTTCTTCTTCTTTTTCTTCTCCTCTTTGCATTCCTTTCCAATAGAGAGCCTTGGACTTTCCAAGAGATTTGGATCTCCCACGAGATTTGGATATGCCCTTCTCATCTTTCTTGTCCTTCTTTTTCCATTTCTCCTTGGGTCTTCCATGAACTGCAAGAGCCTCTTTGGCTACTTCATAAGACTTTCTCCACATCTCTTCAGACAATAGTGAAGATACCACTTCATCCATTGTGAAAGTGGATGTGGTGCTTCCAATAGCCATCACAAGATGATCCCACAAGTCTGACAAAGAACAAAGCAAGGTCATACAACGATAATCCTCCTCCATCTTCACACCAATTGATGTCAATTGAGAAATCAACATGTTAAAGGCATTCAAGTGATCTACAATAGATCCTCCATCCTCCATCTTTAGAGAATACAACTTCTTCCTTAGAAAAAGTTTGTTCACCAAGGATTTAGCCTGATAAACATCACCCAACTTCTTCCAAAGGTCTTTTGTGCTCTTCTCCTCATGGACATTTAACAGGACATAATCAACTAAACTGAGTCTTATGAGACCCTTAGCCTTTCAATTTTTGAGATCCCAATCATCTTGTACCATAGAAGCTAGTTTTACACAGGATACAGTTTCCCATAGGTCACAATCAACAAGTAGATCTTCCATCTTGAGTTTCCACAACTCAAAATTTGTGCCATTAAACTTTTGCACCTTGATTCTTCTAGATGTACTTTCCATCTCTTTTCCTACAACAAGATTACATAATACTCTGTATAGGACTCCCACTCAAACTAAGATCAGCCCAAAACACCCCTACCCAACAACTAGGACCAAAGGTGATCAAGCTCTTATACCAACTAAAAGGAAGCAAGGTGCATGCAACACACTTCCTACACTAATCTAATGAGGGAAGTAGAGTGCAAATTTCTTCAAATCCTTACAACTACAGTGTTATTAACCCAATAACAGAGATATTGCAGCAAACAACATACACATAGAATGACACAGAAGAAGAGAGAGACAAGATTTAATGTGGGGAAAACCGTTTTGGGAGAACAACCCCACACTCCAAAACCTGCACAATGTATTAACAAATCTAAATGTTGTTTACAACACACTTGCAATACAAGCTCTTAGGAGTCCTCGACACTCGTATTTGGAGATATTCCAATAGTATAATAGTACCTGTTAATCACATAATGCAACTCCTCCTCAAAGCACCTATTTATATAGAATATACAAGGCAAAATTGTCTCTATCTTGGAATGGGCATCCAACTTGGCCTCATGGCCCAAAACCCATGCCTATGGACACTTGGTCAACATTATAAGATGCTTCTAACACTTGTCCACACACCCCATCCCAAAGAGGTCACCTATTTCAAAAATGGGCTATGATAGATGCTCTTATGACTCTTACGACTGTCATAGAATCTGTCATAGCTATTATAACTTACAGTTGTAAGAGAATCTGTCATACATAGGCTATTAATAGCATATTCTCTTACAATATGTCATAGTCCACTTTGGGGCACCCAAAGATGCCTTTTTCAAAGATGCTCTTTGACACATGTCTTCACCTATCATATAATCTCCTATTTCTAACTCTTACATGTCATAACTTTATCATAGGAATCTGTCATGACCGTTTTAGTCAATATTCCCTTACACAACATCCAAGATGCCGACACATGAAAAAATACTCCTACCATAAAGCGGGATGCCTATCTCCTCATGTGAGGACAATATTACAAGTTGTCATCTTCCATGTAGGATGACACATCATCGTGCCACATCCCACAAGATGATAATATAAATTTAAAATTTATTTTACAACATAGGCAATAAATAAATAAATATAATGAAAATAATACAAGGAATTACCAAGGTTGAGACATCGTAATTCCCAACAAACTTGCTCCTGGTATAAGATCCATGTGATGACTAATACTCCTTATAGGTGATAATCCTTTAGGTACATTGTTTGATATGATGTCTTCATATTCTATTAGCAACTCCCTTATCTCCTTCGGTTGTGATTCTTCAGTCTCCTTATTCAATGTTTCAGGCTTCTTAGGAATCAAGGCATAACACATATTCTCATGTCTCAAACCATCTAGAAATTTCCTTCCATCTACCAAACAGATTCTAGCATTTCCACATACTTCACTCTTAGGATCATCCTCCAAAGGAATCAAGGTAATTCTCTTTCCATTTGTTGTTATTGTGTATGTATTATTTCTCCCATCATGTATAGCTTTTCTATCATACTACCAAGGTCTACCCAACAAGATATGACAAACATCCATAGGAATAATATCACACAAGACTTCATCATGATAAGATTCAATATGAAATTTCACCAAACATTGTTCACTCACCAATACCTTATGATCATCCTGAATCTAGGCTATGTGATAGGGCTTAGGGTGGTTCAATCTTTCCAACTTTAGCTTAGTCACCATCTCCTCTGAAACTAGATTATCTGAACTACCACTATCAATTACAACTTTACAATACTTACCTCCTGATTGGCATCTAGTTCTGAATAGACTCTTCCTCTGCGGTGGTTCCTCATTTGTCTGTGATTGAAATAGTGCTCTCCTCATCACCAATGATTCTCCTTTCTCAGGTTTGCCAACTCAACTGGGTGATTAAATAGGTTCTTCCACATAGGCTGCTCTTCCACCATTTTCTATTTTCTTACTTGTACTACCTTGATTACACTCAAATGCTCTATGTCCTTCATCTCCGCACTTGAAACAAGCACCTCTGAATGCTCTCTTATCAAATCTTCCTTCTCTCATGTATCCTTCATTCTGGTATGCACTAGGGTTTCCTCTCTGGTAAAATTTTTTATCATCTTTCCGATAAGCATTGGTATCTCTGTCATCCTTCTTAAATGGGTTGTCAACTTCTTCTTCTCTACAAATGATCTATCTCCTCTGGAAAATGTCTGTCCTCTCTAAAATTTACCTCCTTTGCCTCTCTGTCTCTGATCATGCCTCTTATTAATCTTCTCTTCAACTTTCAGGGCAAACTGATATGCTTCCTCCAAAGATGTCATCCTTACCAAGCTTAGTTCTTCTTGAATGTTCAATCTCAGTCCATTGATGTATCTAGTCACTTTCTCCTTGCTTGCTTCACTAGGTCTTGTCCTTATGATCATCTTATGAAATTCTTCAGTGTACTCCTTCACAGATTTCTCCTTCTGTTTCAGGTTTTGTAATCTTTTCAACAGTTCCAACTCATAGTAGGCAGGTATAAACTGATTCTTCAACTTTGTCACCATGTGGTCCCACTTTGTAATCTTCTCTTTCCCTCTCCTATTTCTTTCCAACTGAACTTCGTTCCACCATATATTAGCATGTTCTTTCAACTTTGTCTTTGCAAATTTCACCTTATGTGGATCTTCCATGTCAATTATCTAGTCAATCAATTCTTCAGGGTTCAGATTACCAATATAATGAAGTACATCAACTCTAGGTCTCTTTCCAATCTTTGAAATAGCTCACAACATATTTATCTAATCTAATTCTTCCTCTTCATCACCTCCTAAGGTTTCACCAGTTTGTTTAACAGATTGAAATTCTCCTTCATCATCACTTTTAACATTAGGTCTCGGTGTCAATCCTCTTCACCTATCTTCCTCAACAACATCTAAATAAATTCACAATGTTTTCATCATCTCCATCATTTCATCCATTCTACCATTCATTGTTCCAATAGCAACAACTCTCCTTGATGACATTCTGCCTCAAATCAAGTGCAAACTGCCTTAGGTTCGGTGATTGGGCTACAAAGTGACAATTGCCTCACAATCGATGATCAGTTGCAACACAAGTAACCTACCTCAATTCGATGATCTATCCACAACAAGATCTTACAGAATTCCCTCACCAACTTTGCTCAATTTGCTCCCAAAGATTCAAACTTTCACTCTGATACCACTTGGTGCAATCATGATTGGAGGGTTCACAGAATGAACTGTCTGGACCATGTAGCAAGAGTAAACACAATGGAAATAACTCAAGAAATGAAGTAAATGTAGATTCAGTCATTCAGTGTATCATAGAATTCAAATACAAATTGGTTGGCAACATGTAGGCTTATAATTAGGGCTCAAAGGCCTAATTACATACATGTGCAAGATAAAGCTTTGAAGCTTCTTTGCACAAAATCTAAACTATGAACTTTCTAAAGCATGAGAACTATATGAACTACTTTTCTAAGGATCTATTACATCATTATATATCATTTCCAAATGAATACATTCCTCTATGTCAGCTAAGGAAGATTGCAAACCCTAATGAAGAGTTGTAACATGTTCACGGATAGCTTAGACCTAAATGTGTAGAACACTTCCTCAAATGAATGGAATAACATACGGACCTCCGAGAAGGGTTGACCATAAACCAAGGATCATTAAATGATGTGTCATTAGGATCTACAAGTCAAGGAATGATCCGCAAGCCTTCTCCTTTAGCTAATTATCAAGAAGTGTTAGAATGCTCTGCTCTAAGAAAATAGCCAATCTTCTAATAGCAATATCTTTCCAGTAACTGATCCAAATGCTATGAATTCTTGATATGATTTAGATGAATGAATGTAGATGCTAATTCTAGATCCACAACTTATGAAATGAAATTGCAGTCAAATACTTGACCAAAATTTGGAACTGCTTCTAACTAAACTGCCTAAACTGGACTAGAAAATGAAAAGAAACAAACTGCAAACAAACAGAAATGCAAATGTTTTTGGTTGATGCAAGATTTCTCTTGAACTAGGGATGCTATTGAGTTATTTTGGACCAAAAATATTTTCTATGAACTCTATAAAACAAAGGAATACCCAAGTATTGACTAGGTAAACAATCAGTTTTATACTTCAAAAAATTAGTGATTTTATTTTACAATGCAGGATTAGTGTTGAAAAAATAAACTTTTGACTTATCTAAATTCACAATCTAATTTGAAGCTACATTGTACTTGGAGATAGTACTTTGAATACATTTAGCCTCCTTCAAAGAAGGGAATCCAAAGAGGAGAGTGTCATCTACAAAAAGGGTGTGAGAGATGGAAAAAGGTATACAAGGAATAGCAATACCTGTCCAATTTGACAATCTACATTGTTCAAAAATTGCTCTATTGAAAGATTCAGTCATGATAATAAAAAGATAAGGGGATAAATGATCCCCTTGTCTAATCCCCTAAGACACTCCAAAAAACTCTGAAGGACTACCATTTATCAACATGGCTCTGATCTCACCCCTGAAATGCAAGAAAAGATCCATTTACACCACTTTCTACTAAAACCAAACTTGAAAAGGACCCTCTTAAGAAAATCTCAAGAAACACTATCATAAGCCTTCATCATATCTAGCTTTAATTTTTATCTGATGCATTATGTTGACTTTCTCTCTCCTGTACACATTGAGAGAGAAAGTAAAGTGTCCCAAGCCCTTCGGGTACTGATCCATTGGAAGACATAGTCAAAGTCCTACATGATCAATCTTCAACCATGTATTTTTGTAAATTTTGACTACCAATACTTAAATATATATAAAAACTTGTATATAAAGGGTTTAATTTTATGCATGTGTTGCTACATATAAACATATATATAAACAATATCAAACTCATACATTAAGGGTTTGATTTTAAAATTTTGTATTGGGTTTCATTGATTATTTTCATGGTTTCAATGTTCATATGCTATATATATAATTATATATATATATATATAATTATATATATATATATATATAATTATATATATATAATTATATATATATATATATTGAATCTTGAATATGCAGGTAGCAACTGCCATGATTTTCTCCCTTCATTTATGTACTGGTGTGAACTGAATCTTATAGAAACCTCACTATAACATATCCCTGTGATTAGCTCCTTTTTTTGCTCTATTTTTTGCTTCCACCCACTATTTTAATGTATTTTTCTCTAAATTTTTTAAAAAGTCAGTGCTATTTATTGGGATGGCGCTATTTTTGGCATTTTTTGCACCGATCAGAACACATAGGTGCTAAATTAGGCACAAATTAGTCTCATGGACTGCAATGACTACAACATATGCACAAAATGGATTTGTTGAAAATGCTTTAGAAATTTTAAAGAAAATACAATTGGCTGGTGTAAATACAAATTCCACAACCTTTTCCAGCATCCTCCCTACCTATGTCAAAATGGGAGCTTTGGAATAGGGTATGAACATCCATCAATACATAAAAGATAGAGGAATTTTGTCAGATGTTGTAGTTGCAACTGCCATAGTAGACATGCATGCAAAATGTGGAACCATAGACAAGGCATGTGAACTATTTGATAGAATGCCTCAAAGAAATGTGGTCTCATGGACTACAATGATTGCAGGATATGCACAAAATATGGAATCATAGACAAAAAAACATGAACTATTTGAGAAAATTAAAATATGTTGTAGTCATCAAATCCTCAATCATAACTTCCTTGCAATGAATCGAGGCGATTGTAGAGTTAAGCCTAAGGTTTCTTCTTAGTGTAAAATGAGGATTAGGTTGAGACCTTGACATTAAAGAAAAATATAAAGCAATGAAAAGGAAATTGCATCCAAGCAATCCTAATTTTTTATGCCAACAATTCATACCAAAGATTGAATAATTTAAGAAAATTACAAGTAATTTGTGTAGGAGTCCAAGACAACACTAGGAGGGGGGTGAATCAATGTTGTGTAAAATTTCAAATCTTTTTGCAAACTTTAACTTTCAAGACACAAAGAGAGAAAGATATCATTTATTTGTTTCACACATGTGCACATAACTCAGAATGAAGTAAGAGAATAAAACGTCATGAGTAAATCATATAAAGAGAGAGAGAGAGAAGATCAATATGAAACATGACACAAGATTTGCACAAGTGGAAAACCCTCTAGGGGTAGAAAAACCACTCCAAAACTGCCTCACTAGCTTTATCAAAAATCTCACTGATTACAATATTTAGAAGTACCAACTTCAAGGAACACCAACCCCTAACTCATTTAGAAGCACCAACTTCAAGGAGCACCAACCCCTAATATAGGACAAATTGAAAAATGTGCAAGAAGTGATTGCTACTCAATCAGATTTGCACCATTCAAATCAACTTATTTGCAACATATATTCCACCTCTGATATTTTATCCTTTAATCATATAATTCATCTGATCAGGGAAACATCTCTTATCAATTACAAATTGGTTTTCCATATTTTATACATTTTTCTGTATTAACAAAAATTTCATCATTGATCTACACACACATTCTCTCCTCAATATAGAAATTGCAAAAATAAATCATCTTTAAAATCCTTCATCTTCCTCTTCCATCTGATGAAAAATATTTCTTCTTTATTTTTTATTTTCATTATCTTCATCTCTAAACTCTTCAACTTCTTCATCTCTGCAAAAACCATCTCTAAACAAAAATTAGATAAAAAATTAAATCTTCAAAACCCCATTCAAGTTCTCTTCATATTCTTCTTCATAAAATCTTCTTCGACAATCTCCAAACCTTCCATATTCCAAAACACATCTCTGCAAAAATAATCAATCATTTTTCTCAAACAAAAACATCTGTATTAATAAAAATTTGCCTTCTTGTCTTCTCTTTCCTTGAAAAAAAGAATGAACCTTTTAATAATCTGCCCCAAAAAAAAATCAAAAAGGCTTCTTGCAAAAATGGCATATAATCTTCATTCTATTCTAGAATAGGAATGCCATTAAGAGCTTCCAATAAAATAGGAGATAGAAAACAAATAAATTTTCTAAATAAAGCCATAAATGGCTTAATTCACGGGCTCCAAGCATATTTGATCATATCTTCACATTGTATTATGATGCCTTAGAAAATCAAGCTCCCTTAGATCATAAATCATGGTCTTCTTTTTAAATCCAAAGTCTTTTAATAATAATCGGGCATCTACCTTTTTGAATAAAGCACATTCAATACAAATAGACTTGAAAGAATTGGGCTCCATAAAATTTGATGCATTCTATAAAACATGCTTTCCTTTCGAAGATCTTTGTTTTAAACATTTGATGCTTTTTCTATGAACAATTTGTGTCCCACATAGTTAAAAAAAACTTTGACTTGATTTCCCACTCAGGCTCCATTGACTATCTTATTCGAATATGCAATGTTTTAACAACTACACTCACCACCGGTATTGCTAGGAGAAAGGAGGCCGGTCTTCCTTAATGTGAACACTTCATGCAATTAAACATTACGACTGATTTTACCTCCTGTCGCATGCATTGAAGACTGATACAAAAGGTTTTAGAAGAGGAAAGGGCCAGTTGCCCAATGTCACTTATACCCTTAACATTGCCACTTAAGTGGCTTTTACCTGCTCAACAAGTCAATGAGCAAATATAACATAAAAATGTTACAAAGCAAGAAATGCACTAATTTAGGATTTTTAATATTCTTTGAAGCACTTCAATACTTCAACAAACACTTTGACAATACTCTCATTGTGATTTCACTTAGTTAAAAAAAAAAACTATTGCAGAGAAGTAAACTTCACCAAATGACCTCACAAATATGAGTCTTTCAATATCAAACCAATCAACCTCAAGCCACATTAGCATCAATGTCAAGACATGAATTTTGACTGAAGACATCATTTGAAATCACCTTGTATCATCATACCATATTGTATCAAATCTTCTTATAAATACCTGATCTGCATTGGTCTTGTATTACTAAAGCATGTGAACTTTGTCAAACCAAGATCGATTGAAACATACATTGTAAAACCAATGATAAACAACCTGATTTAACAACAAGTAAGGCAAGAACATGATCAACCTATGTCAACATTGCTCAACAACAAATAAGGCAAGAACATGATCAACCTGTATCAACATTGCTTGAATATGAACATACATGTAAACCATTTGAACTCCTATATGATCAACATCTGAAGCACATGACAATCCTCAACACATCACTGACATCCTGATGTAACTCAATCTTGAGGATCTATTCAAGAAGACTTTGAACAAACACAATTGATATCCTTAAAGCAACATTCTTTTCTTTACCAAACCAATCATACCAATCCATATGATCATGTATTTTCAAACTAACTCCACAAATCTGACATCCATAACATGAGCAACAACATCAACCCAAGATCTTTTAAACACAAATATGAAGCAAGTCCTTATCTTTCGAAGTATAACCTCCTGATTAGTGACCTTCAGATGTTTACAAGATCAACCCAAGATCCTGCAAGACCTTTTTGACATCAATGACAATCTGACACCATCAATTTGTATCGACACAAATAATATTACTGAAGCATTACAAAGTTTAGGTCATAAGAATCATCCTTTTTTAAACATGGATTGCAAATAATTCTAAAAATTTAGAAGTCTTGGTCATTAACATTATTGTCTACTACAATGTCATCAAGTGTATCATTGTCAATGTTCATATCTTCTTTCAAGCATTTAATATTATCATCATCCTCATCTTGACCTGCATCATCTTCATCATCATTGAAATTTGACTGTAGACCATCTATATTGTTACGAGATGTATTTGGATCATCATTTTCTATACCATCCATATTGTTGTCTTCCATAACATCATCTAACTCTAGATTGTTGTCTTCTTGTGTTTGAACATAACCATCTTCAACATCATCATGGATGTCAATTTCTTTGATGTTCTCTTATCCCTCTCTCTCATTTTGTTGGCCATCATTGTGTTGCTCAGTATCCACTAATGGATCGTCAAATACATGCCTTAATCTTGGATCATAATGTATGACAAATATCCATTTTAGGTCCAAAATATCTTCATAGAAAAATACCTGCACATGAACGACATACATATATTAGATGTATGGTATAACAATTTTATTGATTAATAAACACATGTATATATTTGCAATAAACTATGAATTAATAGATTAATGATCACTACCACTTCTTGTTTGAGTTAAAGAAATACCTGCTCACAATGAATTGGTAGAACATAAGGCTCCTTATCCTCTAGTAGGAAACATGAGTAATCTATAGAAAATAATCCAATATGGGTATCATGTCTTCGTGTCCTCTCAAATGCTTCATACCATCTACACTTAAAAACAAAACATTTAAAAGAGCGGCAATCTAACTCAATAATTTCTTGTATTTTCCCAACATATTGTAGATTCCCTTCAATTATATTCTTATCTTTTGAGCTTGATCGACTGGATTGCTTGAAGTCAACCATGATGCCACAATCAAAAGATCATCTCTTTACATCTAAACTTTCTACATGATAATGTCGACCATATGACCACATTGCTGGATATTTCCTTACCTATGAAAGACCATTTATTTTAGTGAAAACAAATATAATTCAATAAATATTAAAATAGTTAATAGTGTCAAAATTGTAAGGAAACAACATTTTGTAAAATTCCAACTGTACATTTCTTTCACATCCTCTAGACATGTTGATTTCATCTTCTGTTATGTTTGAATCTATACCTACACCTTCTATTTGATTTTGAATTTATTCAGTAACCCATTCTAGTGTGCATTCTTTGCCCCATTCCCCAAGCAGATTAGTGGTAAGTGGAGTATTCCTTGGGTTCGATCTCTTAAACTATCTCCTTTCTTGTAACACTTATCTCTTTTTGTGATACAGATCGATCCATTTGTTCATAAATTCCATGTGGTACAGAATGAACTTGTCGAGTATAGCACTTTCTTCTACACCTATTACATGTCAACATGTTTATTTCAAACTCCAAATGTCATGCTATTAATTTGACAAATAAATTACAGAGTCAATTAATGATTGCAAGAAAAGAAACCACACTGATCATGAATTTACTTACTAATTTCTACTTGAACACCATTAGATTGTAGTTTTTCTCCATCAATAATATCTGATGCTCGTTCTTCATCCCAGAAGCGTGGCCCATCTTCAAAATCCTTACTAAGGAATTCACACAAGAAGAAAAATGATTCATTCAATACAAACCCTTCAGCCATGCAACCCTCTAGATGTGCCTTTTGTCAGACATATCTTTTTAGAGTTTTCATATACCTCTCAAAGAAAAACATCCACCTCGTCGATACGACACCCACCAATTCAATGTCATCAACTAGGTGTATAAGTAAATGGACTTGTAGGTCCATGAAACTTGTAGGGATCTCCTTCTCAAATACACATACAACTTCTGTAATTTCCTTCTTCCATTTTGGCATTTCACATTCATGGATCTCCTTGGAGGTGACCCACCTAATATACAAATAGTAAATTAGTATGAACCTTTAGTCAAAAATTAAAATGCAATATAATATCTCTATGTCTCTCACACATGAACATTTCATATAACCACATACCTTGTAAATGCTGACAATCAACTTATGACATTCCTTAAGTCAACTGTAAGACGGGAATCCCCCCTAATTGCCAATGGCATGATATGCTATCAAACACATTTATGAAAAGGTCATTAGTAATTTTTCCTCACACAACAAAATATCAAAATATATTTAATACTTAATCAATGTTACTAGTAAATGTTAAATGATGATATATAATACCTTCATAAAATTATGAAAATCATGTGTTTTAAATCTTGTGATATGTCCATCAACTATAAAAGCTTTAGCCAATGACAACCCATAGCCAGTAGGTGTCCTTATTGAATGGATGACATTTTTTAGTTGGTCTAGCTCTTTTTTTTTTAAAGTCCATGGAGTTTCTGCATATGTTTCATTTCCCTGTTTGGCCACAAATGTTTTCTATCAATTTTGGTACGTGAAAGAGCAATATCTCTCCTCGAAGACAAGGTGTCCTTCTCTTTGCTTGATATATGTTGAAATATAGAATCTGAGACATTTTTGAAGATGTGCATAAGATCTAATAGGTGATATATTAATAGATACTTCTAGTAAGGGAGCTCATAAAATATGGATTTCCTTTTTATTCCTTGTGGCATATTAACTACAACTTGTTCTGGTTCTTCAATTTAATCACCCCGATCAAAAAATTCCTCCCAAGCTTTCAATTCAGCATCTTCATACTTCTTAAGCCAATCACTTGGACCCATAATCATGGGAGGGCCTCTATTTTCAACTTTTCCATCAAATTGATTCTTTAGGCAATTTCTAAACTTATGATCTAGTGGTAGAAAAACCCTGTTGTTTGTGTAAATAAATTAATGTAGATCTTTAGAATATCGCCCTTGAAATTGTTCTACACATCTTCGACATGAAAATATCCCCTTTGTTTGAAGCCCTAAAATTCAATAAGTAATGTTAATAACATAAAAAAAATAGTATAAAACTAAGTATGAAAGTTGGGATGGAAATAAATTATGAGTGTAAATATGTAAATATTTTATCTTACCAGAACAAACACCAAGTCTTGGGAAATCATGAATAGTCCAACATAGCACACCATACAACATGAAGGACCTATTTGATGGGGGACATGATATGTCATACATTCTTATGCCTTTCCATAGCAATTGCATCTCATCAATAAAAGGCGCAAGATAAACATCCATGTTTTTAACTTGATGTTTTCTTGGAACAATTAGAGTCAGCATAAGGTGCTCTTTTCTAAGACTCATCCATGGGGGAATATTGTATACTATTAATCCGATTGGCCAATACTATAATTTGAGCTTAGGAAAGAGAATGGGCACACTCCATCAATTGCACGACTAAACTTGATACTATGGGGTTCATCTCTAAATTTTCTTGGCCATTTTTCCTCTATGTGTTTCATTGCTTTGGAGTTAGCCAAAATTCACATGAATCCATCTTTACTCCTATTTTTTGCATGCCAGTCCATCAATTGTGTAAGTGACTTGCAACGAAACATTCGTTGAAGTCTAGGTTAATTGGCATGTGACGTAAAACCTTCTTTGGAACTATAGGACCTTGTACATCTATACAATATCTCTTCTCTTTGCATACAGGGCATTCTACCTTGTTTTCATATTCATCTCTGTATAAAATGCAATTATTTTTACATGAATAAATTTGCTTATATTCAATCCCCAACTCAACCAACAATAGAAACACCTCTCTGCAAGTTGATGGCAACAAATTCTCTTTAGAGAATATTTTAGTTTTTAGTGCCCTGTAAGATTGCTAAAGATTAAACCAATTGAATGTTTATGAATTATGTACACCAATTGACAATATGAAGTAAGAAATAGATTTCATCTAACTTTAGTAGGGTAGTGAATCCTTTGTTTGACCAACCAAATAGTGACTTGATTTGTAATAATATTAATGTGCTTTCTAGTTTTGAAGTTCTACTTGCATCCGATTTGAACATGGGCGTCTTTATTGCTTGCTTGATGGAGTCTTTCAAGTTGTTATCATCAACATTACGTTGGTGGTAATTACCCCTACTATCATTGTTACTGTCAACCATATGATCATTATTGTCATCATTGTTTCCATCCCCAAAGAAACCTATAAGCATTTCATTCAATCCTTCTTCATGCACTGCATTTTCATTATCATGATCATCATCATTAAGGCTAGCTGGCATGTCATCAGTGTATGCGGATCTCATCAGAAGTTCAAATTTCTCAGCTACTAGTATTGTCTTCAATATTGCTCTTTTCTACTTGGTAAGGTTTAAAGGATGGTTTGGATCATCCCGTCTAAACCTTAATAAGCTAGCTGGATCCTAGGTATTAGTATGTGTTTCATCAATATCTTCTACCTATCAATAAACACAAGCATTATTTAATGTTTGGTAACAATTGCACTAAATTCAAAATGTATCAATTTCAAAGAAATATAATCAAATATGGCTTAAAAAATAAATATATAAAGTGTATGAACATATATACATCAATTGAATAATAGAACATTGTTTTATAGACTACCTTTTTTATACAATAATTTAAAGAAAACACAATTTTGACAACATAGTTTATAAAACATCAGTCCACACTCATTTATTATTCTTTGGTTTTCTGCCCTTAAGAACATCCTTAGGGAGACCTTGTTCTTCCCTTTTCTTTCGCACAAGAGTGTGTTTTAAGAAGGGGTAATCAATCAATAACTCATCCCCAATGATAAGGTCCATAATAGCCTCAACCATTATGAATCTATCAACCTCTCTTTCCATATCTCCATCTTTATCATTTATAACCTCAACAAATTGACAATTTGGTCTTACATTAGGGTCCCTTCTCTTACTACTATTTATAAATTAGGTGCAATATTTTTGTGTGTGTATACATGTCCATCTATATACATAAGATGACCTCTATTCATTTCTTTTCCAATTTCCAATTGGAGACAATGTGTATACATATTCGAATTTAGACCATATGTTGACATGCTAGGCTTATATTCTGCTAGCCTTCTCCATTCACCACTATAATATGATGGACCATAATATGGCATTAATCTCCTAGTGGTTTATTCTGAATTGTTTCTATGTTTAGATCCCACATGTACATTTTGGATGACAAAGAGGCCTAGATTCATTCCATGAATATTGGAGGGTCGTATCATGTAGCTGTATCCCCAAAATTGAAACACCTCGTAGACTCTAGGTAGTTGTTGATCACTAGGCCAAGTACAATATAGTTGATGATCAAATGTCTCTTTGTAAATTGATCTCAAAATTAGGGGCAAGTCATCATCTCCATCACATTCATTCTTATAGGGTATGTAGTCCACCTTCCCCTTGTCTATAAGCAAATTATGCATCTTTAAATTGGTTCTTGTTCTGTTACTTGTTTTCATCAATTCTTCATCTTCGGAGCTAGTATATTAACACATATTTTTGTTAGATGTATCATCTGATGAATGATCATTGCCCTCTAGGCTGGAAGTCGGTGATCTAGGAAACTTTAAACCAAGAACTTTATCCTGCAAGCATCCATTAAGAAAAAAATTAGTTATTTAAATAATATAAAACAATGTTTAAATGAAGTGTACATGTTATTTATATCAAATTGGAAAACTCCTTACCGCAATTCCTATTGGATTTGAATCGATTACAGGAAACATACTACCAACTGGAAGCTCATCATATATGTAATGTCTTTGTACAATCTCTCATTTGAATTGTTTCTTTCTACGACATACAAAAACATCCACAAACAACAATTTTGTCAAAGTATTCATCCCATGTACTATAGTCCTAACCAACCTCTTGCTCAATGGAATCATTTATTGTGTCTACAGGATCCATTGTCATATCCTCTTCCACCCACTATCGACTACGTGATTTAACAATTTTAGGTCCACATCCACATACATATCTTTTTCTTTTGCTAGTTGAATGCTCAGGCTCTGCATTTTCTCCAATCTCCATCTAAAATAATCAACAACATGCATTAATTTATGTCAAGATTAGATAATACATTATAAATTTCAATAATACTATGAAAAAAGATGGATGTATCACAAAATTCCATCAGATCATTTTTTCCTAAGTTAAGTTAAAATTTGAGTACCTGATATCCCGCTTCATCTGTTGTGTCCTCATTTGATATGACATGATCTGTTTCCATGGCCTCGTCTGGCCCCTATAATACACAACATAGTAAATAATGTTTAGTACACCAATTATATCATTTCAATGAATATGCTATCCAACACAAAACCTCACTTTAGTCATATATGTGACATATTCATATCATGTTTTGGCCATCTTGATTTTCAAACTTTTCCCTTGATCATAGAATCACATTTAATCACCATTCCTGTGCATTTTCAACCAATAAGTTTGACCTCAGAGGCCTCATGGACAACAAAATGACTTTATCTCCTCTATGTTGTAGCATTTGTGAATTCATAAACACCTTCCTCCTTTGGTTGAGGTTGCTTTCTCTTCTTACCTCTATTGTATCTACAGATTCTATTGTCATATCTATTTCCACCCACTTTCCTCTCTATGATTTAGTAGTTCTATGCCATCCACATCCTCTCTCCATGGCCTCCTCTAGATCCTGTAATACACAACATTAATAATAGTCATATAACAGTTGTGCACCAAGAGGTTAAAAGGAACTAATCAAGATAACCACACATGAATAGAAAATGTGTCCTGCCAGATTATATAAATTTCCTATATGTTTGTATTTATCCTCTAACCTTTCTACATCAACCCTCAATTATGCAGACCTCCTAGTTGTTCTATGCAAATGATTTGTATCCTTGCATTCCTATTGGCAAATATAGTGAACTGATTTGAATCCTTGTATAACCAATTTGCAAGTATAGTGAATCGATTTGAGTTTTTGTATTCACAATTAAAAAATCACAATGAGATGGTTTAAATCCTTGAGTTTTAAGTAAAATGAAATGGGTGAGACCAATGCCTTGTTGGGTAAATGGAGTCAAATGAAAATCTAAGATAAGTGGCTTATATTTGGTAGTAATTCTAACTTTTTGTCACAATAATATTAGTTAATAACTTGTATAACTGTGCAAGGAAATAATTGACAGACTCTTCTTAATAATCCAGCTGACACAACCAGGTTACTTGTAATTTATCAAAAGGATCTTTAATCCCTACTTGAAAGAACCAATTGAATAAATCAAACAAGAACAATAGATGATATCAACTTGGAAATAGAATGCCAACCCTAATTATGTGGTTCTTCTTACTGATCCAATTAATACTCCTAGATTACTATGATATGAAAATAGTGTTGGTAAGATTTTCAAGATATCTTCAATGGGGCTCTCGGTATCACTAAAAGTAACATAGGGGAGAGGACCCAATTGCTGAGCATGTTCCAATAGCTGTGATAGTGTTTGTGGACTTAAGGCTCAATATTTTTAAAACTTTAGCACTAGTAGTTGTAACTTTAAGGTTGTTAATGTTGACTATAAGTACCTATAATTGACTAAAATCTGCCCTTTAGATTTAAAAACAACCAATTATGTGATACCACATCAGCACACCAACAAAATATGACTTAATGAACAACTAGTGGTCCACCTTTGTTTCGGGAACTATTAGACACCTTAACAAAAAGCATGCTAAGCAACTATTGGTCCACCTTTGGTCAAGAGCATTTCCCTTAGACCTCACTCTAGTTTCAAAAAGAAAAAAATAAAAACCATTTTGAACCATGCTAGATGGAAAAACAACATTTTTTTTTAATTTTTGACTTTTTTCCAATTAAATCCCAAATATTTGAATTACATGTATTCTCTAGTTTTCTAAGTCAATCTTTATCCTAAGTAATGCTCCTATGGCCCTAGCAGAGATACAAACACATGGCTCCACAAAGAGATAGCAATTTTGGACTAAATGATACAAACTTCTTTCTACCATAATTCATGATTCCATAGTATAATTTTTGTTTTTGATGCCATGGATATCATAATTGATAAGTTTTATATTCCTAAAACACTTTGACAATATTTATATATCTAAAAAATGATACAAACTTCTTTCTACCATAATTCATGATTCCATATTATAATTTAGGGTTTAGAGTTTAAGGTATAGTGTTTAGGGTTGAGGGTTTAGGGATAGGGTTGAGGGTTTAAGGTTTAAGGGTTGAGGCTTCAGACTTTAGGGATAGCGTTTACGATTGAGGGATTAGGGTTTAGGGTGGAGGGATTAGGGTTTAAGGTATAGTTTTTAGGGTTGAGGGTTGAAGGTTACATTACACTACAATGAAAGGTTATAGTCCCATTAGAGAACGATGTCCTCACGCATGGACCATGTCGAGTACCCTCATCAATGTTTAGCTTTAAGATGTTTGGCTTTATTAGTGGAGGCATCTAATTTTGCATTTCTGGATCCCTTGAGGATGGTGGAATGAGTAGAAGCTTTAAGTTTAGCTTTAAGATTAGGGTTGAGGGTTAAGGGTTGAGGGATTAGGGTTTAAGATATAGTGTTGAGGGTTGAGGGTTTAGGGTTTGTTAGGTCTCAAAAATACAGGTTGTAAATCCTAAGAGGATGCCAAGCTCCATGCTCAGATTTGCAACATTTTTGAACTAACTCAATGGAGTTAACCTATAGGGTTGATGACTCCCTGCACTTTAGGTTCATGTAGACCTAAGCAGGTGCACCTCACTAATGGATGTGTGATCTTGGCTAAGTGATGGATCTACTTATAGTGGAAAATGGTGTGGAATAGATAATTACTTGATGCCTACTTTTACTTTTAATGTCTGAACAGTAATTGAAAATGCTATGGTTCTAATTTGGTATAAATTGTATAAGCAATATCAAGGCAAAACTGTTTAATATGTTTAACTAATGAAATGAGTAAGACCAATGCCTCGTTGGGTAAATGGAATCAAGTGAGAACCTAAGATCAGTGGTGTATATCTAGAAATAATTCTCTGTCAATCTCTTTTTTAATTCCTCCAAGGCAGCAGTTTTTTGCTCAAGGGTAGTATATTTCATTTTTTGCCTCATTTTATTTCTTTGATATTCATATAAAAAATATTTAAATTTAGGAGTCTTAATAAATTCATCATCAGAGACAAACTTCTAAGAAACCATAACTCTGATGTCATTAGACAGATCATCAGAAGTCTCAAATTTTACATGGTTCAATTCTACAGGAGGCTCATAATGTGGAACAACAAGAGCACTTATTGGTTGCATTAGTTCAATCTCATAATCACTCACTTCTTCATCTATATTTGTATCTACAAAAAATGATACTTCAGTGGTTGGCTGTGAAGGTATGTGAGTCAGAGGCTGCACCTCTTGAGCTTGTGTCCCAAAGTATTGTATGTAAGTTCTATCAAAAGTAATTAAAGGCACACCCTCAATTATCTCATCTACATGAGCAATAAGCTACTCAACTCTTGATAGCAAGTCTTCAATTTAAGAAAAGGCTCTTGAGTATGAAGGAACATTCTTGCATTTCCAATCCTCTACAAGTAGAATTTTATTAAATATATCCATTCTATCTTCAGTAGAGGCTTCGTCTCGATTTCTAGTTATATCTACTTCTGAAAAAAGATGTTCATAACCAAACATACCCTGTGAGACCCTGGATTTGTGAATAAAACCCTCTATATCAAAACCTTTTCTTTTATCTCCTATTGGGAGACCATATTGTGCTAGTTTGGCATTGACTTCTTCATAACCCTCATTCATGACTATTGTGAATTCCCCAAAGCAGAAAGTGTTGGGCATGAATGATTGTTTGTTGTTCCTCTTTAGATGAATAGCATTAGATTTAGCCAATTGTCTCACAATTTCTAAGTATTCAATTCTATCTGGGACAACCCTAGGCAATAGATAAGGGGAACCCTCAAATCCATAGACTCGTATCATGGTGCAATCTAAAAAGGCATACCAATCTCCCCATTTATGATCCACCTTAGTCTTTGGATCATTTTCCTTTGGCCTAAGAAACCTTTGTATCCTAGGAGAGAGGCTATAGTCATGAGAATGTCCCAATAGTTGCATTAGAGGCTTCACAAAATATTCTTCAAAGAAAAAATAATGAGATCTGTCAAAACAACAATCCCACAGTGAAGTCCACATTTGCACTAGTTTTGGGTCCCCATTGTCAAATGAGTCCCAAATTTTCATCTCTGAACTCCACCGTCTTCTACCATGCCTTTCATCTAAAAGCAAATGTATTAACAAAGAGTAGTGTTTGAAATTAATCTTATTACTATTATGTTTGATTTTCTCGAATCCATGGTCCAGAGAATTAACTATGTAACTTGCATAATCAAAAGGCATTACTCCCTTTGTTTGAATATCTGTAGCTAACACCATAGGTGCAATTGGAATTTGTGGGGGAACATCGAGACCTAAGACTTGACCAACAACATAATAAGTGTAATGAAAGTACTCCTCAAATAATTCTTCAGAAAATGGAAGGTTCTCAGCATTGGAAAATTTCCTCATTTGACCCTTGTCATCTTTTAGCCTGTGTAAAGCTAACTTGCATCTCTTATAACTAGTGTCCATATGCCTATACTCTAGCAATAGGTCTCTCACTGTAATGGGCATGTCAAAGCCACATTCCAATTGAAAAACATTTGCAATGAGATCCTTGGAAAGCACCAATATATTGTCACTAGTGTGTGATCTAATAGTTCTTGTTTTCAGGTCATATTTGCTATCTAAGGCTTTAATCAAATCCACATTGATAAAGACATTAGACACTATTAGCCTTGCTAAATTTAATCTCCAAGGGTTACAGACAGGTTCATACCTATATTGTTTCTTGAAATGATATAGAAACAATTGATACCCTCAAAGAGGGGTCCAAACATCTCCTAAATCCTTATAGTCAACTATCAATTTATCTATGGAGGGATTAGTCTGGGTACTTCTTTTTGGTCTCAGCCTAGACCCTGGGCATTGATCAATTAAATCTTGATTCAGTGATCTTTTCTTGACCTTCTACTTTTTAGCTTTATGTTTCTCTGGATTATTTTCCATAATGCAGACTCCAAAGCTTCTACACAGTATAAATTTATAGTGAGGACCGATATACTTGAAATATATTTTTAGTTGGCCTTTTTCTGCTCCTTGCTCTACGAGAGGTCAAAATTTATTTCTCCTTCTTTCTTCATCCAAATCTTATAGGGGTGGAATAACTTATTTCAATCTTAGCTCATAAATGCACCTTGAGATGTGTATCTTTCCATCGAGTCGATTTATTAATTGCAAATATTTGATTGATGTCTTGGAATGTCACATCAATCTTGTCTGATAATCATCGTTGTATTACTAAGACTTTGTTTTATATTCCACCAAAGTCCATCCCTTCCATCGATAAATTTCCTTTTCTCAATCTATCGGTGAGGTTCCATATGAAGTTGCCCCGATGTGCCCTAGTCCGGCCGATGTTCTTCATATCCTCAATGTTTTATAGTTATTTCAGGCTATCAGTGGAACATCATCCTTAGTTCCACCAATCCTTACATGCTACAATGATGCTTTTTTCTTTGTTGGTATTCTCAGCGTGTTGGAGGAACTCGTATATAAGTTCTACCGAACTTCACATGTTCCAGCGATATAACCTTCTTTAGCTAAATCTTACAGGAGTGGAATAACTTATTTCAATCTCAGCTCATAAATGCACCATCGATGTGTATCTTGCCAGTTTATTAATTGTAAATATTTGAGTGATGTCTTGGAATGTCACATCAATCTTGTCTAACAATCATCGCTGTATTGCTGAGGCTTTGTTTTATATTCCACCAAAGTCCATCCCTTCCATCAATAAATTTCCCTTTCTTAGTCCATCGACGAGGTTCCATATGAAGTTGCCCCGATGTGCCCTAGTCTGACTGATGTTCTTCATATCCTCAATGTTTTCTAGTTATTTCAAGCTATCGGTGGAACTTTATCCTTAGTTCCACTGATCCTTACATGCTACAATGATGCTTTTTTCTTTCTTGGTTTTATCAGCATGTCAGGGGAACTCTTTTATAAGTTTCGCCGAAGTTAACATGTTCCGATGATAAGCTAACTCTTGTCGAGTTCATCGGCCCATCAGTGAGGGTGTGATATGTATTCCACTGAAATCCACATGTTACAGCAATATAACCTTCTTCTACCAACTTTATTGGTCTGTCGGTGGAACCATGATGTGGTTTCCACCGATGTCTACATGTTATCTTGATAAGCTCATTTTATTTCATTTTTTCAGTCTATTGGTTAAATGACCTCAAAGGTTACCTTGATAGATCATTGTTTTTCCGATATAGTGATACTATATCCTTATCGGGCCATCGGTATAGTAAAGTGAAAGGTTCCAATGATAGGGTCACATTGGGCTGATATGTTCTAGGAAAGGCAAAGGGTACAATTCATCAAATGGATATCCAAGACTTAGGTTAATTATGGATTTTGTAACACAATTGATTACTATTATGAGATTAAGGGTATAATGTTCTGATCTTGGTTGAAAAGAGGATTAAGGTTTAAGGTATAGTTTTTAGGGTTGAGGGTTGAAGGTTGCGTTACGCTGTAATGAAAGGTTATAGTCCCATTATAGAACGATGTCCTCACACATGGACCATGTTGAGTGCCCTCATCAACGTTGGTAAGGGATACATGGAAGGCAAATAGATTAGGTAGATAGTGGATTATGACGTGGATTCTAGAGGAGAGAAAAGTAGATTATGACATGGATTATATAGGGAAAATAGTGGATTATGATGTGGATTATGTCATACTTATGCCAAAGCATGGACCATAGGGATGGTATGTGGAGGGTATGTAGGATAGTGGATGAATGATGGTATATTTATTGTGGAATTGAAGGGAACCATAACCAATGGTTGCACACATCCCCATAAATGTTGCAGCTTGTGATGCAAAGGTGGTGTAGGGTGTAATGGAGATGTTTTCTTAGGAGATGGATGATGAAGGGCTTTAGGAACCCACATAGACTTAGGTGTTTTATTACTTTTGTTTTGCTTGTGGGATGGAATGTTTTAACACTTTTGAGCCAAATGGGAATTTGATATGGGAGTAGATGGTTGGGATTTTTTAGAGGTAGATGCCTCATTTAACTTGATTTCTTGTTGCTTAGGTACCCATACCATTTTAGTTTTGGAGTTTGCTTGTGGAGGTATGGGCTTGGATAACTTTTTGGATTGATTTTTCTTTGACTCTTTGTTTTTATGTCCTGAGGCATGAGGACCCTTAGGATGTTTGGCTTTATCAGTAGAGGCATCTAATTTTGCATTTATGGATCCCTTAAGGATGGTGGAATGAGTGGAATCCTTAAGTTTAGCTTTAAGATTAGGGTTGAGGGTTGAGGGTTGAGGGATTAGGGTTTAAGGTATAGTGTTGAGGGTTGAGGGTTTAGAGTTTAGGGTTGAGGGTTTAGGGATTATAGTTTAGAGTTGAGGGATTAGGGTTTAAGGCATAGTACTATTTAGGGTTGAGGGTTTAGGGATAGGGTTTAGGATTTAAGGTTCAAGTGTTGAGGGTTGTAGCTTTAGGGATGGAGTTTAAGATTTAGCGATAAGGGATTAGGGTTTAGGGTTGAGGGATTAGGGTTTAGTGCTAAGGGATTAGAGTTTGAAGTATAGTGTTTAGGGTTGAGGGTTTAGGGATAGGGTTTAGGGTTTAAGGTTTAAGGGTTGAGGCTTCAGACTTTAGGGATAGCATTTACGGTTGAGGGATTAGGGTTTAGGGTGGAGGGATTAGGGTTTAAGGAATAGTTTTTAGGGTTGAGGGTTGAAGGTTGCATTACACTACAATGAAAGGCTATAGTCCCATTACAGAATGATGTCCTCACACATGGACCATGTCGAGTGCCCTCATCGATGTTGGTATGGGATACATGGAAGGAAAATGGATTAGGAAGATAGTGGATTATGACATGGATTCTAGAGGGGAGAAAAGTGGATTATGATGTGGATTATGTAGGGAAAATAGTGGATTATGATGTGGATTATGTCAGACTTATGTTAAAGCATGGACCATAGGGATGGTATGTGGAGGGTATGTAGGATAGTGGATGAACGATGGTAGATTTATTGCGAAATGGAAGGGAACCATAACCAATGGTTGCACACATCCCCATAAATGTTGAATCTTGTGATGCAGAAGTGGTATAGGGTGCAATGGAGATGTTTGCTTAGGAGATGGAGATGAAGGGCTTTAGGAACCCACATAGACTTAGGCATTTTATTTTTTTTGTTTTGCTTGTGGGATGGAATGTTTTGACACTTTTGAGCTGAATGGGAATTTTAGATGGGAGTAGATGGTTGGGATTTTTTAGAGGTAGATGTCTCATTTAACTTGATTTCTTGTTGCTTAGGTACCCATACCATGTTGGTTTTGGACTTTTCTTGTGGAGGTATGGGCTTGGATAACTTTTTTGATTGATTTTTCTTTGACTCTTTGTTTTTATGTCTTGAGTCATGAGGACCCTTAGGATATTTGGCTTTATTAGTAGAGGCATCTAATTTTGCATTTCTAGATCCCTTGAGGATGGTGGAATGAGTCGAAGGTTTAAGTTCAGCTTTAAGATTAGGGTTGAGGGTTGAGGGTTGAGGGATTCAGGTTTAAGGTATAGTGTTGAGGGTTTAGGGTTGAGGGTTTAGGGATTACGATTTAGAGTTGAGGGATTAGGGTTTAAGGAATAGTACTATTTAGGATAGAGGGTTTAGGGATAG
The DNA here is from genome assembly GCA_027924645.1 of Cunninghamia lanceolata. NCBI lineage: Eukaryota > Viridiplantae > Streptophyta > Pinopsida > Cupressales > Cupressaceae > Cunninghamia > Cunninghamia lanceolata. Next base: position 4,101,469 of record BSBN01000749.1, on the reverse strand, counting down.
GGTTTAGGATTTAAGGTTCAAGTATTGAGGGTTGAGTCTTGAGGGATAGGCTTTATGGTTTAGCGATAAGGGATTATGGTTTAGGGTTTAGTGTTGAGGGATTAGAGTTTAAGGTATAGTGTTTATTGTTGAGGGTTTAGGTATAGGGTTTAGGGTTTAAGGTTTAAGGGTTGAGGCTTCAGGCTTTAGGGATAGCATTTACGATTGAGGGATTAGGGTTTAGGGTGGAGGGATTAGGGTTTAAGGTATAGTTTTTAGGGTTGAGGGTTGAAGGTTGCATTATGCTACAATGAAAGTTATAGTCCCATTATAGAACAATGTCCTCACGCATGGACCATGTCGAGTGCCCTCATCGATGTTGGTAAGGGATACATGGAAGGCAAATGGATTAGACAGATAGTGGATTATGACATGGATTCTAGAGGGGAGAAAAGTGGATTATGACATGGACTATGTAGGAAAAATAGTGGATTATGTTAGACTTACGCCAAAGCATGGACCATAGGGATGGTATGTGGAGGGTATGTAGGATAGTGGATGAATGATGGTAGATTTATTGTGGAATGGAAGGGAACCTTAACCAATGGTTGCACACATCCCCATAAACATTGAAGCTTGTGATGCAGAGGTGATCTAGGGTGCAATGGAGATGGTTGCTTAGGAGATGGATGATGAAGGGCTTTAGGAACCCACATAGACTTAGGCATTTTATTTTTTTTGTTTTACTTGTGGGATGGAATGTTTTGGCACTTTTGAGCTGAATGGGAATTTGATATGGGAGTAGATGGTTGGGATTTTTTAAAGGTAGATGCCTCATTTAACTTGATTTCTTGTTGCTTAGGTACCCGTACCATTTTGGTTTTGGACTTTTCTTGTGGAGGTATGGGCTTGGATAACTTTTTTGATTGATTTTTCTTTAACTCTTTATTTTTATGTCCTGAGTCATGAGGACCCTTAGGATATTTGGTTTTATTAGTAGAGGCATCTAATTTTGTATTTCTAGATCCCTTGAGGATGGTGGAATGAGTCGAAGTTTTAAGTTTAGCTTTAAGATTAGGGTTGAGGGTTGAGGGATTTGGGTTTAAGGTATAGTGTTGAGGGTTTAGGGTTGAGGGTTTAGGGATTACAGTTTAGACTTGAGGTATTAGGGTTTAAGGAATAGTACTATTTAGAATAGAGGGTTTAGGGATAGTGTTTAGGATTTAAGGTTCAAGTATTGAGGGTTGAGTCTTGAGGGATAGGCTTTAAGGTTTAGCGATAAGGGATTACAGTTTAGGGTTTAGTGTTAAGGGATTAGAGTTTAAGGTATAGTGTTTAGGGTTGAGGGTTTAGGGATAGGGTTTAGGGTTTAAGGTTTAAGGGTTGAGGCTTCAAGATTTAGGGATAGCATTTACAATTGAGGGATTAGGGTTTAGGGTGGAGGGATTAGGGTTTAAGGTATAGTTTTTAGGGTTGAAGGTTGAAGGTTGCATTACACTATGATAAATGACATAGAATTGACTTTTCTAGAGTAAATGACTCCATTTCTCTGTCAATCTCTTTTTTAATTCCTCCAAAGCGGTAGTTTCTTGCTCAAGGGTGAAGGTATAGAATTTACTTTTCTAGAGTAAATGACTCCATTTCTCTGTCAATCTATATGTGGTCTTGTGAAAGCCTATCCTATAGGGTTTTGATGAGGAAAATAATGTTAACTATGAGAGTTCAAACTTATGATCATGGGACTTAGGAACTGTGGTAAATTGTTGGTTATTGTGTTTTGTATTTCTATCATGAAGGAAGCTACATTAATTTGGTCACAGTTTGAGGTGGAGTTTCAAACCCTAGCTAGAATTGCTAGAATGTTATCATTGCAACATACCATGAGTCTTGAGGAAACCTGGCCTGGTTCATGGTTATCTTTTTTGACATGGTTGTAAACCCTAATGGTGCTGGTATTTCAGCTATAAATGTCCACTCTCTCAATTGTGGATGCAAGGTCTTCTTGGGATTAATAATGCCACTCCTAGGTGGCCTTTTGGGATGGTTTTGGATCCTTGGTTCAAGTCAACTTGCCCCCCAACACTCCCTCCAAGGTTATGAGGTTTACATTAATGAAGCCACAATCGAATACAATGTTGAAACAACACTACATGATTGTATTTGATTACCAGTTGACTCTTGGAAAGAATGGGTTTTGTCAATTGCATACAGTTGTGTAACATTGCAATAGTTGTATTGTACTTGGAACTAGAACAATCTATTGTGAAGGCATTCATTTGATGAGAATGACCTTTGAGTTAATTGTAATGACTTGCACTAACTTAGAAATGTGATTTCAAACTAGTATTTATTAAATTGGAGACTGTTTGTGAACAAATTTATCTTAGTATGGACTTCCTTGTGTTTGAATGTCTAAGCACTACCCATGGAATAGTAGATATTATGTACTTGTGATCACTGCATCATTTGGATAGAGGACTCATAAATGGAATATAGGACCTTCTATTTAATTGTCCATAAAATCTTAAGGATTGATTAATTTATTGTGCATGGATGTAAATGGAAACTTTAAGCTTTCTGAAGGCTTGCTTATTGTTTGCAAAGTAGCATTAATTTCTTATTTTAACTGTGGAAACATCTTGTGGACACTAGTATGGTATTGACTAAGGAGTTATCTTGTAAACACTAGAAAGGTCTATGCATGTTAATCATAGACTGTAACCCTACATTTGGAAGGAAATTGTTACCGTAGATGTGATATATACTATACAATGGCATCTGGTCTATGGCATGACATCTTTAGTAGGAGGTACCTTCAGATTTATGTAGCATCATGTCTGGGCTAAGGTACCGTAAAGTTAAGTGTGCATTGTATGGTGTTATTGTATTAGAGGTTGCTATATGCAAATCTACAGTGATATAAGGAGACTCAACTCTCATCATTTCATTGCACAAAGTGAGTGACAAAACAACTACCTAGTTTAAAATTGGCCCTTCTTTAAGTAACATGTGTAGCAATGAGACTTAGGATTTTTGAAAATGAGAAGCATCCTTCTCCCCATACAACCTGCTAACTAGGGCTTCTCTATTTACATGCATGGTTGACCTCCTTGTTGTTGTTGGCTATCTTGAAGACACCCTAAACTTTATCATTGAGATACTTGTTAAATCTGTGCTGGTTGTATGCATGTGTTTTCTTGTGCTTGTAGATCACATATGAATATAGGCTTAGGAGTATTTATAGCAACACTACTTTTTGATTTAGATCCTAAAAATGCTGCACAACTTATGTTCTTCTCTCAAACATTTATCCACAAGTGGGCAAGTGTGGTGACGTAAGGAGATTGATGAAAGCTAAAGGAATTAAAAAAATGCCTGGATGCAGTTGGATTGAAGGGCATATAATGGTACATGCTTTTTTGTGTAGGAGACAGATCACATCCATAGACAAAGGAGACCTATGCAAAGTTAGAGAAATTGGCTTGGAAGATGAAGGCGGCAAAGTGTTTTCCAGATTCAAGAATTTACTTAATGTTGTGGAAGGATGGGAAAAAGAATTATTTCTCTGCCACTATGGTGAAAATTTGGCAATTCCATTTGGTTTGTTAAACATGCCCCATGGAACAACTATTAGACCTTTATCTTAAGGTTACTCATGAACCTTAAGATAAATAATTATTGATAAAAGAACTGTGCATTCATTAATGACATGTAAGAGAATTTAATCAACTGCTACTTAAAAACTCTTTAATGTTTCTGTCTAATGTGGGTTATTAGATTAATAGTGAAAAAGAACATACATTGACTATGAAATTTGTGGCACTTAAGGTTATGTAATAGAATTTACAGTTTATAGTTAAATTGTATAGCAAATTTTTTTATGTTCTTTAGTAACGTTTATTAGAATTGTTGCATGTTTTACATCATTGGAATGACATATTAGCTGTAACTTTTTTGAAATTTTATTATGGTATGTGCACTTTGATATGATGCAATATGATTATGGTTTCATTTCATATGTTGGAATATTAGATATATAACAAAAAAATAAATTATTACATGAAATAAATAATAACTTTTCATTTTAAATATTTTTTTTGTAGAACACGGGTCTTCCAGAAGATGAAGATGATCTTGATGATATAGATCCAAATTATATTGGGTCTGGTATAGATCACATGGCAGAGGATGATGATGATGTAGATACAGAAGACAACGAGGCCAATGACGATGATGATGATGACGATGATGATCATGATGATGATGATCACAATGGTGATGATGATGATGAGGCAGTTGCTGGTAGTAGCTAGTGACATTCATGATCATATAGACTGCATCATGGATCATTTTGATATATTGTTATGATGCCTCTTTTCATGCTTACTATCATATGTATCATTTTCACGGCCTACAGTACCATATCATTTAGTTGTATCATTTTCACATGTATTAATTTGACTTATATCATTTTGACATGTATCATATTGACTTGTATCATTTTGAGTTACATAATTTATCATTTTTACTTATATCATTTGTACATGTATCATTTTGACATGTTATTCATCTATTGAAATATTTGACTTTCACTTGTTTTAGTTATATATGATGATGATCTTATTAGTATTGACTTGTCAATTTATATATATTGAAAGTGGTCGATGATTTTTAGATGGATATTTATTACGTATGATGATTTTAATTTACTATATGATGGATGTTCTAAAATTCAATTAAATTATAGATATTTGACTCACTTGTTTTAATTATAGATGATGATCATGTTATAATAATTATCTTGTTATTTAATCATATGAGTTAAATAATTAAATTACTTACTTTATAATCATATGAGTTATTTAAGAGGCATGATATTTAACTAATTAAATTGAAATAAAACATATTAAATTAATAAATATAAACAAAACAATAAGCATTTTTAGAAGCAACAAAAGACACAAAAATGGAAGCAAAATTGGAAGCAACAAGCGACGTTTTATCAGAAGAAAAATTAGAAGCAATAGTGGAAGCAAAACTAGAAGCAAAATTGGAAGCACAACTGGACGCAAAATTGGAAGCCAAAGTGGAAGTAAAACTAGAAGCAAAATTGGAAGCGAAATTGGAAGCAAAATTGGAAGCAAAATCGGAAGCAAAAGTGGAAGCAAACCTAGAAGTAAACTTGGAAGTAAAATTGGAAGCAAAATTGGAAGCAAAACTAGAAGAAAAATTGGAAGCAAAACGGGAAGTAAAACTAGAAGCAAAACTAGAAGTGAAATTGGAAGCAAAACTGGAAGCAAAACTAGAAGCAAAATTGGAAGCAAAATTGGAAGCAAAATTGGAAGCAAACCTGGAAGCAAAATTGGAAGCAAAACTAAAAGCAAAACCTAAAGCAAGACTGGAAGCAAAAGTGGAAGCCAACCTAGAAGCAAAACTGGAAGCAAACTTTGAAGCAACACAAGAAGCAAACCCAGAAGCAAAATTGGAAGCGGAACTAGAAGCAACAAAATCTGGCGCTAAATCTGGCATTAATCCTAGTACAAAATTCCAACGCTAAACCCAACACTAAACCTGACATTACAATCGGCACTAAACTCGGCGCTAAACCTAACACCAAAGTGAAATGTAGTTTGGCACTAAGTTTTGCTCTGGCATTTGGCTCCAATTCATGAACTTAAATGCACTAAAATTTGGTGCTATTTTAGGTACTAATTTCCTATTTTGTTGTAGTGCCTATGGCCTTCTCGCTGCAATCATTTTACAGTCATGTTTTAAAAGAAATATTGTCTTCTTTTTGTGAAACAAGCAAACAATTGGATTTATTTCTTTCTACCTTGACGATTTCATTGTCTACACACACACACACATATATAGATAGATAGATAGATAGATAGGTTTGTATATACTTGAAAATGTAGGGTTTAATTTTATGCATATATGTGGGTATCTAAAGGTATGCTTGAAAGAACAATGTTTTATATTTAGAAGACTATAAATATGTTTTGCATGTGTCAGTTTATCAGCATACCTGTATTATATGGTTTCATTGATTTTTTTAGGGTTTCAATGTTCATATGGTTTATATATATAGTGAAACTTGAATATGCAGGGTGTAGTTTTATGCATATGTGGGACTATACAGATATGCTTAAAAGAACAATGTTTCATATTTATAATACTGTAAATATGTTTTGCATGTGTCAAGCTATCAACATACCTATATTATACAGTTTCATTGATTATTTTTAGGGTTTCAATATTTCATATTGTTTATATATAGTGAAACTTGAATATATAGAGTTTAATTTTATGCATATGTGGGAATATAAAGATATGATTAAAGGAACAATGTTTCATATTTAGAAGACTCTAAATATTTTTCATTCAGGTAATGCAAACAACATATCTCCCTTGATTTGAGTATTGTTTTCATCCAAAGCTTTTCATTCCTATGACATTGTCTCTGCAATCATTTTACAGTCAGATTCTTGCATGTTTTTATAAGATAGCTAATGAATTGGGATTATTTCATTAGACACATGAGTATACTATTTTAAATAGAGGGTTTCATTTTCTATCTATAAATGATTTCATATTTTTTATGCATATATTCAGGGTTTCATTTTCTATAAATAAATGGGTTCATATTTTGTTGCAACCCCCATTGGTAATAGCTTACCCATCAATATATATAGATAGATAGATATATAAACATTGAAACCCTAAAAATAATTAGTTAAACCATATAATACATGTATGTTGATAAACGGACACATGCAAAACATATTTATAGTCTTCTAAATATAAAACATTGTTTGTATATATATGTTATTTGTAACCAGGTTTTTAGCTTGGTCTAGGCCCAGAGAGACTCTTATGGGGGATCTCTTCCCATCCTCTTTACTGCTTGAGACCACAATTGGGGGCTCTCCGTCTCCAATGGGAATTATCACCCTTTGGTCAAACCTGTAAGATCATTGGCCTAAAGAAGGTACACAGCCTGCAAGCATGCCAGCCCAACGAAGGCACGCATAGCCTACCAGCATGGCAGCCTAGTGAAGGCACACATGACCTATGAGCTTGTTGGCCCTGTGGGGGTTTGAACCTTGATGGCCACCACAACCCATTCAACTTAACCACCGAACCAAGCCCTTATTGGCATATATATATAGCTTAAAAATATATACCATATGAGCATTGAAACCCTAAAATAATCATTGAATTCCTGTACAATAAAAACAATCAAACCCTCAATGTTTGAGTTTCATATTATATATGGCTAAAAAATACAAGGCTCAAGATTGAGTGTGTAAGGATATAAGTATTTCCATTAGAGTAGTAGTAATAGTAAAAGTTTACAAAACTGCGTGACTTAATATATGTGTGTGTGTGTGTGTGTGTGTTTGTGTGTGTGTGTGTGTGCGCGCGCTTCTACAAGTGGTGGTTGTAGCAAATATACGAACCCATTTATATATATAATGAAACCCTCATTATAAAATAGTATATTCATGTGTACAATGAAATAATCACAATTCACAGGTTGTCATAGATAAAATAGGCAAGAATTTGACTGTAAAACGATTGCGGAGATAATTCTGTAGGAATGAAAAGATTCAAATGAAACTAGTACTCAAATCAAGAGAGAAATTATGTTTACATTGTGTGCATGATTAGTGGAGAGCATGAGTTTGAATGTAGCATGTAGGAGAGTAGCCACCATTATGAACCAGACCATAAAATGATGAAACCCTCAAATGTTGAGAATGCTCCATCGAAAATGGATGAATAATGATTAGGTTTTTGAGATTCGATGCCATGTTGTTGGACCCAAAACCCTTAATATATGCATAAAAAATTAACCCATTTACATATAGAAAATGAAACCCTCAATATATGCATATAAATATATAAACCCATTTATATATAGAAAATGAAACCCTCATTACAAAATAGTATATTCATGTGAAAAATAAAAAATCCCAATTCACAAGTTGTCTCAGACAAAACACTCATTAATCTAACTATAAAATGATTGCAGAGATAATGCTTGTCTAACTCCATTATTAACCAATAAATTGGTGCAAAAGGGGCATACACACAACTCAACCTAATGGCTATAATATGTTACACTTAAATATGTTAAACCAAGGAATCATGTTTTTCTTGGATGGTGCTCATACTATATGTACAATCAAGGATTCTCGAGTCAAACCTAGAAGTTGTACATAGAAACAAACTGCGAAGAAGGAAAAAAATTATATTTTACAAAAAGCAATAGTTGCTACATGTAGGTAATGTTGTTAAGGAATAATAAATACTTCATTCAGTAGAAAAAAATCTATGTAAATCAAAATAGAGAAACAATTTGTGTACTAAGTCAGTGACCACCTTGAACATTTTCTAATTAAGTAAACCATAATAAATTCATGAACTAACAATGTAACTAACAACATAAAATTTAGCACCTTGAAGTGAACACTCAATTGGAAACTATGGATTAGCCCAAGGATAACAAGGATGAGTTGTGGTACCAAGTGGAGAATTTAGTCAGGATGTTGGAGAAGTGGGAAAGGATGGAAGATGAGATTGTTAAGATAAAAGATAACTGAGAGCATCTCAATAAGAATGTGGAGGAGTTAGTGGAGTTTAGTAGAGAGATTGTGAAAATTTCTGCCACTACTCTATATGTGTTTAAGGAAGAACTGGAAAAATGTAAGGCCATGAGGGAAGCTAGAATTGGTAAGATGGCTCAGGATAATCAAAATCAAGTCATGGTAGGCCCGACCAATAGGACAAGGGCTAAGAAAAAGAATGGAAAAGGCAAATAGGTTAGCTTGGAGATAGAGGTGACTCAGGACAAGGAGACTGAGATTCAGGAATTGCAGGATTGGGACATGGCGGAGAACACTTTTGAGGACAAACTAAAATTCCTAGATAGAGAATAGTAGGCTATCATCAACTTGAAATCTATGGCTAAAATATTTTCTTATCCCATTACCGGTTCTTCTGTGTTTGGATGCCTTTGCTAGCGCTTTTCATTTGCTTTGATGTTTCTTCCGATTTCTTATTGTTCTACTCCTTGTAAAACTTGTTTGTATCACATTTTTGGCTTTTGTTCACAATAGCCTCAATATTTTTTATATCCACCTCAATGCCATGATGATAAACTATAAACCCCAATAATTTTCTTTAGTCAACCCCAAAGAAACACTTATGAGGATTTAGTTGCATATTATAGATGCACATACGTTCAAATATATGACAAATATAATGCACATGATCTTGGCATAAGACAGAGTTGGCCAAGACATCATTGATGTAGTCTTCTAAGATATTGTGAATAAAATCATGAAATATGAGGGTCATTGCACATTGATAAGTTGCACCAACATTCTTAAGGCCAAATGTTATGACCACATAAAAATAATTTCCCCATGGTGATGTAAAGGAAGTCTTAGATTGATCTTCAGGGTTGATGAGAATTTGATTATAACCCAAGAAGTCATCCATAAAAGAGAGTAAAGCATGACTAGTTGTAGAATCAACTATCATCTCAATATTTGGTAAAGTAAAGTCATCCTTCAAGGATGCTTTGTTGAGATCTTGAAAATCAATATAGATTTAGATGCGGTTCTCAGGTTTAGCAATAGCCACAATATTTGAGAGCCAAGGTGAATATTCAATTAGGTTGATGAAACTAGCTTATAAAATATTTTCAATCTCTTCTTTTACCATTAAGGAAACCTTGGGATTCATTTTATGAATTTTTTATTTACAGACCGAGCATCAAGATATAGCACTATGTTATGGACCACCACATTTAGGTCAATTCCAGACATATCTACATATGACAAGCAAATAATTAAGAAATTCATGAAGATCAAATGTGAATGTTTCTCTTCAGAGGATGAGCATTTCCCAATATGTATGACTTTATCTTTAACTTGAGGTTCCATAGAGACATCAATAGTATCTCCAATAAGGAGAGTACTACCATCCTTAGGATCGAGTGAAGGGTACACTTAAGAATTGTCGGGGGATGAGAGAATATCATTTGACAAATCGGTAGATTCCCCAACATATGCTTGTGCATTTAAACAAAAGGGGAACCCATGATAGTGATGATATGACTACATATGTTCATAGAACCCTAGGAATTTAGTAAGTACTTCATTATTAGAGAAAGAATCAAGGGGAAGAAAGGTAGAAGGATCAGAATCTTAAGATATAAGTAAAAGGATCAAAATATTAATATATAAGTTGAGGATATAGCAGAGGAAGAGAAGGAGAACTCAAGGAAGTGGGGATCATATTTACATCAACATAGTCATGGTAAGAGGTTACGAAAGGTCTAACAGGATGGTATCCAAGACCCTCTGAAGAGCCATGGGGATTTGGCTCTAAAGGGATCTTAATACCCTATTCCTTTTTACCACATCTGCTATCTTTATAACCAACACTAGTGAGAATATGAAAACCTTGGCCATAATGGGATTGCGTCTCCTTAAAAGATGGAGGATCATCATTAGTGGCATAATTTATGGAAAAAATGAAATCATAGGAATCTTTAGGAGAAGACATAGAAGAAGGTTTAGTTGAAGTAGAAGATTCATTCAAAAATGTAAATTTTGAAGATTATGTTGGAATGTCAGGATGAGAGGGGTCAAGTTTATACTCCCCCACCAAGGAGGGATTAAAGTCTAAAAAACCCCAATCATCACCCAAACATGTGTTTAGAGATAAGTCAATACCATGATCAAATTATAGTGTAGGAGTTAAGGATTGGAACTCATCTTTAGCAGAAGAAGAAGGAATAAGCTTTTGAAGAGTAGAAGTATGAGGTTGACTCATAGAATCTATTTCCAAATCAACTTTAATCATGTAATTTTTGTTTTCAAAAATGAATTTTATTGAAGCATGCAAGGTAGATGGGACCACAAGAGTGCACTAGGAAAGACATGAACAAGGTTAGGAAAAGTGATTGGGCCTAGTTCAATTAGAAGTGTGATTGTTCCCAATGTTTTTCTACCAACATTATCAAAGCCATGAATGGAAAGAGTAGTGGGGGAGATTAAAGATGTATCAATATTACTATGGCTTAATAGATCGACATCACAAACTTTAAGACCTAAACCCTTGTCAATAAGGGTATGCTTAACTTTGAGATTATTAATTCAAACAATAATGAGCAAAGGATCATTCTTCTATTATACATCTAAAGAAGGTAATTCATATTGTTGAAATGCGATATCAAAATAATTTATATAAATGCAATTGAGAAAGGTAGCTACATCATTCAACCTAGCATAGGATGCAACAAAGATCTTCTACACGGATTCCTAGAGCATGCCATGATACACTAGCAAAGTCTAAATGGGTTCCCAAAGAGAGATCTTAAGAGGAGTAGCACAAAGCTTCTCTATAAGATCATACTCTATTAGGGACTTCTGTAACAAACAAGGTGGTGGAGGTACTGAAGGCAAAGAAGTTAAAAGGGAAATAGAGATAGATGTGTTCTATTTGTTTCACAGGGTGTTATATATGTGGGCAAGCGCATGGTAATGAGGAAGCCCTAAAAAATTGTGTAATAAACTTAGCAACTTGTGTGAGGTAATTAGTAGGTCATGATGGATTTGAAGCACCCTGAACAATGATTATAGGTTTAGAATTTGTTGAACTTACAAACGAAGATGCACTACAATCTTCAGTTTCATATGCTCTTGTGTAGAACTGGAAACATAAATTATGTTGATCATGTTTGGATAAGGAATTTGTTATGGTGTATAAGAGGAAGATGTGACATGGATGAAGTCATCTAGGGCTTCATTGAGCCTATCAAAGTCCTCACTATTGAAAGGTTTATCGAAAGCAATTAAAGTTTTGAGAAATAGATCTGACATTGTCAAACTTTTATTTTTACCAAACCAAAATTAGTTTATGAGAAGAAGAAAGAATATGCAAGTGAACGTAGTCAGGTTCACCAAAATGTAAAGTATAAAATTTGAATCTAATAAAGACTAATGAAATAATCTTATTAGATGTAAATTTAGCTATTACACAAGGATCAAGCTAACTCTGAGGGAGAAAATCCTACTACCATCCAATTAGGAAGAGTAGAATATCTTTAGAAAGATCCTACTAAGTTCTGTAGTAATAAATTAGATGAATTAGCAAAGCTAGAACTATAAAGAATAGCATAAAACTATAAATTTATGAAAATCTAAAGCTAATATCACAAATATAAATGTAGAGAAATAAAGAGAAAAAAAGAGGAAATTGGCACCAAAGCTATAAAGCATTAGCCTTGGATGCCAATGCATCATGAGGACGTCTCTGCATAGTGTTGTCATCCAAATAGTAGTAAAACTCCACAAATCCATATTGTAGAGTTAATGCAAACCTGCAATCTTACCCAATTTACATAGAATGTCTAAATGAATATTTAGGTACAAAATCTATCCCAAAATCAAATGGATAATACATTTAAATAAAAGAAATTAACTAACAAGAGGAAGAAGGAAGATAAACAAACTCTCGTGCATTTGAATCTTCTTCTTCTCTAACCTACACATCATAGAGAAGGAAAAAGGGTTAGGAATGCTTGGGGGCTTGCCCCAATGTTTCGACCTCCATGGGAAGTGTCACTTAGAAACAATGAAAATAAAGGTGTGTGCTCTTAAGCCTAAGTGCATCTAGGAAGATAAAAGAGTAATGACAATAAATAAAACAAACTAGAGATATTATATCTGGTATATTGGGAGTTAACATTCTAGTGTAGGATTAACAGGTAATGTGACCTTGTCTACACCAGTGATTTGCTAACCTATAAATAAATCAATGCATACAAAAACCAAGAATAACACTATGACTTCATTAAAGAACAATGCCACCCAATCTTGAAGTTGTAGAGGAGGCTACAAGCTCCTTGAGGGTAGATGTAAGGCCACCAAAACCTTCTCTTGTAACTCTTAGAATAAAAGCTTATATCCACATTTATACAAAAGGGGATTGTTAAGAATGTATTGAAGTTGGTTGAATAATTACTTAACTAATATGTATGCATTGTTGATTTGTATTTTGTTAATTCAATAATTAGTCTCAATAATATTTGTTATATTTCATATTAATTACTTTAGATATTTAAATATCTTTTTGAAAAAAGATTAATTTAATGCTTGTCTTCTATTTTTACCAAAAGAAAGAAGTGGGGATGGAGGAATCTTGGAAAATCTTTAATTATTTTCATAACTGTGATTGAGGGAATCCATGTACACACTCACTTAGGAATCATGATACATATATGCTTTTAATTGCATACATAGTGAATTTGCATGTGTGAATAGAAATAATTATTTATTTAAAGTTTTATGAAAAGAAATAGTTGAAATGGATTTACTTAAGATTTAAATACTTTACTGTTTGATTTAAATTTTTATTCGTTATTAATGTTTTTACTTGCATGAAAATAGTGAAGGGATATTAAGATAATTAACATGTCAATATTTTAAAGAGTGGGGATATATTTAGGATGATAAATTAAATATGGAGGGGAAAATTAATGGGGTTTACTATTGTTTTGTGGGGAGGAATTTTAAAAGGTAACCAAGGGAACAGAGAAGGAGTATTTGAGAAAATAGATGGAAGTGTGGAAATTCTTGTGAAGATTAGATAGAAAACAAAAAAATAGTAAGTAGTGATATTTCGAGTACACACTTAGGCTTGATAATAATCTTGATTTTGTTAGCTTATAGTTTTACCAATTGAAAATTAATCTTGTGCACTTAATCTGTCTCTTTATTTCAAGCCCTACTAAGTATTTATCCCTCATAGATTCTAGTTAAATCCCCTTCTATTGTGCCATGCACTTTGAGATTGCACTCTGAGATCTCACTCCATTGAAAATAATTAAATTTTTTATTTAATTTCTTTTAAGGACTAGTAAAAGCACCAAAGGTGCTATCAAATGGCCGATAGGCATAAATATTTATAGGCCTATCACCAAATAATATATATGTATATTTTGATATGCAATGTTCTTTGTATGTTTTGATCATTTTGATATGTATAATGTAACTATTCTTTGTAACGTATTATCATGATTTGATTAGTTGATTATTTTAATTCTAATGCATAATTTTAAAAGGATGGAAGAAAATATTTTCAATTTAACTCTCTTTCTAAAATAATACCTTTTGAAGTATGCCTTAGAAACATGTGTTTGATTAATGTTGTAATATTTTTACATGAACTCTATAATGTAGATTTATGATACCATTCTTGAATCCTAAAAAAATTGAGATATCCTAACTCTAACCCTAACCATATGTAATTTTAAGCTTAATTCTTACCCTAACCTTAACCCTAAGTCTAATTCTAAGCGCAAGCCTAAATTTAACCCTAAGCCTAAGCCTAATTTTAACCCTAATCCTAACCCTAACTATTCTAACCCTAGCACTCACCATAATTCTAGTCCTCATCCTAACTATAAGTCTAACCCTAACCCTATTTCTAATTTTAACCTAACCGTAATTCTAACCCTAACCCTAACAATAATGTAAATGAATGTTGACATTCACTCTATGTACATACACTTTGTGTGTGTGTGTGCATAAAAAATTAACCCATTTACATAAAGAAAATGAAACCCTCAATATATGCATATAAATATACGAACCCACTTATATATAGAAAATGAAACCCTCATTATAAAATAATATATTCATGTGAAAAATAAAAAATCCCAATTCACAAGTTGTCTTAGACAAAATACTTAATAATCTAACTAGAAAATGATTGCAGAGATAATGCTTGTCTAACTCCATTATTAACCAATAAATTGGTGCAAAAAGGGCATATACACAACTCAACCTAATGGCTATAATATGTTACACTTAAATATGTTAAACCAAGGAATCATGTTTTTCTTGGATGGTGCTCATACTATATGTACAGTCAAGGATTCTTGAGTTAAACCTAGAAGTTGTACAGAGAAAGAAACTGCGAAGAAGGAAACAAATTATATTTTGTAAAAAACAATAGTTTCTATAAGTAGGTAATGTTGTTAAGGAATAATAAACACTTCATTCAGTAGAAAAAAATCTATGTAAATCAAAATAGAGAAACAATTTGTGTACTAAGTTAGTGATCACCTTGAACATTTTCTAATTCAATAAACCATAATAACTTCATGAACTAAGAATGTAACTAATGATATAAAATTCAGCACCTTGAAGTGATCACTCAATTGGAAACTATGGATTAGCCCAAGGACAACAAGGATGAGTTGTGGGACCAAGTGGAGAATTTGGTCAAGATGTTTGAGAAGTGGGAAAGGATGGAAGATGAGATTGTTAAGATAAAAGATAACCGGGAGCATCTCAATAAGAATGTGGAGGTGTTAGTGGAGTTTAGTAGAGAGACTGTGAAAATTTCTGCCACTACTCTATATGTGTTCAAGGAAGAACTGGAAAAATGTAAGGCCATGAGGGAAGCCAAAATTGGTAAGATGGCTTAGGATAATCAAAATCAGGGCATGGTAGGCCTGACTAATAGGACAAGGGCTAAGAACAAGAATAGAAAAGGCAAATAGGTTAGCTTGGAGATATAGGTGACTCAAGACAAGGAGACCGAGATTCAGGACTTGCAGGATTGGGACATGGTGGAGAACACTTTTGAGGACAAACTAAAATTCCTAAATAGAGAATAGTAGGATATCATCAACTTGAAATCTATGGCTAAAATATTTTCTTATCCCATTACTGGTTCTTCTGTGTTTGGATGCCTTTGCTGGTGCTTTTCATTTGCTTTGATGTTTCTTCCTATTTCTTGTTGTTCTACTCCTTGTAAAACTTGTTTGTATCACCTTTTTTGCTTTTGTATATGGATTTGGGCCCTTCCTAGTTAATTTTATCAAAACAATATAAAATAACAAGAGATATATAGTTACCTAAAGTGGCCCTTTCTTGAGTGACTATAATCTCAACAAAATCTAAATCAGATCACTTCTTGTATCAACTACTCATTGACTAAATTAAAATCTATATTCTCTTATTGAATTATGAAGATGTAATAAAATAAAAAAAATTGACAATACAATCTCTTCTCTCCCTCTCTTCCTGTCATATACAGAATCTAACATATATAGACATGATCTGAGTCTCCTATTAGGATTGAACTTCTAAAAAACTATCCTATACTTGTCCATTCTCCCCACAAACATAGGAAGAAGACTTTCTTATTATTCTAATCAGATTAGAAGTAGGAAACTAACTACTAGAAAGATAATCAGATATCACTATCCTATTATGATTCTTCTTATTCACCATGAAGATAGTCATAAATGAAAAACAAAACATAAACCATGATCTGATCTCCTCTTAATTATTATGGCTATGTCAACTATTGAAGACAAAACCATCAACGAGTGGGAGTAGTTATGGTTAAACCATGCCCACTTAGTTCGGGATCCTTTTCTCTTTCATTGTGGGCTACTGCATTCTTAGTTGTAAATAGAACACTTCCTTTGTTGTGGGTTGATAGATGGTCTCCATCATAAGTAATCGTGTACTTACTGCATAAGGGTTAGTTTCACCAATAATATTTATACATCACAAACTACCATAATTAACATAAATTACTATCACATCTTATAAAAAATTATTAATCCACACATAATCATTCATCAACATATCATATGCTATTCTTAATGCTTTCAGGCCTTAAAAATAATCATGAGCATAGATAATGTCTAGGAAAGTCTTTGAAAAGTATGAACTTAAACAAGAGAAACAAAACAAAGCAAAGTATAATCAATGTTGTAGGAATGAAAAGATTCGAATAAAACTAGTACTCAAATCAAGGGAGAAACATGATGTCTATGTTACATGCATGATTTGTAGAGAGCGTGAGTGTGAATCTAGCATGGAGGAGGTTGGCCGCCTTGATGAACCAAGCCACAAAATGATGAAACCCTCAAATGTTGAGTATGCACCATTAAAAATGGATAAATAATGATTAGATTTTTGAGAGACAATGATATGTAGTCAGACCCGAAACATTATAAATTGAAACATCTTTAGTTTGTGGTCTGTGCCAGTGCATTTACCTTTTGGTGTGAATATGAAATATAAATGTGTCAATCTGATTTAAGGCCGCGTGGTGATGATTTAAGTAGGCATATAAATGATTTATTTTTAGGGTCCCTAAGTATATATATGTGGAATTATAAAAGTTATTTAGAGGAGTGCTCTTTTTTTGGTTGTCATAATGTGCGGGTATTGGGGTGTTTTTGCATGTGTAGGGGGTGACACCTTGAAATGACCATTTTTGGACCTCTGTGCATGTAACGCATCCTCCAGTGATCGTCATAACTACCCACGAGCTGAAATAATTACTTTAATCTCTTAAGTAGCATATGAGGGTACCCAAAAAACTTCATCGAAATCTAATGTACCTAGCTAGGAGCTTAAGATGCACGAAGTTAGGATGGGTGGCAATTGGCCCCTCTCCCCTAATGATATAAGCATAAAACATAAAATAAACTAAGTACATGAACCAAGGTCTATGGCCTCCTTAAACAAAAGGAATGTATCCATGCTTATTAGTTTCATAAGTGAATCTGCAACATTCACCCAAGTTTCAATCTTCTATAACAAGACCTTACCATTCTTTACCATCTCACCTACAAAGTGAAACTAAACATTAAGTTACATTTGATATGAGCATAGTACATGAGATTTTCAGCCCATTTCAAATCTAACAAAGAGCACACTTGAAATAAAGGATCTACATTTGTTTTAATTGACTATTGAACTAAGGTAGAAGGTGGGCCCAATAGGATAAAATTTAAAAATTGAACATTTCTAGGTTCAGGAGAACATAATCAGAATCTATGAATTAAAAGTTGGGCAAACCTTTTTTACTATTTGGATATTCTATGTATTTTTTTCCATCAAAACTAATAAATTATGGAAAATTGAGAGAAAGCTAATTTGAAAGTTCAAAATATTAGAGTAGTATCTAGAAGGCTGAACCAATTGTTGAAAATAGGCTTTGGGCTTCAAAAAACATCCTATAACCTAGAATTTATATTTTAGTCACATTCAAAACTAATATAGGTCCATATGATGAAAATCACAAAGTTATAGAAATACTAATTGTTGATGCCCAAATTTGACTACACATAGGGGGTAAGAGGGAAGGTTATACATGATGTGTTAGCTCATCAATATACTAATCCCATTTGTAAATAGTGTTGGTCCAAAGTTTTAGAGCATCAAGTATGAAGGATAGAACATGAAGATGATAAAATGTGGTGAAGATGTTAGAAATGCAAATTAAATATAAACACATAGTATACCTTCAAATCTTCACTCCATTTTAGTCTCCTTGATAAGGTAGAAGAAATGCATGCACCCAACTGCAAATCCTAACTTTACCCAATACTAATCAAATATGGATAAGCTCAAATATAGACCAAAATAATGAGTGTAATGAATTGACAATGATTTGAGGATAATTTAGCTATGATATGGTGAGATTATGAGAGCAAGAGTTCTTCTTGGTTCATGGTTAGTTAGAGTCAAAATGCTTGGAGAGATTCTTTATTTATAGATTTTTGGAGGATTTTAGATCAATGGTTTGAATTCAAAGATGAGATCCAAGGGATTAGATTTCATAGTGAAATCAATGGATGGGGTATCATCAATAAAGATGGAGGGCTCACAATATTTTGGCTTTTTTAATTTGGCCTTGGGAAGGCTTTGCATTTGTGAAGATGGAGATGTGATTGATTAAAATCTTATTTTATGGGTGAGTGGGATGAGATGGGACAAGTGCATGGTTTGGGAAGGGTGAGGTGGAGACACATGTGAACTCAATTAATTGAATAATGTATATTATTTAATTAATTATGGGGAGATGGGTTAATGAGGGTTAGATTAAATAAATAATGGATTAATTTAATTAATCTTACTATAGGAAATTAGTGGATGGCTTAGTTAGTGATCCAAATTAATTAAATAGAGGTTTATTTAATTAGTTTAAATGTAAGGATTTGATGGGATAGGTTAGTTAATTAGATAAATGAGATTTATTTAATTAACCAAGGTTTGGCTATAGGTAAGGTTAAATTAATTAGATAAATGGACTTTATTTAATTAATTTGGGCTAAAAGCAAAGAGGGATAATTAATGAAATAAATATTAATATTTATCTAATTAATTCTAGGTAATGGTTAAGGAGCGTAATTAATTAAATAAAATTTATTTAATTAATTGTGGGTAGGTGATAATGGGGATCAGATAAATTAATTAAGTAAAATGGTTTATTTAATTAATCATGAGGAAGGGGATAAGTTAGCATGGATGAAGATGTTACGAAGATGTCAGAAAATGGTGTTGTAAGGTATGTCATTTTCAAGTGTCTACATTTTGTCCCTCTCTAATGTGGCTTTGTGAACAAGCGGGAGTGGTATAATAGCAAATAAATAAATAAAAATTCCCTAGCTAACTGAAGGGAAGGACAAGAATAAATGGGATATGATCCCTCAAGAGATAATATGAAGAAAATAAATTTTCTAGGTGAACTCTCGAAAAGAAGGAAATGGTGGTGAAAATGAGATTCAAGATGAAAATGGGGTCAGAAGAAAAAAGAACATGGAAAAACAAATATGATATGAGGTTTGGGGATGAAAAATTAGGGTTAGACTCGAAAAATTAGGGCTAGGGCTTATGCAAAGGCTTTAAATAGGCTATGGGGGACTGATATTCCTCATTTGTACACCTAAGCCTGAGTGAGTTGGAGAGAAGAGAGCATTAGAGTGTGGAAGCCATCGCCGAGATTCCATGTCATAATCATCGAGCGGAGCAAGTTTGAGAGTACCAATGACCTTCGAAGGCTGGCAAGTCAGTATGTGTCCTATCTTATGCTCTAGATTTAAGTTTTTTGGTAATTAATACACAATAATTGTGGGTTATGTTAGTAGTAGCAAATACACCAAAGCTTTATGATAGTGCCATGGAGTTGCACATAGTGCCTCCGATGGGGTGATTAGTGCCTTTGTCTCAATTTAGCGCCTGTGAAGTAGATCAACACTTGTGTCGCATGGAAAAGGACTAGTTGTTACTTCTTTGTTAGCACATTCCTTAGGCATATTGATGCTTACATGCCTTTCAATGCTTGCACGAGGTAAGTTAGTGCTTGCATGCCTTTTGATGCATGAACAAGGCTAATTAGCGCTTGTGTGTATTTTGGCACTAGCATGAGTTCAGTTAGCACTTTCACGCCTTTCAATTCTTGTGTAGGTTATACTAGCACCTGTGCACCTTTTAACACCAACACAGGTTCTATTAGCACGTGCATGCCTTTCGGTACTAGTGTAGGGTCTACTAGCACTTGCACGACTTTTGATGCTAGCACAGAGTGATTTACAACTTTTGCATAGTTTCTTAACAAGAGACTAATGAAGTAGTGTGATGGATGCAAAAGGATATGCTATTGCTTTAGTTGAGGGAGTGGAGGCCACCTCTATTGGTCTTGAGGGAGAGATTTGGACCTACATATGCTTTTCTTTTGGAGTGGATTGGTTTGATGTACCTTTCATATGTGCTTCAGATTGGGATCCACATGGCCATGATTATGACATTAGTGGAGAGGTGGCAAAGTGAGTGTTGTACCTTTCTATTATCGATGGGTGAGATAACTATCACTCTTGAGGATGTATCGAGGATCTTACAGATCCCTATTCAAGGGGAGTTAGTGGTATATGATTAGGTGAGGGGTGCAACAGAATTGAGGCACATTTTTGCACTAGATATCCCATTTATAGATGTGAGGAATATGAATATGATATGGTCCTCTTCTATGGAGACCTTGGAGGGGTTGCCATTATATATAGTAGATTTGATTGGAGGGTTGTTGATGTTGGATAGGAGGTCATGTGAATTCTCCACAGGATGGGGAGTAGTGTTGGTGTAATGCCCCGTCATGCAACCCTAGAGTGTTGGGCTAAAACTGCAAAAGTTACAAAAATAATTTTTTTTTGAAAGAAAGATAGTGCAAAGCAGTAACCAAACATACCATATTACACAGCATAAAAGAAATTACTTCTTCTAACAACTCTAGGGTAACATAACTGCATTAATAAAAGAAGATAAAACCACAAAAGTAATAACCATTACACTGCTAAAATAGATACAAATAACTTTTACTATAGCAGGATAGTTTAATTATAGAGTCTCAGTATAGGATTACATGATTACAAGATTATAAGACTGTTCATGTCGATTTACAAAGAATACATAAAAAGGTATACAACACTACTGGAGATAGAAAGCAAACTGAACTGGTATAGCTCTGCACAAAGCTCAATCCGAATCTCCAAGAATACCAATGGATAGCTCTACCTCCCAACCATGTGGAACCCTGAGGTCCACCCCTCTGAGCTAGGAGATACATAATGAGGATCCACTAGGTCAAAGTTACAACAATGAGACAACAGTAAGATACAGACTCCTCACAGGCATACAAGATAACAAGACTGCATAGGTACGACAGTACTCCACCGAACAACACATACATCCAACCAAGACCAATCCAGAAGCCAAGACTATACTCCAGAGATAACAACAAAATCAAGAGAATAAAATTGAGTTGCATAAGGAGAGTGTCATCGCATGGTCCTAGCATGGGTTACCCAGGCTATCTATAACCAGAAGCCAGCCCCCATCTATGGTTACCCTGGCAGCCCCTCTCTAGGCACCGGTCCCATAGGGTGACACATGTGGAACCGACAGGTCCTCTCATGGAGACGAGGAGGTCGGCCTTGCCAACCAGGGCTTCCCATCCCATCCTTAGCCTGCGAGAGCACTCAAGGCATGGGTGAAGTATCTTGATTAACTTGTTAAATGTTTACTACCCCAACCCTCCTAAAAGTTATAAGTTTTCCACCAGCTCATAACTTCCATGGGGTTACCCAGGCGGCCTCTCACTAGGCACCAGCCCCACCATAGAAGCCACTCCCTTAGCAAACTCCAAACAACAACAAACCACCATGAGCAAAGATAAGGTACAACACGGCATCTAACCATTACTCTTGCCATTCACTTGCCCTGGCAATATAATCCCCATTGCATTGATATGCCACTATAAGAATTAGAACCCAAACTAACATACCTCTGGAGACAGGTACAAACCAAAGAAGAGTAACCATTATCTGACGGGAAAATTGATTCCTCATTTTGACATCAAGAGGTCATGACATCTTACCTGATTTCCCACTTCACAACTAACCAAAATGAAGACATAACTTGACCCAAGGTGAACACAAGGATTCCTTACTAGTACACAGATACGATAAAGATGATGACAGGAAAAGAGACTCATCATTTACTCACATCTATAAGTAAATACTTTTTCTTGTATTAAATTCTAAAAACTACCAATTGTACAAAACACACATCAATAACTATAATTTCCTACTTATAAACATATTACACTTTTCAACAATATGGACCTAAATAGTTTTACTTAGCAACCAATATTTAACGCTTACTATTTCTAATAAAATGACTAAAGGTATTTACCTATGATGAGCATAATCCTTTATTCACAGTAAACTAACTACAATTGATTCAAGCACTTAGAATTATAATCCTATGTGCATGTCTTATTATTGTCATAAAACAACCTCATTTCAAGGTCCTCAACAAGTGACATAATGCACTCAATCCACATTATTACAAATCACACTTCATTCTTTACATGAATTTATACATACACAACTAAGCCTCAGAAAACCCAAACCTTATTTTCTTGCAAAAGGCCTCTATTATGACAATACACAAATTTAAACTACACAAGAATTTCCAATTCGCAAAACCTAATGACAAGACACTACACAACTCAAATAACATAAATTATTCCTATCAACAAAAATCTATTAACACTTCCAAAAAAAAAAAATATATAATATTAATATATATATATATATATATCTATATATATATATATATATATCTATATCTATATCTATATATGGGATTAAGAAGTGGATTTTTTTTGTGATTTGGAAGATGACATGGTATACTTGATTTATTAATAATATATATATATATATATATATTATTAATAAATCAAGTATACCATGTCATCTTCCAAATCACAAAAAAAATCCACTTCTTAATCCCATTACATCCAAACTCAATAATAAATAACATAAATTAAATTAAATTTCCCATTTCCTACTACCAAGGAAATTATACAATTTATAAATTACATTTCATTCCCTCTAAAAATCATAAAGTTCATAATTTAGAAAAAAGCATAATTACATTTATTTAAAAAAACACAAGTATTTAGCAACATGATCCTATATATTTAAAAAGAATATAAACTCAATATTAAATAACATAAATTAAACTAAATTTCCCATTTCCTACTACCAAAGAAATCATACAATTTATAAATTACATTTCATTCCCTCTAAAAATCATAAAGTTCATAATTTAGAAAAAAGCATAATTATATTTATTTAAAAATACACAAGTATTTAGCAACATGATCATATATATTTAAAAAGAATATAAACTCAATATTAAATAACATAAATTAAACTAAATTTCCCATTTCCTACTACCAAGGAAATTATACAATTTATAAATTACATTTCATTCCCTCTAAAAATCATAAAGTTCATAATTTAGAAAAAAGCATAATTATATTTATTTAAAAATACACAAGTATTTAGCAACATGATCCTATATATTTAAAAAGAATAAGAATATATATGTGTTTTCAAATAATGCAGCCCATACTTAACTAATTTTCTATTCATAATAAGGGAGTTCATAAATAGGAACTAAGTTTCTATCCTCATCCATTTGTAATTAGGAACTTATAAGTTTCTTTGTTTTTTTCTTTTTTGTGTTGTTTTTTTTTAATATGATTTAAAAAAAAACAAAATTCTATAGATAGAATAATTAGAAACTTTCTTTAATGAAATAATTGAACTATCTACTAATTAAATCATTACCTTATTTCTTCTCTTGCATGCCTAGAAAAATGGACAATCTTTTATAAGGCTGCAACATAAGCTTATGCAACATTAATGTCTTAAACACATTTACAGAAAAGCTTCCAAGGCAGCACTTACAAAGGAAGAAGATAGAGTTTGTTGCAACAATTAAATCTAAAGATAAAGCACTCAGAAAAGCTTTCAAGGCAGCACTTGCAAAGGAAGAAAAGTTTGTTGCAGCAATTAAATCTAAAGATAAAGCACTTAGAAAAGCTTTCAAGGCAGCACTTGCAAAGGAAGAAGGTAGAGTTTGTTGCAGCAATTAAATCTAAAGATAAAGCACTCAGAAAAGCTTTCAAGGCAGCATTTTCAAAGGAAGAAGATAGAGTTTGTTTGCAGCAATTAAATCTGAAGATAAAGCACTCAGAAAAGCTCTATGAAATTCTTATACATAGTCTATTGACAAGGAACTAGATGTTGATGTATAAAGGCTGATTCATCAGGCTATAACACAATAGGTTGGGTCAGAAAGTGGATCTCTTCCATAAGAGTTCACACTTTCCTAACCTTAAACCATGCGGAATCCAATATCAAAACAAATTCAACCTACTAATAGCTTCAAGCTGAATTTATAAACTATTGCAAGAGATAAAATACATGGATACCAAATAGTCATCAAGAGATTTTAAGGCAGAATGAAGAAAATTATGAAGAAAACTACACACGAATTTGGTTGGAATCCCAGACATGCTTGTAGGGTACATTCTTGTTTGCAGGGAATATTCTTGTTTGCAGGGAACCATCTTGTTTGTAGGGGTACAATCTTGTTTGCAGCTTCATGCTAATTTATTTGAGGAACGTGTCTTTCTACTTAAAAAGGAGGTAAATATATATGAGCAAAACAATAACACATAACAAACAATTGTTACAATGTTCTATTTCCTGACTTATTCTCATGGTCAATGGCAAGATTCCAAGGTATATCTCTAACAGAGGTAGTGTTGGTGGGAGCAAATTTAGACAATGCACTGTTGGAGGTACAAGATCATCTTTACACAGTTCAGAGTAAGGTATTATTTTCTATGCAAGGTGACACAGAACATTTATGCAAGGGTCTTCTGAAGAAGAGTGGAGCAATGACAATAAACTCAGATGTAACCAACATATTCAAGCTGCCACGAAATAGGGCTAGTAGCAATATGTTAACAGAGAGGGCAAATTGATGTGCAGAACGGCAGGGACAAGAGATTTATAAAAGCCTTAAAATTGAATCATCTATTTCATGGGTTTAAGATCACAAAGCAGGTTCAGAATATGGCACAAGAGTTCAGAAGGATTAAGACAAAGGCTCAACCAGAAGAGTCCATCATGAAGAAATCTAGGGGGGTTGGAGCAGCATTCAACCACACAGGGCACACATGGACAATTAAATTCCAAGTTGTATGCAAGTTTAACAAACAGGACAAGCTAGATCCCACATAGCATATGCTGTAATAAAATTTAACTTACAAGCTACAACGATTGCAATTTTCCCAGAGAGAGCCAGTTCACATACCTGAATTTTCAGTCCCACCTCCAATTTTCTTCAACTCCTGCAACCAAAGTTCTCTGTTCTTCTTCCTTTCAATTTTCTCTGTCCTCCTCCCTCAAACAAGGATTCAACCCTTCCAATAAATGCAGAAAACATCCTCTCTTCCCAACAACCCACTTCCTCAAAAATAAGGATTCAATTTCTTGAACAATGTAGAAGCCATGCTTTTCTCTTCCCAACATCCCACTCTCTCGTGAGATGCAAGATTAATTATCTCAAAAGGTTCCCAAGTCCTCAAATTTTGAAATTGATAACACACGGCATTAATTTTGCATATCCCCAAAATATTCTCTACCAAATAACCATAAAGTACCCGTAACTCCAATCTATGACATACATACTTTTGGACAACAAATTATAATTCTCATTTATTATAAAATTTACCCAAGGTGTCAACCAAAGCTTTTAAGCTAATTTAATAATTATCTAATAAACAAAATAGGAGCATTATTAATTACCACTAGTTCATTAAGGAATCTTCTAACCACACAGGAGCATAATTTAAACATTATAAAACATGACTTGACTAAACATCATGACACAAGATAACCAATCATAACAAGACAAGGGCCATATATCCTGACACAACTCGAGACCACAATAGGAAACAAGGACTGACTTAGTGGATTCAGACCTCGTGTTATCTCCCATCACTAATATCCATTGGTGAAAGAACCCGCTCAAACCTGCTATATCCGGTGGAGTCAAAGTTTGGTACCTGTAGCCTGCATCCAACAACTGATTAAACACAATCAAGTACATATATGTCAACACACAGAGAGTCAGAGAATCACGACGTAGCAGGGTACTCGAGGTGAGTAATGCTACACCGTCCCTGCTCTTGGATAAAATTGTAATCATAACATTTGAAAATAGATATCTTGATTCTAATAAAAAAAGTAAATAATAATCCATTACCAAACATATCCCACACATCATAACTAAAGTACGCATAATGTCATCATCACTCATAACAGATGTCTAAATATATCCATTAACTATAGTCCATCAAATCAAAGAGATCATAAACCCATAAACATGTAAATCAGATGTCTCAAAGCTAAAATGTGCAATTAAAGACTATCAACCATCACAGAACTGTCACAAGGAATATGAAAATGACATCTATCACAAGCCAAAAAGTGAGGGGCATTACATCCTCCCCCCTAGAACTAGGCTTACTCCTGGAAGCTTTCAAATAAGTAAGGATATAACTCCCTCATCCTGGAAGCATCCTCCCAGGTAGCAGAGGTCTCATCATTAGGATCCCACTGGACCCTGACCTGCTCCACATCTCTGCCCCTGAGAGTGAGTCTCCTGAGCTGAAGAATGCCTACGGGCTCCAAAGCTAGCTATCCGTCCTCTACCTGTAGAGCAGTCCAATCAAGAACATGAGCAATATCTGGATAGTAAGGTCTAAGTATAGAAACTTGAAACACATCATGGATGCGTGAAAGGCTAGGTGGCAAAGCAAGATGGTAAGCAACTGGACCGATCCTCTCCAACACCTCAAAAGGTCCAACAAAGCGCGGTGCTAGTTTAGAGCCCTTTCCATAGTGGATTGGACTCTTTTGCGGTCACACACGCAAGAACACCCTATCCCCAACAGAAAACTGACGATCGACCCTATGAGCATCTGCATACTTCATCTGCCTATCCTGAGCTGCCACCAAATGCACTCTAATCCTCTCACTCTGCTGCTCCATATCTCTAAGCATATCCGGACCCAGAAGAACTCTATCCTCCAAATGATCCCAACTTAAAGGGGTCCTACAAGGATGACCATACAAGGCCTGAAAGGGAGACATGCCAATAGAACTATGATAACCATTATTATATGCAAACTCCACTAGGTAAAGGTAGTCCTCCCAACAGCTTTGATGATCCATAACATACATCCTCAACATATCCTCGAGAACCTGATTAACCCTCTCAATCTGACCATCAGTCTCAGGATGATAAGCTAAACTAAAGTTCAGTTGTGTCCCCAAGGCATGCTGTAAGGAAGTCCAAAGGGTGGAAGTGAACACTAGATCCCTGTCAGAGATGATCCTACATGGAATTCCATGAAGTTTGACGATGTCCTCCATAAACACTCTAGCCATCGTAGAGGCATTGTAAGAAGCACGGACAGGAGAAAAGTGAGCTACCTTCAACCTATCCACAGTGACATTAATAGCATCATGTCATCGAGAGGACATCGGCAAACCAACAATGAAGTCTATCGAAATGATATCCCACTTCCACTCAAGAATCAAATGAGGCTGCAAAAGACCTGCAGGGTGCCGATGCTCCGCCTTCACCCTCTGACACTCAAGACATCTTGACACAAAATCAACAATATCCCACTTCATACCACTCCAAAAGTACAGTTGACGCAGATCTACATGCATCTTCTTAACACCCGGATGAGTAGAATAGGGTGCCCGATGTGCCTCAGACAAAACTAGGGTACGAAGACCCTCAGAATTAGGAACATAGATTCGACCCAAATGTCGCAAAAGACCATCTAACTCAAAAGAGCAACCAGAGAACCTACCTTCTAAAGGTCTACCAGACTCAATCTCGGACCTCACCTCCTGGCACCAACTATCAGTAGGAAGAGCAGCGAGAATCTAACCTCTCAAATCAATTGTAAGAGAAACTGCTGAGATCTCATGCCTCCGATGACTAAGAGCATCTGCTACCACATTCTCCTTGTCCTGAATATATCTGACCTCAAAGTCATACTCACACAAGAACTCCATCCAACACCTTTGCATTGCATTCAAGTTTGGCTGCGTGAAAATATACTGCAAACTACGATGATCACTCTGTAGCTCAAACCGATGCCCTAATAGAAAATGCCTTCATCTCACCAAGGCATGCACAACTATTGCTAACTCTAGGTCATGAGTGGGATAGTTTAATTCATGATCCTTGAGTTTGCGAGACTCATAGGCAATCACGCGACCATCCTGCATCAAAACTGCTCCCAAACCCTCCAAGGAGGCATCGGTACAAACAATAAAGTCCCTATCAGGATCAAGAACTACTAATATAGGTGCACTGGTCAGCTGTTCCTTAAGAGTCTGAAAGGCTGCCTGACACTGCTCTAACCAAACAAACTTCTTCCCTTTCTTCTGAAGAGAAGTAATGGGGTGAGCAATTCTCGAAAACCCCATGACGAAGCGACGATAGTAACCTACCAACCCCATAAAACTACGGACCTTAGAAACATTAGTGGGTGTAGGCCAGTCCGTGATAGCTTGGATCTTTGAGGGATCCACCGCAATACCCTCTCCTGAGATGACATGACCCAAATACTTAACCTCTGTCTGGAAGAACTCACATTTTGCCAAATTAGCATAAAGTTGATTTTCTCTCAGACACTGCAACACCTGACGTAGTTGCTCCTCATGTTCCTCCATAGTCCTTGAATAGATCAATATATCATCGAGAAATACGAGGATGAATCGGTCGAGATAAGTGCAAAACACACCATTCATTAAGCTCATGAAAACTGAAGGTGCATTCGTCAACCCGAATGGTACCACTGTGAACTCCTAATGTCCATAACGGGTGCAGAACACTATTTTGTGAATATCTGCCTCAAAAATCCACAACTGGTGATATCCTGACTTAAGGTCAATTTTAGAGAATACCTTTGCCCCTTTAATCTGATCAAACAAATCATCGATCTGAGGCAAGGGATACCTATTTCTCACTGTTACCTTATTGAGCTGCCTATAGTCAATACATAGCCATAGAGATCCATCCTTCTTCTTCACAAAGATTACAGGTGCTCCCCAAGGAGAAACACTAGGTCGTATGAACCCCTTGGCTAATATCTCCTCCAACTGCAGTCGAAGCTCCTTGAGCTCCTGAGTTGTCATCCTGTATGGAGCTTGTGAAATAGGCTCTACACCAGGAATTAGATCAATCCTGAAATTGATATCACGCTTAGGTGGCATTCCTGGAATATCAGAAGGAACAACATCTGCATACTCCCTCAACAATGGGTGATCATCAAGAGACACCTCTCGACTCTCCTCCATCTCCAAATCACTAACAGTCACTACAAAAAGCTGACATCCCTAATGCATGCATCTCTTGAGTTGCATGGCAGAGATCATACGTAGGGAAATGGGTCTCTAAACTCCTACAACCTCAACCTCAGCACCAAAATCATCCACACATCTAACAGACTTATGCCGACAATCTATCACTACCTGATGGGCCTCCAACCAATCCATCCCCAAAACTATGTCATATGAACCTAGGGGCAGAATGCGAAGGTCCACAAAAGTAGATAGAGAGCCAATCATCAATTCACACCCTAAAACTAGAGACTCAACTGCTATCTTAGCCCCGGAAGCTAACTCAACCTGCCACCTATCATCTTGCCTTGTTGCCACTAAACCACAATGCTCCACAAGAGAAGGAGATATAAAGGAATCAGATGCATCGGAATCAAATAGAACAAAAAAATCAATACCTCGCATACGACCTGAAGTCTCCACCACAGTGCCCTAATGCTCTACCTGTCAGTCATCCACCGCTGCAAAGACTCGGTGTGACCTACCTGCATCACTAACTATAGGTTCAGATGCCGCCGGTTGATGTCCAAATCCTGGTGCACCCTTCTGCGGGCACTGTCTGGCAATATGGCCCTGTTGGCTGCAAGAGAAGCCCCCGGTGCCTCTACCAAAACCACTGTCACCCCTGAAAGCACTAGCCTGCTAGAAACTACCCCTGCTCACTGTAGACTGCGTACTCTGGGCTGGCTGATCAAAACAATTATGCTTATTGCACAACCAAGATTGGTCTATCTTATTTTGAAATCTATTACCTTGCAGATGCTGAGAATTCTTTAGTTTGGACTGCGAATACTGCTGCTGTTGACCACCCTTTGAGGGTACAAGAGAACCTAATGCTTGAGTGTGACCACCCTAAGAACCATATCTGGAAGAAGGTGCACTGCCAATGTGCACACCTGTATGCCCACTGAGGGCCATAGCCAAGTTCTCCTCCACTAGCTTGGCTTTCTCCACGGCAACTTCCATCGTCTTAGGTTCGAATACACGAACCCCTCCACTAATCTGGGCATTCAAGCCCCTGATGAAATGTTGCACCAACATGGACTCGTCATCCCCGATACCTGCATACTATTTAAGCTCATAAAATCTACGCTCATACTGCTCAACTGTCATGGCCAACTGTCTTAGCTCATGAAACTCATCTGCTCGATGCTGTCTCCAATGGTCAGAAAGAAAATAGCCTTTGAATCTCTCTACAAATAGCTCCCAAGACACAGTGCTAATGTCCAAATGCAGCTTCTGCTCCTCTAGCCCCCACCAAGTCGAAGCAAACCCTCAGAGATGTAAAATAGCACATCTGGCTTTTGTATTGCTGCCATACGGATGCATGGTGAAACACCTTCCTAAGTCCAATAACCAAGTCTCTGCCTCAAGTCCTCTACCAATCCCATCAAAGATGGGTGGGCATGCTCTCAGTAAATCCCTCATATGGCTGGCTAGTGTGGCCTCCTGTTCAGCTGTCAACTCCCTACGCCTGGAAGACCTCTCTCTTTCTCTAGGACCTAGTCGGTCTACCACCTAACCTCCTCTGGGTTGTTCACCTACCTATCCAGGGCCTAAACAGGCAAGGGCCTCCTCAAGAATCTATCTCAACTGGGCTCCATTAGGTTGGCCCTGACCATTCGTGTTCTGACCCCCGCCTTCATGGCCACTCGCATGAGTAGAACTGGAAGGAGGTGTGCCGCCACCACCTCTCCCATGACCCCTACCTCTGCCCCGACCTTAGCCCCTACCTCTAGGCATCTACCTGTAAACCAAAGGTAATTTGTTACATTCAGAAGGGGTCACAACTGAAATAATTTTATTCTTTAGAGTTTAAGCACTAGGTTACATAATGGGCTCAAATATAACCAGGGTACCCAGTGTTTAAACCTGGTTCTAATACCAAGTGTATTGCCCTGTCATGCAACCCTAGAGTGTTAGGCTAAAAGTGCAAAAGTTACAAAAATAATTTTTTTTGAAAGCAAGATAGTGCAAAGCAGTAACCAAACATACCATATTACACAGCATAAAAGAAATTACTTCTTCTAACAACTCTAGGGCAACATAACTGCATTAATAAAAGAAGATAAAACCACAAAAGTAATAACCATTACATTGCTAAAATAGATACAAAAAACTTTTACTATAGTGGGATAGTTTAATTACAGAGTCTCAGTACATGATTACATGATTACAAGATTATAAGACCGATCATGTCGGTTTACAAAGAATACATAAGAAGGTATACAACACTACTGGAGATAGAAAGCAAACTGAACTGGTACAGCTCTGCACAAAGCTCGATCTGAATCTCCAAGAATACCAATGGATAGCTCTGCCTCCCAACCATGTGGAACCCTGAGGTCCACCCCTCTGAGCTAGGAGGTACACAATGAGGATCCACTAGGTCAAAGTTACAACAATGAGACAACAGTAAGATATAGACTCCTCACAGGCATACAAGATAACAAGACTGCATAGGTATGACAGTACTCCACCAGACAACACATACATCCAACCAAGACCAATCCAGAAGCCAAGACTATACTCCAGAGATAACAACAAAATCAAGAGAACAAAACTGAGTTGCATAAGGAGAGTGTCATCGCATGGTCCTGGCATGGGTTACCTAGGCTATCTATCACCAGAAGCCGGCGCCCATCTATGGTTACCCTGGCAGCTCCTCTCTAGGCACCAGTCCCATAGGGTGACACATGTGGAACCGACAGGTCCTCTCATGGAGACGAGGAGGTCAGCCTTGCCAACCAGGCCTTCCCATCCCATCCTTAGCCTGCGAGAGCACTCAAGGCATGGGTGAAGTATCTTGATTAACTTGTTAAATGTTTACTACCCCAACCCTCCTAAAAGTTATAAGTTTTCCACCAGCTCATAACTTCCATGGGGTTACCCAAGCGGCCTCTCACTAGGCACCAGCCCCACCATAGAAGCCACTCCCTTAGCAAACTCCAAACAACAACAAACCACCATGAGCAAATATAAGGTACAACACGACATCTAACCATTACTCTTGCCATTCACTTGACCTGGCAATATAATCCCCATTGCATTGATATGCCACTATAAGAATTAGAACCCAAACTAACATACCTCTGGAGATAGGTACAAATCAAAGAAGAGTAACCATTATCTGACGGGGAAATTGATTCCTCATTTTGACATCAAGAGGTCATGACATCTTACCTGATTTCCCACTTCACAACTAACCAAAATAAAGAGATAACTCGACCCAAGGCGAACACAAGGATTCCTTACTAGTACATAGATATGATAAAGATGATGACAGGAAAAGAGACTCATCATTTACTCACATCTATAAGTAAATACTTTTTCCTGTATTAAATTCTAAAAACTACCAATTGTACAAAACACACATCAATAACTATAATTTCCTACTTATAAACATATTACACTTTTCAACAATATGGACCTAAATAGTTTTACTTAGCAACCAATATCTAATGCTTACTATTTCTAATAAAATAACTAAAGGTATTTATCTATGATGAGCATAATCCTTTATTCACAGTAAACCAACTACAATTGATTCAAGCACTTAAAATTATAATCCTATGTGCATGTCCTATTATTGTCATAAAACAACCTCATTTCAAGGTCCTCAACAAGTGACATAATGCACTCAATCCACATTATTACAAATCACACTTCATTCTTTACATGAATTTATACATACACAACTAAGCCTCGGAAAACCCAAACCTTATTTTCTTGCAAAAGGCCTCTATTATGACAATACACAAATTTAAACTACACAAGAATTTCCAATTCGCAAAACCTAATGACAAGACACTACACAACTCAAATAACATAACTTATTCCTATCAACAAAAATCTATTAACACTTCCAATATATATATATATATATATCAAGTATACCATGTCATCTTTCAAATCACAAAAAAAATCCACTTCTTAATCCCATTACATCCAAACTCAATAGTAAATAACATAAATTAAATTAAATTTCCCATTTCCTACTACCAAGGAAATTATACAATTTATAAATTACATTTCATTCCCTCTAAAAATCATAAATTTCATAATTTAGAAAAAAGCATAATTACATTTATTTAAAAATACACAAGTATTTAGCAACATGATCCTATATATTTAAAAAGAATATAAACTCAATATTAAATAGCATAAATTAAACTAAATTTCTCATTTCCTACTACCAAGGAAATCATACAATTTATAAATTACATTTCATTCCCTCTAAAAATCATAAAGTTCATAATTTAGAAAAAAGCATAATTATATTTATTTAAAAATACACAAGTATTTAGCAACATGATCCTATATATTAAAAAAATAATAAACTCAATATTAAATAACATAAATTAAACTAAATTTCCCATTTCCTACTACCAAGGAAATTATACAATTTATAAATTACATTTCATTCCCTCTAAAAATCATAAAGTTCATAATTTAGAAAAAAACATAATTATATTTATTTAAAAATACACAAGTATTTAGCAACATGATCCTATATATTTAAAAAGAATAAGAATATATATATGTTTTCAAATAATACAGCCCATACTTAACTAAGTTTCTATTCATAATAAGGGAGTTCATAAATAGGAACTAAGTTTCTATCCTCATCCATTTGTAATTAGGAACTTATAAGTTTCTTTGTTTTTTTTTTTTTTGGTGTTTTTTTTTTATATGATTTTTAAAAAAACAAAATTCTATAGATAGAATAATTAGAAACTTTCTTTAATGAAATAATTGAACTATCTACTAATTAAATCATTACCTTATTTCTTCTCTTGCATGCCTAGAAAAATGGACAATCTTTTATAAGGCTGCAACATAAGCTTATGCAACATTAATGTCTTAAACACATTTACAGAAAAGCTTCCAAGGCAGCACTTACAAAGGAAGAAGATAGAGTTTGTTGCAGCAATTAAATCTAAAGATAAAGCACTCAAAAACGCTTTCAAGGCAGCACTTGCAAAGGAAGAAGATAGAGTTTTTTGCAGCAATTAAATCTAAAGATAAAGCACTCAGAAAAGCTTTCAAGGCAGCACTTGCAAAGGAAGAAGGTAGAGTTTGTTGCAGCAATTAAATCTAAAGATAAAGCACTCAAATAAGCTTTCAAGGCAGCATTTGCAAAGGAAGAAGATAGAGTTTGTTTGCAGCAATTAAATCTGAAGATAAAGCACTCAGAAAAGCTCTATGAAATTCTTATACATAGTCTATTGACAAGGAACTAGATGTTGATGTATAAAGGCTGATTCATCAGTCTATAACACAATAGGTTGGGTCAGAAAGTGGATCTCTTCCATAAGAGTTCACACTTTCCTAACCTTAAACCATGTAGAATCCAATATCAAAACAAATTCAACCTACTAATAGCTTCAAGCTAAATTTATAAACTATTGCAAGAGATAAAATACACAGATGCCAAACAGTCATCAAGAGATTTTAAGGTAGAATGAAGAAAATTATGAAGAAAACTACACACGAATTTGGTTGGAATCCCAGACATGCTTGCAGGGTACATTCTTGTTTGCAGTGAACATTCTTGTTTGTAGGGAACAATCTTGTTTGCAGGGGTACAATCTTGTTTGCAGCTTCATGCTAATTTATTTGAGGAATGTGTCTTGCTACTTAAAAAAGGAGGTAAATATATATGAGCAAAACAATAACACATAAGAAACAATTGTTAGAATGTTCTATTTCCTGACTTATTCTCATGGTCAATGGCAAGATTGCAAGGTATATCTCTAATAGAGGCAGTGTTGGTGGGAGTAAATTTAGACAATGCACTATTGGAGGTACAAGATCATCTTTACACAGTTCAGAGTAAGGTATTGTTTTCTATGCAAGGTGACACAAAACATTTATGCAAGGGTCTTCTGAAGAAGAGTGGAGCAATGACAATAAACTCAGATGTAACCAACATATTCAAGCTGCCATGAATTAGGGCTAGTAGTAATATGTTAACAAAGAGGGCAAATTGATGTGCAGAATGACAGGGACAAGAGATTTATAAAAGCCTTAAAAGTGAATCATCTATTTCACGGGTTTGAGATCACAAAGCAGGATCAAAATATGGCACAAGAGTTCAGAAGGATTAAGACAAAGGCTCAACCAGAAGAGTCCATCATGAAGAAATCTACGGGGGGGGGGTTGGACCAGCATTCAACCACACAGGGCACACATGGACAATTAAATTCCAAGTTGTATGCAAGTTTAACAAACAGGACAAGCTAGATCCCACATAGCATATGCTGTAATAAAATTTAACTTACAAGCTATAACGATTGTAATTTTCCCAGAGAGAGCCAGTTCACATACCTGAATTTTAAGTCCCACCTCCAATTTTCTTCAACTCTTGCAACCAAAGTTCTCTGTTCTTCTTCCTTTCAATTTTCTCTGTCCTCCTCCCTCAAACAAGGATTCAACCCTTCCAATAAATGTAGAAAACATCCTCTCTTCCCAACAACCCACTTCCTCAAAAACAAGGATTCAATTTCTCGAACAATGCAGAAGCCATGCTTTTCTCTTCCCAACATCCCACTCTCTCGTGAGATGCAAGATTAATTATCTCAAAAGGTTCCCAAGTCCTCAAATTTTGAAATTGATAACACACAACATTAATTTTGCATATCCCCAAAATATTCTCTACCAAATAACCATTAAGTACTCGTAACTCCAATCTATGACATACATACTTTTGGACATCAAATTATAATTCTAATTTATTATAAAATTTACCTAAGGTGTCAACCAAAGCTTTTAAGCTAATTTAATAATTATCTAATAAACAAAATAGGAGCATTATTAATTACCACTAGTTCATTAAGGAATCTTCTAACCACACAGGAGCATGATTTAAACATTATAAAACACGACTTGACTAAACATCGTGACACAAGGTAACCAATCATAACAAGACAAGGGCCAAATATCCCGACACGACTCGAGACCACAATAGGAAACAAGGACTGACTTAGTGGATTTAGACCTCGTGTTATCTCCCATCACTAATATCCATTGGTGAAAGAACCCGCTCAAACCTGCTATATCAGGTGGAGTCGAGGTTCGGTACCTGCAGCCTACATCCAACAAATGATTAAACACGATCAAGTACATATATGTCAACATAGAAAGAGTCAGAGAATCACGGCGTAGTAGGGTACTCGAGGCAAGTAATGCTACACCGTCCTTTCTCTTGGATAAAATTGTAATCATAACATTTGAAAACAGATATCTTGATTCTAATAAAACAAGTAAATAATAATCCATTACCAAACATATCCCACACATCATAACTAAAGTACTCATAATGTCATTATAACTCATAACAGATGTCTAAATATATCCATCGACGATAGTCCATCAAATCAAAGAGATCATAAACCCATAAACATGTAAATCAGATGTCTCAAAGCTGAAATGTGCAATTAAAGACTATCAACCATCACAGAACTGTCACAAGGAATATGAAAATGACATCTATCACAAGCCAAAAAGTGAGGGGCATTACAGTTGGAGCATATATATGAGGAGGGCATAGTGTAGGCCTAGGGGTTATGCGTATTAGAGTACTTATACCATGATATGCATTTTGTAGTGTATCAGCAGGGAGCCAACCTAGGGTGTGGCATTACATTGCTTCATGTCTAGGATTGGGAGCATATCGGTATGAAATGACTGGTATGTGCATATACAAGGTTAGCATGGTGGCCTTTTGTCTTTTCTTACATTGGTATTTTGTAGTACGATCGATTAGGTGCTTTGGCATATTAGCAGTGAGTTCTCAATGAGATTGTCACAATTTTTTGGCAGCCATGGCAAGGGTGTGAGTCGTGGGTTGATGATGCATATCATCTACCTTATACTTAGCAGGTATCTAATGGGTCACACATAGCACATCATTGAGCATTTCAAGTTGCAAAAGACACTGATCATGATAGGTTTTCTCATTGATAAGTCCTTGGAGGGAAATTTGCAATGAGGGAATTTCCAACTCTATGGTCATAATAGCATCGACACCATAGATGAGATTATATGGAGTTGTTCTTGTAGCAATATGAATGCTCATACGATAGGACCACAATGCATAGGAGAGATAGGTATGGCAATCTATACCATGTTTATGTATCATTTTGCAAAGAATTTCCTCGATAGTCATATTTGAGTCTTCTGGTTGGCCATTGGACTTTGGATAGTATGGCATAAAGAGGTGATGTTGAATATGATTTTTTTTCTAGAAACTACTTCACATCCTTATTCTTAAATGACATACCATTATCAGAAACAAAGGTGGAAGAGAGTACAAAGTGAGAAATAATGTTATCCAAGAGAAAGTGACATATTACTTTAGCAGTGATGAATCAAAGTAGAATGACTTCGACCCATTTCGTGAAGTAATCAATAGCAATGATGATAAAGGAATGATCTTGGGAAGAAGTAGGAGAAATTTTACCAATGATATCCAAACCCCAAATAGAGAAGGGCCAAGGTGCTACCTGTGCTCAAAGTTTCAATGCAGGCTCTCTGATCAAGTTGTGTTGCTAACACTAAAGACCATTTTTTAACAAAAGCAAAGGAATCTTGTTCCATGCTTGTCAATAGTAACCTATTTGGAGAAAATTATGAACTAAGGAGCGTCCACCAAAATTTTCCCATAGACACCTGAATGGGCCTCTTCAAGGGCAATGAAAATCTCAGCCTTATTTAAGCAATACATGAGGAGATCATTCTATGCTAGTCAATATAGAATATTAGAAAGAATTATATACTACACCGTGAGCTTGTAAATGTGAGATCAAGAAATTTTAGAGGAAGAATTCAAGAAGGTACCATCACACAAATAATTAAATATGTGTAAGTACCATTCCTTAGAATCAACATTGTGTCAAAAGAGAGAATTAGAAGTACTTCGAACTATAGCATGTATAGATAAAGTATGAATGATAAAATGATAATCAATTACAGAATCATCAATTGGTACAAGGGAAGCAACACTTTCCACTATATCCA
This sequence comes from Cunninghamia lanceolata, assembly GCA_027924645.1. Classification (NCBI taxonomy): domain Eukaryota; kingdom Viridiplantae; phylum Streptophyta; class Pinopsida; order Cupressales; family Cupressaceae; genus Cunninghamia; species Cunninghamia lanceolata. The sequence goes on along the minus strand of BSBN01000749.1, from coordinate 4,062,786 downwards.
CATGATGGTTATCCTTACATGGAATGGTGTCAATATTGAAAGAAGAAAACTGATCTAATAAAGATAAAGGTAAGTCACGATATTGAGATAATGTATCTTGCTTAGTTTGATAAGAACCTATACCTTGTTTTATAGTCAACTCTAAATAACCATAAATGGGAAGTGACTTAATACTAAGAACTAATGCAACACACAAGCTAGCAATAAGAGCTTCATATTCAACAATATTATTAGTATAGAGAAAATTTAGATGAAATGAAAGTGGAATTGGCTTACCCAAAGGAGGAGCTAGTATGACATCAACTCTGGAGCTAGTTCGACACCTGGATCCATCAAAGAATAATTCCCATGACCGATCATCATGGAACGAGTCTTTATTAGGAAAGGAAAAGGGAGAAGGGGAATTAGTCAAATGGTCATCTACAACTTGTCTTTTAATTCCCTTCTCGGAGACAAATTTCAAGTTATATTTAATAAGAAACATAAACCATTTAGCAAGATGACTAGATAGATCTATTTCAGAAAAGACGTGCTTAAGATAACATGCAGGATGACTAGATAGATCTATTTTAGCAACATAAACCATTATGATAACATGCATTTCAGCATGAAGTTCAGATAATGTCTAAGCTTATTTGTAGGAAATATGAGAGATAGACATTTGCTTTCTAACATTGTGTAACGACTTTCATAATTGAGTAGGGTTTAGAGGATATAATAGATAGCATGCTCCTTACCCTCATCATCATGTTGGGCTAATAAAGATGCTAAAGCATGAGAGGATGTAGAAGTATATAGAAGAAATAAACACCCCAAAATGGCTAGCATGAGGATAGGAGGATTAGCCAAATAGGACTTAAGATCTTTGAAGGATTTTGGGGAATCCAAATTCCATTCAAAACAAACATTCTTCTTAAGAAGATGCATGAATGGAAGAGTTCAATCTTCTAGTTGTGAAATAAAGTGGTGAGTAGCTTGGATTCTTCCTTGTAGACTAGGAAATTGAGATATAGTTTTTTTGGATGGCATGTTCACAATAGCCTCAATATTTTTTATATCCACCTCAATGCCATGATGATAAACTATAAACCCCAACAATTTTCTTGAGTCAACCCCAAAGACACACTTATGCGGATTTAGTTGCATATTATAGAGGCACATACGTTCAAATATATGAAAAATATTATGCACATGATCTTGGCATAAGATAGAGTTGGCCAATACATCATTGATGTAGTCTTCTAAGATATTGTGAATAAAATCATGAAAGATGAGGGTCATTGCACATTGATAAGTGTTGATCATGATGTTAGTCATAAACAAACATAGAATAAAAGTACACATTGACCTTTATTCATCTTGAAAGATACAATGAATTCAGAGAATTCATGATCCCAAGTCTCCGGTGATTAGGTCTTAATCATCTGACATTACTCAGAGGTTCATGTGTGTTTCTGTTTCCATTTTGGGGACTTACATGAAATTCATCATCATTACTCAGTTTCTGCAAAAGACTCTTTACAGGGAGGTCATTTCATACATCAATTTTGATCAAATGATACAGTTATATTCAAATATTTGCATGATATTCATCAATTACACATGCTTTGTCTCTAAATATGCTAAAGATATACAATTATCTATGTGATGTCTACATATTTATGCATTTGCTTAAGATTGTCAATTATTTTGCAATTGTGTTGGTGAAATGCTCTGAAATTTAAAAGAAAATGAAAGAAATACTTGAAATTAAAATTGAACCTTCAGCTATTGAACCACATATACATCAGATACAGTCATGAAGAGAAGAAAACCAAACCATATGTTCACTAGGACATTCCACAGCTAGATACAGTTGATGCTAACTTCAAAGGAATTGTATGAACACAACATATGCAAGTAGATATGAACTCCAAGGGACGCAGCAAGTCACAACATATATCTAGAATTCACACACTGATTACTCAAGATTTACTATGAATTGTAATCAAACAATTCTTCTCATTCATTAAGTATGCCAGAACATATATGTATACAAAAAGCTTTGAAATGAGCCCTGAATATTTCAGCAAACGGATTTCAATTAAGTTTCCAATGTTTAAAAAAGAGGCATCCTTGCAACTTTTATAGAACAAGATGAGGAATCTATTACAATTGATCTATGATCAAGATTTATCTATTTAAAATCTATGGTTTATATTTCCCTGACTAAGTCAATCCTTTCCACATGGCACAGGTTGCCAGCTGGCAACCATCAAAACAACTTATACTTTGATAAGCATCTGATGCATATATTTCCCTTATATGATGCATCAGCATCAGGCTCTTTGTTGTCATCATCACTTTCACCGTTCTCGCTCTCTTCATCATCATCATGATGGTCTTCTTTAATATGTACCTGCATAGTTGTCCTTATATTTTCATATAACTGTACTATTCTCTTTGTTTCCCCACCATCTTGAGTTTTTTCTTTGATGGTGGCATGCTTAGGCATTTGATATTTGCCTCAGAGATTTTCTAATTTAGTTTTCCTGCTGTTGGATGTCTCGTTATAATTCTCCATTTTGACCCTAATCCTCATAATCTTGTCCATGATTTCTTCTGTTAGATGGTTTAATGGATCATCAGCTATTTGTTGGAAGTTACTATGTATAGCTTTGATTGCAAGCTCTTCATCTTGATTTTCTATCTTCCCTTCTACCTTCCCTTCCAGCACTTCTAAAATTTCAGCTTCATATGAAATCATATCATATAGTTTCATACTGATATCTCTTAGTTTACTGTTGCATCTTTTAAGTACCTCACACTCAAATTTGATGTCCTTATACCATATGTCCACCAACAGTGCATTATTGTTATTTAGCACTTGATTGCTTATGAGGACTTGAGGGTCAATTCTCCTTATTTCCTCCAAGATGATCAAAATTTTCTCCAGCTAAAAAGACCTTTTCCCGATCTCCATCTGTAATTTGTCAACTTTTCTCCTGGAGACACTTAAAGAATTCCATCTCTTTAAAGAGGCATTTATCACTTCCTCCACTTCATCAAATGTGGATAACATCCACTTTCTCATTATAGATGGCTCATGCTTCACGAGATCTAGTTTATTTACTTCATCCTGAGAAATAGCAGTCAATGGGACTGTGTGATCGGCCGATGTATCATCAGGGTTAATTAACCCTTTTATGTATGCATGCAGCTGAGCAATGTGCTCTTTATGCTACTTATTCTTCTCCTTCTCTCTCTTAATTCTTTGAGTTAAGGAATCAATGATATCCTTACCTTCCTGGCCTTCTCGATCCTCATTGGCAAATCCTAAATCCACTGTGGTAATCTGGAATTCATCCAGAGTGATCTTGCAGTTTTCTTTATCGATTGCAAGAATAGCTACCTGAGCTGTTCTCCTGTCTGTATCAGGATCTATTTGTATTACAGAAGTTATTCTGGCCTTTCTCTTTGGCTTTATTAGAGTTTCTGTAAATAATGTGGACACATCAAATTCTTGTATCCCTATGTCTGATTCTTCGCTAATTTCTTTCTCCAGCCACGAAGGAACTTGATCTTTTGGCTGTTGGTCTCCATCACCCTCATGATGATCACTTTGATCTCTAGTATCCATCATCATGTTCGATAGGGAGGGTGATCTCATCATTTCTTCCTCATGATGCTCCTCATGAGGGCGATCTTTGGGTGCATCCTCCTATTGAGGAATTTCTTTCTCTGGAGGGTGATCATGTTGATCATCTACATGTTTATCATGATCTTGATCTTTTGCTTCCTCCACGGGTACCTTATCTCCCTTAATAATCTCCTCATCCTGAGGCATATTTGTTCCCGTAGATATTGTTGTACCTACCCTGGGCTTGTCCACCTGATCCATAGCTGCAATTTGTTCTGCAGGTGTAACAATTACCTCTTGTACCTTTTGGGTAGGATCATCTGATATATCTATCTTTTCTCCTCCCTTGTCCTGTACTTCACCTATCTTGGGCCCAACAGGTATTTCCCCTTGTTGTTGCTCACCCATATCCAAAGTATGGCTCTTTATTTCTGCCATCTTTACTTCCTCAATATTTTCTTCTTTGTCCTGAATATTTCCTCTATTTTCAAGACTTGCACCCTGCCTATAGGTGAGATCAATTATTGCAGGACTAGTTACCTTCTTAATCAATGTATCAGCCCTATCTCTTGAGCTATCTTTTCCAGGCTTTTCTCTTTTTCTGATTCCACTTTCTTTATCTCCTCCAACACTGTTTGTGTTGATGGAGTTCCATGAGGAGTTATCCTGGTGCCAGTAGCAAGGGTTTCCATTTTCTGTGAATCTACATCCTTCACTACCTCATCATCGGATAGGTCCACTGCTCCTCCAATGAAACAATACCACCTTGGAATATCCTAGAGGTTTCTCTTACCTGTTCTTCTGCTTGTTCTGTCTTGAACTTCACAATGGTGGGTAGTGGAACATTATGCTGCAGCTCCTTATTGAATGCTTCTCCACCTGCTCCCCTCAACATTATGGGAGTTTGTTTGATTTCACCTCTCATAGTAGTTCTTGGTTTCTTAGGTGTAGTGGTTACCACCTAAGGTGCTTTTCTCTTCCTTGTGAAGGACAAAGGGCCTTCTTCTTTAGATTTCACCTCTAAAGGAATATCCTTTTCGTTATTTTTCTATGAGGCTTGATCTTCCTCAGATGTACTAGCAAAATGTGCAGCTGGCCTCTGCACTTGTTTGGGCTTTTGTTTATCCTGAGGAGGCTAAGATGATGATGCTGTTTCCTAGCCTGCGGCTGATGCTTCTCCTAATGCTACCACTTCCTCAGCCGGTACATCCACTCTTTCCACTACAACCCCTTTGGGTTCAGTATCAGTCTTCTTACCTTTTGAGGACTTCTTGCCTTTTGCAGGAGGTGGTGCTTTCTCTCCTTTAGTCTTTCTCTTCTCAATTAAGAAGTCATCATATTCATCTTCAGCAATCTCCTACCTTTTCTTTTTGTTGTCCATTGTGATGACAACACCCCTTTTCTTCAGTGCATCTATTTGCTCATCAATCGAAGCTTGGGTTAGCTGTAATATCCTACCTGTGAATGGATCTAAAGAGATATCCTCCTGTATTATAAGATCTGGTGTAGAGATGGTATCATTGTATATCTTTTTCTCTTCATACTCATCAGCCATAATCTTTCCATCATCTTTCTTTAGTTGTGCTAGGATGGAGATGCAATCAAATGTCTTGATTTGATTCAGTGTTAACCTCTGATACCTTCTTCTTCAGGCTTCAGCTTCATCTTCACAATCTGCCCAGAAGTCTTCAAGGTTTCTTCGATGGATGGGTTTCCCCATGATCCTCTGTATCCTCCCATAAGGATCATATGACCTTCCTAATGGAAAAGGCTGGAAATTCATCATATCTAGACCAGCTATTGCCTTCTTTATACTCCCAGAATTTGGGCATATGTACCAGCCCATTACAATTGGGAACAACACTGGTGGAAGCTTGTTGTTTGCCTTATAGGTGTTCAATATTGTGGAGATCTGCCTCAAAAACTCCATTAAGACAACTGCATCTATAGGGTACCTTGGGAGCATAAGAGGCTCCCCTTCAAAACCTTCAATCCTGATATAGGAAAAAGTGGCGAATTGAATGAACCAGAATCCATGCCTGTAGATAACTTCCTAAGCCTTCATGCTCAGTCTCTTGTTTCTGTCTTCTTCCATTGTCCTCACCAGGTGCATAGAGAATGCATCATTTACCAGTTTGTAATCCTGGAGGTAATTTACTCTTTGCAGTTGGGGATGATGATCCCATATATGTACAACATTGATTGTGCCTATAACCTTCCCATATGTAACCAGTGCATCAAATGTACCCTTGTAGGCACATGAATATACTATGTATGAGGTCATGTAAAAAGAACACTCTGAACCTCCTAGGTTCAACAGCTGCTCATGTAGAGAATCACTTATTATTCTGGCCCACATGGGCTTGTTATCCATGTATAGACACATCAGGATGACTGCATACATCTCGTCTTTGAAACTTCCAGCATCAGGCTGGCCTGTCACTCTGCTTAGTAGGGCTATCATGTATTGATATTCGTCGTCAAAGCATATTTATATAAATGCACTAGAAGCTTTGCTGCTGCAGGATAGGGACTGTTCTTCACCCTCCATTGATACATCTTCTTCCTAGCAGTCTTCCCGTTGTTCTCATATTCTACCTCTGATTTCTTTAAATCTATATTGGCAACCTTCTTGCCCAATGATAAGCTGAATGTGGCAGCAATACCCTTGATTGACAGATCTGCATAGACTCTACCATGTTTCTCTACCTTCCTCATCTGCAGGTTATAATTTCTTGCACACTCTACCACGAGATCAGGGGTTTCCATGGAGTAGGGAAAACCAGCTGCATTCCACATTTCTAATATAAAGACTGCATCCAGCAAGGTGCTGGTATTCTTCTCATCATTCATCTTGACTGACCAGGTAGCCAGATCTGTATTCCCCTGGTGTGTATCTGTGATGGCTTCATATTTGAACTGAACACCTCTAGGATGAGCAAACATCGGCTTTAGGAATTCCACCTTTGACTTAGCTAACCATTTGTCTGCCATGGATGCCTGCAATTAACACAACCTGGTCTTACAATTGATACATATACCAGCATGCATATACATTACATATTCATTATTCATCATGCATACTACTATTCTTTCTATATTTTAGCTATCCTGACCTGGCTGAATTTGAAACTTCAAACCATAAGACTCCATGATGACTGGATATGCAGAACAGGATAACCAGATGTTTTTAATTACTTACCTGATGCACTTGTCCTCTTAATTATGATGATGGTCATCTAAAATGAATTCAATTACCAGTAATGCTCCCGTATCCCGCTCTAGTACAAGCTATAATTGTCCACAGGTGGCCTTATGATGATTCGTAAGCTCTACTCTGTAAGAACTTGTTTTATCACATGGTAAGTGCAAAATGAAACTATAACTCATCTTTAACCTCTTCACTAAGGCAGATTAGGGCAAATTAAATGCAACAGCTCATTTTCTTGTACGAAACCGCCGGATCCTACCATGTGTATGTATCAGGTTCGTAATCGGTGGGAACCACCTACCACATCTGCATGCATTTAATGTTATGGTGACAAGGCGTAGGGTAATTTTTGAAGATCGGGTGATATTCTGAATATCGGGTGATATTGAGAATATCACCCTCTTAGTATAACATGATTGTCCGGCTTAGGTGAAAAGATCAATGTCGACACATCGGGTTAGGTTAGGAATATCAGGTGATATTCAAAATGTAAGAGGATGTTTGGAATGTCTGGTGATGTTTATAATATCACCCCCTTCAGACTAAAATGACCTCCCGTTGAAATATCAGGATGACGTTAGTAGGATATTGACTTGGTTCATCTTTGTGGCTTTATGATGTCATCGTCATGTTATGTAGGAAGGGTCATGTTTAGAAATATACCTCCTCGAGGTAAAAGAATGGTGACGTCATCATCATTTTTGCTTCTTCAATTATCAGGTTTGGATGACGTCAGCAAGATGTTTGTTCGGGGCGATATTCTACTACAGGCCGATATTCAAATATTGGGATGATATTCAAATATTGGGGTGATGTTTAGGAATATGACCTTGCAAAATATATGACGTTGTTTGTCGGGTGGGTACTGATATCACCTAAAGTTGACGTCCAGATGTTCGGAGCAAGTGATTTTATTGGGTGATAATATTATATCGGGGTGATCTTTTGTAAGATGACTGATGTTGAGAAATATGATCCTCCCCTTGGAATATCAGGTTTGACCAGATCTTTGACTCATCATAACTTTTGTTCCTTAAGGAATATCTAGGTGATCCAAAAGGCAAACCTGCATGGAATTTTGTAATCTATCCACCCATGAGATTATTGACATGAAATGCTAACTTTGAAAAATTGACCTCATCATGATGACTTACCCAGTCCCCCTTTATGTAGGATCACCTACATTTGACTTACTTTTACCAGACCGCTAGCAAATAGAAAACACAAGCAAAGCCAAAAAGTTGGGTCCCTGTTTTGTCAAGTCAAAATGGGGCATGTTGTGTAACCACACAACAACTTGCCACCAAAGAAAACATCAAAATTCCAATGATTCAAGTGATGTGAACAGGTCCTGACATAGCATTCTAAATCTTTCTAAGCAAAAGCATCATAATCTTTCTGAATAATAAAATGTCCTCATGGCAACAATGCTAACTAAGGATCAGTAGTGTGCAAATGATTAATTATCCACATCTTGAAAGCAAGTTGAAAACATGAGTAACTGGTATTAGGCTACATAGTTGGAGATCATCCCTCATAGCCAACCTAGATAGAGCCTTGCTACCAGTAGGCGTCCATAGCCCTGGCAAGGTTATCTATACAATCCCCCTACGTAGAGCCCCACTGCCAGCAGGTGTCTATAGCCTTGGTAGAGTTACTTAGATGGCCTAATTTTATTATATTTTAATTTTTTAAGCATTTGTACTTGATATATCTGATATCATCATGTAAGCTCAGGATGCAAGGTATAGTCACTTGCTGTTTTAGGTTGGAGATTGCTTTGGTAGCAAGGGAGTCCCTTTAGATTTTTCACTTAACACCTATACTTGCATTTTCAACAAACCCAAGGCTGTTAGGTGAGTCATTGTGAAGAAATCACTTTGGTTAAGAAAAGGTACCCTGATGACAGGATATCACAGACCTAATCATGAAGACTTTCTCAGAATGAGTCACAACCTATATACAAATGTGTTCTCATCACTTGAATCCTAACAATTTTGTTATTTTCTATGGTGATGAGATGCCTCATCTTGACTAACCAAAACAAAACTCAACAAGTAAACAAAGTAAAAACAAAACAAAACACTGTACAAACAACTATACAAAATATACATTATGATACACATGACTGACATGAAGCACTTAGGATTGGAAATAATGTTTGAGGAATTGTCCATTAACTGGTAATGGGACATCCTCACCTATCAAGTTCTTAAGCCTAAATGTACTGTCTTCTAAAATTTTAGAAATTTGGAAGGGACCTATCCATAATTTGTCAAACTTACCATGGTCTCCATTCCTCTCATGGGCTTTATCCCACATCAGGACTAAATCAGATATCCTGAAGCCTTTAACTTTGGCTCTTTTGTCAAACGAGTGTTTGACAATAGCCTGATGTTTAGCAAATTGCTCAATTGCATGGCTTCTTTTCTCTTCCAAGTGCATCAGCTGAAGCAACCTGACTTCTTGGTTATTGTCTATGCCCAAGTACTCTTGGGCAAACTGCAAGGTAGGAATCTTCAGGTTAACAGGGAGGATTGGATCTACCCCATATACTAAATGATAAGGTGAGTTTCCTAATGCAATCTTATTTCTGGTTCTGTCTACCCATAAGGCATATTTTAGAAGTGTATTCCATTCCCTAGGATTCTTGTCTACTAACTTCTTTATGATATTCAGCAAATTTTTGTTAGTGGACTCTACCAATCCATTCCCTTGGGGATAGTAATTAGATGAGAACTTCAGTATGATCCCATAATCAAATGCCCAACTTGACAATTTGGTTGAAGTAAAAGCGGAGCCATTATCACTTACCAGAGCATAGGGAACCCCATACCTGGTGATTATGTTACTTTCCAGAAATTTGATGACATCTTTTGCACTGCAAGTCTTGCTGCTAGTGGCTTCAGTCCACCTAGTACAATAATCAATAACTGTTAGAACATACATGTGACCTGATGATGATGATGGATTAATTGGTCCTATAAAATCCATGCCCCATTGTGCAAACGGGCGCGCCTCCATCACTGGCTGCAAAGGTTGTGCAGCATATCTTTCTCTGTTGGCAGCAACCTAACATACATGATAGCACTTAATGTGTTCAGCTGTGTCCTTGAAGATTGTAGGCCAATAATATCCTGTTCTGAGGATAGCATGTGTTGTAGCCAAGGATGAGCCATGTGCTATTCCAAACTTGTCATGTAGCTCTGATAATACTTTGCTTGCCTCTGGCTTGTCTAAGCATCTCAAGTATATGCCTTCATAATTTTTCTTGAAAAGTACTCCTAATTTCATCATGTACTTCTGGGATTTTATCTTCAAGGCTCTTCTTTGTGAAGCTTGCAGTCTTGGAGGACATCGTCTAGTGATCAGGATGTGCCTGATATTTGAATACCACTCTTTATTATCCCTTGCATTGATAACATACTGCTGACTTGTTATATTTGGGTCAATTTATGATATCATTTGGCTTAAAGCCTGTCCTCTTACCAACTTCATGGGTGTGATCTCCATGTCATATTCTTGTAAAACTGTGATCCACTTGGCTCTTCTTTCACTAGGTTCACTCTGTATTAGCAGCATCTTGACTGCTGCATCTGGCACCACAACAATCACCTTGCTTCTCAAGATATAATGCCTAAATTTCTTTACTGCTCTGACCAAAGCAAGTGCTTTCCTTTCAACATCTACATATCTCAATTCAGCATCTTTGAAAGGGCAGTTCATGAAGGCAATTGGTTTCTCTTCTTTTTCTTTATTTCTCTGAGTTAGCACTGCTGCAGAGGTATGTTCTGAAGCAAATGAATAGCTATAGAAGTCTCTGGTGTAATCTGGACTAATAAGGACAGGAGCATCAGAAATAGCTTTCTTTATGTCTTTAAAGGCTACCTTGGCTTCTGATGTCCACTCAATCTTTGCATCCTTTTTTAGCATAGCATTTAAAGGCCTGACTATTTCTGCAAAGCCAGTGATGAATTTTCTGACAAAGTTTATCTTACCAAAGTAGGATTTAAGCTCTTTCTTGCTTCCTGGAAGCTGTAATTTCATAATGGAGTCCACCCTATCAGGATCAATGATAATCCCATTTTCAGTTATTAGGTGGCCCAGCAACTTTCCTATTATCACCCCAAATATGCATTTCTTAGGGTTCAGGGATATACCATACTCTTCACATTTTTTCAATACATTTCTGAGATCTGCTACATGATTTGTTCTTTCTTTGGAGAACACTGTGAGGTCATCCATGCAGATGACTATGCATTTTCCTATTAAGCCTCTGAAGGCTATGTCCATTGCTCACTAGAATGTTGCTCCAACATTTATCAGCCCAAATGGCATGTGTCTATAAGCAAATATCCCCCACTTTGTGGTGAAGGCAGTTTTCAGTCTGTCAATCTTGTCAACCATGACCTGATTGTAACCTAAGAAGCCATCCAGAAAGGACATCATTTTGGCTCCATTGACAATTTGTAGAACTTCATCCAATGAAGGTAAAGGATGATTATCCTTCTCTGATGCTTTGTTCAGGTTCCTGAAGTCTACACACAGTCTGATGTCTTTATTCTTCTTTCTTACTGGCACTAAATTAGCCACCCAAGTGGAGTGCCTCATAGGAAATATTATCCTGGCATTCAACAACTTCTTGACTTCTTCAAAAATTATTGGTTCAAGCAAGGCATTGACTGGCCTTTGCTTTTGTCTGAAAGGTTTAGCATCTGGCTTGAGAGGTATAGTGTGAGTTATGACTGATGTGTCATATGTTTTTAGGTCATCATAAGTCCATGCAATTACATGGATGTAATCTTTAAGGGCTTGAGTTATTCCTTCTAACTCTTCTGGTGTGCAAACTTTACCAATCAAGACATTTCTCTTGTCTTCATTTTGTCCAATATTCACTTGTGAATACTGACCTCCATCATCCTTGGGAAGATCTTTCTGCTTCAGCATATTATCCAAGTTAAAGGCTCTTCCTAGTTCAATCATACCTTTGGGAATCCTATTGCTAGGCAACTCTAATCTTTCATCTTCTTCCCAAACATGATCTTCCACATTGTTTTCATCTATGATATGAGCATCAAATATGTCTTTGTTAGAGATGAAATCAAGGATATGCTGATCATCATCAAAAACCTAGAGGTTAGTAACATTATCAGGTACTGATGGCACTGAAATCAGTTCTACTGAAAACCTCTTTAAGCCTAATATGGACAAAGGCTCTAATGTACTGGCAGCTTGTGCTAAGGCATCTACCTTGTAGTTCTGCTCTCTAGGTACGTGGGTGATATTAAATGCATCAAAGTCTTCAATCAAATCCCACACCCTGTGTCTATAATTTAACAATTTCTTATAGTTACAAGAGTTAATTCCTCTTACATGTCTGACAACTAATTCTGAGTCTCCAAAGACATGCAAAATTTTTACCTTTTTCTTGAGAGTGAACAGTATCCCATGAATCAGAGCTTCATACTCTGTCACATTGTTAGTGTAGGGGAACTATAATCTGTAGGCAGCTAAGTAGGACTTTCCTGATCAATCAATAAGATCAATCCCTACTCCAGCTCCTTGTTTGGACTTGGATCCATCAAATCTAAGGATCTAGGGTTTATCTTCAGCATGAGGCTTATTTGAACTTTCCTTTTTCTTTGCAGCTCTGGCAGCTGCTCCACCTGATATCCACTTTAATTTAGGAACTTTAGCATTCTTAAATTTCATCTTTTCTTTCTTATGGAAAGTTGATTCATCTTCTTTCTTTTCATCATCAGGAGGATGATCTTTTGGATTAGGCTCTGTATGTTTCTTTAAAACATGTAGGCATAGCGAATAGGTAGTCTCCGAGTGAGGTGCCTCATGCAACCTACACCATCCTTCAGCCAGCGCATCTTGTGTATGCCTCTTTTGTTTTATCATCTTCTTAATTTCTCCTGATAAAAACTCTTCGAATCTGGTCAAGTTACTACCACTGTCTTCATCAGATAGTTCATAGTCTGACTCCATCAGACAATCACTCCCAGGGGTGATCTTTTCTTTCCTCTTAATGTTTATCTAGTCATATACTAGAATTTCTTCTCTGAATATGATCTTCATCATGATCTGCCACCTTTTCTGCATTTCTTGTAGAAGACAAACAAGAATTAGTATCATCATCCTCACCAGATGTATAACTTACCTCGAAATATGATGATGATGCCTCACTACATGTATGCTCCAACTCCATCATATCTAGGCATGTTTCACAAGTTTTCTCTGAATGTGGCTCATTGTGTAATCTGCACCAATTGTCAATCAAAATATCATGAATAGGCATATTTAACAATTGACAACGTTTTACCTATCTGGACAGATGCATTTCAAAGTTTCTGAAGTGATCTATTTCATTTTCATTTTCAAGACTATTATCAAGTTCTACAATCGGCATGTCTTCCTGATGATCATCATCATGATGATGATGAAAGTCAAGCATTAGGATCTCTTCTATCCTGACAGTTAGTGGCCTAACAGAATAAACTCTAGGCTCAACATCTACATACATTATCTCATTCGTTTTGTTATACTCAGTTATCATGTGTTTCATTCTAGGTTTGGTATCTATTCTTATCTGGTTAGGTATACCTTTCCAAGGCAACCACATGTGACTGAAGTCAGTAGACATATACCCGTTCAAAGTCTTTGACCAGTCTCTGCTAAGCAACATCCCATATGTGTCAGGTATGTCAACTACCTAGATATCGATGTAATATTGGATCCTGGGATCAGATGCTAATTGCATGTGGATATGAGTCAATTCTCCTATCACACTTACTTCTGTTTTATCTAGCTGAGTCACCTTCTTCAAGGATTTAGCAAGATGTAGCCCTAAAGCATTGCATATAGACAAGGGCATGACATTTGTAGATACACCTTAGTCCACTAAGCAATTGTGTAAATTCTTGTTGAACATCCTTATGGTGAGGAGAAAAGGTGGAGACTCACTTTTGTCCCTGTACAAGGTCATGTGAGAGGTTTCTGTGGCTTGGACAGTAGCTGGCACCTTATGTTTGACAGTGTTATCCTTAGCAGCATGATCCTTATTGTTAGGCTGACCTGGGGGATGACTATCCTCTCTGGGAGCAGGATCATCTAGTGACTTCATGAAAGCCTTCTTAATCACAAGAGTTTTCAACAATTCTGATAGAGACAGGTTGATCTTTACCTTCTTCATCTCATCAGCTAGATATGTGACTAGTTTGTCAGACTCATAAGGTAGGCCAACAATTTTTGACACTGTATTTTGTGGTGACAGATATTGTGTATTTACCTTTGGAAATCCCAGATTGTTACTTGCCTTGGGATCAGGAGGTGTGTTAAAATTATTTGGAGGCAAGGAACTAGTTAGTGGACCAGTAGGTCTGTTGGAGTTACTTCTCAGATTATAATTGTGCTTACCCTGATATTGTTGTTGGTAAGCATGCACCTCTTCAGGCTCATTGGATGGCTCATTTTCATCTTCAAAAGGGAAAACATAATTTGACTCAAAATCCATGGTAGATTCTTCACATGCCTGGTTATAATGCTGATGGGATGACATAGTCTACTGATGATGTTGATCAGTATAACTTTCTAACACAAATGCAAAGTCATATCCACAAGGGACAATTTCATTTCCTTCCACCTGAGGTGGATTTCTAGAAGTATTAGATACTTCTATCTAGAAAATGCTAGCAGCAATTCTAAATTGTGGATAGTCTAATTCTGCATGAGCATTTGTATTGTGTATTCTGCACCAATTTGTGAGGGGTGCCTCAACAAGGTTGACTCTAGTAGTCTGTTTGGCTTCACCAAGTGACTGATTATCTAAGGGTGATGGTAGTAATCCATTATTTGGCATGGAATTCCATACTCTAGGCTGCCTAGGAGGATTGTTGTTATTTCCACCACTATTGTTGAAATTATTGTTATTGTAGCCCCTATCATGATAACTAGGTCTGTCATTGTTATAGCCTCTGTTTTGATTAGGCTGAGAATAGAAGTTTTGATTTCTCAGGTGAGTGACCTTTGTAATTAGTTTTCTTAGCTGAGCAGAGATTTCTTTGATCTCTTCTTTCTCTTCCTAAGCTTTAGCTACTACATTTTTAGTTTGAGGCTTGAAGAAAGAAGATCCAGTGTTATGGTTCTAATCTACACCCTAAGGTGTTGGTGCTTGTGCAGGATACTGAGGCACTTGGCCATTCCCATTAGGAGGAGGAGGCATGATACTCAATGGAGATATCTGTAGAGGTGTTGGCATTACTGCTAGAGGCATCATAGCTCCATTATACTATGGTTGGGGAGGATATTGTGCAGGGTATGTTGGATACATGCCAAGCAATGTAGGGAAAGCTATGTTTGGAGTAGGAGCAGGGACTAACTGTTGATTCACCTTGATAGCTTCTTGAAAAGCTCCTGTCAAGGCTATGATTTCAGGATGTGTCCTTCTGATAAACATGGATGTCAGAGGATCTAGAGTTGAGTAATAGATACTCCTAGCAGAAGCATCTGCCATAGTATACAGAGCAACTAACTTGGATAGCATTTTCTAGCACCTAGCATTGAAATTGGCAATAGGTTCTCCTTCAAACCACTTGATTGTGGCAAATAGGTAATAGTTCATTGAAGGATCAATAAGTACTTTGAACCTATTAGTAAAAGCTTTTTCTAGGATAGCCCATGAACCAATAGAACTCTGACTAAGACTAATAAACCAATTATAAGCCTCTTCCCCTAAGGAAAAAGGAAATAATCTGCTTACAACATCTTGATGCTCGATTCTGGCTCTACAACAGACTTCTTTAAAGGTTCTGATATAATCATCAGCATCTTGATAAGGATGATATTTTGGACAAAGTTTGTCCAGATTCTTTGGCAACTCATGATATGTAGTAAAGGTCAGAGGTGACTTTGCTGCAAAGAAAGACATTACGATTGGAGGAGGTTGAGCCTATGATACAGTCGGTTGAGGTTGGACAGGAGGTGTCACAAATATTCCAGAAGGTATTTGCAAACCAATAGGAGTTGCAGGAGGAGGTTCTAGTGATGCTCCTGATGCACTAGACCCTAGAGTGTGATGTATGTCCACTGTTCTAGGTCTGAACCCTCTAATAGGTAATTCTTCAAAGATTCCACTAGGTCTAGACCTGGTATTTCTTCTGTGAGCCATGATTTCTCAATTTTGAGGCAAATTGGCTGGAACTTTGTGAATATCAGTTGGAATATACCAGCGATGACTATATTTATGGTCAGGATTGGAAATTGACCAAATATTTATGGAATATTTGTAGCTATACTACAAATATGGGGTGATTTCTGGTCTGGCAACACTCTTGCAGGTTGATATCACATTTCCAGAGTAGTATACCTCAAAGCTTTGACAAATTTACCTGAAATAAGGTTGATCTTTACAAATACATGATGATCTACTATAAAGATTACAATATTTATGACAAATTTCAAAAACTTTACACAGGATTAGTGTATATTGACTTAGAACAGCAAATATTTGCACCTAGCTTGGAAATTTAGCGATGTTCGAGTGTTACCTCACAATTTTTTATCATCACCTGAACTATTGATGATGATTCTCTTCCTGGCCCTCCTTCTAGTGCCAATTTATGTTGATCATGATGTTAGTCATAAACAAACATAGAATAAAAGTACACATTGACCTTTATTCATCTTGAAAGATACAATGAATTCAGAGAATTCATGATCCCAAGTCTCTAGTGATTAGGTCTTAATCATCTGATGTTACTCAGAGGTTGATGTGTGTTGTTGTTTCCATCTTGGGGACTTATGTGAAATTCATCATCATTACTTAGTTTCTGCAAAAGACTCTTTAGAAGGAGGTCATTTCATACATCACTTTTGATCAAATGATACAGTTATATTCAAATATTTGCATGATATTCATCAATTACACATGGTTTGTCTCTAAATATGATAAAGATATACAATTATCTACGGGATGTCTGCATATTTATGCATTTGCTTAAGATTGTCAATTATTTTGTAATTGTGTTGGTGAAATGCTCTGAAATTTAAAAGAAAATGAAAGAAATACTTCAAATTAAAATTGAACCTTCAGCTATTGAACCACATATACATCAGATATAGTCATGAAGAGAAAAAAACCAAACCATATGTTCACCAGGACATTCCACAACTAGATACAATTGATGCTAACTTCAAAGGAATTGTATGAACACAACATATGCAAGTAGATATGCACTCCAAGGGATGCAGCAAGTCACAACATATATCTAGAATTCACACACTGATTACTCAAGATTTACTATGAATTGTAATCAAATAAGTCTTCTCATTCATTAAGTATGCCAGAACATACATGTATACAAAAAGCTTTGAAATGAGCCCTAAATATTTCAGCAGACAGATTTCAATTAAGTTTCCAATGTTTAAAAAAGAGGCGTCCCTGCACCTTTTATAGAACAAGATGAGGAATCTATTACAATTGATCTATGATCAAGATTTATCTATTTAAAATCTACGGTTTACATTTCCTTGACTAAGTCAATCCTTTCCACATGGCACAGGTTGCCAGCTGGCAACCATCAAAATAACTTATACTTCGATAAGCATTTGATGCATATATTTCCCTTATATGATGCATCAACATCAGGCTCTTTGTCGTCATCATCACTTTCACCGTTCTTGCTCTCTTCATCATCATGATGATGGTCTTCTTTAATATGTACCTGCATAGTTGTCCTTATATTTTCATATAACTGTAGTATTCTCTCTGTTTCCCCGCCATCTTGAGTTTTTGCTTTGATGGTGGCGTGCTTAGGCATTTGATATTTGCCTCGAAGATTTTCTAATTTACTTTTCCTACTATTGGATGTCTCGTTATAATTCTCCATTTTGACCCTGATCCTCATAATCTTGTCCATGATTTCTTCTATTAGATGGTTTAATGGATCATCAGCTACCTGTTGGAAGTTACTATGTATAGCTTTGATTGCAAATTCTTCATCTTGATTTTCTATCTTCCCTTCTACCTTCCCTTCTAGCACTTCTAAAATTTCAGCTTCATATGACATCATATCATATAGTTTCATGCTGATATCTCTTAGTTTACTATTGCATCTTTTAAGTACCTCACACTCAAATTTGATGTCCTTATACCATATGTCCACCAATAGTGCATTATTGATATTTAGCACTTGATTGCTTATGAGGACCTGAGGGTCAATTCTCCTTATTTCCTCCAAGATGATCAAAATTTTCTCCAACTGAAAAGACGTCTTCCCGATCTCCATCTATAATTTGTCAACTTTTCTCCTGGAGACACTTAAAGAATTCCATCTCTTTAAAGAGGCTTTTACCACTTCCTCGGCTTCATAAAATGTGGATAACATCCACTTTCTCATTATAGATGACTCATGCTTCATGAGATCTAGTTTATTTACTTCATCCTGAGGAATAGCAGTGAATGGGACTGCATCATCGGCCGATGTATCATCAGGGTTAATTAACCCTTTTATGTATGCATGTAGCTGAGCAATGTGCTCTTTATGCTGCTTATTCTTCTCCTTCTCTCTCTTAATTCTTTGAGTTAAGGAATCAATGATATCCTTACCTTCCTAGCCTTCTTGATCCTCATTGGCAAATCCTAAATCCACTGTAGTAATCTAGAATTCATCCAGAGTGATCTTGCCTTTTTCTTTATCGACTGCAGGAACAGCTACCTGGGTTGTTCTCCTGCCTGTATCAGGATCCCTTTGTATTGCAGAAGTTATTCTAGCCTTTCTCTTTGGATTTATTAGAGTTTCTATAAGTAATGTGGACACATCAAATTCTTGTATCCCTATGTCTGATTCTTCACCAATTTCTTTCTCCAGCCACGAAGGAACTTGATCTTTTGGCTATTGGTCTCCATCACCCTCATGATGATCACTTTGATCTCCAGTATCCATCATCATGTTCAATGGGAAGGGTGATCTCCTCATTTCTTCCTCATGATGCTCCTCATGAGGGCGATCTTTGGGTACATTCTCCTGTTGAGGAATTTCCTTCTCTAGAGGGTGATCCTGTTAATCATCTACATGTTTATCATGATCTTGATCTTTTGCTTCCTCCACGCGTATCTTATCTCCCTTAATAATCTCCTCATCCTGAGGCATATTTGTTCCAGTAGATATTGTTCTACCTACCCTGGGCTTTTCCATCTGATCCATAGCTACAATTTGTTCTACAGGTGTAAGAATTACCTCTTGTACCTTTTGGGTAGGATCATTTGATATATCTATCTTTTCTCCTCCCTTGTCCTGTACTTCAACTATCTTGGGCCCAATAGGTATTTCCCCTTGTTGTTGCTCACCCATATCCAAAGTATGGCTCTCTATTTCTGCCATCTTTACTTCCTCAATATTTTCTTCTTTGTCCTGAATATTTCCTCTATTTTCAAGACTTGCATCCTGCCTATAGGTGAGGTCAATTATTGTAGGACTAGTTACCTTCTTAATCAATGTATCCAGCCCTATCTCTTGAGCTATCTTTTCCGGGCTTTTCTATTTTTTTGATTCCACTTGTTTTATCTCCTCCAACACTGTTTGTATTGATGGAGTTCCATGAGGAGTTATCTTGGTGCCAGCAGCAAGGGTTTCCATTTTCTGTGAAGCTACATCCTTCACTATCTCGTCATCGGAAAGGTCCACTATCTCCTCCAATGAAACAATACCACCTTGGAATATCCTAGAGGTTTCTCTTACCTATTCTTCTACTTGTTCTGTCTTGAACTTCACAATGGTGGGTAGTGGAACATTATGCTGCAGCTCCTTATTGAATGTTTCTCCACCTGCTCCCCTCAACATTATGGGAGTTTGTCTGATTTCACCTCTCATAACAGTTCTTGGTTTCTTAGGTGTAGTGGTTACCACCTGAGGTGCTTTTCTCTTCCTTGTGAAGGACAAAGGGCCTTCTTCTTCTTTAGATTCCTCCTCTAAAGGAATATCCTTTTCTTTATTCTTCTGTGAGGCTTGATCTTCCTCAGATGTACCAGCAGGATGTGCAGCTAGCCTCTGCACTCGTTTGGGCTTTTGTTTATCCTGAGGAGGCTGTGATGATGATGCTATTGCCTGGCCTATGGCTGATGCTTCTCCTAACGTTGTTGCTTCCTCAGCCGGTACATCCATTCTTTCCACTACAACCCCTTTGGGTTCAGTATCAGTCTTCTTACCTTTTGAGGACTTCTTGCCTTTTGCAGGAGGTGGTGCTTTCTCTCCTTTAGTCTTTCTCTTCTCAATTAAGAAGTCATCATATTCATCTTCAGCAATCTCTTGCCTTTTCTTTTTGTTGTCCACTATGATGACAACACCCCTTTTCTTTAGTGCATCTATCTGCTCATCAACCCAAGCTTGGGTTAGCTGTAATATCTTGCCTGTGAATGGATCTAAAGAGATATCCTCCTGTATTGTAAGATCCAGTGCAGAGATGGTATCATTGTATATCTTTTTCTCTTCCTACTCATCAGCCATAATTTTTCCATCATCTTTCTTTAGTTGTGTTGGGATGGAGATGCAATCAAATGTCTTGATTTGATTCAGTGTTAACCTCTAATACCTTCTTCTTCGGGCTTCAGCTTCATCTTCACAATCTGCCCAGAAGTCTGCAAGGTTTCTTCAATGGATGGGTTTCCCCATGATCCTTTGCATCCTCCCATAAGGATTATATGACCTTACTAATGGAAAAGGCTAGAAATTCATCATATCTAGACCAACTATTGCCTTTTTTATTCTCTCAGAATCTGGGCACATGTACCAGCCCATTACAACTGGGAACAACACTGGTGGAAGCTTGTTGTTTGCCTTATAGGCATTCAATATTGTGGAGATCTGCCTCAGAAACTCCATTAAGACAACTGCATCTATAGGGTACCTTGGGAGAATAAGAGGCTCCCCTTCAAAACCTTCAATCCTGATATAGGAAAAAGTGGTGAATTGAATGAACCAGGCTCCATGCCTGTAGATAACTTCTTGAGCCTCCATGCTTAGTCTCTTGTTTATGTCTTCTTCCATTGTCCTCACCAGGTGCATAGAGAATGCATCATTTACCAGTTTGTAATCCTGGAGGTAATTTACTCTTTGTAGTTGGGGATAATGATCCCATATATGTACAGCATTGATTGTGCCTATAACCTTCCCATCTGTAACCAGTGCATCAAATGTACCCTTGTAGGCACATGAATATACTATGTATGAGGTCATGTAAAAAGAACACCCTGAACCTCCTAGGTTCATCAGCTGCTCATCTAGAGCATCACTTATTATTCTCGCCCACATGGGCTTGTTATCCATGTATAGACACATCAGGATGACTGCATACATCTAGTCTTTGAAACTTCCAGCATCATTTTGGCCTGTCACTCTACTCAGTAGGGCTATCATGTATTGATATTCGTCATCAAAGTCATATTTATATAAATGCACTGGAAGCTTTGCTGCTGTAGGATAGGGACTGTTCTTCGCCCTCCATTGATACATCTTCTTTCTAGCAGTCTTATTGTTGTTCTCATATTCTACCTCTGATTTCTTTAAATTTATATTGGCAACCTTCTTGCCCAATGATAAGCTGAATGTGGTAGCAATACCCTTGATTGATAGATTTGCATAGACTCTTCCATGTTTCTCTACCTTCCTTGTCCGCGGGTTATAATTTCTTCCACACTCTACCACTAGCTCAGGGGTTTCCATGGAATAGGGAAAACCAACTGCATTCCACATTTCTGATATAAAGACCACATCCAGCAGGGTGCTAGTATTCTTCTCATCATTCATCTTGATTGACCAGGTAGCCAAATTTGTATTCCCCTGGTGTGTATCTGTGATGGCTCCATATTTGAACTGAACACCTCCAGAATGAGCAAACATCAGCTTCAAGAATTCTTCCTCTGACTTAGCTAACCATTTGTCTGCCATGGATGCTTGCAATTGACACAACCTAGTCTTAGAATTGATACATATACCAGCATGCATATACATTACATATTCATTATTCATCATGCATACTACTGTTCTTTCTATATTTTAGCTATCTTGACCTGCCTGAATTTGAAACTTCAAACCATAAGACTCCATGATGACTGGATATGTAGAATAGGATAACCAAAGGTTTTTAATTACTTACCTGATGTGCTTATCCTCTTAATTATGATGATGGTCATCTGAAATGAATTCAATTACCAGTAATGCTCCCGTATTCCGCTCTTGTACAAGCTATAATCGTCCACAGGTGGCCTTATGAGGATTCGTAAGCTCTGCTCTATAAAAACTTGTTCTATCGCATGGCAGGTGTAAAATGAAACTATAACTCATCTTTAACCTCTTCACTAAGGAAGATTAGGGCAAATTAAATGCAACAGCTCATTTTCTTGAATGAAACCGCCGGATCCCGCCATGTGTATGTATTGGGTTCGTAATCAGCAGGAACCACCTACCACATCTGCGTGCATTTAATGTTATGGTGGCAAGGCATAGGGTGATTTCTGAAGATCAAGTGATATTCTGAATATCAAGTGATATTGAGAATATCACCCTCTTGGTATAACATGATTGTCCGGCTTAGGTGAAAAGACCGATGTCGACACATCGGGTTAGGTTAGGAATATCAGGTGATATTCAAAATGTAAGGGGATGTTTAGAATGTCTGGTGATGTTTATAATATCACCCCCTTTAGACTAAAATGACCTCCCGTCGAAATATTAGGATGACGTCAACAGGGTATTGACTTGGTTCATCTTTGTGGCTTTATGATGTCATCGTCATGTTATGTAGGAAGGGTCATGTTCGAAAATATACCTCCTTGAGGTAAAAGAATGGTGATGTCATCATCATTTTTGCTTCTTCAATTATCAGGTTTGGATGATGTCAGCAGGATGTTTGTTTGGGGCGATAATCTACGACAGGCCAATATTCAAATATCAGGATGAT
The DNA here is from genome assembly GCA_027924645.1 of Cunninghamia lanceolata. NCBI lineage: Eukaryota > Viridiplantae > Streptophyta > Pinopsida > Cupressales > Cupressaceae > Cunninghamia > Cunninghamia lanceolata. Next base: position 4,039,996 of record BSBN01000749.1, on the reverse strand, counting down.
ATTCAAATATCGGGGTGATGTTTAGGAATATGACCTCGCAAAATATATGACGTTGTTTGTCAAGTGGGTATTGTTATCACCTAAAGTTGACGTCCAGATGTTCAGAGCAAGTGATTTTATTGGTGATAATATTATATCAGGGTGATCTTTTGTAAGATGACTGATGTTGAGAAATATGATCCTCCCCTCAGAATATCAGGTTTGACCAGATCTTTGACTCATCATAACTTTTTTTCCTTAAGGAATATCTGGGTGATCCAAAAGGCAAACCTACATGGAATTTTGTAATCTATCCACCCATGAGATTATTGTCATGAAATGCTAACTTTGAAAAACTAACCTCAACATGATGACTTACCCAGTCCCACTTTATGCAGGATCACCTGCATTTGACTTACTTTTACTCGACCACCAGCAAGCAGAAAACACAAGCAAAGCCAAAAAGTTAGGTCCCTATTTTGTCAAGTCAAAATGGGGCGTGTTGTGTAACCACACAACAATAAGTTACACCAACATTCTTAAGGAAAAATGGCATGACCACATAACAAGAATTTCCCCATGGTGATGTAAAGGAAGTCTTAGATTGATCTTCAGGGTTGATGAGAATTTGATTATAACCCAAGAAGCCATCCATAAAAGAGAGTAAAGCATGACTAGTTGTAGAATCAACTATCATCTCAATATTTGGTAAAGTCATCCTTCAAGGATGCTTTGTTGAGATCTTGAAAATCAATATAGATTCAGATGTGGTTCTCAAGTTTAGCAATAGCCACAATATTTGGGAGCCAAGGTGAATATTCAATCAGGTTGATGAAACCAACTTATAAAATATTTTCAATCTCTTATTTTACCATTAAGGAAACCTTGGGATTCATTTTATGATTTTTTCTTTACAGACCGGGCATCAAGATATAGCACTATGTTATAGACCACCACATTTAGGTCAATTCTAGACATATCTACATATCACAAGCAAATAATTAAGAAAAATCATGAAGAAGATCAAATGTGAATGTTGCTCTTTAAAGGACGAGAATTTCCCAATATGTATGACTTTATCTTTAACTTGAAGTTCCATAGAGACATCAATAGTATCTCCAATAAGGAGAGTACTACGTTCCTTAGGATCAAGTGAAGGGTACACTTAAGAATTATCAGGGGATGAAAGAATATCATTTGACAAATCAATAGATTCCCCAACATATGCTTGTGCATTTAAACAAAAGGGGAACCCATGATAGTGACGATATGACTACATATGTTCATAGAACCCTAGGAATTTAGTAAGTGCTTCATTATTAGAGAAAGAATCAAGGGGAAGAAAGGTAGAAGGATCAGAATCTTAAGATATAAGTAGAAGGATCAAAATCTTAAGATATAAGTTGAGGATAGAGAAAAGGAAGAGAAGGAGAACTCAAGGAAGTGGGGATCATATTTGCATCAACATAGTCATGGTCAGCGGTTATGGAAGGTCTAATAGGATGGTATCCAAGACTCAGTGAAGAGCCATGGGGATTTGGCTCTAAAGGGATCTTAATACCCTATTCCTTTTTACCACATCTGCTAGCTTTATAACCAACACTAGTGAGAATATGAAAACCTTGGCCATAGTGGGATTGCATCTCCTTAAAAGATGGAGGATCATCGTCAGTGGCATAATTTATGGAAAAAAAGTAATCATAGGAATATTTAGGAGAAGACGTAGAAGAAGGTTTAGTTGAAGTAGAAGATTCATGGAAAAATGTAAATTTTGAAGATTATGTTAGAATGTCAGGATGAGAGGGGTCAAGTTTATACTCCCCCACAAAGGAGGGATTAAAGTCTAAAAAACCCCAATCATTACCCAGACATGTGTTTAGAGATGAGTCAATACCATGCTCAAATTATAGTGTAGGAGTTGAGGATTGGGACTCATCTTTAGTGGAAGAAGAAGGAATAAGATTCTGAAGAGTAGAAGTATGAGGTTGACTCATAGAATCTATTTCCAAATCAACTTTAATCATGTAAGTTTTGTTTTCAAAAATGAATTTTACTGAAGCATGCAAGGTAGATGGGACCACAAGAGTGTACTGGGAAAGACATGAACAAGGTTAGGAAAAGTGATTGTGCCCAATTCAATCAGAAGTGTGATTGTTCCCAATGTTTTTCTACCAACATTATCAAAGCCATGGATGGAAAGAGTAGTGGGGGAGATCAAAGATGTATCAATATTAATATGGTTTAATAGATTGACATTGCAAACTTTAAGACCTAAACCCTTGTCAATAAGGGTATGCTTGACTTTGAGATTATTAATTCAAACAATAAGGAGCAAAGGATCATTCTTCTATTATACATCTAAAGAAGGTAATTCATATTTCTCAAATGCGATATCAAAATAATTTATATAAATACAATTGAGAAAGGTAGCTACATCATTCAACCTAGCATAGGATGCAACAAAGATCTTCTACAGGGATTCCTAGAGCATGCTATGATACACCAGCACAGTCTAAATGGGTTCCCAAAGAGAGGTCTTAGGAGGAGTAGTACAGAGCTTCTCTATAAGATCATACTCTATTAGGGACTTCTATAACAAACAAGGTGGTGAAGGTAATGGAGGTAAAGAAGTTAAAAGGGAAATAGAGATAGATGTGTTTTATTTGTTTCACGGGGTGTTATATATGTGGGCAAGCGCATGGTAATGAGGAAGCCTCGAAAAATTGTGTAATGAACTTAGCAACTTGTGTGACGTAATTAGTAGGTCATGATGTGTTTGAAGCACCCTGAACAATGATTATAGGTTTAGAATTTGTTGAACTTACAAACGAAGATGCACCACAATCTTTGGTTTCATATGTTCTTGTGTAGAACTGGAAACATAAATTATGTTGATCATGTTTGGAGAAGGAATTTGTTTTTGTGTATAAGAGTAAGATGTGACATGGATGAAGTCATCTAGGGCTTCATTGAGCCTATCAAAGTCTTCACTATTGAAAGGATTATCAAAAGCAATTAAAGTTTGGAGAAATAGATCTGACATTGTCAAATTTTTATTTTTACCAAACCAAAATTAGTTTATGAGAAGAAGAAAGAATATGCAAGTTAACGTAGTCGGGTTCACCAAAATGTAAAGTCTAAAATTTGAATCTAATAAAGACTAATGAAATAATCTTACTAGATGTAAATTTATCTATTACACAAGGATCAAGCTAACTCTGAGGGAGAAGATCCTACTACTATCCAATCAAGAAGAGTAGAATATCTTTAGAAAGATCCTACTAAATTCTATACTAAGAAATTAGATGTATTAGCAAAGCTAGAACTATAAAGAATAGCATAAAACTGTAAATTTATGAAAATCTAAAGCTAATATCACAAATATAAATGTAGAGAAATAAAGAGAAAAAAATAGGAAATTGGCACCAAAGCTATAGAGCCTTAGCCTTGGATGCCAATGCATCACAAGGACGTCTCTGCATAGTGTTGTCATTGAAATAGCAGTAAAACTCCACAAATCCATATTGTAGAGTTAATGAAAACTTTCAATCTTACCCAATTTACATAGAACGTCTAAATGAATATTTAGGTACAAAATCTATCCCAAAATCAAATGGATAATACATTTAAATAAAAGAAATTAACTAACAAGAGGAAGAAGGAAGATAAACAAACTCTCGTGCATTTGAATCTTCTTCTTCTCTAACCTCCACATCATAGAGAAGGAAAAAGGGTTAGGAATGCTTGGGGGCTTGCCTCAATCTTTCAAACTCCATGGGAAGTCAATTCGAAACAATGAAAATAAAGGTGTGTGCTCTTAATCCTAAGTGCATCTAGGAAAATAAAAGTGCAGTGACAATAAAGAAAACAAACTAGAGATATTATATCTGGTATATGGGGAGTTAACATTCTAGTATAAGATTAATAGGTAATGTGACTTGGTCTACACTAGTGATTTGCTAACCTAAAAATAAATCAACACATACAAAAACCAAGAATAACACTATGACTTCATTAAGGAACAATGCCACCCAATCTTGAAGTTGTAGAGGAGGCTACAAGCTCCTTGAGGGTAGATGTAAGGCCACCTAAACCTTATCTTGTAACTCTTAGAATAAATTCTTATATCAACATTTATACGGTAGGGGATTGTAAGAATGTATTGAAGTTGGTTGAATAATTACTTAACTAATATGTATGCATTGTTGATTTGTATTTTGTTAATTCAACAATTAGTCTCAATAATATTTGTTATATTTCATATTAATTACTTTAGATATTTAAATATCTTTTTGAAAAATATTAATTTAATGCTTGTCTTCTATTTTTACCAAAAGAAAGAAGTGGGGATGGAGAAATCTTGGAAAATCTTTATCTATTTTCATAACTATAATTGAAGGAATCCATGTACACACTCACCTAGGAATCATGATACATATATGCTTTTAATTGCATACATAGTGAATTTGCATCTGTGAATAGAAATAATAATTTATTTAAAGTTTTATGAAAAGAAATAGTTGAATTAGATTTACTTAAGATTTAAATACTTTAATGTTTGATTTAAATTTTTATTCTTTATTAATGTTTTTACTTGCATGAAAATAGTGAAGGAATATTGAGATAATTAACATGTCAATATTTTAAAGAGTGGGGATATATTTAGGATGGGAAATTAAATATGGAGGGGAAAATTAATGGGGTTTACTATTGTTTTGTGGGGGGGGAATTTTAAAAGGTAACCAAGGGAACAGAGAAGGAGTATTTGAGAAAATAGATGGAAGCGTGGAAATTCTTGTGAAGATTAGATAGAAAACAAAAAAATAGTTAGTGATATTTCGAGTACACACTTAGGCTTAATAATAATTTTGATTTTGTTATCTTATAGTTTTACCAATTGAAAATTATTCTTGTGCACTTAATCTGTCTCTTTATTTCAAGCCCTACTAAGTATTTATCCCTCATAGATTCTAGTTAAATCCCCTTCTGTGGTGCCATGCACTTTGAGATTGCACTCTAAGATCTCACTCCATTGAAAACAATTAAATGTTTGATTTAATTTCTTTTAAGGACTAGTAAAAGCACCAAAGGTGCTATCAAATGGCCGATAGGCATAAATATTTATAGGCCTATCACCAAATAGTATATATGTATATTTTGAAATGTTCTTTGTATGTTTTGCTCATTTTGATATTTATAATGTAACTATTCTTTGTAATGTATTATCATGATTTGATTAGTTGAGTATTTTAATTCTAATGCATAATTTTAAAAGGATGGGAGAAAATATTTTCAATTCAACTCTCTTTCTAAAATAATACCTTTTGAAGTATGCCTTAGAAACATGTGTTTGATTAATGTTGTAATATTTTTACATGAACTCTACAATGTAGATTTATGATACCATTCTTGAATCCTACAAAATTTGAGATATCCTAACTCTAACCCTAACCATATGTAATTTTAACCTTAATTCTTACCCTAACCTTAACCCTAAGCCTAATTCTAAGCTTAAGCCTAAATTTAACCCTAAGCCAAACTTTAACCATAACCCTAACCCTAAGCCTAATTTTAACCCTAATCCTAACCCTAACTATTCTAACCCTAGCACTCACCATAATTCTAGTCCTAATCCTAACTATAAGTCTAACCCTAACCCTATTTCTAATTTTAACCTAACCATAATTCTAACCCTAACCCTAATTCTAATCCCGACCCTAACCCTAACAATAATGTAAATGAATGTTGGCATTCACTCTATGTACATACACTCTATGTGTGTGTGTGTGTGAAAAGTTAATTTTGGAATTCACTTTGTTTGAAGTACATGTGTGTACATTTTTTAACTAACTTTGATATTCATTGTATGTGTACGACGTTGAAAGCTAAATTTGACATTCATTATGTGTATGAATGAGTGTTGGCATTCACTCTATGTGCATCCACATGCATGTGTGTGTGTGTCAAAGGTTAATTTTGACACACTTTGTCTAAATTGGATGTGTGTGTGTGTGGTAAAAGTTAATTTTATCATTCATTTGTGAAAAGTGTAAGTGTGTGTGTGTGTGTGTGTTTGTGTGTGTGTGTGTGTGTTTGAACACTAGTCCTAACAAAAATAATTTATTGTTCACTTTATGTGAAGGACATGTACAAAAATACTTGCAAACTTCAATGACGATCACTTTGTGTGTTTGAACTAACTTTGGCTTTCATTGTGTGTGTGGTTTTGAAAGTTAACTTTGATAATCAACTGTGCATGTGAATGAATGTTGGCACTCACTCTATGTGCATGCACATGTGTGCATGTGTGTGTGTGTGCGCGTGTACATGTGCGTGTGTGTGTGTGTGCATGTGCGTGTGCGTGTGTGTGTGTGCGTGTGTGTGTGTGTGTGTGTAAAGTTAATTTTGGCATTTACTTTATTTGAAGTGCATGTGCATGTGTGTGAAAAATTAATTTTGGCATTCACTTTGTTTGAAGTGCATGTGTGTGAGAAGTAAATTGTGGTATTCACTTTGTTTGAAGAGTGTGTGTGCATGTGTGTGTGAGAGAAAAATAAATTTTATCATTCACCTTGTTTAAAGTGAATCTTTGTGTGTGTGTTTGAACCCTAAGCCTAACAAAAATACTTTGATGTTCACTTTGTGTGGAGTATATGTAAAAAAATACTTTCAAACTTCAATGATACTCACTTTGTGTGTTTGAACTAACTTTGTATTTCAGTGTATGTGCATGGTTTTGAACGTTAACTTTGGCATTCACTGTGTTTGTGAATGAATGTTGGCATTCAGTATATGTGCATGCTCACATGCGTGTGTGTAAGAAATTTAATTTTAGCATTCGATTTGTCTAAATTGGGTGTGTTTGTGTGTGTGTGGACATGTGTTTGAAACTTAACCCTTAGAAAATTACTTTGATGTTCACTTTGTGTGAAGTATATGTATAGAAATACCTTCAAACTTCAATAATGTTTACTTTATGTCTCTGAATGAACTTTGGCCTTCATTGTGTGTGCATGGATTTGAAAGTTAACTTTGGCATTCAATGTGTGTGGATTGTGTATGAAAGAATTATGGAATTAATTCTATCTACATGCATGTGTGTGCATGTTTTAAAGTATTTTGACATTCATTTTTCATTGTGTATGAATGTACTTAAACTATCATTTTATGTGGAGTGTGTTTGTGTATGTTTAAAAGTTTGTTTTGTATGAATTGTGTTTGTGTGTATAAAAATAATTATTGCACCTATTATGTGGGAGAATATTTGTCTTGCTACTATTTTGGACTCTTTATGTTCCTACTTGGTTTTCTAAATTAGTTAGGTTTTAAGATATTTTGTGTAATTTTATAACATAGTGAAACTTAGCAAAGACTGATGTTTATTACACAATATTCAAATACTTTGGCTTCCCAATGTAAAATTTTAATATTAATATTCAATAATGTAAAACCAAAAATCCCTTCATAAATAATGTACCATTCAACACAATAGATGTTGCTTTTAGTACAACTATTTATCCTCTTATTTGCTATTTTAAACCATCATATAAGATAATAATTACTAAAAGTTTCCCTTATAAAAAACTTAGGATTACAACCCTTTAAACAAACTAAACTCCTTAACACTAAAACATTTGATAAATCCCAATTGAAAATAGAGACAAGAAGATCAAGCATTGATGAACTTGGTGAAAACCTTTGAACCCTCAAAGACTGAATACTTTCCAAGTTCTGTTGGAAGATAGAGCCTCACATATGCCTGAATCTCCTATATATTGATTATGTTCTTCTTCTTTTATTGAGAAAAGTTGGTTTCTTTGATATCATTTTTCTCAAAGATGTCATTGATAAATTTGTTCATAGTTCCCATAGCCTTGCTACAAATATTGATATCAGTGTGCACTTCCTCAAGAATTTTAAACAAGTAGATCAAGTGAAGATCTGCTTGTTCTTTTTATTTTTGTTAGTACCTTAGTCATTTTCATCTTTTTAGGGACATTCTTTTTTATGGAGATTTCTCAATCATGACCTTTTTCTCTATGATGGACTTCTTCTCTGTCCTTTCCATGGATAAGAACTACAAAAAACATAGAGCCAAATTAGAATTTAAATTTAAGCTAAAAATAAAATTAGGAGCCATTTTAAAAATCTAAAAATAAATAAACTCTTAATTCAAAATATCTCTATAATGAAATTAATTAATAGTAAAATAAAAATGATAAACATACACGTATATTTAATGACTACATATGCATTTTATTTTCACTAAATTTGTTGAAAAAATAATTAAAAAATTATAATTCATTTAAAAAATATTTTTTTCTTTCTTGTGTGTCACATGAGAATATCAAGTCAATGTATATTAACTTTGATGCTTCAATCATCACAAAGAATATTCTAATAGCATTTACTACTTTTTTAGGTAGTTTAAGGGTGAACCAATCTATTTTATAAATTCATTATTTAAAATATGAATTATGATAGATTCATTTTTAATATTCTAAGGTTTATAATTATATAACTATAAGATTAGCTTATATTTGAAATGGAAATATAATATACCTAAAATAAAATAAAAATAGGAAATGTCCATCTGATTGTAGTTAAATGGTTATGGGATGTTTTTTATTGAGATTGACTTCAGTTTAAATTTCTACCCCTTAATAGGGTTAACTGATAAATCATTCATCCTTGGAAGGGTGCCATTATAACAAATCATGAGTATATTCAACCATTTAACTACAAGTGACCATTATTAAAAGGGTACCATGTGCAAACTAAGGCTCAATTATCTTGATTATATGGTTAATAAATCATGTTTTGACTATCCTTGAAAAGGTACCAGCTCTAATATAGCTCTTGGTTGAAACAAATCATGGGCACATTGCATTACTTAAAACACAAGTATTCACCCATGGAAAGGTGCCACATCAAAACTAGGATTCAATTCTTTCATAGTCCTATTACGGCTATTCTTAGATATCATCCACTTCAATAGTCAAAGGTCAATTTTGGCTAGTAAAAATTGGATGAATATTTAGTTCTTTTTATTGTAAATGAGGTGTAAAATTACTATTAACTATTTGACCATTGATATGGATGATATTTAAGTAGAGTGTCTTATTACTACTAAATTCTTTGTACTCTACTTTGTTTCAGTGTTATAGACTAAAACTCAGTCATCCTATTAAATCTTACTTAACCCATCTTTAGAAAGATATTATGTTCTAGTGATTTTTTTAGTGGCTAATATTCGGCAATTGGCAAATAGTTGAAATTGGGGATTCAAAATTTGGCTAATAGTACATGCTATAAGGTGACCTGAATCACCATATGTTTACAAAATTTTATTTACCGGAATATTTATTTTATTAAAATTTTAAACTCAAAAATTCACCACAATATTCGATACTTGATTAGATAAGATTCACCAAAATATTATAAGTTATAGTAAAAATTGAAATTAACTTGCCAATAATATTATATAATCATTGGTTACTTTAGGGCCATATCACCAATTTTTAATCACTACCATTGATTTTATTTATAATATAATAGTTGGGGTTGTATTCCATGGGTTAAAAGGTACCCATGGAGCTCCAATGCCCATCAAGCCTAAAATTGTATTTAATTCATTAATCTCAATTTATAATCTAATAGCTGGGGTTAAGTTTCATGAGCCAAAATGTACCCATGGAGCTACAATGTCCATGGGGCCTAAACTTGTATTTGGGTTGTTGATCTCATGGAGATTAATGGCCCAAATGCAATTTTAGTCCCCATGGGAATTGAAGCTCCATAGGTATATTTTGGCACATGGAATATAACCCAAACTATTAGATTATAAATAAAATCAATGGTCGTGAAAAAGAATTTAGGGCCGATTTAAAATATTCAATGTTTGATTTAAAATATTAAGAAAATAAGAAATTGTAGACATGAGCACTACACCTTAAACTAGTCAATCACTACCACCCTCAGGCCCTTACTTTTCCATAGGAATTTGACTTTTTTAAGAAGGATTCACCATGGTAATGAATGCATTTGCCTATTTTTCATCAAGATTCGCCAATATTTTCTACAAATTTCTAGTGATGTAAAAAATTAGCCAATAAAATTGATAATTTTTCAAAATAAAGTAAAGATACACCAATAGAAATTAATATTTTTTTCCAAAAAAATGAAAGATTTGCTAGGATTTTATACCTTTTTTCAAAGGGGGTTTCTTAAATTTATCACTGCTATGTTCAAACTAAACTCTCATTGAAACAAATAGTATACATAGTAAAATGCTTAACTACAATTGCCCACCCTGGAAAAGTGCCACATTCAAAAGAAAGCCAATTATGTATTTGGTCACTTAACCACCCAAATTTTTTTTTAACAACCCTTAATACAATCCTAACATACATAAATATCGATGCATCTGATCTGAATTAAACAAAAGAAAAGAAGCAACTTTCACCTATCGAATGGAAGTTATTAAGAGGATCTTTGAAAGAAAAAAATTAGTGTTTACTTTTGGGCATTGGAAGTACTTTTAGAATGATGGTAACGATTTGGTAGTATGTATATTGTTAGCCAAAAGCAAAAGCAAAATTGTAATCTAGAATCTTTTACAATAAGAAACATACACAAGTAAACTATGAGATGAAAACTCCTTTAGACCATAATTGTAAATAAAATATTTTCAATTTTTCTTAATTAAAAGGATAATTTGTATTGAGCTTAACAAAAAAGGCTACATGTAGAAAGCATCACACATAAATGACCATAAAGCACATTCTAAAGACCTTACATTACCAAAAACTCTTGGGATCCTAAACATTCCAATCTTTGTTACAAGTACGTATTATTTGTTTTGAGATTTTTGAGAGTCACTCATCTATATTTGAGAAGATATTAAACATTATCAATAATTTGTATGCCTGTCCACCAACATTAAATATATTTTTATGTGGAATAGTCCATAGTAGATTGCTCCAAAACAATTGGTTATCTTCACATGAACAACTTGAAGTCACCTAAGAACCAACAAATTCAAGATATCAGCACTCTGCATTCCATGGCTGTTTAGGGTTTTTTAGGTTTGATTGCTTTTCTATGACAATGGAGGCTGCTGCCTCGGGCAGTGCCTCTGGGAACCAGAACTTGGTGGAGAAGGATCCTTTCAAAGGATGGAAAGGGGTGTTAATAGGAAAGAAGATTTGTTCCCCTAAAGGTGTATTGGGGCTTCCAGTTAAAAAGGATTTGGCTGAAGGAATGGCTTTGGATATTTCAGATGATTTGGTTGAAGAGATAGTGGTGGCCATGGATCTTGCACTAGTCGGTAAGTTTTTCTCCCTCCATCCTAATATTGAGATGGTTAGGAAGTGGGTGGCCACTTGGTGGAGGATCAAAGACAGTGTTTCAGTCATTGCTATGGCAAGAGGGTTGTTTCTATTCAAGTTTACGAATAGGGAGGATATGTTAGCTATTCTTGCAGGAGGACCATGGCTTTATGGTACCCATTCGCTTGCTTTGTGCCCTTGGAAACTTGGGTTTGCTCTTAGCACGGACCTCAATAAGTCTACCCCTGTTTGGGTAAGATTGCCAGGGTTCCCTTGGAATTCTAGGATGAAAAGATATTTTCTACTATTGGTAATACTTTTGGGCAGTATGTTACTATGGATCATACCACTTGCATCTAGTCCAGGTGTGTGTGTGCTTAGTTTTGTGTTAATGTGGAGATTCACCAAACCCTTCCCATGTCCATAGAGTTAAACTCTAAATATGGGATTTGGACTCAGCTGATTCTTTATGAAAATGCTACTACCTTCTGTTAGATCTGCAAGAAGAGCCATTTAATGACCCACTGCAAGGTGAAGAAAATGGGAGGGAATGCTGACCTTCATAATGAGGCTACGGAGCACTCATCCAAAGATGTTACCCTTGTTCATCAGGGAATGGGGGGTAATGAGGAAAATGTTATCCCATAAGATTATAGTGAGAAGGATATGGAAAAAGATTGTCAGAATGCTATTTCAAATATAGATAACTATCTAGACCAACAAACTAATCTGATTGAGGAGGGTGAAATATGCTCCCAATCGGTGGATGTTGATGTTGAAGGAGGTTAGTCTTTGGGTGATGATCAGCATGTCCAACCCCCAGAAATAGTTGGCACTGATGGGGTAGTAACCTCCAGTTCAAAGCAGGATCCTTCCCTTGCCACAAAAGTGGGAGACCAGATAGCTAATCCATCATTGACAATTGAAATAGGACCAAGTGGTAGTGGTAACGACCAGGAGGATTGGATCACCCCTAAGAAAAAGAACCATAGGGGCAAAAAATCTGCGGATGTAGGTGTAGACACCCAAATTTGTCCCAACTTTGTCCATGTCCTACAACACCTTGTTAAAACATTATCCTAAACATCATAAGCCATTTTTGTCCTAAATCCCACTCTTAATCCCATTTATCCATTAAGCCAATTAATTAAATAAATTTTATTTATTTAATTAAAATCCCCATCTTTATCCTACTTAGCCAATTAATTAAATAAATTTTATTTATTTAATTAATTTCACATGCATAATCCCACTTTCCAATTAATTAAATAAATCTTATTTATTTAATTAATTTTCAACTCCTATCCCAACTAATTCAAATATTTTATTTGAATTAAGTCCTCCATATCTTATCCCCATCCCAATTAATTAAATAAATTTTATTTATTTAATTAATTTCCACATCATATCTTATCTCATCCTATTCAACTTCTCAATTAATTAAATAAATTTTATTTATTTAATTAATTTCCAACTATATCCCAACTAATTCAAATATTTTATTTGAATTAAGTCACATGATCTTTCATCACATTCCAACACTTGTCCAATCAATCATGTGTTACAACTTTTATCTTTCACATGCACAACTAATGGGATCTAATTTTAGTATTTATCTACACAAGCACACCTAAGCTTTATCTTCCCTTGCCACATGTCAATTGACTACAATTTCTTAATGTGCAAGGAAACCTAACTTAATCCTATCCATCCATTTCATCTAAAGCCCTAATTGATCCTAGCCATCCATTTGAACCAAGCCAATTCTATAAATCAAACCCCTCACAAGCCATTAGAATGCATTGAGCTTTAAGCACCCTTATTCTATCAAATTTTCTAAAAGGGCATTGATCCTCAAGTATCCACATGCTGTTGAAATATCATTAGAGCCTTTGCATCCATCATCTATCTCCTTATCAACGTTATGCTGCGGAATCGAGCAATCAACACAACAAAGCGATCAATCAATCAAGCTCATTTTGCATCTTCGAGGTATTGAATTATTTGGGTTTAGGTTATGCATTTCAATTGTTTGATCATTTCCATTTATAAATCCAAATTTTCCGATATACATTTTGGCATGCCCGGTGGGACTCACGTCCCTGATTAACCCTCTTGTTTGAGTTGTTTTTGTGAAGATCAGATTTCTTGGAGCGTCAATCATTCATTTTTGCAGGTTTATGCACTTTGATTTGTAGGTTGAAGATATTTTATATTGCTGATTTTTTTTAAATTATGACCAGATTTGTTGCAGAGGGTTTTTTGTTTTGCACAGGTCCTAGAAAAAAGAGATCTTAGATTTGTTGGAAAGAGGACTTCGAGAGCTTTCCGAAAAGTGGTTACATTAAAGATTTGGCTGAATATTCAAAGAGTTATGACGATTTGAAGTTGACCCTGCGATTCTAATTTTTCAGAAATTTTTGACGCGCAACTTTTTGCTGATTTTTTAATTTATGACCAGATCTGTTGCAGAGGGTTTTTTGTTTTACACAGGTCCTGTAAAAAGGAGATCTTAGATTCGTTGGAAAAAGGACTTCGAGAGCTTTCCGAAAAGTAGTTACATTAAAGATTTGGTTCAGTATTCAAAGAGTTATGGCGATTTGAAGTTGACCCTGCGATTCTAATTTTTCAGAAATTTTTGACGCGCGACTTTTAGAAAAAAAAATCATATCTTCCAATCTAGCGAACCAAATCACATTTTATTTTTTGCAGTGACTTGTAAGTGAATCAAAGGAGCTGGAGCAACATTTGGATCAATCATAATAGCAACTTGGAAAGCAATTTTTATGAGGTGCACTCATTCTAATCTCTCATCTCTAATCATTATTAGATCACACATTTAGATATTGGGCATAAAACAAACTTGTTTGTCATCACACTAATTTATGACCAGATCTGTTGCAGAGGGTTTTTTGTTTTACACAGGTCCTGTAAAAAGGAGATCTTAGATTCGTTGGAAAAAGGACTTCGAGAGCTTTCCGAAAAGTAGTTACATTAAAGATTTGGTTCAGTATTCAAAGAGTTATGGCGATTTGAAGTTGACCCTGCGATTCTAATTTTTCAGAAATTTTTGACGCGCGACTTTTAGAAAAAAAAATCATATCTTCCAATCTAGCGAACCAAATCACATTTTATTTTTTGCAGTGACTTGTAAGTGAATCAAAGGAGCTGGAGCAACATTTGGATCAATCATAATAGCAACTTGGAAAGCAATTTTTATGAGGTGCACTCATTCTAATCTCTCATCTCTAATCATTATTAGATCACACATTTAGATATTGGGCATAAAACAAACTTGTTTATCATCACACTTGGATTTGGGCTTTAAAATAAACAATTGTTTGCAAATTCACATCAAAAAAAAATTGGGCTAAAACAAACCATTGTCTTCCATCACATTTAGATTTGGGTCTAAAAAGAACAAGTGCTTGAACTGTTTGTTACACATTTCAAGTTTCTAAAGGGAAATTAACAACTGCGAGTGTGAATCAAGTGACAGCTCACTTGGTTTGCTTTTGTCATACCCTTCTTAGGAGGCCTGCTTGGAGACACACCACTCCAAGGGACGACCTCAATCGAGGCTGAATCAAAAGACACCCTCATTGGGAGTTGGAATCTTGTCACTCTTGGCTAAGCCCCAAAGAACTTTATACCTTTGGGAAGTGAAGGTGAAGGGTGGGTTACCCCTTTCTCCTGGCTGTGTGGCAGGATTTCACTTTCAATTCCATAGTCAACCTTGTGCAATAGATAGCCTAAGACCTAATTAGCTATACCCACTTGACTACACATTAGGCTTGTTGATGTGTCTTCCATGTGTGCTTGCATAATCATCACATTTCATTTTCAAAGTCAACAACTTGCTTATGTGTCTTGCGTGAGTGATTCATGTGTGTATATGCATAATCATTTGTTTGAATATTGCCATATCAAGCTCTAAACACCCAAACACATAAACAAATCAATCTAAACACATCATCTAAACATTCCACATCATCATCCAAATCCCTAAGCAAGCACTTGCTAAAAGGACTTAAGACAAACACATGGTGACAACATGTCTACACTAGAGGACCTAGAAATCAAATTCCAAAGATTCCTCCAAAATCTTTATCAAGGATTACAACCCCTAAACCAAGACGCCATTGAAATATTACAATTCTTCATCCAAAAAGCTCAACCCCACGCAAGCCAATCACCTCAACTACAACACTCCATAGCCCAAGTCCAACACCTTTTAGCCACTAGTCAAACTCGACAAGTACAACAATCCTTAGCCACTTCCTATCAACCTAATCCACCTCATAGCTACATGTCATATCCATCCACTTCCTATCAACTTAATCCACCTATCCACCAAGTCAATACCACATCAACCTATGAACATCCACCTCAAGCTTATCCAATCCCTCATACCACCATTCCAATGCACTATCAAGCCCATCCACAAGGCAATCAAGTGATATTACAAGAACAACATGCAAGTCCAAATAGCCCTTTGTACATAAATCAATCAGGTCCAAATACACCTTTTCAACAAGACCACCAAGCACCATTGATAGATCTAAATCCACCTTTCCAACAAGAATCATATCCAAATCCCAATGGCCCCTTGTACATAAATCAAACAAGCCCAAGTTATCCTATGCAAGATCTAATAACCTTTGACAAGGGAGATACCAATCTAGAGTGGCCACCACCACCCAATCACATGCTAACACATGAACCAACAAGTCCTATCTCAACACCACCATGTGATCCCAATTATAGTCCATTGATCCCTTTACCTTCCAAACCACCAAGCCCTTCATTACCTTCCTCACCATGTCATTCTAATCGTTCACCAAAGGATGCGGCTGAGAGAGTTTTACAAAGGATGCTTGAAGCAAAACTCATTGAACTTTCTAAAGTCAAACCATGTGAAGAAAGTCCATATGATGAACATGATTATTGTGCATACCATAGGACCAAAGGCCATAATACAAATCAATGTCTAATATTTATCTCAATTGTTTACAAGGTGTACCCACCTATAATGGGAAATCGTGCCACATCATCACCCCCATCTAGTCCAAATCCTAATCCATCCAATCCAATTAGGTCTCAACCTAATCCTAGTCCTAATCCTAATCCAACACCAACTA
This sequence comes from Cunninghamia lanceolata, assembly GCA_027924645.1. Lineage (NCBI taxonomy): Eukaryota > Viridiplantae > Streptophyta > Pinopsida > Cupressales > Cupressaceae > Cunninghamia > Cunninghamia lanceolata. Next base: position 4,023,546 of record BSBN01000749.1, on the reverse strand, counting down.
CCATTATCATACATCTATTATATTTTCCATCCACCCATACACTTGCAAAGGATGTGATCCATTGGCTACTAGCTAGGAATAAACTACCTCCATGTCAAACACTAATTCATGAGCCTACCAATGAACTTCCAAATGTTATGTCCAATCCTATAATCTCATCATGTGGTTCACATATCCTTGAGCCTCTTCAAGAGCCTTCATTTAATATACCTAGCCCTTTGAGCCCATCATGTGACCTACAAGCCACAAGTCTATTCAAGAGTCTCCAACCACAAGCCTAAGTCAAGAGCCATCATGCCTTCATGTTGATAACTATCAAGAGCCTATCAAGTCCACTCAAGAACCTTCCACTTCCATCCAAAGTCAAGAGGTATGTCAAGAGCATAATCTTAAACATGTGGAAACATTAAGCCCTAGTCCAACTCAAGATCAAAACACTTCCATGCAACCCATCCATAACATTTACCTTCTTTATGATCAAGATGATACCTATGAAGAAGCTATCCATGAGCACCTTGATCCTATCCATAATCATATATCTATCCATGACCAAGATATCCACATTGCTCCTAGTCATCTACCATCTAGCCCTATCCATAATGAGCAAACATCAACTTGTCATGATGAGACACTTGTCCCCCAAGTAAGTATAAAAGATCATACCAATAACTTGGATCAACATGAACATAAGCAAGATCCTAATGATCCTCCTTTCACATTGACCATCGATTCCACTTCAAGTCCACCATCATGTCCTATTGGTTTTACCACCTTTGTCCATGAATGTTCTTCCTTAGGACAACAACGACCTTTATCCACTTCACCTTCTTCATCCAATAATGAGCTCAAGTCTAATGTTCACAGCACACCTAGTCCCATTGTCCATCGCATACTCCAAAACATGAACTACCAAGGCAAAGGTCTAGGCCTTTATGAACAAGGTATTTTGGAGCCAAACCATGTCAAAATCCCTCCATGCTCATATGGCCTTGGATACACACCCCAAGGTAAACAAGGCCAAGATGTTGGTAATCCTTTCATGCATCCTAAACCTACCACTTTCCATCACACCCCCCATCATATACCCAAAACATATGTAGCCATTCCATCTCCATCATCCTATAAATGTCAAAAGCATGTGACCATACACCTTCCGCCATCCACCTTGCCTCCACTTTTACCAACTCCAAATATCCCTCCATCCACCTTGCCACCATTGCTTCCAACACCTAACATACATATCATTCATAAGTATCCTTACATCCCTAATCATGGCCAACAAAAGCACACATCACCTAAGCATAAAGCTTCCAATCATTCCATCCACTCCACCCACCTCATGGGATTCAAAAGCAAAAATTTTGATGCCTCTACCTATAAAGCTAAAAGTCCTACCAAAAATCTAAAGAACTATCATGCCTTAGGGTACAAACATGAAAAATCAATGCAAAGAACCAAATCAAAGCAATCCAAAAAGCTATCCAAGCCCATACCTCCAAAAGCAAAGCCCAAAAGCAAAATGGTTTGGGTTCCTAAGCAAACAGCTAGCAAAGCGAATGAGGCATCCTCATCCACATCTAAGCAACCATCCAAACCCTTACCTCCAAAAGCAAAGCCCAAAAGCAAAATGGTTTGGGTTCCTAAGCAAATAGCTAGCAAAGCAAATGAGGCATCCTCATCCACATCTCAAGAATCCCAACCACCTATATCCATCCAAGAGCCTATTTCCACCCAAAACTTTCATTTCCTTCAAAAATCCCACAAGCAAAACAAAAGCACTAAAAATACTAAATTTATGTGGGTTCCTAAATCACTTCATCAACCATCTCCTAAGCAAACATCTCTATTGCTTCCTACACCACCATCTCATCAAAAGCTTCAATGTTTATTATGGTGTGTGCAACCGTTGGTCATGATTCCCTTCCACTCCGCAGCACCTTCACATATCTACATCTACCCATCTTCCATCCATTGTCTTGCATATCTCCGCCATGCTATCCCTATGGTCCATGCTTTTGCATAAGCCTACATAATCCACATCATAGTCCACTATCCCGATCCATCTATCCTTGCATGAACCTTTCATAATCCATTTCATCATCCACTATCTACCTTATCCATCTCCCATCCATGCAACCCCCTATCAACATCTATGAGCATAACAACATGGTCCATGCAAAGACGACATCCATCTCTAAAGGGACAATAGCATCTCTCATAGCACTAAACACTTGAGTCCCTCCTATCCATTACCATGGTGAAAACCTGGCAAACAGGCGCCATGTGTAATTGTCATCCCATCCAAAAATAAAAAATAAAAAAAAAGAAAAAAAAAAAAAAAGAAAAAAATCAAAAATAAAAAAAAAAAGAAAAAATAAAGAGAAATCCCTTCGTCCAACGGTGAAAACCTGGTAAACAGGCGCCTTGGATAAGTACCATGATGAAAACCTGGCAAACAGGCGTCATGTGTAGGTTGATCTTCTATGTCACTTACACTTGGGGGCACATTGTCTCATCCAACCTATCCATTTCCAAACTATCTATCCCATTATATCATTTACCATCCTACCATCCTTAGCCATTACATAAACAAGCCTATCCTATTGAACCCATTTATCCATTCATCCATCCTTCTGCCTTTTGATTTTGATGAAGACATAGGGGCAAAATGTTGAAACATGCTTTGGATATCTCTTGGTATACCTCATACCTTCCTCATCAATCCATATTATCATTATCCACCTATCATACACCTTGTCATGTAAAACCTATCATGTCATCCCTTTGTCATGAGCCTTGCAATATAAAATCAATCATGTGTCATGCAAAAAATCCTAAGCATTACCACCTAGAATGGGGCAAGTTCTTCCTGTGCAACATAGCCTTTGGAGATCACATCCTAGCTCCCTTATGATCCATCCACTATGGTGTATCCTTATCATGAGCTTTCCATCTTATAGCTTATCCCCATCTGTTTATCATGAGCTTTCTACTATAGCCTACCTATCTGTTTATTATGAAGCAAGCATCCATCCCTTATATGGCCTATCCTCTTATGTATCCATCCAATCCCATTCATCCCTCCTTTGCACCTAGACTTGGTTTTCTCCCTTGTCATTGGTATCTAGCACAAAGGCTACCCAAATTGTAAATCCATTGACATTCCAAAACATCCAAAATCTAAAAAAAATAAAATATGTCAAAAAATCCAAAAAAATCAAATATCCAACAAAAAAATCCAAGCAATAAGATCAATTCAATCATCATCCAAAACAATCCACTCCATCAACATTCAATCAAAATCAAATCATCATCATCATCAATTCTTCCTATCAATAACATGCATTCATCCATTTCAATCAATCACTTCTTCCAGTCATATCAATCAAATCAATCTAAGCAATGATCTTAAATCCATGTCACACTAATCCATATCAAGCAAGATAATGAATCAAGGAACATTATCCAATCAAATCAACAGGTTTTGATCCTAATCTTGTCATGAGCCCAATCAATCATCATCAATCATCATCAATGGGATATAGCGTTCCCACATCCTTGTGTTGATCTAGGGATATAGCTTTCCCCACAATGACAACACTATCTATCTTTATCAATGAAACAATCAATCATTGGTTTATGACTTGACAAGGGCAATACCTTGTTTATTTTATATCCTTTGTGCACACTAAGAACACTTGCTTATACTTAGATTGAGTGGACACTCTTATCATCACGCCATCACTATCATCATTCTAAACAAATCCAATCATCAAAACAATCAACCCAGCAATAGCAACCATCACAACCAAAGCACATCAAGCCAACCATCAAAACAAATCCTATCAATCATCAACATTAACACTAAAGCAAATCAAATCAAGCACATCAATCTAGCCATCAAAACAAATCCAATCACTTCAGCAAGTCAAAAGAAGCTCAATCCACCACAAATCATCCATCCTTCATCAAATCAATCTAATCATCCATCATTTCATCATCTTCAAGTCATTCCAAGCAAAGATCCAGATGCAAGCCCATCCTTAATCCATACCAATCAAGTTAATCAATCAAGCCAAATTATCCAATCGCAATCCATGGTCTTGATCCTAGCCTTGTTGTAAGCCAAATCAATTAGCCAATTAGCCAACCAACTCAGCAAACAACCTTGTGTTGATCTAGGGATATAGCTTTCCCTGCAATGACAACACTCTCAACTATCATCAACAAAACAATCAGCAATTAATCTTTGGTTTACAGCTTGACAGGGGCAATACCTTGTTTATTTTTGTATCATTTGCGCATGCTTACTTGTTTTCTTGTATGTGTTATCATTTTATCTTGCATTTGTATCATATCGATATCATTTCCAGCTAATATTCATATCTTGTGTATGTTGGAATAGCTTTTTGCACTATCCTTTGCATCTGAGGTCATATCATACCTTTTGTGCATTAGGACTTCAATGCTCTAAGTTTTCTTCCTCATACGTTAGACAAGGTTATAATACGCTGGGGCACAAGACACATCCTCACCCTGGTCCTTATACCTTGGTGCATAACGTCTAGTGCTATATCAAACATCATGGTTGCTCACCTTCATTGCAGCATAACGCATCATCATTTCTTCTATCTATCCCCTTATCTTTCTTTTTGCAGCCAAGCCATTTCTTTTTGAGAGCCTACCCGTGTTTGTTCAACCCGCCTAACCTCTCGAGGGGGCATCATCATCCCATTTCATCCTATCTTTCCACCATCATCATCCTCATCATATCTTTCCATCATCACTATCATTTTTCTCTATCCATACCTTGGCTTCTTTGAAATGATGTTACTCGACACAAATCTTATCATCTCAAACATCATCTCAAAGAGGGGCAAAATGTAGACACCCAAATTTGTCCCAACTTTGTCCATGTCCTACAACACCTTGTTAAAACATTATCCTAAACATCATAAGCCATTTTTGTCTTAAATCCCACTCTTAATCCCATTTATCCATTAAGCCAATTAATTAAATAAATTTTATTTATTTAATTAAAATCCCCATCTTTATCCTACTTAGCCAATTAATTAAATAAATTTTATTTATTTAATTAATTTCACATGCATAATCCCACTTTCCAATTAATTAAATAAATCTTATTTATTTAATTAATTTTCAACTCCTATCCCAACTAATTCAAATATTTTATTTGAATTAAGTCCTCCATATCTTATCCCCATCCTAATTAATTAAATAAATTTTATTTATTTAATTAATTTCCACATCATATCTTATCTCATCCTATTCAACTTCTCAATTAATTAAATAAATTTTATTTATTTAATTAATTTCCAACTATATCCTAACTAATTCAAATATTTTATTTGAATTAAGTCACATGATCTTTCATCACATTCCAACACTTGTCCAATCAATCATGTGTTACAACTTTTATCTTTCACATGCACAACTAATGGGATCTAATTTTAGTATTTATCTACACAAGCACACCTAAGCTTTATCTTCCCTTGCCACATGTCAATTGACTACAATTTCTTAATGTGCAAGGAAACCTAACTTAATCCTATCCATCCATTTCATCTAAAGCCCTAATTGATCCTAGCCATCCATTTGAACCAAGCCAATTCTATAAATCAAACCCCTCACAAGCCATTAGAATGCATTGAGCTTTAAGCACCCTTATTCTATCAAATTTTCTAAAAGGGCATTGATCCTCAAGTATCCACATGCTGTTGAAATATCATTAGAGCCTTTGCATCCATCATCTATCTCCTTATCAACGTTATGCTGCGGAATCGAGCAATCAACACAACAAAGCGATCAATCAATCAAGCTCATTTTGCATCTTCGAGGTATTGAATTATTTGGGTTTAGGTTATGCATTTCAATTGTTTGATCATTTCCATTTATAAATCCAAATTTTTTGATATACAGTAGGCACTAACTCTAAACAAGGGAGACTGACCCTCAGAGAAACAAGGCAAAGAGAGATTGCTAGGGAGATTGCCAGTGGTAAGAAAAAAACACTAGAGATCCAATCCCTTAAACCTTTTAAATGAGGATTCTATCTTGGAATTTGAGGGGCTTCAATAGTCCCACCAAATAATTTGAAGTAAAAAACTGTGTTCTGGATAATAAGTTAGATATTTTGTTACTTCAGGAGGTTAAGATGAATGAGGAGAGCTTTAAGAAGATAGCTGATTATATATGGCCCAAGGCTGCTTTCTGCATTAGCCCGGCTATGGGGGCCTCTGGCGGGATTGTCACTATGTGGAACAATGCTAAACTCCAAGGCTCTCTTGTTGCTTCTAGTAAGTATTTTCTGATTATTAACTTTTCTTTGCCTTCCTTAAATTGGTCCTTAATCAATATTTATGCCCCAAATACTAGAGCTCTGAGGAAAACTTTGTGGACAGATTTGAGTACCACTTTGTCCAATTCCCCGTGCTCTAGATGGATGTTGGCTGGTGATTTCAATATTCCCTTATATCCTTCTGAGAAATCTAGGGGGATTCTTGATTATTCTAATAGCATGTTTGACTTTGCAAAATTTATCAATGTTTTTGGTTTGCTGGATGTGGAGTTGCAGAATCAGAACTTTACTTGGTCTAATAGAAGAAGAGGAGATCAAATGATCCAGGTTAAATTAGATAGATTTCTTATTTCTAGCAATTGGGATAACCATCATAATATGAATCTATAGGCTTTTTATAGAACCATGTCTGACCACTGCCCTATTTTGTTTAATTGGAAAGATCAGTGCCAACGTGGTCCTTTTCCTTTCCATTTTGAAGCTATGTGGATTAAACATAGAGATTTTAGAAAATTAGTGGCTCAATGGTGGCAAATTCCCATACATGGTACTCCTATGTTCAGGTTGGTTAAAAATCTCCTTCACATTAAATAGGAAGTTCATGGGTGGAATAGATATAGTTTTGGTAATGTGTTTCTTCAGAAGAAAAATATATCTAGGAGATTAGCAGATCTCCAACAGCAGATTGCTTAAGGAGATGTTTCAGAAGATATTACTAAGGAGGAGTGTGACCTAATTTCTAACTAGAAGAATCTTATGAGCAAAGAAGAGGTTTTTTGGAAATAGAAGTCTAGGATTCAGTGGCTTAAAGAGGGAGATAGGAATACGGGTTTTTTCCATCTCTCAGCCATGAAACATAGGAAGCCTAACTCCATACCAAAATTATGTTTAGAAAATGCAAATATTATCACTAAGGATACTGAGATTGGAGACCAAGTTGTTTTATTCTTTCAGAATTTTCTGATTGAACATGCTAGCAATGATGGGAATGGAAGGATTATGGACCAGTTCATTGATAAAATCCCCTGTCTGATAACTGAGGAAGACAACTTGGAAATGTTAAAACCTATTTCTGAGGAGGAGGTTTGTGCTGTCTTATTCTCTATGGGCCCTTTCAAAGCTCCTAGCCCTGATGGCTTCCCTCCAATTTTTTTCAAGAATATTGGGATATTGTGGGGGCTGATCTCACTACTATTGTTAGAGACTTTTTCAGAACTGGTAAACTTTTAAAGCAGATTAATAATACCTTTATTGTCCTTGTCCCTAAAAAGTTGAAGCCTACTCATCTTTCTGATTTCAGACCCATTAGCTTGTGTAATACCGTCTATAAGCTATGCACTAAAGTGATTGTCATGAGATTTCAACCTTTTTTAGATAAAATTATTTGCCCTTCTCAGAAAGGTTGTCTCAGGTCATCAAATTCTTGATGATGTGATCTCCACTCATGAAACTATTCATTCCATGGACAAGAGTAGAATCCCTGGTATGGCTCTTAAGTTAGATATCTCTAAAGCCTATGATAGGGTCTCATGGACTTTTCTATTTCAAGTCATTAAAAAGTTTGGTTTCAATGATAAAATCTCTCTTCTCATTCGGGAGGTTGTTTCCACTGCTAAATTTTTGGTCCTGGTTAATAGGGTCCCTAGGGGTTTTTTCTCTTCATCGAGGGGAATCAGATAGGGGGATCCCCTTTCTCCTTACTTGTTTATCATGATGGCAGAGGCCCTTGGGAGATATGTTCAAGCTAAGATCTCCTCTAAAGAAATTATGGGCATTAAACCTGCTTCCTTCCTTTCCCCTATGTCTATGCAGCAGTTTGTTGAGGATACCATCCTCTTTGGCATCTCTTCTGTGATTGAAGCTCAGAGTTGGAAGAATATTTTAAATGACTATGCCAAAGCTTCTGGCCAAGGCATAAATTTTCAAAAGAGCAATGTGTATTTTTTTAATACTCCTAATGATCTCTGACGAAAAATTATTAATATTCTTGGCTGTGCTAAAGCTGATCTTCTTGCTATTTATCTTGGCCTCCATCTTACGGTCAAAGAGGTGTCTCAAGGTTTTTGGAATGGAATCTTGGAAAGAACTCAGAAGAAGCTAATTGGCTGGAAAGGGAAATTACTCAGTAGTGCAGGCAAATTAAAGCTTCTTCGTACCTCACTGCAAGGTATCCCTACTTACTTCTTCTCTCTGTTTAAGATACCTAGTTCTTTTGCTGACAAATTGGAACAGATTCAAAGAAAATTCTTATGGATGAGGGTGGAAGACAAACAGAGAATGTCTTTGGTCAGCTGGGAGAAGGTTTTTCTTCCCAAATCCCATGGTGGTCTCAACATTAGATCTATCCAGAATATGAATAAATCCCTCCTTTCCAAAATCAACTAGAACTTGATCCACAATGCTAAAGATTGGGGGGAAATTATGCAAGACAAATATCTTCATGGAACGGATTACTCCAATTTTCTCCAACAGGGAGGGATACCCTAGGGATCTATTATCTGGAATAAAATGCTGAAGTCCAGAAGCCTTCTTAAACAAGGGCTTAGATGGAAATTAGGGAATGGAACTTCTATTAACTTCTGGAATGATATTTGGATGAAGGATAAGGCTCTTATTACTCAGGGGGATTATGGAGTTATTGCTAGCATTGCTACTCAATTTTTTGGGGATAAAGTCTGCAATTACATGTATAATAATAATGGTATTAGGAGTTGGAAAAACTTATTGGATTGTTGTGCTCATCGCCCTAATCTCACTTCTAGGTTGAGATATGTTCAACATTTGGTGCAGGGGGTCAGAATTCCTCTTTTCCCTCGAGAAGATGAGAAGTATTGGTGGCTGGATAAGCATGGTCGTTTCTCTGTCAAGTCTGCTTACCATCTGTTGGTTCCTAAGGTGCATAGAAATGAGATCTGGAGGAAAGTTTGGAATCATAAACTTTTACCAAAAATCAATATGTTTTGGTAGGCTGCTATTCATAACAAAATTCTAACCCAAGATAACTTATAGAAGAGGGGTTTTACTCTAGTCAATAGGTGTTGTTTGTGCCTTGAAAAGGAGGAAACTATCTCTCATTTAATTATCCATTGTGATTTTGCCAGAGAAGTCTGGAACATAATCTTAAGGAATTTTGGCATTCAGTGGGTTTGTAATTCTAATATTAAGGAAGTCATTACCAGTTGGTGTCCTATCTTCTCTCATCCCTGGCTTATTGAGCTATGGAACCAAACTCTACCCTGTCTTGGTTGGACTTTATGGAAAGAACGTAAACACCAAATTTTTAGGGATACTGCTAGGGATGCCTCTCAGGTTCTTCATTCTCTTGTTAAGACCCTCATGGAAAGTGTCACCAATGCCCACATCAGAATTGCAGAGAAACCTCTTTCTCATGAGGAGGAACAAATTGCAGCTAATTGGAAGATATTAAATCAAATTCCTGCTCATAATAATTCCAAAAAGTTGCAGAGGCTATACACTAGATGGATTCCCCCGAGGCCTAATTGGCTCAAACTCAACTTTGATGGGGCTTCTAAGGCGGATGGTAAATCTAGTGGTAGGGGGATTATAAGGGATGACAAAGGGTAGATGGTTGCTGTCTATGCTAGCGGGTTAGGCTGTCAAAGAAATAATTATGTTGAAGCCACCACTCTTCTATGGGGGGTAAAGTTGGCTATCTCCCTTGGTATTAGGCAATTGAATATTCAGGGAGATTCCAAACTAGTTATTAATGCAGTTAACAATGTGTCGACTTGTGGTTTTAAGATGAAAGATATTATTGTGGATATTCAGATTCTTCTACAAAAGATTCCCAGAGTGGATATCTCTCATATTTATAGAGAGGGTAATGGGGTTGCAGATGCCTGTGCCAAACTTGGCCAACAATTTTCAAATTGGCGTTGTTGGCGCCAAGTTAATCATATCCCTTTAAACATAAGGGACCTAATTCAAAAAGAGGTGACGTGTTGAGGATAAGTCAGAATTTTTGGAAAGACAACTCTCTTCATTAGCATTGTTGGAAGATGCTGACATGCATCTTGAAGTACGTGATTTTTTGTACATACATGCTTATTGTCACTTCTACCTTATTACGCCCTTCTGGTAAGGTGAGTTGCTTACTTGCTAATTATAGCATTTGCCAAGAAATCATGATCAAGCATGGGAAGAATAGGCGTCATCTTTGTAAGGTGGCTCTCATTAATGATAATGCATGCAGTTTTATTACCATTATCATTATCCTTGGTCAAGAGGTTAATGTTACCCTATATATGAACTCTGTGAAGCTTTGGGGTTTCTGTGCTTTGCTCTGTAAGGCTAACATGGGTGGCGATAGAATCCGAATGGAACCCATTTCCTGTTGCGAGTTTAAAGACAACCCTATGGTCTGGCATTATTGTAAGGAGGGTGGTATCAGTCCTTATTTGGAATGGCTTAATGGGTATGATGAAAACCTGTCTAAACAGTTCGCTAGGTCTTAGCAAAACTGGCGTGTCACTGTGGGGGGAATTAGTTTCGAGATTTCTGAGAGTGTTATTGCTATGGCATCCAGCATGTCGACACAGGGGATCAAATTGCAGAGGAAAGCCAAAGTGGTGGACCATTCAAACCAGAAGCTTTTCCTTGGGGACGGTGAAGAGCTTGTTCCTTATCAGGGAGGATTTGAATGAGCTAAGCTGCCTGAGCCATGGGATGGGGTGTGTTTTCTCCTTATGAAGTACTTCACTTTGGAGGGGCATTTCACCAGGTTCTATAATTAGCATCTTCTCCTTCTAAATCACTTTAGACGCAATGCACATATTAGTTTTTCATTTTATTTATTGTCTTCCCTTGAGCATTCAGTTCTTAGGGTTAGATCTATGTTGGCCAAGAAACCTTCCAAGAAACCCATCCCCCTGCATCAGGGTCTCATCCTCTGCCTTTACAACTTCCACCTTGCCCTGGAGCCTTCTAAGCCTATTCAGACTAATAGTGGGGAAATGTCTTCAAACCCTGATGATACTGTTGTTTCTGAAGAGCCGTGCCCTTCCCCTATTTCTCCTAAGATGAAAGGGGTTTCTTTTTCTACTACTGAGGAGATTCCCAAGGTAATCACTACCAACACCCCAGTTTCTAAAGTTAGTACGAAGAACAAGAAGAGGAAGATAAAATATGTGGAAGTTGATACTATGGGGGCTGCCATGGGGATCCCTAAAAATCTTTATAGTACCCCTGTGGGGCAGGGTAGCAAATCTCATATGTCTGCAAAGAATAGTAAGGAGGGATTTTCCTCAAGGGTTAGGCGGTCAGGGAGGATTGTTGGCAAACCTACACCCAAGCCCAAACTTATTGATTATTCAGAGAGCACGTCTGACGAATCTACCCAGGGTGATGAGGCTAAGGTTATGGATGTGCAGGAGATTTCTGAGGATGCTGATGGTAAGCATGGGAATAAAGTGGTGGAGGCTACTAGTGGGAATGCTGGTGATTTTGTGGGTAATGCTGGCAAAGTGGGAAAGATGTTTTTGGAGGAAGCTGATGATGAAATGGAGACCGATGCTGGTTATGGGACTGACATTGCTATTCTGAGGAGCCGCGTTGAGAAGCTGGAATAGATTTTTTCCACTATGCTCAGGCGTACTGTTTTACTTAATATTTCTGTGCTACAGGATCTTGGGGCTACCATTGCTGTTGACACTGATGAGAACTCTAAAAAGTTGAATGATTTCATTGAATCCATGGTTAAACAAGGAGAGAATCTTTCTCCTTAGTTCTAGTTTATTTTATGTTGGTGATACTCTGTTACTTCATATATACTATCTTTAGTCTGGTGTTGCTGTATATGTTGGTTATGTTGGGTAAGCAGATTATGTTGTAACTATTTTGAGGCTCTTTTGTGCTGATGCCTCTGGGGTTTCTTTTTTCTATTTTGTAAGGGTTCGGCCCCTTGTTTTAGCCGCCTTATATTATCAAAAACAATTGGTTATCTTCGAACAATAATTTTGTTGCTATTAAATTGTATACCTATAGATTGGTTATCTTCAAACTTTAATTTTGTTACTATTAAATTTTATGTATATTTAATAAGATTAGGAAACTAGTGATTAGTATACAAGTTATAATAATTGATTAAATAATGTATAATAGTAGCAACTAATAAATTATTAGGAAAAGTTTAACATTACAAATTTAATCAAGTTTGTTTGGTAGGCATGCGAGTCTCCTCAACACCTATGTATCTCATTTTAACACCCACTTAATATTTTCAAAGCAACAAAACAATGGCAGCAGAGTATATGTGTAATAGTAGCAGCTAATAATTAGTTCATTCATTCTCTTCACGTATTAGACTAATAATGAATATGATTAGGAGAAGCCTAGGCTTGGGAAAGGCCTTGAAGAGACTCAAATTCCTGCATGCTTCTTCATCAGTTCTTTCCAATTACTAATATAGACGTAATGATCACACCACCCTTCATTTTTCTCATACTCAACCATTACCAAGGCATGAATAGGGACTCTTTCCCTACAATTTAAGGGCATTTTCAGATAGTACCATTGTTCCCTATGAAACAAGGAGGACAAGGAAGACAACATGGTGTTTTCTTTGTTCATATAAGCAAGCAATTTTGTTTAACAATAGCTAATGAAAACTTTGGAAATGTTAGGGAAATTTATTTAATGTTATTTTCATCATGCATAATAAGAGGGCCCTCCAAACATGTATTTTTCTTCTCTATACATGATTTAAATAAATATCTATTTTATTGAAATTAAGATTCTTGTGGAAGCTAAAACAAACTTCCTATATTTGAGTGTTATTGTTGAAGAGAATTACGAAAGAAATAAAGTAGTTGATGTAATGTTTTGCTAAGATAATTAAAACTAAAAATGTTTCAAAAGCAGAAAATAGATTTAGAGAAGACTCAATGCAAACAAAATTATCAGATGCAAGCCACAAATGGTGTCTATTACAATATTTTGACCATTACTGGAGCAAAACCGTAAATTGCAAACCGTCCAAAATAGTGTCAATACATACAAATGCAGATTTCTTTGTTTAAAATACATTTTTTTGTGGAGGCATAATTTCTTCAAGATGAAGAAAGGATTACAGTGTTTCCATTGAAAATGAACATCAAAAAAACTTTTCAAGGAAAAATGGTCGCAGATGAATTCGATTACTATTGCGAAACAAATGCACCTCATACATTTCTAGTGCTCCGAGTTGTCCAACAATCAAACTGGTGGTTGATCTTTGATGAGGTTGGAGTAGGCTTTGTTAATACATCATCATTTACTCTTTATCAATCTGGAGGTGTCTGGAGTGATCTGCGATAAGACTGTTTGTTGGGGGGGTTTGAATGGAATGGTTGAGGACCAAAGGTTGGTTTAGGGATCCTCTCATAGTTGTAGTTATGATCTTCTTGCTCATGAAATAAACTACCTTAATTTGTTTGAAAAGAAACACTCTTGCTAGGAACAAAACTATTCTAACATTTGCTGAAATAAACACACTTGTGTACATTATATTTCCACAGTCCATGATATTAGTGTAGAGCTTCTGGTAATACTGTGTATTGCTTTATTTTGCATCAATGTTTTGGATCACACTCTGTGATCCATCATCAGGATTAGAAGAAGAGAAATGGATGGATCATGGAGTGTGATTTGAAATGTTGATGCAAAATAAAGCAATACACAGTATTACTAGAAGCTCTACACTAATAAACACACTTGCTGAAATAAACGCTAATCTAGTTGCTTTGAAACAAATACATGTGCTAAAATGAAAGTTTAATCTAGTTGCTGGAAATGAACATGCTTGCGGGAAGTAAAAGATGAATGGAAAGGAAACCTTATTGTTACTTCTTAGGCATGCAATACTCTGAACATCATAGTGCTTAAAGAGATAACAAATCTAATTTGTATGATTTTCTATTTTTGGAAGAATAAACCTGTAGTTGAGAACAAATAACAGAAAATAACACATAACAATCTGTTGCAAAGAAATTAACAAGAATAGAAATAATACAAATAGAATATCGAGAGATCTCCTCCAAGATGGGGAAGTGGGCCCTACTTTCCCAACTGGAGATGATCCTCTTTGCTCAACAACTTCTTTCAAAAGAAATCTCCCTTCATTTGCATTTTATTCTCTTTTAAAGAATGTACATGCCTAAACTCAGAAGTTTTCCTTCTACTGAAAGCAAACTGTGATGAAAAACTAATTGATGAAAAATAGGAACTAACTTAATAAGGTGCAATGGATCTTCTACTTATACAATCAAGCCTTATTTGAAAGAGATGCTAATTGTGAGTCTAACTGCAGCAAACTGGAATAGCCAGTTGCATGCTTATTGAAAGGAAAATCTAATTACTAACTAATTCCTATGAACTAGAACTGGAACAGCTAGCTGTATTATTTGGTTAACTACACAATCAGTTGCAAGGAACTTCAGATCTGTGATCTAAATAAAGTGATTAGCAGGGAAAACTCCATGAGTTCCCTAAAATAGTGGGGTGCTTGGTGACAACGATAGTTGGAGCTGACGTCTACCACCGGATATCAGGGACTCTAAGTTCAGTGACATGGTGGTGTAATCAAAAGCTATGGCAAGGATTGAGGTGTTGATTGGGCATGTTGCAGGGCTTAGAGGGTCTTCAAGAGCATTTTCTAGAAATCATCGACTTAGGAGAGGATGACACTTAAGAAGTATTGGCCTCTAGAGCTATCTGGAGTTTAGCTGAAGTTCAACTGTTACAATCCTTATTTAACATCCACAACTTATACCACAAATTATGAGATGCACATAGAAAATGTCATTCAAGTAGCAATATTAAAGATATTTCATCAAAGCGTAATTGAAACAAAACATAAGCATAATCAATTCTCAAGACAAATATAATTATAATAATATGTATTTATATGCCAATATGTTTTTAAAAGTTTATCAGAACATGAAAATATTGATAATTAAATGAGTCAATTATTTGGCTCATCATCTCCTCCCCACTTAGCTTATGCCATGCCCTCATGGCCTCTACGGTATTGCCCCATCCAGAATGTTTTTCCCTTCCATAATTGTGCTGCAATTATAGTCATCATCATTGTACTAGAACAGCTGCCTTCCCTTGGGATGGAACCCATCATTCTCTTGAATCTTGTTGTACCATTTGCTGAATTTTCCCTATGGCATTGGCTCACCTTGAGGATGGCTAAGCCTGGGTGCTAACATGAGCAACAGTGGGGGTCTAAACCTCATTCCTATCTAGTTTTTTTTACTTTTGTTGAATAATTGGAATAAGGCTCCTGACTCTTGCGGTCATCCATCATATGTTTGTAGGGGAAACTGGTTCCCTTCTTTTTAGCACATTAAGAAGTGTTTCAAACCATGCTCTGTAGTTTGATGTGGTAGCATTGGGAAGGTAATCTAAAACAACAAAGAAATCTGCAATACAAGAATTCAAATTTTGTATATATTGGCTTGTGATACCCTGCCTATAAACATTTGCCCTAAAAGTGTTTCTGAACCATGTAGTCTTTGGGCATTCTTTCCTCATTAGCAAGCCAATTGTCCTAGCAATAGTCTCATACTCCTCCATTTTATCTTCCCATAATCTTTTGTTTCTCAATAGGGATAGATAGCTCCGGATTTGGAGTCCCCCTATATAAAGATTTAGCATGGAAGTATCTATATGGCCCACAATGTGGCCATGTTGGAAAAACTCACAGAAAAGGTTCCTCTGATCTGGTGGGTTTTGAAGATAACATTCAACAAATTCTTTTTCATTCTCAAAATCAAAAGGCAAATTGCAGCTAATGCATAATAGTTTCCATCTCAAAAATTGTTCTCTTAGAAAAAGAGCATACACACCTGAGGGTGCCCTTTGTGCTAACAGGGTTTCCTCTATTTCACAGGTAAGAGATAGATTTTTCTCTACTTTTGCTTTCTCCTACCTCAAGGTCTCCATCTCTCTCTAGAGCTTTGCAATTTCACCTCTAGGTTGTCTGTTATCTCTAGTTAATTATAGATTTTGTGCATAGACAACTAAAGATTGGTGGCAGGGGTTTTTTGGGCTGCAGTTTATCTCAATTTGGCAATTTTCTTATCCTTTTGGGTAATCATGCCTGCCTAATTATCCACCTCCTTCTTTAAAGGAGCAATTTATTTCTCCTTTTCTTCTTTTTCCCCAATGGCCTTCGCCCTTTCTATCGCCAGCTCCTCATCTTTTCCTTTACTTGCTCAGACAAAGCTGCCATCTATGCTTTACATTACTTTATCTTAAATTCAATCTTTGAAATGGCAAGGGTATGCTGGGTATCCTGTGCCATGGTATCCTCAGAGCTGGAGCTCTTTGTCATGACTTGTTTTCCCTCCCTGTGGCCATGTTGCAATGGTTCATTCTCTGGTGCTTTCAAAGCATCATGCTAAACTGCCACTGGAATGCCACTGCCACCACCTTCCTCAATTATTTCGTGTACCTTTGGTGGAATATCATCTTTGCCACTCTCCTCAGCTACTTTTTGTGTTCTTTGCAGACTTCCTTTCTTACTTGCCAGAGCAATGGGGACTAGTTCAATATCTTCCTCATCCGAAGAAATAACAAAAGTGTGAGAGTGTCTTATTTGTGCAAGTCTGGAGGATGTTGCTTCATCTTGTTAGCAAGGATGCTCTGCACCTTTGCGAAGCCTTTTGAAGTGGACTTCGGAAGGATTTGAAGACATGGCAACAGCCTCGCTAGATATAGACATAGTAGAAGACTGTTTTGTTCTTTTCTTCCTTAGCGTCAAAGCCAAAAAGTCTTCCCATTTTCTTTACCCATCTTCCTGCTACATAAAATGGTGTTTTATAATCAAATGAATTAACTCCGCATGGCTAACCTAACCCTCTCTATTTTTCTACTTTGTCAACATGTTTACCAATGTAGTGTGCAAAAAGGTAGGAATGTTTATCAAAAACAATGGATTATTGGCACCATGCCTTAGGTGTGTAATCAATCTCATTCCAGGGCTGAATACAGTCCTATACTGGCCATCACAAGTAAAGAACTTCATAACCCATAGGACTAGAGTCTTCCATGGATCTGTAAGATTGTTCCTGTCGATGCCTTTTGTAGCACCTTTGCTAACAATGTATCTAGGCAAGGGCTCTGAAGTGACGTGGAAGTTCTAAATTAACTCCTCATATGAGGGTTTAGTGGCAAACAAATCAACTCGTACTATAGCTATTCCAAAAATTTGATTAATGATAGTAGAATTGATTGGAATCCTTACCCCTCTTACAGTTGTGAATGTCCTGTGGAAATTCTTGACAAATTCTTGGACTAATTCTACCTTGAAACCCTTAAACTTCTGTAAGAACTCAAGCCACCCCACCTGTTGGAAAATTTAAGCACTGGCATTGTCGATGATTGCATTTTCTAGTTCTTCCTTCCATTTGTGTTCCATGTCTGGTGATTATCTCTGTCTGCCACTCTGATTTGAATAAATTCAATCCAGAGCAAGGGGGTCTATACTGCAACTTGGTTTATTGAAGATTATCTTTATTTCAGCCTGGTGAAGAAGGAAGCTATTGAAGTATGATTTGTCATCTACAGATTCATTGGAAGAAATAATTGCATGCTTCAGCTGTCCTTTTAGTGCTCATGAAGGATACTTTAGAGTGTTTCTGTAGGGTGGCACATGCAAAGTTTTTCTTCAAATCCACCATCTTAATTGCCTTCTATGCATTTTTGGAGCTGATGCCATTCCACTATAGCTTTATGTCAATTCAGATGTACTTCCCTCTTAATTGGTCATCATTACTGTTATTATGATTTTCCAAATCAAGCTTTTATTCCATTTTTGGTATTTATTTAAAACTCACTCATCTGAATGACCAAGTACTATGATTTTCTTAGGGAATACGTAGGATCCGCAATCAAATACCATCTTGCCACATGTTAGCTCACAATCATTGCCATGACTACTATCTTTGTGTACTAAAAGTTGAAACTGCATGATGTTACTTTTTGAAACACGTGGCATAGTTATACACATTAAAATAATTATGTAAGTTTTGAGAAGAGAGTATACCTAGGTAAGGTACCCATGACCTTGATTATGTCACTTCAATCGTTTCATCAAATTAATTTCTGCCACACATTGGACTTGCATCGGTAGGAATTTGAGAAGGTGATACCTTCTTGGACTTCATCTGGAGCCGTTTGGAGCTTTCTAGAACCATCTGAAGCTATCTGGAGCTATCTAGATCTATATGGATCCATCTAGAGCTCGTTATATTGCAAAAAGATCTATAGAATCTGCAAAAGATTTTTATTGAAAGAGAAGGGAATTTCAAAGAAAAGACTGCCATTACTAGTTTTTAGTCATCCCTCTAGGCAAAGTTGCCATTACTGGTTTTCAACATTTTCTTGATTTTTTTTACAGGAGAGGCCGCCATTACTAGTTTTCAACCTCAACTACTTTATTCATTCAAGAATTATCATTTAGAGCACAATTCCCATGGAAGAAAGATCTTCTACAGAGAAATGTTCTATCTGAGACTGAATTTCGGTAGAGAATTCTTCTTTAGAGGCTGGTCTATGATACAGCTTCAATCTATGTCCATTGACTAGAAAAACTTTGCGATCTCCATCAATTGGAACTAACTGGACAGCTCCATTGCTAAAGGTTTCTTGAATTTCATAAGGCCCCAACCATCTGGTATGTGGTTTTCCTTTCAGATCCTAATATTTAGAATCATACAACAAGGCCCAATCTCCTTTTTTGAAGTGCTTGTTGATGATGTGCTTATCGTGCCATTCCTTCCTTTGTTGCTAGATTAATTCAGTATGTTGAAGTGCTTCCATTCTCATCTCATCCAGTCTGTTTAACTATAACACCCTTTATTGCTATGCCTCAGTCAAATTAATGCCGACTTCAAGTGCTATCCTTAATGTCTCTACCTCATATTCAATGGGTAGCATTGGGTGCTTCCCATAAACTAACTCATATGGAGTGAAGTTAGTTATTGATCTCTAGGTAGTATTATAAGCCCAAACATCTTCTTTCATTCTATTGGCCCAATCTAGCCTCTTGCTTGAGATGGTTTTGGTGAGAATATTCTCCAATTCTCTGTTTGTTACTTCAACCTGACCATTGTTCTATGGATGATATGGAGAAGATTTCATGTGACTGATCTGATATCTTTCCAGGAATGCTTTGATCATGGTAGACATAAACTATGGTCCTTGATCATAGACAAGAGTTCTGGATGCTCCATACTACTACAAGATATGTTTGTATAGGAAATCTACAACTTTCTCCTCTTTTGCTGCTGGTAGTGCTTTTGCTTCAACCCATTTGGTAGCATAGTCTATGCAGACCAGTATGTAGTGATTTCCTCTAGATGGTGGGTCAATTGGTTTGACAAAACCTATCCCCCATTTTTTAAATGGCTCTAAAGCCACTTGGGGATGGAGTGACATCTCTGTGGTGAAGGTTGGTCGTTCCATTCGTTGACACTGATTGCATTGCTTGATATATTGGTGAATATCTTTGGTCATTGTTGGCCAAAAATATCCATTTCCTAGGATTTTTGTGCCCTGTTCTGATGGCTAAAAAGTGCCCTCTAGAAGGTTCATCGTGACATGCACAGATTATGTCATACACCTCTGTTTCCTGCACACACTGATGTAATACATGATCAGGACAATTTTTAAACAGAAAACCATTTACCCACTTATATCTGGAGCTCTCCTAAACTAGCCGTCTGATTTCTTTCAAGTTGAAGTGTTGTGGGCATTTTCCTGAAACCAGATAGTTAGCCAAATCAGCAAACCATGGAGACTGTATAAAGATAGTGAACAAATGTTCATTAGGAAATGTATCATCCACTAGTTTGTTATTTCCTTGCACATTCAATCTAGACAAGAAGTTAGTAACAACATTATCTTTACCTAGTTTATCAACAATGGTTATGTCAAATTCTTGCAATAATAATAACCATATGATAATTCTACCTCCTACTACAGCATTGTTCATTAGATATCTTACAGCTGCATGATTAGTGTGTATGAATATTTTATAGCCTGTGATGTAGTGGAGAAATTTGTTGATAGCATAAACAACTACCAAAAATTATTTTTTAGTTGTGGTGTAACTTTTCTCGACTGGGTTCAAGTTTTTGCTAATGTAATATATTGCATGCATACCTCCAGACTTGTTCAATTGTCCTAATATTTCCCTAATGGCCTAATTGGAAGCATCTATGTGGATGTGAAATGGTTCTCCCTAGTTTGGTCATTTTATAACTATAGCAGTTATGAGGGCACTTTTGATGGTCTCAAATGACTATTGGCATTCTTGTGTCCATTTAAATTCAAAAGATTCCTTCTTTAGCAAAGTGAACATAGGGTCATCTTTTCGACTAAAATTTTCAATGAACCTTTTGTAGTAGCCAGCATGCCCCAGAAAGCACCTTACCTCAGTTTGAGTTTCAGGAGGAGGAATTTGTACTATGATTTCGATCTTCTTGGGGTCCACTTTCAATCCCTCTTGCGAGATGTGGTGACCAAGTACAATTCCCTCAATCATCATGAGGAAGCATTTTTCATGGTTTAAAGATATCTGGTGTTCTTTACATATTTCAAGTACCTTATTTAAACTATTCAGGGCTTCATCAAAGGTTTTACCATGCACCGTAAAGTCGTCCATATAGACTTCAACATAGGTATTCACTAGATCAGTAAATATTGCTAAAACAACACGTTGAAATGTGGTTGGTGCATTACATAACCCAAATGGCAAGATTCTGTAGGAAAATGTCCCCCATGGATAGGTGAAGGTTGTCTTATCTTGGTCTTTTAGAGCTACCTAGATCTGGTTGTAGCCACTAAAACCATCCAAGAAGGAGAAATAGTGACTTCCAGCCAGGTTGTCTAGGACTTGGTCAATGTGTAGACACCCAAAATTGTCCCAACTTTGTCCATGTCTAGCAACACCTTTTTAAAACATTATCTAGACATCATAAGCCATTTTGTTCTAATCCATTAAGACAATTAATTAAATAAATTTTATTTATTTAATTAAAATCCCATTTAATTCCATCCTCATCCTACTTACCCAATTAATTAATAAAATTTTATTTATTTAATTAATTCCACATCATATCCCAATCATATCCTATCCCCATCCCAATTAATTAAATAAATTTTATTTATTTATTTAATTTCCACATCATATCTTATCCTATCCTATTCATATTTCAAATTAATTAAATAAATCTTATTTATTTAATTTCCAACTCATATCCCAACTAATTCAAATATTTTATTTGAATTAACTACTCACCTTTCATCACATTCCAACACTTGTCCAGTCAATCATGTGTTGTAATACAACTTTCATCCAAATCCTTCACATGCACAACTAATGGGACCTAATTTTAGTATTTATCTACACAAGCACACCTAAGCCTTATCTTTCCTTGCCACATGTCAATTGACTACAATTTCTTAATGTGCAAGGAAACCTAACTTAATCCTATCCATCCATTTCACCTAAAGCCCTAATTGATCCTAGCCATCCAATGGAACCAAGCCTTTCCTATAAAACAAGCCTCTCTTGGAACATTAGAAAGGACATTAGAGAAGAGATTAGAAGAAAATTCAGAATTCTTCTTCATGCAAGCTCACTCTGCCGAATTTTCATCTTAAGTCCTTATCCATCATCTTCAATCCATTTAGCTTGCATCTATCAACCACCAATCATCCATCATCTATCTCCCTGTCAATGTTATGCTACAAAATCGAGCAATCAACACAACAAAGCGATCAATCAATCAAGCTCATCTTGCATCTTCGAGGTATTCAATTATTTGGGTTTAGGTTATGCATTTCATTGTTTGATCATTTCCATTTATAAATCCAAAATTTTTCATTATACATTCTGGCACGCCCGGTGGGACTCACTTCACTTGATTTTTTTTTGCAGGTTTTTGTAGTAAAAATTTGCATTCATATAACCCCCATTGTTGAGTTTTGCAGGTTTAATTAACTTTTTGTTGCAGATCCGCTGTTTTTTCAACAAAACCCTAGGTTTTAAAGATTTTATCATATCTTCCAAACGGCTATGAATTTTTCTACAAGATTTTAGCAGAAGTTTGTCCATGATATAAGGAAGCTATAGCAGAAACATTTTGGGTTTATCATGATTTTTATGGGATTTATCATGTTTTTATGTTTTTTCATAAAATCACAATTTTGGGCGCAAATCAGTGAATTTTTTAAAAAAATTTATATTTCTGGAAAGATCTTGAAATTCTAATGGGGACCTATGTTTTACAGATTTAATTTGGAGCTCATTTATAGTGTGAAAATATCAGATCTTTGCCGACTGTACCATTTTCATAAATCCATATTTCTGGGTGCAAATCAGGGAATTTTTTTGATTTCTTTACATTTTCAAAAAGCTCTCTAAAAATTAATAGGGGTCTCTTCTTTGATTTTTTAATTTTTGTACCAAAAATGTATCAAAATAATCAAATCTAATTTGGCTATGCATTTAAAATTACAATTTTTCTTGCCTGATGAGCCTATTTTTTATGCTTGCATTATAATATCATTTTTTTTTATGTTGTAGGTGATCATAAGGAGCTGGAGCAACATTGACATCAACATCTACAGCAATTTGGATACCAAATTAACTAGGTGCAATCATTTCATTTCTCATCTTCTAATCATTGTTTGCAAACACATTTGGATTTTAGGCATAAAATGAACAATTGTTTACAAATTCACATCAAAAAAAATTGAGCTAAAACAAACCATTGTCTTTTATCACATTTAGATTTGGGCTTTAAAACAAACAAGTGCTTGAATTGTCTTCCACACATTGAATTTCTAAGGTTAATGAACCCCATGTGAGTGTGACCAAGTAAATGTGTATGCTCTCTCCTTGCGTCCCAACACGAACTTAGAGATCAAAAACATTTACTTGTGTTACTTTTGTTTAGCCTTAGAGAGGCCTGCCTTGGTATCCACCCCAAGGGAATGACCTCAAGCGGTACTTTCATCTGGTCCGCTATAAAAATCAGAGGATAAGGCGAAAGCCAAGTCTAACCGGTATTAGCGCTCACCATACAGTGCTAACTTGAAAGGAGGCGTACTTTGTGTATATTAAAACTCCTAGTAGGGTTAGTTAAAGTCTTAAGTGGCTTGCTGGATGCTCGTGGGGTGCCGGTCCCCCGAATTTTCACTAGAACCTCCTTGTGATAGTGGTCTTGCCTTGACTAGGACTTGTTGAAGTGTCTTCACGTGCTTGCTTAACCATCATCACATTCTTCCAAACTAAAACTTGCTTATGTGTCTTGCGTGAGTGATTCATGTGTGTATATGCATAATTATTTGTTTGAACATTGCCAAATCAAGCTCTAAACACCAAACACATAAACAAATCAATCCAAACATTCATCCCAGTCAACACACATCATATCCAACTCATCCAAACAATCCACATCATCATCAACCTAGTCCTAGTGAACACTTGTTAAGATGGTCGTAACAATTCAAGGGGGCTATCCCTCTAATCATGAGATAAATCCCAAGCCTAAGGTGACAATTCAAGGGGGCTATCCCTCTAATCATGAGACAAATCTCAAGCCTAAGGTGACAATTCAAGGGGGTTATCCTTATAATCATGAGATAAGACCTAAGCCTATAATCACAATTCAAGGAGGCTACCCCTCTAATTCAAACAATGAAATAAAACCAAAGCCTAAGGTCACAATTAGATCAGCCCCTCTTCCTAATCCAAATCATGAGAAGAAACCAATCACAATTAAAGGTGGTTATCTTCCTAATCCAAATCATGAGAAGAAACCAATCACAATTAAAGGTGGCTATCCTCCTAATCCAAATCATGAAAGCGAACCAAAGCCCAAGATCACAATTAAAGGTGGCTATCCTCCTAATCCAAATCATGAAGATAAACCAAGACCTAAGGTCACAATTAGAGGAGCCCCTCTTCCTAATCCAAATCATGAGGATAAACCAAGACCCAAGGTCACAATTAAAGGTGGCTATCCTCCTAATCCAAATCATGAAAGTGAACCAAAGCCCAAGATCACAATTAAAGGAGCTTCTCCTCCTAAGACCAAGTTTATACTTCGAGGAGGATATATCTTTATTGATGAGGATGAGACAAGTCCAAAACCCAATCCATCCACACATCAAATCAATTCCACATCAACTTATCCCACTTCATACCAATCTAATCCATCCACACATCAAATCAATTCTACATCAACTTATCCCACTTCATCTCAACCAAATTCACCCACGTCATATCAGCCCTTTATCAACCTATCACAACCCTTATCCATATCAATCCATATCACAACAATCATTATCCTATGCAACCCCTCCATCATCATTATCACATCAACACATTTACCAACATCAACAATAAATCATATCACGACAAGAAGTCCAAACACCATCCCAACCTCAACAAATTCCACCTCAAACCTATGAACATCCACCTCAAGTTTATCCAATCCCTCATGCCACCGTTCCAATGCACTACCAAGCCCATCCACAAAGCAATCAAGTGATATTACAAGAACAACATCCAAGTCCCAATGGCTCTTTGTACATAAATCAAGTAAGTCCAAGTACACCTTTTCAACAAGACCACCAAGCACCATTGATAGATCTAAATCCACCTTTCCAACAAGCATCATATCCAAATTCAAATGGCCCCTTGTACATAAATCAAATGAGTCCAAGTTATCCTATGCAAGACTTAATTACCTTTGACAAGGGAGATACCAATCTAGAATGGCCTCCACCATCCAATCACATGCCAACACATGAGCCAACAAGTCCTATCCCAACACCACCATGTGATCCTACCCCTAGTCCATTGATCCCTCCATCTTCCAAACCACCAAGCCCTCCATTACCTTCATCACCATGTCATTCTAATCCTTCACCAAAGGATGCCGCTGAGATAGTTTTACAAAGAATGCTTGAAGCAAAACTCATTGAACTTCCCCCCATCAACCCATGTGAAGAAAGTCCATATGATGAACATGATTATTGTGCATACCATAGGACCAAAGGCCATAATACAAATCAATGCCCAATATTTGTTCCAATTGTTTATAAGGTGTACCTACCTATAATGGGAAAACATGCCACATCATCCCAATCCCATGAATCACCCCCATCTAGTCCAAATCCTAATCCACCCAATCCAATTATCCCTTCATCCAATCCTAGTCCTAAGCCTGCAACATCATTTGCTATTATTGCTCATCCATTATATTTCCCATCCACTCATACACTTGCAAAGGATGTGATCCATTGGCTACTAGCTAGGAATAAACTACCTCCATGTCAAACACCCATTCATGAGCCTATCGATGAACTTCCAAAGGTCATGTCCAATCATATAATCTCATCATGTGGTCCACCTATCCTTGAACCTATCCAAGAGCCCTTAATTAACATTCTTATCCCTTCAAGCCCATCATGTGACCTACAAGCCATCAAGCCTATCCAAGAGTCATCTACTTCCATTCAAGCAACCCAAGAGGTATGTCAAAGGTTTAATCCAAAGCATGTGGAAACATTAAGCCCTAGTCCAACTCAAGATCAAATCACTTTTATGCAACCCATTCATAACATGCATCTTTTCCATGATCAAGTTGATATCCATAATAATGAACCTATCCATGATCCACTTGATCCTATCCATCTCCCAACAACTATTCATGAGCAAGCTATCCAAATTCAACCTATCCATAACATTTACCTTCTTTATGATCAAGATGATACCTATGAAGAAGCTATCCATGAGCACCTTGATCCTATCCATAATCATATATCTATCCATGAGCAAGATGTCCAAATTGCTCCTAGTCATATGCCATCTAGCCCTATCCATAATGAGCAAACATCCACTTGTCATGATGAGACACTTGTCCCCCACATAAGCATAGAAGATCAAACAAATAACTTGGATCTTAGTGAACACAATGCTAATCAAGATCCTAATTATCCTCCTTCCACATCTACCATCGATCCCATTTCAAGTCCACCATCATGTCCTAGTGGTCTTACCACCTTCCTCAATGAATGTTCCTCCTTAGGACAACAACAACCTTTATCCACTTCACCTTCTCCAACCAATAACAAGCTCAAGTCTAGTTCCCAAAACACACCTAGTCCCATTGTCCATCGCATACTCCAAAACATGAACTACAAAGGTAAAGGCCAAACCTTGTCAAGGTCCCTCCAAGCTCATATGGCCTTGGATACACACCCCGAGGTAAACAAGGCCAAGATGTTGGTAATCCCTTCGTGCATCCTAAACCTACCACTTTCCATCGCACCCCCCATCATCTACCCAAAATATATGTAGCCATTCCACCTCCATCATCCTATAAATGTCAAAAGCATGTGACCATACACCTTCCACCATCCACTTTGCCTCCACTTTTACCAACTCCAAATATGGAGCCAAACCATGTCAAGGTCCCTCCAAGCTCATATGGCCTTGGATACACACCCCGAGGTAAACAAGGCCAAGATGTTGGTAATCCCTTCGTGCATCCTAAACCTACCACTTTCCATTGCACCCCCCATCATCTACCTAAAATATATGTAGCCATTCCACCTCCATCATCCTATAAATGTCAAAAGCATGTGACCATACACCTTCCACCATCCACTTTGCCTCCACTTTTACCAACTCCAAATATCCCTCCATACACTTTGCCACCATTGCTTCCAACACCTAATTATCCACCTATCATTCATAAGTATCCTTACATCCCTAAGCATGGCCAACAAAAGCACACATCATTTAAACATAAAGCTTCCAATCATTCCACCAACCCCACTTCCATCAAACCCATGGGATTCCAAAATAAACATTTGGATGCCTTTATCTATAAAGCCAAAAATCCAACTAAAACTCCTAAGGACCCTCATGCCTTAGGGCATCAATGTGAAAAGTCTCTAAATCATCCATCTTCTAAGCAAAGTACCTTCAAAAAGCTATCCAAGCCCATACCTCCAAATGAAAAGCCCAAAAGCAAAATGGTTTGGGTTCCTAAGCAAAAAACTAGCAAGTTGAATGAGGCATCCTCATCCACATCTCAAGAATCCCAACCACCTATATCCATCCAAAAGCCTACTTCCATCCAAAACTTCCATACTCTTCAACAATCCCACAAGCAAAGAAAAAACACTAAAAATACTAAATCTATGTGGGTTCCTAAATCACTTCATCAACCATCCTCTAAGCAAACATCTCCATTGCTTCCTACACCACCGTCTCACCAAAAGCTTCGATGTTTATCATGGTGTGTGCAACCATTGGTCATGATTCCCTTCAATTCCAAAACATTCCCACATACCTCCATCCATTATCCTACATATCCCCCCTTCATCCACTATCCCCTATCCTTCCATGCATAAGCCTTCCATAATCCATATCATAATCTACTATCTACCTAATCCATCTCCCATCCACGCAATCCCTTATCAACATCTATGAGCATAATGACATGGTCCATGTGAAGACATCATCCATCTCTAATGGGACAGTATCACCTTTCATAGCACTAAACAATTGAGTCCCTCCTATCCATTACCATGGTGAAAACCTGGCAAACAGGCGCCATGTGTAATTGTCAACCCATCTAAAAAGCAAAAAAAGCAAAAAAAAAAAATTTAAAATAGTAAAGAGAAAGCCCTTCGTCCAATGGTGAAAACCTGGTAAACAGGCACCTTGGATAAGTACCATGATGAAAACCTGGCAAACAGGCGTCATGTGTAGGTTGATCTTCTATGTCACTTACACTTGGGGGCACATTGTCTCATCCAACCTATCCATTTCCAAACTATCTATCCCATCATACCATTAACATACCATCCTACCATCCTTAGCCATTACATAAACATGCTTATCCTATTGAACCCATTTATCCATCCTTCCGCCTTTTGATGAAGACATAGGGGCACAATGTTGAAATATGTTTGGATATTTCTTGACATACCTTCTTTCCAAACCAAGTCGTATCCATTGACCATTTATCCATCCCATCCAAATCCAATCCAATCATGTCATCCCTTGGTCATGAACTTTGTCATGTAAAAATCTTAAGCATTACCACCTAGAATGGGGCACATTCTTCCTATGCAACATAGCCTTTGGAGATCACATCCTAGCTCCCTTATGATCCATCCACTATGGCATATCCTTATCATGAGCTTTCCATCTTATAGCTTATCCCCATCCATTTATCATGAGATTTCCACTATAGCCTACCTATCCATCTATCATGAGTCTTCCATCCCATCCATCTATCATGAGCCTTTCGTCACATTTACTATGAGCCCATCCATCCTTTTATCCATCCTTTGCACCTAGACTTGGTTTTCTCCCTTGTCATTGGTATCAAGCACAAAGGCTACCCAATTGTAAATCCATTGGCGTTTTCCAAAACATTCAAAAATTAAAAAAAAATAAAATGTTCCCAAAAACACAAAAAAATAAAATATGTCAAAAAATTCTAAAAAAATTCAAATATACAACGAAAAATCCAAGCAATAAAATCAATCATATCATCCAAAACAATCCACTCCATCAAAATCAAATCATCATCATCCTCAATTCTTCCTATCAATAACATTCATTCATCCATTTCAATCAATCACTTCTTCTAATCATATCAATCAAATCAATCTAAGCAATGATCTTAAATCCAAGCCACATTAATCCATATCAAGCAAGCTAATCAATCAAGGAACATTATCCAATCAAATCAATAGGTTTTGAACCTCATCTTGTCATGAGCCAAATCAAACATCATCAATCATCATCAATGGGATATAGCGTTCCCACATCCTTGTGTTGATCTAGGGATATAGCTTTCCCCACAATGACAACACTAACTATCATCATCAATCATTGGTTTATGACTTGACAAGGGAAATACCTTGTTTGTTTTACATCCTTTGAGCATATTGAGAACACTTGCTTAAGCTTAGATTGAGTGGACACTCCAATCATCACACCATCACTATCATCATTCAAAACAATCCAATCCTCAAAACAATCAACCCAGCACTAG
Organism: Cunninghamia lanceolata; assembly: GCA_027924645.1. NCBI lineage: Eukaryota > Viridiplantae > Streptophyta > Pinopsida > Cupressales > Cupressaceae > Cunninghamia > Cunninghamia lanceolata. Next base: position 3,994,122 of record BSBN01000749.1, on the reverse strand, counting down.
CAAACATCACACCCAAAGCACGTCAAGCCAACCATCCAAACAAATCATATCAATCATCAACATCCGCACCAAAGCACATCAACTCAATCACATCAACTTCAATTTGAACAAATCCAATCACTCCAACAAATCACAAGCAGCTCAATCCACCACAAATCATCCATCCTTCATCAAATCAATCTAATCAGCATTTCATCATCTTCCAACCATTCTAAATAATGATCTAAATGCAACCCCATGCTAAATCCATACCAATCAAGTTAATCAATCAAGCCAAGTTATCCAAATGCAATCCATGGTCTTGATCCTAGCCTTGTTGTAAGCCAAATCAATCAATCAACTAGCCAACCAACTCAGCAAACAACCTTATGTTGATCTAGGGATATAGCTTTCCCCGCAATGACAACACTCTTAACTATCATCAATCAAACAATTAATCATTGGTTTACAACTTGACAGGGGCAATACCTTGTTTGTTTTTGAATCATTTGTGCATGCTTGCTTGCTTGCTTGTGTGTGTTATCATTTTTTCTTGCATTTGTATCACATCCATATCATTCTAGGTAATATTCATATCTTGTGTATGTTGGAATAGCTTTTTGCACTATCCTTTGCATCTAAGGTCATATCATACCTTTTGTGCATTAGGACTTCACTGCTCTAAGTTTTCTTCCTCATACATCAGACAAGGTTGTATTACGCTAGGGCACACAACACATCGTCACCCTGGTCCTTATACCTTGGTGCATAACGTCTAGTGCTATATCAAACATCATGGTTGCTCACCTTCCATTGCAGCATAATGCATCATCATTTCTTCTATCTATCCCCTTATCTTTTTTTTGCAGCCAAGCCATTTCTTTTCGAGAGCATACCCGTGTTTGTCCAACCCACCTATCCTCTCGAGGGGGCATCATCATCCTATCTTTCCATCATCATCATCATCCTTTTCCATTATCCATACCTTAACTTCTTTGAAATGATGTTACTTGACACAAAGCTCATCATCTTGAACATCATCTCAAAGAGAGGGGCAAAATGTAGACACCCAAAATTGTCCCAACTTTGTCCATGTCTAGCAACACCTTTTTAAAACATTATCTAGACATCATAAGCCATTTTGTTCTAATCCATTAAGCCAATTAATTAAATAAATTTTATTTATTTAATTAAAATCCCATTTAATCCCATCCTCATCCTACTTACCCAATTAATTAAATAAATTTTATTTATTTAATTAATTTCCACATCATATCTTATCCCATCCTATTCATATTTCAAATTAATTAAATAAATCTTATTTATTTAATTTCCAACTCATATCCCAACTAATTCAAATATTTTATTTGAATTAACTACTCATCTTTCATCACATTCCAACACTTGTCCAGTCAATCATGTGTTGTAATACAACTTTCATCCAAATCCTTCACATGCACAACTAATGGGACCTAATTTTAGTATTTATCTACACAAGCACACCTAAGCCTTATCTTTCCTTGCCACATGTCAATTGACTACAATTGCTTAATGTGCAAGGAAACCTAACTTAATCCTATCCATCCATTTCACCTAAAGCCCTAATTGATCCTAGCCATCCAATGGAACCAAGCCTTTCCTATAAAACAAGCCTCTCTTGGGACATTAGAAAGGACATTAGAGAAGAGATTAGAAGAAAATTCAGGATTCTTCTTCATGCAAGCTCACTCTGCCAATTTTTCATCTTAAGTCCTTATCCATCATCTTCAATCCATCTAGCTTGCATCTATCAACCACCAATCATCCATCATCTATCTCCCTGTCAATGTTATGCTGCAGAATCGAGCAATCAACACAACAAAGTGATCAATCAATCAAGCTCATCTTGCATCTTCGAGGTATTCAATTATTTGGGTTTAGGTTATGCATTTCATTGTTTGATCATTTCCATTTATAAATCTAAATTTTTTTGATATACACAATGAAAGGGAGTGGAAAATAATCCTCCTTTGTAGCTTTGTTTAGCTCCCTATAATCTATGCAGACTCACCATTTTCCATTCTTTTTGGGCACTATTACTAATGGTGATACCCATTGACTGTCAAAGATGGATAAATGAATCCTACCTATAATAATTTCTTAATTTCTTCCTTCACTATGTCTTTTAAAGCTGGGTTGATTCTTCTTTGTGATTTCCTAACAGGTCAGACATCCTCAGTGTAACTATGGTGTGTACAAATACTGGGATGGATTCCTTTCATGTCTTTGTATTCCCATGCGAAAGCCTACATGTGGTTTTGTAACAATTTTGCCAATTGAATCTCTTCTCCTTCTGTTAACCAACTGCTGATAGAAAGTTCTTTGTTGGTTTGAACTGAGATTTGTTTTGTGCTGGTATGAATAGAAAGAAGTTCTCTATATGAAGTTAACAACATGTTTAAAGGACAAAGGTGAGGTATGACCTGGTGGAGAGTTTTTGCTTGTTGGTAACTTACATGGGAGCCAATCTTTTCAAAGTATGGGCAATTAAAATCTTTGAAGGATCCTTTTGGGTCTCTCTGGAGCCATCTAGAGATCTCTTGCTGAGTAGCACTATATAAGGAGAGTTCACTGCTTGGTTCCATTTCTTTATATTCCTCATTACATTCTTCAAAGTGTTCTACTATTATTACCATTGCCAATGAGGAGGCATCCTCTTCATCAGAATCCATCAAGTCATCTATCCATGGTTTGTTTTCATATTGCAAAAATGGTTTGGCCAGAGGGTAGATCAAAAGTTCTTTAAGTCTTTTTCCATTTGAAATGGTCATACTTCCAGATCTACAGTCAATAAGTGTTACTACTATAGCCAGCCAAGGTCTTCCTAGGATTATTTGGTAAACTAATCTTTTCTTTCTTGTTTGTAGGATAAGGAAATAAACTAAATAATCCCAAGTTTCAATGGTGACTATGACATCCTCCAAAATTCCTTCTAGTTTGGTAATAGATAGGTTTGCAAGTTGTAAAACAATTGAGGTTGGTTGAACGTGTTTTAAAACTAAAGCTTCTACAATTTCTAATGTCATTGCATTGATGGTAGCACCCAAATCTATTAAAACATTTGAAACAGATAACCCTTTTATGTCTACCATTATGATAGGGCTCCTAGGATCACCATACTTTTGAGGGATTAACTTTCCTGATAGGACATCTGCAAGTTTTCCTTCAACTCGGATCATGTTGGGCAATTTTCTTTTTCTACCTAGAAGTTTTAGACACAAACTTTTAATGGTCTAGTTCATCTTAGGGATTTATTTTATCACTTGTAACAAGGGAACTTCAATGTGTATTTTTCTAAGTTCCCTAATTAATTGGGAGTCATCATGTGAGGGCTGGTTTTCCTTAGATTATGGAGGGGCCTATTTCAATCTTTCTGGGAATGGAACAAGGGTCTCGTTCAGAATCTCTCCTATTTCATTTTCTTTAGCCTTCTTATTGGACTATTGTGTATCATCTTTAGGATTCGCTTCTTCTTCTTCTTCAATGACTTCTTCAATAGGTGTAGTTACAGGCACATTTCTAGATTGGAGTTGGATATCATTGATCTCTACCACATTCAGGGTTGCTATATTTGGATTAGTATTGTACACCTATTGTTGTGGCCTATTGTTCTTGGGGTTTGGAACCAGTTGTGTAGGCATTGATGATTGGTTTACTTGCTCATTGGAATTTGCATTCACAGGCTATGAAGGTCCTAGAAGTAAGGCCTGAGGTTGGTTTCCAAATCTTCTCATTCCTTGGTTGTATTGAGGAGCCCATTGTGGTTGATACTATTGTTGGTTTGACCATTGTGGATTGGACCAAGATTGATTTGTCCAATATTGTTGGGGCCATGAACCCCACTACATTGGCATTTGCATTCCCCAGGGTCTATTATAAGAGTTTCCTCTTAGAGCATATTGGTTTTGAAACTGATTAAATCCATAAGTAGGTTGTTTCTAACCAATAAAATTTAGCTCTTCCTCATATGTTGGAACCTTTTTCAATCTATTTTTAATCTCAGGAAGTAGGCCACATTCATTGGTGGAATGATTTTTCTCACAGATTTTACACAACTTAGTTCTATTCAAAGGGCATTCCCTAAGTGGATGTTTTTCTCTACAACATAGGTAGTAAATAGCTAAGGGTTCAGTATTCTTTTTACTAGCCTACATGCCATCCAAATTGCTATTCAAATGAAGTATGATGTCAGTTTTAAGATTTGCTAGTTCCTCCATTACTTTTGTAACATCACTGTTACTACCCCTTTTTAAAATTCTCTTGTCAGCTCTTGTACGAGAATAGTTTATGCAAACTTCTATAATTTCTTCAAAAGTTTGCTTATTAATGTCTCCCTTACCCATAAGATTTAATGCCTCTCTATTGTCATCATCAACCCCTCTTAGAAAGATGGTCTTACTTAGTTCCTCATCTAGGTTGTTTCCACACCTCCTATGGACAAATAAGAATCTATCCACATAGTCTTCTAAGTTCTCCTCCTCCATTTGTTTCATGTGAAAAAGTTCATCTTTCTGATCCCTGACTCTACAGTAATCTTGATATTTATCAAGAGAAATTGTTTCCATATCATCCCATGTGGTGATAGAGTCTTCTATCAAGCCCATGAACCATCTTAAAGATGACTCCTTGAGAGTGGAAGGAAAAAGTTTCAGCTTTTGGTTATCAGTAGCGTAGTCATAAGTTTGACAGAGAACTTTGAACTCGAATAGGAACTGGTCTTCTGATGTTTTTCCCCTAAACGTAGGTAAAAAGGTAGGTGATATGTTTTAATTAAGAGGTTCATTTCAATCAGGAATGATGGCTATTGGATAAGAGAAAGTTCTATTAATAGCTAGATCTCCTTGATCACCCATGGTTATGGATGTGGCAGATGAGTTGGAAGACTCAGATAGTACTGGTAATCCTTGATTGATCAGATGATCTAGAGGTTCTTCCAAATTAGCCTTCAAAAGTATATCTACTATAGGATGTCTAATGAATCGACCTAAGGCATCCCTAGGTCTTCATAAACTAATAGATCAAAAGACTTATCGACACCTTAAACCTACAATGATTTGTAGATTATTCCCTGGCAATGGTGCCAAAAATGTTGAGTACAGAGTAGTCTTTGTTAATACATCATCATTTACTCTTTATCAATCTGGAGGTGTCTGGAGCGATCTGTGATAAGACTATTTGTTGGGGGGGTTTTGAATGGAATGGTTGAGGACCAAAGGTCAATTTAGGGATCCTCGCACATTTGTAGTTTTGATCTTCTTGCTTATGAAATAAACTACCTTAATTTGTTTGAAAAGAAACACTCTTGCCAGGAAAGAAACTATTCTAACATTTGCTGAAATAAACACACTTTCTGAAATAAATGCTAATCTAATTGCTTTGAAACAAATAGACATACTGAAATGAAATTTTAATCTAGTTGCTGGAAATGAACATGCTTGCAGGAAATAAAAGATGAATGGAAAGGAAACCTATTGTTACTTCTTAGGCATGCAGTACTCTGAACATCATAGTGCTTAAAGAGATAACAAATCTAATTTTTATGATTTTCTATTTTTGGAAGAATAAACCTGTAGGTGAGAACAAGTAACAGAAAATAACACATAACAATCTGCTGCAAAGAAATTAACAAGAATAGAAATAACACAAACAAAATACGGAGAGATCTCCTCCAAGATGGGGAAGCGGGCCCTACTTTCCCATTTGGAGATGATCCTCTTTTCTCAACAACTTCTTTCAAAAGAAATCTCCCTTCATTTGCATTTTATTCTCATTTAAAGAATGTACATGCCTAAACTCAGAAGTTTTCCTTCTGTTGAAAACAAACTACGATGAACAACTAATTAATTAAAAACATGAACTAACTTAATAAGGTGCGATGGCTCTTCTACTTATACAATCAATCCTTATTGGAAAGAGATGCTAATTGCGAGTCTAACTGCAACAAACTAGAACAACCAGTTGCATGCTTATTAAAAGGAAAACCTAATTACTAACTAATTCCTATGAACTGGAACTGGAACAGCTAGCTATATTATTTGCTTAACTACACAATCAGTTGCAAGGAACTCTAGATCTGTGATCTGAATAAAGCGATTAGCAGGGAGAACTCCATGAGTTCCCTAAAATAGTGGGGCATCTGGTGATAGTGATAGTTGGAGCTGGCATTTGCCATCGGATATCAAGGTCACTAAGTTCAGTGACGTGGTGGTGTAATCAAAAGATGTGGCAAGGATTGAGGTGCTAATTGGGCATGTTGCAGGGCTTAGAGGGTCTTCAAGAGCATTTGTTGGAAATCATCGACTCAGGGGAGGATGACGCTTAGGAAGTATTGGCCTCCAGAGCTATTTGGAGTTTAGCTGAAGTTCAATTGTTGCAATCCTTATTTAACATCTACAACTTATACCACAAATTATGATATATGCACATAGAAAATGTCATTCAAGTATCAATAGTAAAGAGATTTCATTAAAGTGTAATGGAAACAAAACATAAGCATAATCAATTCTCAAGACAAATATAATTATAATAATATGTATTTATATGCCAATATGTTTTTTAAAGTTTATCAGAATATGAAAATATTGATAATTAAATGAGTCAATTATTTGGCTCATCAATCTTCATCCAATATCTTCACTATTTTAGGTCATTTTGGTTTTTTATATGTGGTAATAAAGAACTCGTACCACACTGATGGAATCATCATTCTATATCTAAAATTAACCATGCAACTGACACATGAAATCTATTCGTCACCCTGTTCGGAGTGGTATAGCTTAGTACCACTCAAATGGAGGAAGAATAAAACAAACAAAGAGAGAGGGGACACCAAACTAAGTACATAAAAAGAGATTTCTATTTATCAACAAAAACTATTTTACATAAAACAAATACAACTGTAGAGCTATAGCTCTGTTTCTACTTTCCTACAACTACTACTCTCTCTAGAGCTTGTTGGATATCACTACTATCCCTTTCTGTTTGGAGTTTTTCACTACTCATTCCTCTAACTGTACGTCGTGTGTGTCTAGAGTTACCTAGAGCTCAAATCTTTGCACTCCCTCTACTATATTCTTCCCTATTACTACTTCAACAAATCTTTCTTTTGTTGCACACTACTGTGCTGCTGCTTCTTGCAATATTCTAACTAATTGATTATTCTACAATCTCATTCTTTCCTTTTGTCTTATATATTCACCCAAAATTCTACTACTTAAAATTCAAACTCAACTAATTGCATTCAATGGAGACTAACCAACATTATTCATTATCTAATGGGCCAACAAATGGCATTAACTGTTTTGGTCAGGACGGCAGGAAGGAGATCTACGAAGATCTTTGACGGGGTTGGTGGAGTAATTTCCAACACTCCCCCTTAATCTAGAGTCACATACCTCTTTCATTCTATATCTCTGGTGTTGTCTGTAGTTGTCCAGAGTTGTCTGGAGCTTTCTTTCCACAACTGAAATATGGAGTTGTCCACAATGCCCAAGCTATCTCTTAGGTACTCAAAGCTCTCCTTAGACAATGCCTTAGTAAATATTTCTTCAAGCTACTACTTAGACCTACAAAACTATAGTTTGATCTCTCCATTCTCCACTAGCTCTCTTATGAAATGATATTAGATCTCAATATGTTTGTTTCATCCATGGAAGTCTGGATTCTTGGTCAAGGCTATGGAGGAAATGTTGTCAAAAAATATGGTTGTACCATCTTCTTGTTGTTCATTCAAATTTGCAAGGATTCTCCTCAACCAAATAGCCTGACATGCTACTACATTTGTTGCTATGTATTTAGCCTCTGTTGTAGAGAGGGAAACTATGGGCTACTTCTTTGATGCCCATGAAATGGGTCCTAAACCCATGTGGAACACATATCCTGATTTGCTCTTCCTATAATCTATACTACCTCTCCAATCACTATTTGTGTAACCAACCAACTCAAACTCACTAGATGCAGTGTACAATATACCATAGCCCTATGTGCCATTGGCATATCTCAAGATCCTCTTTCCTGCTTGCTAGTGTGTGTCCTTAGGCTTCTCCATAAACCTAGATATCAATCTTACTGTGTACATTAAATTAGGCCTAGTAGCAACCAAGTACATCAGACTTCCACCCTTGCTCTTATAGAGGGTTGGGTTCACTTCATTTCTACTATCCTCCTTGCTTAGTTTTAGACTTGTAGCTATTGGTGTTGGTGTAGGCTTGTTGTTCTGCATCTTAAATCTTTTCAAAATCTATTTTGCATAGTTAGTTTGCGAAATAAATATACCATGCTCATTTTGTTAGACCTCAATGCTAATAAAATATCTCAGCAAACCTAGATTAGTCATTTCAAACTCTTTCTTCATCACCTCTTTGAAATTAGAAATGAAGAGTTCACTATTCCCAATAAAAATCAAAGCATCTACATACAAAATAGCAATTAAAATCTCACCATTGGCTTCTTTGATGTAGAGTGTGGGCTCACTGCTTCTTTTGCTAAAGCCATTACTCAGTAGATAGGAATCTATCCTGTCATACCATGCCCGAGGTGCTTGCTTTAGCTTATAGAAAGCTTTCTGGAGCTTGTATACCTTGTCTTCATGCCTTGGGACTTCATAGCTAGGTGGCTGCTCCACATACACCTCCTCTTTCAATACTCCATTCAGGAAGGCTGACTTCATGTCCATTTGATATACCTTCCACTTGTGCTTGGATGTAATTGCTATAACTGGCCGCGTAGTTTCCAGCCTTGCAACTGGTGCATAGGTCTCATCATAGTCTCTTCTAGGCTTCTATTTGTAACCCTTAACAACCAGCCTTTCTTTATGCCTCTTAGTCTTACCTTCAACAGTAGACTTGATCTTATAGACCCACTTGACTCCAATCACCTTTTTACCCTTGGGTAAGATTGTCAACTCCCATGTCTCATTCCTTTCTATTGCATCCAACTTTTCATCCATGGCTTTACACTAATTTTCCTTTTTGACAGCCTCTTCAAAATCTATTGGATCACCATGAGAGAACAAAGCAAAGTCCATATTTTCATCTAAATCATCATACCTTGTGTCTTCATAAATCTCCCTCACACTCCTTGTATTTCTTGGCATTAGAGAAGTGAGTGTAGGATCTAAATGACTTCTGGAGTTACTGCTGCTAGACTCTAGAGTGCTCCGGAGCTTACTGTGTTGTTGCAATCTTGAACTAACTAAATTTGAACTATTCTAGGGATGGCTCTAGAGAGCTCCAGAGTTGGATCTAGAGCTCTTCGTTACTAAATCTACTTCACTGTTGGAAGTTCTTGTTGCAAGTATGAGGTGAACCAATGTTGTCATTGATGTCAACATACTCATATTGCATTGACAAGAAGGATTGGATGAGCTGTGTGCTGAGGATATTGAGAAAATTAGTCTCAATCAGGAACAGTGAAGAATAGTGATGAGAAGAAGGCAAAAGTACTCAATAGGTTGCGATTCAGAGGATGCGGATTAAAGGCTTTGTAGATATGAGTCTTGAGATGATCCAGTTAAGATTTCAGAGGTCCACATGAAGATGTGAAGAAGTTGTGATCGATCAAGTAGAACCGGTTCCAGGAGATGCTCCGGAGTGATAGAGTGTTACAAAAAGGTTCGGTGAGATCCGGAAGTGCATTGTCCTATTCTGCAGATTGGACAGAGTGTTTGGGAGGTCCCTGTAATGTGTCATCTCAATTGGTATGTGGTTTGGAGGTCTGGAAGCACCTCTGGCAGTATGACAGTGGCGATAGACTATGTTCTTGAAGTTTTAGATGAGGAAGAGAAGAGATTCCAGTGAGTAGAGGAAGTGCAGATGTACCTGGTCATTCAGGTAGGCTTGTGAAGGTTCTTGGATCATGTTGAGGTTGTGTTGTTGATCCGCATTGGTGGTAGAGCCCAGAATTGAAGATATTCTTCTGGATGAAGTTCTTGTTCAGACTAGCTGACTGTATGAGTTGTTCATCTTGCAAATGTTCTTGTGATGGCCGACCGGATGTGTTATTCATCCTGCGAATGTTCTTATGGTTGACTGCCGACTTAGATGATTGTTCCTAAGCCGATGTCTTGTATATATAAAGGTTTGTGAGTTCATTTCAAAGTGGGAGTTGTGAAGCAGATGAGTGTGGTATAGCAAAAGAGCGAAAGATAGAGCAGAAGTGTTTCAGGCTTAAATGGAACTGATCCAGACATGGTGAAGATGTCATTCTTCAGTTCAAGGTTGTGATCCTTATGATCTTGTAGATAGTGTGTCTCTTTGTAGGTAGTGTGCCTCCTTGTGAGCAGTGTGCTCGGGTAGTGAGCCCTAATTGGCATGTGCCATTCATTTTATCTTATTCTTCTAACAGAGAATAATCCTTGGGTTAATCACCCCATGGTTTTTCCCTTAACCGAGTTTTCCACGTCCAAAATCTTGGTGTCTAATGTGTTGATGTTTATCTGCTCCGGTGTTTATGCTTTCTACTTTCATGAATGGTTAATTGATATGCTATTAACTAATAAAGAAGAATCAAGTGTTTCAAGTAGAAGCAAGTTTTTGTACAACTAATTCACCCCCCTCTCAGTTGTGTGCCCTAGATCTAACAATTGGTATCAGAGCCAACTTCCTCTGAAAGGAGCTTAACCGCTTGAGGAGATCCAGGATGTCGTCATACAAGAAGGATAGTCTGAAGTTTGATGGAACCAACTTCACTCTCTGGAAAGGTCGCATGAAATGTCACTTGGAGTGTATGGGAAAAGCATACTTGGCCATGATCTCAAAACCATATGTACCTCCACAGGGTGGTTCGACAACTTTGAATGAAATCGCAGATGCTGAAAACAATTTGCAGACCAAGGAAGCTCTTCTAAGTGCATTGAATGACTCAGATCTCTCAAATGTTATTGACCTACCAACTGCATATGAGTTCTAGACTAAACTGGAACTTCTGTATGAAGGAGATGAGTTTGTCAAGAGTGCAAGGTTGCAAAGTCTAAAAGGGAAATTTGAAAGATTGAAGATGAGACATGATGAAAATATCACTACCTTTATGCCAAGAGTGAATGAGCCAGTATGTGGAATTAGAAATGCTAGTGGAACTCTGGATGAAAATAAGATTGTTTGTAAAATTCTTAGATCTCTTCCTACTACCTACAAAATCAAGGTTTCTGCCATTGATGAATTCAAAGCCCACACAACTATCACAAGAGAACAATTGGCTGGCAAACTAGCTGCATTTGAAATGATCGAGTTTGGAGATGATCCCCCCAAGACTGAATCTGCTTTCAAAGCCAGTGCCTATGTGAAAGGCAAACAGAGTTTTGATCCGGGAGAAAACTCTTCAAGGAAGATGTCATGGTATGATCAAGCAAGAAGAGACATGGAAGAGGAAGAAGCAAAAACAGCTCAACTTGAAGCCCTCATTGCAAAAAGACTGCCAAGAGGATTCGGTAAGTATGAAGGAAAATTACCCTTTAAGTGCTTCAATTGCAATAAGATTGGTCATTTTGCTTCAAGATGTCCAGAAAAATCTACAAGGTCAAATGCTAATAGACAAAGGTTCCAAAAGAACTATTCTTATGTTCATGAAGAAGATGATAATAAAGGAGTAACAGATGATGAATCAGAACTAGGAAGCAAATCCAGAAATGAATGGGTGTTTATTGCCATCAAGGAAGAAGATTCAATATCCTCTGAATCTGTCAATCACAAGGTTGTGGAAAAAGCTTTGGCTGCCCAAGTTGAAGAAAGGGATGATTGGGTTATTGACAGTGGATGCTCTCACCATATGACAGGTGACAAGAGCAAGTTCTTAGATTTGGAAAGGTATGAAGGAGGAATGGTAAAGTCTGGTGACAATTCTGTAGGTAGAATCAGAGGTAGGGGAACTATTTCTTTTGATGGAAAGAGCAAAACTGGTAATGTACTATATGTTGAAGGTCTGAAGCACAATCTTCTCAGTGTTGGACAGTTAGTAGACAAAGGTTATGATCTCCGGTTCAAAAATGGAAGATGCAGGATCTTTGAAAGCTCCAAAACTGAAATTGCATCTGATACTCAAACAAAAGGTAATATCTTCCATCTAGTTGGTTCTAATAAAAGTTGTCTGTTTGTTCAAGTTGATCAGAGTTGGTTATGGCATAGAAGGATGTGCCATGTGAATTTTGATAACATCAACAAGATAAGAAATATTCAGGCTATAAGAGATCTTCCTAAATTGGTGAAACCTACAAATAGTTTGTGCAAAGAATGTCAGCTAGGTAAACATAGCAGAGTCTCTTTCAAAAGCAAGGATCAGTCTACTACTAGATTGTTGGAATTAGTTCATACTAATCTCTGTGGTTCGACAAGAATCAAGAGTATGCAAGGTGATAGATATTTCATGTTGCTAATTGATGACCATTCTTGGATGATGTGGGTTACCTTCCTAAAAGAGAAATCAGAAGCCGTTGAGAAGTTCAAAATCTTCAAGGCTATGGTAGAGAATCAAACTAGATTGAAACTGAAATGTCTAAGGTCTGATAGAGGTGGTGAATTCACATCCAGTGAATTCATAGATTTTTGTGAGAAGCATGGTATAAAGAGACATCTATCTGCTCCTAGGACTCCACAGTAGAATGGAGTAGTTGAGAGAAAGAACTGGACCATCTAGAAAGCATCCAGGACAATGATGATGGAAGAAAATGTTCCCCAGATGTTTTGGAGAGAAGCTGTCAGCACTGTAGTCTACACTCTTAATCAAGTTCAAATCAGAAGCAACACCGGTAAGACTCCTTATGAACTTTGGTCTGGTGTAACTCCTACTGTGAGATATTTCAGAGTATTTGGTAGCAAGTGTTATATCAAAAGAGATGAAGATTTAGGAAAGTTTGATGCTAGAAGTGATGAAAGAATTTTCTTGGGTTACTCCACTCAAAGCAAAGCATACCAGTGTTACAATAAGATATTGAGAAAGATGATAGAAAGTACAAATGTGAAGATTGATGAAGGAATAGAGAAGCCCTCAAGATTCTATGAATGTGATGAAGATGATCAGAATGATCCTCTGGTGCAAAGAGCTCCATCCTCCTCTGAAATTTAGATCCAAACTAATCCGGTAAATTAGGAAGAAGAAGTTTGTCTGAATGAGCCTGATCAAGAATTAGTAGTGCAAGAAACTCCCAAAGCTCCAAGGTATGTAACTCTAAATCACTCTGAAGATCAGATCATAGGTGACAAAAGTAAAGGGGTGCAAATAAGGAGAAGAATTGCTCAAGATTCAAATGAATACTGTCTAATTTCAAAGATTGAACCTAAGACAGTTAATGAAGCTTGCAATGATGAAAACTGGACCAAAGCAATGGAAGAAGAATTGATGCAAATTGAGAAAAATCATACTTGGGATCTTATTCCCAGACCTAGAGACAAGAATGTGATTGGAACCAAATGGGTCTTCTAGAACAAACTGAATGAAGTTGGTGAAGTAATTAGAAACAAAGCTAGATTGGTCTGCAAAGGCTACTCTCAAATAGAAGGAATTGATTTTGAAGAGACCTTTGCTCTGGTGGCAAGAATTGAAGCAGTCAGATTATTTCTTGTATTTGCTACCTTCAAAGACTTCAAGGTATATCAGATGGATGTCAAGTCTACCTTCCTAAATGGTGATCTGGAAGAAGAAGTTTACATTGAACAACTGGATGGATTTCAATTGTCTGATAATGATGATATGGTCTACAAGTTGAAGAAAGCATTGTATGGATTAAAGCAAGCCCCAAGAGCATGGTATGAAAGGTTAGATAAGCATCTTGTGTAGATTGGATTCAACAAAGGTACTGCTGACAGTAACCTATATTTCAAAATTGATCATGAAAACATTTTGATTGTTGAAGTATTTGTGGATGATATCATTTTTGGAGGAAGAGATAGTATGTGCAAAACTTTTGCAAATTAGATGAAAAGTGAGTTTGAAATGTCTATGCTTGGTGAAATGAATTTCTTCTTGGGTCTACAAATTACTCAAACAAAGAAAGGGATCTTCATTTCTCGGACCAAATATGTGAAAGAATTGTTGAGGAAATTCGTTATGGAAGATTCAAAGCCAATGAACACTCCTATGGCAACCGGATGTAAGTTGAGCAAAGATGATGACTCTCCAAAGGCAGATCAGACAAAGTATAGATCAATGATTGGTGAATTGTTGTATCTCACTCAGACTAGACTAGATATAATGCAGGCTATTGGTCTTGTGGCAAGGTTTCAAGCTGATCCTAGAGAATCTCATGTTATGGCAATCAAGAGAATTTTTAGATATCTAAAAGGGACAGTGGAGTATGGTTTGTGGTATCCTAGAGATCATGATTTCTTTCTTCATGCTTACACAGATGCAGATTGGGCAAGAGATGTGGATGACCAGAAGAGCACCAGTGGTGGAGCATTATTTTTGGGAAAGAGATTGGTTTCTTGGCTAAGCAAGAAACAAGATGCAATATCTCTATCTACAACTGAAGCAGAATACATTGCAGCAGCAGGTAGTTGCACTCAAATCTTATGGATGAAGTAGATGCTAAGAGACATTAAAGTTGAATATGAGGACCCTATCACAATTTTCTGTGATAATTCAAGTGCAATTAATATTTCTAAGAATCTGGTATTGCATTCTAAGACTAAGCACATATCTATCAAGTTTCATTTTTTGAGAGAACAAGTGAACAAGGAAGAAGTCAGATTGGAGTATGTACCCTCCAAGAATCAGATTGCAGATATCTTCACTAAACCTCTTCCCAAGGACTCTTTTGAGTATCTCCAGGAGAAGTTAGGGGTCATGGTCCCTCTGGTGATGAACTAGGATGCACTGATGTGCATCAGTCTGGTGGATATCATAGTCATATCTTGTGATTTGGATTGATGATGGGGAGCTGCTACTAAGGGGGAGTAGTTGGTATGATTCTGATGTGTTAGAATTGCAAGTATGAGCCCTTTGCCATTGATGTCAAAGGGCGAGAGAAGACATGTGAAAAACAAGTGGTTGATGATCAAAGGGGGAGTAGTAAAGGAAGAGAAGACATGTGAAGAGTTGTTGTTGATAGGGGGAGCTGTGACAAAAAGGAGAAGTTCTTGTCTTGATGGTTTTTCACATCATATGTTGCCATCAATGACAAAGGGGGAGATTGTTGCAAGTATGAGGTGAACCAGTGTTGTCATTGATGTCAACATACTCATATTGCATTGACAAGAAGGATTGGATGAGTTGTGTACTGAGGATATTGAGAAAATTAGTCTCAATCAGGAGTAGTGAAGAACAGTGATGAGAAGAAGGCAAAAGTACTCAATAGGTTGTGATTTAGAGGATACGGATTAAAGGGTTTGTAGATATGAGTCTTGAGATGATCCAGTTAAGATTTCAGAGGTCCACATGAATATGTGAAGAAGTTGTGATCGATCAAGTAGAACCAGTTCTGGGAGATGCTCCGGAGTGACAGAGTGTTACAAAAAGGTCTGGTGAGATCCGAAAGTGCATTGTCATATTTTGTGGATTGGATAGAGTGTTTGGGAGGTCCTTGTAATGTGTCATCTCAATTGGTATGTGGTTTGGAGGTCCGAAAGCACCTCTGGCAGTATGACAGTGGTGATAGACTGTGTTCTTGAAGTTTTGGATGAGGAAGAGAAGAGATTCCAGTGAGTAGAGGAAGTGCAGATGTACCTAGTCATTTAGGTAGGCTTGTGAAGGTTCTTGGATCGTGTTGAGGTTGTGTTGTTGATCCGCATTGGTGGTAGAGCCCAGAATTGAAGATATTCTTTTGGATGAAGTTCTTGTTCAGACTAGCCAACTGGATGAGTTGTTCATCTTGCAAATGTTCTTGTGATGGCTGACCGGATGTGTTATTCATCTTGTGAATGTTCTTATGGTTGATTGCTGACTTAGATGATTGTTCCTAAGCTGATGTCTTGTATAAATAAAGGTTTGTGAGTTCATTTCAAAGTGGGAGTTGTGAAGCAGATGAGTGTGGTATAGCGAAAGAGTGAAAGGCAGAGCATAAGTGTTTCGGGCTTAAATGGAACTAATCCAGACATGGTGAAGATGTCATTCTCCAGTTCAAGGTTGTGATCCTTATGATCTTGTAGACAGTGTGTCTCTTTGTAGGCAGTGTGCCTCCTTGTGAGCAGTGTGCTCAGGCAGTGAGCCCTAATTGGCATGTGCCATTCATTTTATCTTATTCTTCTAACAGAGAATAATCCTTGGGTTAATCACCCCGTGGTTTTTCCCTTAACTGGGTTTTCCACATCAAAAATCTTGGTGTCTAATGTGTTGATGTTTATCTGCTCCGGTGTTTATGCTTTTTGCCCTCATGAATGGTTAATTGATATGCAGTTAACTAATAAAGAAGAATCAAGTGTTTCAAGTAGAAGCAAGTTTTTGTACAACTGATTCACCCCCCCTCTCAGTTGTGTGCCCTAGATCTAACAGTTCTTGCTTCATTTCTACCTTCTTCATCATCTATGGGTATCGTTGTTGAGATACATGTGGTCGTGTCAACTATGCCATCCCACAATTCATTCTCAATGAATTCTACATCCCTACTAATTATAACCTTCTTGGTGATAGGGTTGTACAACCTATAGCCTTTGGATTCTTCACTATACCTAATGAAGATGCACTTTTATCTTTTGTCATCAAACTTTTGTCTGTTCTCTTTAGGGACAAATGCATATGCCACACACCCAAAAATTTGTAGGTGCTCCATGCTCCATTTATCATTTGTCCATGCTTCTTGTGGAATTTTGTCCCTTATAGCCTTTGTGGGACTACTATTTAGCAAGTATATTATTGTTGCTATTGCCTCACCCTAATAATCATTTGGTAGTCCATTTGCCTTCAACATGCTTGCTTCCATCTCTATGATGGTTTTGTTCTTCCTCTCAGCAACTCCATTTTTCTATGGAGTGTACCTTGTTGTGAATTGGTTTTGAATGCCTTCATACTTGCAGAATTTCATAAATTCTTTGGAGATGTACTCTCCCCCTCTATCTATTCTGAGGACCTTGATATAATGGCCACCTTGCTTCTCATCCAAGGCCTTCAACTCTTTAAACTTCTCAAATTCTTTAGATTTATTCTTCAAGAAATGAACCCAGTTCTTTTTGTTGTAATAATCTATGAAGGTCATAAAATATACATTCCCACCTAGTGTGCAGATCATCATGGGGCCACACAAATTAGAATGCATCAATTCTAATGGTGCTCTCACCCTTCTAAAATGCCATGATTGAAAGGGCTACCTATGCTACTTTCCTAAAATGCAGGCTTCACATTTCCTCTCGGGCTCAACAATTGTTGGAAGCCCTCTAACCATGTCTTTTTTGGACAAAAGACAAACCAAAAAAACTTAAATTACCATACCTTAAACACCAAAGCTTGTATAGGTCTTGGATGCCTAGCTTGAAGGCTAACTCCTAAGCCACTATTGTAGACACCATCTGGTTAACTCAGGAGATATCTAGAGCCATCAAGAACTTGATAAGTGCAGTTCTAGAGAGTGGGTTTGAAACCTAAGGGAGAACATTCTATTTTTCATCATCTGCACTACTACAATGACCTTTGTGCTACCATCCCTATCATAGATGATGTACTCCCTTTTCTCCATTAGGATTCTATAACCATTTTGGACCATCTGCCCAATGTTCAATAGGTTATGTTTTATGCATGTGGCATAATAGACATCCTGGATCTACATTCTCTCACCTTGCTTGGATAGGACTAGGATGATGCCTCTTCCCATGACTGGAACCTTTTGACTATTCCTCATCATGATCTCACACCTGACACTCTTGTCAATGGAGGAAAACAAACTAGCATTACCACTCATGTGGTTGCTACACCCGCTATCCAAATACCATACTTTAAGGTTGCTCTTCTTAGTAAGGTTTCATATAATAAACACCTTAGACTATTTTTCATTTTCAGCCTTATCCTTATTTTCTACATGAGCATTTTGACTCCCTTGGTCATACTATTTCTTCCCGCACTCATTTGCAAAATGACCAAAATTGTGACAATAATAACACTGCACATTAGATTTATCATACCTTTGGTTGGAGCTACTACTCTTCTTGTTGTGGGAGTCCTGCTGGGAGGTGCTTGGTCCATCTTCCTAGTTATTTGAGCCACCTCTTCTAGAGTTGCTTCTTCCTCTACCTTTACCTCTATTGTTTCTTCCTCTTCCCTTGCCTCTCACACTGCTTTGAGCTTTGAAGGCTTGCTCTAGGGAAGGAGAAGATCTATTCAACCACTACTCATGAATTTGTAGGGAACCCATCAACTCATCTACTGTCATCTTTGAGAGGTCCTTGGCCTCTTCTATTGCTATGACAATAGGGTCAAATCTCAAGGGCAGACTCCTAAGGATTTTCTCAATAGTCCTTTGTTCTTCCATTGTTTCTCCATTGATTCTGAATTGATTTATCAAGATGGAAACCCTTGTATGGAACTCTTAAATAGACTCTCCATCCTTCATCTACAGGGTCTCAGAATCTGTCTGTAGCAACTGGAGATTTACTAACTTCACCATGTCAGTTCCTTTGTAACTGGTTTGGAGGATTTCCCAAGCTTCCTTTGCATTGTTAGCTACTGCTATTCTAGGACAAATAGCCTCTATTAAGGATGCCTTAATCAAACTGAGGGATTTTACATCATTTATTCTTGTTTCTTTTAGCTAGTTCTTCTAGGCATTTGTTAGGGCTACAAAAGCATTTGGGTCAGTCACATCTGTGAACCCACTGACCACAAGTTCCCACAAATCATTTGCAACCAAGATGATCTTCATATTTTTCACCCAAACATCATAGTTTTTCCCATAAAAGATGGGTGGCTGCTACCAACTCTTGTTGTCTCCTCCAGCCATATCTCTAAATTAGGGGAGACATTACTACCTAGAAAAACTTAGGGCTTTTCCTCAATACCCAGAAAGCTAAAACTCTACATATGCTAACCTAAGCTCTGATACCAAATGTTGGGAGTGGTATAGCACAGATACCACTCAAATGGAGGAAGAATAAAACAAATAGATAGAGAGGGGACACAAAACCAAGTACACAAACATAGATTTCTGCATAAAACAAATACAACTGCAGATCTACAACTCTATTTCTACTTTCCTACAACTACTGCTCTCTATGGAGCTTGTTGGATATCACTGCTATCCCCTTCTATTTGAAGTTGTTCACTGGTCATTCCTCTAACTGTATGTTGTGCATGTCTAGAGCTGCATGGAGCTTGAATCTCTACACTCCCTTTGTTGTATTCTTCCCTATTGCTACTGAAACAAATCTTTATTCTATTGTGAACTATTATGTTGCTGCTACTTGCAATTTTCTAATTGGTTAATTTTTCTACATTCTCATTCTTTCCTTTTGTCTTATCTCTTCACCCAAAATTTTACCACTCAAAATTCAAACTCAACTAACTACATTCAATTGAGACTAACCAACATTAACTATTATCTGATGGGCCAGCAAATGGCATTAACAATTTTGGTCAAGGTAGTAGGAAGGAGATCTAAGAAGATCTCTGACAAGGTTGGTGAAGTAATAGCCTAGACACTCCAGATTATAATTTCCAACACACCCCACTAAGTAGATGCCATCATAAGAAACTGATGATACCACCTCAAAAATTAGGATATGAAATAGTCATAGTGAATGATTTTTTATCAGATATTTAGTACCTTTCATTGTGATTAGTTTTTGGTTGATCAAACTATTTTTTTTTTTTTTGGAAAAAAAATATTGAAGGACAACTATTTTTTTAAAATTTTATGGACGATCAAAAAAAAATTTTATGGGACTACCAAATTTTTGGCTATTCCAAGATGTGTACACATATAGAATGGCCTATTGGCTAAAAAATTTATATAGTGTTAGATTGTAAATTTGAGAATTCTTAAATTATTCCTAAGGTCAAATCTCTCTAAAATATATTAGATTTTGGGCATTCTAATTTATTACTGAAACCCTTCTAGAGAGGCCCTACGAGTAATTGATGACAAGATCATCATGTCCTTGTTTTTCTAGTAGGTGTTCTTCTACTCAATCTGTGTGATCTATCTTCCTTTACAAAAAAATTTTTTTGTTGATCCTCTCTATGATAACTCTCTTTGTTACTGAATTTTTTTACTACCTATGCCATGTTCTCACCCATAAAAGGTTGTACATTTTGTTGTTGTTCTATTCTACATGTTATGAAACCCTTCAATGCCTTCTCGAAGATGAGTTGTTGCATATTTTTATTGAAACCCTCCACGCTAGCAATCATGCAACCAATAGTATTGTTAAAACGCTTATTTTTCTTTGCATGAATTTTAATAGCCTTGCCATCAATTTACCTGTGAATAACTTTTCACATACATGCTAAACAATTTTAAAATATTTGCAGAGAAAATTCAAAAAAAAAATAAAAATATTTAAGTGAAGGCAACCCTTGTAAGAGGGTGATATGTCAGAAAAATGCACCCTTGGGGGCATTTTCCTATTAAGGTTTAGCTCTTGGGTCTTTAGATTGCATTTAGAGCATCTTGTATGATAATTTAGACTCTTGGCGAGAAAACCCTTGGGTCTTGTGACAAATAGGACCTAGGGGGTGCTAATTTAATGATCCTTGAATAAAGACAAGGGGGTGGACAAGGGCGCTAGCACCCTAGTCTAGCCTTATTTTAGGTTGCCCTAAATTCAAATGTTAGTCTTGTGATCGTTATTTAGTTTCCAGGCTGACATCATAAGTTTCAAATATGAAATTCTTGGTAGGAATCTTAGTAGTTGCATATATAAGCATGTTTAGGTTATCATTTAGAAACTAGATGGCAATTTTGATTGTGAGCTATTGGCATAGTTGAGATATAATTGTGTTGCAAATAATAGAATTATTATTGTGTTTGTTTTTACAAGTTGGATTACATCTTCTCCTCATGGCATTGAAGAGCGTCTTCCTTCCATGAGAGCTTCATCATCAAGGTGACATTTATTGTGCTTTATCATCATTATCATTTTGGATTTTGCCTCTATCCCACAAGGATACGCACTCTCTCTCTGACAACGGTGTTTGGAAGACTTGAATGTCTCTCCAGGGATTAACTGAGGCAAGCCTCTAAATGCCACAACCCCCTCCCACACTCCTTGTGATTGCAGGTTACAGGTATCAGATCTGGAGAAAGTGGAGTTGTAGGGAAGATAGGAAGAGATTGAGGATCTAGGATCTAAAAAGAAGCAAACACTATGTAGGA
The DNA here is from genome assembly GCA_027924645.1 of Cunninghamia lanceolata. Lineage (NCBI taxonomy): Eukaryota > Viridiplantae > Streptophyta > Pinopsida > Cupressales > Cupressaceae > Cunninghamia > Cunninghamia lanceolata. Next base: position 3,972,878 of record BSBN01000749.1, on the reverse strand, counting down.
TTTCAGGACAAGGGCGTCATCACCATTGTCCTCTACATCTAAAGACATAGAAATAGACTGGGCAGTGATAATCAGGGTTAGCAGAGCTTTTGATATCTCGAAGAACATCCCCCAGTGGACTAGAACGCTCTCAACATTGTCCTCTGCATTTGAATTACCAGAAACTGAATATATAGAGGAGATCAGTGTCGAAAGGAGGTCAAGACTTTGTGGAAAAATGTGTACCTTGGACTTGGGCACTATCACCATTTTCCCTAACATTTCTGTTCTCTAGATGACGAAAAATAGTGAGTTAAGGTTTTCTGCCCTTTGCCTTATTTCAGTAGCATTTGTCGTAATTTGTAGATTTACTTGTTGTTTTGCTTAAATTAGGGTTTCAAGAGCATAAAGACATTAATTAGCAACATTGTGTGATAGCTTCTAAATTTCCTAGCAAAACCAAGTGGCAACCCAAACTAATAGATGACTCTCCTATCGATAGGAGAAGCACTTGGTTGAAAAGCCCTTGGAATGTTTAGTGGAAAGTGTAAATTCAAATCAAACTTATAATCTCTTATTTGGATATTTTCTGAAAGTTGGATATTTGTATTGTAGAGTTTAATTTATTATTGTCTTTTGTTTTCCCAGATGCAATTTCTACTTCTCATACACTTCTGATTTTTGTGTCGATGTATAGTATTGCTGGGCAAAGACATTGATATATATATGTTAGTGACTATAGGAGTCACATCTATGATAGACGTGACTCCTCAAGGAATCACGCCTATCACAGGTGTGACTTCATCACCATGTCTAATGAAGTCAGTTTCACCAATGTTAACAATTAGTAATTGTTGTTTAGAATGCAGACTATGTTTATACTTTGGTAATGTATCATTTGATCATGCTATTGATATTTATTTTAACACACCTTATTAAGTACGTTATCTAATCGAAGCTACAAACAACTCAACACTCCATCTTAGCTCAGGAAGATAACAATATCACAATAATCTTTGTGAATATCAATTATTTGATCTGTAATGAATTACTCAAAGTAATTTAATATCACATAACTCATGATATATAGTATCACCTATCTCGTGATATGTAGCATCACCTACCTCGTGATACTATATCATGCACATAGTGATGAGGAATCTCAATGTGTTTAGATCTATCATGGAATACTACATTCATGGATAGCTTAATACAGCTTTGATTGTCGCAATGGATGATAGTTGGTTTCAGAGGTTTACCAAATAATCCCACAAGTAGTTTTCTAAGCCATACTACCTCTCTAGCAGCCATAGAAGCTGTAATATATTCAACTTCTATAGAACTCTGAGCAACTGACGACTATTTTTTGTTGATCCACGATATCATTGCTGACCCTAAACTGAAACAACATTCAGAGGTGCTCTTCCGGTCAGTTACACTTCTAGCCCAATCTAAATCTGTGAATCCATGTAGATCTAAGTCAACCTTTTCATATTTTAAGCCATAATTTAGAGTACCTTGAAGGTATCTCATTATATGCTTCACAGCCACAAGATGTATCTCCTTGGGCTCACACATAAATTGACTTAAGGCATTTACAACATAGTAGATATCAGGTCTGGTATTGACCAAATACATTAAGGATCCAATTATCTGTCTGTAAAGAGTGGGATCTACCAACAAAGAATCTACTGCTACTTCCTTCAATTTATGAAGATTTGTTTCCATGGGGGAAGACATAGGTCTACATTCCATCATACCAAACCTTTTTAATATATCAATTGTGTACTTCCCTTGGTTTAGAATAATACAATCTGATTTCTGCCATACTTCTAGTCCAAGGAAGTAGTGTGATAGACCTAAGTCCTTCATGTCAAATTCTAAAGCTAGATCTTTCTTACACTGATCAATAAGGTGATCTTCTCCTATAATCAATTGATCATCAACATATAATATTAATATTAACATATCACCTTTGCTTTGTTTGAAGTAGAGATTTGGATCTGCATCATTCTTTGAGAAGCCTAATCTCAAGAGGTAACTGTCAATTCTTTCATACCAGGCTCTGGGGACCTATATAATTCCATATAGAGCTTTCTTTAATTTACATACATGGGGTCCAGCATTGTGAATCTCAAATCCTTCGGGTTGCTCTAAGTAAACCTCTTCTTCAATGGTTCCATTTAAGAAAGCAAATTTTACGTCCATTTGATGGACTTTCCACCCTTTGGCTATTGCAATAGCTAGAACTACCCTGGCTGATGTATATCAAGCAACTGGAGTGGAGGTTTCATCGTAATCAATTCCTTCCTTTTGTGAAAATCCTCTGGCCACAAATCTTGCTTTGTATTTCCCTATACTGCCATCTGCAGCATGTTTGATTTTAAATAGCCATTTTGAAGAAACAACAAATTTCCCTTTTGGTCTCGGTACTATATCCCATACATCATTCTTTAGGATGGATTGATACTCCTCTGTCATGGCATCCTTCCATACTTGGTGCTTAAGAGCTTCTATAGCACTAGAAGGTTCTGATTTAATGGATTCACTCATTAAAGCTACATAACTAGAGAATCTCTTAGGTCTTGTGCTTTCCCTAAAAGTCCCTGATGGAGTGGCATAATTTTTAGCTTCTTTGATTGTTTTGATGGCCCAGAGTGGTCTTTTCTTGAGATTTTCTAGTGATGTGATTTGTTCATGGTTTTCATCTTCCTCAAGATACTCCCTCTGAAACTCAGGTGTAGGATCCTCTTCTATGCCTGAGTTGGAAGTTTGAATTTCTGACTCAATATAATTTATGGCTCTTTTGAAAGTGATGTCTTCCTCAAAAATCACATCTCTGCTTAGTTCAATCTGTCTTTGACCAGGTATATATATTCTATAAGCTTTTGATGTTTCACTATAGCCTACAAAGATGCTTTTTCTCCCAGAAGGTTCTATCTTAGTTCTTTTCTCTTTGGGCACATGAATGTAAACAAGACAACCAAATATCCTTAAATGACTAATGTCTGGTTTTGTGCCAGTGAAAGCTTCTTTAGGAGTTTTGTTATCAATATGAGAGTGAGGACATCTGTTCTGTATATAGACAGTAGTACTAGATGCGTCTGCCCAAAGAGAAGTGTCTATATTCTGATCAAGTAGCATAGCCCTAGCACCTTCTACAATGGTTCTATTTTTTCTTTCTGCAACTCCATTTTGTTGAGGATTATAAGGTACATTGAACTCCCTCTTAATCCTAGTGTTTTTACAAAAGTCTTTAAAAATGTTTGAAGTGTATTCACTCCCATTATCTGTTCTTAAGGTTTTGATTTTTCTCCCGGAAGAGTTTTCAGTAATGGATTTAAATTCCTTAAATATTTTAAGGATTTCCTGTGATTCTTTACATTTAAGAAAATAGATCCATGTCTTTCTAGAGAAGTCATCAACGAAGATTACATAGTATAGAAACCCACCTAAGGAGGGTACAGACATGGGTCCACATAAATCTGAGTGGACTAGTTCTAATACTTTATTTGTTTTGCTAGAACTATTTTGAAAGGATGCCTTTATATTTTTCCCTAAGGCACACCCCTTACATACCCCTGAACTACATTGTGTGAGTTTGGGTAACCCTGTAACTAGTCTTTCCATAGAAGATAGGGCACGGAAATTTAGGTGTCCTAGTCTTCTATGCCATATTTCATTAGAGTTTGCAATTTCATGAATTAGGGCTAGATTTGGTTCCGTACATAACTTGTACAAGTACCCTTGTCTATGACCTATGGTTTTGGCTTTCTTAATAGTAGAATTCTTTGGCCATGCCAATACTTTGCTATCCATAAAGGTCACTCTATATCCATTATCTTCAAGTACAGATATGGAGACTAGGTTTCTTTTGATGCCTGGGACAAACAATACTCCAGTAAGTTGGATGGAGATACCAGTCTTTAATTTGAGAGTGCATGTGCCAACACCCTTGACTTGATGCACAAAGTTATCTCCAATTGTTACTTCTTCGTCAGTCTCTTCTACCATGGTGTCTAGTAGTTCCCTGAACCCTATGATGTGTCTTAATGAACCACTATCTATAACCTAGGTGTTGGATTTATTTGATACTTGGTTTGAAAGTGCAGAGTAGAATACATATTTCTCAAATTCATGCTCCTTTATTTTGGCATAAGATGCTTGTTGTTTGGTTTTGTCAAGACATCTGATTGCATAGTGTCCATATTGGTTGCATCTAAAACATTGGATGCGAGAAATGTCTTTCTTGAATGAACCTTTCTCGTGATAATTTTTCCTCTTCTTGAAGTGTTTCTTCTCCTCTTTCTTTTGAGAGTTTGTATTTAGAATATGAAGGTCTTCATCTATATTTTTCTGTTTTGACCCTTTCTTTGTCTATCTAGATTCTTCTTGAAGACAGTCTGATCTTAAGCGATCAAATTTTGGAAATTCAGACCTTGCACTAATGCCTTGAACAAATGTCTCCCAGGAATTTGGGAGACCATCTAGAGCAATAAGTGTTAGTTCCTTGCTTTCAATTTGGTACCCAAGTGTTGATAGTTAATCCCTTAGTGCAAATATTCTCATAAAGTATGCATTGATAGATTCTCCTTTGTTCATACTTATATGATTCATTTCTCTCTTTAGGGCTAAGGTTCTGCTGGAGTTATTAATTTCATAATTGCCTTCAAGTGACTTAAACATATGATATGCAGTCTCATGTTTTTTCAGAATCAACATGATATGATCTCTAACTCCATCAACTATGATTTTCATGGCTTTGTCATTTCCTTCAATCCATGTCATTTTATCAAGATCATTCTCTGGTTCTATTTTGTTTTCTTTCACAAATGAATCAACTTTGTTTTCTTTTAGTATCATCGTAATTCTGAATTTCCATGATGAGAAGTTATTTCCTCCTTCCAATCTATCTTCGAATCAGATTGCTGCAGTCATTTTAGAAATGAGATGTATTAACTCTGAATTTCTCAAGTTCAATTTTTTGCCTGGATTCTGCTTAACGTGGCTCTAATACCATGTAAATTCAAATCGAACATATAGTCTCTGATTTGGAAATTTTTTTAAAGTTGGATATTTGTATTGCAAAGTTTAATTTATTACTATCTTTTGTTTTCCCAGATGCAATTTCTACTTCTCATACACTTCTGATTTTTGTGTCGATGCATAGTATTGCTGGGCAAAGACATTCATATATATATGTTAGTGACTGTAGGAGTCACATCTATGATAGACGTGACTCCTCAAGGAGTCACGCCTATCACAGGTGTGACTTCATCATCGTGTCTAATGAAGTCAGTTTCACCAATGTTAACAATTACTAATCGTTGTTTAGAATGCAGACTATGTTTATACTTTGGTAATGTATCATTTGATCATGCTATTGATATTTATTTTAACACACCTTATTAAGTATGTTATCTGATCGAAGCTACAAACAACTCAACAGAAAGGAGGATTCAAACTAAAACAACCACATTCCAAACTCCCCCTTTTCATATTAAAAATTTTGGTGAACCCATATTTTGAACTTTTTGGCACCTTGCTAAGTTTTGTTTGATAAATTTTCATTCATTCATTTCATTGCATTTGAAAATTTACAAAAAAAATTGATATATTTGGAAAAATTGAAAAAATTGCATTCTAGGGTTTGATTTTTGACATAGTTTGCATTCATTCAATTGTATTTAATTAATTCTCTAATTTTTTCATCATATCTGAAATTCATCATCATTCAATTCATTATTTTCAATATTGCATTTGAAAAATTACAAAAAAAATTGAAAAAATTGGAGAATTTACAAAAATTGGCATATTAGGCTTGCATTTTTGTAAAAATTTGAATTAATTGGCATCTAATTTAAAATAATTTATGTTATTTGCATTATATCTGATCCAATTTACAGAAATTCATCATTTACAATTCATTTGCATTGCATTTGCATGCTTGATTTGATAGAAATTGCTTGAAATTTTATATTTTTCATGAAACCTAGTTTTGCATGAGCTAGGGTTGTAGTCAAAATCTTGTTTCAGATTTTACTACCTTGATCAAACACTAATTAGGTCTGATTTATAATTTTATTATTGTATCATAGTGGCCTCCTTGTGAAATTTCATGTCTAGGGCTTGAAAACTTGCACTTTTCACCAGATTTCGCCTTATCGTCTTGTTAGATTTGCACTCCAAGCGTGTTGTAAGGGATTTTATTGCACTAATTGGCTGTTATTAGTGTTATCATCTAGTGCCCCTTCTCATTTTCCTTACAACACCCTTTCTTTTGGGCTTTCGCATTGAAATTTGATGAAAATTTGCATACTTTTGATATCTTTGCACTAGGGTTTGATCTAGAGTGGCATTATAGGCATGTTGTAACACATTTTTTTGGAATTAGGTGGTTTTTAGTACTTTTATAAGTTGTGTTCCATCCTCATGTTCCTTACAACACCCATTTCCCTACTCTTTTGTATCAAGAATTGGTAAAAATTAACATATTTTAGCATATTTTCACTAGGTTTTGACTTATCGACCTTCTAGAGTGCCTCAAAAGTGTGTTGTAAAAGGTATTCTTGCAATAGTGGACTGTTATTGGGCATATCAATTTCTATCCCTCTTGACAATCTTTACAACACCTTTTCTTTCGCTTATTTGTATTAATAAAAATTTAAAAATCAAGCATTTTTACATAGTTTTGCACTGATTTTTGGCATAAATTTTGGAAAAGCTTTTAAAATCTGATTTTACATTGAAAACAATTCAATGGAATCTTCATGTTATTCTTCAATGAAATCTTTTCATGAGTAAATGCTAGACTTTGAAAATTTCTCTAATTTCACTAATGAGAATCCTCATGTTCTAGGGCACATAGCTTATGCAAGTGGTATTGATGCTTCTATATGTTCTACATATGAGTTGCAATTACTTTGTTATACACATAATTTTAGTAGATTAATTTTACTCATAGGAGCATATCCTTTGATATTAGAAGATTTAACTAAATTCATCTCTAGGAATACTCACGAGAAAGATGTGAGTGAAAATCCTTTTTTCCTTTGATATTAGAAGATTTAACTAAATTCATGTCTAGGAATAATCACGAGAAAGATGCGAGTGAAAATCCTTTTTCTGATATAGAGTATGATGATGATGATGATGTACCTTCCTCTCATCCCAATGCTCTCCCTAGACAAGATGTAGCATTAGTGGATGAGAAAAGGTATGTCACATTAAATCCTTTAGGGATAGATGTTGGGTATAATCAAGAGGAAAACAATGTTAATTCAATATCCATTAATAGACTTTGTAGAAATCTCCCTAAGATGGTGGTATCGGGGGCACCTAGTGTACCTTCCTGTTTGAAACCAGTGATTATGGTTCAAGGGGCTCAACAACCACTTCCTAAACTAGAACTCAATGTCAAAGGTCTTCCACATTTTTTAGATGTTCAAAATGTGCCACAACATCCCATAATTGCTCACACATACAACACCCGTAATAACAAGAAAAGTAAGAAAGCACTACATATGCTTGTCTCTCTTCCATGTTCTCAACCTATGCTCCCTCCACCACCTCGTCTTACTCATAAAAGTGGTCAAGAATATGATCTTGTTGAGCAGCTCCGTGCTACTCCAGCTAAGATCTCTCTTTGGGATTTAATACAAACATCACCTACATACCATGGAATACTCAAAGAAGCTTTACAAAAGGTGATTGTACCACCCACTACTAAACTGACTGATGTAGTAGTTGTGTTTGATAGTATAAATGTGATAAAAATAGATATTTTCTTTCAACGACATAAATTACCATCAATTGAAGTTCAAAACCAATATGACCCACTTATAAAATATATGTCACAATAAATAAAAAATTGGTAAAATGAGTTATAATTGACACTAGATCAACTCTTGATGTCTGTAGCATGGGCTTATTACAAAAAATCAAGATTGACAACTCTTTAATCAAACCAAATAAGATTAGCATTTGTGCCTTTGATAATTGTGGAAGACAATCTGTGGGCACGATAACTTTACTTGTACAGGTTGGACCCATGACATTAGATACCCTTTTTCATGTTATACCTAATTTGCTTTCATATAATATGATTCTAGGAAGACCATGGATTCATGCTATGGGGGTATTCCCATCTACCCTTCATTGATCACTTGAGTTCATTTATCAAGATAAGCTCTACACTTGGAAATCTCACCCTAACCCAAATAATTGTTCACATATTGAAAAGAAAAAACAAGTTAACAATCATTCAAGTTTAAATAGCTTATGAGTGGATTCTTCAATACCTTTTCATAATGTTGTACAAAACTCTCAATCATCAAATGCACTTGTTGGTGATGATTGGGATTCATTAGATTTTAATCCTTGCAATATAGGGGAATATAAACTTAATAAACCTGACACATCAAAACTCGCATCAATATCATCCAAGCAATCTTTTGAAACAACTAACAAAAACAAAGTCTCCTTGGTTGAAAATAAGGATAGTACTCTCACTTATACTACAAATTATGAGACCTATGAGGCTTCCCT